>OY979706.1:15529131-16805085 GCA_963855925.1 Inga laurina
GGAGCATTATGGTCTCATGTTGATCATCTTTGACATCAATGATACTATCCAAGTGTGATTTGACTAAAAATTAGCCCCACTGATCTTCAACTTTAACATTTGAAGCTTAGATTCTAGATTATCTTTTTCATCCGTTCTGAAAATTGAGGAAAATTGCATCCATAAAGCTAGCAAGATACTGAGCTTATTAAGGAAAATGACTAGGAGGCTGGACTTGAAGCATCGAATTGCTCTTGTGGGCATGCTGGTGTGTTTAGTTGCCTTTTGATTGTGATCGTTACTATTCTTGAGCTTCCAGAGGCATTGCCTAGAAATGGGGAAGTGAGGATTTACCATCTAACATTCAAATCCAAGAAAGTGCCTCAGAATTTCAAATTAGGTAAATTTGGAGAAATGATGATTGAAATGTTGCCTCAAGATCTTGCCTTTACAGTTTTTATTCCTTCAGAGGAAGCTTTTGTTGGAAATCAGCCCATGATTACATCCCATGATTTCAGCCCATCATATCCCTGATTCTAGTATACATAGTTTAGCAAAGATTATGATTGATTGTAATAATCTCTCATTATTGCATATATAGACCAGCGATGATTCCTCTGTTTTTTGGCCTATATAATACGCTATAACCTTTGATATGAAATAGGAGAAAGTATCATATGCTTACACCTCCTATATGGTATCAGAGCTAGAGTGTGAGAGAGAGCCTTGGCTGGTCACCTACTGCCAGCGGCCATAATAGAGAGAGCACGAGCAACAAAAACAGAGAGAGAGAGAGGGACATCGGAAACTGGAAACCGGTGCAGGACGGCGAGTGAAACTACATCGCCAGCACAGAGAGGACCGGAGACTGCCGATTGGCGGAACCCAGAAGCACGGCAGCGTTCGGAGATGAACGTGGCTTTCATGTGCCACCACAGAACCTGCACGTGGAGCCCATGCGCCGTTGCTACAATGACTTTTCTAGTGAGCCATTTTTTCTTCCAAAACCATGAACCCCTCCAAATTTCCTCCTCTTTTCAGCACTATCCCTGGAAATTCATCTAAAATCGGACTTCATCCCGCTGTACTCATATCCAGTACAAATTCCACAACCCCTTCATCCAACAACTCATCTTCTCCCACAATTTTCTCCACCACCATTAGCACATTAATGGCCTCAGAATTTCCAGAACCTTAAAGTATGGTCATTAACCATAGGTTTAATGGAAGAAATTACCTCCAATGGTCCCAAAGCGTACTAAGGTATATCCGTGGAAAGTGAATGGAGAAATACATCAATGGGGCAGCACTACAACCAGAAAAATGAAAAATGGTTTGTTACGTTCATTGATGATCACACCAGACTCACATGGGTCTACTTGATGGAAAAAAGTTCGAAGTGGCTCAAGTTTTCAAAAGCTTTCACAAGTTTGCCCAGACCCAATTTCAATCTTCTATCAAAGTCCTTCGAAGTGATAATGGTCGAGAATACCTCAGTCATACTTTTAAAGAATTCCTTGATCAGCAAGGAATTCACCATCAAACCTCCTGCACTTATACCCCTCAGCAAAATGGGGTTGCTAAATGAAAGAACCGTCGTCTGTTGGATGTAACCCGAACACTGCTTATGGAAAGAATGTACCCATGACCTTCTGAGGAGATGCAGTCCTAACTGCGGCCTATCTATTCAACCGAATGCAATTATGCCGCCCTTGTCCAAACACTTTTTACCACCTTTCCCAATTGCCCTCTCATTAACCCCTTACTACCAAAAGTGTTTGGGTGTGTTGTCTTTGTCCATGCCCCTGATGGAAGTAAGTTTGATGCCCGGTCCCAGAAATGCATCTTCCTTGGCTACTCCTCCACCCAAAAAGGGTACAAGTGTTACTGTCTGACTTCCAAGAAGTTGCATGTCTCCAAAGACACTGTGTTCTATGAGAAGGACGCTTACTATCCCAAATTACCCATTCAAGGGGAGTACTCAGATATTGAATGGCTAATTTCACATGTATCAACTTCTAAAGCCACTGATGCCATACCTGTTAACCCAGAAATCACAGATACCTTATGTAACTTCCTTGATACCTTGCCACAAAACCCTGATCCCTTACCTTCTACACCTCATAATACCAACCCTAATGACCCGGAAACATAGGTTGAGATCATGACTATATGGATGTAGAAGATGGATCAGAGGGAGATGCCAGGCAACAATATCAGGAGGCAAAGAGAAACGTCAATTCCACTCTAAGGAACGAACATGAATCTAACTCGAGAGTAGTTCCTGAAGAGATGGGTTGGCTTATTGCATTAAGAAAAGGGGTAAGGTCTTGTACTTAGCATCCAATTCAATGGTTTGTTTTGTATGGTAACCTGTCTGTCAAGATGCAGAGCTTTGTTGTATAAATAGCGCATAGATTGAAATCCCTAATACCTTCCAACAAGCTATGGTTGACCCAAAGTGGAAACAGGCTGCGGAAGAAGAGCTAAAAGCACTTGAGGAAAGTAAAACGTGGGAAATCATATCCTACCCTCCTGAAAAGAAACCTGTCGGGTGTACATGGATCTTTACCCCGAAGTTCAATCCTGATGGCAGCATCAACAAGTACAAAGCAAAACTAGTTGTGAAAGGGTATACACAGATGTATGGAATAGATTACCAGGAGACTTTTGCCCCAGTAGCCAAATTCAACACAATCCAAATATTGTTGTCAACAACAGCTAACTTGGATTGGTCACCACATCAGTTAGACATTAAGAACGCATTTCTGAATGGTGACTTGGAGGAAGTGGTATATATAGAGGTTCCAGACGGAGTCCTAGCTCCAAATGGGTTATTCTGCAAACTTAACAAGTCACTGTATGGACTAAAACAATCCCCAAGGGCATGGTTTGGCTGCTTCAACAAAGCAATAAAGAAACTTGGATACAGCCAGGGGCAAGCAGATGACACATTGTTCATTAAGCATGATTAGGGAAGAATTACTATCCTGATTGTCTACTTGGATGATATAGTCATCACTGGAAATGATGAAAGTTCTATTGCTCAACTAAAGAGGGATTTGTCCACTGAATTCCAAGTTAAGGATCTCGGCCAAATGAGATACTTCTTGGGTATGGAAGTGGCAAGAATAAAGAGGGGCATCAACGTATCTCAGTGGAAGTATACCCAGACCTGTTGCATGAGACAAGAATGTTAGGGGCACAACCCGAGGGAACACCAATGAAAGAAGGTTGTTGTCTAGAAATTAAAGAAAATGATGTCCTGGTTGACTTTGAACAGTATAGAAGACTTGTAGGGAGCTGTCTTCTATTGATGTACTCCTTGGTGAGCTGTTGTCCTATGATTCTCTATCTGGGTTCCAATTATACATCACAGAAGACATCAATAGAATGCTATTTGTGAACAAGATTCGATAAAAAATCAAAGATGTTAGAAAGGATAGGATTGTTATGCATATTATGGATGGCGTTATTATGGATTCTGGCTTTGAGCAATCTGTTCTATCTGATGATGCTGAGGAGTGAAGAGGATTGACTGTTTGCTGTTTTAGATCTATATTTCTCCGAACTGAGGAAGGATCCTTGGATCCTGTTAATGGACAAATTCTTGTGGCGAATGAGAGATGGAGCTGTGACAAATCATGAGATGGTGGTTCTACAACTTATTAATGATCACAGTTGGAATATAAACCGTCTCTTAGGCGCCGCTGACCCACAGAATCTGTCAATTGTACAGAATATTCCTCCTTCTCATGCAGGCAGAACTGACATGTTAATTTGGGCAGCTGTCAAGGATGGAGTATATAATGTTAGATTGGGTATAGAGCAGTGTTAAAAGCTAAGGAGGAAGAAAGAATACCTGTCCGTGCTGGCGTGCTTCCACTTTAATATCTCTAAACTCAAAGCTCTGGCAAACAGTTTGGAAGCTGAAAGTGCTTCCAAAAATTAAGAGTTTAATTCTGGCGCGTACTGAATAAAGCACCAGCCTCCATTATGTCCTATATGTGGTTAGGATGATGAAACATTAGAACATCTCTTTTTATTATTCGGTTGGGCTCATCTGATCTGGTTTGGTTGCCCGATTGGTTTGTTAATAGACCCATATAAAATTCAATCTATTGAGATTTGGATGGAGCGGCTTTTTCTTGTTGACATTGTTTATTGGGAAGGCATATGTAGCCACTTTGTGCTGGTTTATTTGGAAAGTGAGATGTAAAATGATCTTTGAGATGGTAGAGCCTAATCCCCAAGTTGCTATTGATCTGGCCAACCAGAGTATTAATGAATACTGGGACGCTAATGCCCTCTTTGCTGCATCCATACTTCCTGCCGGAATCCAAAACTGGCTATCAATGGAGAAAACCACAGGCTAACACCATTAAAATTAATTTTGGCGGCTCCTTTTACAAAAGCACTGGCAGAGTTGGCATACATACAAAACTAGGTGGCATAAATAAGGTAAGTTCAGTTGGAGGGTTGAACATACATACACGCAGTTCTGATATAGATTCATACCGAATCTTTTTCCTTTAAGAAGAATATGTGCCATTATTATTTTTGTCTTCATTTTTCCTTATATGAAAGGTATAGAGGTTCTATCATAAGTTAGGCCAGCCTACACATGTAACAAATTTGCTGAATTAGTCAACTTGGCTAGTTCAATTGGTAACTACAAGCTGATTTGGCAAAAAATTGATTCTTGATTTGTTTTATGGCAGACTGGTAGTAATCTTTTGTTGGCAGGTGCACCTATAGAATTAGAACAACCTGATTCAAGTACAATATTCATTTTTTATGGATCAGAAATTTGAGTTTTTTTTTTTTTTTTTTTTGTTTCATTGTCCGCTGCTGCTTTTTAAGACGATGCTAGGAATCATGTTGCTGCGGTAAATTTCAGATTCTCTCTAAGAAAAAAGAGAGAACATTAGAAACACAACTGTATTTGTTTTAACTAATTATGGTGATGAAATTTTCTGTAATATATCTATGCATGAAATCATTGAACTAATGTAGAAACCCATATACATACATGAACACAATCATCATGACTCCTTGCTCAGTTGAAAATTCCATTTTTTAAAGATTCTTAAAGAATAATAATGCTATTTATGAATATTTTTCGTTTGGCCTATTGCAAAGCAAAAATATGGCTCCTTATCTGGATAATATCAAGGTCACTTTTTATTTCTTTCACCCTTGTTGCATTTAGGCCCACTCCATAAATATTCTAGGCACTTTTCGTTATGTCAAAAGGAATTCTCTGATTGACCTTGGAACATTACCCAAATCTTGCACTGTCTGGGTGTCTAAATAATTCATGATTTTAAAAGACCGAGAGTACAGACCTCGCATATGATTGCTTGGGTATGACTTGACTATGTGTATTGTTTCCGAACTGACGTGAGTGTTTGGCATTGAACTGGGTTTTTAAGCTTTTTTCAACCTTCATCTTTTGGGTTTACTTCATGGATCAGAATTTCGATTCCCCAGCATCTCTGGAATTTTCTGTTTTGTTCATTCTGTGGTATTTGAGTTTGCCAACTTTTGCAGCTTAGTTGTGTACCATTTCAGTTTGCACTTGCAAATTGTCAATGTGAAAAAAAAAGGAGGTTGATGTTAGTTTCTTCACCTACTGAAATGGACGACCCTTGTGTGTATTGGTAATGTGCACAAAAAACAATCAGAAGGCCTTGCTTTTAAAACCATTTCAGCTTGTTGACTTTGGTTTTTAATCCCATTGTTGCTCTAAATTCATACTCACATCAAATATTTGAAAACTTAAAAAAGCATGATTCATAATTACGGTGCCTACGTCCCTCATAATACTCTTCTGATGAATTCCAAATCGGACGCTTTGGAAGCATCTGGTAATTAAATTTCTTTATAATATAATTTGGTATCTGATTTGAAGTTCAGGACAGCCGTTTCCAACATAAGTATCTCTTCTGAGACTCGAACATGAGACTCAAAGGGATCTAGTAGATTTTTATATCGCTAGACCAATTCTATGTTGATGAAACATCTGATAATTAATGACAATAATTCAGGGAAAATGCTAAGAAAGAAAGAATTGGACACGGATGGATGATTTTATAGTTGAGGGGAAATTGATTATTAATGATAATAAGAATTAAGGTTATGTTGGTGGACTATGGTCCTTTGACTTTTTTGTTGATAACATAACCTACCTTGAAGTTAGGCAACCATGATATCAACTCTAAAAATCCTTGGATTTTGACAATAAAATATGGGTTAAGATATAAAACAAGGGCCTTTGGAATCCCGTCATTCTGGCCCGTTAAATGAATTCATGTGATGATTGATTTGGATTCATCAAGTTTTGCTTTTGCTCATAAGTCTGTGTGTTATTGTGTATGTCATTTCTGGGTAATCAAGTTGATTTTGTGCCTTCACCTCTAACATAGCTTATAACCTTGATCTGTGTGGACATGGTCGCCATTTTCTGCTGTTGAGATTAATTCAAGTTAGTGGCCAACATTATCTACCCAATTTTAATAAAATATTTGTGTAAACCAGACAAAAAATGGAGCAATAGAGATGTTCACACATTAGTCATTTTAACAACAAATTTGGATCAATTTACAAGTTTGTATTTAAACGCTAAGTCAAGGGCATTTTATAAAGGGTTAATGTCAACAAAGTTTTTCGTTAGGGGCAATAAATTTTGGAAGGGATAAAAATACCAATAAATAATTTAAAAGGGTGCAAATTTATCAAAACTGTTAAATTTAACCAAATAACTGTTAAATTATAAGAAAAAACAACCCTAACGGCGTTTGGTAAATTTTAAAGGTTTTTGAGTTTGCACTATTTTAAATTATTTTTTAGTATTTTTGCTCCTTTCAAAACTTATTTGTGCCAGACACCTTTTGGGAAAAATTTTATTGATAAAATTGTACCTTAATCCTTTTATAAATACAAATAAGTTTTAACGTAAAGGAAACAATGCACTTGCAAGATATTGTGTGCACCAAAAGTTTCATAAGAAAGTTGGTCTATGTAAGGAAAAATTGAAGAATATAGAAGCAGTATACTCTCCAAGTTTCATCAAATGACTTAAATTCTTTAGTATGAATGATCAAGATTCACAAAGCTATCCATTGTATCCATTGCATGAGTGAACAAATTATACCATTTTGTATAAAAAAAATATACCATTTTATACACACGTATTCAAAATGTGAGTTGAACCTTGAGATGATGTAACATACAACTGTTTTCTAGTTGTAAGCCTCATGAATAGTTGAGATCAAACAATAAAGTAATGTAATATTAAATGAGCCAGCTTTCAAAACAATGTGCTCCGAAAGTTTCATATGAAATTAGGTTTATGATAAGACAAACTAAGGACTATCAAAACAGTGTGTTCTCAAAGTTTCATCATTCATTTGGATGAATGGTTGAAAGTCACATAGCTTGATAGCCATCATTTGCATAAGTAGGCAAAATATGGCTTTTTTGTATTTTGAAAAGTGTAAGATGAACCTCGAGTTATTGCTTCCTAACTCTAGATCTCGTGAACAGTTAAGATCAAAAAATAAAGTGATGTAATTTTAAAACCAATACTACCATGCTTTTTATCCTAGATGTAAATAAAATAAAATGAACATAACTATAATTTAATTCATTGCATAATTTTTCTTTTTTCTTTAAATTAAATAAGCAGATATTAACAACCTCAAGTTACATGTGGGAAAATATAACTCCCTCTTATAAGAGAGTTTTCATGTCCCTGGGATTTAAGGCCTTATGCATTCAGTGCATAATTAATTATACATTTCTCTTGTCAAATGAAAAATGTTTTCTATTTTTAGTTATGGAAACCAGTGAAGTACTCCCTCCGGTCCTAAACATATGATAAAGTTTTTAGTGTAATTTGCACTAAAAACTTTATCCTATATTTAGGACTGGAGGTAGTATTATCTTTTCTTTTTTTACTGATAACATATTAAGACTACATAACTTGGAGGTTTTTTTATTTTTTTGAAATCCATGATATGGACTTTATTTAGAAATTGGGAGATTCTGACAATGAAATATAGTTTGTGACAGTAACATTTTCACTAATATCGAAACCCTTTTCATTGCAATGAAGCCCAATTAAGAGAATTGGGGGAGCTATACATGTGAGGTTTGGAGAAAATTAACCACCCCATGGTGTAAAATGGTGAGTGATAAAATATACAAAACTTAACCTGGAAACAATCAGCCTGTTTAGTTACAATATTAGCACAATTTAGAAACTATATGCAAATAAATCAGAATGAATATTCCAGTTGCTTGCAATATGACATGACAACATGGGTAGTTTCTTCACTAAATCCCTCGTACACTATCGGATAATACAATGATGGTTTCAAATGAACATGTGATAACTGTTTTGATTTCAGTAATATATAGCTGCTGGTGAATAATCTACCTTCTTATAAGCTTGTCAGTATCAATTCTCTGCTTTCTTTCTCACCACATCACGAGAATGAAATCCTGGTTGTAAGTTCTGGTGGGCTCAATGCCAAGAGTTTCATGAGAACGTTACGTCCTCTTTTGAATGATGTGGCTGTCAAACATAATTTAAGAGTTAAAATTAATGTTTTCAACGGTTCGGGCCACATTGCTTTGCTTTTTATACTTTCATAGAGGCATTGGTGAGCCAAACAAAACTTTCGGATATATACCTGAGTCATGATGATGCTGCTAAAACAAAATCTGACCTCGTGAATTTTTTTTTCTTCAAAAATAGAAGGGCATTTTTGTCATTATGCTGCTGCTGAAACAAAAATTAAAATTCACATTTTAGAAGAGTACAGATTCAGAACTGAAAACCCTATAAATTTAGCCATATCTAGTGCCACCAAGCTACCAACTGTTCTTTGTTTTCAATTTACATCAAATAGATAAATATTGATAATTAAATATTTCGTTAATTTTGGGACCAATCCAACCTTTCTTTGACATCATATTTTCATATTACTGACATAATTATCTTATTTAAATTTTTGGGTCTTCACAATATAAAACTTTTGTTTTACAGAAACAAAGTTCACACTCAGTACCTAATGCATCCTAAACCACTTTGAGTACCACCAATCTACAAACTTCTCTTTGTTGTTAAACTACATTATATAATTAAAATATTTTATTGTTAAACTAGATTATATAATTAAAATATTAATTAGCGTAATATAATTATTTATTTATTATTTTCTTGGGCCATTACAAATATTCGGTCTGAATCAAGTTTGAAGTTTGTATCTAAACTCACATAAGCTAATGACGTTTTATAGATGTAGTTAAGCTTGAAGGTGAGGAAAACAGTAGGGCATTAGAATGTTTCATGAGATATTAGGTTTTATGATAGAAAAACAATGGGCTATCAATATAGTGTGTTTTTATAAGTTTAATCAAATGGCTCAAATATGAATGGTTAAGATAAGTGAACAAGACATAACATTTTACTAATTTTGAAAAGTGCATGTGATTTAAACCTCGAGGTGGTGTTATGTATAGCTATTTTTGAGGTATATCGAATGGCTGGGATTAAACAACTAAAGCAACTCAATTTTAAAAGCAAGACTAGCGTGTTCCTTACACTTGATGTAATGTTACTGAAATTAACATGAATTTAATATATTCATTATATAATTATTTGTGTTTCCTTTTTTTAACAAAAGATCATTCCCTTCTACAGTCACAGAAACTTGTTGTGTTCTTTTTCTTATAATTTAAACATTGTGTGGAATTTCAAAATTAGTGGGTTGTGACAATAACACATACATTGTATGAACATTAAGGTTATAAGGTGAAGAAACAGTGTGCACCGAAAGTTAAGTTTCATATGATAATAGGTTTATGATAAAGCATGAGCTCTCAAAGCAACGTGTTCTCAAAATCTCATCAAATGACTTAAGTTCCTTAGAATGAATTAATAGCAAAGATTCCTTTAGCCCTCAAACGCATGAGTGGATAAAATATACCATTTTAACATCTGGAAAAGTGTGAATTAAACATTGAGATAATATCGTAACATACTATTGTTTTCCAGCTTTTAGGTCTCATGAACAATTGAGATTATAAAAATAATGTAATTTTTAAAGCAATACTGGCATTGCTCCTTATGCATAATGTAAGGAAAAACGAATATAAATATAATTCTATAATTTATTACATAGCACAACCAAAATAAGTGCCTTCATCATGTGTGAAGTTTCCCATTGGTTAGGATTTTCAACCATTTTCACTTACAAAAAATTAACCTTGCAAAATAGGAGCCTATTTAGTTAACAAATCACGAAAATTAACAAACTCTCTATGTAAAAAAAAAAAAAAATGAATATTCTAGTTCCTTGTAATCTAGTTAGTGGCTTGTACAATATAAAAGATAAATATATATATATATATATATATATATAAAATTAAGGATGGTTGTAACATAGTTCCAAACATGTGAGCTAGTATTGCTTTGACCTCTGTGATAGCTGCCTTGACTTTGAGGTTTTTCATCAATGGATGGATCTTCTCTAGCTTTGAAAGTAGTGGAGCTTTCAAAAAGTCGCTACCAGATCCTTGGACAGCACAGTCTACATTTAGCTGTGCTAGCTTTGGAACCAATCTACATAGTCAAATAAAACTTGATTAGAGCCTATAACAACAGTTTTGTCACTAAAATGTGATAGAAAAACTTAAAATATATAAACATAAAGCCGGCCAAAAACTAAAATGTCTAAGAACACACAAAAATAAGTTGAAAAGTGAAGATGAAACTACTGTCTATACCATTCGAAACTCCTCAGCAGCCCAACTGTAGAGGATTAGCGGAAGAAAGAGCTTAAATTTAATACCTTTTGATATTCCGTGGATCTGATTTCTCTGAAAAACCAAACTTCCGTGGAAGCCGGCGGCTAGCATCTATACTTCCTTCTTCATCACCAGTAGATCTCAGGAACAATTTCTTCATGAACCTCGAGATGGTGTCACGTATAGTTGTTTTCAAGGAATAAAGAATGGTTAAGATTAAACAGCTAAGGAAATATAATTTTAATGACAATTCTAATGTGCTCAATTATGATTGAAGTAAAGCACACTACTACAGAATCACACATATATGACGATTATAATTGACCATACATGACGGTTCTAAACTATCATATATGAAGGTGCTGTATATGCTCGACGCATATATATATAATGGTTTTGAACTGTAATATATTGAGGGCATAGATAACAATTTTTTATAAATAATCGTAATGTATTGGTTTTGTTTTTATATTATATATAATTATTTTTTATTATTTGTTTTTATTTAGTTTTACTATTAGTATTTATTATATAAGATGCAATATAATCATTGATAATAACAAGATAATAATATTAAATTAAAAACTTATATTTATAGTATTCAAAATTCAATACATTATAGATAAATTATCATATAATTTAAAAGAAATTAATCACTTAAACACTGTCACAATAGAACGTTATCTTATAATTTTTTTGAATTCTTAAAGAAAATTAGTTAATAAAAAATTTCACAATATTCTCCAATGCCTTTGTTGTAGATTGTCCATAGATCATGTACCGGTATTTCAAGAGTTCCCTTCACGTATCCTTTTAAACTACAAAAAAGATAATATAAATATGAAAAAAAGAATATATATATATATATATATATATATATATAGTAAAAATAAGAAAATATAAAAGCTAAAGCAAATCTCAAAATATAACTATGAAATCAGAATATAGTAAAAAGTGGCAAATATAAAAACTTGAGCAAATCTTATAACATGATTCAACGAGCCTGATTTCAACATACAATTTGGGTTGTTAAAGTTTAGGAATGTGAGATGCTCAACAATAAAAAAAAAAAAATTCAACATTTTACCTCATCTTTTTTTCCCCCATATTCTCTACTTTTCACCTGCGTTTTTATCTCTTCTAATCTTCAAAACAATGGCCATGATGATCAGATTAGATATCGTAATCCTGATCGGTGACTTTGAACTACAACTAGCGAGTTCTTGTTATATAAAAGAATAAAATGAAACTAAAAGCATTATTTATAAAAATGAAAGCTTATACAAGGAAGAATCACAAGAGAAAGGAGCTTTAGAGTGAAAACTAATACTAATGGTGGAGGACAAGACTAGCAAGACAATAGCATAACAAAACCTATGAAAGGAAGAGTATGAGACCCATTAGGAAATTTCAAAAAAAAAAAAATATGAGAAAGAGTTTGAAGAGTTGCGTCAAATAAAATTTTTTCCAGAATGCCACCTACTATATTTGATATTTTTTTTACAATCCCATCTTTGTTTATACTAAAGAATACTTAGTGATTCTTTGAAAAGAATCATAATGTATTGTCAAATTTTTTTAGGATCTCACCTTCTTATATATGATATCTTTTAGAATCCCATCTTTATTTATATTAAATAATAATTAACGGTTTATTGTGAAGAACCATAATGTATTGTCAAACTATATTTCTAGGATTTCGCCTCCTTATATATGATATCTTTCATAATCCCAACTTTATTAATATTAAATAATACTTAACGGTTCTTTGTGAAGAACTTTAATGTAATATCAAATAACTTTTTTCTCTTGAAAAATATATAATTGTTCTTTGTGAATAACTATAAAATATTATCAAATAATTTTTTTCCAGAATCTTGCCTTCGATCTTATATTTGAAAATTAGCATTTTTCACTATTAGGTATTCTTAAAAAATACAAGTATTTGGAAATCATACTTTATAGCTAATATAACCACTATGTTTTTGTTTTCACTAATATAATATTTAAAGACAAATTATTTGTAAGTGTTATATAATGATTGTTTCTAAAAAAAAAAACCGTCATATTTGTTAGTAAATATACAATGGTTAATAGTTACAATCGTTATATTTTTGTTTTTTTGAATTCCACCTCTCAATATATGATAGTGCACATATTTAACAGTGAAGTTTTAGTGTTATATATTCTTGTGCGATCTTCTCCTTAGTATACATGATGTTTATTCGTTGTAACTGTTATTTGTTAAGCATTATTTATGTGTGATTATGTAGTAGTGGTAACAGAAATGTAAGCACAAACATAATTGATTTATTATATAATTATTTGTGTTTTGTTTCGTATAAAAATGATTCCTTAATTTGGTTGATGATGATGAGTTTGGCAATTGGACCTTTAGAAATAGAACAATGTCATTAAGATACAAATGTCATTATTTATCCCTTCGGACCACCCAAAATTTAGAGCTTTTTAAAATTATACGGATCTTAGCATCATATTTGTCGGGATCAAGACTTAACCTTTATTTGGGATAGCTTAAAAAGTATTTATAAGTATTTTTTTATATAAATCGAGATAAAATTTCTCTCACATTATTACCTCATATATCATAAATCATGATTAAAAAATATTTATAAACTAAAATTAAGTTATCCTAAACAAACATTTAACACTCAAGATGTTTATTTCCATAAATCCTTTTTAATTAGGTGGATATCGAACCTGAATCATTTCACTTTGTTATATAGTTCGTCAACAACAAAACCAAGAAGGGTTGAGTTGCTTTTCGCAGTACCCTGCCTTTTAAGATTATGTGTATATTTTGGCAGTGCGATATATAGGCCCATTCGTGCGATTTGTGGTCTTTCGTGTGATTGTGTATCTAGTTTGAAAAATGGAGGGTTTGATTCAATGATTATGGAATTGGGCTTTTAGAGCTAGCCCTGATGAAACGTACGAAAGATTTAAATTCCATTTTAGAGCTTTTGAGTTGCTTTTTGGATCTTTATTTGTACTTAATGTGGTTTTAAATTTTTTCACCAAACCCTCTTACTTAAATTTTTTCAACAATGGTTCTACGTACATAATTTTATTAGGAGAATTGATGTTGAAGATGTAGTGTTTCGGTAAGATGAAGCTGAGAATATAATTGATATAGATAATAATAGTGTAGATGAATAGTCTTCTACCACAAATTATGGTAGGTGATCTTCCCCCCAAATGAATCATATTTGTGACTCAATTAGAGACCAAATTATATGGGACATGTGATTCAATTAGTTATATAATATTATTTCATTAAATTGTGTCAATTTTAATTCCCAAATTTAATTTTTATAATTTTTTTATAATTTCAAATTTAATTTTTTTTTTACAATTATTATAAAAGTCACTTGTACTTAAGTCAATCCAAACAAGTTTTACTTATACAAAAGTTATTTATACAACCGCCAATCCAAACATAAATTACATTACACAATCTAACTTAACTTTTATCAAAAATATGATTACAAAAAATCAAATTAAAAAAAAAATCATTTTTACCATCGTTATTCTAAATACACACTGTTATTCTAAATACACACTGTATAGCGACATTAGTTGGCAAGTCCACCGTAAGATTCTTTGGAAAAAAAAACTACTATTTAATAAAATACTTCGTAGGCCATGTGACATGACCGTGTCAGAATAAATTAATACAAGAACCCAATCCTTGGAGAATTCAACAATAATGACTACAGAGACCAGCTAGTTTGTAAGATTTGGAGGTATAAAATTATAGGGCATTTACAAGAGAGATAAAAGCAAAAATAAAATAAAAAGAACTCAAAAATTCGTGATTGATTCTTTATCACAAAACCATGCATCAGAAGAATAAGGTGGTTTAGTATGTATTTGACAAGCATCAAAATCATGGTTTACGTAACTCGAGATAAAACTCTTCTCACGTATTTATTTTTGTAAGTCATAAAAGTTATTAAAAAAAGTTAATCCAAACACACACTTAAACTTCTGTTTCTTGGACTCAAAACAGTGATGTTGATCTCTAAATCCTATGGACACTTAAGTTTTAGATTTGACCATTTTGTTCTCAGTGCTTATGATTGTGAGCCTCTTGCTTTAATGTCAAAAATTTCTGTCATACTGAAGTATACAATATTAAATTTCTGTCAAAAATTATAAAAGATTAAGTTAATAATAGTTAGGTGGTAAAAGATTCTTATAAAATTTATTAGTAACTTCTACAAATGTTGTAAATATAATTCAGATAAACAAAAATCTGGCAGTTGCATCATTTTAAATTTAAATATTTCATTTGATATTTATAAGTGAACCTCTGAAATTTACAATTATTAAAATAAAAATTTATAATTTACTTTTTTTAAAATTTATTGGAAACTCAATTGTCATTCAATTTTCTGTTTTAGAAAATAATTGCATTCACCCAATTATTTATTGGGTAAATTTCCTCTACAATTAGAAGATCTAGATCATATCTGGTGACTGAAGAGCATGCATGGATCATGCTAGAGCCAGGGTTGGTGCTGCCCGCATCATGGCGGGCTAAAAAAACACCAACTCAAGCCCACCAAGATGGGTATATTTAATTTAAAAACTCACCAAGATAAATGGAAGAGGTTGGCCTTAATACTAGTATATCTATTTTTTAGTAAAAAAAGGAAAAAATTCAAAAGAATCTATCGTGAAAATTATTGATTAAGATGCCACAATATATGTTAGAAATTGATGTTAGCGAAAACGTAATGCTTACTTTTATTATTTTAATTTACACACAAACAAACTCTTCATTTAAAAAAAAAATTCATTTTTTTTATTCTTTGCATTTGAGCCTTCTTATATATTTGTATCCTGATTAGTTATTATTCTTTGTATAGTTCTTCTATTTATTCATTTTCTTGTTTAGCCACTGTTTCCACTGTGTATTCATATTGTTAGAATATCCTTGTATTAAAAGGCAAAAATGCCCCGACAATTTTCACCAATGGGCATTAGGTACCATGAAGTTATCAAGGGGCAATTTTACCCCGGAAGTTTAAAAAAGAGGCCAATTTTGCCCTACCCTAATGGATCCAAATGGTCAACTATTAGTTGATCGATTATGTTGAGTTAATATACCCACGTGGTATCCATATCGCCTTTGTTTTGGGATAAAAGGCATTTTTGTCCCAGAAATTTTCACAGAAGAGCTGTAGGCATTAGGAAGTTCAGAAGAGATAGATTTTTTTGATGATTTTTTCTATATCTAGGATGCCATCATCAAGCACCAAACGATGAAATAAATTGAAAATTCAAGAAAAATAAAGAACCCATGACTTAAACCACATATATATGAGTAGAGAAACCTATAGACCATAAACTAGAAAATTCAAAATCAAAAGCAAAACACAAATTCCTCAAGTCCATAAAAATGAAACGAAAATGTTAAGTTTACGAAACTAGAAGCTATAATGGAAGAAAATGGAAAACATAGAAGAGAAGAAAGCCAATCACTGAGAAACTCTTCACAAATATGTTTGGTGAAGCACACCCACATCTTCTATCCCACTGATGCTATATGGGCATGTTTCACAGAACAAATTTATGAAGACCTTTTCGGCGAGTAGGCTTCACACATCTTCTCTGTTTTCTTCCGCTGCAACTTCAAGTTTCCTGAATCCAAATTTTACATTTGCTTCTTTTAGATTTGGAGATTTTTGTTTTGCTTTCGATTTTGAGTTTATCGTTTATGGGTTTCTCTACTCATATTATTTTTTGATTTATGTGTTCTTGATTTCTGTTGATTTAATTTTTTCAGTTTAATTGATTATTTGGAACTTGATGGTGATGTCCCATATATAAAATAAATCAACAAAATTTTTGTGACTCCTAGGGCGTCATTGCCCTTTTGAAAAACTTCCAAATGCCCATAACACTTCAATAGAAACTTCCAGGGCAAAAATGCCCTTCAATCAAGGTGACATGGAGCCACGTAGGCACGCCACCTCAACATAGCTAGTCAACTAACAATTTACCGTTTGGATCTGTTAGGGCAGAGCAACATTGCCCCGTTTTTGAAACTTTCAGGGCAAAATTGCCCCATAAAAAACTTCTTGGTGCTCAATGCCTACTAGGGGAAACTTCCGGAGTAATTTTGCCATTTAACCTAATATTTTATGGTTATTTTTGCATATATTTTATGGTTTTGACCTATAAAATATATGAGCGGTAAATGTTAATATATTATAGTTCTTTAGTTATAACCATAAACTATTCTCATAATATTTTACATTTCTTTGTAATAACTGTAAAACATTTTGAGAGTAATTTACGGTTCTTTATTTTGTTTTTGAAAAAACAAAGGATTAAAGGCCAATTTTGCCCTGGAATTATACCGTGAGTGTAACCCCCTCCGTAATTATATCCGAAATACGCGATTAAAATGAAATAGAGACCAATAATAATCAAATAACATTTACTAACCCATCACATGACGGGGTTTTCACGAATACTTTTTGAAATCATTTATAAACTTGGTCTCATATTCACATTTCGAATACAATTACTACGCGAAGATAAATCACATTCATATAAATATCAGAGTGCACAACTTAATCATCCCGGCAATCCCGGGTACATACCTTCACTAAAGATACACAGGGTACAATTGCCCATTACGGTTCTTCGAATGGGGATTACACAATCTCATCTCGAAGGAGTCCTAGCCGCTCCCTCCACGAGCCATTTGCCCTGTCTAAATTGTTGGTAGGGGAGAGTGAGATTCGAGAGAATCTCAGAAGGAAACAGACACCATAATGCATGCATGATAGATTCTATGTGTATGACATGTTAGCTTTATCTAGATGCATGCCCCATAATGATATTTCTGCATGCTCAATATTTCATGTAACAAAACTATGGCCACAGTAAAACAGAAACAGAGCTTCATTTATTCAAATATGCTCTACACAATCAAGTAAAGCAATCACATACATCACTACACAAGCAAAGATATCAAATACATGCAAGTAAGGTAAGTCCCCTACCTCCAGTCTTTTCTCCTCGATTTGTGTGCCAGCAACTCGGGTCTTTACATTCGATCCTACAATGTCAAATATACCATTTAGACACTTTCATAGTGTTTCTAGGGGTTATATGAGGCTATATTGAAAATTTACTAAAATACCCCCGAGGACCCGGCCCGGCCCCGTCGTACCCGGTCCGGCTGTACTTTTCTTGAAATTTTGACATGGCTATTCTGACATATTTTCGCCCAAGGAATCCATTTCCAGACTCTGAATTATCAAATTCAATGTCAATTTACAAATTTACCCTTGGCAGCCTCACTTTAAGGGTTTCAAGGGCATTTTCGTAATTATGCTTTTTCGGCCTTTTCCGAAAAAGTGCCCAACTGTAACCCCACCTAATTTTTGCTCCTGAACTCAATGGAATCATCAAATCATTGAAAATCCAACTCTAAGACCCATTTATAGCCCAGACCGAAATATATGGGTTTTCCAGGGAAAAACGAGATTTTTCGGTTTTGACTGCGTAAATGCGTTCCTTTCTACTCCTAACCACTTTATTGACTATTCCATTAGGTTAGAACTACCATTTAGTATCAATTTGGGCAACATAACAGCCCCACAAACCCATTTTCCATTTTTAGAACCAAAGACAATCCGGCGAAATTTCACCGATTAAATTGTCTATAATAGCCAGAATAGTCAATATGCAAGAGTTTGGAAGTTACCTCAAGCTCCCATTAGCTTTTCCTTCTTGTGGCTGAAAACCCTAACTTCAAAACACCAAAAGAGGAGCTTCCAAACCTTAAAGAACATAAAGGAGTAGCTTAGGATCGGAGTTATACGCGTTAGGAGCTAGATCGTCGGAGAAATCGACTTATCTTGCGAGATTTCTTCCTCTTTCTCTCTCTAAAGATCCCATATGCTCTCTCTCTATTTCAGCTGTTCCCAGCGTCAGAAATGAGGAGGAAGAAGGAAAAAAACCGTTTAATAACATATCCCATGCTTATGTCATCAATGTAACATGATGATGTCATAATTCTCAATTTTCGGATTTTTGGCAGATTTCTGACCAAATTTTGCAAAATCATAACTAATTCCAGAAAATTCGAAATGAGGTGATTCCAAAGCCAAATGAAAGGTATTTAAGTCCTCTTCATTGGAAAAATATGATCCATTACCAGAAATCATCACAAAATTCCAGAATTACACAAATTTCATCACTGCCCCAAAACAGAGTCCATTTTCGACCTCAAACTTTGGACAGTCATATCTCCCAGTTCCCAAAACGAAATGGCACAAATTATATGTCCATTTTGAAGCTTGGGATGTGAAATGTAAGACTAGAAAGTTTCATAATTTTCTGACATCATTTCCCTAGTCAAAACATCCACACGAGAAGACTGGTCATACAGAATTCACACCGGACAGCATTCCCAGTTTTGCAACCAATGTGTCCAATTCAATTTAAATCAATTCCAATGATTAAATACCACAACATGACACCATTTCCATCACAATACCCCATTCAATTCTTCCCTCTATTCTAAGTCAATTTGGATGTTGATCCACAATTGAACTCAAATACAGGGTTTTGGTGTTGCTCATAACACAAGTGACTGCAATCCACTTTATATTCTCTAAAAGGGTTCATTAATCACTAACCACGTTCACTTTTGTAGTCATTAACCCCTAATCACAATTTGGGATCTTGCTAAACCAGGGCTTAGCAATCCACTAATCTCAGGCTTATTCTCTAGCCTCGAGTCTCGAAATTCGGGGTATTACAGTGAGGGCCAATTGTCCCCTAGAAGTATTTTCGGGGCCAATTGTGCCCCGAAAGTGTGAAAACTGGACCAAAGTCACCCTCTCCAAACGTTCGCATAACGTTGACCATGAAAGTTACATGGTGGCAGTAGAATATACCACGCTGGCACAGTAATTGAACAATACGTGGCAAGGGATCGAAGGAATGGTGCAGCTGGCGTGAACGTGGCAAGTGGAAAGAGAAGGCAGTGAGCTGAGATGAGACTAAATGACGAAAAGCAAAAGGATCATAAGGGGAAAAATTTGAACAGACACTAAGAATAGACGCTGTGCTAGGGTTCGTCGAAGTGGTCGCTGGTGATTTTTGAAGGTTGCAACTTGTACGACAAGAGATTGGAGGTTGGAGCAGAGATTCGTCCATCATAAACAGGTATGGAAGCTTTACTTTTCAGTTTATCTTGAGATTAAATGAAGACGAAGCATTTTTTACTTTATTCAACGAAGACGAAGCTTTGCTTTTTGGTTGCCTTTGTCTCTTTGGTGTTAAATTCATATTTTTTTACTTTATTTAGTGGTAGATGGCATCATATGATAATGGTTGTGGTGGTCCCGAAAATGCTTTAAAGGGTGTTCCCGAGGGTGATGGGCATGGTGGGTGTGATTGTGGCTTGAGATACTTTTATAAACATTATGAAAGTCTGAAAGGGGGGTTGCAGGAAACTAAACATGTTTTACTTAGACATGTAAACTCATCTTATGGGATACCAAGTGAGGAGAACTATGTGTATGACAAAGAAGAGGAGATACAAACAGGGAAGGTTGTTGTCAATGTCATTGATAATGAAATTGGACATGATAACGGGGATAATGATAGGTTAAATGGAATTGAAGGTGAAGAGGAAGATGTTGATAGTGAATCTAGCAGTCATGATATTGATAGTGAGGATAGGGAGGATAGTGATAGTGATAGTGAATATGAGGATTTATCTAGTATAAGGAACAAAACTGCAGTGGATGATGGAGGTGTTGACTATGATGATGAGGAATTGGGTTTGGAGGGGGAATTGGGCCTCGATAGTTGTAATGGGCCATTAGCTGGAGTGATTTTGGAAGAAGAAGGAATTGGGCCAGAGGAAAGATCGTTTTTTATGGTGGGCATGTCTTTTGGAAACAAGGCATAATTGGTAGCTACAATTAATACTTATGCAATTACTAATGGGGTGAAGTTGCACCTAAGCAAAAGTGAGCTTTGTAGGGTTAGAGCCAAATGTCAAAAGGGCTGCCCATTTTTACTCTATGCATCAACAGATGAATCCAACCTAGGCCTTGTAGTACAGACATATGACTCAGAACATAGATGCAGCAGGGTGTTTAACAACCCTAGGGCAACAGTGAGGTGGTTGGCTTCACACTTTAGGAAGAAGGTCCAAGAGAGACCAAGCTACAAGGTCACAGACATGAAAAAGGACATAGAGGATGACTTTAAGCTGTATGTGAACCGATGGAAGTGTAGGATGTAACCCCCCATCCATAATTGTAACCCCCTAACTTTAAACACGTAATTATAATTTGATAACACATATTTAAATCGGATTAGAGACCATTGGATGCTTTAACCTCGTTTTAAACTTTCTGTCTCGCAGTAAAATTTTTACAAAAGTTTCAAAACTCTTTTTCCCATCCAGGTCTCAATTTCAATATTCGAATATAATTACCTGTGCAGTTAATATACATTCAATCATATCAGAGTGTATAACCGCATCCCCGACAACTCCCGGGTTCTATGCATAAAAACCTGAAGGTTTATAAGTATACACTAGGGGATTACACAACCAAAATCGAATGTAGTATTCCTGATTCAGAATATACAGTAATCCCGAGTTTAAAATACATAACCAACGTTTCCAATTCAACTATATACCCCCAAGGGTCCTAATTGCTCTGGGTTGGCCGCTTCTCCTTTGAGCCACACGCCCTGTCTGAAATGTTAGTCATAGGAAAGAATGAGATTCGAGAGAATCTCAGTAGTAACAAACCACACACAATGCATAAACACAAAGCATGTACATAAATCACAAACAGCAACAGCAGCAGCAATTCACAGATACATGGTTTTCACCACAAATGACAGCACTCACGGCTGTATACACAATACGATAGCTCTTGCTGTAATCAACATCACGACAGCTTACGCTGTAATCACAATAACGACAGCTTACGCTGTAAACGACAGCTATCACCAGCTGTAACCGCAACAGCATCAGAAATCATCATAAAACAGTGATACAACACACATACAGTGCATTACACAAAGTATAAGAGAGAGAGAGTCACTACCTTGTCCTTTCCTGACATCCTTCGGCGCAGTTGGCTCCCGAGGGCGGCAAATATCGAATCCTACAATTCCAAATGCACCATTTAGACACTTCCATAGTGTTACTTGGGGTTATATGAGTCTATAATGAAAATTTACAAAAATACCCCCGGGGACCCGGCCCGGGCCAACTGTACTCGGTCCGGTTGCACTTTTCCCGAAATTCTAATCTGGCCTATCCTAACATATTTCCACCCAAGGAATCCATTTTCGAACTCGGAATTATGAAATTCATTGCCAAAGGACAAAATTGCCCTCAACAACCACTATTTAAAGGTTTCAGGGGCGTTTTCGTAATTATGCTTTTTCGGCCTTTTCCGAAAAAGTGGCCAACTGTAACCCCACCTAATTTTCACTCCTAAACTCAATGGAACCATCAAATCATTGAAAATCTAACTCTAAGACCCATTTCTAGAGCTGGCCGAAATTTATGAGTTCTCCGGGAAAAATCGGGGTTTTACGATTTCGGCTCCGTAAACGCGTTCCTTTTTACTCCTAACCACTTTATTAACCATCTAATTAAGTTATAACAACCATTTGAACTAAAATTGGGTAGCATAACCCTTAGGAACACACTTTTCCAAAATTTAAAACCAATGGCAATCCGGCGAAATTTCACCGATTAAATTGCCCACAGCAGCCAGAATAGACAATATACGAAGGTTTGGAAGTTACCTCAAGCTCCCACAAGTTTTTCCCAAATATTGCTGAAATCCCTAAGTGCTCAACAACAGATTTTGAGCTTCCAAACCTTAAAGAACAAAGAGGAGTAGCTTAGGATCGGAGTTACACGCGTTAGGAGCTAAATCGTCGGAGAAATCGGCTTACCTTGTGATTTTTCTTCTCCTTTCTCTCTCTACAAACCTCAACGTTCTCACTACTCATTCAGCTGCTGTGTGCGACAGAAATGAGCTGAGGAGGAAGATGCACATGTGTTTTATAATATATATAACATTATACTTTAATTATTTAACAATTTCCAAAACTTTCAAAAATCACTTTTATGTAAATAAACCCTGTGTATGTGTAACCAAGCTCATTAATCCCAACCAATATTTTCTTCCTCTTGCAACATGTAGGAGACACCTAGGGGTCCCTCCCTATGATCTCAATTGGCTTCACAACTTGTTTCGGTTACGTATACACGTAAAGTCTCAATTTTGGTCAAAATTGCATTTTTGCTCAAATTTTCCATAAATTCATATTAAATTGACCAAAATATTCTAAATATATTTTTCCTTTTATTTTCCTTAATTAATTGAAATTATCTTCAATTAATCGGAAAAATAATTAATTTTGTGATAATTTGGCAAAATTACGATTTTGCCATTTTCTTTTTAATCCAATTTCTTCTCTTATTTTTATTTGGCCAATTTCTATCTATTTTTGGACCAAATATTTTCTCTAATATTTCTTCATTTTTGGACCTTAATATTAGGCTTTTTAAATCACCCAAATTAATTCCATATTCATTTTTGCCCAATTTCCCGTGAAATTGAACATTTATAAAATTCATAAATTTCAAATTCATGAATATTCACCATTTTATTGAGTTTCCTCAAATAATTACAATATATTTGGTGAATATAAAATTTAGGGTGTTACAGTTCTCCCCCACTTAAATAAATTTCGTCCTCGAAATTTGTCATAGAACTTGAGCCATAAACTTCGGATATCGCCTACGCATATCCGCTTCCGCTTCCCAAGTTGCTTCTCTCCGAGTCATTCCCTTCCAGATCACCTTCACAAATGGAATGCTTCGGTGTCTAAGCCGCCGTTCTTCCCTATCAATGATATGTTCTGGCTTTACCGCATAAGTGAAGTTGTCTTGTAACTCAACTTCTTCATATTCAACAATGTGAGATGGATCCGGTTGGTACTTCTTCAGTTGGGAAACGTGAAACACATCGTGGAGTCTGCTCAAATTCGGGGGTAGGGCTATTCGGTAGGCAACAGGCCCAATCCTCTTAAGGATTTCAAAAGGACCTATATATCTCGGGCTCAGCTTTTTCCTCTTGATGGCTCTCCCAATGCCCGTAATTGGTGATACTCTCAAGAATATGTGATCACCAACCTCAAATTCTAGAGGCCTTCTCCTCTTGTCAGCGTAACTTTTCTGTCGACTCTGCGCTGCAAGGAGCCTCTTACAAATGATCCGAATCTGTGCTGAGGTTTGATCAACCAAATCTGGCCCATAAAGCTTCCTTTCAGATAATTCATTCCAGCATAAAGGTGATTGACACCGTCTTCCATACAACTCTTCATACGGAGCCATTTGGATGCTCGCATGATAGCTATTGTTGTAAGCGAACTCAGCCAGTGGAAGGAAACGATCCCAACTTCCTTTAAAGTCGAGAATACAAGCTCGCAACATATCTTCCAGCGTCTAAATTGTTCTCTCAGATTGTCCATCCGTTTGAGGATGATAAGCCGTACTGAATCTCAGTTGAGTACCTAAGGCTTCATGCAATGCTTTCCAAAACTTCGAAGTAAATCGTGGATCTCAATCGGAAATGATGTTTTTCGGAATACCATGAAGTTTGACAATCTCTTGGATATAAATCTCCGCTAGTTTATCAGGAGAATCTCAGTTGAGTACCTAAGGCTTCATGCAATGCTTTCCAAAACTTCGAAGTAAATCGTGGATCTCGATCGGAAATGATGTTTTTCGGAATACCATGAAGTTTGACAATCTCTCGGATATAAATCTCCGCTAGTTTATCAGGAGAATAACCAGCATTGATTGGTATGAAGTGGGCTGACTTCGTTAACCAATCCACAATTACCTAGATCGCATCATAGTTTCTGATCCTGGGTAATCCCACAACCAAATCCATGGTCACAGCTAGAACAATCAAAGATTGAAGTTTCGGAGGTTACCTTAAGCTCCTTCTGGCTTATCCTTCTTATGGCTGAACCCTAGCCTCTTTGAACAATGAAATTCGTAGCTTCAAGACCTTAATTCACATAGAGGAAAAATTTAGGAGAAGGAATATACACGTTAGGTACAAATTCACTGAAGAAATCGACCTACCTTGTGAGATATCTCCTTCCTTCTCTCTCAAAAAGCTGCAATATGACGGAAATGGGAGCTGAAGATGATGAGAAAATGTTTTAAGTCCATGCTGATGTCATCTTTTATTTTGATGATGTCATAATTCCCATTTTCGGATTTTCTGGCAGATTTTCTGCCCAAACTTTGAAAAATCATAACTAATTCTAGAAACATCAAAATGAGGTGATTCCAAAACCAAATGAGAGCTATTTAAGTCCTCTTTATAGGAAAAATATGGACCATTACTATAAATAACCACACAAATACAGAATTACACAAAACTCAACACTGATCCAAAACAGAGCTCAGTTTTGATCCCAAACTTTGGCAAATCACAACTCCCAGCACACAAAACGAAATGACATGAATTATATGTCCTTTTTAAAGCTTGGCATGTGAACTTTAAGATTGGAAAGTTTCAAAATTTTTTGACACCATTTGCCCATTTAAAACATCCACACAAACAAATTGCCCAACACAGAGTTTCAATGGACAGAATTTCAATTTTTTCACTATTGTTTCCAATGGTTCTAATTTCACAACAAACACTCTCCCTACACAAATTTTCACAAAGAAGCCATTGGAATCACTAAAATAACCAAATTCTCATCACATTCACACATATTTAGTTTTGAACCACAATGCACATAATCACCAAATTGCCCAACTTTCCATTTCACCATAAACATAATTACTTTCTCCAAAATTCACCATTTTACTATCTTTAATACCCTTAAGATATACGAATCATTAGGGAATAAATTTGGGCTCCTACTAAACTAGGGCTTAGCAGTCAACTTATTTTAAGCTTATTCTTTAGCCTCAAATCTCAAAATTCGGGGTATTACATAGGAGGGCTAAGAGGATGATTATGAAGGATCTGGAAGGTAATTACATAGATGAGTTCTGAAATGTTGAAGCCTACTATAATGAGTTGAGGAATTCAAATCGTGGCTCAGATGTTTTTGTGGAAATAAGTATGGAAGCTCTAGAACAAGGGAAGAGGGTTTTCAGCCGCATGTATATATGTTTTAATGGTGCAAAGGTAAAAGAATCCATTCTGTATATTTATCTTACAACACTGAATTATATTCTTTCAAAGTTTATATCAATCTTACATTCTATATACTTCTAGTAAAGGTACATGTATATTATTTCAAAGTTTATATTTATCTTACATTATGTATTTTTTATCTTACATTTTGTTAGAATTATTGTTCTGTTTGATATGCAAATTTTTTATGTGAATTGTTATCTGTTGTAGAGTGGTTAGAAGGCTAGCTGTAGGCCCATCATAGGGGTTGACGGGACTTTCCTAAAAGGTAACGTAAAAGGCATTATGCTAACGGCAATTGGCATAGATGTGGATAACTCTCTGTACCCCATAGCATTTGCAATAACACAGAAGGAGACCATAATGAACTGGAAGTGGTTTCTATAATGGTTAAAAAGATCCCTGGATTTGGACAATGGAGAACAAGTGACTATAAGGTCAGACATGCAGAAGGTAGGACTCAATTTAACTTTAGATTGTGCTTGCTTATTGTGTTGTACTAACAAATTTCTACTTTCGTTGTAGGGCTTACATATAGCTGTGAAGGAGGTGCTTCCACTTGCTGAGCATAGACTGTGTACTAGGCACATCTATGCTAACTAGAGCAAGGTATTAAAGTATATATTTGGTTATTAGAGTATATATATGAGTGTACATAATTACTAAATTAATTCTATACATCAAAATTTCATTTCTCTTCTTGGTTGCTTATTACAAGGTGTGGAGAGGAGTTGAGATGAAGAAGAAATTTTTTGCTTGTTCTGGAGCACCTATGAAGAACAATTCAGTGACAATCTCACAGAGATGGCAGAGCTGAAGTCAGAAGCAGCAACAACAGTTGTAAGTTATCCAGTAAAGGGTTGGGTAATAGCTTATTTTAGCACAAGGTCTTGTACTTGGATGGTTGATAATAATGCCTGTGAAAGCTTCATTGCTTGGATTTATGAGCTTAGGTTTCTCCCATAATTAGAATGGTTGATGGAATTAGGCTTAAGATGATGGCTAAGTGGGCAGAGAGTGAAAAAAATGCTTATAAGTGGAGAGGTGAGTTTAGTCCTAAGTGTCTTCAGTTATTTGAGGTTAACAAAAGGTTGTTTATGGGCTGTAATGTATTCTTTAATGGTGATGACGGCTATGAGGTTTATGAGGGAGATGATAGGCATACAGTGTAGATACATAAGAAGAAATATACATGTAGGGTGTGGCAATTGACTGGCATCCCATGTCAACATGCCATATATAGCCTTTATCATTCAAACATTGATCCACTAACACAAATCTCAAGGTTTTATCACAAAGACACTTATATAGCTAGTTAAGCGATGAAGTTCCAGCCTGTTAGAGGTATGAGGTTTTAGGGAAGTCATAGATTTAAGCCAATAGACCCACCACCCTTGTGTACTATGTCTGGCCATCTTGCAATAAAAAGAAAAAGAACAGAAAAAGGTGAGAGAAGAGAAAAAGTTGGGATTGCAAAATAGAGAGGGCTACAACAAGTAGAGGACAATGTTTCTAATATGTCCCACCTCACACAATCACCACCTAAGAAGTTGAGCAAAAAAGGTTGCGCACCGAAGTGCTTGGTTTGTCACAAAAAGGGCCACAACAGAGCTAGATGTTCTGATATAAGTTGAGTTCAGTTTTGATTAAGTAAATTATCATTATCATTGTAAATAATATATACATTGCCAATGTTACAGGTTCCAAGCACAAGTCAAACTTCTTCATCACAACAATCTCAATCCACACAAAGATCCTATAGTGGAAGAGCTTTATACAAAAATTTATCTACTACTGGAATGGGAGTTCAAATTAATGAAGAAATTGGACGAACTGTGTATAATGTACCTTACTCAATTCAATATCTATATGCTGCAATGGTTCATTATTTCTACTCTGTTATATGCTGTTTGTAGGTGGTCTCTAGGTAGTTTAGTCCTATTATATGTCACTGTTATATTAGAGACTGTAAGAAGAGGGTTTGACTTTATATTGGTTCTGTATTTCTACTCTGTTATATTTTGTACTTTGTTATATGTCTAGTTGTAATGGGCCATCCATTGTTTTTTTTGCTTGTAACTCGTATGCTATTTGTTGCAATGTGTTTTGAATGGGAGTTCAATTCTTTTTTTGCTTGTAACTCATGCTGTTTGTTGCTGCGATGTCTGTTGCAATGGTTTATTTTTTTCCATGTCACCATATGCTATTTGTTGCTATATTTAGCTGCCAAAGTACATGTAACTCATATGCTATTTGTTGCTGTAATGTGTGTAGCAATGGTTCATTTTTTTGCTTGTAACTCATATTCTGTTTCTTGATGTATTCCTATTACATCCTGGCCAACCATCACAAGTTGTCCTCAATGAAGGGTCTGGAGAACACTATATGCAGAAACATGCCTACGTTGAGACTAGGTTCCCAATACCTAATGAGAAGAACATGAGGATTACAAGAAGCATGTCTCATAGGGTAAACAACAGTGGGACTCGACAAATCCAATTGCAAAGTGCTTTACCATTTGGCCCAACTCCTTTTGACTTGCCAGTTACACACCCAGGACTCATGTGGCAAGGACAAAGAGCAATAACAATGTCATAGCTTTTGGCTCACCGGGACCACTCATTGATTTCTCAAGTAGTCGAAAGAAATTCAACTCCAAGAGAGGCCGATAGATCTAGTGGTTTTGCTTTTGAATTGCCATCTTTTGTTCCTTGTCTTTGGCATCTAGTTAGTCTTTATGTGAGTTGTCTTTTATAATATTTATCATGATGTCCAGATACTTTTGTTCAAGACAAAGTAATTTTCTTACTAGTCTTCTTTTGTAATGGTATTATTATAATATGAAGACAAATTTATTTAACTTCACATGTTGCAACTCTTTTACATTATTAGTTGTGTCTTCTATTCCACTTGGCCGACAGGGTTGTAATTGACAAAGGCATTCAACATATTCAACATAAAAGTCATTACACATATAGTTGTTTCCTAACACAACATTATACTTCTAGTTTCTAATAAAAGTCATCCCCACTTCCCAGGACTATTACTTTAACAACTAAAAGCATTCAACAACTTCCACTAACAAAAAACAGCACTAAAGCATCATTTACTAATCAAGATTTAACCCAAAATCAAAGCTAAAAAAAACACATAGGTTAGCATTAAAGCATAAAACGCCAGCCTCATTCTTGTCTCTGTCTTCTTCATCTGCATTTATATGGCATCTATTTGTGCTTGAGCACCAGCATCTCCCTTCTCCTCTTGTACTCTCTATATCATATTCTTGTCAAATAGCCTATCCACATGCCCTAACAACTCGTTTATCACATGTGTTGACCTCTCACCCATTTCTTCATCCACCTATTGGAAAAATCCACATCCACCCTGTATATTTCCCTCTTTGCAATTAGAACCTTATCAGCTATTAACTACAAATTAAACAGTTGAAACATGGGAAAAATAATACATACTTGTTGGTAATTCCTACAACTATAGAATCTCCTCCCTGGGTTGAACTCTGTCCAAGAAGTACAAAGACGAGCCGACATCCCATAGTAACATACCCTCACCGAACCGTGGCTCTGAATCTCGTTACATCGATGAATCATATCAGCAACCCTCCTCCTACTTTTGTTTTTCGAACTTGTAGATGTTGAGTCCCCCATGCCTTTTCCTCTGCGTTGTTGTATAACCCTCCTCTTCGTTGTTAAAATAGCGAACTTCGAGGTTCAGAGCCTTGTCCTCTGATCTCAAACTCTATCGCTTAACTAGTCACCATCGTAATAGCATTTAAGAAACCTATAGAAGCTGCCACAACAATATCTCTAATCCACCAAGCAACGTCTGTAATCCATCTTGGCATCCTCCGTGTCATTTTTGCACTTGTGGCAAACGTCAATTGGGGTGAACGTTTGGAGAGGGAGACTTTGGTCCAGTTTTCACACTTCTGGGTTACAATTGGTCCTCACAGTATACTTCCGGGTTAAAATTGGCCTTTAACCCAAAAACAAACTATAATTGAGTCATATGACTATAAATACCAAACTACATAAATAAATCTTGCAAAAACCAATAATTTTGCAATTAACAAACTATTATTGATTATGAAAAAATTACAACCAATAATATGAATTGCATTTAATCTCCAATTCACAAAATATAACACTTTTAAATTTTAGAACAACCCTATACCTAAAAATGTCCAAATCAGAATACAACTCCAACTTTCTATGTATATTGGCAATTGCATTAATCTTCAACTTCTTTAAATTGTAACACTTCTCTCTTTAGAAGTCTTTTTCAATGTGCAACATCTCAAATTTTATTCACCAAAATTCCTTGCACATTTGTGACATTAAAAGGAATACATGGTGAATTTTGACACACTTGGAAGAATGGAAAAATATTGCTAGAAGTGGCCACACAAAATTAGGCCAACATAAGACATAAAATTCAATTTTGTCTTCTTAAAAGACTATTCTTGTAGCCCAAAATGAAGAATAGAAGGGCACAATTTTTAGGCCCAAGAAACATGTAAATATCGGTCAAATACACACAAAAAAAGGAAGAAGGACCAATTTAATTATAAAAATGTAAGGGCAAAATGGTCATTTACCAATAAAGCAAAAAACATTTTATTTTTTCCTTTAATTAAAATAAATTTCGGCCAACAAGGAATAAAGGGGAGGGAAAAATAATTAATGGGACAAAAATATGACATGTGGAAGCATGTTGGCCAAGTTTAAAAAGATGATGACTTAAGTCAAAAATCACAAGTTTATTAGCAATAAAATATTATATTTATAAGGAGGCGGAGATGATATTTGTAAGAGCTCTTATCTTTCCTCCAAGGACATTTTTTTGGCCAACATAAGAGCTAAGGAGAGAAAAAGAGTCTTGAAAAACAATAACACAAAGAGGAAGAGCAAGTTCAAGAAGCAAGATCAAGGTGAGTGATTGTGAAATTCATGTGTTTATGCCTTCAAAATGCATGAAAACACCTCCTAATCTCTATGCCTTCTTGAAACACACATGTAGCAAGCACAAATTCAAAGGAAAGAAGGACAGAGAGGGACGATTTTCTTAAGCTAGAGAGAGAGAGACCAAAGGTAAGCCATAAAACCTTGTTTTCTTTGGTTGATTCAAGGTTGTGATTATTGTTGTGGTTGATTATGGGCTTGTATTGGTTGGATTTGGGATGCTCAAACCCTAAGGGGAGATGCTACCCAAATTGACACTAATCATGATCAATAGGTGCATAAGTGGTTAAACAAGGGATTACAGGTGAAAAGGAAATGTTTAATTGAGTGAAATCATGAAACTTCCATTTTACCCAAATATTTCTAGATTTTCGTCCAGTCCTGTTTGGGGTGTGTTTGGGCTAGAATTTCAAAGATTTGATGATTCCATTGTGTTCTACACACAAAACTGAGTAAGAATAGCCTCTGGCAATAAATTTTGGACCACTGGAATTAAACACCGAAATTTGGAATGTAAACCAGTGTGATTTATAGTGTGGTAGTCTAGCTATGTGATGTTTTTGAATAGGCGAATGATGTCCAATGAATGTGAAATTTTTCAAAATGAAAGTAGTCTTATCAAGCTTTAATTTAATAATTTATATAGGTCATTGGAGCTGTACACTAAGAGTTATATATTGTTGAAGTTAGCCAAGTAAAACTGGCAAATTTCTGTGATAGTATTCAATAAATGGTAATTCTGAAATATTGTGCGTCTAATTGTCTAAGGATAATATTTTTCCTTAAAAATAAACTTAATAAGGGTCGCATAGCCTTTGGAATCATTGCTATTGAACATCTATACAAAAAGATATGAATTTTCAAACTTTGATGAAAATTTTGGCAGCTTTTAGTCAATGGGCGAAATTAAAATGGTAATGGCAAAATGTAGTTACCTTGAGCTCTTAGGGTAAAGATAGCCAACTATATGAGTTTAGAATGGGAACATGAATGAATAATAATGCATTTATTATCAATTTGGAATTTTAGGATTTGTCAGTTTCTTGAGACAGACAACAAGTAATAGACTGATAGTTAGCAGGGAAAGGAACATTCAAATAGTAACTCCATCTTTCGTACACTATGTGATTGCTTATATGATGTGTGTTGCCATATTTGAGATATAAAAGTGCCTGGGGCATAATATCTAGCTGTGGCGCAGGAAAAGCACAAGTACTAGCCGACCTAGTGGGACCCAGCTATGATATACACAGTATGAACAATACCTAGCTGTGGTTTGGGACCCAGTTGAGGTAGATAGACAAGTAAAGGTCCAAACAGTCATTTGGCCCTGAACAGTGAGCACAAACATATTCACAGTATGATTGTTCAATTACATTATATAGTGTATTGCATATTTATTTCTTACATTTTATATGATAGATAGTATGTTACTACTGAGATTCATATGAATCTCACCCTTTTCATAAATGTATAATTTATCCAGTTGAAGGAAGCGGCTCAAAGGGCAAAGATGTAAATACCAGCAACTGAAGGTTCTGGTCCAGTTCAAGCAAGGATGTTGGTTATCTATAGATTTATCATTATTTTTGGGATTTGTAAGTATTATGTACAAACCCTATAATAATTCTTCTAATGTAATCAAGTATTTTATATCAGTATGTACATGCTATTTCTGTATACCTACTGAATTGTGCGCAAGCACTCTTATAAGTGTTGAACAAAGAAATCCCGAAGACCTTTCTCTCTTGCTTACCCGTGCAAGTCTAATGAGCAGCAATGTTCTCTCCTGCTTACACCACTGTAAGTCTTACGAGCAGCAACATTTTCTACTGCTTGCACCTTGTAAGTCTTACGAGCAGAAAGTCTTACCGGCGATTCTTTTTACAGCTTCCCGTAAGGAAATCAACCCACTCAAGGTCCCTCTACCTTGAGGTCAATTCAGAAATATAAGTGTTTACAAACTCTCTCATAGAGTGGATAAAATACTCATTGAAGTGCAATACAAATAACCTCTCTCTCAAGTAAATAATATAGAAGCTAGAGAAATAGAAAGTATGTGCGATGAGCGTTGGTGTTAGGATGTTGACATTTCGATGATGTATGCATACTTGGTCTCTTCTGTTTTAGATGATCTTCTATTTATAGTTGATGAGAATTGATGACCGTTTGAGCATTTCAACATATCCGTTAGAATCCCGTTGCTTTATTTGACTGTTCTTCATATTTGAACAACTAGCCGTTATGCTCAGTGGACGCTTCACTTTCGTAAAGTCAGCTTTTCTCTCTTCAAATCATCTCTTCACTACATTGCTGGAGAAATACATTAAACACTAATACAATAAAGTGTAAGAATGATTGGAAGTAAGAAGAGTGAGTTTCATAATTAATCCCATGATTTTTGAAAGCTTCAGAACGTTGTTCTGTATTCCTAGGAAGCATTACTCGAGTGGTCACTCGAGTAAGCCTTGGTCATTACTTGAGTGAGCCCTCGAGTAATCCCGTTCAAAATCTGGCTGAGAGCATTTCCTACTTCATTACTCGAGTGATCCCTCGAGTAATTTTACTTTTTCTTATCTGGTTACTCGAATAGTCCCTCGAGTGATATGAGCCATTTCTTGGCCGAGAGCTACTGGAAGATTTCTTCTCTAGTTACTCAAGTGATCCCTCAAATAAGCTCTTAAATAACTTTGTAGATTACTCGAGTGGTCCCTCAAGTAATGTCATTCAAATCTTGGTTGACAGCATTTCTAACTGCATTACTCGAGTGGTCCATCGATTGAGGTTTCAAATAATTCTGCATATTACTCGAGTAAGCTCTTGATTTTGATTTAAAACATGGAAAATCATATATCATTAGAAAGCCCTCGTCATCTACATTCCAATACAACAAGAATCACCTCCAAACTCATTTTGCACAGAAAGTTATGATCTAAAGAATATCTTCTGTATTTATACAAAGTCTGAAATCACGAGCATCAATTTCCAGAAGGCATAGCTCTTTGTATATAACTTGAAATATATCAAATTATATGTCCTTGGAAATCCCTTTAAGTCTACTTTCGTATGGCACTGGTTTCATCTCAATCCAATGAGTATTTTGAGAGTTATGTCTAAAATACCAAAGCTGTTCTGGAATATGACGCTGATTCATGTGTCAACTTCAACAGATCATATCTCTCTCATCTGAACTCCTTTGAATGTGATCCTGGTGTCCATAGTTCTTGTTGGAAGTCTTGTTTTATATGCCATTGGTTTTAGATCAATCCGGTATGTGCTTAGAGATATATACCCAAAATACCGAACCTCTGTCATGACATGTGAAAATAGAGTACCATTACTCGAGTAATCTTCAAGTAACTTTGCAGATCACTCGAGTAGCCACTCAAGTAATCACCTCCAAAATGAGGCAGTACCATATTACTCGAGTGATTACTCGAGTCATCATCCCCGGAGGTACCATAACTTTTGTATATATCATTTTAGCTTTGTATTGACCCATTCCAACTTTCATTTAACCATAGAAGCCTCCGATATCACTTCTAATAGCTTGGATCTTGATATTCTCATGTGATCTTACAAGTTCTTCTTTCTTCAATCTCTTTCTTCTTGTTTTGCCACTTGATGATCATTCTTCATATCCCAATTAGATGTCTGCTTGAATATGTTCAATCTTTTCTTGATATTCCCATTAGTTCTTGCAATGCTTTCTTTCTTCAATCCCATGCCTCTTTATTTTCTTCTTGATGATCATTCTTCACATATGAGGCATTATAACATCAACCCACCATCGGGTTTATGACTAATCTACAAGATATACAACATTTAATATAGTAGTTAGTCAATGTAGAGAATAAGTATATCATACAAACTTTTTGCTCTTAATACTTGACATCTACATTTGACATCATCAAAACTATTCATATCTAACATTCTCCCCCTTTTTGATGATGGCAAATCCTTTAAGAAAAATATGTATGAATATGACAACAATTTGAATGCAGCATATTTTTCTTGTCTCTCTCTCCCCTATTTGACATCAGCAAAAAGTTTGAAGTATAAAGAAGAAAGACTTGTAGAGAAGTAAATATTTCATAAAAATTTTCTCCCTATTAATCAAAATAAATGTCATGAAAACAATTTTCTCTGCCTCGATTTGAAGTTAATTTGATGCAAATGAAAAATGGTTTTCATGAAAATAAATTTGGAACAATTTGGAAAGGTTTTCCAGAAAACTTTCATAATCAAAGCAAATTGAAATCAAAGATATGAAAAGTATTCCCGAAATATAAAGAGAGGGTTTAGGAATGCTTATTTAGATTCAGCAAGATGATGATTGAACTATGAAGTCTATTTCCTTCTTTTCTTGTCGTGTTGGATCCATGATGCTGTGTTCACCATACTTTTGATATGAAACTTTGATGGATCAAGTTCATATGAGTAAACTATAGCTGGCTTAGTGGTAGACTCTGAAGTGTGCTCAATAGAAAGCTTAAAAATAGCCTTCCTTGGAATGCTACCAAAATTGTCCTGATTTGTGCCTTTTGTTGCTTTGAGTGTTGTAGCCAGTATTAAATCATCTTTCATCAAAGTTAACATATTCTCCTTTTAGTGTGTTGAGGAATAATCTTGCATAGAGCAAATTCTCCTACTATAAGTAAAGCATTCTTGCAAGGAGAATGGTTAGTGCAATCAAGTATTAAATTTATTGCAAAAATTAAAGTTATCCTTTCTATATGATATGTTAAAAATTAAGATCATGAAAGGAAAATATAAGAGTAACTCATCATCAAAACTAATTAAAAGATAGTGAATTCAGATGAGTATGTTAAAAGGATTTTATTTCAATAAACGAGATGAGCTTTTAAGATATAAAACACATGTGAATGTAAAGCTCCCCTTTAATGAATGCATGGCTTAAAAGAAAATCATCATGAGCAATACAATTAATAACTCTCTTGAATTTGTAAAATCATTGGAAATTTTGTAGAGAGAATGAATATGAAAATATGAAGATTAGATAGAAATCAAGTTTTGAAAATAATGATGCTATTCAGGGTCTTGAGGCTATAACCTTGTATTACTTGAGTCATTACTCAAGTGTTTACTTTGAGTGATGCAACTCAGAGAATTTGAATTAAATAATACAATACCTCACTCGAGTAATATCATAATCACTCGAGTTAGAATCCTTTGTAGTCCATTGATGGATCATGTCCTAGTCAATATTGGATGATGTGACTGGTACTGAGGGATTCTGAAGTGTAGTCTCTGTGAGCACTTTAGAATACCAAGATGAGCTCAGAATAAGGCTTTGAATTTCTGGTTGATCAAATCACAGAGTGTTCTAAACTTGTCATTCACATAAGTGATGAACTCAGTTTGTTTGTTGCAAGTTATGTGATTGTTGAAGTTCCTCTCTCAAATAGCCTTGGACAGATGGACCAAAGAATGAAAGATCAGGGAGACCAACTCTAGCAAAGTATTGTATCTCATCTATCCTTGAAGTATTAGCTCCCTTCCTTTACGCCTCTTATATAAACTTGGAGTGAGATTCAGACTTACTTGAAGGTTTACCTGAAGTAATTTCAAATTAATTGAAGGTCTACTTGAAGTAATTGCAGATTACTTGAAGTAAGTCCTGTAGAAGTATATATATACCTCTTGTTCTCTGATAGACATGATCTTTTCAGAATTCCTCTCCTCATTGCTTATAATATATGCCATTATGTGGTAATTTTTCTCGATGAAGTTATTGACCTTATTCACCATAGCTCTAGTATAGGTACAGCAAATGATCTAGTGAAGATTACATAAAGAGCTAGGATTGAAGTTTAGAATTGTCATTAGTTCTCATGGTTTGATGATTCTGTACTTTTTAGGCTCGTTGAACTCCTTGAGATGTCTAGTGGAAGGGTTATTGAATCCCAACCACTTATTGATCTTTAAGGCTAAGATGAAGACCCTCTAATCACTGATTGTTATCTATAATGTCTCTTCAATTATTGTGCCTCTTCAAAGCATAACTTATCATGCTCCATGTTACAGTAGAGAAGTCTATCTCCTTTTGGCAGTGTGGAAGATGCCTGGATGGCGAAGGCTTATAATGTTGGAAGTATGAGTCCAACTCATGAGTATCTTTGGTCTCTTCGCTTAAGCTTCTTCAAATTGAATTCTGCTAGACCTACTAAGAGGTTTTCTTCCTCTTCCTCTTTCTCTGAGTGCACCACTAGTTAGTTACTTGCTAATGATGGGATGTCACCTGAGTCATGAATTGAGTAATACCACAGATATAGCTTCTGCTCCTATTGCAACACTGCCAGTCACGCCTCCTCTATTAGCCTTTAATCTTTGTATCCTAGAATAGAGCATTTTGATTAAACTCCTGTAGAAGTATAATAAATATATGCTCTTTTGTACCTAATTTTCTCTTGGGTCCATATAGTATTGACATTATAATTCTTATAATCGTATGTAATTGAATCATATGATATTTGAACAAAGAGCACCATAAACCAACAAAGACTAGAATTTAATTTTATCCAATTAAATAAATTCAAGCAATTGAATCATAAAGGGTAATGAACAAATAATACCAAGAATGATGATTTTCATAGATCAATGACAATTTGTAAATACACTTTATAATAACTATGTCATTGATAAGATTTTCATGCAATTCAGGATCAAAAGAGTAAAAGATATATCCATAAAAGTTTTCAGCAACTTTTGTGAAATGATAGATTATGAATGTAATCAAATTTTCCAAGAATGATAATGAAATATGCAAATTGTTTCAAAATCTCAAATGTAATTTCAAATCATGACAATACATTATGAAATTGGGATTTTGAATATATGCAAAAACTCATTTTTTTTGAAACATGTGTACAATTAATGCTTATGTTAAAAATACTGGAAGTCAATAGTTTAAATATACTTATACTAGAATGCTTCCTTTTTTAAAAAACAACTAAGATAACATGTTAGACATTCGAGTTTAACATGTTTGAGAATTTTCCCAAGAGCAAAAGTCATATGGAAATAGATTAGCTAAAACGGCTTAGCTTTATAGATGTATATAAACACAATGACTTTGCTATTGATCAAGAGATAATTTTGACTCTTAGAGTTGTGTCTTGAAGAAAAGGAATATTCATCTCAAGGTTCAAATACAATACACTAGTTACTCAGAGATATATGATATCAATGGTTCATGTATTTGAGTAACAAAATGAGTGAAAATGAATTATGAATGATTAAGCACATACTCATTAGTCCAAATGACTAGAGTACTAGAATATTATCCTAGTAAGTTATTCCACTATAATGGTTAATGCATTAAGATTCAATGCACTAACGAACATTCATAATGCTTGAAATAACTTGGCCAACCAAAGATTTATGCATTAGGCATAAGGCTTTCACATATAGAATTATTTTCTAGGGAATACACTTGAAACTCATATATATAGTTAACTTGTTAAACATAAGGTCTAACTTGTTAGAAAATAAAGATTAAGGAGTTCAAGCAGTAACAGGTTTAAGATCAAAAGACAATATGTGAATGATGAGGAAAACTCTAGTGGATGGATTTGAAGCATTTCTGACTTTTAGTATACATCAATATTAACTTCTAATTTTGAAACCGATTTAAATGCAAACAAGATATGAATAATTTTCAAATAATGTGTATGCAGTTTTATAAACAAGATGAATTGAAATCTAAGTACATTTTTGAAATTTGCATTTCAACACTTAAATGCATAGAAAGATTATGCCCAATTTCATTTTTAGTCCATTTAGCAATCTAAAAACATTTTGAAAACCATAAATGATTGATTGCTAATGGTATGCAATAATGAACAAGTTCTTCATTACCCAAATAAATAATTTATATAAGCACAGAATAGAGTAAAGATTAGATATCACCGTAATTTTTCTTGTCCTTGCGATATCTTGCTTGGTTTTGGTAGAATAATATTGATTTTCCTCCTTTGCATACACAGCACCAAAATCCAAACTCCATAATTCAGCATCATCAAGATATGAACTTGTTTTCATGTGGCTATAGTCTTGAGAAGCCTTTTTCTTATCCTACATAACTGTATATATTTCTTTTCTTCATGGTATCCAACATTGATTGGATCCATTTCTTGTTAGCTTGTAGGAATCAAGATAAAATTCACATGCTCTAAGCATATAAACAATTCAATGCAATTGAGCATAATGAATTAAATATGTCTTTGTGAATAAAATAAATAGTTTCTTTTCAAATCATTATATATGCATAAAGAATCAACCTGTTGAGCATTACAATTCCTTTATAAATAAATCTATTAAGTGGCTTTTTAAGGGATACGAAAACATAATTTCAAAATCATTTGCAATGCTTATTCCTAAGGTTCCAAAATATAAAACCTCAATAAATATTACAGACAATAGCATAAGAGGTTTTATCATTGTGTACCTTTGCCTTAGATACTTGGAGGATTGCTTTTGCTTACCCATTGCATCTTTCTATCATGTTGATACTTTGAATATCTTGCTTTGGGTGCTGGCAATTGTCTCTCAAAATACATAGACTCCAGGAGTCTTTTCTTGTTCTCCTCAAGATAGTTGAACGGTTCCCTATGGTAGTCCATTCTTGAAGTGGAACATAATCCTTTTCTCCATTTCCTTTCTTTGTGATTAAACTTTACAATTCTAGCAGTGGGTGATCCGAGAGTTCTCCTAATTAATGTGAATCTCCATTTAGGTGCATTAGGAACTCTTGGAATCTTCTTCATTTTCTCAGTACCCTTTTGTCCAATCTTTGTAGAATCAATTTGCACACATGAAACACCAGATGGACATTTTGGTACCCACTTTTCTTTGGGTCATTAAGCGTTAGCATTTGAATTTACTTGTATTTTAGGAATCCAAACAAATTATTTCTCACATTAGAATTTCTCCTAATATAGCATGTGTGAGAAATATAACCTAATTTACCACAATAATTACAAATAATAGAATAATATACATTATGACATTTTATGCAAGTATTGATTCGGTCATAAGATTATAAACTCGAATGGATTTTATTTGAACATTCTTTCTTCCCAACAAACTTTCCAGCATATTTGAAAATATTTTTGCTTTTCTCAATAAAATCAACAATTGGTTGAGAAACAATTTTATGCAAACTTTGAAAATCAGTTTTCAAAATAGCTCCAGAAGAATTGGAATTGTTTACCATATGTGCATCTTGAGCTCTAGAGGATGATCCATCAAATTCATCCATAATGAGCTCTTCTTGAGAATTATATTTCTTTTGTTCTTCTATGTTGACAAGATCATGGTGAAAGAGGCAAGCTTCACCCAAGAGGGGGGTGAATTGGGTGATGTTATAAATTTTCCGCTTGATGTGGAGATATGAAAAATGTAGTAGATAGAGTAGAGTTGAGAAGATTTGAACATAGAGAGTTATACTGGTTCGGCCTAACAACCAGGCCTACGTCCAGTCCTCAGAAATAAAGACCTACTGAGATTTTCACTATACTTCCAAGATTCAATGGGCTCTCAGACCGCCACACAACAACAATTGTCCTTGAAAGGACTACGAGCAGAAATATTCTCTCACTAAGAAATTTCTCTCCCCCTTACGACAAGTCTTACGTGCAGAAAAATAACCTATGACCCTTCTTACTTGCTTATGTATACAAGACTTATGAGCAGCAATGTTCTCTCCTGCTTACACCATTGTAAGTCTTATGAGCAGCAACGTTCTCTTCTGCTTGTATCTTATAAGACTTATGAGTGAAAGGTTTAACAAGGAATTCTCTCAACTACTTCTCTCGTAAGGAAATCTACCCTCTCAAGGTCCCAATACCTTGAGATCAAATAAGCATAAAGTTTGAGTTGAATGAAGACTCTCTTACAGAGTAAATAAATAAACACTGAAGAACAATGTGTATACAGAGAATAATTTGTGAATAACAGAGACATGTGAATAAGCTTGTGAATTCTTGTGCTTCGTTGTTTCATTGATGATCTCGGAATCTCTGTATTTATAGATGTTTAGTTTTTGCCCGTTTGAGTAATCATCATTTGAGGAGCGGGGCTTTGCAACTGTAGAATGACATGCGTACGTTTGAAAACTTTTAATGAGTAGGTGTGTGTTTGTCGTAACGTTGTCTGCCATTGTTTGACTTTCCTTCATGTCTGTTTATTTCAACATTCATCCTCCTGTATCACACTTATAATTCATTTAAAATGATGTTAGACAATGATAATAAGTAATGATGATATGCATAATTAACAATAAACCATATTCGGATTGAACGTTGTGAGACTTGGTATTTTGGTGATCTGGCAGAGCATCACTCGAGCATGAATGGCTCACTTCGAGTGATCTTCCTATTTTCCTCTTTGTGCTTCAGTTATCGGGTTGTGCTTGCATAGGATTTCAGAGAGTCAGAATTTTCACTCGCGAGTAATGTGGGGTCTTACTCGAGCACAACTCCTCCTGCTCGAGTGATCTTGCATTTTCCATTGAGAGTGTCTTCTCGGGTCATCAATCGCATATCATTTTAGCAAGGGTGAGATTTTGTACTCGCGGGTGATGTGGTCCCTTACTCAAGCACACACACTCCTGCTCGAGTGAGACGCATATTCCCAAGGAATATGCTCTCAATACTAACACTCGCATCAGGATTTCATAGGGATAAATTTATCACTCGCAGGTGATGTGGGTCCTCACTCGAGCACACACACTCCTACTCGAGTGAGAAGAATATTCTCAAATAATATACCGTTTATACAAGCACTCGCATCAGAAATGGAGAGGGATAGATTTTTCACTCGCAAGTGCTGATGTGTCACTCGAGCAAATGAGGTTGTGCTCGAGCACACTTGCTCTCTTATGAACTTCTTGACTCTCGGCCAAACACTCGCAGTCTCTTGCTCGAGTACTGAATGCTCATGCTCGAGCATTGATGTCCCTGCTTGAGTGCATCAAGGAAGAATTGATAATACTTGCTCTCGGCCAAGCACTCACGGACCTTCACTCGCATGTGCTCGAGTGAGAATGACTTCTCTGCTCGAGTGCAAACTCCAGTGCTTGAGTGAATCAGTGAACATAACTGTGGCATACCTCTCAAGTGAACACTTTCTGGCTTTCACTCGCACCTGCTCAAGCACAGAAGGGATCTATGCTCGAGTGCAAAGCTCATGCTCGAGCACTCCAGTTCAATTTGACAGCAGATACCAGAAAACATTGCTATATGCATTTGGTAACTTTGTAAACTTTTCTTAAACTTATAAAAACATGATTTGCACACAATTGACTTTTTGTTATCATCAAAACTTGGGATCTAACACATGGAAGTGTTCTATGATTTATCCTTCTTCATTGTCAACTTCCACTTGTTCATGAACCGTAGGTATGCAGCTTATAGTTTCACATGAATTGTCAATACTTTCAAATTCAACACACTTATTAGAAGTATAGATAGAATCAAGAGTATCCCAAATATCTCTAGTAGTAGAGCAAAATCTAATTTTTTCAAAATCATTTTTAGTTAAAGAACTATACAAAATTTTCATTGCTCTAATGTTCAACGAAAACATTTTGTTTTCTGTTTCTGTCCAATCCTTTCTTGATTTGAAATCAAAGAAATTTGTAAAAATATTCCACATATCAAAAGCATATGCTTTTATAAAACTAATCATTCTAGCTTTCTAAAACCAAAAATCAATATCTTTTAAAAGAGGTGGAATTGTGAAATCAAAACCTTCAAAAAGCATATAACACCCAAAATCAGCCATTATAAACTCTTGAGACGGTTAAGTCCTTTAAACAAGAGTCCAGCTCTGATACTAAATGTTAGAACCAGCTGACACCCAAAGGGGGTTGAATTGGTGTATGATGAAATATTATGAACTTTGAAATTCTTTTTGCTTCTTATTAAATCAACAAGTATGAAATCATAAGTAAGTATCTAAAACATATATGTTGGAAATATAAGAGCTTAGGGAAGAGAATATGCAAACTGTGATTTATCTTGGTTCGGTCCAATCTTCGATGGCCTACATCCAGTCCCTAGGCTCCTCCTGAGATTTTCAAATCCACTATTTTCTTGTTTAATCCGGGCACAAGAAAAACCTTTACAACCTCACAAGTTTAGCCGGGCACTTGTGTAGCCTTTTACAAATCTCTCACCAAGATACTCCCCCTTACAACAAGTCATATGAACAAAGCAATCCCAAAGACCTTTCCCTCTTGCTTACCCGTGCAAGTCTAACGAGCAGCAACGTTCTCTACTGCTTACACCACTATAAGTCTTACGAGCAGCAACGTTCTCTACTGCTTGCACCTTGTAACTCTTACGAGCAGAAAGTCTTACCGGCGATTCTTTCTACATCTTCTCGTAAGGAAATCAACCCACTCAAGGTCCCTCTACCTTGAGATCAATTCAGAAATATAAGTGTTTACAAACTCTCTCACAGAGTGGATAAAATACTCATTGAAGTGCAATACAAATAACCTCTCTCTCAAAAGTAAATAATATAGAAGCTAGAAAAACAGAGATTATGTGCGATGAGCATTAGTGTCAGGATGTTGACATTTCGATGATGTATGCACACTTGGTATATGACTAAGTTACAAGATATACAACATTAAATATAGTAGTTAGTCAATATAGAGAATAAGAATATCATGCAAACTTTTTGCTCTTAATACTTGACATCTATATTTGACATCATCAAAACTATTCATATCTAACAATAACATCATCAATAACTTCACTACCATCTTTAAGGTGACCCATAAACTAAGTAATGAATGAAAGGTATAATATTTGGTTCAAAGATTGCAAACAATCTATAGACACTTTTTTATTGTGATTATGATCCTTCATTCTATAAAAACCCTCAAAATCTCATTCCTCCACAAACATGCTCCATAGTGTTGTCTTGTGTTGCGTTGCAATGGACATATTATTTCAAGAGTCACTTCTCTTCACAATAGTCTCTTTACTACCTTCAAGGAAGCAGCCAGAACCTCCATTCTCTCCAAATGTTGGCTTCATGCCTAGTATTCACCCACCAACATAGACTTCAATGAATCATTCTTCATAAATCTTGAGAGGGTGCGGCTGAAGCATAAACAAGAGTAATTAAGTCTAATGTCTTTAAATTTTTTATAATTAATATTTGACAGTTTCAATTACAAAATGCTAAATATAATATTTAATTATGTGATGGTTTTTTTTTACAAAAAACTATATAATGTATTATATTTCATAGTTGTCTCACAGCCATGACATATTTCACAATTTATCTTAACAACCGCAAAGTATTTACCTTGCATTATCTTTGCCTTTTCAGATTTTACAGTATCCCTTTTTTTTAAAAAAAAAAGAGGAAGAGTGCATTTGTCTAAAAATGTTTTAGGGTTTCCCAATCCCAACCATAAAATTCTAGGTATTCATAGGGGATTGGTTTGAGTATGCCTTCTTAAGTAACAACTTGGGTTTAGTTTCTAAGGAGTAGACACTGGCAATTTGAAGTTAGCGGATCCAATCTTCAACCTCCTACTTATAATGGAGCTTCCACACGATATTTCACAATATGATCTACATCTCATCCCATTTTCATGAAAATTTTGGTGTCTACTTTTCCCATAGAAGGAAAAAAATTCTTCAAACAAAAAAGTTTCTACGAACATACTCAATTTTCAAGAACTTTGCCACCTTATTTATAGAAATTATTGATAATTTTGATGGGAATGAAAAGAAAACAAAATAAACCTTTACTATTTGAATAACTTGAAATTTCAATCATATCAAATAGCCAAGAGGAAAAGTTTGAATTTAATACCTTTGGGTATCCCATTGATTTGATTTTTCTAGGAAAGCAAACACTTGAAGTAGCAATGTCTAGAGCATCACAATCATCTTTATTGGTGTTGGATTCCATAAGTTATTTCTTCATAAAAGCTAGTAAAGATAATATTTGAAGATGAAATTTGATGAAGATTGATTTACAAGTCTGTGTCTCAATACATCTAGGTTAATAAAATTTATTTTATAAATGAGAGATGAGAGATATATGGAAAGATAAATCGTGGGTTGTCAAATTAGTGTGATCTAGAAGTTTCATCAACGATTAGGTTTTTAGTGGATAAAAACAATAGCTGTCAACGTAATATGCTTTAAAACAATGGGATATTGAAATTATGGTCTAGTCAAAATGTTTAAAATAGATGGCTAAAATTCATTAAGCGTCATCTCCAGCTAGCTTAAATAAATAAAATGTATCATGTCATTAAATTTGGGAAAATCCCTATTAAATACCATTTGAAATGGTAAAACCCACAAAAGTCCTTTATAACATTTAAAAGACAGAAAAGGGATATGGATATATCGGGGATATTGAAGTGTTATGTAAAATATCAAAATGCCCCTTTTTACTCAATTACACACACACTTGGTCGGTGAGGATGATGTTACCAGTTAGCTTCAGACGGGTTCTCCTAGAAGGGTCAGAAGCGAAGATCTAGCCCTAGCCTCGTCGTCGTCCCCAAATTAGAGTAGGCTCTTTTGTTGCCACCGACATGGATGTGGGTGAGGGAATCTTTAGCGATTGCTTGTTTTGTTTAAGCTTTGTGTTTTATTTCTTCTCCTCCTCATGGTTATCTGCAGATGTTGCTGTGAGTGAAAAAGGGAATCTTTGAAACTGAGCTTCCTTCTCCTCCTTATTGGACGTTGTTGCTCCTTTTCTTCAGTTAGTTAGTGCGTGTAAGTCACAATCCCTCTCCAATTTGTTTTTTTATCCAGTTCTCCCACTCGAAATCCCTTTCGCTCATCTCTCGTCTCCTTTGTCACCTACTCCGTGGGTTGCTCATCCAAGGCCTACTCCGTCGGTTGATCCTTCATTCAGGTAAAATTTAAATCTCTACCATGATTTTCTTGATAAAAACAAAGCTTTCTTTCTTTGTCAATTGTGGGTATGGTTGTGGTTTTTCCACTATACTGTGCTTGTGATTTATTACTACTTCTCTTGCAATGGGGGATACATGTGTGCGCATAGTAAGTAGAAGTTAAGTTAAAGGGGCTATAGTAGTGTATATGTGTCACTAAATGAACTAAAATTAAGTAAAAAAATAGTAATTAGTAACTTGTTTCATTTCTAATGCTATTGCATATTTAAGGGATATCTTTCTTGCTATCTCTCATCTGTTGCTTTTTGCCCAGGATATAAGTTTTTCTTCTGGATATTTTTTGAAGGTGCATGATTAGAACCTATTACCTCCTGTCATCCACAAACAATGGTTTTTTCTTTATTTATTTTGTTTATTTTTTATTGCTACTTACTTGTCATATAGAATTCTTATTGATGTCAAGAAGTGTAATGACTAACTTGGCTTTAGGGGAAAAGGGTAAAATGAGAAGGAAATATGAAAAGAAAAATAGTTGAGGAAAGGTACGTATTATCATTTTGGCTGATTTACTTTCTGTTTGCTGGTAGGATTACAAATAAAAAGGTGAATGTTTAATTCAACTTTAAAATCATTGTTTTATGATCAACTGCATTACAAGAAGCTAATACACATCTGAGGTTGTTGTATTTGCCATTCAGAGAGGTAATAACATAGAGAACATAACCCGTTTTCTATAATTCTCAATATACAAATTTAAGATAAAAGGGAAAGATTAGGCTATTATAGTTGTCCCCTGTCGTGTAATTATAATTTGTTATCAGGCTATTGCCCATTTCTTTTGCATGAAAGCAAAAGACTGTGTATATTCTGTTGTAGTCCAATAAGTGAATTGTTTTGGTATATGAATTACCTTTAAAGTTATCTTGAAATTTGTTGCTAGGGATTTACTTGCTTTTGCAATTTCTTAAAATTTTGTTGTTGCATGTTTAGCCAAACCTGTATACTCTTGTGTTTGTCACTACTACTTTTGTGAATACTCCCCCAACATGTAGTTGGATTAAGTACTTTCTTCATTAGAGATTGACTTGTTGTAATTAATTGACTGTGTGTCTAAGATTTAATTGAAAAAATCAAAATTTATTTGCTAGCTTGTTTGAAAATGAAAATTTTGGGAAGTTGCATTATTGAGAATGTAACACCATTGCTTAATTCTTTAAAAAATTATTTCTTTACAAGATAGTTCATTTTCTCTTTGTTTGAATGTGAATTATCCTACTTGCTGCATTTGTGTCATTGTTAAACTTGATTGGAAGTGAAAAAAATGCATATCTATTGTTACTTTGAGTTGTATCATTGATTTGACACAACCTTAACCGCCTCGGGGTCAAATCACAAATTACCACGAATTAAATGCAATATAGTGCAAACAACTCGGGATCATTCTCTTATCAAGGAGCCATTTATTTTGACTACCCTAGGAAAATCTAAGTGTTATAACCATGGTTAGATGGGGGATTTTTGAAATTGGCTTTTCTAGAAATTAAAATTTATGAAAATAAAAATATTCCTAATTTTTTTGTATTTTGGAAAATAATAAAGAAATGATTTGGATTAAAAAGGGATAATATGATAAAATGAATCTTGGTGATGAAGAAAGTGGCAATCCTTGCTAAACAAATCATAGGAGTTCAAATTTCATTAAGTCTCAAGAACAACCTCAAGATAACACTTGAGTCCAATATTCTCAATTAATAGTAGCTCCTACAAACATAGCTAACTACTATCTCTTGAGATATTGTTTAAAACCTACTTAATGTGCAATTAAAATTGGAGTGATGCAAATTGTTCTTCTCAATTAGAATGTTCTAACGAACCATTCAAGAGCTAAAATCAACTATGATTACCAATAAATAACATGATAGCAAGCATAATTTCATCAAGCACATCAAAAGATATATATCAAAATGAACATCAAGATACATCATCCAATTAAAACTACAATGATCAACCCACATGGATGCATAACAGCAATCCAAGTCTTAAAACCACAAAATGATTAACCTAAACAAGGAAATCAAATATATAGTCTAAGCATAAGATTGAATCAAAGAACTCCCCTATGTAAGCACAAGCGCTCAAGCCACAAATCTCCATCACCAAGAAGCAAGAAAGATCAGCTTCTCATAGCTACTGTCACAACACAATTCAAGATAATCTCACAAACAGCCTTGAAAACCATGGAGAAGCTACTGCCCAAAATGTAAGAATGAAGTCAAAGTGGATTTGAATAGGAAAAGAAGCAGAAACCGTGGGTCTCTTGGAGAATGAGAATGAATGAAACTAGAGAGAATATGGAAGGAATGATGACGGTGGTGCTAGACAGGGATCAAGAAGGGTCTGTCGGTGTGAATGAAATAATGGAAAAGAGGGAGAGTCACGGTCTGAACTGGGGAAGGTGATGATATTGGATGGTAGTGATTGTCGTAAGTGAGTGAGGAATGGAGAGAGAGACAGTAGTGAAGGACAGAGCGATGGTGATAAACGGAGAAGAAGAGAATGACGGTGGAATGAAGAGGTAGTCTGAAGGTGGAGAGAAAGAAGGTCGTTGGTGGAAGAGGAAGGTTTTCCGGTGGTGCGAAAACACAGAGAAAGGACGGAGGAGACTGTGGTAACGGCGAATGGAGAAGGGAAACGCGTGGTGAGCGACGAATGGAGTAGCTGTGATGGTCTATCGTCTGAGTCGTTCTTCATGGCACCTTCGTTCTAGTGTTGCCGCAATTGTGTTTCTGGCTTTTCTGGTATGAGAACATTGGCCAGTGATGGTGGTGGTATGGTATGGATCTCCCCCTCTCAAGCTCTTTAACTCTCCATGTCCAACCTCTGCTTATTCTCCCTCTCCAACTCCCCAGCGGCGCCTACCCTCTAATTCTCATCTCGCCCTCAGCTCCCTTCCTCCTCGGGTCTTCATGTCCAAATAGCCATATCCAAATGCTATGTCCAAATGCTGTCGGGTCTGTGTATGTTTTGGGCTTTATTCTCTTTTCTTTTCCTTTCAGCAGCCCAAATACTACTGGATGTGTTTCTTTTTTTTATATATTGGGCTTGCTTGATTGTCTCATTTTCCAGCCCAGTTCCAAAAATTAATGTAGGCCTTGTCTCTTCTCTTGGCCCAAGTCACCCACAGCTCCTCTCAAATCTCAACATTAGCCCAATTCCCTCTAATTAATTAATTAATCTGAACTTCCAAAATCCTCAATTTCTTCTTTAACGCCTACAATGCAAAATTAAGCACAAGGTAGCATCAAAAGTTCAAGGGACAATTGTATAAAAATAATGAATAAATTGTGACTATTTTACCCCTAATTACCATTAATTCAAAACAATTGTCTCTAATCAAAATTAATGCTTAATAATGCAATAATGTCCCATAAAATCCATTAAAAATCCCAATTTAATTATGAAATATTACATAAAAATATGGTTCAATCAATGTCCCTACTACATTATTTGTTGCTTTAAATTCTGTTTGAGAATTAGAATTCAGAATTCTAGTGATAAAATTTAAAGGTACACTTTTGTGTACATTGCCACACATTGAATTTTGGCTATTTCTCTTTAGGTATTTGGATTAATGAACACTATTATTCGGACTATTGACTTTTTAGTTATCTCTTTTGCTATAAGTCTGATTTAGCTAACACGTTTGCTGAAACAAGAATGGTTTCTGATGTTGCATGTTAGAATTAGGTAAAATCTTATGCATAAACTGATTTAGCTATTGCATACAATTGGATGAATTTTAGTGCATCCTCTGTGAATATCTTGTATGCTTCTTGTATGCTTGTGAAGTTGTGCACAACATATATGTTCGCAGTTTGAAGGGATTTTTGCAACTTTAGCTAATTTATGAAAATAAATATTTTGCAATATATTAGAACTTTGTAAAGATGCTAATTTTCTCCTGTTATATTGTTTGATTATTGTCTTGGGGATATAAAATAACAAGCATCTCAGTAAACAACTGCATATTTTCTTTTTGCATTATCACAGCACAGCGTAATGATGAGTAAAGAGGTTAACAACCATGATAAAGTGGATATGCAAAGAAAAGATGTGAGGAATGGTTACATTTTATTTCGAAGGGAGTTTGAAAAGGGGAAGGAGTGGGTAAATTTTATTAAGAAGCTTAGGGAGTCAACAAAGGCATGGAGGAACTTGAGTGAGGAGGAGAGGAAAAAAATATAATGATAGGGCGAAGCAAGGAAGGCCGGCAAAGCAGAAGAGGAACTACCCAGTTGCTTTTCACTCTTGTTGCTCTCTGAATCAATTCACCAAACTTGTTGCTCATATAAATTGTAATCCAAACATGAAAGCTAAGGTAGAAAAGTTAGGATTTTGAGATCTACTTGGTGTGGAATGTATGGGGCTCCCTTAGGACATTTTAGTTGCTATAATGAGAGCGTATGATGCCCCTACCAATCAATTTAGAATTAAGAGGAAGACAGTAGAGATTGAAGCAAAAGATGTTTTAGAATTGCTTGGGGTGCCAAATAAGGGGGAGGAGGTGAAAGTAGATGTTAGTGAGACAAATGAGACATATAAGATATTGAAGACAAAGTATGGTAAGCTCAAGTATGAGAACATACTTAATGACATAACATTTGGGCAATCAGATGGCAATTTGAATTTTTATTTATGTTGCACATACTGGGTACTTTTCTGGCTCCAACCGCAAGCTCAACAATTAGTGTCAGGTTGCTTAAGTTTATGTGTTGCACCATGAAATAATTTGCGCGCTTTGACTGGGCCACATACATTGTCAATGACCTATGAAAATAGATGGCAGATTATGTTGATACAATTCAATTTCATGACATTATCACTCTTGTAAAACCGAAGCATGTTGGGAAGAAGATGATAGGTGACTTTATTGGGCTCCCATTCTACAACAGAACAACTTGTGACTATTTTTGTATATGCACATGATTTTGGTTAGAAGATGGTTTAGTGTTAGTTTTTAATGTCACTATGTCATGCAGGCGTGACTGTGGCGTCCATGTGCTAATTTGGCTGAACAATTGGAAGCCAGGTGTAACCTTCAACTATGGTGATGATGAGGTTGGGGAGTATAGGCAAAACCTAATGTGGTGGGTGGTTAACCATGAAATGAATAGCAAGAGGGAGGATGCATTGAGACTGACTACTTCATAAATGACCCTGACTAAGACGATATGACTGACATAATTCTGTTCTTAATGGAACTCTTTGGTCTTCCTGAAACAATTTTTTTTAGAATTCACCATTATTGTAAAGAGCTTAAGACTTGTTGTCTAACTTAGTAACCAAGCACTACATTTTTGGGTGACATAGTAAAGTTGTTATTTTGGTAACCGATCTTATACATTGCTTTATAGTAGTGGCCTTTTATGATGTAATGTTATTGTGTATATAAATTTATTAAAGCTATAGTCCCTTTATTCCTACAGAATGCTAATATGCACTTATGTTGTACAGGAAGCAAGTAAATCAAGACAAATTGTGTGTTAAAGTGTTGGCCCAAAAGGGGTGGATGCTGACAAATTTACTAATATAAATGACAAAGTTCGTAATAGGTTAGACGAGAATGGTAATGGGAATGACAACTTAGTCTCACCAAACATTTTGACTTTGGTATTTCTTTCTCTAAAATAGCGCCAAGAGAGAGGAAAAATTTTTGGAAGGAAATAACTCAACTTCTGTGTTGCTGAAAGTTTATTTTCCTCTAGAGTCAAACGTAGGCGTTTCACCTACTGAAAGTTGCTGATGTGGTAAGAAGATCAGATGTAATTAGAGCCAGGAAATGGGCCGGCCTATTTAGGTGACGAGCTTAGGCTTATAATTTAGAGCCTCCAGAAGGAGGCGGGCCTAAAAGGGCTGGCCTTACTTGTAGTTATGTAGGGTCGGCCCTTTTAGGCCCATTTAAATTTTTTTTAAAAATGGGCATAGGGTAATGGGCAGCAAGTATTGATTAGGGGTAGAGTTAATCTAACTTAACCCTCAGATTATAGATGCTTTCACACTGACTCAGACCTCATTTGAAGCTACACTTCTTTGATTTTCTTTTTTCTTTGTTTGTATATGTATGCTAAAATTCAAATCAGGTATTCTATTATTATTGACATTTGAAGCTTGTAGACTTGTTTTATTGTGGCTATGGACTTGTTTGATTGACTGTGGGCATTAATTATGGTTTGGCCTTAAGTCTTAGTGTTTTAAATTAGGTATTTTAGTCTTTAGGAGAATAAGAAACAAAAAAGTCATGGCAAAAAAAAAAAAGCTAAACGGGCCTAAAAATTAGCCCTTGATCTTCAACTTTGACATTTGAAGCTTAGATTCTAGATTATCTTTTTCATACATTCTGAAAATTGAGGAAAATTGCATCCATAAAACTAGCAAGTAGGGGTGGAATAAGGTCAGGCCAAGCTTTTGGCTTAACAATCGAAACTAGCACCTACAATGGTGCCTTATAGCAGCCATGTCGTTCAATATAATTTCTTCTTCTCCTTCAAACACCTTGAAAAATAAGGCAGCAGCTATATGACTTGGTTTGGTTGCATGATTGGTTAGACCATATAACCAAAATAGCTTTACCACTCTCAACTACATATTGATATCTCCTCAACTAACTAACCCACAATTGGGAATTAGGGATTCTAATTACAAAATTATATTACAATTATATATCAATACCCCCTCCCCTTTTTAACATCCTTTTCCTTAAGGATGTGTAGCTTGAAAATAAGGAAATTGCTCTTGGAAATGAAGGAGTGACATCCAAGAGGCTTCTTTTTCTAATAACCATTTCCATTGAACAAGTACTTCAGTAATGAACTTCTTCCTACGCTTAACAGTCCTCCGATTGAGGATTTTTTTAGGAACTAAAGTGGGAGGAGGTTCTGGAAAATCTGGTGGAGGATGACGAGGTTGCACAGTTGGATTAGGACATAGTTTCAGTGTAGAAACATGGAAAGTAGGATGAACTCGGGAGTCCGGAGGTAATTCCAACCTATAGGCAATAGAACCAACCTTTTCTAGTACTTGATAAGGCCCAAAATACCTAGGAGCAAGCTTTTGTGAGCTCTTAAGAGCAGTAGAAATATGTTGGTATAGTTGTAACTTCAAAAATACCCATTGACCCACAACAAATTCATGGCCAGATCTGTTAGCATCAGCTTTCTGCTTTATTTTGTTGGCCGCACGATGCAAATGATGTTTGAGCATTGCCAAAACTTGCTCTCGTGCTTCAAACGTGCGGTCTACAGCCTCAAATACTGAGTTGTGAGGTAGGTAGGGGCAATGAAGAGGTGGTCTTTACTCATACAATAGTTCATAGGGCAATGCCTTTGTAGAGGTATGAAAAGAAGTGTTATACCACCATTTAGCATGTTGTAACCACTTGCTCCATTCCTTGGGCCTTTTCCAACACATACACCATAAGTAAGTTTCTAGGAACCTATTAAGCACATCTGTTTGCCCAACTCTTTGGGGCTGATAAGCAGAAGATAACTTCTGTTGGATCCCCAAAACACGCAGAAATTCCTTCCAAAAGTTACTCACAAAGAATGGATCTGTGTCACTAATAATCTCTGTAGGTGCTCCATATAGTTTATAGATGTGATCTAGGAATACCTGAGCTAGGGATGCAGCTGAATATGTATGGGAGAGGGCTACAAAATGGCCATATTTTCTTATCCTATCAACTATGACCTAAATGACCTCCTTGCCATTCGATTTAGGAAGCCCTTCAATAAAGTCCATAGTGATTGACCCCATATATGACTAGGAATAGGAAGGGGCTATAATAGGCCAGGGGAAGCAATGGTTTCATACTTACATTGGGCATAAGTGTCACAAGCCTTCACATAAGTAGTAACATCATCAAATAATTTGCAGTACAAAAAGAAGGATTTAATTCTTTGGTATATAGCTTGTATACCCGAGTACCCTCCTTGGGGACTTGAGTGCAACCAATATAGGATTTTTTTCTTTAGAGTAGAATCATTTACTACTACAAGTTGACCCTTCCTCCTCAACAATCCATCATTCTAAGTAATATGAAAAAGGGGTTCCTCACTAGCTTGTACCTTAGGGAGTAGTTGCTGTAAATACTCATCTTTCTCCTAACTTTGTATAATATGGTGCAACAATTTAGGGGAGGAAGTGTTTAGGACTATTTGCATTAGCTATACTTTATGTATTCTAGAGAGTGCATCAACCACTGAATTGTCTTGCCCATTTTTATACTAAATTTCATGGTCAAACCCAACTAATTTAGCTACCCATAGCATCTGAAATGATGTCTTGAGTTGCTGTCCAAGTAGGTATTTAAGGCTCTACTAGTCAGTACGTATAATAAAGTGTTGTCTCTCCAAATATTGATGCCAATGAAGCCCTGCCAAAACCACAGCCATAAGTTCCTTCTCATAAACTAATAAGTGCTGATGTTGGGGTGCTAAACCTATGCTAAAATAAGCTAAAGGCTTCCCTTCTTGCCTCAGAACAACCCCTGCCCCAGAACCACATGCATCAGCCTCAACAATAAATTGTTTATAGAAATCAGGCAGAGAAAGAACTGGGGTAGTAGTAAGAGCCTTCTTAAGGCTATTAAAAGTGTCTGTGGCTACTTGAGTCCATACAAAGCCATTCTTTTTTAGCAATGAGGTGAGAGGCCTTGCTATGGTGCCAAAATCTTTAATAAAGCACTTGTAATAGCTGACTAGTCCCAAAAACCCTCCAAGTTGCTTGATGGTAGTTGGCAAAGGCCAATCAACAACTGCTTGGATTTTATTAGGATCTGTAGAAACTATTTCAACACATATAAAGTGCCCTAAATACTCCACATTGGTTGTAGCAAACGTGCACTTGGATAGTTTGACATAAAACTAATTTTTCCTAAAGATTTGTAGTACCTTCTCCAAATGTGCAGCATGATTTGCAAGGGAAGAGCTATAAATCAAGATGTCATCAAAAAACACCAAGATAAACTTGCGTAAATACAATTGAAATAGATTATTCGTGGCTCCATAAAATGTGACTGGTGCATTGGTCAAACCAAATGGCATAACCAACCACTCATAATGCCCTGAGTGAGACTTGAAAGCTGGTTTATGCACATCTTCCGATTCCATCCTAATTTGGTGATATCCAGTCCTTAAATTCAGCTTTGTAAGCCACCTAGCAACTCCTAGTTCTTCAAATAGTTCTTCTACCAATGGAATAGGGTACTGATTTTTTATTATGACTTTATTTAGTGCACAAAAATCAATGCACATCCTCTATGCGCCATCCTTCTTCTTCACTAGCACAATTAGAGCTAAAAACGGAGAAGAACTTAGCTGAACAACCCTAGCTTGGAGTAGTTCTTCAATTAGCTTTTCAATTGTCTCCCTTTGAGCTGCTGGGAAGCGGTAGGTTTTCACACTTATAGGATTAGTGTCTTCCTTAAGCCTTATTGGGTGGTTGTGATCCTTTCTAAAGGGAGGGAGGCTCTTGGGCTCTTCAAAAACATCTTAAACTTGTTCAAAACCCTCTAGACTTCTACTGGAATATTGCTGGCAACATCTGTAATATTTACACACTACTGGATGTTTTCATTTGTCTTTACCATTTGCAGAAGGTAAAGCTCGCCTTGATGGGGGGGATAAATTTTTGTCTTGTTTGGATGCATAAGCTGCCAGGAATTAGGGGGACTAGCTTGCAGCTTTCTAATGGAGCCATTATACCTAAAGTACATATTAAGGGATTCATAATCCCAATAAGCATTTTTAATACTTCTTAGCCACTTTAACCCCCAGCACAAGGTCATATGTATTCAGTTCTATAATTCTGAAATCAAAAATAAATTCCATGCCTTGCATACGCCATTAAAACCTTTCCATACCCCATGAATCTTGAGTTTTTTAGCACCAAAAACCTCAACTAAAGAAACAGCAGAACCCTCACTCCTCCAATCTTTCTTCCTTGCTAAATTCAGCTCCAAGAAGTCATGGGTTCTACCACTATCTAACAGAACTTGCATAGTACGCTTTCCTACTTGACCCTAAATTCTCATGGATGTTGCACTATCAAGACCCTCTATAGCATGTAGAGAAATACTTGGGTATTCTTCCTCCATGTATTGATCCTCAATGGTGTCCTTGCCCAATATAGTGCAGTTGTAATTTTTGCCTTTGAGGACATTTATGATCACAAGAAAAGGAGCATGGCAGTAGAAACATAAATTTTTGGTTCTGTGTTCTAGTTCTTCTTCAGGGGTAAGGGGCTTGTAGGTCTTGTTTGGGTTCTTGGGCAATAAAGATAGGATCTTGGAAGTATTAACAGCAGGTTTATAGAGTATAGGGGGCTTACTTGCCATTAATGCAGTGCGATAAGGAACCACTGCTGGATACTAGGGTAACGTGTCAAAGAAGCTGTTTGGGTTGTTGCAGTAGCTTGCTGCCCAGATTTTTCTAAGCCAATCTTGGAATTTAGGTTATCCTAGATTAGTTCTTGCATTTTTGCTAATTTTCGAGCCTCTGTTAATGTTCTGGGATTAAACATCTGTACCAGACCTAACAGCTCTGTTTTGAGGGTCGGCACTTAGGCACCCACAAGATAATCTTTTACCAAATCCAATTTGGCAGCGATAAGATCAAAAGTAGCATTCTAGTCTGTCTTAGATGTGTAAGTTCACTTATGGGATTCTGAACTGCTAGGCCAAAATTGTCTTGCAAGATCACATCATATTCATCCCAAGAAGGTAGTCAGTTTCTCAATCTTCTTTCAAGAGCACGGTGCCACTGGAATGTCTTATTGTCAAGATTAAGTAAGGTCATTTTTACCTTGCTTTCCTCTGGTGTATCATCTAATTCAAAGAACCTTTCACATTTGAGCAGCTATGTCAGAATATCATCATCGGTGTATCTAGGAAATTCTAATTTAGTGAATTGGGTAGGTTTTTGGTAGTGGGGCTGCCTTGGTCGATGTTCTTAAAAGCAATCTTCGGGCTGATTAGGATTCCTAACATTATTCTAAACATTGGCATGTATTTCTTGAATTTCTTGCCTCAAGGTTGCGATCCCAGTATTGAATCCAATCAATAACCCTTGGAGAGTAGTTTTGGTTGTCTGCATTCTTTGTTCAATCGCCTGGAAGCTTTCTTCTTCCATCTTTTATCTTTCTTGGAATCTTGTTTCAACCATGCAGATCATGTGGAAGAGGATTAAGTCTCTGATACCATTGATGCAACTCTGTAGCTTCTTGACAGAATTGTATTGAGAGAAGGAGTAGAAGAGAGAAGAGAGAAATCTTTAGACAGAAAAAGTAGAGGGCAATCTTGGATAAAGGAGGGAAAGAGAGAGAACACAAGAGTTATTGAATTCTACTTCATTCATGACAAATCAACAACTGAGTTATAATGAGAGAGGCTTAGGCTTTATATAGACAGCCTAATAGGTACTGCCGCCTTATCCATTGTATTGAGGCGCATGAGTGCTGCTGCCTTATTCATTAATGGCAGATCTGTAATTAACAACTAATCCTATTTAAATCCCTAATTAGCTAAGGAGCTCAACTAATGTTGCGCTTGGCTAATGCTATTCTAAAATAGCTACACCACTCTCAATTAAACATTGATCTCTCCTCAACTAACTAACCTACAATTGGGAATTATGGATTCTAATTACAAAATTATATTACAATTATATATCATAGAGCCTAACCCCCAAGTTGCTATTGATCTGGCCAACCACATTATTAATGAATGCTAGGATGCTAATGCCCTCTTTGCTGCATCCATACATCCTGCCGGAATCTAAAACTGGCTATCAATGGAGAAAACCACAGGCTAACACCATTAAAATTAATTTTGATGGCTCCTTTTACAAATGCATTGGCAGAGTTGGCATACATACAGAATTTTGTTCCATTAACAAAACTAGGTGGCATAAATAAGGTAAGTTCAGTTGGAGGGTTGAACATACATACACCCAGTTCTGATATAGATTCATACCAAATCTTTTTCCCTTAAGAAGCATAGGTGGCATTATTATTATTGTCTTCATTTTTACTTGTATGAAAGGTATAGAGGTTGTATCATAACTTAGGCCAGCTTACACATGTAACGAAGTTTGCTGAATTAGTCAACTTGGCTAGTTCAATTGGTAACTTCAAACTGATTTGGCAAAAAAATGATTCTTGATTTGGTTTGTGGCAGACTGGTAGTAATCTTTTACAATATTCATTATTTATGCATCAGAAATCTGAGGTTTTTTTCCCCACAGTCCACTGCTTTTTAAGATGATCTAGGAATCATGTTGCTCCAGTAAATTTCAGATTCTCTCGTAAGAGAATAGAGAAAACATTAGAAACACAACTATGTTTGTTTTAACTAATTATGGTGATGATGCAGTTTTCTGTAATATATCTATGCATGAAATCATTGGACTAATGTAGAAACTCATATCCATACAAGAACACAGTCATCATGACTCCTTGCTCTGTTGAAAATGCCATTTTTTAAAGATTCTTAAAGAATAATAATGCTATTGATGAATATTTTTCTTTTGGCCTTTTCAAAGCAAGAATATGGCGCCTTATCTGGATAAGGTCAAGGTCACTCTTTATTTCTTTCACCTTGGTTGCATTTAGGCCCTCTCCATAAATATGCTAAGCACTTTTCCTTATGTCAAAAGGAATTCTCTGACTGACCTTGTAACATTAGCCAAATCTGACACTGTTTGGGCGTATAAATAGTTCATGATTTTGAAAGACCGAGAGTAAAAACTTCGGATATGATTGCTTGGGTATGACTTAAGTATGTGTATTGTTACATCCGAACTGACACAAGTGTTTGGCATTGAACTTGGTTTTTAAGCTCCCCCCCCCCCCCTCCTTCATCTTTTGAGTTTATTTCATCATGGATCAGAATTTTGATTCCCCAGCATCTCTGGAATGCTCTGTTTTGTTCATTCTGTGGTATTTGAGTTTGCTAAAGTTTGCAGCTTAATTGTGTTCCATTTGAATTTGCACTTGCAAATTGTCTCTGTGAAAAAAGAAGAGGTTGATGTTAGTTTTCTCACCTACGGAAATGGACGACTCTGTTGTGTACGGGTAATATGCACAAAAAACCATCAGAAGGCTTTACTTTTAACACCATTTCAGCTTGTCGACTTTGGATTCTTTATCCCGTTGTTGCTCTAAATTCATACTCACATCAAATATTTGAAAACTTAAAAGCATGATTCATAATTACGGTGCCTATGTCCCTCATAATACTCTTCCCGGAGGGTTGGGAAGCATCTGGTAATTAATTTTTTTTTTAGTATCATCTAGTATCTGGTTTGGGGTTTATGACTGTCTCTCCTAACATAAGTGTTTTCTCTGAGATTCTAACATGAGACTTAAAGAGATCTAGCGGATTTTATATCACTAGACTAACTCTATGTTTGTGAAATATTTGATAATTACTGATAATAATTCAGGAAAAAAGAAAGAAAGAATTGGAGATGGATGGATGATTTTATAATTGAGGGGAAATTGATTATTAATGATAATAAGAAATAAGGGTATGTTGGTGAACTATGTTCTTTTGACTATTTTGTTGATAACATAACTGATAAGTATATATTTTATAATTAAATAAGTGTAGACTTAATATATATTTGATTAAATTACATTGTGGGCACCAAAAGTTTCATATGAAATTAGGTTTATGATAGGAAAAATTGAAGAATATGAAAACAATATGCTCTCCAAGTTTCATCAAATGACTTAAATTCTTTAGTATGGATGATTAAGATTCACAAAGCCATCCATTGCATGAGTGAACAAAGTATACCATTTTGTATAAAAAGTATACCATTTTCATCCGCGCACATATTCAAAATGTGGCTTGAACCTTGAGATGATTTATCGCACAACAACTGTTTTCTAGTTGTAAGTCATGAATAGTTGAGATCAAACAGCAAAGTAATGTAACTTTAAATGGGCTGGCTTTCGAAACAATGTGTGTCGAAAGTTTCATTTGAAATTAAGTTTATGATAGGATAAATTAAGGATTAAATAGTGTGTTCTCAAAGTTTCATCAAATGACTTGAATTCTTTTGGATGCATGGTTGAGAGTCACATAGCTTGATAGCCATCATTTGCGTATGAAAGCAAAATATGCTGTTTTCATATTTTGAAAAGTGTGAGATGGCCATTGAGATGATATAACATACAACTATTTCCTAACTCTAGGTCTCATGAACAATTGAGATCAAACTATAAGGTAATGTAATTTTAAAAGCAATACTAGCATACTGCTCTTTTACATCCTAGATGTAAAGAAAATAAAATGAACATCAATATAATTTAATTCATTGCATAATTTTTTTTTCTCTTTGAATTAAATAGGTAGATATTAACAGCCTCAAGTTATAGCTGGGATTAAACCTGTAACCTCCATCTTATAGGAGAGTTTTCTTGTCCTTGGGATTTAAGGCCTCATGCATTCATTGCATAGTTAACTATACATTTCTCTTGGTCAAATGAACAATGTTTCCTATACATTTCTCAAGTATTATCGTTTCTTTTTTACTAATAACGTACTGAGACTACATAATATGGAATTTATTTAGAAATTGGTAGATTTTGACAATGAAATGCAGTTTGTGACAGTAACATTTACACTACAGCGAACCCCTTTTCATTGCAATGAAGCTCAACTAAGAGAATTGGAGAAACTATATATGTGAGGTTTGGAGAAAATTAACCACCCCTTGATGTAAAATGGTGAGTGATTATTGAAACTATCAGCCTGTTTAGCTAATATATGAGCACAATTTAGAAGCGCTATGCAAAAAGATCAGAATGAATAATCCAGCTGCTTGCAATACGACATGACAACAAGGGTGGTTTCTTCACTAAATCCCTCGTACACAATCGGATAATACAATGATGGTTCCAAATTAACATGTGATTACTGTTTTGATTTCTGCAATATATATATATATATATATATGCTTGTCAATATCAATTCTCTGCTTTCTTTCTCACCACATCAAGAAAATGGAATCACCGTTGTAACTTCTGGTGGGCCCAATGCCAGGAGTTGCATGAGAACTTTACGTTCCCTTTTGAATGATGTAGCTGTCAAACAAAATTTAAGAGTTAAAATTAACATTTTCAACTGTTCGGGCAACATTGCTTTGCTTTTTATACTTTCAGAGGGGCATTTGATGAGCCAAACAAAACTTTCGGATATATACCTATGAGTCATGATGATGCTGCTGAAACAAAATCTGATCTCTTGATTTTTTTTTTTAAAAATAGAAGGGTATTTTTGTCATTATGCTGGTGCTGAAACAAAAATTAAAATTCACATTTTAGAAGAGTAGAGACTTAGAACTGAAAACCCCATAGATATTTAGCCATATTTTGTGCCACCAAGCTACCAACTGTTTTTTTTTTTTTTCCAATTTACATCAAATAGATGTATATTGATAATTAAATATTTCATTAATTTTAGGACCAATACAACCTTTATTTGATATCATATTTTCATATTACTGATGTAATAATATTATTTAAATTTTTGGGTCTTCACAATATAAAACCTTTTTTTTTTCACGGAAACAAAGTTCACACTCAGTGCCAATGCATCCTAAACCCCTTTGAGTACCAGCAATCTACAAACTTCTCTTTATTGTTAAACTACATTATATAATTAAAATATTAATTTGCTTAATATAATTATTTATTAGGGAAAAGGAGCAAAAATACTCATGATCTTTGTCAAAAAGAGTTGCTGGCACCATAAACAATTTTTGGGTGCAAAAATACCCATGATCATTTAAAAATGGTCCTAAAATGCTACAACCGTTAAATTGATATACGTTGACTGTGTGTTTGAAAGTTTTGACCAAATGTGGTGACATGGACACTGAGTTGACCAAATTCATATCTTATGTGGCAGTGGAGTGCGAACACGTAATCTCTCTCTCCTTCACAAAAGAAACCACTCTTTCTCACATCTCACCAACTATCATTACCAATTCCTCGTCCTCTGCTTCTTCAACCAAACCCACCAGCTTCATCGTGCGTGATTGAGTTCCTCTATTGCGGCATCCTACTGTTCCCCTCTAAGACAAGTTCCTCCTCTTCATAGGATTGATCGCGTTGCTTCTCACTTCTCACTCCTCTTCCTTTGTCTTACCCATCACTTTCTCCTTTCTCTACCTCCTCCTCCTTTCCTCATTTGAAACAAAATCTTATTGCAAAGTGAGAATTGAAACTATGAAGCATACATGAAATTAGCACTAACCTTGTCAACAACAACTAAAGCACCAATGAAATAGGGCATCTGACAGTAAATGGGTAGTGGGCTTAAAGAGAAATTTTGAGCTTCGGCATCAAGGTGGAACCTTTCGGCCTAAAGAACTGCAACCACAACCTTTCGACATCCAACAACCTTTGTTGGCCCAGTCACGGTCGTCATCACTGAGTATTTCAAGCATCACCATGCCACTGAAGGTAGATCTACTGAAGCCCTTTTGTTGATATTCACTCCATTTTTCCTCCTAAAGAGAACTGTAATTCTTGATCTTGAGTACATGGTATTGTTGGAATTTCAGAATATTATTGTTTTGATCTTGGTTTTTCTGGGTTGGTATTTGAAATGTTTGATTTTGTGGATCTAGTTAGGGGATTCCATGGTTTGGGTCTCCAATCTCAGGTTGTGTCAAAAGCTTCACTGATAGCATTAGTTGTTTTTTTTTGTTTTGGAAACAAAAGTTATCTTTGAAATCTGTAGTTTTTTTCAATTTGGAATTTGTGAACAAGTTGATTGAATTGTGGGTGATTTTGGTCTCTATTATTCGGTTTGATTGTTTGCAAAACAAAGGAAGCAGAGTAATCGTTGATGGCAAAGGTACAATATAAGAATAATGGAGTAATGGAGGAATGGTTGAAGAAAAGCAATGGCTGAAGTATGGAGGAGTGGAGAACGATGAGATGAAACTCAGATTTACAACCAAAGCTCTTGCTACTTTGGACTCAAAAGTAACATACGTTTGCTTAATTTAACAGGGGTAGCATTTTAGGACCCTTTTTGAGTGATTATGGGTATTTTTGCACCCAAAAATTGTTTATGGTGCCAGTAGCTCTTTTTGATAAAGATTATAGGTATTTTTGCTCTTTTGCCCTATTTATTATTATTTTCTTGAGCCATTACAAATAGGGTTAAGGTGTAAAAATACACATGTGATTTTCTTCAAAGAGCACCCAACACCAAATATTTTTCTTAGGTGTAATAGTGACTATGTGGTTACAAAATAGGTGCAAAACTATCCTTTGATAGTTAGTTTGACTTTTTTTTATCCTGAAAGTGATGACATGTATGATGACATGGACGCTGGAGTGACATTCTTTAAAAAAAAACTTGCTGAAAATCAAATTTTCCTAATAAATCATATAATTTAATAAAATTTAGTAATATAATATATGTATTTTAATGATTTTAATTTAATAATATTGGGAATCTAGGGTTGGAAAAGAATTGAGCAATCAGTATGCTTTTTAAGGCAGCAGCTTTGCTGAGTGAGTTAAGCACTCTGCATTCAGATTTGAATCTACTTAAACGAAGGTGGTACTGAAATGTGAAATGTGAGTAATATTAATTGCAAAGCTTCACCATTCAGCATGTTTTTTTTCTGGAATGTCACTCTAGCGTCAAAATAAGTGCCTCCAGCATCATACTATATTGTTTTCCAGCTTTTAATATCTGGAGAAGTGTGAATTAAACATTGAGATAATATCGTGACATACTATATTGTTTTCCAGCTTTTAGGTCTCATGAACAATTGAGATTATAAAAATAATGTAATTTTTAAAGCAATACTGGCAATGCTCCTTATGCATAATGTAAGGAAAAAAGAACATAAATATAATTCATTGATTCTATAATTAATTGCATAGCAAAATCAAAATAAGTGCCTTCCTCATGTGTGAAATTTCCCATTGGTTAGGATTTTCAACCATTTTCAGTTACAAAAAATTAGCCTTGCAAAATAGGAGCCTATTTAGCTAATATATCAGCAAAATTAACAAACTCTCTATTCAAAAAAATGAAAATGAAAATTCTAGTTGTAACATCCCAAATTTCCGTCACCAAAATTCCTTTACACCTTTGTGGTAATAAAGGGAATAAAATGGTGAATATTGGCACACTTGAATTAGCTAAACAGTACAATTAGTGGGCCAACATAAGACATAAAATCCACTTTTTGTCTTCTTAAAAGCCCATTTTTGTAGCCCAAAATGGGATAATGGAAGAACACAATTTTTGGGCTCAATTAATAGTGATTTTCGGCCAACATAGCAAAATAGCATGGGAAAATAAATCTTGTGTAATACCCCAAATTTTGAGACTTGAGGCTAGAGAATAAGCCTGAAATAAGTGGATCGCTAAGCCCCGGTTTAGCAAGATCCCAAATTGTGATTAAGGGTTGATGACTCCAAAAGTAGACGTGATTAGTGATAAATGGACCCTTTTGGAGATTATGATGTGAACTGTGATGCGTATATGTTGTGAGTAGCTGCAAAACCCAATATTTAAGTTCAATTATGGATTAATATCTAAATTGACTTAAAATAGAGGGAGGGCGCATATTGTGGCTAAATGGAAAAGTATGATGTGTTTAGTGGTGATTCAGGAGGAATTGCCATAACCAAGGGTAAAAGGGTAAAGTTACCGACCAATTGGTCAGTTACCGAAGAGGAAACTCATTGGTAACTTGAAGATCGATTGTTAGGGTTGATTTGTTGTGAGATTGAGTGGGTGGAATCCCATGTGTGTGAGTTCCTTGGAATTGGTTTGGAACTTTGGAAAGTAAAGAATTGTAATGTGATTTTGAATTGTGACTTGTGTTGACATGTTGTGATTATTGGTGAAACATGCCAATGGAATGTGAATTTGATTGGTTTGGTGTTTCCAATGGATTCCTTGTGAAAATTTATGTGGGAATGATGTTTGGTATGAAAATGGAACCAATTGAAGCAAAGATACAAAATCTGAAATTCTGTCCAGTGAAACTCTATTCTGGGCAGTCAGTTTATGTGAACTTTTTGAATGACCAAATGGTGTCTAAAAATTCTGCAAATTTCTCGTCTTATAGTTCACATCTCAAGCTTCAAAATGGACATATAATTTGTGCCATTTCGTTTTTTGAACTAGGAGATATGACTGTCCAAAGTTTGGGATGGAAACTGAACTCTGTTTTGGGGCGGTGATGAGTTTTATGTAATTCTGCAATTGTGTGGTGATTTTTAGTAATGGCCAATATTTTTCCTATGAAGATGACTTAAATATATTTCATTTGGCTTTGGAATCACCTCATTTTGAGTTTTCTAGAATTAGTTATGATTTTTCAAAGTTTGGGCAGAAAATCTGCCAGAAAATCCGAAAATGTCAATTTTGGAATTATGACATCATCATAAGGGAATAATGACATAAGCATAATATAACATATCATCTTCTTCCTCCAAGCTTCAAAACCGTCAGTTTATTCAGCTGAACAAGAGGAAAAACGTTTGAGATTTCTAGAGAGAGAAAGGAGAAGAGAACTGGCAAGGTAAGCCGATTTCTCCGATGATCTAGCTCCTAACGCGTATAACTCCAATCCTAAGCTACTCCTTTATGTTCTTTAAGGTTTGGAAGCTCCTCCTTTGGTGTTAAAAAAAGATAGGGTTTCAGCCAAGACAAGGAAAAGCTAGTGGGAGCTTGAGGTAACTTCCAAACTCTTGTGTATTGACTATTCTGGCTGCTGTGGACAATTTAATCGGTGAAATTTCGCCGGATTGTCATTGGTTTCAAAAATGGAAAATGGGTGTGTGGGGCTGTTATGCTGCCCAAATTGGTACTAAATGGTAGTTTTAACCTAATGGAATAGTCAATAAAGTGGTTAGGAGTAGAAAGGAACGCGTTTACGGAGCCGAAACCGAAAAACCCCAATTTTTCCCGGGGAATTGAGAATTTCGGCCAAGCCTAGTTTGGATGGGTTAGAGATGGATTTTCAATGATTTGATGATTCCATTGAGTTCAGGAGCGAAAATTAGGTGGGGTTACAGTTGGTCACTTTTTAAGAAAAGGCCGAAAAAACATAATTACTAAAACGCCCCTGAAACCCTTAAAGTGGGGCTGCCAAGGGTAAATTTGTAAATTGACATTGAATTTGATAATTCCGAGTCGGGAAATGGATTCTTTGGGCAAAAATATGTAAGAATAGCCCATGTCAAAGTTTCAAGAAAAGTACAGTCGGACCGGGTACGGCCGGGCCGGGCCGGGCCGGGCCTGTTCCCCGGGGGTATTTTAGTAAATTTTCAATATAGCCTCATATAACCCCCAGAAACACTATGGAAGTGTCTAAATAGTACATTTGACATTGTAGGATCAAATGTGAAGCCCCGAGTTGTTGGCACGCAAATCGAGGAGAAAAGACTAGAGGTAGGGGACTTACCTTACTTGCATGTATTTGATATCTTTGCTTGTGTAGTGATGTATGTGATTGCTTTACTTGATTGTGTAGAGCATATTTGAATAAATGAAGCTCTGTTTCTGTTTTACTGTGGCCATAGTTTTGTTACATGAAATATTGAGCATGAAGAAATATCATTATGGGGCATGTATCTAGATAAAGCTAACATGTCATACACATAGCATCTATCATGCATGCATTATGGTATCTGTTTCCTACTGAGATTCTCTCGAATCTCACTCTCCCCTACCAACAATTTAGACAAGGCAAGTGGCTCGTGGAGGGAGCGGCTAGGACTCCTTCGAGATGAGATTGTGTAATCCCCATTTGAAGAATTGTAATGGGCAATTGTACCCTGTGTATTTTTAACGAAGGTATGTACCCGGGATTGCCGAGATGATTAAGTTGTGCACTCTGATATTTATATGAATGTGATTTATCTTCGCGTAGTAATTATATTCGAAATGTGAATATGAGACCATGTTTATAAATGATTTCAAAAAGTATTCGTGAAAACCCCATCATGTGATGGGTTAGTAAATGTTATTTGATTATTATTGGTCTCTATTTCATTTTAATCGCGTATTTGGGATATAATTACGGAGGGGGTTACATCTTGGATATTAAATATGCCATGTGGATGCATTTTTATCCAAGTATAAAAGGATGACAAAAAGTCAAATTAGCATATGTTAATTTATACTTAAATATTAATATTTAAAAGGAGGTGGAAGGAGATATTATGAGAAATTATTTATCCTTTCAAAAACCTCATAATTAGTCCAACATAAGAAGGGAAAGAGAAAATATTCACTTGGACATAAATGGTGGCATTTGGAAGTATTTTGAGCCAAGTGGAAAAAGATGAAGGAAAAGTCAAATAACATACGCTTAATTAGCATTAAAAGAATAATAAGTTAAGGAGGTAGATGATGATATTTTTTAAGAGCTAATTATCTTCTTCCAAAGGCTCATTTTCATCCAAACACAAGAAAGCGGGGGGGGGGGGGGAGATCTTGAAGAAACACAAGAACACAAACCACAAGAGATTCAAGAAGCAAAAACAGGTGAGTTGGTGGTAATTTCCACTTGTTCTTGCCTTCTAATTCATGGAAACTCTCTCCTAATCTTTATGCATTATTGAAACACACATGTAGCAAGCAAAATCCAGAGAAAGAAGGAAGAGAGAGGGGACGGTTTTTGTGCCTAGAGAGAGAAAGTAAGAGGTAATCACACTAAACCTTGTTATCTTATTGATTCAAGGTTGTTTGTTGTGGTTGTGGGTGATTTGTGGCTTTGGTTGTCTTGATTTTGTAATTTGGGAAGCTCAAACCCTATGGGGTTATGCTACCCAAATTAACCCTAATCATGATTATTAAGTGTTTCAAGGGTTAATCATGGGATTACAAGTCAAAAGAAAGGTGCTTTATGGATTCAAAACAAACAACATCATTTTCCCTCACAATTCCATAACTTTCGCCCATACCTAAAACTGGGTGTTTGGTCTGGAATTTCATGGATTTAATGATTCCATTGTGTTAAGAATGGAAAATTGTGTAGGGAACATGTGAAATATGAAGTGTGAAGGCTTTAGGGTGTGAAATGACAATTTTACCCCTAAAACCCTAACAGTGGTTGCTAGGGGTATTTTCGTAATTTGGGCATAAGCTTGACAAATCTAAGATAAAAAATGGATTCTACATGTGAAATTGTATAGGAATAGGCTAGGTCATAATTTTTGGTAAAGTACAGTTGGATAAGGTATAAAAGGGCGTAGACACCCCCCGGGCATTTTGGTCAATATGGGATTTTGAGTCAAGATAACTAACAATATGAGTTTAGAATGAGTTATAAATGAGTAATAACTCATTTATTGTAAATTTGGAATTTTAGGATATATCAGTAGCCCGAGCTGGACAGACAGTATTGGAAAGACAAACAAGCAAGGAAAAGGGCAATTCCAGGTAGTAACTCTATCTCTCGTATACTATATGAGTATTTATATGCTTTTTGTATACCATATTATGTGATATGAATAATGAACACACACTATATCTAGCTGTGGTGCAGGAAAAGCACAAGTACCGTCTGGTGGGAAAAGCACAAGTACCAGCTAGCCTAATGAGGACCCAACTATGATATAATAGTGCCTGGGGCACATTACCTACTATAGTCTGTGACTTAGTTGAGGTACAGGAGATAAGTATGGTCCAAACGGTCATTTGGCCCTGAACAGTGGCATACACAGGTTTACAGTGTTACTATTATGTTCTACTATGTGATGCATTGCATATTTAAGTATCGCATTTTATATGATAGATAGCCTGTTACTATTGAGATTCTTTTGAATCTCACCCCTTTCCATAATGTATAGTGTATCTAGCAGCAGGAAGTGACTTTAAGGGCAAAATGGTAATTACCGGCAACTGAAGGTTTCGATTCAGATCAAGTGTTAACGTTGGTTATCGTAGGCTTTTATTATATTTTAAGTATGTAATCATTATGTATAGTCCTTGTAGGGAATTCCTGTAATGTAATCAAGTACTTTTTATCAGTATTTTTATGTTATGTCAGTATGCCCACCGAACTGCGCGCAAACACTTTGATAAATGACAAAATAAAGATGGGGTGTGACACTAGTTCCTTATAATCTAGTTGGTGGGTTGTACAAAATAATTAAGGATGGTTCTAACATAGTTCCAAACATGTGACTATTGCTTAGACCTGTAATACCCCACATTTTATGTTCACAAAAAATATTATAATTATTTGAGAAATTCAATAAAATGGTGAATATTCAAGAATTTGGAATTTATGAATTTTATAAATGTCCATTTTCATGAGAAATTGGGAAAAAATAATTATGGAATTAATTTGGGTAATTTAAAAGGCCCAATATTAAGGTCAAAAAATGGAGAAATAATAGAGAAAATATTTGGTCCAAAAATAAATAAAAATTGGCCAAATAAAAGAAGAAAATAAATTAGATTAAAAAGGTAATGGAAAAATTGTAATTTTGCCAATTTAGCACAAAATTAATTATTTTCAGATTAATTGAAGTTAATTTCCATTAATTAAGGAAAATAAAGGGGAAAAATATATTTAGAATATTTTGGTCAAATAAATATAAATTTATGGAAAATTTGAGCAAAACTGCAATTTTGACCAAAATTGTGATTTCGTGTATATGCAATTTGAACAAGTTGTGAGGCCAATTGAGACCACAGGGGATGACCCCTAGGTGTCTCCTACATGTAACAAAAATAAGGAAATATTAGATACATGTTGGTTGAGATTATGAGATAATTGGATGAAGATAGAAATTGTTGCATGAAAATTCAAGTTTTGGAATTTTTGGAAATTCCATAAGTAATTAAAATAAAATATAATAATATGATAAAAGCATCATCTCCTTCCTTTCTTTAGCCATAACTGACTTGAACTAGCCCTGAATAGAGAGAGAGAGAGAGAGAGAGAGAGAGAGAGAGGGAGGAAGAAATCTTACAAGGTAAGTCGATTCTTCTGTTGATTTAGATCCTAACGCGTATAAATCTACTCCTAAACTACTCTTCTATGTTCTTCAAGGTTTGTGAAGCTCAATTTTGGTGTTGGCATAGGTAGGGTTTTTAGCTACACTAGGGAAAAGATAGAGGAAGTGAAAGGTAACTTCCAAACCTTTGATTATTGATTGTTTTGGCTGCTTTGGACAATTTAATTGATGGAATTTCACCAGATTGTCTTTGGTTTTAAATTTTAGAATTGAGATGGCCTAAGAGTTATGCTACCAAAATTTAGTTTAAATGGTAGTTGTAACCTAACTAAATAGTTAATAAAGTGGTTAGGAGTAGAAAGGAACACATCTGCGGAGTTGGAATAAAAAAACCCCAAATTTTCCAGGGGTGTTGTTCAATTAGGCCAGAGCTAGAAGTGGGACTGACAGTTAGATTTTCAATAATTTGATGATTCCATTGTGTTCAGGAGGAAAAATTAGTTGGGGTTACAGTTGGTCACTTTTTCATAAATGCCCGAAAAAGCATAATTATAAAAACGCCCCTGAAACCCTGAAAGCAAGGCTACCAAGGGCATATCTATCTTTTGGCAGTGAATTTGATAATTTCGAGTCTAAAAATAAATTTCTTAGGTGAAAATATATCAGAATAGCCCTAGTCAAAATTTTCGAAAAAGTACAGTTAGACCGGGGACGGCGGGGCAGGTTGAGAGCTTGGGGTTGGCACGTTTCACGAGGTGAACATTTTGGGGAGCAAAAGATTGGAGGTAGGGACATTATCCTTTATACATCATGCCATAGTTCATATGATTGTGTGGATACCATTGTTTATGCTTTTATTAATCAATATGGTTTGCCTAGAAGAGGTAGTTAGTGCCGGAAGTGCACTTACACCTGGGGTTTTGGGTAAGAATCCAATCGGTGTATGATTAGTGGGGTAGGAGCCTTACTCATGATTACATGACGATGATGTTTTATATTGTTCATTGATTGGTGCATACATGGAGCATATCATATCTACTTCTCACATTTTATATGAACGATAGTATGTTTCTACTGGGATTCCTTGGAATCTCACCCCTTTTTCTAAACAAAAACATCTTAGAGGGTGTCGGTGGCTCAAAAGGAAAGGACATAGGAGTGGGGAACTAACGGGCACGTTTACTGAGACAAAAAACATGGTTATATATAGTTTGTATTTGGAATACTTTTGGATATTTTGTACATATTTGTAAATATTGCTAAACTTTGTACAATTGACTCCAGTCTGTAAATAAATACTTATTATCAGTATATTTGTAGTTTTTTGTAAGCCTGTAGAACTTGGTTTCTATTACTTTGCGTATATCGATGTAGAAACGGGGTGTTGACATTTTTGGTATCAAAGCTAATAAGCGGTTTTGGCATTATTAGAATGGTATACTTATATGGTTTTATTTGCATGGCGACAGGACATCATGAGTGATTGGAGTCAAAGCAGTTCTAGTGAGTCATTGGAAGGATCAGAGGCATCAGTCAACCAGAGTCCGTAGGAGCAAAGGATACTGGAGGACAACTCATTATAAAGTATTATAGGCCTAAAGGTGTCCGCATGATGCAGATGGCATGGAAGAGCGTGCTAGTGCTTCGACTGTATGGCCCAGAGTCGAGGCTGGCATCACCAAGGCAGTCACAGGTCCGGGAGACAGGAGAGTTTCTAGAGGAGAACCTCGAGGTATAGTTAGAGGATTATGAGCAGAGTGATTGTGAGTCTCAAGCTAGCACAGTAGAGGTGAGATATGACCTACAGCTAGATCTTGAGTTGTGGCATTATGTCTACGGTAGATATCACAGAGCCTAGCGAGCTCAGGCTATAATTATTGGATGTTACTTTGTATTCCTGGCTGGAGTTCGGTCCTTGTATGCTATTCTGCAGTTGTTACAGGTTGGGCCACCAGTTGGGTTTTGGATTTGTACCACACTAGATTTCTTCATAGACTCCACTTTTTGGAATAGGCAGAAGAATAACGTTGTCGAACGGGGTCCAAATGGGAACATTTAAGCGTTTCTGGATCATATGGATGACCTGGTTCAGAGATTTATGTACAATGACTGATGGGACTTAGGTGGCATATTTTGGTGACCAGAGATGACCGGCACGTATTATGAGACAAGGGCAGTCAAGTGGAACCGACAGACAGGAGAAGATTTAGCCGGAGTTGGTATTTTGGGTGGGTATAGACAAAGTTAATCGTGCTCGACTCAAGAAAATCCCAAGATGGGTGACCCCTAGGAAGTGCATGTAATTTAGAGAAATGTAATGTAAAAGGACTAAAATGTCATATACAGTAGTTTATAGGTTATCTGATATTTCTATTTCTCTTTAACTACTTTAAATAATGGTTGTATGCTATGTATGACATATCTATGTACCCTGATTTTTATGAAATGATGAAATGCCTTGCTCTTATATGAAATGTAATTCTTCTCTATTTTCATATAGTTTAAAATATAGACATGATGCATCGTAAGCCATAAAGCAGAGGCCGTGGATGAGGTAGAAATGGGGGTCAGGGTGGTAACAATGAGGAAGATCCAAGGCCTGACCCTGTATAACAACAAATACTATGTATGCTAGTGCAACAACAAACCACTATGAATGAAATAAAAGAGGAACTTCGGGAGGTGCAACAGAGACAAGACCACTTGGAAGACTTTGTAAGGTGACTTGGTGAAGAGGAATCATGTAAGGAACCTCCACTAGAGGGTGTTATAACTGAACCCAAAGTAGACATCCAAGCCTAGCTAAGCAGGTTCAGCAAGCAACAACCTCCTATTTTTTAGGGGAAGTTTGACCTATAGCTAGCTGAAGATTGGTTGCCACGTTTGGACAAGATCTTCAACATGTTGCAATGCCTGAACGAGGTAAAAGCTTTGCTAGCCATTTACAAGCTAGAAAATGATGCGGATCGTTAGTAGAGGAACGAAGAACTCATCTTAAAGGGAAGGAATATTCCCATCACCTGGGGATTATTCCCAGAGAAATTCAATGAGAAATATTTTCCCCTATCTATCCGAAGAGAGAAAGAAAAAGAGTTCTTGAGTATCAGACAACAAGATTGGGAGAGCTTCGATGAGTATCATGCCAGGTAGATTTGGTTACCTCGGTACTTTGTATACCACAAACTTCATGACAATGAAGAGTAGAGTTCCAATATGATGATTGAGGGGTTAAGACTAGAGTTGAAAGAGAAATTGATCTCACAACATTTTACTGAGTTTAGTAAAGCGGTGGAAGAATGTCAGTATATTGAGAAACGCATGTTACATTTGGTTGATCAAACTAGTAATAAGGGTGCTTCTGGAAGTGGTAGTTCATCACAGAAGCATAAAGAATAGGGTAAACCTTTTGGGGGAGATACTAAATGACTGAATTAGTCTAGGGGCCGAGGAGGCTAGGGTTCCTTTAGAAGTAAAACTTGTTGGCGCTACCGAAAGCCACTTCACCCTGGCAGACCTTACAACAGGATTCCATTTAGACCCAATCCAAATAAGCCATTTACTTGCTACAATTGCAATAAGCCGGGACATATGGCTATTGATTATCCTCAGCAGCAGCAACCGGAGGAGACTAGACCCAGGGTTCCAGGCAAAGTCTACACATTGACATAGGAAGAAGCCCAAAAATCTTTGGAGCTAATTCAAGGTATGATTTCTTTGAATGACAGTCTAGTTCATGTTATGTATGATTCGGGTGCTAGTTATTCATTCATTACATACGACCACATGAGACGGTTAAATTTGCATGTATATAAATCCCTATATGATTTGATTATGTCTACGCTTATGGGCACTCAAATCGTTACGGCCGATGTATTTCTGAATTATGTGGTAAACACCAAGGCATGAATCGTTTGTAGATCTGATCTATTTGCCATTGCAAGTGTTAGAGGTGATTCTAGGAATTGACTACTTAACAGCGAACAGTGTGTTACTGCATTGTAAATAGAAGAGAGTTATATATCTAAATCCACAATTGTGAGCTGATACAGAAATTACTCTTAACCTTCTCTCGGCATCTAAGGTTGAGAGATGTTTGCATAAAGGTTGTCAGGGGTGCATATTGTTTTGCTCTATGAATTCAGAAGCTGGTATAGCCTTGGAAAGTATCCCTTTAGCGAATTAGTTCCCTAATGTGTTTTCAGGGGATGTCGGTGGATTACCTCCAGATAGGGAAGTGGAGTTCTCAATTGATCTATGGCCTGGAGTAGGACTAATCTCCAAAACCCCATATTTCATGGATCCAAGTGAAATGGCCAAAACTAAAGCAATAGATTGAGGAGCTACTTGAGAAAGGGTTCATATGACCTAGCGTTTCACCTTGGGGTACTCTAGTGCTCTTCGTCAGGAAGAAAGATAGAAGCCTGCATCTCTGTATTGATTATCGAGAGCTAAACAAGATGACCGTCAAGAATAAGTATCCACTCCCTAGAATTGATGATATGATCAACTAGTTATCTGGTTCTTGTGTATTCTCAAAGATCGATTTGCGATCGGGATACCAACAGTTAAAAGTTAAAGTAGAAGATGTGTCGAGAACTGCTTTCAGAACTAGATATGGTTATTACGAGTTTCTTGTAATGCTATTCGGGCTAACCAATGCACCTGTCATGTTCGTAGACTACATGAATCACATCTTTTGTCCATACTTAGACCATTTCGTAATAGTGTTTATCAATGATATACTAGTGTATTCACGAAGTAAGGCTGAACACGAGCAGCATCTGAAATTGTGTTGAACATATTACAAGATAGGAAACTTTATGCCAAGCTGAGAAAGTGTGAATTTTGGCTTTCAGAGGTAAAGTTTCTGGGCCATGTTGTCTCGCACGACGGGTCTCTGCTGATCCTAGTCAGGTGGAAGTGGTACTAAGTTGGAAGAGACCAAAGAATGTATTTGAAGTGTGTAGTTTTCTGGGTCTAGCTAGCTATTACAGATGATTTATTCCGAATTTCTCCAGTATTGCTTTTCTATTAAAGAAATTGATGCGGAAAGCTCAACATTTTATGTGAGATGAGAATTGTGAGAAGAGCTTCATGGAGTTGAAGCAGAGGTTAACTATAGCACTAGTACTGACGATCCCAGATATGCAGTTTACATATGTTATATATATAGATGCCAGTGGGCACAGATTGGGAAGTGTGTTGATGCAACGCCATTGAGTGGTGGCATGCACATCTCATCATTTGAAACCTCATGAATTGAACTATCCCACTCATGATCTTGAGTTGGTGGCAATTGTGTTTACTTTGAAAATCTGGAGATATTATCTCTATAGTGAGACCGTAGAGTTATACTGCGACCATAAGAGCTTGAAGTACTTGTATGATCAGAAAGAGCTCAATATGAGACAATGCAGGTAGATGGAATTGCTAAAAGACTATAATCTTGAAATCAAATATCACCCAATAAAGGCTAATGTCGTCACAGACGAATTGAGCCGTAAATCAGTGCAGGTGGTAACAACCATATGATTTATGAGTAGAAACTGATCAAGGATTTCAGGGATCTAAATCTGTGTAGTCAGATTTTGATGAGCAGTGGTGTCAGTGAAGTGTATAATGATCTGAAGGCAGCTATTGAAGAAGCACAACTACAAGATAGACGAGCACTGTCTATAAGAGATATAATTGCTTAAGGTGAAACTTAAGAATATGAATTGTCACCTAATGGACTAGTCAGGTACAAGAAGCAGATTTTTGTTCTACTGCAAGGTCAGAAACTACAACACTATATGGGTGATAGTTGATAGATTTACAAAGACAGCTCACTTCCTGCCTATCAGTATTCACTATTCTCCTAACAAGCTGGTAGAAATCTATATTAAGGAGATCGTGAGGTTACATGGTACTCCAAAGAACATCATCTCAGATAGAGATCCTCGGTTCACTTATAAGTTTTAGAAGGCGGTTCATGAAGCTTTGGGTACCAAGCTTCGATTCAGCCCGACATATCATCTTCAGAAGGATGGGCAGATGGAGTGAACCATGTATACACTTAAGGGTATGCTGCGGGTGTGTGTGCTTGATTTCTAAGGTAGTTGGGACAAATTCCTTCCATTGGCAGAATTTGCCTACAATAACAGTTATCATTCGAGCATCCAGATGGCTTTATATGTGGTACTGTATAGGAGGAAGTGTCAATCGCCCTTATGCTAGACAAAGTTGTCTGAGAGGCATTTACTGGGACCAGATATTGTTGACCAGAGAATGGAGCAAATAAAGTTGATCGAGTAGAGGTTGTTAACTGCTTAGAGTTGACAGAAAAGTTATGCAGATAAGAGGCGAAAACCTCTGGAATTTGAAGTTAGCGACCACGTGTTTATGAAAGTATCACTAGTTACGGATATTGATAGAGCATTGAAAGTACGAAAGTTGCATCCAAGGTATATTGGTCAATTCGAGATATTAGCAAAGATTGGGCCAGTAGCATATTGCATTGCTTTGCCACCAAATCTAAGCAAGTTACATGATGTTTTCCATATTTCCCAGTTGAAAAAGTATCAACCTGATCTAGAACATGTAATAGAGTATGAAGATATGGAAATGCGCGATGAATTGAACTAAGAAGTCAGAGCTGACCAAATCATCGAACGACAGGAGAAGTAGCTCAGGAATGAGAGCATTCCATTTGTCAAAATTGTCTGGAAAGGGTTATCGCCCCGAGAGGCTACATGAGAAACAGAGGAAAGTATAAAGAAACGTTACCCAAAATTTATGGTTGTATAGGTATAGCAAATTTCAGGGATGAAATTTATTTAATTGGGGAAGAATCGTAATGCCCTAAATTTTATATTCACAAAAAATATTGTAATTATTTGAGAAATTCAATAAAATGGTGAATATTTATGAATTTAGAATTTATGAATTTTATAAATGTCCATTTGCATGAGAAATTGTGCAAAAATAATTATGGAATTAATTTGGGTAATTTAAAATGCCTAATATTAAGGTCCACAAATGGACAAATAATAGAGAAAATATTTTGTCCAAAAATAAATGAAAATTGGCCAAATAAAAAGAAGAAAAGAAATTAGATTAAAAAAGTAATTACAAAATTGTAATTTTGCCAATTTAGCACAAAATTAATTATTTTTTGATTAATTGAATTGAATTTAAATTAATTAAGAAAAATAAAGATGAAAAATATATTTGGAATATTTTGGCCAAACAAATGTGAATTTATAAAAAATTTGAGCAAAAGTGCAATTTTGACCAAAATTGTGACTTTACGTATATACGTAATTTGAACAAGTTGTGAAGCTAATTAAGACAAAAGGGGAGGACCCCTAGGTGTCTCGTACATGTAACAACAAGAGGGACATATTAGATACATGTTGGTTGAGTTTATGACACAATTGGATGAAGATAGAAATCGTTGCATGAAAATTCAAATTTTTGAATTTTTGGAAATTCCATAAGTTATTAAAATAAAATATAATAATATGATAAAAGCACCATCTCCTTCCTTTCTTCATCCACAACTAACGTGAAATAGGCCTGAATATAGAGAGAGAAGTTCATAATTTTAGAGAGAGAGGGATGAAGAAATCTTAGAAGGTAAGCCAATTCCTTCGCTAATTTAGCTCATAACGTGTATAACTTTACTCCTAAGCTACTCTTCTATGTTCTTCAAGATTTGTGAAGCTCAATTTTGGTGTGGGGAAATCTATGGTTTTCGGTTACGTGAGGGAAAAGCTAGAGGAAGCGAAAGGTAACTTCTAAACCTTTAGCTATTGATTGTTCTGGCTATTGTGGTCAATTTAATTGGTGAAATTTTGTTGGATTTTTTTTGGTTTTAAATTTTAGAATTGAGATGGCTAAAGAGTTATGGTGCCAAAATTTATTTTAAATAGTAGTTGTAACCTAACTAAATAGTTAATAAAGTGGTTAGGAGTAGAAATGAACACGTCTGCGGAGTCAAAATTGAAAAACACTAATTTTCCTTGGAGTGTTGTTAAATTCGGACAGAGCTAGAAATAGGATTAGAGTTGGATTTTCAATGTTTTGATGATTCCATTGTGTTCAGGAGGGAAAATTAGGTGAGGTTACAGTTGGTCACTTTTTTGGAAAAGCCCGAAAAAGCATAATTACGAAAACGCCCTTAAAACCCTGAAAGTGGGGCTGCCAAGGGCACATCTGTCTTTTGGTAGTGAATTTGATAATTCTGAGTCCAAAAATAGATTCGTTGGTTAAAAATATGTGAGAATAGCCCCAGTCAAAATTTCAGTAAAAATACAGTCAGACCGGCTACGACGGTGACGGGCTGGGTCTCCAGGGGCATTTTGGTAAATTTTCACCATAGGCTAATATAACCACAATAAACACTATAGAAGTGTCTAAAATGGTGCATGACTGACTTTTAACCTAATTATTGTACATTTAACATTTTAGGACCAAGTTAGGAGCCTAGGGTTGGCATATTTTACGAGGCGAACGTTTCAGGGGGCAAGAGACTTGAGCTAGGGACATTATGTAACCCCCTAACTTTAAACACGTAATTATAATTCGATAACACATATTTAAATCGGATTAGAGACCACTGGATGCTTTAACCTTGTTTTAAACTTTCTGTCTCACAGTAAAATTTTTACAAAACTTTCAAAACTTTTTTTCCCATCCAGGTCTCAATTTCAATATTCGAATATAATTACCTGTGCAGCTAATATACATTCAATCATATCAGAGTGTATAACCGCATCCCCGGCAACTCCCGGGTTCTATGCATAAAAACCTGAAGGTTTATAAGTATACACTAGGGAATTACACAACCAAAATCGAATGTAGTATTCTTGATTCAGAATATACAGTAATCCCGAGTTCAAAATACATAACCAACGTTTCCAATTCAACTATATACCCCCAAGGGTCCTAATTGCTCCGGGTTGGCCGCTTCTCCTTTGAGCCACACGCCCTGTCTGAAATGTTAGTCATAGGAAAGAATGAGATTCGAGAGAATCTCAGTAGTAACAAACCACTCACACAATGCATAAACACAAAGCATGTACATAAATCACAAACAGCAACAGCAGCAGCAATTCACAGATACATGGTTTTCACCACAAACGACAGCACTCACGGCTGTATACACAATACGACAGCTCTTGCTGTAATCAACATCACGACAGCTTACGCTGTAATCAGTAATCAACATCACGATAGCTTGCGCTGTAAATGACAGCTATCACTAGCTGTAACCGCAGCAGCATCAGAAATCATCATAAAACAGTGATACAACATACATACAGTGCATTACACAAAGTATAAGAGAGAGAGTCACTACCTTGTCCTTTCCTGACGTCCTTCGGCGTAGTTGGCTCCCGAGGGCGGCAAATATTGAATCCTACAATTCCAAATGCACCATTTAGACACTTCCATAGTGTTACTTGGGGTTATATGAGTCTATAATGAAAATTTACAAAAATACCCTCGGGGACCCGGCTCGGGCCCGCCGTACCCAGTCCGGTTGCACTTTTCCCAAAATTTTAATCTGGGCTATCCTAACATATTTCCATCCAAGGAATCCATTTTCGGACTCGGAATTATCAAATTCAATGTAAAATTACAAATTTACCCTTGGCAGCCCTACTTCGAGGGTTTCAGGGGCGTTTTCATAATTATGCTTTTTCGGCCTTTTCCGAAAAAGTGACCAACTGTAACCCCACCTAATTTTCGCTCCTGAACTCAATAGAACCATCAAATCATTGAAAATCCAACTCTAAGACCCATTTCTAGAGCTGACCGAAATTTATGAGCGCTTCGGAGAAAATCGGGGTTTTACGATTTCGGCTCTATAAACGCGTTCCTTTCTACTCCTAGCCACTTTATTCACTATTACATTAGGTTATAACTACCATTTGAACAAAATTGGGCAGCATAACCCTTAGGAAACTCAATTTCCAAAATTTAAAACCAATGGCAATCCGGCGAAATTTAACCGATTAAATTGCCCACAGCAGCCAGAATAAGCAATATACGAAAATTTGGAAGTTACCTCAAGCTCCCACTAGCTTTTCCCAAATTTGGCTGAACCCTAGCCTCTTTGAAACACCAAAGTTTGAGCTTCACAACCTTAAAGAATAAAGAGGAGTAGCTTAGAGTCAGAGTTATACGCGTTAGGAGATAGATCGTCGGAGAAATCGGCTTACCTTGCGAGATTTCTTCCTCTTTTTCTCTCTTTTCTCCAAGCTCTCTCTCACGTCTTTTTTTTTTCTGAATGGTGTCGGGAATGGCTGATGAAGATGGTGGAATTGCTTTTAATTCCATGGTGATGTCATCTTACAATATGATGATGTCATAATTGTTAATTTCCCATTTTCGGATTTTTCAGAAATTCTCGCAGATTTTCTGTCCTAAATTTGAAAAATCATAACTAATTCTAGAAACATCGAAATGAGGTGATCTCAAAGCCAAATGAAAGATATTTAAGTCCTATTTATAGGAAAAATATGAGCCATTATCAGAAATCACCACAAAATTGCAGAATTACACAAATTTCATCATTGCCCCAAAACAGAGTCCTTTTTTGACCTCAACATTTGGTCAGTCATATCTCCCATTTCCCAAAACGAAATGGCACAAACTATATGTCCATTTTGAATCTTGGGAGGTGAAATTTAAGACAGGAAAGTTTCATAATTTTCTGACATCATTTGCCTAATCAAAACATCCACACGATAAGACTGCCCAGAATAGAGTTTCACTGGACAGAATTTCAGATTTTGCATCTTTACTTCCAATGGTTCCATTTTCATACCAAACATCATTCCCACATAAATTTTCACAAGGAATCCATTGGAATCATTAAAATATCCAAATTCCCATTACACATTCTCTAAAAGTGTTTATTCAACAATAATTACATCCACTTTTGAAGTCATTAGCCCTTAATCACTTTTTGGGATATTACACATTATCCTTCATACATCATGTTATAGTTTATATGATTGTGTGGATGCCATTGTTTGTGACTTCATTAATCAACATGGTTTGCCTAGAGAAGGTAGTTAGTTCTAGAAGTGCACTTACACTTGGGATTTTGGGTAAGAATCTAACTGGTGTACGATTAGCGGGGTAGGAGCCCTACTCATGATTGCATGATAATGATGTTTTATATTGTTCATTTATTGGTGCATATATGATGCATATCATATCTACTTCTCGCATTTTATATGAACGATAGTATGTTTCTACCGAGATTCCTTGGAATCTCACCCCTTTTTCTACACAAAAACATCTTAGCGGGTGCTAGTGGCTCAAAAGGAAAGGACGTAGGAGTGGGGAACTGAAAGGCACATTTCCCAAGATGAAGAACGTGGTTATATATAGTCTGTATTTGGAATACTTTTGGATATTCTGTACATGTTTGTAAATATTGCTAAACTTTGTACAATTGATTTCGGTCTGAAAATGGGTGTTGACGTAAGACCTCTGTGATTGTTGCCTTGACTTTGTGGCTTTTCATCAATGAGTTGATCAACTCTAGCTTTGAAAATAGTAAAGCTTTCAAAAAGTCATTACCAGATCCTTGGACAACACAGTCTGCATTTAGGTTTGCTAGTTTTGGAACCAATCTACACAGTTAAATAAAACTCTATTAGAGAGCTTAAAACAATAGTTTTGTTACTAAAATGTGATAGAAAAACTCGAGATATATAAGCATAAAGCCAGTCAAAAACTAAAATGTCTAATAAGAACACCCAAAAATTAGTTGAATAGTGAAGATGAAATTACTCCCTATACCATTCCAAACTCCTCAGTATCCCAACAGCAGAGGATTAGCGGAAGAAAGAGCTTAAATTTAACACCTTTTAATATTCCGTTGATCTAATTTCTCTGAAAAAGCAAACTTCTGTGGATGCCGGCCGCTAGCAACTATACTTTCTTCTTCATCACCATTAGATCTTATGAGCAATTTCTTCATGAAACCTAGGGCAGATAAAATTTGGTAACAATCAATTCGCAATGTGTTGTTACAAACACACCTAAGCTACTAATGGCATCTTATAGATGTATAGTTAAGTTTTAAGGTGAAGAAAACAAGGGGCTTCCAAAATTGTGTGCACAAGATGTTTTATCATATATTATATTATGTTTATGACTGAAAAACAATGGACTATCAAAATAGTATGTTTTCTAAATTTAATCAAATGGCTCAAATTCCTTGTCTTGTGATGACAATTGAGATTTATATTGTCTATTAATTGTATGAGTGAAAAATGTAACATTTTAATAATTTTGGAAAGTATAATTTAAACCTCCATATGGTGTCATGTATAGTTGTGTTCAAGGAATAAAGAATAGCTAAGATTAAATAGCTAAAGAAATATAATTTTAATGACAATTCTAGCAAGCTCAGTTACGATTGATGTAAATCACCCTACTACAGAATCACACATATATACCGGTTATAATAAGCCATACATCACGGTTCTAAACCATTATATATAAAAGTGCTATATATGCTCTACACATACATATAATGGTTCCAAACTATAATATATTGAGGGCATATATAATGATTCTTTGTAAATAATCGTAATGTATTGACTTTATTTTTTATATTATATATAATTATTTTTTATTATTATTTTCATTTAGTTTTACTATTAATATTTATTATATAAGATACAATATAATCATTGATAATAACAAGATAATAATATTAAATTAAAAACTCATATTTATAGCATTCAAAATTCAATACATTATAGATAAATATCATACAATTTAAAAGAAAATAATCACTTAAACACTCTCACAATAGAACATTATCTTATAATTTTTGAATTCTTAAAGAAAATTAGTTAATAAAAAATTTCACAATATTCTCCAATGCGTTTGTTGTATATTATCCATAGATCATGTATTAGTGCTTTAAGAGTTCCCGTCACATATCCTTTAAAACTAAAAAAAGATATTATACATATGAAAATAAGAATATATATAGTAAAAATAAGAAAATATAAAAAGTTAAACAAATCTCAAAATATAACTATGAAAATCAGAAAAACTTGAGCAAATCTCGGAACCTAATTCAACAAGCTTGATTTCAACATACAATTTGGGTTGATAAAGTTTAGGAACGTGAGATGCTTAACAATAAAAAAATTCAGCATTTCACCTCATCTTTTCCCCCCATGTTCTCTACTTTTCACCTATGTTTTTCTCTCTTTTAATCTTCAAAACAACGGCCATGATCAGATTATATATCATAATCCTAATTGGCGAGCTTGAACTACAACTAGCAAGCTCTCGTTATATAAAAAAATAAAAGGAAAATAAAAGCATTTTTCTAAAAAATGAAAGCTTACATGAGGGGAATCACGAGAGGAAGGAGCTTTAGAGTTAAAATCAATAGTGGTAGTGGAGGACAAGACCTGCAGTAGCATAACAAAACCTATGGAAAGAACAGTATGATACCTACTAGAAAAGCTCAAAAACCATTTAAGAAAGAGTTTGAAGAGTTGCATTAATAATTTCTTTTTTCCAGAATGCCGCCTACTATATTTGATATTTTTTAGAATCTCATCTTTGTTTATACTAAAGAATACTTAGCAGCTCCTCACTACTACAGAACATAGATACAACTACCCTAAAGGATGTCCCTTTTTAAAAAAGGGATGTCCAAAATATGGTCAGGTTCAAATTATAAAGATTGGCACGTTTGAAGACCTTTAAACGTCATAAAAAAAAAAAGAAAAAGAAAGCCTTTAGACGTCCCCAACTCAGCTGGGGACGTCTAAACACACAGCTGGGGACGTTGAAAGTCACTCACATGCACCAGAATTGACATGACCGGTGCATGTGAGCTTGTCAGACCCCTTCCTACTCCCCTGCTGCATCTATCTCTCCTCCTCCCACTTTACTCAATCACTCCCGTGCTGCATCTCCATCCCCATTGGGTCTCATCTGCACTTCTTTTTTTCCTTCTTTCTCTATCCCCATTCACTCCCCTGCTGCATCTCCTCCCAAATACATCACTCCATCCCCATTGATCGGTCTCCTCTCTCTTTCTTGGTTTTTTGATTTCTTTCTCCAAAGCTTCACCACTTCCGTCACCAGGCCACCTTCTTTGCTTTGGGTTTGTAGAGTTTTTTCCCCATTGGATCTCCTCTCCACCACCGTCGGCCTCCTCTAAAGCTTCACCACTTTTTAGGTTAACATTTTCTGTTTGATTATTCTTTGCTTTTTCGCTGATATTTCTTTCATTTATTCATAAAAAGAAATCTTTCTGGGATATTCAATATATTCTATAGTTCCTTACCGTGTCAATTTCCAAGTCTGGGTCATTGAATGGCAATTCATTCTAGAAAGCAATCTTTCTTGGTGTTGTAATTCAATGGCAATTCATTCACTTCATTCATTATTTCATCTAAGCTTATTTTCTAATTTACAGATTTTTGACAATGAAGATGCCTACTCATATGAAGACCTAAATATGATCAGAGACTTTTTTGGCTGGACATCTTCTTCAACGTATACTAGAAGAGTAAAGTCTTTAGTAGTCTGTGTAGGACATACTTTTGTGGTAGTACATATAATTAGTGTTATTGTTGTTGGATATGGATTGGATTTAGTCTTGGTTATTGTACAAACTGGGGACTTGGATATAGATTGTTGTGTAGTTTGTGTGGTTTGAAAGTTTGTGTGGCATGTAGTAGCCTTGGTTTGATCACTGTGTTTGTTGTTGTTTCCATTCAGCTGAACTGCGGTTGTTTTATTCTATTGTTGGAATCCTATTTCTGCAGTTTACATTTTCCAAACAGTGCAATATATAAAAAGTCCATTTAAAAAAAAACTTTCAACGTCCTTAATAATAAAAGGGACGTGGTAGAGTGGTGGCGACACTTTAGACGTCCCCAGTTGCAACTGGGGACGTCTAAGGTCCACCTTAGACGTCCCCACTTCTTCTGGGGACGTTTAAGGTCCCACTTTAAACGTCCGCAGTTCCAACTGGGGACGTCTAAAGTCAATCTTCCACTTCCTCTGTTTTACGGACGTTATTGACGTTTTTTTCTACGACCCTCAGATAGACGTCCCTCTGTTTTCAGACGTTAAAAGGCCAAAAAAAGGGACGTTAAAACCCTTTTTTCTAGTAGTGCCTTGAGAAAAATCGTGATGTATTGTTAAATTTTTTTAGGATCCCACCTTCTTATATATGATATTTTTTAGAATCCCAAATTTATTTATATTAAAGAATACTTAATGGTTCATTGTGAAGAACCGTAATGTATTGTCAAACTATATTTTTAGGATTCTGCCTCCTTATATATGATATCTTTTAGAATCCCACCTTTATTAATATTAAATAATACTTAACGGTTCTTTGTGAAGAACCTTAATGTATTATCAAATAATTTTTTTCTCTTGAAGAATATATAATTGTTTCTCTTGAATAACTGTCAAATGTTATCAAATAATTTTTTTCCTTCAGAATCTTGCCTTCTTATATATGAAAATTAGCATTTTTCAGTATTAAGTATTCTTAAAAAATACAAGTGTTTATAAATCATACTTTATAGTTAATATAACCACTTTTTTTTTTGTTTTCGTTGATATAAGATTCAAAGACAAATCGTTTGTAAGTGTTACATAATGATTGTTTCGTAAAAACTGTCATATTTGTTATTAAATATATGACGATTAATAATTACAGTCATTACATTTTTGTTTTTATGAATTCCGCCTCTCAATACATGACAGTACGCATATTTAACAGTTAAGTTTTGGCGTTATATATTCTTGCTCTATCTTATCCCTGATATACATTATGTTTATTCACTGTAACTATTATTTGTTAAGCATTGTTTTTGTGCGATTATGTAGCAGTGGTATATATGACCCCGTCTTACATACCACTTTTCATTGATATTAATCAGAGTAGCCTTTGCGTAGTTTGATGAGCAACATAGAAATAGCATAAATATATTGATATATTGATACAAGATACTTGATTACATTACAGGTTGTCCCTACAGGGTTTGATAATATATACAATTTTGTCCAAAATATAAAAAATAAACTAAATATAACCAACAGCTCCGCTCTCTTGACCACACCTCATTTGCCAGTATGTACCATTGTGCCCTTGGAGCCGCTAGCTTTTACTTGAATATTTTTATATTTGAAAAAGGGTGAGATTCAAATGAATCTCAATAGTAACATACGATGTTCATATAAAATGCAAAAAGTAAATATGTCATATTCCATGTTATGCGCAAATTAATTAACAATACTACGACATGTATACATGAATTAGGAGTTCAATCTCCCACTATCCGTACACCTCGGTTGGGTTATTACTCAATGACCAAGTAAAAGTGCCTACTTGCACAACTGCCCCTTCTCGATAGAACCATATTGATTAATTAAATTACAAAAGATGGCTTATACAAACATATTGGCATAATATATGAAGGATAAAGTTACTACCTTAAACCCTTTTTTATAGCAGAAAACGTTTTCCTCGAATTTTGCGTCAATGGCTCAGGCTATCAATCCAATCCTAAACTTTCAAATGTACAAGAATTAGGTTAAAACTCATTCATGTATTACTTTAGACTCTTCCAAAGTGTTTTTGTTGGTTATATTAGTCTAAACTACAAAATTACTCAAATTTCCCTAGGAACCCAGTTTAAGCCCCTCTGTACCCGGTCTGACCGTACCTTCCCGGAAATTTTAACCCAGGCTATTCTTACATATTTTCACCCAAGGAATCCATTTTTTACCTCAGTTTTTGTAAAATAACTGCCAAATGATAGTTTTTCCCTTGACAACCCTTATATAGGGTTTTAGGGGTATTTTTGTAATTTCACTTTCTAGGGCATATCTCTCAAAGTAATCAACATCAACCCTACACAATTTTTCCTCCTGAACACCATGGAACAATCATATTTAGCAAAATCCTGCTCCTAATCCCCTCTAAATAAGTATGGCCAAAACATGTCAAGGGAAAAGGGAAAAATGCAATTTTGTGTTTCAACACCTAAAGCTTACTCCTTTCCACTCAAAATCCCTTGTTAAACCATCCAACCACATATTAAACAAGATTTGAAGAAATTTGGCCAGCATAACCCTTTAGGGTTCCCTTTTCCCAAATTTGCAAAATCAACCAACAAACCACAAGTCCAACCAAGAACATCAACAACAATAACATACTTCCATAAAGATTGAAGTTCTTGAAGTTACCTTGGTTTCTTTGACTTCCTCTCTCAAAATCGTCCTCCCTCTCTCTCTCCTTAACCTTGAGATTAGCTTGCTAAAAATTGGTGATTCATAAAGAAGAGGAGATTAGAGGAGATATTACACAAGTTAGAGGAGCTAAATACTTGAAATCACAAGCTTACCTTAGGATTTGCTTCTCTTTCTCTCTAAAACTCTCTCAAGCTTTCTCTCTCTCTCTCTAGTATTGAGATGTGAAAATGAAGGAAAAAGATGAAGGAAGTGCTTTTTTAAAAAGTATCCTTATCTTTCCTTATTTAATAAATGGTGGCTTATTTAATTTATGACATCACATTTGTCCTTTGCCCTTATCCCTCCATAACTTGTGTCATAAACCCAATTGAAATTAAACTAATTTCTTTCCTTTCCTTTAACCTATAAAAGATGCCATATGGGTCCTTCATAATCCCAATTGGGCTTTTCTGCAACTATCTCAACTAATTACACAACATGTAATATTTTATTGAAATATCCCACATGCTCATATTTGAATAAATTCTTGTTTATTCCCTTAGATTGGATTGATGACACTTGGCATGTTTATGGGTCAAATAATTATTTTTCCCTCCTATTTCTTTATTCCATAATTTACACAATCACCATTGCATTTATTTTTTTCCAATTCCCAACAATTAGCAATTTTGGAAGATTTTTTGACCAAACTTTGAAACATCATAACTTTATTTGTAAAACTTCAATTAGAGTGATTCCAAAGGCTATGTGATCCTTATTGAGTCTATTTTAAAAAAAATATATAGTTTTTAGCCAACTAGAAGCTCAAAATTCCCAAAATTTAAATCTTTTGACGTTGCCCCAGAAAATATCTAGTTTCCCTGAGCTAAATTAAAAAATTCATAACTTTTTGTGTATAGCTCCAAATAATTCCAATGACCTATCAAATTAAAGTTTGGTATGTCCACTTTCATTCTGTAAAATTTACAATTTTTGAACATCATTAGATCATCCAAAACCACATGACAAACTCACTGTCTCATAGAAAATTTTACTGACAACACTTTTTACATTCCAAATTTTTAGTGTTTAATTCCTATGATCAAGAATTTATAGCTAGAGGCTATTCAATGTATATCAATATTCACCATCTTATTCCCTTAAATATAAGGAATTTTAGTGACCAAAATTCAGGATGTTACATTTCTCCCCCCGTTCAATAAATTTCATCCTCAAAATTTGAATGCCTATAACTTGGGGATATCTCCTTATCCCTCATCCTATTCCTTTATCATGTGTAGGCTCACAAGCCGTGCAACATAATGATCATATTCAATTTATCTCTTTCATCTACAAGCTCATTGAGCATGTAACACAATCATCATATTCTCATAACATATATTAGATAGTATTCGGCATTCATTATTTATTCTGTATGTAGTATGTAGCATGTAGTCAAACACTAGACCCACTGGTCCATTCGCACAACGCTTGGTTCCTTAGGCCTCTTAGCCTCTTCGGGACTCTGCCCGGACCACACAATCACCTTTTTATGTAATGGTCGAGGGCAATACCACACAGGACTCTCGCCAAGTAGGGACTGTCGCCTCCTCCACACTAAGGGCCTCTGTGTTCGCCACAGCAAGTGCACGGATCACATCAAGTAATAAAGTGATAAGTAAGATCGTTCCCTTGAGGATTTGAGTAACAAATTAGTCAAGAAATGGGCTTAGTGAGTTCGATTAAGTTGAACCAAAACATGTTGTTGGTGTAGAAAAAGAAGTTTCAAAAGATATTTTTGTAAAAACTAAGAATTGCTGAACAAAAACCTGATCCTTGTGATTTGAACATTGTAATAAACCTAGGATTGTTCACCCCCTTTGTATTTCATAAAATTGATTTATTTCCCTTCCAAAAATCTTTCCATGGGATATATATATATATATATATATATATGTTAGTATAAGGTTCACAAGCATTTGATTAAGCTCTCTTAAGTCATAACTAACCTTATATCTTCAATTAACATGTACAATCTCTTGCTGCCATTAAGAGAAAATATTCATTAGGCACCAACCTTAATGTGACAATTATCAAAGAAATGTACACAAGAGAACACTCAAGGATTTAAGTGTTTAACTCTCACAAATATAGGAAATTTCTCTCAAAAACACCTAGACTAGGTCCTGCTATATGCTTGTAGAAACTTTACTTTCTCCACCACTTTGTAGCACCGAGACTCATGAATCAAGGGGACTTTTAAAAAGGGTTATAGTGATGGTAATGGTTTCATGAGATGGATAATGAAACTAGTACTATGCACGCGCAAAAGTATACGGTGGCATCCATTTCTTTTCTTTTTTTTCTTTTCATATTTTTATAAAGCATGAAAATTACATTTATTCAAACCAACAATATTCATGACAATTCAATGATATTTTAGTGCCAATCTAATGCAAATGAGAAGCATACAAAATGCTTGTTGTTAAATGATAGTTTTGAAATGTGAAGTGCTTAAATGGGTTAACAATATATTAGTATATAGGGTTTGTATTTAGGTAAATGGGTTTAGAAAAGAACGCCCCTATCATATTCATTAATCTACATGAAAATGTGATTTTGAACAAAAATTTAAACAAGTTCTAGAGGTACACTAGAATAGGTGGCAAACACACATTAATGAATGAAAATTAGGCTTGAAATCCTTCCAACAAAGGTTTTCTTCTCAGATTCACATACACAAAGATTAATTGAACATTAGCCTAATCAAAATGCATTAACTCAACTAATCCAAATGCTAACTCTAAGAGCAATAACAAATCAATTCCTTAAAAATTAACCAAGAGAATAAGCAATTCCCATAATTTTTAGCTCAAAGAGAGTGCACATCATGTTCTATAAGTGTGTGAAATGTTAATTCATTTCAAGAAATTCAAATACGAATTCAAAAAACCTTCAATAAGAACAACTCATACACATCAATTTGCTATAAAATCTCCTGATAAAAGCATCCAGATTATTTCCAACCCTTGTGCGTAATGTTTATTCCGGAAAGCATTAGGAATTAAGTTTTAAAATATGAACCAAGCATTCATGAATATTTATTATTTTTTTCCTGGAAAACATAAAATCCAAGTATGCATTTCTATCATCGGATCACGCATTCTACTTCAGATATACTTAATCAAGTCTAACTCAACTTATGACTCACAGGATAGGGCACATGACACATTTCAAAAATTTGAAATTCTATTCAACGATAAAAAACATACATCAAATACCCCCAAACTTGAGACAGACAGTGTCATCACTATCACAAGGCACAAAGTGCACACATATCGCCTGCAATAGAATAGATAACAAAGCAATCCATAGACAGAACAATGACAAGTATATATGAGAGGAACAACATTAAGTGAAATCCTGAATCAGCCATTTACCAGAAAAATTCCAATAATATCCATTGAACATAGTATGAACAGCAACCAAAGCAATAAGAACAAACAGAAAATCCTAACAACAAAGATAAGAAATACTAATTCTCACCACCATCATCATTGGAATCCGCTTCAACATTATCCTCATCCTTCCCCTCATTATCATCACCAGTATGAGCAACACCAGGAGCATATGTAGCTAACATCTCCTCTAATCGGGTCAATCTCGCTCCATGGTCTTGCAGATGGGAGTGGCATTGGGCAGCAGTGGCCTCAGTGAGCTGGATGGTAGCTAGGATCACATCTAAGGTTATAGGAGGCTACGAGGAAGAAGGGGCACCTAATGGTTTACCATGTTCTGGATGAGCCTGAGAGGGTCCACCTTGTTAAAATACAAGAGCAGAAGTTGATTGTTGGGCTAGTGGAACCTGTTGATTTACCCTGGGCTTGATGCTCTGATATTGAAATTTCTTTATTGGTTTGAACAAGACATCAGTGGGTAAGGCTGGGACACCCACAGAGGAACAGAAAGCAGAGATAAGGTGGGGCAACATCAGGCCACCAGTGTGATCATGAATGTGGTCTCTCAAAGACTTGAAAATCATAACACCTAGATCAATCGATTCCTTGTTCATTAGAAGGTAAATGAGGAGGGCTTGGTCCCTAGTGAGGTGGTTTCGGTTGGATAAAGGCCAGAAATAATCCTTGCTAAAGTGCAACCAAACCCGAGCTTCAACCGATAGTCGAGTGCAGGGTAAATATTTCTGAGTCCCTCCTCGACTCTGCCACGCCACCTCTCTGTCAGAAACTAGCAATTGAGAAATGGCGTTCTCAAAGATGTCATCTGCATTGTCTAAATGCTATTGGTATCTACATTCCTCTACTGTTGGGAGTGATGCAAATTGCCTGAAAATTAGCCAGAGTGAATTTGATGTCGATACCTCGAAGAGGAAACTGTGAAACATGCCTTACACAGGTATTGGTGTAAAACTCTTGGACAATTTGAAGATTTTCGTCCGTCTTGGGGTTCATGAGCTTGTTTAAGTAATATGTCTGGGTAGCTAGTTCATAAAACACATAGGACATGGTGAAAGGGAATTTTTGTTCTTGCAATAGGGGCCTCTTGATGATCTTGGCTTTTGCCTCAGCAATGGCCTTAGGGCCTAATCAGTCAACGACACGCTTGGCAAGCATGGTAGCTAGAGAAATAGATAGATGATAAACCCAAATGCTGAAAAGTATGACCAGAGATTGGCACCAAAGAATGACAGAAAGCTTATCAGCAGATTAGAACAAAAAAAGACTCCCACACTAAGAAAGAAATGAAAACTAAAGAGACATTTCCCCCAAACTTAGTGTCTTACTAGCACTAAACCTGTAATCAAAATTCAAGCCGAACTCCTATCCTCATTGCATAGAGACATCAATAATGTGCCAAAGACCTCTAGCAAATGTCCAAGCAACATTTACAATTCTAGCCTAGATCATAATCCCTTTTTTTTTTAAAAAAAAACTGATTTTAGTCCAAAGGCATTATAATTGGCTTGGACTCCTAAAAACATGATCCATAAAAAGCATTCTGAAACAATGTGACAGAACAAGACAATGTCAATCGCTAAACCAATCTGCCCTATTCAAACTTATGCATAGAACCATATTTTGTTTATTGGAAAATTTATGAAATTGATTTATGGCCAAAAACATAGAGGAACAACATATTCATGTGCAAAATAGGTTGACAACTAACAATATTGATCATAATAATGAGATAAATCGAAGCACAAGGAAAGAAAAAATGCCACAAAAGTATACATTAGTCTCAAATTCAGCGATAGGATTATTCAAACCTACATCTAGATCCCCAAATCCAATTGGTACTAAACCACCCACAATGCAAGTAAAAGAGTGAGGATGAAACTTCATTACCTCAAATGGTTGAAGAATTAACGGAGTAATTGAGAAATTAAGGAAGAATGGGTCACATCCGATGCCCTAGGTTGCAGAATAGTAGAAGACAATACGCAGATTTGAGGTTGAAAATGAGACATCACGGAAGAAGGGAGAGATGGAATGAAGGGAAAAGGAAATGAGGGTCAAAGATTTAGGGAAAAATGTGAGAGAGGTCGTGGGAGAGGTAGTCAAAACTGATAGAAGGAGATAAAGGGGGAGGCGACGGCTCTAAGGGAGGGAAATAAGGAATGAGAGAAAAGAAATAGGGTTTTAAAACACTTCTGTCAGGTTTGGGCCACAACCCAAAACATTCTTGGTCGTGGCCCAATACCTTCTGTGCTTACGTGGGCCGCGACCAACATATTCCTAGCTGCTGCCCAAAACCTTCTTGGCATTAGTTAGCCACGAGCAACCATGACCTAGCCGCAACCCAAATTTCTTTGGGAATTTCTGGGCCATGACCAATATTGTCCTGGCCATGGCCCAAAACCTTCTAGGCATTCATTGGCCGCGGCCTAAATCTTTCTGTGCTCTTTTTGGTCGCGGCCAATATTGACCTGGCCGCGGCCAGTCTTTTGCTCCCAGCTCCATCAGATATCAGTTTTTGCAATATGAATACACAGATATTATGCTATGTTTTTCACCCTATGATCCTCAACATAGCATACCAAAACTATGTCACTTTCGCCATACTTCCTCTTGAGTTGCACAAAATCAACAACCATTGGCCACACTTTTGAATACAATTCCTTATTATCAAAATGCATCCATAATCCAGAATTCATTATGCATAAAAGAGATTTGACAGGATTAAGCAAAGACAATATACAGTGCATTTCTAATTCATACTACAACCATGAATACATTTTTATTAGAGGTTTGAGAAGTGTGTAGTGGTTATAAAATCAAGTCATAATCATCTAAAATTAGGTTTAATCAAATCATGGGAATTTAGGAATTTTCCTGAAATATGCATTTCCAAAACCACAAGTCACCACCCTTCTTTTGAATCCTCTTGCTATTTTCTTCTCTTTATTTGGGGTTCCTCTCTTACCTGTGAAAGAAAAAGACCAAATATAAATGTACCAAAAATATACTAAAATCAAATAAACTAAAGAGATTAAGTTAAGAACTTGGGTTGCCTCCCAAGAAGTGCTTAGTTTATAGTCTTTAGCCTGACTCATCATATTGGTCACTCTTCATTAGATAAAAAGATAGTGGATACCAGCCTATCCATATCTCCTCCCCAATAATGCTTCAACTGCTGATCTTTAACCTTGAATTGCTCTCCTTTCTCATTTTCCACTTCCACATCACCAAATTTGGATGCTTAAACCACCGTGAATGGACTGGACCATCGAGATTTCAGCTTTCTCAGAAATAACCTCAGCTTGGAATTATAAAGGATAACCCTTTGACCAGTTTCTAAACTCTTAGGAACTATATTGCGGTTATGATCCCTCTTGGTCTTTTCCTTATAAAGCCTTGCATTCTCATAGGCATTGAGGTGAAATCCATCCAACTCATTAAGTTGAAGTAACCTCTTGTCTCCCAAAGCTTGAGGATCAAAATTCAACTTTTAGATTGCCCAATAAGCCCCATGCTCCAATTCTACCGGCAAGTGGCACGCTTTCCCAAACACCAAACGATATGGAGACATACCAATAGGCATTTTATAGGCCATTCGGTAGGCCCATTGAGCATCCTCCAACTTGGAAGACCAATCCTTCCTAGTAGTATTAACAATCTTTTCAAGGATGTTCTTAATCTCTAGATTGGAAATTTCCGCTTGGCCATTAGTTTGAGGGTGGTAGGGCAATGCTACCTTGTGCTTGACACCATATTTCTTCATCAAGGCTTGAAGTTGGTAATTGCAAAAGTGTGAACCACCATCACTAATAATCACTCTTGGTGTACCAAATCTTGTGAAGATGTGCTTTTTAAGGAATTTTAACACTATCTTGGCATCATTAGTTACACATGCAGTAGCTTCGACCCATTTGGAGACATAGTCCACTCCAACCAAGATATATTCATTATTGAATGACTTAGGAAATGGACCCATAAAGTCAATCCCCCAACATCAAAAAGTTTAACTTCAAGCATAATATTCAATGGCATCTCATTCCTTCTAGAGATGTTCCCCACTCTTTGGCATCTATCATATTGAAGAGCAAAGGCATATGCATCCTTGAATAAAGAAGGCCAATAAAACCCACTCTGTATGACTTTTGTAGCAGTTTTCTCTCCTCTAAAATGGCCACCATATTCAGAAGAGTGGCGACAATGTAGAATGCACTCTTGTTCATTTTTTGGGACACACCTTGGAATGAGTTGGTCGGGGCATCTCTTGAATAAGTAGGGCTCATCCTAAAAGTACTTCTTCACCTCATGTAAAAACTTACGCCTTTGATGAGAATTGAAATCTGGAGGTAAAACTCTACATACTAAGTAGTTTATAAAGTCGGAAAACCATGGTGTGGATGAATTATCAACGAAGAACAGGTGCTCATCTGGGAATGATGGATAGATCATATCAGAATTATCAAGTTGAGCCTTAATACTCAACCTTGAAAGATGGTCCACCACTTGATTCTCAGTGCCTTTTCTATCAATGATGTTCAAGTCAAACTCTTGAAGTAAAAGCACCCAAAGAATTAGTCTAGCCTTGGAATCCTTCTTCGTAAGTAGGTACTTTTGAGTCGAATGATCAGTGTAGATAATGACCTTAGTACCCATAATATAAGGACAAAACTTTTCACAAGCAAAAACAATGGCAAGTAATTCCTTCTCAGTGGTGGTGTAATTAAGTTGGGCACAATCAAGGGTCTTGCTAGCATAGTAAATGGGGTGAAAGAGTTTCTTTGCCTTTTACCCAAGAACAGCATTGACAACATAATCGCTAGCATCGGCCATGATAATGAAAGGTAAAACCCAATCTGGAGCTACTAAGATAGGAGCTGAAATGAGACGCTTCTTTAACTCCTCAAGGCTTGTAAGCACTCATTATCAAACTTGAATTCTATATCCTTCTCCAATAACTTGGACAGTGATTTGGAAATTTTAGAGAAATCTTTGATAAACCTCCGGTAGAACTCGGCATGACCAAGGAAGCTGGGACACCTTTCACATTAGTAGGCGGAGGTAATTGCTCAATGATAGCAATTTTGGCTCTGTCCACTTCCAAACCCTTCTTAAATACCTGATGACCAAGTACAATGCCTTCTTACCTCATGAAGTGACATTTCTCCCAATTAAGAATCAAATTGGTCTCTTCACATTGTTTAAGCACCGCATCCGGGCTAGCATCTTATCCGTATTAGATTCCTCTTCTTTTATAGGAACTTGCCTTAATTGCATTTGAAAACCCGATGGAGGAACATGCTTAGTGCCAGAAGTAGACTCATGTGGTGGATTCAAGGTGTTACCTTGACTCTAAGAGATGTTAGGATGAGCTCTCCAAGCATGGTTGTAAGTTTGTGAAAACGGGTTACCTTGAGGAGGTTGAAATTTGCCTATATAGTTGATAGATTCAGCACCCATGTAAAGAGGGCAATAGTTGGGCATATGGACATCATTGCATTGCTCACATACAGTAGCAGTAGCATTAACAGAATGAATGCCATGAGAAGTGCTCTTTTGTATTTGAGATTCTAGCACATCAAAATGCTTGTTTAAAGCAGATAAGATTGTGGTAATTTGTGATGAAGAGTCTTCTTTTGTAGTAGGTATGACTTGAGTAATCCTTCTATCATTGCCTTAAGTGTTGTTTATGGATAGTTGATCCAAAAGCCTAAATGCCTCTTTGACAAGAACATTCCAGTAACCTCCATTAGTCATAGAGTCAACCATCACCTTAGATTGAGGATTAAGTTGAGTACAAAAGATTTGGATTACTACCCACTTGTCCACCCTGTGATTAGGTCATTGCTTCAGTAACATTTTATATCTGTCCATAGCAGCATAAAGATGCTCATCTAGCTGTTGTCTAAAGCTTAGAAACTCATTCCTAGCTTCCACAGATTTATCGTCAGAGAAAAATTGAGCTCTAAACTTAGCCTCAAGATCATCCCAGGAAGTTATGGATCCTTCCAGGAGATTGTTGAACCAATCTCTCACCTTCCCTTATAGAAAGAGAGGGAATAGCCGTAGCCTCAATACATCTTGGTCCACTCCATTTTGCTTGAAGGAATTACACACCTCCAAGAAGTACATCAAGTGCTTGTTGGCATGGTCATTGTAGAGACCTTGGTATAACCCATGCATTTGAAGCATTATAATCATGAAGCATTATATTCATTAGGCACCAACCTTTATGTGACAATATTAGGCTAGTAACTATATCTCTATATTACTAACAAACCATCCATTTAGTTTATAAACTTCAAGTCTAGCATAATTTTACCAAAGTTCTACAATTAAATTAACTCTCTCAAGCTTAACTTAATTGAACAAATCATCCACAGTGATGGCCAGTCACGAATAGCAGTGAAAATAAGGTAAAATCAACATATATATGCCATTAGATACTTAAATAGAGAAGGAATAAAGTTTAATCCATACAAAGGTTCATAAACAATCCCATAATAAAAGTTTAGCTGCTTATATTCAAGAAATAAATACAAAGATACAGTGCATGAACTGCCATATCAGCAAAATGAAGAAGAAAGGGAAAGAAATCAGTAAAACCAAGGAAATCCAGCTCAAATCTCTGCAAATCTTCAATCTCCACTTGATTTCCCTAGCTTTATGGCACACCCAGTCTCAGAAGAGTGACACAGCCGCCTCTCTAGGTATTTTTGGATCAGGAGTCCCCATTTTAGTCTCTAGTTTCAGCATTTATACACCTTAAATGTCAAAACGTATAACAACTGTATCAGGCGTTGGCTGTAGCCAGAAGATACCTGGCCGTGGCCAGTGAGCTTTTGTGATGTTATTGGCCGCGACCAGTAAGTTACTGACCACTGGTTGGCCACAGCCCAATGGATACTTGGCTGTGGCTAGTATGTTTCTGACCTCATGTTATCGTGGCCAGAAACCCTGTAGTACAGATTTGTCCCTTGCCAAGATCTGTTCTCATCCCTTCTTGCATTTCTCTAGCATTCTTGATGGCTTCAACTCCATTTCACCTTCTTTTCATTGAATTTGGCTTTCTCTGGCTCCAGTTATGATTGAATTTTTATCCTTTCAACACAAAGAACTCATAAAAGATCACAGTTTGGTAATCGTAACAGATATTTGCATATTACCCCACATTTATACTCTTTCTATGCCATATATATATATAACACATTTCTTCTACTTCAGCACTTCCAAATACCCATTAGTACACCTAAAATGTGGAAGAAATAAGAGGAAATGTGCAATTCTGACAAGAATTTCATGAGATTAACACTCTCATACACAGGTGCTTGGGGATTTATTAGGCAACAAGCATAACAAGGACTATACCTCACTCACCTATGCCATGCCAAAGCGCTTGGTTACATTGGTCTTACTGCCTAGGGAATCACCCCTATGCTATTGGCATCTCAGGACTACTGCCTCAGCTACAACTTGGTACAATCTAAATATTCTGTCAGCTTTAAGACATACCCTAAACATATTAGTCCAATGTCATCACACAAGGCATCAGCCACAGTGCCAAACATACAGGTTGTTAGAGCAAGCGTTTCACCCAAGAGGGGGGGTGAATTGGGTGATACTAAAATTTCGTTGCAAATAAAAACTTGACAGTGAATATAAAGCAATAAAAAGTAAAGAGAAATATCACCGAAGTGTACACTGAGAGTTATACTGGTTTGGCCACAACCACTTTGACCTACGTCCAGTCCTCAAAGCTTCTCTGAGAGTTTCACTATAACTTCCAAGATTCAGTGGGTTCTTCTCACCTCAGTACAAGCAAGTTCCTTCGCCTGGACACTCGCTCCCCCTTACAAGTTGTAATCCAATCCCAACTCAAGGTTCCACAACCTTAAGTTACCTCAATAACAAATATTGAGTTTGAATGAAATATCTCTCTCACAAATTGAATAAGAATCACTGAAGCATAGAATTACAAGTATAATGTAAAACAGAGTAATGAACTTGATAATGCGTTCGTGTGTGTTCTTGTTGTTTTTCTCTGTTTGGATGTTCCCATATATATAGATACGTTGGTAATGACTGTTGGAAGATATTTCTTCATGCCCGTTAGAGTGTGCACAACCACTATTGAGTTTTCCAGTATTTGAAAGACATATGTTTGCGGTAGGTGGTGGTAGGTGGCATTTGAACGTTGCTTTTGACTTTCCTTTTTTAGTAAGATCTCTTTATTGTTTATCTATCAATATGCTAAGAATACTAATACAATGAAAGGTTAATCATATAGGAAACAAATCAATGAACGTTGGAATGATTTATACATTTCTGGACTTGCATACTCGAGTAGTTACTCGAGTATTCATTTAAGTTTACTCGAGTACATACTCAAGTATCATTGGGAAAATTTTGATAAACTGCAAGTCAATAAGCAAATATAACATTACTCGGGTAGTGCATGAAGTAAACAAAATCTCAAACCTTTGGAAATACTTGTTTACTCGGGTACTTACTCGAGTATGGCACACTATACTTCACAGATTACTCTAGTAGCAACTCGAGTAAACCCTCAAATAAACTTTAGGTTACTCGATGCTTTACTCCAGTAATGTTGGCAGGATTTCAAGGCTGAGAGCACTTCAAGTTTTCTTACCTTGTTACTCGAGTAAACATAAGTTTTCTGCATAGCTTACTCGGGGTAATGACTTGAAGTTCTGTGTCAATAAATCTGCATATTACTCAATTACTTACTCGAGTAATCCAGCTTTAAATAAGTGATTAAATACCTACATACTTGAGTAGTGCCTCTAGTGAAGTGTCATAAAAACATATCATGTTATTCAAGTATTACCTTTAGGTTTTGCTTACCACAGTGAGTTACTCGAGTAGCTCCTTGAGTAACATTGGCAGGGTTGAAAATGCCGAGAGCAACATTTTTCTTGAAACAGAGTAACTCGAGTATAGACTCGAGTATCATTGGCAGGCCGAGAGCAACTGGAAGTCTTTTACATGGTTACTCGAGTACTTACTCGAGTAACATTGGCAGGCCGAGAGTAACTCCAAGTGATTTACCTGCTTACTTGAGTATCTACTCGAGTCATGTTGGCAGGCCGAGAGCAACTGGAAGTCATTTACCTTATTACTCGAGTGCTTACTCGAGTAACGTTGGTAGGTTACTTGAAGGTTGACCTGGTTACTTCAAGTTACTGTCTCATTACTCGAGTACCTACTCGAGTAACCCTTTAGAAAACTTGCCACTGATTAAGTTTCTCCGTTTTTTCTCTTGGCCTTTCTTCATTACTCCAATGCTTACTTCAAGTGATGATTTTGCCCTGTTATTACTTTTTTTAAACTTATTTGTTTATCAATCTTTTTCATACCATTCTTTGATATCATCAAAACATGAGATGTAACATTCTCCCCCTTTTTTATTATGACAAAACTTGGTGAATTTAAACAAGATTTTGGAAATTATAACATGTTTACCTTGCATACATAATAAACTCATTAGTCACATAATGTATTATAATTTAAAAGCTTAAATGGACTTGAAATGAAATCATAACTTAAGGAAACTTGCATTGAACTTAGAAATTACATTACAAGATGAAAAGTTATAAATTGAAAAGCTCCCTAAATCACAATGTACACTCATATACCAAAATGAAAGAAAAAACTAAAAACAAACTCAGAAACTCTACAAAATCACACTCAAGCTCTTTTCCCCCTTTTTGTCTTCATCAATCAAGTGGAGGACTAGAAGGCTTGACCATGGAGATAGGCTTCACTGGAAGAACCAAAGATTCATCCGAACCAGAAGAATCAAAAGATGAGGAACTAGAAGATTCTGGTTCAGGAAGATTTAGTGGAGGGATGTGAATGTCATCTCTGGGAGGAACAGGAGAGGGCTGATAGACAATCATAGTGGTGGTCTCAACCTCTTCAGTACCATAGGGAGTATGATGATCAGAGGATGAGGGAGAGATTTCCTCTATATGGGTAGGAGATGGAATAGGTTTAGGAGAGGGTTTAGGCTGAGGTTTGGGTGGTGAATCATCAATGATGATATGGATGGTCTCATTGGTTTTGGGGTTATCCACTGAGCATAAGATATCTTTGGGTCTGGGCTCAGGTAGACTAGAGACTAGAGGGATAAGTGGCTCATCCTCAGTGTGATGAAGGTTAGATGGGATGTTCTCTGGAGGTAGTGGTATATGCTCTAGAGATGGTATATGATCTAGAGATGATAATGGTTCAGGTGCAGGTGATGATGGACCAACAGAAGGTCCAGGACCCAAAGAGTCCAATCTGGCCAGAATCAACTTCAAGATCTCACCCTGGGCACGTTGCTCAGCTAGCAACTCTTCGTGTCTCTTATTCATTCTCTCAACCAACTCAGCCATCTTATGATTCATGTTGGTTATCAGCTCAACATTGGTGTTGGCAATATCTACATGGAATCCCTTGAGCATATTCTCCATAAAGCGCTGAAGTGTGGCATTGAGTAAAGAGGGTGATGAGGTAGTAGCAGCTGGAGCTGAAGACTGAGTGTCATCCATTTTACTTGTCTCAGTCTCAGTCTTCTTTTTCTTCTTCGACCTAGACTCCAGAGGACCCTTGAGAGGGATTTCAATGTTAAGCTTCCCAATTTGATTTCTCCCAATTGGAGTAATCCTCTCAATATGCTCTTTGCTCTCCAGATACCATATCTTATTTTCCTTCAGAATAAGTGAAACAATATGAGGATATGGCATAGGTGTGGTAGCTTTCCCATCTACTCTGTACCTCTTCATTTCAGAAAATATATACTCCCCCAAATCTTTTTGTTCCTTCAGGAGTAAGGAAGCAAACCATCTAAAGTCCCTATCAGAAAATTGGGTGTAATTGTTGGCCTTATTCACAAGGGATCTAGAGTATATATACCATAGAACCCTGTGATGGTTGCACATATCACTAGGTTTAAAGTTCAAAGGACCCACAAGCTCACCAGGTTTGAGAACAGAGAAAATTTGGTTTGAATCAAGTTTGGAGTAAATGTCATCTAGTGGGTTCTCTATTCCTAACCACAGATTAATCCTAGAATGTGAGATAAGTATCTTTTGGCCTCTAATAGTGGTAGTCATCTCTTCCTCTGCAGAATTTCTATTGGGTTCATCTAGAATCTCAAGATTACAGTAAAAATGTGTGACTACTTTTGTGCAAAAAGGAAGTCTAATAGATAGCCAAGGCATAAATGGATCTAGAAAGGGACTAAGATCATGCTTCAATACCTCCTAAAGTACTTTAGGTCCACATAGTGTGTCTTGCATACTTTTCCTCTGGAGAATTGAGTGAGGTACTTCGGGGACTCCTCTAGCTTGTTGACATTAAACCCCTTTGGAGTTTGGTGATCTCCTCTTCTAGCAGTTCTGATTTCTTTGAAGATTGCCCCTTCTCAAGATGATCAAGAATTCCAGCCATTGCCTTAGCCATATTCACATCATATTTAGGCTTCTTAACAGGTTTTGGTGTGAAAGAGGGAGTTGAGGAATCAGAAAGTGGAGGAGAAGGAGACTTGGCACTTTTACCTCTCCTAGTAGAGGTGCTCTTCTTGGATTGAGCCCTTGTAACTACTGGCTCTTTGATAACAACACCTTTTGGTTTTGGTTGAGGTTGAGGTTTAAGTTGGATTTTTGCTTTTGACCTAGGTGTGAGTTTTCTTCTCTTTCTGGGAGGAGAAGAAAGAGGATCAGTGAGTTGTGGAGATCCAGAAGAGTCTGTAGGAGTGAGGTTTTTAGTTCTAACCATTTTGAATCAAAGAAAGCTTGAAAACTCAGAAAAACAGAGTGAAAAACGCGATATAGGGCACAGTGAATCTGAGCAGAATAAGAGGTTTCTGGGGCTAGAAATTGAAGGGTTTTGACGGAAATAGTGTAGGAAAGAAATTGTGAAAAGTTTTTCAGAGAGGACTGGGTGATTTACTCGAGGAGATTTTGTGGAAATGACCGAGTTTGCGACAAATAAAGACCTAGAACCCGACTTTACTCGAGGCCTTACTCGAGTAAATTGCATGTTTACTCGAGTCCATACTCGAGTAATCATACAGAAAATTTCTAAAATAATTCATTTAAGTTGCGTACCTGGCATGAATAATATTGTAATTATCCATGTATGTTCCCTTGATCATTTTATAGCCATTTTAGAGCATATTTGAGTCGATTCTCATCAAATTTGTGATCTGAACCTGCAGTTACTCGAGGCCTTAGTCGAGTAACCTTCAAGTTTATTTGAGGCTTGCCTCGGGTAACCTGTCTTGTCTATTTTTGACTGTTGATTTCTCACCAATTGAACCGTTTGATTTAAATTTTAGGTAACTTGATACGTTACTTCCAGTTTTGGAAGACCTTTACTCAAGTTGATACTCGAGTAAAGTACTCTTTTACTTCAAGTTGTTCCTCGGGTAATGCTTCACTGTCAGTCATTACTTGAAGTTGGTACTCCAGTAAAGGGTGTCCTTTGATAACCTCTGTTTTTATTTCTCAAAACAGAGTTTTAATCTTCCTGCAAAACAAATTTCTACATACTCCAATGCTTAAATTAGTAATCATCAAAACATTATCAAATATCTTTATCTAACATTATAAGAGACTGAAATAACTTACAATTCATTGGGATTTACCATTCCCAATTCTCTTCTAATGTATAGAAATTGATCTTTTGCAAGGGGTTTTGTGAAGATATCAGCTAGTTGAAGATGAGTAGGAATGAATATCACTTTCACATCTTTCTTTTGGACATGATCTCTGATGAAGTGATGTCTGACATCGATATGCTTGGTTCTAGAGTGTTGAATTGGATTTTTCGCCAAGCTTATCGTACTAATATTGTCACAATAGATTGGTATTTCTTTGAGATAAATACCAAGATCTTGTGTTGTTGTTTTAACCATATCACTTGTGCACAACAACTTGATACTGCAACATATTCGGCTTCTATTGACGAAAGAGACACTGTATTTTGTTTCTTGCTGAACCATGATACAAGGGATCCTCCAAGAAATTGTCCTTATCCGCTGGTGCTCTTTCTGTCTATCTTGTATCCTCCATGATCAGAATCTGAATATGCAACTAGATATTCACTTCTTCCTTTGGGATACCACAGACCCAATTCTGGTGTGTCAGCAAGGTATCTAAAGATTCGTTTGACAGTTTCGGCATGTGATTCCTTTGGTGCTGATTGATATCTTGAACATATGCCAACACTAAATTGGATGTCCAGTCTGCTTACCGTGAGATAGAGTAATGATCTAATCATTCCTCTATATTTTGTGATGTTGTAGTCTTTCCCTTTGACATCAGCATCAAGTAATATAGTTGAGCTCATAGGTGTATCCGTTCCATTTGCTTCATCCATTCCATACTTCTTTAACAACTCTTTCAAATACTTTGTTTGAGATATAAAGATTCCATTCTTTCTTTGTTTGATTTGCAAACCAAGAAAGAAATTTAATTCTCCCATCATTGACATCTCAAACTCTCCCTACATTATCTCAGAAAATTCCTTACACAGAGATTCATTAGTAGCACCAAAAACAATGTCATCAATATATATTTGAACAATTAAAATATCATCACGTTTTCATTTTATAAAAAGTGTTGTATCAACTTTTCCCCGTACAAAATCTTGATCAATAAGAAATTTACTAAGCCTTTCATACCATGCTCTAGGAGCTTGTTTTAAACCATATAACACCTTTTTGAGTTTGAAAACATGGTCAGGTTTAGTTACATCCTCAAAACCTGGAGGTTGTTCTACATATACCTCTTCTATAATGTAGCCATTTAGAAATGCACTCTTTACATCTATTTGATAGAGTTTGAATCCTTTAATGCATGCAAAGGCTAAGAGTACACGTATAGCTTCCAATCTAGCCACTGGAGCATACGTTTCCTTATAATCAATCCCTTCTTCCTGATTATAGCCTTTGGCCACCAATCTTGCCTTGTTTCTGACAATAATTGCGGATTCATCGAGTTTCTTCTTGAATACCCATTTAGTACCAATGATCGGATGATCCTTAGGTCGGGGTACCAAATCCCAAACTTGATTTCTTTCAAATTGATTTAATTCTTCTTGCATTGCTATAACCCAATCATTGTCTGATAGGGCTTCATCAATGTTATAAGGTTCAATCTCAAAAATGAATGCAGAAAAACTTACTTCATTGAAAATTCTATTTCTAGTTTTGATCCTTTCATTTACATCTCCTATGACTTGATCTAAGGGATGACTTTTATTGTAATTCTAGGCTCTAGGTTGTCCTAATGTTTGTTCTTCTTCCTTGGTTTCATCAACTTCTGGAATAAGGGATTTAGAAACAGATTGACCATTTTCTTGATTTAAAACAACTTCCTGTTCTTCATCAATAGTTTTGTCAGAGGATTCAAATTCATCAAACACAATATGAATTGATTCTTCAACAACACATGTTCTTTTATTGAAAACTCTATATGCTTTACTTCATTAGAATAACCTAGGAAAATTCCTTCATCAGTTTTAGAATCAAATTTTCTCAAGTTATCTTTACCATTATTAGAATGAAACCCTTACAACCGAAGATGTGTAGATGAGCTATGCTTGGCTTCCTTCCTTTGTATAGCTCGTATGGTGTCTTTCCAAGTTTTGTTCTAGTATAGGCTCTATTTGAAATATAGCATGCTGTACTTATAGCATCAGCCCAGAACAGTTGAGATGTGTTCTTTTCATTTAACATTGCTCTAGCCATTTTAGTAAGAACTCTATTCTTACGTTCCATGACTCCATTTTGTTGAGGTGTCCTTGGAGCAGAGAAGTTGTGATCAATGCCATTAGTATCACAATATTCTTCAAAGGCTTGATTTTCAAATTCTCCACCATGATCAATCCTAATGACTGCAATGGACATAACTTTCTCATTTTGCACTTTCTTGGCAAAAACAATAAATTCTTCAAAAGTTTCATCTTTTGATGATAGAAAAATAACCCATGTAAATCTGGAGAAATCATCAACAATGACCAATGAATATAAGTTGCCACCAAGACTCTTTACTCTTACTGGGCCAACTAAATCCATATGTAATAATTGTAGTGGTCTATTTGTTGAAATCTCAATGTTGAATTGTAGAGATAATTTAGTTTGTTTACCCTTTTGACATGCATCACAAATCAAGTTATTTTTGAAAGTTACTTTGGGTAATCCAAGAACTAAATCCTTTTTGAGTAGTTTGCCTAATTGATGCATATTGACATGAGCCAATCCCTTATGCCATAGCCAACTTTCATCGGCATTACTTAGAAAACAGTTTTCAGATTCATTTCTACTAATATCTAGAGTATAACAATTACCTTCCCTTTTTGCTTTGAGCTTAGCCTTGATATTCTTCTTATCAAGTGGTAAGTCATTCTTGTTGATAATTAGACATTCCTCTGAGTCAAATATTACCCAGTTGTTTTTGTCTCCACTTTGACTTACACTCAGCAAGTTATGGCATAATCCTTCGACATAGTATACGTCTTTGACTTGTATGCCTTTGTCATTTTTTATTTCACCAATTCCTGCTATCCTTCCAATTTGATTTCCTCCAAATTTTACCTTCCACCTTCTTTAGGTTGTAATTTGGTAAAACTTTCGAAATCACCGGTCATATGTCTATAGCATCCACTGTCTATGTACCATTTGTTGTTTTTGGATGCTTTGAGACACATTTGCAATTAAATACGATTAATTCTTAGGTACCCACTTCTTTTTGGGTCCTTTTAGGTTAGTACAGGAAATTGTGGAAACATATGATCCTTTAGGTACCCATTTGTAGGTTCCTATCATTCCTTTCTTCTTATGAATGCATGAAGAAGTATAATGACCTTTTCTATTACAATAATTACAGAATGCAAAAGGATTTGATGTATGCACAGAATGCTAGAAATAATTCAAATATGACTTACCTCCTACTTTCTTTCTACATTTCCTTCTATCTGATTTTGGATCATATCCAATTCTAGATCGATCATTTACAAATCGTTGAGCTTTTAAAATAAAATTTAGCATCTCACTTCCTTGTATAAATTTTTCAAGAGTTTTTGTGAGATCAGTGTTTTTCTTTTTCAACGAAGAACAATTTTCACAATCCTTTTCTGAACTTTCTTTAAGTTCAATTTCAAGAGCTTTGTTTTTCTTTTTGAAAACAATTAATTCTTTAACTACTTTAATGAATTCAGAATGTAAAGCATTATATTCAGAAAGTAATTCATCATAGGTAGGATCAGAATCATTTACCTCTTCTTCAGTTTCTTCTTGAGCAACGAGACATATATTGGCTACTTCTTCTTCATCACTTTCTTCATCAGAGGAACTATCACCCCATATAGCAGATACAAAGGCCTTCTTTTTGTTAAAGAATTTGCCTTTTCTCTTTTCTTTGCTCTTTTGATTCAGTTCTGGACATTCTGATTTGATATGTCCTGGTTTTTCACATTCGTAGCAAATGATATGATCTTTGCTGCTAGTTCCTCCTTTCTAAAAGTGTTTGAACCCTTGTCCTTTCTTATAGAACTTTCTGAATCATTTTATGATTAGGCCCATTTCATCATCGTCAAACTCCTCATCCTCATCTTGATTTTTGTCTTTTGCTTTTAGTGCTGGGCCTTTCTTTCTTTTGTCACCGATGTCATCTAGTTCCCGTTTGAACTTTAGTTTGCTTTCATATTCAGAAAGGCTTCCAAATAGAGAAGCAACTGATCTCATTGATTCTCCTTTTGCTTCTTCTATCGCAGTGACTTTGATCTCCCATTCTTTAGAAAGAATATTCAAAATCTTTCGTACTTAGGTATGTTGATCATAGATTTTCCCAAGTGCTGAAAGTTGATTAATAAGATGAGTATATCTAAGTTCAAATTCAGATATTGACTCACTTGATTTCATTCAAAGTAGATCGAATTCAGTGACCAAGGTATTGATCTGATTCTCCTTTATTCCCGAAGTTCCTTCATGAGCTATCTCTAGAGCTTCCCACATTTCCATTGATGTTCAAAGTGTGCAAATTCTGAAATATTTACTTTGACTCAAAGCACTTTGTAACATCAGAATTGCCTTGCTGTTGAGAGTGATAAGTTTCTTGTCATTCTCATTATATTCCGCTGGAGTCTTGGAAATTTTCTGAGAATCTACAATCTTTGTAGGTTGATAGTTTCCACTCTCAATCACATCTCATAGCCCATATTCAGTAGCCATTACGAATACTCTGAATTTTGGTTTCCAGAAAGAAAAGTGTTCTCCACTAAAACCTGGAGGTCTAGTGATGGATGCTCCATCGAGAAGAATTCCTTCACCTATGCTTGCCATTGGATCCTTCTTAGGTTGTTAAGCCTTAACAAGAAGACCTACACTCTGATACCAAATGTTAAAGCAAGCATTTCACCCAAGAGGGGGGTGAATTGGGTGATACTAAAATTTCGTTGCAAATAAAAATTTGACAGTGAATATTAAGCAATAAAGACTAAGGAGAAATATCACCGAAGTGTACACCGAGAGTTATATTGGTTCGGCCACAACCACTTTGACCTACATCCAGTCCTCAGAGCTTCTCTGAGAGTTTCACTATAACTTCCAAGATTCAGTGGGTTCTTGTCACCTCAGTACAAGTAAGTTCCTTCGCCTGGACACTCGCTCCCCCTTACAAGTTGTAATCCAATCCCAACTCAAGGTTCCACAACCTTAAGTTACCTCAATAACAAATATTGAGTTTGAATGAAATATCTCTCTCACAGAGTGAATAAGAATCACTGAAGCATAGAATTACAAGTATAATGTAAAATAGAGTAATGAACTTGATAATGCGTTCGTGTGTGTGTTCTTGTTGTTTTTCCCTGTTTAGATGTTCCCATATATATAGATATGTTGGTAATGATTGTTGGAAGATATTTCTTCATGCCCGTTAGAGCGTGCGCAGCCACTATTGACTTTTCCAGTATTTGAAAGACATACGTTTGCGGTAGGTGGTGGTAGGTGGCATTTGAACGTTGCTTTTGACTTTCCTTATTTGGTAAGATCTCTTCATTGTTTATCTAAGGATATGCTAAGAATACTAATACAATGGAAGGTTAATCATATAGGAAACAAATCAATGAATGTTGGAATGATTTATACATTTCTGGACTTGCATACTCGAGTAGTTACTCGAGTATTCATTTAAGTTTACTCGAGTACATACTCAAGTATCATCAGGAAAATTTTGATAAACTGCAAGTCAATAATCAAATATAACATTACTCGGGTAGTGCATGAAGTAAACAAAATCTCAAACCTTTGGAAATACTTGTTTACTCGGGTACTTACTCGAGTATAGCACACTATACTTCACAGATTACTCTAGTAGCAACTCGAGTAAACCCTCAAATAAACTTTAGGTTACTCGATGCTTTACTCCAGTAATGTTGGCAGGATTTTAAGGCTGAGAGCACTTCAAGTTTTCTTACCTTGTTACTCGAGTACTTACTCGAGTAAACATAAGTTTTCTGCATAGCTTACTCGGGTAATGACTTGAAGTTCTGTGTCAATAAATCTGCACATTACTCGATTACTTACTCGAGTAATCCAGTTTTAAATAAGTGATTAAATACCTACATACTTGAGTAGTGCCTCTAGTGAAGTGTCATAAAAACATATCATGTTATTCGAGTATTACCTTCAGGTTTTGCTTACCACAGTGAGTTACTCGAGTAGCTCCTTGAGCAACATTGGTAGGGTTGAAAATGCCGAGAGCAACACATTTCTTGAAACAGAGTAACTCGAGTACAAACTCGAGTATCATTGGTAGGCCGAGAGCAACTGGAAGCCTTTTACATGGTTACTCGAGTACTTACTCGAGTGATATTGGCAGGCTGAGAGCAACTCCAAGTGATTTACCTGCTTACTCGAGTATCTACTCGAGTAACATTGGCAGGCCGAGAGCAATTGGATGTCATTTACCTTATTACTCGAGTGCTTACTCGAGTAACGTTGGCAGGTTACTTGAAGGTTGACCTGGTTACTTCAAGTTACTGTCTCATTACTCGGGTACCTACGCGAGTAACCCTTTAGAAAACTTGTCACTTATCAAGTTTCTCAGTTTTTTCTCTTGGCCTTTCTTCATTACTCCAATGCTTACTTCAAGTGATGATTTTTCCCTATTATTACTTTGTTTAAACTTATTTGTTTATCAATCTTTTTCATACCATTCTTTGTTATCATTAAAACATGAGATCTAACACAGGTCATACAGCCTAGGAACACTGTCCTATGCAAACTTGCACATTAGGTCTTACTTCCTCGAGCCTCCGCTTGGTACAATTCTTAAACACATCATATTCTACCAACTTAAGGACTTACTAGTCTATCAAGTCTTATGGCCTAAGTACATACAATCCACTATGTTTTTACTACCCACTCTGAGGTTTATCTACTTATATGTGATTTAATAATGTTAGGATGATTTAATAGGAATCCCATATGAACCTCCTAAAATACCCGACTACACCTAAAATTTGTGTTCATCTATGCTAGTTATTGGCCTGTTTCAACTCAAATCACTCTGAGCCATTTCGAATTTTGGTGGAATCAAAACTTAACAGTTGATTCTTGGGTTATGATTTTCTTGGTAACCCTTGTACTCATAACTATCCTCACATCATTTGCCATCTATCAATCGACTACTAGTATAGCCTCAAGTTAGTGAAATAGTAGGCAGATTAATTCTTTCTCTCATTTCATTAAAGAGCTATCACCTTAATCAATCCTTTAAGGGAATATTTTGTAATCATAATCTTTCCTTATGCTAGACTTAGCTACTAGCAACCTTTCAAAATCCCTTTCTACAAGGATTAGTATTTGTAGAGGAATAACGATCTCAAAATATCATAATTTATCTCTTCCCCAAATATATTACTCTAGTTGAAATTGTTGACTTTTCAACTTATTTTACTTGGCCAATATTGCTCCATCTTGATTAGTTTGAGCCAAGTATTCATTTTCCTTTTGGCCTCCCCATGTTTGGACTTCTAATAGCACATGAGAAAGGGAAAATATGGGCTTTCAATTTTTATGTAGCTAAAAGACTATTTTGCCTATACATTTTTGCCAATACCTTTGTAATTTCGCACCTTGCTTAAAAGCTGGCAAAATTTTCATCAAACTTTGAAAATTCATATTTTTATTTATAGAGATCCAATTGGTGTGGTTCTAAAGGCTATATGACCCTTATCAAGTCTATTTTCAAGACAAAATATAGCCTTTAGCCAACTAGAAGATCAAAATTCCCAGAATTTTCGTTTTTAGACTACCACAGAAACTCTCCAATTTTACTGGACTGAATTCAAAAATACATAACTCTTTATGTAGAACTCCAAATGACATATATGGCCTATCAAATTAAAGTTTGATAAGTCTACTTTTATTCTAGAAAATATCATAGGCATTGAACATTATTTACTTAGCTAAAAACTCATGATAATCTCACTACCATGTAGGAAATCACACTAGCATCAAAGTTTAAATTCTTGGGACACTTGCTAAATTGAAGCTTATCAGTCCACTTGAATTAGGCTTATTCTCAAGCCTATAATTTCAAAATTTGGGATATTACATGCTATATGGCCAATAAGTTTGATTGAGTCATTTTAAAAGGTAGTTCATTTACAATTCCTTTTAGTTTTTTTATGCACTTCCATATAAAACTGCACGATTTAATTTCATGATTTTTGTAGGTTGCTGCTGCTCATCCTAAAGGAAATTGAATTAAAGGGCATGGGAAGAACTCAAAGTGCTTAACAACCTTACCAAAATCCCAACCCTTAACCAGTAACTGAAGCAACAGACAAATGGGCTCATATCACCAATAATTGGCATTAATGGCACCAAATTTGATCTGCTAAGAAGGTCATAGAATACCTTTCGATATGGACATCTATAATATAGATGGAACTTATCAATGGAATCAATGCATGATTATTTATGTAGATATACTAGTGATGCTAGAAATTTTCAGAAATACTTAGATGTTGAAGTATAAAGATTATATAAATGCTTATATTTAGGAGTTGAAGTTTGGGAGTGAAAACTAAATGGAGATTACTTTGTGATACTCTTAAGAGTTAAATGAGTATTTGGATTATTTAAGTATGTTAAATATTTCATTAGAATGACAAAATTGACATAATAAGTTGCTGGAAATTTTTCTGTAACTTAAAAAGAGTCACTGTTTGAAAAGTTTGCAAGAGTAAGAGTCTCTTGCTAGCTATATGAAATGATTTTGGTCCTTTTGATCGAGGAAATAAGAAAATAGTATATCCTACCCTATAAAAGGATATCAACGTAAAAATTGATTTGAATTTTCTCTCAGTAGCTCAAGCTGAGAATTGCTTGCGTAAGGGATGCCAGGTGTATCTAGTATTTTTCTCAATGCAGGAAAATGCAGAAATGACAGTAGAAGATATACTAGTGGCTAATGAATTGCCTGAAGTCTTTTTGGAAGACATAAGTGGATTAACCCCAACAAGGGAAGTGGAGTTTGCAATTGAAATTATGCTTGGAGCTGGACCAATATCAAAGCCCCATACAGAATGGCTCCAAATAAAATGGTTGAGTTAAAGTTGCAGATCGTGGAACTGCTAGAGAAAGGGTTCATATGACCCAGTGTATCGCCATGGGGTGCTCCAATGCTATTTGTCAAAAAGAAAGATAGGAGCCTGAGACTAAGTATTGACTACAGAGAGTTGAATAAGGTGACTGTCAAAAACAGATACCTAATTCCTAAAACAGATGATCTACTGGATCAGTTGGCTAGTTCTTGTGTATTCTCAAAGATTGATCTAAGGTTAGGATACTTTCAATTGCTAGTGAAAGCAGATGATGGGCCAAAAACTACTTTCAGAATAAGGTATGGACATTACAAATTCCTAGTAATGACATTCAGATTGACCAATGCACCTTCCGTATTAATGGACTACATGAATCATGTTTTTCAATAATATCTAGATCAATTTGTAGTGGTCTTTATTGACGACATTCTGATAAAATCAAAGAGTTGAGAAAAGCATGAAGAGCACTTAAGAATAGTGCTGGGAATCCTAAGAGAAAAGCAACTCTATGTAAAGTCAAGCAAATGTGAGTTTTGACCTTCAGAGATCAAATTCCTGAGACATGTTAACCTATAGGATAGGATCTCTATAGATCCTAGTAAAGTGGAAGCAGTACTAAACTAAAAGAGGCCTAAAATTGTTATAGAAATATGAAGTTTTATGGGTCTAACCGGTTATTATAGAAGGTTTATTCAAAACTTCTCTTAAATTGCCTTGTCATTGGTAAAGCTCACATAAAAGAATCAATTGTTTAAGTAAGATGACAAATGTGAAAGTAGTTTTCTAGAGCTAAAGAGGAGGCTTACATCAACCCCAATATTAATTATCTCAGATCAAAAACTGACCTATATGGTCTACAGTGATGTGAGTAAGTAGGGATTGAAATGTGTCTTAATGCAGCAGAGAAAAGCGATGGTGTATGCCTCTTGACAACTAAAGCCTTATGAGGAAATTACCTCACACATGATTTAGAGCTTGCAGTGATTGTCTTTGCTTTGAAACTATGGCGACATTACTTGTATGGTGTGACTATAAAGCTATACTGCGACCACAAGAGTCTTAAATACTTGTATGATCAAAGAGAGTTGAATATGAGAAGACGATAATGGATAGAGCTAATAAAAGATTATCATTTTGAAATCAAGTACCATCCAGGTAAAGTGAATCTCGTAGCTAATGCACTAAGTCAAAAAACAATGTAGGTGGTAGTTATGATGATCAAGGAACCAAAACTACTTGAAGGATTCAAATATGTAAACCTATCAAATCAAATATTGCTTAGTGGCTATAGTACTAGTAAAGAAGAAAGCTACTTGAGAGATGAAATTGAAGAAGCTCAGAAGCAAGATGAGCAGACAAAGTCGATTAGGGTCAAGATTGAACAAGGAGAGATCTAGGAGAATGATTTGTAGCCTAATAGACTGGTCAGATATAGGTTAGATATAAGAAGATATATGTTCTACTGAAGACTAAATTGAGACGGAAAATCCTGGAAGAGGCATAAAAGAGCAAGTACACTCTTCACCCAGGAGTGATCAAAATGTACCACCGTCTGAAGTCCCTATACTTGTGGCCAGGAATGAAAAGTAATGTAACAAAATATGTTGTAGGTTTAACTTACATGTCAAAAGGTGAAGGCAAAGCATCAAAGACTATTAGGGCTTCTGCAAAGTCCCAAAATTCTTGAGTGAAAATGGGAAAGTGTTACTGTGGATCTTGTGGTGGGATTGCCTAGAACAAAGAACTATGATGCAATATGGGTAATCATTGATCGACTAAAGAAGTCAGCTCATTTTAGTCTAATAAATGCCATTTATTCTCTAGATAAACTAGCAGAGATCTATATAAAGGAGATAGTTTGACTCCAGGTTACGTCTAGCAACATTATATCTGACAGAGACCCTCAATTTACTTCAAAGTTTTAAAAGTCTCTGCATGAAGTTCTAGGTACTAAATTGAAGTTTAGTATGGCCTATCATCCTCAAACCGATAGACAAATGGAGAGAACTATACAAACATTAGAATATATGTTGAGAGTGTGTGTATTAGACTTTAAGCAAAGTTGGGATCATTTCCTTCCACTCTATGAGTTTGCTTACAACAATAGTTATCATACGAGTATTCAGATGGCTCCTTATAAAGCATTATATGGAAGGAAGTGTCAGTCACCGGTTTGTGGGACAAAATTAACTAAGAGGAGATTGTATGGGCTAGATTTGGTTGATTAGACAATAGAGAAGATAAAGTTTATAAGAAAAAAGCTCCTTGCGGCACAGAGTAGATAGAAAATCTATGCTGATAAGAAGAAAAGACCTCTAGAATTTGAGGTTAGTGAACATGTATTTTTGAAGGCTTTACTAGTCACAGGTATCGGTAGGTCAATGGAAACGAAGAAACTTGAGCCCTAGGAATATTGTTCCTTGACTAGTGACATATCAAATAGCTTTACCCCCTAAATCTGAGTAGGCATCATAATGTCTTCTATGTCTCACAATTAAAGAAATACCAACCAGACCTTCAACTTGTCATTGAATATGAAAATATTAGTGTGCAAGATAATCTCACTTATAAAGTCAAGTTGGAACAAATTATTGATCATCAGGAAAGACGACTCAGACACAGAAGCATACCATTTGTAAAAGTAGTCTAGAAATGATTATCTCTTAGGGAAGCAACTAGGGAAGTAAAGGCAGACATGAAGAAGCAATATCCAGATTTTATGCTTTAATAATTTTGAGGATGAAATTTATTTTACGGGGGGAGAATTGCAACATCCCAAAAATTTGAGAAGAGACTAAATTCCCCAAAAAGTGAATTAAATAATTTTGAAGTTAAACTCTAGGAATTAAAAGCTTGTCTTCCCAAAAATTCAAGGAAAAATAGTTAGAGGTTATAATTTGGCTTGAAAATTTTAGGGAAATTATTTTATGGCCTAAAGAAGTTAATTAAGGAAGAAAATACTTATAAAGTATTAATTATTAATTTATGAAAATTATATGGTAAGCCAATACCGATATAGAAAATGGGGAAATTAATAATTTTACTTTACGGACCCAAAAATCGAAATTGGGTTAAAGTTAAGCCAAATTATGATAAGAGATTTAAGAGATTTTAAATTAGACAAATTAGGAAATTTAAAGCCTTGTGAGTGGGACCAATAGGATAAAAATACACTCACTTACTAGAAACACTCATCTCTCTCTCTCTCTCACGACACACACACACACGACACATGACACACTCACACCTTATAAAAACACCAGCCACTCCCTCACTCTTTGTATTAGCAATTCAAACAAAAGGAAAAGAAAGAGAAAAGAGAGAGAAAGGCTGAGAGTTGAGAGGGAAAGGGAGAGACCAAGCGAGAAGAGAGGGCACCAAAGAAGGAGAAATAAGAGCTCAGAACCTACTACAACCTTAGATTCAGACTTAGATGAGTCTATTCTACCTATTCCCAACCTCTTTTAGTTTATTTGGTGGTTTCTTTGGGTTTATTTGGTTGTTGAAAGTTGAGAATGTTGGAAAAGAAATTATATCACCATGAAAATTTGAGAGAAGCTTATGCATGTTGAATTTGAGGTGAGTTTGTGAGGTCTTTTGGTTCTGAAAATTATGCATTGAAATAGAGCATGCATTTTGGGTTAATTTTATAGGTGTTGAAATCCTAGAATTTTAGCCACGAATTTGGGCTTGTATATTCACTTTCTCTTCTTATCTTTCTTTACTAGAAAACAGAGTGCACATAAATGTGTTGGCAAAAGCTAAAACTTGAATTTTTTTAATGGTTTTGGTTTGGTTTCTTTGAGGTTTACAGAGTTAAACATGTGTTTTTGAAGATAGATCCAAGAACTCACATTAGGAAGAGATATGTAGTGTTCTTGAGGTTTTGTGATAACGTTTTGATAAGTCAAATAGAGTCCTTGTCTGTGAAATTTGGTAAGGAAATAGCACACATCCTAAGCTTTAACATGAGTCCTAAAACATATTAATTGGATATCTAGGACAAAATTTGTAATTTTTGGAAGTTTGGATAGAAAACTAGAAACATCCTGTTTCCCAAATTTTAGGCAGTGATTAAATATGCAAATTACATAAGGTTACTTCCATAATTTGTCATTGTAGTTATTTTTCCTTTAAAATAGACTTATATAGCTTTAAACTAAGTACTAGAACACATAAATTGGATGTGTATATTGTAAGTTATGAATTTTCAAAATTTGGGTAGGAAATTTGGAATATTCTGACTCACAAAAGGGACAATTATTTTGCAAGCAGGAATTTGGAAATTGGGTCCATAATTTAATACTGAATATTTTTTTTTTTGTAGAGGATTGAAAGCGCTTTTACATTGGAACTTAAACCACCTTATTTGGAGTTCCCTAGCTTAAGTTATGATTTTTCAAAGTTTCCTAAAAAGTAGAGGTGGATTTGGTTTAAGTTTGAAAAGTGACCACATTTTGAAGAAAATGTAATTAGTGATGGTTTGAGAGTGTTGGGGACAAGTTGAAGGGGTTAATCTAACTAAGTGTCTAAATTATAGGGGAAGATAGATATTCAATATGTCTTAATTAGATACATAATAACCTAAATACAAAGGATTATCAAAGATAACCAACTAATTCAAATAAAGGATAAGAGTTATGAGAGGGTCAAGAATAACATAATTTTAAGGGTTAAGGTGCAAAAATACATATGTGATTTTCCTCAAAGTGCACCTAACACCAAATGCTTTTTTCAGATGCAACAGTGACTATGGGATTACAAAATAGGTGCAAAACTACCCTTTGACCGTTAGTTTGACTTTTTGACCCTGAAAGTGACGACGTGTACGATTACATGGATGCTGGGTGACATTCTGAAAAAAAAAACTTATGACTGATGAAGCTTTGAAATGAATATTACCCATATATCACTATTTCAGTACCACATTCGCTAAAATAGATTCAAATCTGAATGCAGAGTGCTTAACTCACTCAGCAGAGCTGCTGTCTTAAAAAACATACTGATTGCTCAAGTTTTTCCCAACCCTAAATTCCCAATATCATTAAATTAAAATCATTATAACACATATATTATATTACTAATTTTTATTAAATTATATGATTTATTTAGAAAATTTGATTTGCAACAAGTTTTTTTTTCTAGAATGTCACTCCAGCATCTATGTCATTGTATATGCCATCACTTTCAGGATAAAAAAGTCAAACTAACGATCAAAGGGTAGTTTTGCACCTATTTGGTAACCACATAGTCACTGTTGCACCTAAAAAAACTTTTGGTGTTGGGTGCACTTTGAGGAAAATCACATGTGTATTTTTGCACGTTAACTCTAATTTTAATTATGTTAATAAGAATATTGGAATGAACAATGACCCATCTCTATATGAATTTTAAAATTATAGGATTTGATATATGCCCGAGCTCGAAGTGAAAGCAAATTTGTGAAGGTAGGAAAGGTCGATAGGTAGTAACTCTTTCTGTCATATACTATGTAATTGTTTTGCATGTTTATTTGTACCATGGATTATATTCGTTTCAAGAATATATGGTTTGATTATTGGACTGTGTGTCCCGAGGCCATAAGTCTCGATGTGCATTTGGCATTAGGATATTGCTGTAAGACCTGATATGCATTCAATGTGAGGCCGTAAGTCCTGATGTGCATTGTCACATGAGTGGTATCCCAGGGTTATAAGACTTGATATGCAATCTGTGTTGTAATGGACTATATGTCATGAGGCTTTAAGTCTCGATGTCCATTTTGCATGTGGTGTCACTGGGCTATAAGACTTGATATACCGGCTATATTGTATTGCATTGTTGTGTCCCGTGATTGCTGATTGTGTTGCATCTTGATTGATGAATGCTTATTGTTTAATGGTTTGTTTTGCATGCTTCATGAAGTTGCATATTTTATGATAGTTTGTTGCTACTATTGAGATTCTTAGGAATCTCACCCTTTCCATTAAATGACATACATCTAAGGCATGCAGCTTGAAGGGCTAGGAAGTAATTATCACCGATAACTAAGAAGATAGCGAGAAGAATTAGTTTATTTTGTTTGTTATTTGTATAATTATTTTGTTAGACATAGAACTTTTGAGTAGCCTCATGTGACTACAAATTTTGTGTGTGTGTGTGTGTGTATAAACACATGAACATAGAATATGTACATAGTGAAAATAGTACACATAGTAGTAGTATGAGCATGCATAGTAGGGATAGCGGTAATAATACTATGCTCAATAATTGAAACAGGGATTGGCATTTGCATGATACGAGCCCATAACTTAACTGATGATAGACTTGGGTAACAACAGATTATAATTCTAATAATATCAAATTAAGTTGAAGGATTGATGAGCTATAATGAAGAGTTTGAACCACTGAATAATTTATTTAAAAAGTGTTCAATTTTTTGGAAAATCCCATTCATTTACAGGTTCAAACCCTGTGTTTGGGCTAGGTTTTCAACTATTTTCGAAAGTATTTTCTTTCCAGGACCAAACTTGGCTTAGTGGTTTGAATTCATTATGTTTATAACTCATCTGACTACTGAGGAAAAAGGTGCTACATTTTGGCCTTTTATCTTCAGGTTAAATAAGATTATATGGGTTTTGGCCTTTTATCTTTAAGATAAATAAAATTTGTATATGGCTTTCGGCCATACAATAGGATAGAAGAAGAAAAGGTACATGTCTTATGGCCATATAATAGGATATAAGATGAAAAGGTATATTGCTTCTGGCCATATAATAGGGAATCCAATGAATATGGCTTCTAGCCATATTATAAGATAGAAAAAAAAGTATATGGCTTATGGACATATAATATCTAAATAGGAATCAAAGGGATATGGCCTCTGGTCATATTATATCAAAATAAGAAATCAAAGTGATATAGCTTCTGGTCATATAATTTTAGAATAGAAAATTAAAGTGATATGACTTTTGGTCATATAATTTTAGAATAGAAAATTAAAGCAATATTACTTCTAGTCATATAATTTCAGAATATGAGATTAGAGGTATATGGCTTTAGGCCATCCTAAAATAACCATATCAATAATGTAGAGGAACTCAAAAAGGAGATTAAGAATAAGATAGAAAAAAAATAACAATCTCTAATTTAAGCCATGGAACCCGATGTTTAAAATAATTGGTAAAACAATCTTTTTAATTTTGTATAAGAGCTCAGATTATCCCATATAGATCAAATAAAATAAGGTCAAAGAAGGTGGAGGAAATCATTAAAATAACTAGAGAGAAGTATACCTTCGCTAAAGTTTAATTTCGTACTAATAACACTAATAACGTATTATAAAATAAAGTGAAAGATGATAAGAGAAAGGAAGAATTAGTAGAAAACAAGAAAGAGTAATTCTCATTCACTATTTAATATTGTATCAAATACATAATATATGCCTTCTATTTATAGACATAACTCTCTAATATACAATTAATGTGATTTCATAATCATAGGAATTAATGGATGAGAATAGGAAACTATGGAGAACAGGAAATAATAGGAGATATAGACATTCACAAATATAATATCCATAACAAAATCATTCATTATAAGAGATTTTTAAAATCTTAAAAATCAAATTGTAAACTTAAGAGTCAATATTTTAAACAACGGTAAAGAAAATAAAAAAAAAATAAAAGAAATTTAGATGACCGTTAAAAGAATTTATGAAATTTGCGATGATACTGTACTGTTATGTAATTAAAATTTTTATTATTTCAAAAGTTTTAAGATTACTTTAATATTGCGTATATGTTGATATTTTTCTCATTTTTAATTTATAATAAAACAACTATTTTGCATTACATTATTATACTTCCCCTTACATTCGAAGAAACAACGAAAGATTCCCAAATGGCGGCTACTCAAGTTGGGTCCCAAATTATTTTCTTAAAAAATTATATCATGTGTGTACCACTTGCGAATTCCGAATCTTGATGGCTTGTGTATATGTATCATTCAAAAGAAATAAAAATAATAAAATAATATCTAACCAAAAAAATAATAGTAAAATAATAGAGTGAAGTCAAGAGGACAACCATGCAGTGAGAGATAGTTTACCTACGATCCAAGTCTGTCTTTTTTTTTTTTTTTTTTTAGCAAAAAACGATCCTGGTCTTTCTTTATCTCTTGATTATGGTATCTTCGATCAGATCTATATCAAGCCTTAATTGTTTGAGCAATAATCAGAAGCATCACGGTAAAGAAGAGAGAAGTACTGAGAAAATGAGTCTTGAAGTTGCAGTAGTCTCCAAAGAAAAGGTGAAACCATCGCCTCCTACACCTCAACATCTTCGTGATTATCATCTCTCCTTCCTCGATCAGCTCAGTCTGCAAATCAACAATTCCATTGTCTACTTATTCGATGCCGGTGATGTCACAAACAAATTCAACATCAATGAAGCTTCCGATCTTCTCAAGAAATCATTATCTCAAGTCTTAACTCACTATTACCCACTGCCGGAAGACTCATAGTCAAGAACTTGCTCCTAGACTGCAACGACAAAGGTGTCCCTTTTGTTGAAACCAGAGTCAGGTGCCACCTCGGCCACGTCATCAACAACGCGTCTCCGACCGACGTTAGCCAATTGCTTCCTTATAAGATGGATGAAAACGTTGACACCGTGCTAGGTGCCCAATTCAACGTCTTCGATTGCGGCGAAGTAGCCATTGGAGTATGCCTCTCCCACAAGGTCGGCGATGCGCTGTCTTATTTTGAATTCATCAAGAGATGGGCAGCCGTGACACGTGGCGAACCGGAACCAATCAGAACTCACTTCCAATCTTCATCACTCTTCCCGCCAAAAGATATGTCGGGATACGACCCCAATTCATTCATCGGGCTGCACAAAGTCATGGGCAAGAGGTTCCTATTTGAAGCATCAGCAATAGAATCTTTGAAAACAAAATATTCCAAAATGATAGAGAACGTTCAAGAAGGCCAAAAACCTCCTTCAAGAGTAGAAGTGTTATGAACTTTCATATTGAACCGGTTTATTGCAACTACCAAAGCAGAAGGGGACAGTAAGATTTACTTGAGATACGCTGTGAATCTACGCCCAAGAATAGATCCTCCACTGCCAGAATTTGCGTTCGGCAACTATTATTTGTCTATAGAATCTTTTCCAACGTTAAACGAGAAAGGAGAGTGTAACAACCTTGGAAGACACCTAAGAGAAGAGGTAAACAAAGTTGACAACGATTTTCTAGTGAAGCTTCGAGAAAGCAAAGAGTGGAACCATAACAGGGAAGAGATAGATGGAGGTATTGAGAAGAATGAGAATGAGATGGTACCGTTTATTTTCACTTCACTGTGCAGGTTTCCGATGTACGATGTTGATTTGGGATGGGGCTATCCAACGTGGGCAGGACCACCTACGTGGAAATTCAAGAATTTTGTTACTTTTATAGACACAAAATCTGGTGGTGGCATTCAACTTTACGGAGGATGACATGGCTAATTTTGAACGTGACGAGGAGCTTCTTGCTCATGTTTCTACCAAGGGTTTCGAAAAATTTTACCCTAATTCAATTCAGGTGTTTATTGTTATTATTTTTTTTATCATTCATGACCGTTTTCTTGTCAATTGTCCACCGTCGTCTGTCAGTGACAGCTCATCTATCAATTGACTTAAAATTATGGGTTTGTTGTATAATTATTAATTAAGTAAATTTTGATAAAGTTTTGGTTTTATGTTTTACACAAGTGTTTAAAATATTGTTTAACACTTTGCTTTTTAATGGTGCAAGTTGTTGATTAGCTTACAAGTCAGATGTGACGCTAGCGCTTGCGTTATTATCTCAGCGTAGATGCTTTAAGTTTTATTTAAACGAACTAGTATATAAGGTTCGTTCTTGCTATTCGGTTAATTATATGAGTACTGGAATTAACTTCGTGTGTGTGTAAATATATGTGTGTGTCTGTGTGTGTGTAACCTCTCTCCAACTTGCTTTCCTAACCTTTCCCTCTTAATGACGTCTCTTTGTTTCTTGCCCCTTGTTGCTGGTTACTTTATCAAGCTTTCCAAATTTCTGTTTCTTTTAAATTTTTATTAGCAGATGTAATATATTTGTCCAGGCAAAAATTTAATTCAAAATCTTTAATCATCACTGACGAATAAATTAATTCAAAGTAGCTTTTGGTCCAAAGAAAATTCAAAATAGATTGAATAGTAAACAATTTCTACTTCAACGAAGTTACTTATATTTACTAGCAAAATATATATATACATACACGCACAATATAATCTCACTTGCTAGCTAATTAAAAGCGAAAGATTAACTTAATATAACTCTGTTATTAACAATAATTAGGCACATGATAAATGCAGTTGCGTAAATACACATATGGTAAAATATATCGATATGATGAGACTTCAATAACCTTTATAGAGTCATACTCACTACTACAGAAAATGCTTTTTATGATTGTTATTATTTGCGCATATATAATGGTTATATATATATATATATGCGAGTATTATATATACTCCATGCAGATAAATTATGGTTCAGAACCGTTATTTATTCTAAACCTATTATAACGGTTATAATATAGCATCTGTTATGTATTAAAGCTTGGTGAGATCATGACATACGTATTGTTGTGATAATAATTAATGGGCACATGTAAACAACCAACATAATGTATGGTAATGCTTGCATAAAATATAACGGTTCCGCATTAACAACAGTTATATTGATAGTAATGCTAATGTATTTATTAAACAATTGTTATATATAGTTGACATAAATAACAGTTGTTAGGTAACTATTGTGCTGTATTGAAGCTATTTTTTAAAAAAAAAAAAATGGGGGACGGGTTTTTGTTTTTGATATCCCCCCTGTATACACATTTGTACATAACAAATCAAAATATATACTTGCATTCTTTAATATACAAAAAATATACCAAATCAAAATATATTTACAGTCATTCATGTACATGTATACACTATCAAAACCAAAACTTAAAACAAACAGATCAGTATCTAGAAATTTACAGTCATTCCAAGGTTTCACTCTCCCACTGAAGTTGCACAGTTGTCAGCAACTCTTCAGCTGCTTCTACCATTTGTGATTTGTTAAACATCGTGCATGAGGTATTCAAATAATGCGTGCAAAAGGAAACAATAGATGGAAGTTAGATATTGTAATATCTTGTTGATTGAATATATATATTAATGAAATGAGCATATAAAATACCTTATTTGGATCAATATTTTCAAGATCATGCATGATTATGTCCTTCATGTACTACATCACACAGTACCTACAATCGTTGCTCTCCTCCTGTTGCTTTAGGTACTATAAGGAAATGAGAAAAAAAATTTGTCAGTCAGTCATATATATAAACTATATATGTGCTTCAATTTAATAATATAGTCATTGGTAAATAACGTATATACCTTCAGACTCAGTCATTGGAAGGCGCATTAGTAGCGGCCATTAGTATGGTTGTGTTTGGTGCAGTCGAGACTATATTGCGTACGATACGTGTACATCGCTCTGAGAAGATACAATAAAATATTATATATATATATATATATATATATATATATAGAAACATGCAAGTTGAGCTGAATTTTAAGAGATGATGAATGGATAAATTACTGGTTGAATTTTGCTTGCATCTATGGTCTCTTTTCTAGAACCCCGCTCATAAAGTCATAATACCAAATCTTCTTATGCATTGGGTTTACCACTATTAGCATCTAGTGTCCCTTAAGTACAATAATAGATCACACCATCAGGACAATTACAAGATAAATAAAAACTAATTAATTTAAGTAGAGTTAATTATGTACGCACCCTTGAATAAAAGGAACCAAACAGTAAGTGCCCTTTTTCTCTGGTGCCCTTTTAATGAATTCATGCCCTTACCCTTGTTATTGAGATTATGGGGCAAATGAACTTGATCATGTCTTGGAGGCTGTGGGGAAGGATGTAAATATCTTACATGTGCCTGAAATACAGAAATCAACATATCAAAATGTAATCAAAGTTCTAAGTAGCCAGCTATTTAATCACATTTGAAGAAATTAAATACCTGATAAAGAGGTTGACAAAGCTTGTACCTGCCATCTCCTTACACAGGACCTTATTAACAAGCTCTTGGCTTATAGCTTCGTGTTGGTCTAGTAGTTCAAAAGACCTCTGTCTCAAATTTTATCATTGCAAATAGGTTTGAATTGAAGAACTTGTCAGTGAACTCTTGGAGGGACTTCCGAGTAGATTGACCAACGGACTTATTTTGTGAGAATAACTTCTTCCCAAATTGATTATTAGAGGTGGGATGCTTCTTAGACTAAATGGGGGTCTTGGACTGAGTTGCGGGTTTGGAATAAGTAGGGGGCTTGGACTGATTTGTGGTCTTGGTAGGTAGCTTCTTTTGAGTGGTAGACACCTTGGTGTTCATTTGCGATAACTTATTTTTGGGCAATAAGTTCCTATAAATCGTGATTTATGGTATACGAAGTAAGTATGTGAGAGGAGTTTTATCTCGACTTATGTAATAAGTGCTTATTCTTATAAAATAAGCTCATCCAAACATGTTATTGGTCAACTTGCATACTTGTAGTAGATGGTGAGGACATGCAATGAAGTTACCCATAGCCCCTCCCACTGTATCTATGCCTTTGGTGGCCACAGGGAGCAAATAGTTGGGGTTGATAATGGTATTGATTTGTACCTTCACATGCTTAAGAAGGACAGGCTCATTATGAAGCATATTATCCTTCGTGTGGTTGAACATGTGGCCCATTGAAACTGTATGGAGTCCAAGGTTATCAGCAAAACATTTAACGTCCAACAATCCCTCAAGGAGATCAGGGCTTGGAAATGTGCAACTCCCTCTAGTATTTGGGTTGCCATTTCCCTCTTGCTACTTTGTACATTTCTCCTTCATTAGCCTATTTTGTGAGAAACAATATTTGTTTATGCATTTCATCACATTTTTTTTTGGAGATTTTCATATTTTTTGTTCCTGTTATTTCTTTGAGGTTACTGGTGACTATAATATTTTGTCTTGGTCAATCCAAAATCGTTACCTCTAAGAAGACTAGGATGGTCAAGCCCTAGTGTCTAGGCAAATACATCCTCATCCGCAGAAAAGGCAGCCCTATGTAGTAACTTCCTATGACATGGCTTGCTTTGCATTTAACAATAATTTTAATGCTGATTGTTAATTGAAGAGATTACTTCCATAAATTAGGGACTAATATTAATACATACCATTTTTTCAACGACCTCCTTTACGTGAGGATTATCATAAGAGCTATCTTTATTTTGCCTTGCCACTGACCAAAGTTCATGATAGGGAGGTTTACTATAGTCACCACTCTTAGCAAACAACTGTTGACCAATGCGAGCATACCCTGTTCACTTTGGAAGAAGTTATATTAGTGAATAAGCAATATACCTTCAAAATTCAACTAAGATTTTCTTACAAATTGACTACCTATAACTTACAAAGATGAAAATTTAAAGGTGCTACATTCTCAACAAATATTTTTGTATTAAAAGTGTGAAGAAGAAATTGGTTGGATTTAAGCAAGCTATAGAATGACACAATTTAATACTTTATCTTGATCTATTTGGATAATGATTGAAAAATATGAAGATATTTCAAGATTATTTAGTTGTTTACTTTTTCACATTATCATTCTTTGGATTTTAATTTCTAGTTATCTTTAGAATATTTTTTAAAATAACATAACTTGTCTATCTTTTCAAATTACAGTTAGATTATAGATTACCAAAAAAAAAAATCAAAGCTAATTAATTTTGGTTTGTTATACAATATTTGAATTATTGATTGATATGGTAAAAAAATAAAAATACAAACATAAAATTTGGGGTCAAATTGTAAACATTTTAAATTTATGAATGTTCATATGAATTAATATCTTCAATTATTTCTCATGCAAGTTTAATACCTCACTTAGTTCACTAAATCGAAGGGAATGTAATGCAATGCAATGTAATTATAATTATGTGTATTTGTTTGATAAGCCATTAAGAAAAGATGATGCATAGACATAAAATATTTGGTAGGAATACTATCAAGGAAAGATGATACATAAGCATGGGCAAGGAACTAAAGGAATAAATGATTAAATTGCAATCGCCAAGTTGAAGTAAATAAATCAAGCAAAAAGCTAAAGTTTGAAAAGTCAAAAAGTTATATTTGTAGTAAATGGTCATCTTGCCATTTATTGTGAGGGAGTCCATGAAGCAAATTCAAGAAGCATATTTGGTTCCTTTAAGGCTTCATTTAAGTCAATTATGCCATGTAAAAGGGAAAGTCAAAAGGGAAACAATTTCAACTAGAAGTGCTTTATAATCAAGAAGGCAAATTGTGATAAAGCAAGAGCTATTAATTATTTCCCTTTTTCATGTGACTTTTGGTTAAGAGGGAAATAAAAAAGGAAAAAATATTTACTTGGATAAAATACATGCCATGTGGAATTATTTCAAGCCAAGTAAAAAGATGAAGTCATAAAAGTAAATCACATGGTGAATTAGCAATAAAATATATTATTTTAGGAAAGATGAAGATGATATTTTATGAGCTCTTCTCTTTCTATTTGAGACACATTTTAGGCCAAACTAAGGGCAAGAGAGAGAGAGCTTGAAGAACAAAGAAAGGAAAGAGAGTTCAAGAAGGCAAAGTCTAAGGTAAGTTGGTGAAATTCAAGTGTTCTTCCCTTCTAGCTTGTGTAAGACCTTCTCTAACCTCTATATCTTCATCAATATCATGTTTATCAAGCAAACATCCAAGAGAAGACAGAGAGAGAAGGGTGACTCCTAGAGAGAGAAAGTGAAGGAATCAAGAGGTAATCTCAAGAACTTTGATCCTCTTGGTGAACATATTGTTCTTGTTGTCGGCTTGATTTGTGGTTGTTTTTGTTGACTTGTAATTTGGGATGATGAAACCCTACGGGATTATGCTGCTCAAATTTCCACAAACCATGTTTAATAAGTATTTAGGAAGTTAAATGTGATTAGGAGTGAAAAGGAAGGAGTTTAAAGGGTTAAATCAAGAAAACTCAATTTTCCCCTTTTTCTTGTGTATGTTTTGGCCATACCTGGAAATAGAGGTTAGGGCTAGAATTTTGCATTTATGAAGGTTCTATAGTGTTCAGAAGGAAGAATTGTGTAGGGTACACATTCAGTAGGAAGTATGAAAACATTGGAATGTGAAATGACAAAACTACCCCTAAAACCCTAATAGGGGCTGCCAATCACAAAATCGTCTTTTGGCAGTGAATTTAGCAACTCTGAGGTCAAAAATTGATTCTACACGTAAAATTGTATAGGATTAGCCCAGGTCATAATTTTTGAAAAAGTACAGTTGGACCGGGTCCCTAGGGGCATTTTGGTTCTTTTGCAGTTTTAAGCTAAGATAACCAATGGAATAAGTTTAAAAATATTTAGAGTAGTACATGAATGAGTAATAACTCAATTCATGTAAACTTAGAATTTTAGGACTAGACAATTTGCCCAAGCTGGGACAAGACTTAGAGTAGTGAAAAGGAACTTAGGTAGTAACTCTATCTTTCATACACTATGGGAACTTGTATATGCTTTGTGTATGCCATCTTTATTGATATATAGATTACACTCTCTAACTGGAGTGAGAAAAGCACAATTACTGTTCGGGGGGAGAAGTACAAGTACCCCAACATCCCCAAAAAAGGATCCAATTATCAGATACGGTACTAAGAGGGTACATTGCCTAGTCTGTGGTCGTGAGCCTAGTTGAGGTACAGACAAGAAGGGGTTCTAATAGTAGTTGGCCCTAAATATATGTGCATATTCTGATGATTATGAGTTTTACAATGTTATTATCCTATTGCATTATATGGTACTTGGCATATTTATTTGTCACATTTTATATGATTGATTATATGTGACTATTGAGATTCATTTGAATCTCACCCTTATCAATATTTAAAATATTCCAGCAGAAGCTAGCGGCTCTAAGGTCAACATCATAAATAGCAGTGTGTGAGGGTCAAGAGCTACCGTTGGTTATCTTTAATTTATTTTGGAGGATTTGTACAATTTGTATATATTTTTCAAACCCTATGGGGATTTCCTGTATTGTAAACAAGTACTTCTTATCAATATATTTGCTCAATATGCCTGTGTAACTATGCCTTTATCACTCTGGAAAATATCAAAATATTAAGGGATTTGACATTAGAACGCCAAAATTACTCAACAAAATAACAAGATGTTATGCTCAAATTAAAGCTTACGATTACCTCTACTTGTTTATTTGATCGGTTCTTGATTCTGACAATACCTCCTCTGATAGGATGTCACCAAACACCTCTAATTAGAAATCCAAAACCATAGAAACCTTTCTCTTGTTGAGTAGAAGACTTGTGAATGCTTCAGAAGCTGAAAACGCAATTTCGGGCTTTGAATTGGCTATAAACCTTAAGAACATGAAGAACTTCTCTCTTCTTTATTTTTCTCTGAACTTTTCTGATTTTTCCTTGTTTTTTGAAGGGTTGAATGACTTTTAGAGGGAGAGAAAGTGATCTGAAATTTCTTAATTAATTATAGCACATGTCACAAAAAGTCAGGTTGTTAGATGCTCCTTTTTGGAAATTATTAGGTAACCGGCGATTCTATGCACTCAATGCTCTTTCTTTACACTTTAGGGTACTTGGTACACCTCTTGAAATCTATATTCCCTTCCCCTCTCTTATGGTTGGGCAAATTCATTGGTCAAGGGAGAGGGATTCATCTGGCTTTTCGTACCGTAGTAGGTAAAATTAGGTATGTAGCCGAACTGGAGACCAGTGGGTTGCACAGGCTTTTCTACCTCTATCAGATGTCCAATGGTAAATGGCAGAGACTGATTGGCTAATTAGAGATTGTAATATCCCAAACTTCTTGTAAGGGCTAAGAATCCTTAAAGCCAATGTAATTGATAATAGTGCAATCACTTTGAGAATTTTGTATGAAATTAATTCTCGATTAAATTATGACTCAGATTTACCTCTAAAAAGTGAAATAATTATGAGGATCAAAATTTATAAATAAAAGTATAGCCACTCTTGGAATTCCCAGATGCCTACTATGTCATTTGCGAAAATTGAGAAGTCAGGATTTTTAAATACAAGTATGGGTAGTCAGAGGAAAAGTCGTTGGTGGTCACAGGACACAGAGGCGCCACTTTTGAGATTTAAGGGATTAGGCATCGCATGGCATGCCTTGATGTTCATGCCACAATCCTGAGTATGCACTATGTAATGGCCTTATCTCATCTCCACATTTTTCAAAGTGCTTGAGCGCAGTTCGGTATGTAACATAGGAATAACGCAGATATACTGATAAAATGTACATGATTATTTTACATAATTTCCCCCATAATATGTGTTTATAGTAATTACAGACCTGAAATAATAATAGGTCTTTAAATAACCAACGTCTTCACTTGATCTTGACTGGAACCTTTAATTGCCGGTAGATACAATCACACCTTTAGAGCCATTTTCTATTACTGCAAACTTTATACATTTATGGAAAGGGTGAGATTCAAGAGAATCTCAGTAGTAACAGGCTATCAATCGTATAAAATGCAAAATATTAAATATGTCATGTTCCATGTTATGCAATATATTAACAACAATACCACGGCATGTATACATGTGTTAAGGGCTCATTCCCCCACGACCCGTAAACCTCGGTTGGGTTCTTACTCAACAACCAGGTAAAAGTGACTCCTCGCACTAGTTGCCCTCCTTAGCAAAACCATGTTCATTAATTATATCACAGAAGATTGAATACACAAACATATAAAACATTGGCATAGTGTATGAAAGATAGAGTTACTACCTGAAATAGCCCTTTACCGCCTAATCGTCTAATTGTCTTGATTTGGCTCGACCACAATTGTCCGGTCCTAAAATTTCATGTTTACAAGAATTAGGCTAATACCTATTCATGTATCACTATAGAATCTTCCAAATTACTTTTGTTGGTTATATTAGTCTAATTATGCAAAATTAACAAAATGCCCTCAGGGACCTGGTCCCAATCCCTTTATACTCGATCTGACTGTACTTTTCCAAAAATAATGACCCAAGCTATTCCTACATAGTTTTACGTGTATAATCCATTTTTGACCTTGGTTTTCTCAAAATCACTACCAAATGACAGATTTGCCATTGACAACCCTTACTTAGGGTTTTAGGGGTATTTTTGTAATTTCACTTTCTAGGGCTTTTCTCACAACATGATCAACATCAACCCTACTCAATTTTCCCTTCTGAACACAATGAAACTATCATATTTGTGAAATTCTGGGTCTTTCCCCTATTTCTAGGGCTAGCCTAAACTTAGGTATTAAAAAGAGAAAATGAGACTTTTGTGTTCTAACCCTTAAAGCTCCTTCATTTTCCCTTCTAACCACTTATTAAACCTCTTAAACACTTACTAGACATGATTTGGGAAAATTTGGACAGCATAATCCCTTAGGGTCTTATACATCCATTGGCACAAAACAACCAAATCCAAGCCAATATCAACATCAACCACCACAATAACATGATACTAAGCCAGAGGATCAAATTCATGAGATTACCTCTTCGATTCTCAAACTTTCTCTTTAGACTTCTCCTTCTCTCTCCTCAACCTTGAAGATTTTCTTGCTACACATGATTTTTCATGGAAATCAAGAGTTTAGAGTAGCTATTACACAAGTTAGGAAGCTTAATCACTTAAAATCTTGAAGCTTACCTTTGATCTTTGCTCCTCAAGCTCTCTTGTTTCTCTTATGACTCAAAGCTTCTCTCTTTCTCTCTTTCTGTGGAGGATGAAATGAGAAGATAGGAAAGAGATGAAGTGTTTAAAATATCTTCATCTTTCCTTAATTAATTAATATTATTAAATTGGGGTTTTGACATAAGATTATTACTTGGCCTTATTTCCTTTCAAGTATGTCATAAACCTCCCATTAGCATTGAACTAGTTTTCCCTCTCTTCCTTAGCCTAAAAATGATGCCCCAAGGGTCCTTCATAACCAATTGGGCTTCATCCCATTAGCCTAACCAAATGCACAAGGATAATATATTTTATGCTAATTGCACATGTGCTCATAACCTTAATTAATTCTTATTTAATCCTTTGGCTTGGATGATGACACATGGCATATTTATTGTCCAAGTAATTATTTTTCCTTCTCTTTTAATATTTTGGCAGAAAATATCCACTAATAAAGGGAAAATATGGGCTTTTACTTTATTCCATAATTTACATAATTGGCATTACAAATTTGTTCCAAATTCACAATAGTTGGCAATTCTAGCAGATTTTCTGACTAAACTTTGAAAAATCATAACTTTATTTGTAGAATTCAAATTGAAATGATTCCAAAGGCTATGAAACCCTTATTAAGTCTAGTTTCAAGGAAAAATATAACCTTTAGCCAACTGAAAACTCAAGATTCACAGAAATTCGTTAAACTTTACATGTTCCTGAATTGGTTCCAAAAATAGGGTCTAAATTTGAAAAATCATATCTCTCAATGCTCAAGTCCAAAAATCACATATTACCTATCAAATTAAAGCTTAGAATGTCTACTTTCATCTTGTAAAATTTTATAACTTTTGGACAACATTTCCCTTTTTAAAACTACACTACAAGAAGACTGCCACGCTAGAAAAATACATTGGCAGCAAATCCCCATTCTTGGGACTCTTGCTAAACCAGGGCTTATGAGTCCACTTGATTCAGGCTTATTCTCAAACCTCTAATCCAAAAATTTGGGATATTACATTTTCCCCCCATTCAATAAATTTCATCCTCAAAATTTGAAGGTCTATAACTTGAGAATCAATCCATATCACTCAATGCATCCTTTTATCATGTGCAGGATCACAGGCCATGCAACATAATAACCGTAATCAATCTATCTCTTTCATATGCAAACTCATCGAGTATGCAAGACAATCATCATATTCTCATCAACGATCTCATATAGTATTCAGCAATTATCATTCATTTAGTACACAGTATGTAGCGTGCAATCAAACACAAGACCCACTAATCCGTTCCTATAGTGCTTGGTTCCTTAGGCCTCACAACCTCTTCAGGACTCCACCCGGATCACACAATCACATCAAAAACTGGACCTAACTCACCTAGAGATCATAATAGGCACTAGACCTTACTTGCCTAGGAAACAATCATAACAAGCACTGGATCTCACTCGCCCACGCACACCAAAGCGCTTGGTTACAATGGTCTTACTACCTCAGCTACAACCTGGTATAGTTTGAATATTTTATTAGCTTTAAGACATACCCTGGACATACTGGTCCAATGTCATTGCACTAAACATCAACCACAACACTAAGCACATAGGTCTTACAGCCCAGGGACACCATCCTATGCAAACTTGAACATCGAGTCTTACTGCCTTGAGCCTCTGCTTGACATAATTTTCAAAAACATCACATTTTGCCGACCTAAGGACTTACTAGTCCATAAGGTCTTATGGCCTAACCACATACAATTTATCATCTTTGCGAATACATATCGAGTCTAACTACCTAAAATCAATCATTGGTGCCCAAAGATTACACATAAATTTACTATGCTTCCACTACCCACTCTGAGGTTTATCTCCTCATATGAGCAGGATGACTTAATAGAAGTCGAACCTCCTATAATACCTAACTGCACCCAAAATCTATGTTCCTCTATGCCAATTCTTGGCCTATTTCAACTCAAATCATTCTGGGCCATTTCCAATTTTTGTGGAATCAAAACTTAATAGTTGATTTTCTGGGTTACAGACTGCTTGGTAACCATTATCTACTTATACCTTTCAACGCATTATTTGCCATCCACCAATCGACTTCTAGTATAGCCTCAAGTTAGTTGAATAGCAAGTAGATCAATTATATCTCTCATTTTATTAGAGAGATATCACCTCAATCAATCCTTTAAGGGAGATCATAATCTTTCCCAATGCTAAACTAACAGCTAGCAACCTTTCAAACTCCCTTTTTGCAAGGATTCGTGTCCTTAAGAATCTTGTTCTCAATTTACAAATTGTCACTTAACTAACACAATACTGAATAAATTTGCCAGCCTAAGGACACAATATTCCACTAGGTCTTAGGGCCTTTAAACACATAGTTCCACTACAACATACCTAGCATGTAAGATTTTATAGCTTAGGGTCTCTAACCCAACTTTTAGGTTCGTCCTGAAACCTAGGACCTCAACATCACATAGACCAAAATCATTTTCCTTAATTATAACCAATAGGTTCGCTAAGAATTAGGATTAATAGCTCCTATTCTAACCTTCAAGGTGTTTGGGTAATATCCTTAAAACATTACTAAAGGTTCAGCACTATTCACAAGGTTCAAACTTTTATCATGGGATAGAACCATAGTACAATAAATTAACATTCCAACTTAAGCATTATTTTAGCTTAGATCAAATTCAAGCCTATCCTCAACCTTCAGAATCATCAGATTGGATCCTCTAGGATCAATATATGGTATAATCACCGCTAATCATTGCTTATATATCATAACATATCATTCTTAACTACATTCTATGCCTCAAATAACTCTGAGCCATTTCAACATTCTTCAAACCTAAGGCTCAACATTGATTCTTGGATTACAATCCAAATTTTAAATTCATATTGGATCTATAACCTCAAGATTAATTGAGACAAAGATCGCTCTACCTCAATCATACCCAACATACATACTAAAAGTCATCATATAATACTGTATGTCAAAACTAACTAATATCATTACTTAGCATGGAGAAACCTCAAAACAATTACTATACCTCAAGTTTTCATAACCTCATCAAGTGAACTTTTATGAGCAGTAATTATTGCAACATATCCGATTCAAATTAAGATTAATACTTACATCGTCATCATCTCCATGCTTCTAAACATCATTTAAATCATCTATTTAAGATGATTATCAATCATGGAGAAACCTTAAGACAATAATCATTCCTTACGTCTCCATGACCTTGCCAACTCAACTTCCCAGAAGGTCACCCTCCTAAGATTTTCCTGAGTTGAGCACACTTAACTTTTGTGTGCCCGTGCCAAAAGCTAGATACCAGCTCAATCCACTCCTGACCACCAATACCCAGAGACTACCCTTGTCTCAAACATCGTGCCAGCTACCTTTTACTAACTAAATACTGTGTGTGGTCTAAACATTGGCCTTGGCTATACCCATTTCCTTAGGATTCACAATATCCGTAGACCATCCTCCGTCCGATATTGCACTACTTACTGCCCTCGGTTATTCCCAAATCTTTTGGGGGATGATGCACAGAAGAGGGGTAGTTCACTTCTCTATTACCCTTTTTTGTGCATATCTCCTTTTACCATATAATCAAGACCTTATTAGCATACTATCCTATTGCCAAAACTACTTGCTTTGATACCAAAACGTAACACACTTATCTCATCTCCATATTTTTCAAAGTGCTTGAGTGCATTTCGGTGTGTAACATAAGAATAACCTTGATATATTGATAAAATATACATGATTATTTTACAAAATTTCCCCCATAAAGTGTGTGTATAGTAATTATAGACCTTAAATAATAATAGGGTCATCCGATAACCAACATCTTCACTTGATCTTGACCAGAACCTTCAATTGCTGTTAGATACAATCACGGCTTCAGAGCCATTTTTTGTTGCTGCAAACTTTATACATTTATGGAATGGTAAGATTCAAGAGAATCTCAGTAGTAACAGGCTATTAATCATATAAAATGTGAAACATTAAATATGTCATAGTCCATGTTATGGAGCATATTAACAACAATGCCACGACATGTATACATGAGTTAAGGGCTCATTCCCCCACTACCCATAAACCTCGGTTAGGTTCTTACTCAACAACCAGGTAAAAGTGCCTCCTCGTACTATTTTCCCTCCTTGGAAAAACCATGTTCATTAATTATATCATAGAAGATGGTATGCACAAACATATAAAACATTGGCATAGTGTATGAAAGATAGAGTTACTACCTGAAATAGCCCTTTACCGCCTAATCGTCTAATTGTCTTGATTTGGCTCGACCACAACTGTCCGGTCCTAAAATTTCGTGTTTACTAGAATTAGGCTAATACCTATTCATGTATCCCTCTAGACTCTTCCAAATTACTTTTGTTGGTTATATTAGTCTAATTCTACAAAATTACCAAAATACCCCTAGGGACCCGGTCTCAGTGCCTTTGTACCCGGTCTGATTGTACTCTTCCAAAAATTATGACCCGAGCTATTCCTACACAATTTTTCATGTAGAATCTATTTTGACCTCGATTTTCTCAAAATCACTACCAAATGATAAATTTGCCCGTGACAACCCCTACTAGGGTTTTAGGGTATTTTTGTTATTTCACTTTCTAGGGCTTTTCTCACAACATGATCAATATCGACCCTGAACAATTTCTCTTTTGAACACAATAAAACCATTAGATAAGTGAAATTCTAGCTCCTCCCCCTATTTCCAAGGCAAGCCAAAACTTAGGTAATAAAAAGGGAAAGTGTATTAGTTAGTCAGCCGAAATGCCACTAGAATACCGAATCTCTTGTAGAAACACGAAGAGTAAGCCTTATCTTCATTTTGAACTGATTACTTCATGTTTTCATTGAGTTCTTCTTGACTCTTGAACCACCCTTAAGTTTCGGCTAAGGGGAGTTTTTGAAGCTAGATTATGTTTTTAATCATGTAGAAGGTGATATATGATGCTTATTGATGTATTATACTTGTTGGTTTTCAAAAACAGAAACTTGATTTTTGTTATTTTTGGGAGCAATTTTGGTCAGGGGCAAATCTAGGAGGAGTTTGATTTTGGTATTTTTGAGATTTTCATTGGATTTTACACAAAAATTGTCTAGGAATAGGCTCTGGTTATAATTTTTGACAGACTAGTTTAAAAATTCAAAGATTGCAAATTAAGTCTGCTTGTATGACAAAGCTGCCAGTGTGCGTTTTTGACCGACAGATTTGTTATGGCAATAATTTCACTGTCCAACTTCATCTGATAATGACGATATTTTCTAGATTTGAAGTACATATAAAGACCTTGAATTTGATAGGTATTATGAAGGATTTGGACAAGTACACTAGGAGTTTTTAGTGTTTGAAGTTAGACCATTAAAACTGGTTAAATTTTCTGGCAGCTTGGGTAAAAAGGAAATTGGGATTTATACATGATCAATTGGCTGTTGGAACTTTTTTTCCATTAAAGTAGACTTAATGAGGGTCAAATAGGACTTTGAACCACTGTAATTGGATTTTTTTTACAATTAGTTATGATTTTTCAAAGTTGAGTGAAAAATCTGGTAGATTAGGTGCACCCACGAAATTATGACATTTAAGGTAATTTGAGCCAAGTATGGGTCCAAATAATAGTGTCAAGTCCTAGGGGCTAAAGTAGCCCATTAGACATTCAATTGTCATGGTCTAATAATGTGGTTATATATCTAGGGCCATAAGGTGACAAAGAAGAAGCAACTTCAATGGTTTGAAGAAAAGGTACCAAAAAGGGGACTGGAAGACAAAAGGTAGTGAACTTACTTACATATATGTATGTGATGTCGATGTTGTGCATTGATTTTCTATATTGTTTTACTAGATTATGTGAAGCATGTATGAATGAATGAAGCTCTGTTTCTATTTTTGCTGTAGCTATAAGTATGTTGCATGAAACAATGAGCATGTAGAATATCATTATGTGAACATGAGCTTATGTAAGGCAAGCATATCATGCACTAGCATTTATCTTATATTACATGTATTGTCTGTAATGTTTTCTACTAAGATTCCACTGAATCTCACCGTTCCCCACAAACCATATAGGTAGTGAGCACAGAAGAGGAGTGCAGGACACTGTATCAGGAAAGAAGTTGCAATGAAGAAGTGAAGAATTATTCACACACTAGTCTGTTATGTAAATTAATATATTTGCAATGGTTAACTGCATAATCTGCATGACAAATGAATTAATTATCCAAGCGTGATAATTGAATTAGAAATAGGTAATCGCATGGTATGAGACCATTAGTTAAGAAACCGTCTGCGCATAAAAATGAGCAAAGAATTACTTTGATTAAGATACCAAAGAGAATTACGGGGAAAGATAGGAATTAAGAAACGATGAGTTACGAAGAATTTATGAACCCCTTTATGATAGTTTGTGAAAAGTTTTGAAATATTCAGAAAAACCCACTCAACTACATGTTCGAATCCTTTCTTGAGATTGGGAATTGAAAGAACTTTACAAAGGAATGCCGCTTTATGGTTCGAATTTGCTACGTAAAACTCATCAGAACGATAATGTAACTAAGGTTTTACAAAGATAAATTCAAAAAGCTACTTTATATAGCCACTTTAATAAAGCTACTTTTTAATACAGGACCGCTTGGTTTCACAACATGTGTCGCCTTGCCGCTGATTGCTGCCACGTGTCTTGGAGACTGTCATATGTCCCTGATGAGACCATGGAATGGTGCCACCTAGCCTTGTGTCTCCGGGAACTGCCAAGTATGTGTCTCGATCTGCCTCAGTGAATGTCGGGTGTTCATGTGGGACCCACTAATGTTCATGGTGCCAAACCTGCATCTTCCTCCCTTATGTTGGCTTCATTTTAAGCCTTTCAAGAAGCCATGAAGTGTCTTGAATTATGGCCAAGTTTCATACACAAGTATACACATATACATATATCTTGCACCGGCCCATTCAACTGGAAAATTCATACATACACAAAAGCAGTACAAGCCATGAAATTGCAGTACATTACAAGAAACGAGATGAATCTAGAGATACATTAGGAAGTAATGGGGCGTATGAAGATGCAATAATAGGAAAGATGCGCGGTTGTGCAAAAAGAAAAGGGTAATTCTCTTAAATTATATATATAGCTCAAATAGATGACTATGGCCTTAAGGGATGGATGAAAGAATGGAGAGGAAGTAAGGGATCTAGCATAATGAAAGAACAAAGAATTTTGAAATCACCTGGCAATGGTTTCGGCGTATGAGTGAGAGCAATTATATGGAGAACGATAGAATTAGGTTTAGATGTTAGGATGTAAGACCTTATATAAGGTTTTAAATCTGACTAGAGGAAAAAAATAAATATTATTATTAAATGCTAATATCTTGGATATTTTGGGATTTACTAATATTTACCAATCATTTTTATTTCCCATAATTACTTATATATATTTATATATACGGACTTTGACACTACTCTTCATAGTTTAATCATCTTCAACTTATTTATTATAATTGTTCATGTTTGAACTTATTTCATATTATTTTTTAATTATCTTAAAAAATAAGAAATAAAGAAAAGAAAGTTTAGATGAACGATAAAAGAATTTATGAATTGTGTGATAGTGGATTATTATGTAATTGAAATTTTTATGGTTATTATTAAAGTTTTCATTATTTCAAAATTTTCAAACTTAATTTTTAAAAAACGTGTATTTTATTATTTTCCTTATTTTCTATTTATAAAACAACTTTTTTATTGCGTGATATTATTTTAATTTCCCTCATTAATTCCATGAAACAACGACGCATACCGAAAACGATATGGCGCCTCAAACAAGTTGGCCACCAACCAATATCGATCTTATCATCTATTTGTATTAATGGCGCAGGCAAAACAGGTCCACTCTTCTCACAGGAGACTGAAAAATGCACGACATTAAGGGTCAACAATCACAGCAGGTGTACTATTTGTTAACATGCAATCATAATGAGATATATATATATATATAGTGTTTTTATATATATATATATATCAAAATAAATAAAAATAAAAAAATAATAGAGAGATCGATGTCAAGAGGCCAATAACATAATACAGTGATATAAATAGCTCACCTACTAGCCTTGACTTTCTTAATATCTTTGTTATGGTATCGTATTCAATCACATCTCTATCTTAAGTATTTATACTAGTGGGTGATACGAAGAATTGTGTGAGCAATTATCATAAGCATCTAGTTATAGAGAGAGAAAAAAGCACTAAGAAAATGAGGGTTGAAGTTGAAGTTGAAGTGATCTCTAAAGAAATGGTGAGACCATCGTCTCCTACACCTCAACATCTTCGTCATTATCATCTCTCCTTCCTCGACCAGCTCAGCGTGCAAATCAACAACGTTATGGTCTACTTCTTCCATGCCGATGATGTTGCAAACAAATTCAACATCAATGAAGCTTCTAATCTTCTCAAGAAATCATTATCTCAAGTCTTGAGTCACTTCTATCCACTCGCCGGTAGACTCATTACCGACGAGTTACTCGTAGATTGCAACGATGAGGGGGTCCCTTACGTAGAAACCAGGGTCAGGTGCCACCTCAGCGACGTTACCGACAACCCATCACCGGCCGACGTCAGCAAACTTCTTCCCTACGACATGGATGAAATCGTAGATACCGTCGTAGGTGTCCAATTCAACATTTTCGATTGCGGTGGAATAGCCGTCGGAGTATGTATATCCCACAAGGTTGGCGATGCACTGTCGTTTTTCCAATTCATCAAGAGCTGGGCAGCCGTGACACGTGGCGATTCGGAACCAATCAGAACCCATTTCCAATCTTCGTCACTCTTCCCGCCAAAAGACATGTCGGGATACGATCCCAATTCATCCATTGGGAACCACAAAATCGTGGGACAGCTGTTCATATTTGAAGCATCTGTAATAGAATCTCTGAGAACAAAATTTTCCAAAATGATAAAGAACGTTCAAGAAGGCCAAAAGCCTCCTTCAAGATTTGAAGTGTTATCAACTTTCTTATTGAACAGGTTTATTGCAGCCACTAAAGAAGAAGGGAACAAAAAGACTCACTTAGTGACATTTGTAACGAATATACGCCCAAGGATGGAGCCTCCATTGCCAGAATTTGCGTTCGGCAACTATTACTTGTACGCTGAAGCTTTCCCAACGCTAAACGAGAAAGGAGAGTGTAATGACCTTGGAAGGCAGTTAAGAGAAGAACTGAAGAAGGTCGACAACGATTTTATTGTGAAGCTTCGGGAACGTGATGATTTGAGCACTTTGCCGAATTTGGAAGAGATAGATAGAGCTGTTGAGAAGGGTGAGATGGAGAGGCTTCATTTCACTTCAATTTGTAGGTTTCCAGTGTACGATGTTGATTTTGGATGGGGCAATCCGATATGGGCTGGAACACCTACGTGGAAATTCAAGAATGTGATTATTTTTAAAGACACCAAGTCAGATGGGGGCATTGAAGTGTATGTCAACTTGACTGAGGAGGTCATGGCTAAGTTTGAACGTGATGAGGAGCTTCTTGCTCATGTTTCTGCCATGGGCTTAAAATAATTTTACAGTAATTTTACATGGGTGTTTATTATTATTTATCATTCACGAGTGTTTTGTTGTGATCATATTCTTGGGCTTGATATTAGAGCACTTGAGTATTGTATTTATTTTTGAAGATAATAAGATATTTTCCTTTAGCTTGAGAAAGAGATTTTTCCACATTAAAATATTGCGTGTGCGATATATGTTATGTGTGTAAATGATTTATTAAGAAGTGCAAGTGTACACTATTATAAACAAGTAATATAGAGTATCGTTCCTATGAGGACTAACCACTAAGTACCAAAATTGATAATTTTAATTCTATTTAGTCGATCGACTATTTGGTGATTGAGATTGCAAAATTAAAAATGATTAAATATGAACGCAATTGATATGAAAATAACTATGAGGAAAAGCCTTGGGGATCAAATTTCATTTAGCAAATTTTGGATTAAATCACCTATCTATTCTAGTTTAATTTATTTCACATGATTAACAGCTGAGTTTCTAATTCCCTAATTTAATTCTTGATATCTTCCAAGGTCAAGCAATTCTATAACTAATTGCTAATCTAACATATCCCTATATAAATTAAAACAATTAATCATGCATTAAGATTTATAGAACTCAGTAAGATTACACAACTCATATGAACATATTCCTATTTCATATGCACATTATGGTTTTAATTATAGGATCTACACACATACATCTCCTTCTGGTCTTAACATACATATTGAAATCATTCAAAAGATAGTCAATCAATTGAAAGCATTAAAAACAATAATCAAAACTTAATCATAAAGGAAAAATTAAAACTAGATTTAATAGGTTAATATCCAATTTGTCATTAGTTTGTTACATCATCACCCTACAAAAATAAAAATCTAGCTCATGATGAAATTAAAAAGAAAGCCAAAATAAATTGAAAACTTCTTAAATATTGCATAAAACTTAATTATTAAATTCTAAAACACAAAAATACAACTACAAGATGCATGAAAATGGAAAAATCTAGCCTTTATTATCAGAGGTGGAACCTTCCATGTAGGTGGTGTAACATCCCAAATTTTATTCATACTAATGCTAATATATTATATACTAACGTTAATATATACACCCTTATTGAAGAACTAAGTTAAAGAGCAATCAAACTCTTTTAAAAGTAGACACGATAGAGGAGACTACGAGAGCACAATAAAGTCATTTTATCTATATTTTAAAATCCTAAATCAGGCTTATAATTTAATTAGTGATTTGTTGCGTTTAACCACCTGATTTAAACTTTTTCTATTTTAAATAGCTTTATATGGGATTTTTCTAATTTATTTGGTTAAACATCTTGTAACACCCTACTCCTTATTTTTGCATTTTCAGAGTACATGAACGCAGTTCGATGAGCTACACAAGAGTAGCATAAATATCCTAATAGATTGATTCAAGAAACTTGATTACATTCTAGATTCATCCCCGTAAGGTTTGGTAATATATACAATTTTGTCCAAAAATATTAAAATAAACTAATTATAACCAACAACACCATCCCCTTGACCCAGACACCTCAGTTCCCAGTATTTACCATTTTGACCTTAGAGTTATTAGTTTCTGCTAGAATATTTTAAATTTGAAAAAGGGTGAGATTCGACAGAATCTCAATAGTAACAAACAATCAATCTTAAAAAAAGCAATAATAAATATATCATGTACCACATACATCAATATTATAATAACCACAAATCAGTTCAATTCAATTCAGTCGGAAACATTCAGAGCCAACAACTGTTGCAACCCCTACTCGTTCCGTACCTTATTTGGGCTCGAGGGCACCAATTGGGCACATCAATGTACCTGTAGGCACTATGTTCAATCATGTTCAATGTACCCTTAGGCACTATGTCCGGCGTACCAGTGGGCACTATGTTCAGTATACCCGTAGGCACTATGCATCATATATATTACAGTAAATGACATACAAAAAGCATATAAACATTGACATAATGTATGAAAGATAGAATTACTACTTTAAGTCCCTTCTTGTTCGTAAACCATTCCTTGAATTTTGTTCCAATGGCTCGGCTATCAATATGGTCCTAAAATTCCAAATGTACAAGAATTCAGTCAAGACCCATTCATGTACTAGTCTAAACTCCTTAAAACTCATTATGTTGGTTATCTATTGTAGTTATAACAGATTCTGTATAGTACAACCCTACATAGTGCAGTTCCACTGTTTTCCAGAAACTGACGAATTTTTCAGTCATCTTTGGAAATTCATAATTAATTCTAGAAAAATATAATTTTACTAATTCCATAGCCTAACTGAGGCTCTTCAAATGTACTTTCATAGAAAAATACCCAAATATGATTACTGGACTCATATTATTCCCAGAAATTCACCAAACATAAGCTGTTCCAGTTTTCCTTCTAGAAACAGGGCATAACTTTGAAAATTCATATCTTTTAATGTACTTCTCCAAAAATTACAAAATACCTATCAAATAAAAGCTCTATATGTCTACTTTAACCCTAGAAAGTTTCATAACAGGGCTAACAAAATTCACTATACATTAACACTACCTCCAGTGAAACAGTCAAACAACATTTACTTTGAACTTCAATAAATTCTCGATTTGCATACAAATTTCAAAAAATCATGAACACTCATCCCTACACAATTTTCCCTTCTAAATCCCATAGAACCATCAAAATTAAAAATTCAAACTCTACCTTCAGTGAACAGTAGCTGAACGAATTTCACAATAAAAAGTGAAAATTGGAGTTTCTTGATTCTATTCCATTAATCACCTTCCTTTCACCTTTAATTACATTCTAAACCTCTTACACACATATTAAACATGATTAGTGTCAATTTGGGTAGCACTTCCCCTTAGGGTTTCATCATCCCAAAGTTACAAAATCCAACCATACAAAGCCACAATCAACTATAACATCAACTACAACCTTAAATGCAGCAAGATAGTCAAGGTGTATGGGTTACCTTTGTTTTCCCCTCCTTCTCTCTCTACAATAGTCACTCTCTCCTCCTCTTGCTCTTGCTTTTGCCTTGTTTCAAGCCACAATCATGGAGATATATGATTTAAAAGAGGTATGCTCATTTTTTAGCAAGAAAATTCACAAGAAAATCATCTCCTTACCTTATATTGCTTGGAACCCTAGCTTATTGTTTTTGAGCTCACTTTGTGACTCTTTCTCTCTCTATCCCTCTCCCCCCTTGTTCAGCCGAAAATGAAGGCTTAAGAAAGATGGTAAGCCTTTTAAAATCAATATCTTACCACCTCCTCAAGTTATTATATTTTATTCCCTCTTTTTTATATCACGTGGCTAATTAATTAAACCATCATCATCTTTTCTCTTTCTTTACAATACTTGGCTGAAGATGAAGATTGGAAAGGGGTAATAATATGTCTCCATTTATCCTCTTCCACCTATTTATTATGAGTTGAAATTGTTGAGTTTATGTCATCTTCCTTTTTGAAATTTGTCCCTAATCCAAAAATTAATGATAAATATCCAAAAATAGTTTTCCCTTCTTATTCCAACCCATTTGGACGGAAATGAATGTGTGCGCTAAAGGAAAAAATTTTCTTTGGCTTAATATGGCAAATTACCATTTTGCCCATACATTTTGTGATTTTGGCCTAAAATTGGCAGTATTTTCACCCAACTTTGAAAATTTATATTTTTTTTTGTAGACTTTCAATTGAGGTGATTCTAAAGGCTACTTTACTATTATTGAGTCTAGTTTCAAGAAAAAATATAGCCTTTAGCCAATTGTAAGCTAAAAATTCCCAGAATTTCAATCTTTAGAAATTGTTCCAGAAAGTAGTCAATTTCACTGGGTAAACTTCAAAAATTCATAACTCTTTGTGTACAGCTCCAAATAATTCCCATTATCTATCAACTTAAAGCTTAGGATGTCTACTTTCATCCTGTAAAATTTCACAATTTTTGGTCATCATGTAGTCATCAAAAACCATATGACAAACTCACTGCCTCGCAGGAAATTTCATTGGTAGCACTGTTTACATTTCAAATTTTCAGTGTTTAATTCCTATGATCATGATATTCGCCATTCCATTTTATTAAATGCCACAAATAAGTACAAGACTTATTGGTGAATAAAATTTGGGGTGTACACTGTTAGTACAAGCATTTCACCCAAGAGGGGGTGAATTGGGTGATACTAGAGCTTTCGTTGCATATAAGAAAATTGACAAAATATTTAAAGCAGTTGAGAGCAAAGAGAAATATCACCGAAGTGTACACCGGGAGTTATACTGGTTCGGCCACAACCACTTTGACCTACGTCCAGTCCTCAGAGCGTCTATGAGATTTTTACTATATTCTCCAAATTCAGTAGGTTCTTGGCACTTCAGTACACAGCAAGTTCCTTCACCTGGACACTCAATCCCACTTACACATTGTAATCAAATCCCTAACTCAAGGTTCCACAACCTTAAGTTATCCTAATAACAAATATTGAGTTTGTAATAAAAAACTCTCACACAGAGCAAATATATGATCACTGAAGTACAATGAAGGAGTATAAGAAAACAAAGCACTAAGAGTGTGTTCATCAGTGTATGTTCGTGTGTTCTCAGTTGTTGTACTCTGCACTTTAAATACTCCATATATATAGATGATTTATAGTGTCCGTTAGAAGCAATTCAAACATGTCAGTTAGAGTTGCGTAGCAACGATTGACCATTCTTCTAATTTGAAACCTATCCATTTGCGGTAGGTAGCGGTAGGTGAGCGTTCGAACCTTTATTTGACTTTTCACTTCTGGCATGATCTTTTCATTGTTTCTCTATAAATGTAATTAAGATACTAATACAATGAATGGTTAATCATATAGAAAATAATTCAATAAACATTAGATTCAAGATATGTTTTCTGGACATCATTACTCGAGTGGCTACTCGAGTGATCATGCTTATGACTTGAGTAGTCACTCGAGTAAACCTATCAGAAACATGGCAAAGACTAAATCAACATTTTTCATAAAATATTACTCGGGTAAGACATGGAGTAAGATGTATCACAAACCTTGAAACTACCTGATTACTCGAGTGCTTACTCGAGTGAGCATATGTCTTTTCTTTACAAGTTACTCATGTGATCCCTCGAGTAAGCTATCAAATAAGTTTGTAGATTACTTGAGTGGTCCCTCGAGTAATGTCATTCAAATCCTGACTGAGAGTCTGCTTACCTGATTACTCAAGTGACCCCTCGAGTAATGCTTCAAATAACTCTACAAATAACTTGAGTGCTCCCTCGAGTAAAGCCTTTTTCTCATATGATTACTTGAGTGGCTACTCGAGTAAATTGTTATATTTCTTGGCCGAGAGCTACTGGAAAATATTTGGCCTGCTTACTCGAGTGGCTACTCAAGTAATGCCTTATGCTCTTATTGTTACTCGAGTGGAGACTCGAGTAATGGTTCATATAACTTTGCATATTACTTGAGTGACCCCTCGAGTAACGCCTTCCAAATTTTGGCAATGCTTCTCTGGATAATATTCTTCATGATTACTTGAGTGCTTACTCGAGTAACAGCTTACCTTACTCAAGTAGTCACTCGAGTAAGCCATCACAAAATTTGCTCATTGCTCCAGTGCTTACTTCAAGTAATGCTTTGTCTGCCATTTATTTACTTTGTTCAAATTCATTTGTTTGTTATCAAATCCTTTTATATTATTGATCCAATCTTTGTTATAATCAAAACATATAGGATCTAACATCTCCCCCTTTTTGATGATGACAAAACTTGGTGATTTTGAACAAAGTTTTTGAAATTGAGTTTTCAAATATATGTTTCTTAAATATTTTTCATATGAAATCTTTTGTTCAATTTAAACTTGAAAACTCTTTTGAATTAGCTTAGTAAAGATCTTTTCAAAGTTTTTGTTCTTATTTACTTGTTCACCTTGATACACAATCAAAAACTTATTAGTCCCACAATGCAATATAATTTCAATGAAAGAAACAAATTGCATAAAGAAGAATTCATTATATAAACAAACTTAGAATTCAATGTTAAAAGCTTCCAAAAGCCCTGTACACCCATATTCCCAATACATTAACTCAGCCATTGATCACAAAATCACTCAAGCTCTTCTCCCCTTTTTTGTCATCATTACAAAGGTGGAATCAATCATGAGGAGGAGTAGATGGCTTCACTGCTGAGATAGGAGTGACAAGAAATGCCAAACATTCATATGAACCATCTGAACTGTAAAAATATGAAGATGATGGTTCAGGGTAAGGAAGGTTCACTGAGGGTATCTGGAGATCCTCTAGAGGATTCACTGGAGATGATGGGTAAAGAACTAGAGAAGTAATTTCCACTTCATCTTTAGCAACAGGTGAAGACACAAGCACTTCCTCAGTGCGTGTAGGTGAGGCAATGGGAGTAGATATGGGCTCTAGCTGAACTGGTTGCGGTGGATCATCAGTGGTGATGTGGATTGGCTCATATATGTCATGGTCATGCATAGAGAACAAGAGATTACTAGGTCCATTCTCAGAGGGCCTTACTCTGTAGGTATAGTATCAGAGGTACTAGGTTTAGAAGGTCTAGGTTCAGAGATTGGTATAGGCTCAGGAATAACATAAGGACCAGGAATAAGGGAGCCAGATGCTATAACATTAAGTCTGGCAATAATGGATCTCAGAAGCTCACCCTAGGTACGTTGTTCAGCTAATAACTCTTCGTGCCTCTTATCCATTCTCTCTAAAAGTTGTCCCATCTTCTCATTCATATGGGTTACCAACTCCGCATTCGTATTGGCAATGTCGATATGGAAACCCTTCAAAATGTTCTCCATGAAAGTTTGTATTGCTGCCCCAAAGAAAGAAGGAGCGGATGAGTTGGCTGGAGCGGATGACTGTGTGTCATCCATTCGACTAGTTGTAGTTTCAGTCTTCTTCTTCTTCTTCTTGGGACTTGCTTCTAGAGGAGTCTTCAGAGGAATCTCAATGTTCAACTTCCCAATTTGATTCCTCCCAATTGGTGTTAAGCTCTCAATTGGCTCCTTACTCTCCAAGTACCAAACCTTATTCTTCTTGAGAAACAAAGAAATAAGTTGAGGGGTAAGGCATTGGAGTAGTAGATTTTTCCTCATACCTATATCTCCTGATCTCGGTAAAGATATATTCTCACAAGTCCTTTTGTTCTTTGAGAATCAATTAGGCAAATTTTCTAAAATCCTTCTCAATGAAATGTGTGTAGTTGTTGGATTTGTTTACTATGGCTCTAGAATAGATATACCATAGGATTCAATGAAAATCACTCATATAACTGGGATTGAAATTTAGAGGTCCCACTATCTCACCAAGTCATAGGATAGAGAATATCTTGTTTGAATCATAATTAAGATAATCATCATCAGGAGGGTCCTCTATTCCTAACCAGGTATTGATTTTGGAGGGTGAGATTAGTATTTTCTGTCCTCTAACCTTTGAAATCATTTCTTCTTCCACAGACTTCCTAATAGGATAATTTATAAGTTCAAGTTTGAAGTAAAAATGCCTCACAACTTTGGTGCAAAATGGGAGTTTAACAAACAACCAGGGCATATAGGAATCAAGATAAGGACTCAGATCAAATTTCAATATCTCTTGAAGAACCTTGTAGTCAATGTAGTGCATCTTGCACACATTTCTTCTTACAAAGTGACTCAGGTACTTCTGAGATTCCTCAAGTTTGCTCACATTGAATCCCTGAGGAGGGAATGTGATTTCTTCATCCCTTTCTTCTGGTTGCTTTAAAGATTGCCCTTTCTTTGCTCCCTTAGACTGAAAAGCTTCTTCAAGCAAGTCTACCATAACTTTGGTAATCTACTCATCAATCTTGGGCTTTTTCAGAGGTTTTGGAGAAAAAATGGGAGTGTCAGATGAATCAGAAGGAGGAGGAGAAGGTTCTTTTGTTCCTTTACCTCTTCCAGGAGGTGAACTCTTCTTGGTTTGAGCTCTTATGGCAATGGGCTCCTTAATAACAACCCCTTTCACCTTTGGCTTGGTTTGTGGTTTAGCTTTGGCTTTAGGTTTATGAGAAAGCTTTTGTTTCTTGGTAGGTGGAGATGAAAGAGAATCAGAGGATTGATATGGTTCAGAAGACTCAGAAGGATTATTAAGATTGGGAGATTTTGTCCTCACCATTGTGATTTGAGAAAGATAAGGATTTCTTGAAACACAAGGTCGTCAGTCGCGAGAAATAGGGCAGAAGATTCAGTGCAATCTGAGAGGTTTTTGAAAGCAAAAATCAATACGTTTTAACGGTTATAAGAAGAGAAAACGATTGTGAAAATTTTTTGTGAGAGCACTAGGAGAATCACTCTAGGCAACTTTGTGAGAAATGACCGAGTAATGACTGAAATAAACCTAGGTTCTGACATCACTCGAAGGCTTACTCGAGTGATCATCAGCTTCACTAAAGTAGCTACTGGAGTTATCATACCAGAAATTTCAAAATACAGCAATTTCAAGTGCGTACCTGGCATGAATAATATTGTAATTACCCATGTATATTCCCTCGATCATATGATGGCTCTTTAGGACAAATTTGAGCTGAAACTCAGCAAATTTGTGATCTACACCCAGGTTCACTCGAAGCCTCCCTCGGGTAATTTGTCTTTTCACCTTCTGACTGTTCATTTCCAACCGTTGTGCCGTTTCTTTTGAATTTATTTTAAGTTAATGCTTAACTGTCATAAGTTTTAGGTTATTACTTGAGTGGCTACTCGAGTAATCCATTTAATTACTTCAAGGTGTCACTCCAGTAATGGTGGTTACTTGAAGTTGTCCCTCTAGTAATGTTGTCCTCTGTTAACCTCTGCTTTTCATACTCCAAAACAGAATATCATGATCCTACAAAACAAATTGCTAGAAACTCTAATGCTTAAGTTAGTAATAATCAAAACATCAATAAATAACATTATCTAACATTTTGTAAACACTAAATAACTTACAATTCATTGGGATTTACCATTCCCAATTCTCTTCTAATATACAAAAATTGATCTTTTGCAAGAGGTTTTGTGAAGATATCAGCTAGTTGAAGATGAGTTGGAATGAATATCACTTTGACATATTTCTTTTGGACATGATCTTTAATGAAGTGATGTATAACATCAATATGCATGGTTCTAGAATGTTGAACAGGATTCTTTACCAAGCTTATTGTGCTAGTGTTGTCACAGTATATTGGTATCTCCTTCAAATAAATACCAAGATCTGGGAGTTGTTGCTTTAGCATAATACTTGTGCACAACAACGTGAAGCTGCAACATACTAAGCTTCCGTTGACGAAAGAGACACTGTATTTTGTTTCTTGCTAAACCATGACACAAGTCAGCCTCCAAGAAACTGACTTTATCCACTGGTACTCTTTCTGTTTGTCTTGTATCCTCCATGATCAGAGTTTGAGTATGCAACTTGATATTAACTTCTTCCTTTAGGATACCAGAGAGCTAATTCTGGTGTGTCAGCAAGATATAAGAAGATACGTTTGACGGTTTCAACATGTGACTCTTTTGGTGCTGATTGATATCTTACACACATACCCACACTGAATTGAATGTCAGGCCTGCTTGCAGTGAGATAGAGTAATGATCCAATCATTCCTCTATATTTTGTGATGTTGTAATCTTTTCCCTTGACATCAGCATCAAGTAACATAGTTGTGCTCATAGGAGTGTCTATTCCATTTGCTTCATCCAATCCATACTTCTTCAATAGCTCTTTTAGATACTTCATTTAAGATATGAAGATTCCATTCTTTCTTTGTTTGATTTGCAAACCAAGAAAGAAATCCAATTCTCCCATCCTTGACATCTCAAACTCCCCCTGCATTATCTCAGAAAATTCTTTGTACATGGTAAACTATATCATCAACATATATTTGCACAATTAAGATATTATCATGTTTTCATTTTGTAAAAAGTATTGTATCAAATTTTTGTCGTAGAAAACCTTGATCAATAAGAAATTTACTGAGTCATTCGTACCATGCTTTAGGAGCTTGTTTTAAGCCGTATAAAGCCTTTTTGAGTTTGAAAACATGGTCAGGTTTGGTTACATGTTCGAAACCTGGAGGTTGGTCTACATATACTTCTTCCATGTTGTAGCCATTTAGAAATACACTCTTTACATCCATTTGATAGAGTTTGAATCCCTTGATGCATGCAAAGGCTAAGAGTACTCTATAGCTTCCAATCTAGCCATTGGAGCATACGTTTCCTCATAATCAATACCTTCTTCCTGATTATAGTCTTTGGCCACCAATCTTGCCTTGTTTCTGACAATGATTGCAGATTCAACAAGTTTGTTCTTGAATACCCATTTAGTGCCAATGATCGGATGATCCTTAGGTCGAAGTACCAACTCCCAAACTTGATTTCTTTCAAATTGGTTTAGTTTTTCTTGCATTGCTATAACCCAATCATTGTCTGATAGGGCTTCATCAATGTTAGAAGGTTCAATCTCAGAAATAAAAGCAGAAAAACTAACTTCATTGAAAATTCTATTTCTAGTTTTGACTCCTTCATTCACATCTCCTATGACTAGATCTAGGGGATGACTTTTATTGAATTTCCAGGCTTTAGGCTATCCTAGTGACTGATCTTCTTCCTTGGTTTGATCAACTTCTGGAATAAGAGATTTAGAAAAAGATTGACCATTTTCTTGATTTAAAATAACTTCCTGCTCATTATCAATGGTTTTGTCAGAGGATTCAAATTCATCATATACAACATGAATTGATTCTTCAACAACACGTTCTTTTATTGAAAATTCTTTATGCTTTACTTCGGTTAGAATAACCTAGGAAAATTCCTTCATCTATTCTAGAATCAAATTTTCCTAAGTTATCTTTACCATTATTATGAATGAAACACTTACAACCGAAGATGTGTAAATGAGCAAGGTTTGGCTTCCTTCCTTTGTATAGCTCGTATGGTGTCTTTCTAAGTTTTGTTCTAATGTAGGCTCTATTTAAAATATAGCATGTTGTGCTCATTGTATTGACCCAGAAAACTTAAGATATGTTCTTTTCATTCAACATTACTCTAGCCATTTCAGTGAGCACTCTATTCTTACGTTTCACTACTCCGTTTTGTTGAGGTATCCTTAGTGCAGAGAAATTGTGATCAATGTCATTACTATCACAATATTCTTCAAAGGCTTGATTTTTAAATTCTCTACCGTGATCTTTCTTGATACCTGCAATAGACACACCTTTCTCATTTGGCACTTTCTTGGCAAAACAATGAATTCTGTAAAGGTTTCATCTTTTGATGACAGAAAAATAGTCCATGTAAATCTAGAGAAATCATCAACAATGACCAATGAATATAAGTTGTCACTAAGACTCTTAACTCTTGTTGGTCCAACTAAATCCATGTGTAATAATTGAAGTTGTCGATTTGTTGTAATTTCAATTTTCGACTTGAAAGAAGATTTAGTTTGTTTACCCTTTTGACTGCATCACAAATCAAATCGTTTTTAAAACTTACTTTGGGTAATCCAAGAACTAAATCCTTTTTGAGTAGTTTGCCTAGTTGGTGTATGTTGACATGAGCTAATCTCTTATACCATAACCAACTTTCATCGGCATTACTTAGAAAACAATTTTCAGAGTCATTTATATTGATATTAAGAGTATAGCAGTTCCCTTCCCTTTTTGCTCTGAGCTTTGCCTTGATATTGTTCTTATCAAGTTGTAAATCTTTCTTGTTGACAATTAGACATTCCTCTGAATCAAATATTACCTAGTTGTCTTTATCTGCACTTTGACTCACGCTCAGCAAATTATGACGCAAGCCTTTAATGTAATATACATCTTTGACTTGTATTTCTTTGTTGTTTTTTATTTCACCAATTCCTACTAACTTCTGAATTGATTTCCTCCAAATTTTACCTTTCCACCTTCCTTAAGTTGCAATATGGTAAAACTTTCAAAATCACCGGTCATATGTCTAGAGCATCCACTGTCTATGTACCATTTGTTGTTTTTGGATGATTTAAAACATATCTACAATCAAATACGATTAAGTCCTAGGTACCCATATCTTTTTGGGTCCTTTTGGGTTAGTACAGATGACTTTCTGATCATATGAACCTTTAGGTACCCATTTGTAGGTTCCTATCTTTCCTTTCTTCTTATGAATACATGATGATGTATAATGACCTTTTCTATTACAATAATTACAATATGCAAAAAGGATTTGATGTATGCACAGAATGCTGAAAATAATTCAAATATGACTTACCTCCTGCTTTCTTTCTTCCTTTTCTTCTATCTTATTTTGGATCATATCCAAGACTAGATTGATCATTTACAAAAAGTTGAGCTTTAAAATCACATTTAGCATCTCACTCCCTTTAGTGAATTTTTCAATAGTTTTCATGAGATCAACATTTTTCTTTTTCAAACAAGAACAGTTTTCACAATCTTTCTCTAAATTCTCTTTGAGTTCTATTTCAATAACTTTTTTTTCTTTTTAAAAACAACTAGTTCTTTAACTACTTTGATGAATTTAGAATGTAACGCATTATATTTGGAAAGTAATTCATCATAGGTAGGATTAGAATCAGTTACCTCTTCTTCTGTTTCTTCTTGAGCAACTAGACTGATATTGGCTACTTCCTCTTCATCGCATTCTTCATCAGAAGAGCTATCTCCCTATTTGGCAGATACAAAGGCTTTCTTCTTGTTGTAGAATTTGCCTCTTCTCTTTTCTTTATTCTTCTGAATCAGTTCTTGACATTCTGATTTGAAATGTCCTGGCTTTCCACAATCATAGCAGATGATGTGTTCTTTATTGCTTGTTCCTCCTTTCTGAAAGTTTTTGAATCCTTGGCCTTTCTTGTAAAACTTTCTGAATCGTTTTATGATTAGACCCATTTCATCATTGTCAAGCTCTTCATCTTCATCTTGTTCTTCTTCTTTTGCTTTCAATGGTAGACCTCTTTTCTTCTTGTCACCAATATCATCTAGTTCTCGTTTGAACTTTAATTTACTTTCATATTCAGAAAGACTTTCGAATAGAGAAGCAACCGATCGTATTGACTCACCTTTAGCTTCCTCAATTGCAGTGACTTTTGCCTCCCAATCTTTAGAAAGAATATTCATAATCTTTTGTACCTGGGTATATTGATCATAGACTTTTCCAAGTGCTGCAAGTTGATTAACAAGGTGACTATATCTAAGTTCAAATTCAGCTATCGACTCATTTGATTTCATTCGAAGTAAATCAAACTCAGTAACTAGAGTATTGATCCGATTTTCTTTTATTCCTGAAGTTCCTTCGTGAGCTATTTCTAAGGCTTCCCATATTTCTTTAGCTATTGGGAATGTGCAGATTCTGAAGTACTCATTTTGACTTAAGGCACTTTGAATCATCAGAATTGCCTTGCTATTGAGTGTGATAACTTTCTTGTCATTCTCGTCATATTCTTCGGTGTCTTAGGAACTCTCTGTAAATCTATAATCTTTACAGGTTTTAGTTTCTACTCTCAATCACATCCTATAGCTCAAATTCAGTAGCCATTACGAAGACTCTGAACTTTGCTTTCCAGAATGAGCAATGCTCGCCATTGAAACCCGGAGGTCTTGTGATAGGAGCTCCGTCGGAAGAATTCCTTCACCCATGCTTGTCATTGGATCCTTCTTAGGCTGTTAAACCTTAATAAGAAGACGAATGCTCTGATACCAAATGTTAGTACAAGCATTTCATCAGAGAGTGGGTGAATTGGGTGATACCAGAGCTTTCGTTACATATAAGAAAATTGACAAAATATTTAATGTAGTCGAGAGCAAAGAGAAAAATCACCGAAGTGTACACCGGGAGTTATATTGGTTTGGCCACAACCCCTTTGACCTACATCCTGTCCTTAGAGCATCTATGAGAGTTTTACTATATTCTCCAAGATTCAGTGGGTTCTGGGCACCTCAGTACACAGCAAGTTCCTTCACCTGGACACTCAATCCCACTTACACATTGTAATCAAATTCCTAACTCAAGGTTCCACAACCTTAAGTTATCCTAATAACAAATATTGAGTTTGTAATGAAAAACTCTTTCACAGAGCAAATATATGATCACTGAAGTATAAAGAATGATTATAAGAAAACAGAGCACTAAGAGTGTGTTGATCAGTGTATTTTCGTGTGTTCTCAGTTGTTGTACTCTGCTCTTTGAATGCTCCATATATATAGATGATTTGTAGTGTCCGTTAGAAGCAATTCAAACATGTCCGTTAAAGTTGCGAAGCAACAGTTGACCATTCTTCTAATTTGAAAACTATTCGTTTGTGGTAGGTAGCGGTAGGTGAGCATTTGGACCTTTATTTGACTTTTCACTTCTGGCATGATCTTTTCATTGTTTCTCTATAAATGTAATTAAGATACTAATACAATGAATAGTTAATCATATAGAAAACAATTCAATAAACACTAGATTCAAGATATGTTTTCTGGACATCATTACTCGAGTGGCTACTCAAGTGATCATGCTCATTACTCTAGTAGTCACTCAAGTAAACCTATCAGAAACATGGCAAAGACTAAATCAACATTGTTCATAAACTATTACTCGGGTAAGACATGGAGTAAGATGTATCACAAACCTTGGAACTACCTAATTACTCAAGTGAGCATGTCTTTTCTTTACAAGTTACTCGAGTGATCCCTCGAGTAAGCTTTCAAATAAGTTTGCAGATTACTCGAGTGGTCCCTCCAGTAATGTCATTCAAATCTTGGCTGAGAGTTTGCTTACCTGATTACTCGAGTGACCCCTTGAGTAATGCTTTAAATAACTCTACAAATTACTCGAGTGCTCCCTTGTGTAAAGCCTTTTTCTCATCTGATTACTTGAGTGTCGACTTGAGTAAATTGTTACATTTCTTGGCCGAGAGCTACTAGAAAATATTTGGCCTGCTTACTCGAGTGGCTACTCGAGTAATGCCTTATGCTCTTGTTGTTACTTGAGTGGCGACTCACGTAATGGTTCATATAACTTTACATATTACTCGAGTGACCCCTCGAGTAACGTCTTCCACATTTTGGCAATACTTCTCTGGATGATATTCTTCATGATTACTCGAGTTCTTACTCTAGTAACAGCATGCCTTACTCGAGTAGTCACTCGAGTAAGCCATCACAAAATTTGCTCATTACTCTAGTGCTTACTTCAAGTAATGCTTTATCTGCCATTTATTTACTTTGTCCAAATTCATTTGTTTGTTATCAAATCCTTTTATATTATTGATCTAATGTTTGTTATCATCAAAACATATAGGATCTAACATTCAAATCATCATCCATATTAAGCACTATTAAGCAATTCATGAATTAATTAGGGGCACAACTTTTGAGTTTTAAGAAATTAATGAATTTATTAGGGGCATAACTTTTGAGTTTTAAGTAATTAATAAGGTGTGCCTTAATACATGTTTGATATTTTTATATATAATATGTAATATTCTGAATGTTGGGTCTTGAAGCTTGAGATAGACCTAAGTCAAGAAGACTACTAAGCCAAGTTCAGCAAGAATCTCAAAGATAGAATAAGTTTCATGAGACTATATGATTCTATGAGGCTTAGCAGTACGTATAAGTAATAAGACATAAGATGCCAGTGTATGGGCACTTAGGCTATTTGGTGCCATTTGGTAGCACCCAAAGGCATATGTGGCACCATCTAAGTCTCATATCCATAAAGTAGCTTTTAAGGAGGCTCAGTGAGAAGTTGCCTTATGTATCGGTAGTTGAATAAAAGTTATCAATGTCTATGTACACTTGGTGTACCATAAGACACATGCTCACATGTGGTAGTTTTTGAGGTATATGGCACATCTTATGCCACACAAGCACATATATGGCACATTCTTGAAGACATAGAAATATGTGACTAATTAGTTCGATAAAATATACCAGTATTGGTGAACACATGGCCTTTTCAGGACAGGTGCATGTACCCTACATTTTTTAAGAGACGTCAGTTTTGGTGTCAGTTGTCTAGGACACCCAGGCATGTATGTGGTGAAATCATGAGGCACAGGTGATAAACGACATAAAACTGAGTGACTCCGTATAAAAGTAGCTTTATTAAAGTGGCTTTTTTGGGGTGGAATGATGTGGCGATGCCACCTAGCATTCAATTTTAAGTTGGCCCAATGAGAAGGTGCCACTTGGCACATCAGAATCACATGTGCAATTAGCTGGGATAACTCACTAGTCCCCGATCTGACCACATGTCCAACATTCCCCAACACCATTCATGGAAGTTAGTTGAAATCACCAAACTTCTCTCCCCTGGCATTAAACTTGGTCAAGAAAGGAAAGAAAAGAAAAAGCTTATATCCTAACTCATAACTATCTCCTTGACACCCCTCAGGCAAGCTGGATGAATTCCTTATGAGTTGGTCAGTTGAATTTTTACAGAAGGAGCACCTAGCATCATAGGATTTTTGTACTTGGATACGTTTTATCATAAGTGTAATATCCCAAACTTTAGGCATAGAGATTTGAGTATAAGCCTGTATTAGGCAGACGTCTAAGCCTAGTTTAGGAAGAGTCCCAAGAATGATGAGAGATAGAAAGACTCTTAGGGACTATGGATTTTGGCCTTATCAAGTAAAGGGCTTGGTATTTGTAGGCAGTATGTTTATAGTATCGGTGCATATATGCACAGGACACATATAAGGTGTCATTTGGTTGGTAGAAAGATGCCACCCAACTATCTCACAAAGTATGGGACAAGTTAATTGAGTAAAGTATGCCAGTATGTGAGGGCATGTGGTGTTTTCAGGGTGGACTGGTATGCCCCGTTGTTTTGAAGAATACACTGGTATTCCTTGTGTTTCAGGAAAAGACACTGGCTTGTGGCGCTATGTGGGCCTACAAGCAGATAGTTGGTAAAGCTTCCTGTGGCACTTCCTACAAAAAAGGATAGGACCTTCCTCAGGAAGCGCCATAGGAAGGTCATGTCCTCTTTTTCTTTTTACATTCTTCCTGTGGCCCTTATTTAAGGAAGCTCCACAAGAAATTTTTTTCCCGTATTTTTTATTCATATCTCCCATAATTGCAATAGTGCACTGTATGGTTTAAATATTTTCTATATATATCTACAGCAAAATGAAGAAAAGCAAATAACAATAATGAGATAACTTTAAAATGGTACAAACAGATGATTAATTAACTAAAGTAGTACTAAAAATAGTTACTCAATATATTGTGAATGAAATACAACAAATTCAACTTGAATACATAACACAACAATTGGCAAGAAACAACACAACAAAGACCAACTAGTGAATTAAATAGTATAGCTACCTAAAGATTTTCCTAAACACATATTCACACCATTCCTCGATCAATTCATTAAGTTGATGATCAGTCAAAGTGTCACCACGTTGATCTTCATAATACTACACATATATACAATCAAGCACAAATTCAGATGAATTAAAATTAGTAAAAATTAATTATCAGGTACTAATTAAATTTAATTAAAACACAATATGAAGTACAACTAAATGACTTACTTTTTGAGGAATAAATGCCTAATCATCGTAGTTACATCCTTCATAAATTTCATGATGTAATACCCACAATCATTGTCATTGGGTTGGAAAGGGCACTGCAAAAATATAATGAAATTTTTAACTCTTTTTATGAATAAAATTGTTTACTAACAAAGTTTGAGTAAATTCTTATATCAGTACCTGTATCTTCTTCCTAGTATAGCTAAGGTGAAGGTCAGCAACTTTAGTATAGCTTAAGGAGGCAGAGGCCTGATACATAGTCAATATGCTAACAAAACAAATAGAAATTGATTACTTTTGGTTATTCAATCACATATGCAAATATTTATACATACACATGTACGCTTACCTATTGAACAATAACAACATATCAAGACGGTTTTGTGGAAGACCTCCAATTAGAGGATCCACATAGTAAATGTGAGAGCCTAAAGGTTTTACTGGATTGATACATATCAATATCCAATGTAGCTTAAAATATTTTAAAATATTTGTTTCAACAATCATGTTATGATAAAATTTAAACAATAAAAATAAAAGATGTACAACTAATAACTTACCCTGTATTGTATGGAACTAAAAATAGCGTAGTTGGTGTTGCTTTCTTTCTAAAGTAATCTTTCAGGTCATTAGATTGTGCATGTATATCTACTTTGCCCCTATGCTGGCCAACGTGATAAGGGTTGACAAATACGAATTAGGCCCTATCTGTATCCATTAAGATGTCATGGTATAACTGCTTGGTATAAAACAAATAGTGTCATGAAAACCAAAAAATGGAATGAGAAATATTAATAACAGTGATAAACGATGATAGTTAAATACCTAATCCAAATGTTGATAGCCAAAGCACTAACCCATTCATGATTACATATGTCGTACAAGACATCACTATTAACATGATCAACTAGACCGCTAACACTGTAGATATTTCTATCAAAATATATTTCCTGTCTTCCTTCACACTTCCTTCAAGGATCAATTTTGGTGTAATAAACACTAATTGATCGTGATACGAGGTCTGTCTTCTTTTGCTGTGTTGGCCAGCCAATGCTTTCGACTTGTGTTGTGTTGTCAAACACTTTGAAATTTTACCATAAAGTTGGATTTATTTTTATCTAGACTGTCCACCCTACGAAAATCAAAAAATTAAATCACAATTTTAGATGGAAGTACGAAGGAAAAGAGTAGGGAATTGTAAATGAACGACCTTGTCATATGGCTTGATAAGACCTATTGGCCAAGCAACATAGCCACCTACAACATCTTTCACCATTATTTGCTCATCCCGAGACGGGATCAGTAAGGGCTCATCTTCATTTGTGCAGACGTCAACCATTACTTAGAGTGTGTTATCGGGCAATGGTGAATTGAGCAGTATGTCCTTATCAGTGTTGTAGGCATCACTCACTACAACCGCGTGCTTGGAATCTTGATCAACATATAACTTGCATTGAAATTCGTCCTATGGAAAATAGAGTTAATATATTAAAGTTCGCTAAATTATAATATAACATAAAGTTAAGTAGCGAAGAAATTAATTACTGAAGGAAAAGGGACTTTAGGCATCGAAGTACAACTATCTCTAACACTTGGGCTATCACAGAGGGGAACATGTTGTATTGGCCTACTATGTACCAACTGTTCTATTTGCATTCTTAACAGCGAATTTTACTCTTGCTTCAAATGCATTTGTTATAAGAATTGTTCTTCCCATTGTTCCTTGTAGCTCATTTGTTCATGAAGTTCTTGCATTTGATGCTTGAAACTAGTCATCTCCTCACGCAGCTGAGAAACGTCACTTTTATTGGGGCGCTTCTGACGTCCAAAGTATACTGATTGCATGATTGTAAAACCAGTACCGTAAACATGACTATCATACTCAGGTACTCCTAGTGCTCTGCTAACATAGCTCACCAACGTAGGATCCTCCTTCTCTATTACAAAAGGAATAACAACAATATTAGTTATTATAAATCAAATTCATTTAAGTAAAGCTAATTATTTAATGTATGCATAGTCCAATACTTACACAATATTTGGCTACTCTTCTTGCTTCGTCACTACGAATTTCACTTTTATTATTTGTGCAACCGGCTACCCACAGATCATATCGTGGCACCTGTATAATATCTGAACTTGATTCTTCTGTCTACACATCAAAGTTACACTACTACAAAAAGGGTAAAAGGTGGCGCACATTTTATGGCACTTCTTTAAACAAGTGCCACAGCTTCTCTTTTTTCTTCTTTTTTTTACGTCTATATTTTTTTTTTAATTTTAGGTACCAGCTGTGGCGCCTAATAGATTAAGTGCTACAATTGAGGAGGCCTAATGTGGCGCCTGCCTACGCAGGCGCCACACTTGAGGTCACAAAAGCAGCTGTGGCGCCTAACCCACCAAGCGCCACAGCTGCAGCATTAATATTTTTTTTTTAAAGTGGACATGTGTGGCGCCTAAATAAATAGGCGCCACACATGTTAATATATTTCTCAGCTGTGGCGCCTAAGCATTAGGCGCCACAGCTGAGAAGAGGCAATTGTGGCGCCTAATTATTTAGGCGCCACAATTGCTCACTTTTTTTAAAAAAAATAAAATAAAATTCAAATTGATAGTGTAGCTCTTAATTATTTCATTTCCCGCGTAGTGGTTCTGTGCCCGCCCCTCATTCCTTTTCTTTTTGACTACTACTCCACTTTAATTATTTAACTACTCTCTCCTCCATTAAACTACTTTCCCTTTCTCATCTTTTTAGTGGATCCATCGGCCCCCTCCCTCCATTTCCTATCATCTTCACACTAAAAAACATACCCACACGCTCACTCGCCACTCAAGCTAGCATCACCAACGTGGTCTCCCACTCTCTGCGCTTGTCAATTAATAGATTTGTAAGAAGAAGACTATTTCATTCTAGCTTGCTTTGTTTAAATTTTTTTTTTAGTCAAGATAAACCGTAATATAACGTTTGCCTTTTTGTTCCTAATTTAATAGAAAAGAATGAAAACCTACCTTGTTTCGTTTGCCTTTTTGCTTTGTTTAAATTTTTTTGCCAACAAGCTTGCGTTTTTTAGTAATATTTTAATTTACTTAATTAGTTGTTGATGTACTGTGTTCACATATCAAGTTCTTGTATTGTGATATTTTTTATGTTAGTTTTGGAGAGTATTAATGTAAGAACATTATTGTTGATGTACTGTGTTCACATATCAAGTTCTTGAATTTTAAATGTGAAAATTATATATATATATATAATAGGTTGAAATATAAAATAGAAAGATTGACAATTTGTGGAGATGATAAACACGAAAGCCACTCATTTTATATAAAACTTCACAATCAGAAAGCATAAAAAAGGGCCACAGGAAAAAAAAGAAGAAGAAGAAGAAGAAAGAAAGAAAAAAGAAAAAAAAGAAAAAAAAAAGAAAAAAAGGGACCCTCCTGTGGCGCTTGATTGAGCAAGCGCCACAGGAGGGGGGCCTCCTGTGGCGCTTGCTCAATCAAGCGCCACAGGAGGGTATTTTTTTAAAAAAAAAATTAAAATGTTGTGGCGCTTCCAAGCGCCACAGCTTTTTTTAGTGACGTCTAGATATGTGGCACTTCTCTAGCGCCACAGTTAATGCAATTATAAGCGCCACAGCTTTACTTTTTTGTAGTAGTGTTAGTTGAAGTTAAATGATATTCATACAATTTATCTATATATGAAATAATCATTAGTTCTTACAATTCTTTTTTTCTAATTGTGCGTATGAAATAGGCTTTTGTGTGTACTGGTATGGCATGTTAGTCGCGTTAGAGCGATTTTTCTCGCTCAACTCCTGTTTAGATCAAAATGCTTCATATCAATATATAAATGTTAATTACAAATACATACATTACAAATAATAGGGAAAGTGAAACATATTATATTACCAGGAATTCCTAAGTTGTATGTGTTCTGATAAACTTATCCCACATTTCTTGAGTGATAATTCCTTTTTACAATTTCGACAGTATAGTAATGATAATCTCATTATCATCCCTCAAAAAGAATTTTACAAGATCAAAGTGGAACTTTCTCATAAGTTTACCGCCTTTTCTTAGCACGAAGTTCTCCCGATGACCATCAATAATAATAATGGTCTGTAACAATAAAAAAACATAATTTGTTACAATGAAATTAAGTGAAACAAAACAACCCAAACAATAAAGTAAGTAATGTGCTATCTGCACTTCATCCTAGATTTCATCTTCATAATGTTGCTTCACCTGTCTCAAGTCTTAAATTGTAATAGGGACTCTTGCCTCGAACTGTAGTCCTAATCAATTTATTTAATGAGGTATTGTTCTCGCCGATTGGTTTTCCCTTTTTCATTCCACTCCAGTTGTAACTTAATTCCCTTCTCAATTTGATCAACCTCGCCATAATGGTCTTGCCATGGGTTACCCTCTCTACAAATCTTTGTCTACCGATGTCCTTGGGAACATCATCAATTTCATCGTGTGGTGAGTCCATACTCTTAGAAGTGTACTAAACCAAAACAAAACATCAGTGCACAATGTCAACCATGTCAACAAAAGTAAATTATTTTGAAATATATAAAAACATACGTACAAGTTGTAACCCCCTGCCTTAGCTAGCGTAATTAATATTCGATAATGCATAATAAATGGGTTAGAGACCACCGAATAATTCAAAACTCAATTAAAACTCCCTCCATGTAGTAGGGACTTCACAATATTTTCAAAACTTCTTTCCAATCCTGGTCTCAATTTTAAACATCGAATATAATTACCTGTGCAGTTATATTTACATTCATATATATCAGAGTGTGTAACAAAAATCTGGGTAATCCCCTGAGTTTCACTCATTCACTAAAAGGTTTACAATTCCCATATAGGGGATTACACAACTATATTCAACTACTAATTACAACCCAAAAATAATTTACAAGATCCCTGTCCAGTCTGATTAACCAACATATCCAAAAGCAAATGTCCCTACAGGGTTCTAACCGCTCTGGGTCATGCGCTTCTCCTTAGAGCCACTTGCCCTGTCTAAAATGTTAGTCAAAGGAAAGAATGAGATTCAAGAGAATCTTAGTAGTAACAAAATATTCATACCACACATAAGCACACAATATGTAAGCAAATCATCATACAGCAGCAGTAGCACAAATCACACTCCACCCTCATCCCTTTTTACCGCAGGGAAGGCATACCATCCTAACCCGAACCGTTGTTAGCGACTCAGGGACTATTGGCATGGCAGTGCATACATATAGCCTCATAGCTTATATAGCCATCCGGCTTTCACAAATGGCCCGTCGACCTTCACAATTAGCCTTTCAGCTTTTCATATAATCACAAATATCACACCTATCACACCCCATCCTCATCCCCTTTTACCGCCAGGAAGGCACACTGTCCTAACCCGAACCGTTGTTAGCAACTCAGGGACTATTGGCATGGCGGTGCTTACACATATCCACAAATGTCGCAGCATATGAATTCATCACAATCAATGATATAACACACATACAATACATCACATATGGTATAAAGAAAAATTCATTACCTTGTTCCTTCCTGACATTCACTGGCACAGTAGGCTCGCGAGGATGGCAGATTTCAAATCCTATAAACCAAATTAGGGACAATAGATCAATCTCTTTTCCAAGTTCTTAATTTCTTAATAATTTAAGTTGGTATTCATATGAACTCTTTAAGTGGCCATTAAATGCCTAGACGTATGCCTAAAGGATTAGGAGAAACTACCCCGAAGATACCTTTTTCAGAAAAGGAAATACTAATTCTGGGCTGGCTCACTCGAGTAAAAAAAGTCTCACTCGAGTGTTGCCCTCAACTGTGCTCGAGTCCCAGCGAGTGAAACACAGGAAGTGTTTGCCTGAGAGCAAACCTCAAAATATCTCACACACTCACTCGAGCACAGGAAGCTGTACCCGAGTGATAACCTCAAATGCACTTGAGTACCAAGAAGGGAGGCACAATGAGTGACTACCTGAAAGCAACCATAAATCCTAAAGTCTTAATCTTACTCCCTCACTCGAGCATAAGGAGCTGCACTTAAGTGATGACCTATATTACTCACGAGAATGAAAGTGCACTCATGGTTTCTACCTGAAGACTTAACCAAAATACCCAAAATTTCATACTGCACTCGAGTGAGACCCCTCCTCACTCGAGTGAAGCCTATCAGAAGCCAAATCGCAGCAACTGATAAGGTTTTCCAGATTTACTCATTTCACCACCAATGACCCTAAAACTTGTATCAAAGCTCATTCTCACTCATTTTGACACAAGGAACCTTTTGGTGATCTCAAAATACCCAAATTCCCTTCCATCAACACAATCTTAATTCTAACTCACAAGGCCACCCAAAACCACAATTTGACAAACTTTCTCATTCACCTTCAAATCAAACTTAATAACATTATAACACCTCCTAACATCATTTTCTATACCATACCATTCCAAACTCCTTCATCATTCAATTCTCATGAAATCAGGGCAAAAATTCAAGAATTTACAAAGCTTAACCAAAAATCACAATAAAATATACCAAAATACATCAAATTCCTACCTCTTCAACTTGGCAAGATCAAATCCCTGATTTTGTAACTTCTATATTTTCTTAAGCTTCCAACCACCACAAATCAAAATTCTGAAACCATGGCAAGGAAGCCCTCAATATCATGAACAACTTTAGTAAATATAAGATAAGCATTTGAAGTCAAATACCTTCTTAGAGTTCAAACCCTTCCTTTCTCTTCCTTGTCCAAGCTCACCGGAAATGGAGAATGAGAAGAGAGATGAGATGATGATGATGATGATCCACTTCCCTCTTCCCATGTACCCCTTAACCGCCTAGAATGGAGAGAGAAGAGAGAAAAAGAGTTTGACCAATTGACCTTCATCCCATGGCTAATCTCTTGCCACTTGTCATGTTCTAATTCTTCCCTTCATAAACTCATATAACCCATGCACACTTGATTCTACCTCTTGCTTAACAAATCCTAGCCATTATCTCAATTACCAAGGAGTTTCCTCTCTCGTAACTGACTAATCAATCGATAAATTTACCGTTTTGCCCCTGATTGACACAATGCTTACTAAACCATCATTAAACACATTTGCATCATAATTCACATTATTTACTTCAAAAGTGTTTAATTAACATTAATCACATCACTTTGTAGTTATTAGCCCTTAATCACAATTCAAGATATTACACAAGTAAACAAGTCAAGGCACTCATTATCTTTTAGTTTTCATCATTTGATTTAAAATTTTATTCTTGAGAATTCGTATTGGATTGAGATATGTGTTTCTCTTGACCCAAGTCCCCTCTTCATGATCATGTCTCACGTATATGGGTCCATCTCCATCTTGATCTCTATCTGCATCTATATTAATGTCTACTAACCATAAATTTTCAAACAAAGGATCATCCTTATTGATATTCAAATATTCATTATTTTCAAAATCAACTTGTTTTTTATGATTCTTGTTGGATGGGAGTACAATAGACCAATTCGTCTTAGCAGGATTTGGAATGAAAAATGCTTGTTCTGCTTGTGCTGCTAAAATAAAAGAATCATCTTCATAACAAACTTTAAAAAGATCCACTTGAACAAAGCCTAAGTCATCTATCCGTAATCCACTGTTGTTGTTAACCCACTTATATCTGAAGACAAGGACCCTGAATAAAGAGTAATCTAACTCCAATATGTGTTCATTGACACCAAAGTATGACATTGATGCATATATAGGGTGTATGTCTTTAGTACTGGATCTATGCCAAGAATCAACAACAAGTATTACCCCACTATTCTACATCGTGCTCTGTGTATCATGGTCTTATGTATAGAATGTGTAACCGTTGATTGCATAGCCATTGTAAGATAACTTATTTAAGCTCGGTCCCTTCCACAGCCATTTCAATTTTTCAAAAACTAAATCAGGATCCTACTCCATCTCATTATTAATGTGCTTTTTCAACCAGCCTGAAAATTGTTTATTGTGTTCTTTTGTTAACAAATTTTCATTCCTATCACCATGTACCAATCAAAGAGCATCTATGTGTTCTTCAACATATGGTTCGACCTTATCAGTATTATGTAGCACATACAAGTGGGCTTGCTCCCATTCTGTCATTGATATTATTATTACATCCCTCCCACTTGTTCCTTTCCCTGATCTTCATCCATCAAGATGGGCTTGGGGATCCCTATAAGGTCAACATTGGATAGAAAATTAGCTCAAAAGTCACTTGCTTCTTCAACCATGTACCTTTCAGCAATACAACCCTCTGGACAATATCTATTTCTCACATACCCTTTTAATATTTTCATGAATCGCTCATTCGGGTACATCCATATCAAGTATACTAGACCACATAATTGAATCTCTTTGAACAAGTGTACGGTTAGATGTACCATAACATCAAAAAAAAGAAGGTGGAAAATACATTTCAAGCTCACATAGAGTATAAACAATTAGCCTTTGCAAATCTTGTAACTTAGTTGAATCTACCACTTTACTGTAGATCAACTTGAAAAACATGCAAAGTTTAGTTATAGTGTTTCTTAAATTTTTGGGTAAAATGGATCGTATACCAACCGATAGGAAATTCTGCATGAGCACATGAAAATTATGAGACTTGAGTTTCTTTAACTTTAACTCTTTCACTGATACAAGGTTCTTCGGATTTGAAGAGTAGCCCTCGAGAACTTTAATTCCTTGCAAAAACTCAAAACAATTTCTTCTCTTTCCTTAATAGAGTGTATGCCGCAGGCGGTAGATAAGTAAGATGCCCTTGTTCAATCGGCACCAACTCTTCTCTAATTCTCAAGTTCACCAAATCCAACCTCGAATTGACACTATCCTTGATTTTTCCTTAGATATTGAGCAACGTGCCAATTAGACTATCACAAATATTTTTTTCTATGTGTATCACATCAAGAAAAAGTCTCACGTATAAATACTTCTAATATGGAAGTTCAAAGAAAATGGGCTTTTTCTTCCAACCACTTGTCTCGATTTGTTTTGTAAAAGGCTTGCCAAAATTGTTATCCAAGTCTTGTACCTTTGAATACACCTGAGCACCGGTCAACATCTTCAGTGGGCTACCTTCTTCTGAGTCACCATTGAAAGGCTTTTTGCACTTCCTCCAATGATATTGTGATGGTGAGAATCTTTGACGTCCCATGTAAACATTTTTCTTACAATGATGAAGTCACACTAAATGAGTGTCATCTTCACATATAGGGCATTTACCTTATCATTTGACGCTGTATCCCGACAAATTACTATAAGCAGGGAAATCATTAATTATACCAAATAACATGTTTTCAAAGCAAAACTTTTATCCCTATAACTATCATACACATTAATGCCTTCTTCCCAAAGCAGGTTCAAGTCATCAATTAAAGGAGCCAAGTATACATCTATATCATTCCCAAGTTGCCTTGGCCCAGAAATTAACATAGACAACATCATAAAATTATATTTCATGATCAAATGTGGAGGAAGGTTATAAATCATCAACATTACCAGCCACGTGCTATATGTACTACTCTGAACACCATGCAGATTAATTCTATCAGTTGACAGTGCAAGGCGATGGTTCCTTTCTTCATCCGTAAAGTCAGGGTACTCATGATCAATTTTTTCCATTAAGGAGAATCTGTAGGGTGCCTGAGCTTCCTGTCTTTAATCCTTTCATCTGTATGTCATGTCAACTGTTTAGTAATCTCTACATTACTCTACAATCGCTTGAATCTTGGAATAATGGGAAAATACCATAGGACCTTCAAAGGAATTTTTCGTTTTTTTTCTTCCTATATCGATATGCATTGCATTTAGGGCACTTTTCTAACGTTGCAAACTGATTTCGAAATAATACCCAATCGTTAGGATATGCATGTATCTTCTTATATCCCATACCCGTTGTAAAGCAAAGAATTCGCTTTGCCTCATATGTCTTGGTAGAAAATACATTTTCTTTTAGAAGCATATCTTGCAATAGTTCAAGTTGTGCGGTGAAACCCGAATCACTCAATCTATAGTGAGCTTTAAAGTTGTACAACTTTAACATTGCTAGCAATCTTGTGTATTTAGTACTACTGGCATATAATGGTTTCTCTACATCACCTTTCAACTTTACAAATTCGTTAAGGTAGTTATGAAGCACCTCTTCACTTCATTTAACATTTCTTTAAGACCATTGTCTTCATCAAACATGCTTTGATCAAATTCATTAGAAGCACCACTCATGGTATGCACCCGATCAGTACAAGTAACGTTCGTCTCACCATGCCTTGTCCATCGTGTACATGTTTGATCAATTCCATAACATACTAAATGATCTAGCAAATCAAGTAGACTAGTCCGCTTTCCAAAACAACAAGATAAGCAAGGACACAAGATTTTGTCAGGATCTTTTGTATGTTGATTGCAAATGTAATAAACTCTTTCACCCCATCGATATATTCCCTTGAACACCGATTAGATGACATCCATTTACGATCCATCCATACCTTCAATCTATTCTTAAAAAAGTACGTGGTTAGTTGTATGACTATTTTACTAATTACTTTTATATTCTCTTACCAATTTTAAAGTAAAATTGAAGCTTTCTAAGTCTTAAATTGAGCCATATGTTTTAATTAACAAATAATACAACTCATAAGGAAAGAAATCATATTTCCCAACACATAGGCAAGCAAGCTTTGGCAATATGGAACACAAAAATTAATTTGTTGTATGTGTTGTTTCATGATACTATGAATCATAAGAAAGCAAACTAAATATTTTAATGTGTTCTGTTTTTTATATAGACCAACAAGTAAGAATATTTATGTTTTGAAATCTCACATGTACACATATATTTATTTTCCAATTAAATTATAAAATGATATAATTTTGACATCCTTATATTAATATATTATAATTATATTTTATTAAAATAATTACTTTTATTTTTTATTTTCCAAGTGTTAATTCTTTTCACGGTAAAACTATTTTAATTTTTCTAAATTTAGTAAAAAGTAAGGGGGTTATTTATAACTAACCTAAAATTCAGGGGTTTTATATAATTGCACCAACAAAATTAAACTTCAAATACACATTCATTTAAGATATCTAAAAATAATAAAATTTATTTAAAATAGAATTAAAGGATTTACAATTAAAATCATTATTATTGAAATGCTAAAACTTGTTTAAAATAATTTTTTTTCTCTTGTGTCATTTCCTTATAAAATATTTTTATATATACATATAGCATTTATTTTTTTCACAATTAAAATTCAATTTTAATAGTATTTTTTTAAAGTGTATCAAATTCAATTAATTTTTATTATTTTACTATAAATCATGCTGATAAATTATTCATATCATATTTGATATTATTTGATTAGATTCGCATATTGCTGGACGCTTTTAAACATGATTCTCTTTTTTATTTGATCAAAGGTTTCCCCTCGAGGCTTAAAAAGTAAAGGGTTATTAGCTCTCCTAATAACTGTTTCTCGGGACTTGAATTTATGTTCTTCTTTTTACGGAGGTAAGGGCCCATACCACTTCAACAAAAAGTTTGTTGGTTCAACATGAATTTTTTTAATTTAAGAGGCTTTATTAATTTCTCCACTTGGTCAATATTTAAGATACTTCAACCCTTAAGCCTTAACCTTACTTAAAAAGGACCAAATACCCTCCACTTGATCTAACCATCAGTAACACGTAATATTAAAATAATATCCACTTGCAGTTTATAAACCTTTATCTTGAATTTTGTGTTTTTCGTTTAAGACAAGCTTTTACTTCTGGGAAACATTCAAATAAGACTTTTAATATTGGCAAAATTTAAATGAAATAGCATCTAGATGCAGTTTTTTTAAAAATCCTTATTACGACATTGTGTTTAGCTTATTCATTGAATAATGAATGAATAATTTTCATCCACCTAACAGCCCCCACTTGTCATTTAGTGAAAAGTAATAAAATAAAGCAACATATGTAGACCCGTGAAAGTAATAATATCTCCTTCATATTAAAAAAAGGGAAAATTATTATGGATGTCTTTTAGGTTCCCTCAGTTGATCATATCCCTGAGCTTTGTTTTCTTTTTACAGAATCCTTAAACATTTTGCTGTTAGATCCCGTTAGTCCCTGAAGCATAAAATCGATAAATGAGTATTAAAAATTTTATACTTTAGGCCTTTAGGATGGGGAGTAGAGAGATTCCTTAGACTTGGGCTATGGTGGAAGCCAATAAAAAGACAAAAGGAGAAGATAGTTCCAGACACTTTTGACTTAAATTTTTAACTCTATTAATGTTTATTCAACAATTTTATAATATAGGGATTCACGGATCTAACAACAAAAAGTTTAAGGATCCAATAAAAAGGGGGAAAAAAAGAAAAGTTCAGGACCTAATTCAAAATTGAGGAAAACTATCCAAATTAATTTTCAAAAAGAAAAAAGTGCCTCTTTACCAAAGAACAAAAGATTCCCCTTTTACTTTTAAGACCAAACAAGAACTTATAACGCAACTCAAAACTTATTGTGCTTATGAAGATGTTGATAGACTCCCCAATAATAATGTTCTTATATTAATACTCTCCAAAGCTAACATAAAAATTAAAATATCATAGTACAAGAACTTGATATGTGAATATAGTACATCAGCAACTAAGTAAATTAAAAGATTAATAAAAATTGCAATCTAGTGGTCGGCCAAAAAAATTAAACAAATCAAGCTATCATATAAAAGAACCTAAAAAAAATAAAAATTAAAAAAGCACAGACACTTACAAATCAATTAATTGACCAGCGCAGGGAGTGGGGGACCACGTTGTTGATGGTAGCTTGAGTAAGGAGGATAAGGAAATGTGAGCTGTGGAATGGAATAGGGACTAACTGGAGTGGGATTCAAAAGAGGAAGAGAGATAGAGAGTAGAAAGAAGAGGGAACAATTAGGGACAGGAGTGGGGATAGACGACAGGGAACAAAAAGGGGAAAAGGGACCAAGAGAATTTGATGAAGAAAACTTGTGTGTGTGTTTGTTGTGTAGAGAAATGGTGATCTTTTAGAAAAGGGGTGTTGGCGCGATGAAGATTGAATAATAATGGAAAGATGGAGGCAAATTGAAAAGATATTGAGTAAAGTTAAAGAGGGATATCTGATTGGTGGGATTCTATATCCACTTCCAGCCAATCGTGGGCAAGCGCCACACTAGCCACCACATGGTGGCTAGTGTAATGCTTGCCTATATGGCGTCAGCCCAGCTGCGGCGCTTGACTGACCAAGCACCACAGCTGATCCATTTAGGCTGATGTCAGCAAGCGCCACAGCTAGCACATAAAATTTCAAAAAAAAAACATAAAATAGAAAAAAGTGAAAAAAAAAGAAGATGTGGCACTTCTTTAAAGAAGGGTAATAAAATGGGTGCCACTTTTCAATCTTTTTGTAGTAGTGTTGGAGGAATTTCTCAGTGGTTAGGTTGACTACGTCAGAGAAAAGGAGCACAAGGCACCCTAGAATGTTGTACACTTGACACATGTCATTAAAGCATCTTCCAATAACCCCCAAGGGCTATTAATGTTGTGTAGCCCATGAAAAATAAGGGGGGAAATGAGAAAAATCAAAAGAAAATAGAAGAGGAAAGAAAAAGGATGAATAGTAAAAGTTATTAAGCTCTGGAGCCGATGTCACCTTTGATTCAGCATTTCCAGCTTCCGGAGTCTTCTCTAATGTTGTTCCTCTTAGTGAGAGTAACATTTCTACAATTTTGGATTTCTGATCAGAGGTGTTTGGTGATGTCTACTCAGGAGAGGTGCTGCCAAAATCAAGAACCAGTTATGGAATCGAGTAGACATATATGTATAAGCTCTAATTTGAGAATAATATTCTGAGTTTTGATCAGTTAAATTTGGAGTTAGGGGGCTGCCATGATTTTAGCTAGACCCTGAATCATGGGAAGGAATGTTATTTTGTTAGTTTTGATGCTTTCAATGGGTTCAAAATGGAAAACTGTGTGAGATAGCAGTAAGAAACCGGTCCCGGAAGCATTAGAATCAAAAATTGAATATTTTACCTAAGAACCTTAAGTTTCAGCCAGATGTAGATTCATAGAGAAGGAATATGATTTTTCCAAATTTGAGGTTTCCTTAGGCAAAATTGTGTGGGATTAAGGTGTGGTTGTGATTTTAGAGGGGTTGGAGTGAAAACCCAAAAATTGAAGTTAAAGGAATAGTGCTACCAGATTGCATTTTTTAGGAGACATGTAGCTTGTGACATGATTTTGGATGATCAAATATTTTTGGATGATCCTGATATTCTTAATAGAAGTAGTAGACACATTAAGCTTTACTTTGATATATAATATGCGCCATTTGGGTTAGTAGATTGTAAGATATGAACTTTTAACATTTAGGCACTGAATCTGGAATAAATCCTGGCACAGTTTGATTAATTGAAGGTTTCTGGAATTTTAGCCATGTATTTGGCAATAACTAGTATTTTTCCCTTAAATAGGACCTTAGATAGCTTCATATAGGACTTTGAACCACCCTATTTGGAGTTCCCTAGGTTAGGTTATGATTTTTCAAATTTAGGTGAAAATTCTGGCAGCATAGGCTTAATATGCAAAAATGAGGAATTAGAGTGAATTGTAATAAATGTGAACTCTAAGTGTCAAGTTAAGAACTTTGGACTAGTGTAGCCACATTAGATGTTCAATTATCATGGCTCTAATGAGTTAACAAATAATGTGGTTTTGTGAACTAGGGCCATAAGGTGACAAAGAAGAGGCAAGGGAGGAAACTTTAATAGTTGGAAGAGAAAGAACAAGAGGAGGACATAAAGACACAAGGTAGTGAACTTACCCTACTTGCATGTATTTGATAAGTATGCTTGTCTGTAGGTGTGCATGATTACTTTGCTTGTCTATGTGTAACATAATTGAATGATTAAATTTCTATTTCTTTGTATGCTATGGTCATGAATATGTTGCATGAAGCATTGAGCATGCAGATATATCATTATATTAACCTAAGCTTATATAAGGCAAGTATATCTTGCACTAGCATTTATCTTACGTGCATTATAGTATGGTTTGCTATTGGGATTCCCCTAAATCTCACCCTCCCCTAACCAACCACATAAGGATGATGAAGTACAGAGGAGTAATGCAAGAAGATGCATAATAGGGAATTACGGTAGAGATTGAAAGATTGGTTTCATTTGTAAATGATGTAATCATTTAAAGTTTTTAGGTCGAGTAATAAATTCCCCATTTATGAGCAGAGAAGCATTGTAGTGATACTCTTATAATAAATAATGAAAAGAAGTTAGTAACCCCATGAATAAAGTTAACTAGTCCAGTAATTTATGAATAATAACCCCATAAATTAAAGATTAAGTCTAGGGTTGGGGGCCTAAGTAATGTTTCCCCTAAGCTGGTAATGCTTCCATAGTGTAATATAATAGGGCCTAGGGACGGGTGTTACAATAAGACCATCCAAGACTCTCTTAACCCTTATTAAATTCGTGCAGCCCTTAGGAAATTAAGGGAAAAATAAAGAAAAATCACAAGAAAAATATTGAAGAGAGAAGAAAGTGTGTTCTTGAGAATTCTTGTTGTTGATTAAGCCTTTACAAATCTTCTTCTACTCAACGAGAGCTACATTTCTACGGTTTCAGATTTCTAATCAAAGGTGTTTGGTGACATCTAGTTGGTAGAAGTACTCTAAAAATCAAGAATCGATCGTAGAATCAAATAGAGGTAATCGTAAGCTTCAATTTGAGTAGTGTCTTGAAGTTTTGATAAGTTTTTATGAAGTTATGGCTTCCATTAAATTTTTTCCAAGAGAGGAAATGAGGATTCTAATGTTCTTAAAATCATGAATATGATGTTAGATGGGGTTTTATGATGATAAATAACAAGTCTTCAAGGTGAAATTGCAAAAACTCATCTTGTGATAATTAGGGTTAAGTTTTGGCCAAGCATGAAACTGAGGGTTGGAGCTAGATTATTGTAAATTTAAGGTTAGAAATGGATTCTATGGGAAAAATTATGTAAAATAGTTTGTGGATATGATCTTTGGATGATGGGTAGAAAACCCAAATTTTCGAACTTAAAGTGTTAAAGTTAGATTCTGCCAGATTTGACTTAGGATGCTTGCGGGTTGATTTTGGGTCACCAAACCTTGTCTAATAGCTATGAAAGCTTATAGGATGTTAGTACACATTCTAAGCTTTAATATGATGGGTAGAATGCATTATTTGGAGCTATAGATTGTAAATTATGATCTGTCAAAGTTGAGGTACCAACACTGGAATGCATTCTGTGGTAGTAAGGTTAATCGAGGATTCTTGAGGTTTAACCCTTGTAATTAGCACCGAGTGGTATTGTTCATTTATAGAGGGGTTAAAAAGCTTTCTATAAGACTTAGAACCATGTCATTCGGAATTTTCTAGTTTAAGTTATGAATTTTCCAAGTTAGGTGATAAACCTGCAAGATAAGGGTAACCTACGAATTTGAGATATCTAAGGAAAATTGTGATAAGCCTTGATCCTAAAGAGTAGAGATGGGTCAAGGAATAACATAATGTTGATTATGTTAATAGACATTGGAACATAAGAGTTCTAAAGATTATGTAAGAGGAACAAGTCATGAGTAATGGCTTGCTTTCATGGCTCTAATGATGTGGTTATATCTCTAGGGCCATGAGATGTCAAAGAAGAGGTAATGGAAAGGTTGTCAAGCAACTACAATAGTTGGAAGAAAAAAGGAGCAAGAGGAGGACATAAGAACAAGAGGTAGTAAACTTACCTAACTTGCATGTACTTGATATGTATGCTTATGTATGAATATGTGTAATTGCTTTACTTAAGTGTGTGAAACATATATGAATGATTGAAGCTCTATTTCTATTAAATGCTATTGCCATGAGTATGTTGAGTGAAACATTGAGCATGTAAATATGTTATTATGTTAGCATGAGTTCATGTAAACCAAGCATGTTATACATTAAGCATGTATCTTGCATGCATAATTGGCAGTGTTTGCTACTGAGATTCTCTCAAATCTTACCCTCATTCACTCAACCATATAGGTCTTCGAGCACAAGAGGAGTGCATGATGATGTGCCAAAGGAATTTTGTAAGAAAGAGTTGAAGACTGATATGTGATAATTTGTCATTGTGTAAATTGTCATGTAAAGTGAATAATTGTGTGAACAAGTTGAGAAATTTGAAAGTAGGAACCTTTAGTCAAAGCAATGGGGTTGACAACTTCCTATAACAGGAGAGGAACATTCGATTAGAATAATAATCGGTTTTCCAAAAAAACATAACTTTACAGAAGCAATTGAATTTTTCACCTTGAATGCTTTATCACATCAGGACTTTACAAATGCTGTAGGTATTCGCTTGTTCATGTATGACTCTCCATATAATTGAACTAGTTTATCCATCATATCCTTATTGATCTTTTTGAAGTAACTTCCAGAGATATGGATACTTCTAAAAAAGGAGAGGTATTTTCTTAGGGATTCATATCTCTTGAAATTATTTCAAAAAAGATGAATAAAGTAGGAACCTTCAATCAAAGCAATAGGGTTGACAACTTCCTATAATAGAAGAGTAACCTTCGATCAAAAAAGTAATGTGCTTTCTACAAAAACATAACTTTATAAAAGTAATTTAACGTCATCTTAGATGCTTTAGCACATCATGACTTCACAAAGGTAGCCTAATTTATTAAGTTGAACACTATAAGAAACAGGAGAGGAACCATTAAAGGTGAATGCATAAAGGATAATGTTAAATAGATGAGGGCAATCATAACTATACGTAGATAGGGCTCATAAATGAAAAAAACTTACTCAACAGTCATTGAGACAAGGGTTAAGTGTATTTACTAGCGTGGCTATCGCTGAGAAGTCGAACAAAGGCTTTTTATGGTAGGATTCGACTAAAAATGACTCACAATGGCCAGAAAAGACAACAAGAGTCATAGGGTTATGATATTAGTGGGTTCATTTGAACAAACTAAATGTCAAGTGTATTTTATTTCAAACATTTAAATAGAAGAGGAATGGTAGAGTTTTTTAGGTTATCGTGCCTAAGACTTTACATTAGGGTTCGTTTGTAAGAACTATTATTTATTTGTTTACATTTATCATGGTTCTTTGTTAATAACCATTATGCATTTCATTTTTTTTAAATCTTGGTGGTTGATTATGCAATCACTGTTTTACAAACAAAATAAAAAAAAGACATAAAAAAATAAAAATAATAAGTTATGGAGTTGTTTTAAGAATCTGATGCATCATCAGATTCTTCCTTCTCCATTAACTTGTCTACCTTCTCATTCAAAGAAAGAACGAGAGTGGTAAGTTCCTTCAGGCATTGGTCCATGCGTCCTTTCTCTTATAGGTAAACTTAGACCATATGATGGAGCTCATAGGTGTTAGTTCAAGCTTTCACCCAAGAGGGGGATAAATTGGGTGATATTAAAATTTTAAACTCAAATACAGACTTAATGTAGAGAATATATTATTGGGATATCATCGAAGGTAGTTACAAGAGATTTATACTGGTTCAATCCAATCCACTTGACCTACGTCCAATCCTTAAGTACCTTTTTGAGAGTTTCACTATCGTCCCAAGATTCATATGGCTCTTAATGCCTCAGTACAAGCAAATCCTTGATTAAGCACCTATAATATGTCTAAACAATGATCTAACAATGTTCAAAGTCAGTTAAAAGAAAAAGGAACAAGCCTATAGATGATCTCCAAAATGTTGTTCTATTTATAAGAATATATCACTCGAGTGATCTTCACTTTGTTTTAAAAGTTGACTTTGAAAACATAACAAATCACTTCTTGGTTCACTATGGTGATGTGAGAGTGATGAGCATAAGTAAGGTCACTCAAGTGGTCATACTTCATCTTAGTTTAATAGAAATCACTAGTTGGCTCAATATGGTGTAGTGGAAGTGATGCATTTTTCTCATATCACTTGAGTGGTCACTCAAGGGATCTCTTTGTAAACTATTTTTAAAAATACTGAGCATGTCTAAGTCACTATGGTGCTATGCAAGTGATGACAAAATGCTATGATCACTCGGGTGGCCACTCGAGTAGTCTTTTTAAACATAGTTTTAGGAGGCTTGATCACTTGGACAAATCACTGTGGTGTAAAGGGAGTGGTGGAAATTGAACACATCACTCAAGTGATTATCTTTTAAATTCTTTACAAAAATATTATCAATGGCTGAGTTCATTATAGTCAAGTGAAAGTTATGTGAATTTGAGTACATTACTCGAGTGATCAACTTTGAAATTATTTTTTAGAAACCATTACTGGCTACCTTCACTGTGGTCAACTGAAAGTGATAAGATTTAGAACATATTACTCAAGCAATCACTCAAGTGGTCTATTTGGAATGTAATTCAGAAATAAGATAACTGTTAGAAACACCAAGGTGAAGTAGAAGTGATAAGGAATTGTTGCATCACTTAAGTGATCTTTAACTAAGACCCTTGATCACTTTCAAAACATATCTCTCAAGTGGTCAACCAAAAAGTTCACAACTAGATGAAGCACTACCAGTGAAGGAGAGTGACAAACTTTGAAAGCACCACTTAAGTGATCAAACTTTTACATATCACTCGAGTACCTACTTAAGTGATTTACTATTGTTTGCTATAAAAACATTTTCTAAAGCTGTAAATAGTGTAACTGTCAATATTCGTTTCCATTTTAATATACGCAGGGCAATAATGAACAAGTTTTGTAGTCAAACAGAAAAGTACAGTTATACTGATAATAAGTATTTGTTTATAGAAAGTCATTAACAGAGTAGAAATCGATAATAATTACAACCATGAACAAAAATATCCCAAAACTATTCCAATTACAGGCTATATGCAACCACTGCCTTCCCCTTGAGAAGCATGCCCATCAATTTCCCTCTCTACATCCTTGGCTCTCGAGCCGCTGGCACCCGCTGAGACATTTAGTTTAGAAAAAGGGGTCAGATTCTAAGAAATCTCACTAGAAACATATGATCAACATATAAAATGGGAAAATTAAATATGCAATGCACTATATCAAGTAAAATGAAAATTCATATCATCCATGTGTGTACAGAAAATTCAGGGCTAACTAACTCGTTGAAACCCCTACATATACCTCAGCCGAGTCACTGACTACAACTAGGTAAGACTAGCGTACCTTAGCTAGGTACTAGACCACAGCTAGGCAACATACCTCCAGCACTTTTTCAAGTCACAAAATACAATAACACGTATCAAACAAATAGTCACATAGTATCTAACAGATAGTAGTCCCTACCTTAACCTCTTTCCTGTCTTAAAGGGTCCGCCTCGTAAAATATGTTGACTATAGCGTCCAACTCAATCATAAAACATCAAATGTATAAGAAATAGGTTATAACCTATCAATGTATCATTTTAGACACTTCCATAGTGTTTATTGTGGTTATATTAGCCTATGGTTAAAATTTACCAAAATGCCCCTGGACCCCGGCCCGGCAACACTTTTTATGAAATTTTCCCTAAGGCTATTCTTACATATTTCTGCCCAAGGAATCAATTTTTGGACTTAAAATTATCAAATTCAATGTCAAATTACAAAAATACCCTTAATAGTCCCCGATTTTAGGGTTTCAAGGGCACTTTCATAATTATGCTTTTTCAGGCTTTTCCAAAAAGGTGACCAACTGTAACCCCACCTAATTTTCCCTTTTGAACTCAATGGAATCATCAAATCATTGAAAGTCCAACTCAAAGATCCATTTCTTGAGTTGCAAAAATTATGGTATCCTCCAGGAAAAATCAGGGTTTTGTGATTTCAGCTCCGTAAACGCGTTCCTTTCTACTCATAACCACTTTATTAACTATTTAATAAGGTTACAACTACCATTTGAACTTAAATTGGGTAGCTTAACCCTTAGGTAACTCAAAATCCAAAATTTAAAACCAATAGCAATCCAACAAAATTTCACCGAATAAATTTGCCACAATAGTTAGAATAGTCAATATACAAGAGTTTGGAAATTACCTCAAGCTCCCACTAGCTTTTCCTTGACTTGGCTTAAAGCCTAGCTGTCCTAACCCCAAATTTTGAGCTTTATAACCTTAAAGAACATAGAGGACTAGTTCAGGATTGGACTTATACGCGTTAGGAGCTAAATCGTCGAAGGAATCGACTTACCTTGCAAGATTTCTTGTCCTTTCTCCCTCTAAAAATTTGAATGTTCTCTCTCTTGTTTTAGGTCTGTTTGAGCATGCAAATGGCAGGTGAATGAGAAATATGAAGCTTATATGATTATATCTTATATTATTATAATAATTTGTTGAATTTTTCAAAAATCTCAAAAACCAATTTTTATGTACATAACTTTATGTACATGTCATCCTGTCATTAAGCCAAAATAATATTTTTTTTCCTCCATGCCACTTGTAAGAGACATCTAGAGGTCTCTCTCTATGATTTCAATTGACTTCACAACTTGTCCAAGTTACATATACACGTAAAGTCTCAATTTTGGTCAAAATTGCACTTCTTACTCAAATTTCCATAAATTCATATTTAATTGACCAAAATATTCTAAATATTTTTTTCACCTTTATTCTCCTTAAGTAATTGAAATTAACTTCAATAAATTGGAAAATAATTTATTTTGTGTTATTTTGGCAAAAATTATGATTTTACGGTAACATTTCCGATTTAATTCTTTTTCTTCTTTTTATTTGGTCAATTACCATTTATTTTTAAATCAAATATTTTCTCTATATTTCCTCCATTTTTGGACCTTAATATTGGGCTTTTTAAATTACCCAAATTAATTCCATAATTATTTTTGCCCAACTTCTCATGAAAATGAACATTTAAAAAATTCATAAATTCCAAATTTATGAATATTGACATTTTATTGAATTTCCCAAATATTTACAATATTTTTTGTGAATATAAATTTTGGGGTGTTACAGTAAATCCTATAAATAATTTTTCTTTAAGCTTTGTTATCATCAAAACATAAAATCTAACATTCTCCCCCTTTTTTATGATGATAAAACTTAAATGGATAAGTACTTTGAAAGCAAAGTTTGAAAAGCTTATCAAAAACCATTGATACTCATCCAAAGCTATCTATTAAATATTTATATCACATGATTCATCAATTGCAACTTAGAATATTAGAGATTAACTATATATATTCATCTTTGGCTGCATAAGTTCATAACAAGCTCGATTAGAGCAAAACAAAACAAGTACATCACAATACAAGGAAATATTAGTGCAGTACATATCCATAAAATATCTTAAACAAGACAAAATATAAAAAAACACTAAATGACAATTAGTAACAACTATATAGTAGCATCACAATCATTACCACCTTGAGAATCACTATAGTACTCTGATCCTTGTCATTGGTTCCATATCCTTTCTCCCCCTTTTTAGCATCATCAAAAAGGGTAGTGGAAGTAAGGAGAGTAGGAGAGGAAGGTTTGACATTAAGAGGAGCATTGGGTGGCTATTTGTCTGACTCAATGGAGTTGGATGGAGAATAAGGAACCACAGACTGAAGAGGAGAGATATTGAGAGGGGTTAAGGCATCATCAGCTATGTCACCTTCTTGAATGCTAAAGGTAAGAGAGTCAAAAGTAGGAGTTAAAAGCTTAAAAGGAGGAATGACAATAAGGTTATTTGGGTCAGGCACATAGAGTGAGATATGTTAGGGCTGTGAGGTTGATAAGGGCTCTTAAGCAGTCTCATGAACATTAGTCTCCTCATCAACATGCCAATTAGAATTATCAAGATTATCAGGGTTAGCAAAATAATGAGACTAAGAAGGTAAATGAGATTGGAGAATAGGATCATCATGATGTAGTTCACTGGAAGCTATGTGATCAAATGGAAGAGGTTTTGAGGTAGTTTGTGTTTGATATGACCTAAGGACTCAAGATCAGGCATAGTGAACAATACATTATCCTGAGAAGTGGTTTTATGAGTAGAGTTAAAGGCAGGGAGATGTGTAAATTGAGTAGGAGCATAGGAAATAGGTGTAGGTTGGAGCGGTGCAGTCTGGCCAGGACCAAGGACATTCAACTTCTCTCCAAATGATCTCATAAGGCTCCCACTTTCCAACAACTAATTCTGAACCTCTTCATGAGAAATCATTGCCTTAAGTTCTAATTCACCATATCATACATTTGTCTCATCCACTCATCTATATGTGTGATAAACTCAACATTAGTGTTGTTTGTGTTGACATAAAACCCCTGAAATACCTCCTTCAAATACATCTGAATGGTAGAGACAAGGAATAAGTGTAACCCCCTGCCGTAATTATATCCGAAATACGCAATTAAGATGAAATAGAGACCAATAAGAAAGAAAACTTATTTAAAATCCCATCTTCATGATAGATTTTTCACAAATACCTTTCGAAATATAATATACCTGGTCTCATATTTAAATCTCGAATACAATTACTATGCGAAGATAAATCACATTTATACCAATACCAGAGTGCACAATATAATCATCCCGGTAATCCCGGGTTTCATATCTTCGCTAAACAATCATAAGGCAATTGGCCCATATAACTCCTCAAATAGGGATTACACAAACCCATTCGAATACATACTCAATACTCATCCAAATATACAAATACACATTCGGACTATAATGATAACCAACTACCTAATCTTCAACCCGAAGGAAGTCCTCTTCGCCCTTGGCTGCTTACTCTATCATCGATCTACTACCCTGTCTGAAAGGTTAGTAGGGGAGGGTGAGATTCTAGAGAATCTCAGTAGGAAACAAATACCAAAATGCATGTATGATAAGTGTATAATGCATGACATGCTTGCAATACATATCACATGTCCATACCATGACACATCTGCATGCTCAATGTTTCAACAACACACTCATGGCCATAGCATAAATAGAAATAGAGCTTCAAACATCATATATGTTCCATATAATCAAGTAAAGCAATAACATGCATCATCACATTAACACAATATCATATACAGGCAAAAGAGGTAAGTTCCCTACACTCTTTCCATGTAAGCTCCAGCACAGCTGCTCACGAACAAAACGAACATCAAACCACGATCAGGGCGACTATCCAACCCTATAACCAAAATCATGGACATAGGTTTAATCCCTTTTCCAATTCCTCAACATACAAACACTTTATGTTGGTTATCATTTATGACCTTTAGGTGGCTAATCAAAGCCTAAACATATGCCTAAAGGCTTGGGAAACACTTGACCAAAGATTACATTTAAAAAGTCCAAAATGCTGATTTTTGGGGGTTGGCCGCGGCCCAAAAATCCATTGGCCACGGTCAAAAAACTGCCCAGAAACATTTGGCTCAATGTTTATGGCTCTTATATCTTCATTTTCTTTAAAGTGGTGGCATAAGGGTGAAGTAGAAGCAATTATATACCCAGTTTCTCAATTTAATGTCTCTTAAGTTGGGGCAGCCCTTCTAATAACTCATTAGGCTCCAAATAAGAAATGTCATTTTCTTTCAAGAAAGCAAAATCAAATGAGGATATGATAGTGTAGACTTAGAAGAGATGTATTTGTTCCTCTTAATCTCTGAGAAAATAATGTCTCCTAAATTCCTCTCTTCTTTGCTTAAGATAGAAGCCATTATCTTGTAGTTTCTGTTAATGAAATGAGTGAAATTATTGGATTGTTCACTTTAGGCTAAGAATATATTACCAGATGATCCTATGTAAGTTACACACGATGTTGGGATTGAAGTTGAGGATACCCATAAATCTCTGGGTCTCAAAATCCTATACATCTCTCCTTGAGTGACTTCTTTAGGTGGTGTAGTAGGTAGCTTTTCTATCCCCAACCACTCATTGATTTTAGAAGGTTAAATGATAAACTTGTGACCTCTAACGGTTGTTTCCAACTTATCCTCAATCACAGTGCCTCCCTCTTAGTAGTCCTTTATAGGCTCAATATAATAGTAGAAATGGTGAACAACTAAGGCATATGGATTGACAACCAAAGCATATATTGACCAAAATATGGAAATCAATCTAACTTTAGTATCTCTAAAAAAACTTGAAGATTAAGATATAAAATCTTACAGATTGGTTTCTTTGCAAAGTGATCCTTGTATATCTTTGCATCATCAAATGTTGTAGTAATGTACTCTGGATAAGACACTAGGAGATCTTCCTCATCTTACCATCTTCCTTTGCCTCAGGAGGAGCATTTGGAGTTGTAGGAATAGTAGAAGGACCAATATTGTTCTTTTGAGCTGCTTGCTACGAATTTTTAGGAATTCTTGAGTCAAGTGCCTTATTAAGCATATTGGCCATAATCTTGTTGATTTGAGCCTGATATCGAGCCTCTTATTTGTTTCTTTCATTCCAAGATGGTGTATCTAAATCAGAGTTAGAGTTGGAAGGAGTGGGAGGTGTTTTAGATTTTCCTTTCTCTAATAGAAGATGGAGGGAAGAGAAATAATTGACTTACTATAGCATTATATAGGCAATATAAATAATGTCTCTCTTAACGTGTATAATGTAAGAACTGAGAAAATAGAGACTATGTGAGATGAATGTTAGAGTCAAAGTGTTTGCATTTTGATAGTGAAGGTACCAATTCTCTTTTATCGGCTTTGAATATTCTTCTATTTACAATTGACCAAACTTGATGACCGTTGAGTTTTTCTTCTTCCCGTTAGGGCTTACAAAATATGACCATTGAAATAGTCGTTGGAAGCTTCTGACACAAAATTGCTTTTTCTAACTTGTGTGTTAATTCTCTGTTTGATCACCTGAATATACTTTAGCATTAATATAAAGAAGATTTAGAGTAATTAGAAGCAAGAAGAGAACAAGTTACACAATCATTCCAATGATGTTTAGAAGTTTCAAAGCAATGCTCTATTTTATAGGAAAGCATCACTTGATCTCGAGTGGTCTTCTAGCACTGGATGGATCATTGCTATGTTATGCTAGTGATGCTCTTCAACTCAATCAGAGTTGTGGTATAGGAGATATGTCCAAATTACTGAACCTATTTTGAAATACAATGTTGACTTTGAGTGTCATCTTTCAAAACTCATGTCTCTTTCATATAAACTCCATTTAACTTGATCTTAGCATCTGTGTTCTTTATTTGAAGTCTAGTTTCATATGAAATAAGTTTTAGCTCAATCATAGTTGTGGTATAGGAGATATGTCTAAATACTGAACCTGTTTTGCAATACAATATTGATTTTGAGTGTTATTTCCAAAACTCATATCTCTTTCATATGAACTCTGTTGATCTTGATCTTGGTGTCTATGTGTTGCATTGGAAGTCTAGTTTTATATGAAATAAGTTTCATCTAAATCAGATGTGTGGTTTGAGAGATATGTTCAAAATTCCAAACCTCTACTATGTTGAATGAAAACAGAGCACAACAAAGTGTTCATCACTTTGACATTACTTGAGTGATGTTGCTAGTGATAAGGAAAATCACTTGAGGGGTCATTCAAGTGATCATCTCTGGAGGTGCTACTCTAGTTATCACTCAAGTAAAGTTAGTATAACTTCCATATAAGTTATTTTAGATTCGAATTGACCCATTCCTACCTTCATTTGACTATAGAGACCTCCAGTATCTCATCTAATAGCTTGAATCTTTGATATTCCCATCAGATCTTACAAGTTATTCTTTCTTCAATCTCTTCTCCTTCTTCTTGATTAATTTCCATAATCCTTTTAGTCATTCTCCAAGATCTAGCTCAATAACTTCTTTCTTTTCTTAGCTTTTTCTCCTCATAGTTGATAACTTCAATCTTCAATATCTTAATCTTTTTCTTGATCTTTCACCATAATCCAACTTAATAACTTCTTTCTTTGCTTGACTAATCTACAAGATATTTCACATTAAATATGGTACTTAGTCAATATAGAAGATAAATACATTATGCAAATTTTTTGCTTTTTATATTTTCCATCTATATTTGACATCATTAAAACTAATCATATCTAATATTCTTCCCCTTTTTTATGATGGCAAATCCTTTAAGAAAAATATGTGAATATAACAACAAATTGAATACAATATATTTTTCTTGCCTTTCTCTCCCTCTATTTGGCATCAATGAAAAGTTTGATAGATAAATGAGGAATGCTCTTAAAAAGTGGATATGGAAACAAGTAAGGAATGCATCATCCTTCACTCTTAGGATGATGCAAATAAAAGAAGGTTTTCATGAAAACAAGTTTGGAACAATTTAAAGAGGTTTTCAAAGAAATTTTCATAATTAAAGCAAATTGAAATTAAAGATATGTAGAGTATTCCTAAAATATAAAGAAAGAGGGTTTAAATATGCTCATTTGGATTTAGCAAGTTGATGATTGATCCATAAGGTCCATTACCTTCTTTTCTTGTTGTGTTATATCCATCATGTTGTGTTCACTATACTTTCACTATGAATAATGACATCAAGTGTCAAAGTTATCTTTTCTATATGATATGTTAAAATTAAGATCATGAAAGGGAAATATAAAATTAACTCATCATCAAAACTAATTAAAAGATAATGAATGCAGATGAGTATATTAAAAGGATTTTCTTCTAATAAAGAAGATGAGCTTTCAAGATATAAAACACATGTAAATGTAAAGCTCCCCTTAATGGATGCATGGCTTAAATAAAAGGAAAATCGTTATGAGGAATACAGTTAATAACTCTCCAAGATTTAAAAAACCATTAGAAATTTTATAGAGAAAATAAGTATGAAAGTTTGAAGATTTGACAAAAATCATGTTTTGAAAATGATGATGCTATTTAAAGGTTTTAAGGTTGAAACCTGATATCACTCGAGTGGTCACACGGGTGATTCTACTCCACCATCACTAGAGTGCTTACTTTAGTGATACAACTAAGAAAATTTGAATTAAGAAAGAATACAATACCTCACTCAAGTAATGTCGTAATAACTAGAGTCATAATCCTCTGAAATCCATTGATATATCGTAAACTACTTATTATCTAGTAATGTGATATATACTGATGATCTTTGAAGATGGATGTAGAGGATCCTCAGAAAGATGAGTCTCTGTAGCCAATGGCTCTAAAGGCATCTGAAGAGCAGAAGTCCTAAATGATCTTTGAATAGGATTTCAAAATAAATCAGCCTCTACTCATAGCTTCTCATCAGGCTAGTACGCTCCTATATCATCTTGGTCTAAGCCTCTTATTGCTCAAATAGAACTTTGAAGTTTTGGTTTACTAAGTCACATAGTTGTCTTATCTTATCATTTACTAAAGTGATTAACTCAGTATTATTTATAGCAAGATCAGTGTAAAATTGCTAAAGCTCTTCTTTTAGATAGTTCTAGATAGATGGACCAAAGAATGTTGTACCAGGGGGACCAGCTCTAGCAGAATATTGTGTCTCATCTACCCTTGAAGTCTCAACTCCCATCTTCTACACCTCTTGTTGAGTAAACAACATTTAGAAGTTCTAATTTATCAGAGTACATAACTTCTTAACTCTATCATCTACAGCCTTAATGAGCTTCTCATTGTTATTAGTAACATCAAGTGAAAAATTATGAAGCTCAGTCTGTTTGAATGGTAGATCAAATGAAAAAAGGTCCATGTGTTCGAGCTCTAGCTGAGGATTATGCTTTATCATCTCTAGCTACCTTAGCCTTTACTCTCTGTCTCTTGCTAGGACCACTCTCTAGTGACAAGTATATCTTTACCTTATGGGTGTGCAGCTTCTTCACATATAGGAATCCACATAAAGGGCTCATTTGGTTCCAAGTACCAAATCTTGTTTACATTCAGAAACAGTGAAACCAACTAAAGATAATGAGTAAGAGTAGATTTGATAAATATGTATTTATATCTATTGATCTCAGATAAGATAATTTCTCCAATATTCCTCTTTTCTTTGCTGATGATAGAGGTCATTATGTGATAATTCTTCTTGATGAAGTTAATAAAGTTATTGTCCTAATTTATTATAGCTCTAGTTTAGACATACTATATAATTCTATAAATATCAAACATAAAGCCAAGATTAAAGTTGAGAATCCCTATAAGATCACCAATCTTGAAGATTTTGTACTTCTTAAGCTCATTGTATGCCTTGAAAGGTCTAGTAAGAGGCTTGTTGATGCCCATTACTTATTGATCTTTAAGGCTGAGATAGTGACCTTCTAACCTTTAATAGTTGTCTCATCAATTATTGTGCCTTTCTCAAAATATCTCTGTTGGCTCCAATATCACAGTAAAAATGTATTATTACCTTGGGACAATAAGGAAGATGGGTAGGCAACAAAGGCTCATAGTGGCTAGACTTGTTCTTGGCCATGAGCTGCTTTGAAATAAATCTCAGCTAGGGCCACTTAGGAGGTCTTCATTTTCTTTCTCTTTCTCTTTCTTTGATTGCATAACTAGCTAGTCACTTACTAATTATGGGTGTTACTCGAGTGATACTATAGATTCTGCTTCTAGCCACACTATAGCATTACCAGTCATGCCTACTCTATTAGCCTCTATTCTTTGCACCCAAAAGTAAAGCATCTTTGACAACTCTTGCAAAAATATAAATACATGCTCTTTGATACCCAACTTCTCTTGGGTCAATACAATGTTAGATATAAGCACTCTTTACTCTTACATAATTATATGATATTTGAGCAAAGAGTGTAATAAAATATTAAAGATAACTTTTACCCAATTAATAATAGTTACTGAACATAAAGAGTAACAAACAAATGATGCCAAGAATGATATTTTTCAATGATCAATGACAATTTTTAAATACATTTTATATAGAAAATGTGTCATTGATAATATTTTCATGCAATCCATGTAAGTCAGATCAAAGAGAGTAGATAATCTATCAATAACGACCAACTTTTATGAAATGGCAAAGCATGAATTGAATTAAGTTTTCCAAGAATGGAGATAAAATATGCAAATTATTTTAAATCACAAATGTTATTTCTAATCATGACAATGCATTGTAAAATTGGAATTTTGAATATATGCAAAAACTCATTTTTGAAGCATGTTTACAATCGATACTCATGTTAAAAATGATGGAAGTCAACAAGTTAAAAATATATTAGAATGCTTCAATTTTAAAGAACATGTCGAACATTGAAGTTAACATGTTGAAAATTTTTTCCAAGAGCAAAAGTCATAAGGGTAAAGCATTAGCTAAATAGACTTAACATAATAGAACAAAATGACTTTGCTATTGACCAAAAGATAATATCAATTATTACTGTATTTGAGCAACAAAACAAATACAAGGAAGCACATACCCATTAGTCCAAATAACTAGAGTTCTAGAATATTATCCTAGTAAGTTATTCCACTATAATGGTTATTGCATTAACATTTAATGCATTAATGAACATTCATATTGCTTGCAATAACTCAACTAATAAGGATTTATGCATTAGGGATAAGGCTTTTCACGAATTGAATTCTTTTCTAGGATATAGACTTGAAACTCATATAGATGGTCAGCTTGTTAGACATGATGTATAACTCATTAAGAAAGTAAAGACTGAGGAGTTCAAATACAACATAATACATTTAAGACTAATGATCAAGATATCATTGATGGGGAAAACTTTGGCAAATGAATTTCAAGCATTTTTGACATTAAGTACACAAAAGTATCAACTTCCTATTCACTACAAAAAAAATGGCAATTCATAGTGATGGTTTTATAGTGGTTTATTTAAACCACTAAAAATATGAGAATTTGTAGCAGTTTTAAGCAAAACCACTACAACTTTGCAATGGTATAACTCACTCCAAGTGACACAGGGGTTAAGGAACACATTTTGTAGTGGTTTACAAGTAATGACTGGTACAAATTTTGGTGCCAAATTTACTAGGTTATTTTGTAGTGGTTAATCCATAGTAACTAAGACAGATGTAGTGCCATATGGTGCGAAGCTATCGCGACTATTGTGGCAGTTACTTGTTAGTGGTTTCTGTGATAATAACCACTATGGAATGCAAAGTGTTGCCTATTTATGGCGGTTATAGAGCTATTTGTAGCAGTTACAGCTGAGAATCGCTACAGAATGCAAAGGGTCCTTAGGTTTGTAGCGCTTTTGAATAACCGTGAAAAATTTTAACGTTTACTAAGTTATTTTGTAATGGTTATGGTAGTAGTTTCCTTTAAAACAGTTATAAAATCCAACTCTCTAAAAGTGCCCTGACCCCTCATTTTCACAATTTTGCCAATTTGATTTCTCACGTGTGCTTTGAGTTATTCCTTCAGATCTTAGGTTTCTTCTCTCAAGCTTTTTACAGAGTTTACCCCTTGAGGTGAGTAAAGTTAAGTCATTTATCTAGTTTTTTGCCTATTATTGTATAATTTGATATAAATGTTGCTATTTTTTTTTGCAGTTATAACTTTCAAGAGAGACAAGCGGAAGGGGAAAGAGGTTGAGCTTTCCCCAAGACCTATTCTATGGGGCAGCAGTAGTAGAGGAGGGGTTATTGGGAAGGGGCAGTAGGGCGGTAGACACATGCCATCACAACAGGTGATCGCACCACAGCAGCCACATCAGATGGCCCCACAGCTGTAGCATTTGGCCCCACAGTAGATAGTCCCACAGGAGGTGACTACACCACAAGTGCCTGCTCAGGGCGAAGGGGTCGACCTGTGCCTGAGCAATTAAAATGGGAATGAGGAGTTTGACTTGTAGATTACTCTCAGTAATATGGACCAATTCCTGGATGAAGAAGACGCCTGGGACCAGCATAACCCTCGACAATCGTCTACTCGGTCGATAGGGTTTAAGGTGTAGGTGCAAGGTAAATTTAGTTATTGTTTTAATAAATTTAATATTGAAATTTGATAGGTTAAATTTAATTAACGTATGTGGTGAAGTGTGTAGAAGGGTAGGGGAACATTTCTACCAGGACTACCTAGACCAAATACTACATGTGATAGATCTGTGGAATGAGACCACTGACTAGCCGATTGACAATGGAGATCACCTGTTCAACCGATATCTGAACGAGCTGGATTCTAATTGGATGCGGTTCCCCATATACTTCAAGACCTGGAAGAATGTTTCGAAGATGTTGAAGGATCTAGCATGGGATGACACTGTGAAGGCAATTAATTGTATTTAATTATTATTAATTAATTGCATTTATAATTAATTGTATTTAATTAGTATTTATTAATTGCACCATTCATAATTAATTGTATTTAATTATTATTTATTTATTGTAGCATTTTTAATTAATTGTATTTCATTATTGTTTATTCAATTATGTTACAAAATAAGTTTGTTATTCGGGATAAGAGGAAGAGGTACACACTTATCAAGATAAGGGATGGCTGGAAGAATAAGAGGAATCGTCTCTTCCACAGTGCGAATAAGGATGGGACAATACCTTTAGAGCAGCTGATCAAGAACGTCCCGAATGGCGTCCTACTTAATAACTAGGCGAGTTTTGTCCAGTACAGGAGAAGCCCAGAAGGGCAAGTAATTTTTTTGTAATTATAATTTTAATAATTTTTTTAATAAGTAATTTTTTAATATTTTTTAATATTTATTACTTTTTTATCCTTTTTCATAATTTTAATGCTGTGTTTTTTATGCAGGCTTTTTCTCAGAGAAATGTGAGGAGCCAAGGGTAGCAGAAGATCCATTACATGGCTGGATCAAAGACATTTGTTGTTAATTACAATGAATTAGTAATTTTTTACAATGTCAATTAATTTTAGCTTTATATTGTAAATTTATTATTTTTTATTTATAATACTAATTGAATGTTTTTATTGTTTTAGGAAAGGAAGACTTAGGAGAGGAACTGTCGGACGAACTACGGGGAGTTATTCATTGTCACACATAGACACCGGGATGGGACTCTAACGTCTCAATAGGCAGAGGAGGCCATTGTAAGATATCAAATTGTTTTATTTATTGTTTATACAACTAATTTGTTGTTAATGATAATAATAATTGAATGTTTCATAAAATGGCAAGAGTGGATTCAGCAGTCCTAGGCTGAGTTGTGTGAGGCCCAAACCCAGGAGTCATAGGGGTCTGTGAACCGCACTTTGCCATTGAAAACCTGTTTGGGCCCAGTTGGCCACCTTGGCTACATAAGGAGGATGGGGTTAGGCACCAAAACTAGCATGGTCTATAGGAAGGGCAACGCCTCTGAGGCTGGCAACTCTTGAGCAAGGACATCCAGGGTCAAACGTCCGAGGGAAGAGTCTGTTGAGAAGCTTCATTCAGAGGTTGCTAGAGCACATGCCATGATGGTCGATTAGATGCAGCAGCAAGCCGATTTCTATTATGCTCGACATACGCAGTGGCGGGATATCACAAACTACATGTTGTCTCGCTAGTGGAGTCACCTGTTCCCTGAGGTGGAGCACCAAAAAGTCCCCCTATCCTAAGGTTTGTCATCCAGCCGCTTCCTCATCCTCCTCCTCCTATAGATGATAGTGCTTTTAACTCTGCTCAGCCTCTTGAGAGAGGACCTGATGGTCAGGGTGGTGATCCTGCCTCACTGAGAGTTTTAGAACCAGCTAACACCCAAGAGAGGGGTGAATTGGGTATATGATAAAAAGCTTAAGAACTTTGAAAATCTTTTCGCATCTTAGTGGAAACAGTAAATATGAAAATAATGAATTATAAATTAACAATTAGATTAAATAATGTATGCTGGAAATATAAGAGCTTAGGGAAGAGAATATGCAAACTATGATTTATCTTGGTTTGGTCCAATATGTGATGACATACGTCTAGTCCCAGGCTCCTCCAGATATTTTCAAATCCACTATCTTTTTGTTTAATCCGAGCACAAGAAAAGCCTTTACAACCCACAAGTTTAGTCGGGCACTTGTGAAACCTTTTACAAATCTCTCATTGAGTTACTCTCCCTTTCACACCATAAGGTTACAACTAAGTTACTCCCCCTTACAAACCACAAGGATACAACTTTGATAATGAAAGATTACAATCAATCTTCTCCCTCTCAGAAGTGAATAAGATGAACACTGAAGTACAATACAAATGATTACACTCTCAAATACACATAATATGGAAAATAGATAAGAACAGAGAGTGTCTGGGTCGAGGTGAATAGCTTATGATATGATCATGTTGATGTTGGCTTTTTGTTCTCATCATTTTTCTGAACTATGGATGCCCTTCTATCTATAGTTGATGAAAATTGATGACCATTTTAGCATTTCAACTTATCAAATGGAGTGCAGCTGCTTCTTTTGTTCGTTTGCTTGAATTTGAAAGCTAGTCGTTACCAATATTGGATGCTCTACTTCTGTAAAGTCAACTTTTGTCTCTTTACATCATCCCTTCAATTTATTCCTGGAGAAATGCATTAAACACTAATACAATGAAGTGTTAGAATGATTGGAAGCAAGAAAAGTGAGTTTTATAATCATTTCCAAGATTTTTAGAAACTTCAAAACATTGTTTGTCGCAACACTCGAGTGATCCTAGGTCATTACTCGAGTGATCACTCGAGTAATCCCCTTCAAAATCTAGCCAAGATCATTTCCAACTTCATCACTTGAGTGGTCACTTGAGTAATCCTTGGACATCACTCGAGTGATTTCTTGATTTTGATTTGAAACATGGAAAATTACATATCATCAGCAAGCTCTCATTGTCTATATTCCAATGCAACAAGAATCACCTCCAAACTCATTGTATACAGAAAGTTATGATCCAAAGAGTATCTACTGTTCCTGACACTCTTTAAAGTTTCCAATGTCAACTTTCAAATTGTATAAATCTTAGCATATAACTTCAAATATGACCAACCACCTATCCATGGAAATCTCTTTAAGTCTAGTTTCATATGGCACTAGTTTCTTCTCAATCCAATTTGTAGTTTGAGAGTTATATCCAAAATATCAAAGCTATTCTGGAATAAGTTGCTGATTTTAGTGTCAACTTCAAAAGATCATATCTCTTTAATCTGAACTTCTTTGAATGTGATTTTGGTGTCTATTTTAGTGTTGGAAGTCTAGTTTTATATGCCACTAGTTTTAGTTCAATTCGATATGTGGCTTAAAAGATATATCTAAAATACTGGACCTCTATTATGCTGGGCAAAAATAGAGCACATCAAAATTCCATCACTCCAATGATCACTAGAGTGATTTTGGGTCATCACTCAAGTGATCACCTCCAAAATGAGGCAGTGGCATATCACTCGAGTGATCACTTCTGAAGGTAGTATAACTTCCGAACAAGTCATTTTAGCTTCATATTGACCCATTTCAACCTCCAGTATCACTTCTAAGAGCTTGAATCTTGATACTCTCATTTGATCTTGCAAGTTCTTCTTTCTTCAATCTCTTTCTTCTTGATTTTCCTCTTGATGATTATTCTTCATAACCCAACTAGATATCTTCTTAAATATCTTCAATCTTCTTCTTTCTTTGTTTGACTAATCTTGAATCTTGATATTCCCATTAGATCTTACAATTTTTTTCATTCTTCAATCCCTTGCCTCTTGATTTTCTTCTTGATGATCATTTTCCGTTTATGAGGCATTATAAGCAAAATAACATCAACCCACTGTGGGGTTTATGACTAATTTACAAGATATATAATATTAAATATAATAGTTAGTCAATGTAGAAGATAAGTTTATTATACAAACTTTTGGCTTTTAATATTTGACATCATCAAAACTAATCATATCTAACAGAGAGAACCTGATGATCAGGCTCCTAATAGTTAGTTTAGTTAGTCTAGTTGATTTATGATAATTTATTTTATTTTATAACAATTATAAACAATTTAAAATTGTTATTTCTATTTTAATTTATGTAATATCTTGTTCCAATTTGACGTCATTAAACAATTTAAAAAAAATTAAAAAACAACTGAACTTTGCAGCAATTCTTACATACAAACTACTACAAAGTATACATCTGTAGCGGTTATACGACAATAACCACTACAAAATGGCCATCTTTATAGCGATTTATTTCATACAACCGCTATAAAGTGGACTTGAACATTTGTAGTGGTTTGTTTGAAGTAACCACTACAAAATGTTACACATTTTCAATTTTGAATTTATCATTCCCGCTAACAATCATCAAAGTTTGTAGTGGTTTGATACACGTAACCCCTATAAACTGCTACATGTTTGAATTTTGAATGTGTCATTCTCATCAATGGTCATGAACTTTTGTAGCTATTTTTTTCACTTAACCACTACACATTGTAACACATTTGAATTTTGAATTTGCCATTCCCTCTAACGGTAATGAAGTTTATAGCAATTTTTTCCAATTAACAGCTATAAAGGCTGACAATTTTCAATTTTGAATTTATGATCCGTCCAATAGTCATGACATATTGTAGCAGTTTCTTCAACCAAAACCGCTACAAAAGGACACAGAGTAGCAGTTGTGGTAATGGTTTTGTATCCACTAGAAATGTTTGTACGTTGGAGAACTTCAATTTAAGCTTGCAGGCATATGTTATTCTTTCTTCACTCATCTTCTTTGATAAATTTTTTCACTTGCTATGGATAAGTCATGAATCAAGTTGCCACACAATTCTCTATCTTATTTATATAGATTAAACAACTTCTTGGATTTTGCTCACTCTCAAGCCAGCCATAATGGTATGATCGTATGTTTGTGTCGGAGATTCAAGTTCAAGAAGTGGCATACACAAGAAGTTGTTAAGGAACATTTGCTTGTGAAGCTTTGCCGAAAGAGTATAGGTTCTAGGGTATTCATGGTGAGAAGGCCAGTATGAGATATGATGATGCTCTTCCTTGAAATTCACAAGTAAAAGTTCAAGTAGACGAAGATGATCCTGTTAATGATGCTATGTGTGATGCTTTTAGTTTTCAAGATGACAACTTCAATAAAGAAGTGAGGGTTCATACCTTGTGTTCTTGAGGAATGAAGTAGCTCAAGATTTTTTTAGCCTAATGAATGATGCAGATTGTCCTTTATATCAAGGTTTTCAAAAATACTTGAAATTATCTTTCTTGATCAAATTGTATCATATCAAGTGCTTGTATGGAATCATAGATAAGGAAATGTTGATGTTGCTAGAATTATTACAAGATACGTTCCTCGATGCGGAGATTCCTAAATCATTCTATGAGGCCAAGAAGATTATTAACATATTGGGCTTGGACTACCAAAAAATTGATGCATGCCCAAATAATTGTATATAGTATTAGGGAGATGATGCCAGTAGGGATACTTGCAACTGATGTCACATATATAGGTACAAGACAATTTCGGAAGGGGAAAAAGTAGAAAAAGAAACCTGCAAAGATTCTCAGGTACTTTCCTTTGAAGGCGTAGTTAACAATATTGTTTATGTCATCCAAAATAGTTGAGCACATGAAGTGGCATGAAGTTGATAAGAATAAATATGGTAAATTAAGACATCCTTGGGATGCATAAGCCTGAAAAGCGTTTGACTCAAAATTTCCATCTTTCGTAGATGACCCTAGAAATGTTTGGCTTTGCTTTAGCGACCAACAATTTTAATCCCTATGGGAATCTTAGTACAAGTTACAGTATTTGGCCAATAGTCTTAGTTCCCTACAACTTGCCCCCTAGATATGTATGAAACAAAGCTCCTTCATTTTGTCTATAATCATTCTAGGAAAAAAGGCACCGGGAAATAACATCGATGTGTATCTCCAACCGCTTATTGCAGGATTGTTGGACTTATCAAATGTCAGTATTGAGACGTATAATGCATATGAGACGACATTGTTCAACTTGCATGCAACCTTGATGTAGACTATAAGTGACTTTCCTGCCAGGGCTTGGAACATTATCTGGGTGGAATGTACATACAGGGATGGCTTATCCAGGTTGCAATTTTGACTCTGATGCAGTACACCTTCCCCAACTTCAAAAGTTGTGCTTCATGGGTCACCGAAGGTTTCTCGATGGTAAGCACTAGTTTAGATTGCAAAGAAATCATTTCAATGAGAAACCAGAAAAAAGAGGACCTCCTCAAACTTTATCCAGTCCAAATATCTTACAGCAGCTTCAGGATGTTGAATTTGAGTTTGGAAAAAGTGACAATGTAGCAAAAGCAGGGTGAAAGACTCACAGGTCTTCGGCTTCTTCCCCTCAACAATGGCAGAAGCTAAACAATTTATTCACTCTTCTATATTGGAAATCTAATTTACTTTTATAGAGTCTTGATGTCATGCACATTAAAAAAGATGTGCGCGACAATGTGCTATACACTCTGCTTAACGAACCTGGCAAGTTAAAAGACTATCTTCAAGCGAGGAAAGATTCACGAGCCATGGGACTTCGTGAAGACACGTGGCCAGATGAGCATGACAAATTTCAACCAGCAAAGTTCACCCTTACAAAACAGAACAAGGAAGTCTTCCTCTCGACATTGAAGAAAATAAAAGTTCCTGATGGGTATTCAAGCAACATTTCACGATGTATTAACATTCAGGCTCGAAAGGTTTCTAGCCTGAAGAGTCATGACTCATATGTTCTTATACAATAATTACTTCCACTGGCTATAAAGAATGTACTTCTTCCCAATGTGTTCATCATTTTGGTGGAGTTGTGTTCTTTCTTTCAGAAGTTGTATTCCAAGGTTTTGATCGTTAAGGAGCTCAATCAGCTGCGATCCAAAATTATTCTTACGCTTTGTTATTTAGAGATGATCTTTCTTCCCTCATTTTTCATTGTGATGGTTCACTTGATAGTCCACCTTGTTCATGAAACAAAGCTCATTGGCCCAATTCAATATCAATGGATGTATCTTATTGAGAGGTACTAATTTTACATATGTGCATCACCATTACCTTCTAAATTTGCTAGTTACCCATTTCACCATTTACTATCATTTTTCCATTAGTATTTTATATGTTTGTAGCAGTTTTAAAGCTATGTTTTGTGGCTTTACTTGCTTTTTTTTAAGTCATCTTCGTCTTGGAGCTTGATCAGTTCTATAGAGGAAAGCCCAAACTTTTATGTATAATATGGTGAGCACTGTTCCTTGATTAATGTTTAATTCCCTTTGCTATAATATTAATGTGATCATGAATTTATTTGGGTTTCTTATATGCATAACTATTTTTTTATTTTTGTTCTTAATTTTCTGCTTCATAATAAAAAAAATTAATTCTAGAAATTAGACAAAAATATAGTCATATGAAATTTATTTAAGATGTAATATTTTTTAATTTGAAGTTAATTTATATTAAAAATTATAAGAATATAAAAAATTATTTTATATTATTATTACATTTATATATTAATTAATAACTAATAAATAATTACTAACTAAAATTTTTTTATTAATATTAATTAATATCTAATAAATTTTATTTTTTTATAAATAAATTTTTATATGACCATTTTGTCTCTACATGGAGCAAAACCTTTGGTTGGAAACTTGAGAAGCCAAAACCAAAATGAGGAAAAAGTTGAGGGATGAAAGATGGTATTAACCATGGTTCCCGGACCCGGACCGGACCGGCCGGTCCGGACTGGAAACCGCCGAACCGGTCACTAGACCGATCCAGTTCCCGGTCCGGTCCGGGTCCCAATTTAAAAAAAAAAAAATTTAACTTTTTCCTTTAGAATTTCATACTATAAGCCTAAAATTTTCAATTACTCACTGGTTTGGTCCCGGTTTAGCTCCGGTTTGGCCCCGGTTTGACCCACTGACCCTTAACCCAGTACCCCGACCGGTTCAATACCCGGTCCGGGTTTTAATACCTTGGTATTAACCCAATTTTTTAAATTAATTATTATTATTTAATTAAATTTAATTTTAAAAACAATGTCTTTATAAAGATGATATAATAATATTATATATATATATATATATAATTGTGTAGTAATAAAACGCCGAAGCAATCGAGCCCATCCAATAAGGAATCACGCGCGTATGGACGAGATATTGGGCTCAAACCAAAGGAGGGCAAGTTGAGTTTCATTTTTAGGAAAAAAAGAGGTTGCGACACGTGACAGAGCAAAGCTTCACCATGTGGCCAATCTGGGCACCAGCGACAAGTTGGAGGTCGCCGAAGCAACCACGTAGCTTTTAAAAATTTTAAAAATAAAAAATAATTTTGCGAGGGAATTTCCAAAGGAAAATTGTGACAGAAAATTTCCGTCCGAAATTTCGTCAGAAAATTGCGACGGAATTAATTCATCTGAAATCCATCAAAAACTCTGAATTCCGTGACAAATTTTGTGGCAAATTCCGTCAAAAATTTAGTATTTTTTTGTAATGGCAAACACTGGTGGTTTGAAGTTAGAGGAACCAATCCACAACCACCTACGTACGATGGAGCTTCCACACCATCACATTTTACAATAAGATCTACATCTCATCCAATTTTCAAGAAAATTTTGGCTACTAGTTTTTCTCGATGAAGAAAAAAAAAATCTTCAAATGGAAAAGTTCCTACAAACATCCTCTTTTTCAAGAATTTTAATTTGCCAACTTAGTTATAGGAATTATTGATAATTTTGATGTGAATACAAAGAAAACAAAATAAACCTTCACTATTTGAACCACGACAATTTGGTTTAGGCCCAAGCTTGTCAAGGGTCAGACTTATGATTTAGAACCTCTATGAGGAATTAGGCAAAAAAGTTGTCAACCTTTTAAGCTTGCCAATTTTTTTTTTTAAATTTTATTACATAACTAGAAGTTGAGTTTTGCTTTGAAATTGAAAATGATTTTTTAAATGATTTTTTAAAATTGAAAATGTTTTTCAAATCTTATAGTGTTTCTATTGAACATTTTAAAGAAAAGAATTGATTATATTCTTATTAAAAAAACTAAGAGAAGCTTGTTATTGATATTATAGTTAGTTAAAAGTCTTCTAATTGATTTTTATCAAAATCATTACTCAATTTTTAAGAATCTTTCATTTGGTTTTTAATATTTTCCCAAAGAAATTTTTCCTTATGAAATATTGAAAGAATCATTTTTTTTATTGATGTAAGGTTAACAAAGAGAAAAATTTTTGAATTATATTTGAAGAGGTCTGAATATTATGCAAACTATATCAAAAAGAGAAACTAACAATACACATTGAAAACTGAGAAAGTAGAATCTCTATCTTATGAAGAATATTGTTTTAAGACAAATGGTCACTTATTCTATTTATCAAAAAATATAAAACATTTAATACTTTAAAAATATTTGTCTTAAATAACAAATTTTTATGTTTTAATTTAATTTCTTTAAGAAAATAAAAAATAATTGTTTTTTGTTAAACGGGCTTGAAGTTCGGGGGCCAGCCGGAGCTGGTGAGTAAACGGGCCGGGATTGAAAATAAAGACCTTTTTATGGGAGTTGGGCTTAAAAGGGCCATCTTGTTTAGGCCTAAGCTAGTGAAGGGCCAGTTCCGCTAGGTCGCCCTGGCCCTTTTTCTCACCTCTAATAAAAAATTACCAGCAAAGCTTCATCAAGTAAGCATGATCTTTGACCCTTGATCCACAAAGACTCTGGTTTTAGGGTCCAAAAAAATTAAGTGCAATTTCGTGGTCTTTACAGAAGAATCCCATAAGAAACTTATGTCATGCTTCTCAAACTCATCCACAAGGTGAGTCTGAATAAATAACTATGCTTTATCTTGCGCTTCTCCCTGCCATATTCACTATTTTTCCTTTCCATGAGAATAAGTATTCTTCAGCACTCTTACATGCGGAGAGGGATTTAAATGAATAACTTCATATGTAAATAAAAAAAAGGCTAAAACAGATCCCCAACCCGAACACAAAGTCAATACATACCAAAATCTCTAGTACGCTCAACAGTACTATTACAATTGACATTCTCAAAAAAAAAAAAAAAAACAATCTTGTTCTACTGGCATTCAAACTCTGACCTTAAACTACACAAATCCTAGCATGTTTTGCTCCAAGACAATAAACTGCTCTTATGCTCTGTTACTAATTTGACCCAACCATCTTATACCTCTTGAAGAACATACAACACATTACATTTTTTTAATAGCATAAAGAGATTGATTTATTGACATATGTCAATTAATGAGTCTAATTAAAAATTACTTGTCTCATTCCTTGAAAAACTTTCACTCACTACTCATAAGTTTTATGATCAGTCTGAACTAGAGCAAAAACAAGAAAAATATACACGCAGCTGAAATTATTAACTAGCAAATAAGAACCTTTCATTAATCAACTATTCATGGTTTATATTTTTCAGGTCCAAAATGTATAAATGAACATACAAGTAAGAAGCCAAAGTTCTTATCAATTTAGTGCAGGTAAGACAAAAAAGATCTAACTTTCAAGTTTGAACAGAGAAATGAGAATGTACCATAACAACAATCAGGGATCACAAGGGGAAAAATAAAATAAAAACTGCAGCATCAATTTCCTCAAGTACAGAGGTCCAGGAAGATTATACAACCACCTTCCCCTCTCTCATTCCCTTGCTCTCATGGTTATTGAAAGAGGAAGAAATTAGACTAATCAATAAACAATAATCAAATATGCATTGTTGCTAGAACCAATCAAAGATATAAAAATGAGAGCGGAAAAGGATGCCCTGGAAGACCTGGAAATTATGTAAGGGGGGAAGTTGATACCTCAATGAGATTGAAACCCCAAAGAGAGACGACCTTCATGATACTTTGGCCGTCTTGAAGTGCCAAGTCTAGTTCCGTTTCGACCAATCAGAGGAACAATTATGATCTTTACAACTGTGGACATGTAAGCACGCCATTTTTAGCTTCACTCACAAAAGTTTCAGCGAGGTTAATGAGCTGCCAGAAGCGCAAACAAAATAAGTAGGGAAATTAAACCATGTTTATGCGAAGAAGAAAAAGGTCAACCAACGCCTGAGAATTAAAATTCTGCATCCCTTTCACGTTATTTTCATCACAGATCTTGAATCTGAATTATTTCGGTGGCCTGGGGCTTCGGTTCAACTCTAATATAGTTCTGATCACTGAATCAAACGTTTGGTTCTTCTAATCGGTTCGGTTCACAGCGTCTGATTCCTAACTGTGGAACACACTATTTTTCTGAATTGGTTGGGGAACTTTTTGACTGATTTGCCGTCATCCACATTTAAACCATAATAACAAGTATTCATCTACTAAACAAGATGTCCTAAACTTATTAGGTAGAGTCTCATGCTGATAACATGTTATAAATGAAAGGAAAAGAATATGAGAGGAATAGATGATAAATATTATTCAAGTTCAAGGTGTATATAACACATAACGCATGCCCTCTATAGGTATAACCTTACAATCTCAATAGAATTGATATCCACATATTTAATAACGATAAGAAATAATTGTGAGATACTGGAGATAATGAGATATATGAACATCAACACAAATATTATATTCGTAGCAATATTATATTTTTATGATATATTAGAGATGTCTTACGTTTTATTGCAATAAATTGTTGCCTTCAACCATTGCAACTAATGTGTTTGGATTATTTTTTAAAAGAAATTGTACGGTGTCCAATGGAAATGGCCCTTTAGTAAATTTTATTTCATGAAAAGACTAATTTGTGAAATTGAACGAACAAACAAAAATGCCCCTAAATTTAAAGTATTTCCAGCATCTCAATCATAACAAATGAATGTGCTATTATTACCCCAAAAATTGTCCTCCCCACCAGCATTTGAAGCATATCTCTCTAAGCGAAAAGCATTCCCCATGTCAAATCTGTCTGGCAATAGTAAAGTAAAAGACTATTATGAGTCATATATTGTGAGAGTTACTTTAAATGAGGGGTCTTATAAAGCCTTGGGTTCCCTAACTCCAATAGCTAATTTTTTGGTGTAGGTTTACCATATACTTGTGCTTATTACAGAGGAATTTGCAAGGATGTTGTTTTCTGCACTGATTACTAGTGTCTTGATTTTGAAAAGCAGAACATTATGATGATAAGTCCCATTATATTTCATCTTGCAAGTTCTAATCTCAATAAAACAGAAAATTAAGAACAAAAATACGAAAATAGTTATACATATGAGAAACTCAAAGAAATTCACAATCACATTAATATTATAGTAAAGGAGTAAAACATGAATCAAGTAACAATGCTCACCCTATTCTATATAAAGGTTTGGTCTTTCCTCATCTCGGAGGCGAAAGCATATGATAGAACTGATCAAACTCCAAGACGAAGATGAAGTAAAAAATCAATGAAAGACACAAAACATAGCTTCCACACTTGTAGATGAGTTAATGAATAGGGAAAAGAATCCAACATGCTGTACTGAACATGATACACCCAAGATGCTGGAGGCACTACATACATAACAAATGATGTGACGTTTCAATTTTTTATAAGCACGCATGACCAGTTTGAAGTTGATGAACTAACAGACATGCCGTTGAGATCTCTTCCTGAAATCAGAAACGAAGGAATTGTTGTGCAATTCAGGCTTCTATGTTTACCATATCCAATTTAATTTTCCTGGCAATTAAAATTGGTAATAAACTAGTGAGGTATCTATATATCTAATAACACTGATCCACCAAGCTGATTGCTCTTATGCGGCTTCCCATCGGCTTCACACTCATATTACTGTTCACAAGGGGTAAATGGCTTACTGCCAAAAAAAAAAGGCATCGGCTTTGTTTGAGCTCTTGGCTTCATTAATTCGCTTTGGGCTCCATGATACACACACAGAAGCCATTCTTTCAGAGGAAAATTCAAAATTCAAACAACCTGGTACCTCCCACCTCAAATATCATTTGTCTTATTTCCATTTATCTTCCTTGACCTTCTCTCACCAAAACACCTCCTCCTTTGTGCTCAGTGATTGGAGAGAAGACAGAGAATGAGGCGGTTGAGAAATTCTAGTGGTCAAGGTGGTGGCCGATGAGAGGAAGAGGGAAAGGACGGTGGTGATAACGACGGCCAAACAATGCTCTGGGTTGAAGTTGCTCCGATCTCTCTCTCTGCTCTGATCTGCGGTGCCTCTAGTCTGGTTCAAGAAGGTCGAAGCTATTCTGGTGTGTTGCTGCGGCGCTATCTAAAGCTCTAGCTTCTGTCTTCTCTGTTGTGTTGGAGGGTGAAGAAGAAGAAAAAGACATAGCCGGCTACAATGGTGGAAGAGATGAGGTCGCCGGAGACAGAGATGTGATGTTTATTAGATGTGATTGAAAAAAAAAAAAGACGTCACCACAACTTTTCGTCTCTCAGCCAAAGACTCCATTTCCAGTTTGTCCCCATTTTTTCTCTCACCTTCATCACCCACCTCGCCATCTAATACCTCAGGCTCCCTCCATTAAGAGCTCCGCTGGTTTTAGTTTCTTCTTCTAGAGTCGCGATTGAAGAGGCAAAGGCGACTGGACCAAGGGAGGTTTATTTTTTGGAGCTCAGGTTTGGACCAAACAAATTCATTCTCTGCTTTTCTGGTCAAGGAGACTATTCCTAATGCTCAATGATTTTTTTTTTCATTTTTATTCGTCCATACCCATTATTTTCCTAGAGACAGCGGCGATAGCGACAAAGAATCAATGACGATGAAGATGGGCCCTTTTCTGCAAATACAGGCTTGTATGGCTGAACCAGGCAAGCACCTTTTAACTATGAAGAAAGGAGAGAAATTCGTTGTGATTCCTTATGTTGTTAAAGCGATAGACATGTCTTTTAGATTCTCTGTTCATGAATTTGTGTTGGTTCTTCTGATTTTGCGTTATGAGCATTCATCTGGTCTTTCATTTTGGAAAAAGCCTAATTTAACCGATGCTCTTTTGATTTCAAGCATTCATCTGGACTCACCGAATGGTGTTATCTTCACAGGGGTAAACATACCAGCTATTGTTGTGAAGAGTGATGGTGGCTAAAGCTATGCTTCAATAGATCTAGCTGCTCTTTGGTAAGATTTCTTTCTTTCTTGCTTGTACTGATTCATTTAGTCAAATTTCTAAAAAAAAAATTTAGTTGTCAATTTCTCACCTATCAAGTAGTCAAATATTATGATAAATTACTGTGCTATTTTTTTACCTACCCGGTTAAATGTTAATTGTTTTCCTCCATTCAAGTTGACTATAGGATACTTAGTCTAATATTACAAACTAAATATTAATTATCTCACTACTTCATGTTAAGGATTCTAATGTTTCGTTTGTTTGTTTGTGAGATTTAGCTTGACGGTTGAAGTAAATATGATGATGTTGTAATTTTCAATTTTTTTTCCATGAGTCTGATGAAATAAAATTGAGACAGATCTCTCTGGGAATTAAAAGAAGCATAAACATAAAAAGTGAGTGACATAAAAGGCATCTGTGCTGTCATTTTATTCCCATTTCATGCTTGTCTTATGTAGTAGAGTTTTTGCTTATCATATATTAAAGAAAGGGGAATTTTAGTATGCATGAAACACCAAAGATATGCATGCCCCTACACATATCTTTAAAGTCCATTTCAGGCGCAGTCCTTATAAATAAAATTAGACAATGCTTTATGTCATAAATATGTTTTCACCCTTTTGCCCTTCTGTTCTAAATGCTTTTAATGTGTTTCACGTTTTTGGTACCTGATTATGCACTTTTTATTTATGGATGACAATAACAGCTTCCTTCTACGTGAAATAATGGCATGCTACTGCCCTTTGGACAAATGTAGCACCTTGGTCACAATTCATAATCTTGAGGGTACTAAATAAAGTATATATCGTTTAGATTTAGGAGGATGCTAACTAACATAAGCCTCCTTTAGTTGATCAAGTGCGCTCCATCCCTAATTTGGTTTTAGTTTTGTTTAGGCTGGAATAGAGTCTCTGTAACATGATAATTAACCAAGATCACTTATGTTGGATTTTTCTGACTGCATATAATAATATTATTGTCACAGTGTAATATTTAGAGAGGTTTGCTGCTATTTACATTAGATGGACATGGTTTGATGGTGAATTAATGCTCTTAAGTTTATATCATAGTTCTTGACTATTTTGTGATACCTTGACTTAATGCTCATGGTGAATTCATGTACATGGTTTGATGGTGAATTAATGCTCTTAAGTTTATATCATAGTTTATATCACTGCATTTGGAATCAAAAAACTTAACCACTATGAAACTATTCTCAAGTTTAGCATGCTACTATTTAAATGTGTCAGAGAAACATCTGCACTAAACATCTGCACTACAAAACTCCTCATTAGCATAGACAGGGGGCAGATGTTGCTTGCCTGTATTTTCTGGGAGGTTTGAAGTACCTTGGTCTTGTAATCTATATATTAATCTCAATAATTTTAATTCAGACAGTTGTATAATCAGGTATATGAATCTCAGCAGGACTTGACAATTTACATGTGGTTGAAGATAAGCAAGAAGTTGATCAACATAATTGTGTGATGAAAAAACAAACTCAGTGCACTGTTGACCATACTCTTGGATTGAAATATTGAACTCAGACACTTTCTGTTTTAGGATAAATTGTTAGTGTCTAATGATATGATAAGTAATATATTGCTTTTTTTTCCAGTAAGTAATATATTCATTTTGTAGGACAATAGCAAACTGTGTATGTTGTATGTTAAATATATTGTCCATAATTGAAGGCACATACATACACAATGAGGGAGTCAACGATTTAATGATAGGCTTTACAATTAAAAAACATATGGTCAAATCCTGATGACACAATAGTTTGAGGAAAAAGACAAACTTCCTTCAGCAGCACATTGTCACAAGATATCTATCTTGTCATTTTCATTCTGAGGCTGCACAATTAAAAAACATATGGTCAATCCTGATGACACAATAGTTCGAGGAAAAAACAAACTTCCTTCAGCAGCACATTGTCAGGACATAGCTGTCTTGTCATTTTCATTTTGATTAACAGAAAACTTGAGATCAGCATCTGAATATTGTCATACATGTTTTGAAGCTTACTTGTCCCAGTTTTAAAAAATTATCCATGCTCTCTGTATTCCTAACTAGTGGAGAAGCACTTCGTGATATACGGAGTACAACTACAATTATTGTACTTCACCATGAACAGGTTCCTCTACATACTATATGGCTAAAGATCAGTCATTGAGGTTGTATGCATACTTTGAGTTTTTAAGGTAAGCACTGGTCATATGCTTGCTGAAAATATAGTTGCATCAAAAGCTGGAATTTGTTCCTATATTTGTGTACTTGTAGCTTGAAAGACTTGAGGCTCTCCTAAAGCAAGTGGAGCATCATGAGTGACACAACTCCAGCTAGGAATGAGGAAAATGAAGCAAGTCCATCAGATGTACAAATTCATATGTATTTGTGGTTTGATCTTCCAATTAGTAATGAACTGTTTTCTTATTTGCTGCATAGACATTTAGTATTTTTCATTTTCTTTTGTTAATATTGAACTTGTGTCTTGTACTGTTGTTTTTTTCCCTACGAAAGACTTTTTTTTTGCTTTGCATCTGTTATTTCGCAGCTGATTGCTGCAACTTGTGCCATGGAATTACGTATTTTCTCCCGCAAGCTGTAGTTGGAGCGTTATTTTGTTTGCAGTTATTCTTGCCTTGGTATGATCAGCTGGAATGAATTTTATGTCCTTAAAAATTGCTCCCCACGCAACGCATGAGACGTCCCTTTCATGAAGAAAAGGTAGGAAGAGAAAAGCGAGCATTGCAATCATTTGAATCCACATGAGGTCAATATGTTTTGTAGAGAGTCTTTGTTTTTTCCCGCCATGTAAAAAAGTTTTTAAATTTTGATTTGAACAAGTCAGTTATGCAAGTTGTCTATGCACATACATGTCTCTTTCGTTCCTTACATGTGTAGGCCCTAAAAAATCATATTAGTCAGTGCTGGTGTCATCAATTTGTGTTGTCACTTTTTTTTCTTGTGATATAAATGATGCTGATTTGTTGAGCATTCTTGCTGCCTGTTTGGACTCTATTTTTTAAGAATAGCAGTTTTAGCTTCCTTAAACATGAAATTAGTCCTTACATCTCTCATAAATATGTGATCAAACTTTTGTCCTTGTCATATAAATGCTGAAAAAAGTGGTTCACATACTTGATGCCTGAGTAGACACTCTTTTTTAAGGACAGAAGTTGTTGTGCAGTTAAACATGAAATAAGGGATGCTTCTGTCATTAGTTAAGGCTGAATCTTGGTCAGCTTTCAAGGAGATGGTGCTTAAAAAAATCTGATATTCTGAAGGCATATATAATAATTCCAAGGACAAAAGGTTAGCTCTAAGGAAAATTACATTTAGTTAGCACTTGACCATAATAGATCTCCCAACTAATTTAGTTAGCTCCAACAGAAATTCCATTTCATTTGGGGCCATAATCTTAACATATAGGAGTTAGTTCAATTTGTCACTAATTCCAATTACATGGTGATGAACAGATGACATACTTATGTCCCTGTGAATTTCAATATGATGACCAATTTGTATGCATACCATCTTTATGTGGCATTCATGCACTTTATTAGTGACTTGAGTATTAATAGAAGTACAAGTACTATAATAAATTAGATGTTTCATGTATTATTGGATTTGTTACCCAGTATCCACACCTCAAAATGGTTTCACATTATGACACTTTTATGAAATACTTGTATAAAGTACAATTTTGTCTTTTTAATTTAGCACTTGTACTATTGGACTATTGTTCAGCTGGTGCTTGAAACACATTAGGGGCATATTGTGAACCTCTCTTATTTTTCCATGAATTTTTTGTAGTTGAAGCAAAATTAATTGTAACTGAAGCAATAAGATCAGCAAAAGTGACAGAAGTAGAGAGTGAAAGATGCAATATATTAAAAAACCACCTTGACCAAAAATTCTTGGCTGTTCTTCTAAGATTCTTGACAATTTCATGTTACTGTCAAACGTGTTACTTTGGCAGTGAAAATGAAAATTGTTCAACTGCTTTACTTTTGAAAAGAAATATGACCTGAGTCATCATATTTAACATGTATGTTTGATATCTGCATATCTTCTTATCATAAAGTCTAATGTATTTTGGACTTATCTATTTGATTTCTACTGTCCAAGTGTTTTATCATGTATTGCTTTTCCCTCCCTTCCGAAATATCTGTTATATATCTTTTCAAAGTCTAAGTTTGTCCATGATGTCACTGTATTGTGTCATGGTTGGACGTTTGTAACAGTTATACTCATCTTCAATCTATCTTAAATCTTTTATCTTCCAAAGCTCTGAATGTCAAATATCCATTTGAAATTGGCGCCAATAGACATGACGCTTGCTCTTAATCAGATCTTTTGTACAGGGAATAACTTTTGAACAGTCAAATATAGATGAAATTAGATGATGTAATGATTAAAATAACCTCTAAAATCTATAAATATTAGAAACCAACCTCTTTCTAGGCTTTTATTATTTTTAAAAAATGTTTAAAAAATCACAAAAAAATCTTATAAGTATTTTTTAAAAAAATGTGATTTTTCATGGGAAAAAAACTTAAACAGCATGCACAGTAGAAATAAAGTTATAAAATAAAAAAATACTAAAATGTAAAATTCTTAAACAATAAATTCATAAATAAACGGTCATATCACTGAAATGTCAATAAAAAAATAAAAGTCAATCCAATTTAAGAAGTTTCTTGAGGAGAGAACATTAATTGATAACTATACATCCAATAATTGAGAAGATGGGGTAAGAGAAGATGTAGGGAGTTTGGCCAAGGTTAATTTTATAATTGAAGATTTATATTTTAATCTTTAGTTCTTCAAAATAATTAGAATTTTTAAAGATCTTATTAATAAATATTCTTTTTCTTGATCATTCTTTTTAATTTTTTCTTTATTTTGCCCTTAAAATTTGCTCCATGTGCAACGCGAGAGGGAGTTGATGCTAGTTTATTTAATGATAGAGATATCATAATGGTAGTGTATTGGAGCCCCTTGGTTTTTTTGTACTCTCCCTCTCGTTTTATTTATAAAAGCTTATTAACTAAATTATGTTATTAAAATTAACTATAAATAAGAAATATATCTGAAATAAATTTCATTTTTCAAGTATGCCTTATATTTATAAGGTAAGTAAAAGAGAGAAATAAAGTAATGATGATAGAAAGTAGGAAAGAAAATGCAATATGCACTGCTACTGCTACAGAAAAAGTTATATTTTACATTTATTTTTTAATATATTTTATGGTTTTGAACCGTAAAATATATGAGCATTAAATTTTAACATTTTAGAGTTGCTACCGTACAAAAATCTGAGAAATATTATACGGTTCTTTAGTTATAATTGTAATATATTTAAAGAATATCTGACGATTCTTTATAAATAACCATTAAATTTATATTCTCATAATATTTGACAATTCGTTAATTTGTTAATAACCGTGAGCTATAGTTGTTTTTAAAGAAAACAAAAGATACTTGCGCCATATAAATATAAATACCAATTACATAAATAAATTATGCAAAACCAATAATTTTACAACCAACAAACTATTATTAATTAGAAAAAAATTACAATCACCAATATGAATTGTACTTAATCTCTAATTCAAAAAGGGTTAAGGAAAAAATTTACCAAAGAAGTTTTGTCTATGGAGCGTCTGGCAGAAATGTTTTAGAAGGGGCAAAAATACCAATGAATAATTAAAAAGGGGCAACCAGCACAAAAACCGATAAATCCATACTAACGACATTAAATTATAAGAGAAGAAAACCATAACGGCGTTAGTACAGATTTAACGGTTTTTGTGATGGATGCGTCTTTTTAATTGTTCATTGGTATTTTTACCCCTTCTAAAACATATTTGTGCAAACACTCCTTGGATAAAATTTCATTAGTAAATTTACTCCTTAACCCATTCAAAAATATAACACCAACTTCTTACATTTGGGATAACAAACGTTGAGAACTTTGCATCCATCAACATATATAAATACAGTTATACGCAAATGTTATTGAGTGGGATTAATTTTATCCACATGTATATAGAATAAAATTTTACAAAACTAAACTCATATTACCTAGTTAAATATATATGTAGAGTAACGTATTTTTCATTCGGTAGAAAAATCTAAAAACCCTGTGCCTAGCTTCATTCTTGAAGAGTGGTGAGAATTTCCTTCTGTTGAAGTTGTTCCTCAGCCTCCAGTGGAGTTCTCAGAGGTATCAATATATAAAAATTTCCAGCTTCTACTTTTATTCCCTGTGCTTTGCGTCATCGTTACGCACATATCTTGTGGCATTATTTTATGTATGATTGATTCATCTGAATATGTGTTTCCGTTTTGGTGGCCATCACTGGGGTTCCGTTTCTTTTTGAACTGAGCAGAATTTCCTTGACGACATGGATGATTTTGAGAAGAATGCTGCAAAAGAAAACGAGAATGGACTGAAACTTGAAAGCAAGTGGACAATTCCAGTTTCTTCTGCCCTGTATTCAACCTTGCCTGCCTTAAATTCTTATATAGCCTGCATAGAAGGAAATTTCAGTCAGCAAAGCAAAGAGCTTTTGTAAAACAAAGGACTTGTTTTGTCAGAAGTGTACAATTTCTAAGATGTTTTTACCAAGAAGAAAATAGGATATTTTAATCTTAGAATCCTGCAATCTTGTAAATATTTTTCCAGAAAACGATTGACCAAAAAGATACATGTCAAAATTTCAGATTCACTAAATTAATCTAATTAAGATTAAAGCCTCTCTCTAATAGTAGTGACTTCCAGTGAAGAAGCTAACAAGAAATGGGGGAAAACGAATCAATCTCTCACAAGCATACCCAAACAAACAACCCGAAACCGAGGAGTATTTCAGGAAAATCCAAATGTAATATTTACTCACACCAAATAAGGACAATCATCAAACACTCACCGTGATCTCTGTTTTATATATAAGCTTGCACTGCAGAAATGAAAGGAAGGTGAATAATGAAGAAACACACAAGGAAGATCGATTAGATATTGTTATATATGTGCTAGAAACATTTCAGTGCAAAATCTAAAAACACTACTTTTCTTATCCACTCTAGTTATGAGTTACTTTAGGACAATGAGTTTGTTCTTCTCCCAGCCAGCAAAAACCTCCTGCTGGGTTTTGTAGAGTCTGCCATCTGGGTCATAGAAGTACCGCACAAATACTGAAAATGAACACTGTAGAACATTATCATATGTAGGAGGATATATGTGTGTGCACTGTAAAAACTACCAACTGCATATGTAGAAATTGAAAGGATGAGAAGGGCAAAGCAAATGCACTTTTTCTAAAAAGAAGAAAAACTTGTGGGTTATATAGGTGATGATGCATTATAATAGCTAGCCAGCTAGCTAGAGCTAGAACTGTGAGATAGTTTTAACAAAGCCCGAAATCTGAATCAACCAAAGGAATTTCTAATTTCGGTTCATTCTGAACGAAAATTGAACAAATCTACATGCAGGTCGCTTCTGATTAATGATTTTTCTCAAATCGAACAAATCTTCATCGAAGTTTGTTTCGTTGGGCAAAGAACTTTAATGAAGAGCCATATCCAGTATTATCCTCTTTAACTGTAAAATATTAAGCGTCAAATATTGACGAATCTGGAGTAGTGATGGGAAAAAGATGAGGGGAAAAAGTTTTAAAACAAAAAAAAAAAAAAAAAACTCATTAAATGTTTAAAACTTTGAAACTATATTTATAAAAGGATTAAGGCAATTTAAACTTTGAACTCTTATAAAAAAGATAGGAGGGAGTAATTGTTGGTTTCTTTTTGTAGCAACATTGGCTGTTTGAAGTTAGTGGATCCAATCCACAACCTCCTGCTTACAATGGAGCTTCCACACCACATTTCACAATAAGATCTATATCTTATCCCATTTTGAAGAAAACTTTAGCTACTACTTTTCCCGTGGAAGAAAAAACTCTTCAAACGAAATAGTTCCTACAAACATCGTCCATTTTCAAGAATTTTGCCACCTTATTTATAAGAATTATTGATAATTTTGATGGGAATGCAAAGAAAAAAAAAAAAACCTTCACTATATATGGATAAATTGAAATTTCAATCATATCAAATAGCTAAGAGGAAAAGTTTGAATTTTATACCTTTCGGCATCCTATTGATTTGAATTTTCTAGGAAAACAAACGCTTGTAGTAGTAGTAGTGTTTGGATCATTACCATCATCTTCATTGGGGTTGGATTCCGTGGGTGATTTCTTCATAAAAGCTAGGGAAGATAAAATTTGAAGATGAAATTTGATGAAGATTGATTTGCAATTCTGTGTCTCAACACATCTAGGTGAATAAATTTTATTTTATGGACAAGAGATAAGGCATATATGGAAAGATAAAATCATGGGTTGTCAAATCAGCATGCTCTAGAAGTTTCATCAACGATTAGGTTTTTGGGGGATAAAAACAAGAGGCCACCAACATAATATGCTTTAAAACAATGGGCTATTGAAAATATGGACTATTCAATATGTTTAAAACAAACAGTCCAGATTTATTGAGAATCATTACCAGCTAGCATAAATAAAATGCGCAATGAAAACATTTTACTTCAAAACAATGTGCAATCAAAACCAGGAGCTATGGAAGTTTCATGGTAGATATATAGGTCAAAATCATCCTTATAACAGATGGTTCAAATTGAATGACTCATCACTAGCTAGTTAGCATAGATAAACAAAACACACTATTTCATTAAGCTTGAAATGTTTTATTTTTAAACTTGAAGATGATGAGGTATTTAAATCATAGATTTTGTCTAAGACTCTTCTACAATTAAGATTGCAAGACCAACACCACCTCGGCTTTAAAGCTAACCGTAGTTAGAGTTGAGGTTTTGTAACTTCATGTGAGATTTATATTTGTTTTGAAATCATAGTATCCCCTCCATCTTTAATATAACATCCACTTTAATTTAATATAATAGTGGATATTATATTAAAGACAAGAGCTAGCATTATATTTTTACATATGGTATATTAGAGATGTCTTACTTTTTAATTTAATATATTATCGTGGTCTACCATTGAGATTAATGTGATTTGATTAGCTTTTTTAAAGTAATTTTATGATGTAAAAGATAAATATGTAAGAAGAGATTTGCCTTGATTTATAGGAAAGTGCTTCTAAAAAACAAAAAGTGATATATATATATATATATATATATATATTATATATATTAGTTTCTTTACCAAAATGTCAAGCTTTGGCCGCATAATATCTGCAGCTTTTGCTGCAAATAAATTCCTTCTTAGAAAGATTGATATTGAAGTATAAAATGATGAATATATGTCAAAAAGTATAAAATATTGAATTAATAATAATTTGGTGGTAAAATAATTTTATAAAATTTAAGTCTAAATTTCCAAAAAGAAGTTGTCAATATAATTTAGACATATAAAAAGCTGACTTTTTTTGTACCTGATAAAAAACTGACAATTGCATCATTTGAAATTTAAATATTTTTTTTGACATTTAAAATTGAACCTCTGAAATTTACAATTATTAAAATCAAAATTTGTAATTTATTTTTTAAAAAATTTATTGGACACTCAATTGTCATTCAATTCAATTTTCTTCTTTAGAAAATAATTGTCATACACCCAATTATTTATTGGGTAAATTCCCTCTCCAATTAGAAGATCTAGATCGTCTGGTGAGTGAAGAGCACAGTGCACAGATGATGCTACAGCTAGGAATACGGAGTTGCTTGCGGGTCAAACTAGGCGGGTTGGTGCTACCCGCATCTTGGCAGGCTAAAAAAACACTAGCTCGAGCTCAACAAGGTGGGTATTTTTAATTAAAAACTCAAAGATAAAGGGAAAAATGTTGGTCTTAATATTAGTATATCTTTTTTTAGTTAACAAAAAAGAAAAAAAAATCAAAATAATCTATTGTGATAATTATTGATTAAGATGCCACAATATATATTATAAATTGATGTTAGTGAAGACGTAATGCCTACTTTTAGTCTTTTAGACACAAACAAAATCTTCATTTCTTTTATTCTTTGCATTCAGCCTTCTTATATACATTATTTCTCATTTATTTGATTAGTTATTATTCTTTGTCATCTTTCTTCTAGGTATTCATTTTCTTGTTTAGCCAATGTGTTCCACTGTGTATTGATATTATTAGAATATCTTTGAATTAAAGGGCAAAAATATCCGGAAAGTTTCTACCAATGGGTATTAGGCACCTGGAAGTTATCAAGGGGGTAATTTTACCCCGTAAGTTTCCAAAAGGGGCAATGTTGTCTTGCCCTAACAGATCCAAATGGTCAACTATTAGTTGATCGATTATACTAAGTTAGCATGTCCATGTGGCATTCACATCACCTTTTTTTGGGATAAAGGGCATTTTTGCTCTAGAAGTTTTCACATAAGAGTTGTGGGCACCTAGAAATTTTTCAATGTGGCAATAATGCCCCAAAAGTGATAGATTTTTTGTTGATTTTTTTCATATCTAGGACGCCATAAAAGGAAATGGAAATTTTAAGTTTACGAAACTAGAAGCTATAATAGAAAAAAAATAGAAAACATAGAAGAGGAGAAAGCTACTCATCGATAAACTCTTCACAAATTTGTTTGGTGAAGCACACCCACATCTTTTGTCCCACTGATGATAGATATGGGTATGCTTCACAGACCGAATTTGTGAAGACTTTTTCGCTGAATGGTCTCCCCATCTTCTATCTTCTCCATTTTCTTCCGTTACATCTTCAAGTTTCCTAAATCCAAATTTTTCGTTTGCGTCTTTTGAATTTGGGGATTTTTTGTTTTCCTTTTGATTTTGAGTTTATCGTTTATGAGTTTCTCTACTTATATATTTAGTTTTGATTTTTGTTACTTTTTTAGTTTATTTGATCATTTGGTGTTTGATGGCGATGTCCCATATATAAAATAAATCAACAAAAAATCTGTGACTCCTAGGGCATTATTGCCCCTTGGAAACATCTAAGTGCCCATAACACTTCAAGAGAAAGTTTTTGGGGCAAAAATGCCCTTCAACCAAGAGGACATGGATGCCACATGGGCATTCCACCTTAGCATAGCTAGGATCAACTAATAGTTGACCGTTTGGATCTATTAGAGTAGAGTAACATCGTCCTGTTTTTTGAAACTTCCAGGATAAAATTGTTGTGTTGAAAATGTTTTGGTGCCCAATGCTTATTGGTGGAAGTTTCTGAGGAATTTTTGCCCTTTAACCCAATATTTTATGGATATTTTTGCATATATTTTGCAGTTTTGAACTGTAAAATATATTAGAGCTGAATGATAATATTTTCTTTGTAATAACTGTAAAATATCCTAAGAATATTTTATGATTATTTATTTTGTTTTTAAAAAAACAAACTATTATTGAGTCATATGAATATAAATACAAATTTCATAAATAAATCTCCAATTAACAGACTATTAACAAAAAAATTACAATAATTGCATTTATTCTCCAATTCACAAAATACTACTTTTAAATTTTAGAACAACCTTATACCTAACAATATTAAAATCAGAATACAACTCTAACTTTCTAAGTATATTGGCAACTGCATTAATCTTCAACTTCTTTAAATTGTAACACTTCTCTCTTCATGAGTCTTATCTTTAATGGCAATAAGATCATCAATAACTTCACTACCACCTTTGAGGCGACCCAGAAGCTAAGTAATGAATGAAAGGCATTACGTTTGGTCCAAAGATTGCGAACAATCATATATAGACACCTTTTCATTGTCATTATGATCCTTCAATTCATTCTATAAAAACCCTCAAAATTTCATTCCCTAACAAACACTCTCCATACTGTTGTGTTGTGTTGCGTTGCAATGGACATGTTTTGTTTATTTCCAGAGTCACTTCTCTTCACAATCGTCTCTTTACTTCCCTTTAAGGAAGCAGCCAGAACCTCCTTTCTCTCCAAACGTTGGCTTCATGCCTGGCGTTCAACCACCAACATAGACTCCAACAAATCATTCTTCGTAAATCTTGAGGATGATGATGATTCCCCACCAAAAACCAAACGTTCTCAGAAACTTGCTTTCGTTAACTTCATCAGTAGGTTCCTTGACAACTACCAAGAACCCCTTGTAGACAAGTTCTCTCTCAAGTTCTTAAAGCCCTCAGAATTCTCAGACACCGTCCAACGTTGTATTACTTTCGCTTTTCAATGTGGGGTTCACCAATTAGAACTCGATTTCTCAGAACTGGAGTGGGACAAGGATGACAACGACAAAGAGTCCAGTGGAGATGATCATCACATACCTTCCTTTGGCCTGCCGAGTGATGTTTTCGGTTATTACAACTTGAAAGAAGAGGGAGAGATTCCGACTAAAGCACATGTGAGAGTAATTAAGTTTAATGCCTTTAATATTTTTATGGTAAATATTTGATGGTTTCAATTAAAAACTGTTAAATATAATATTCAATTACTTGACTGTTCTTTACAAAAAACTATAAAATATATTATATTTCGCGGTTGTCTCACAATCATGAAATATTTCACAGTTTGTCTGAACAACCATAAAGTAATTACTTTACATTATCTCCACCTTTTTATATTTTATAGTATCCGCTTTAACCCTAAAATATTGATCATCAAATATTGACGAATATGTCGTAGTGATGGAAAAAAAGAAGAGAGGCAAAAATGAAAAAAAAAAAAAAAACTCATTAAATATTTAGACAACTTTTGTCAGACTCTTGTAAAAAGGATTGAGGCAATTCAAATTTTGAACTCTCAGACAAAGGACCGGAGGGAGTAACTATTGGTTTGTTTATGCAATATCCTATTTTTGTCAAAAAAAAAAAAAAAAAAAGGGAAGAGTGCATTTGTCTAAAATGTTTTGGTGTTTCCCAATCCTAACCATAAAATTCTTGGGATTCATAGGGGATCAGTTTCATTATGCCTTCTTAAGTAACAACTTGCATTGGGTTTAGATTCTAACCAGTAGACTTGGCAATTTGAAGCTAGCCCCGATCCAATCCGTAACCTCCTACTTACAATGGAGCTTCCACAACACATTTCACAATAAGATCTACATCTCAACCCATTTTTATGAAAATCTTGGCTACTACTTTTCCCATGGAAGGAAAAAATCTTTAAATGAAAAAATTCCTACAAACATCCTTAATTTTCTAGAACTCTGCCACCTTATTTATAGGAATTATTGATAATTTTGATGGGCATGTAAAGAGAACAAAATAAACCTTCACTGTTTGAATAACTTAAAATTTCAATAATATCAAATAGCTAAAAGAGGAAAAGTTTGAATTTAATACCATTTGGTATCCCATTGATTTGATTTTTCTAGGAAAGCAAACGCTTGAAGTAGCGGTGTTTGGAGCATCACCATCACCTTCGTTGGTGTTGGATTCCATGGGTGACTGCTTCCACAACACATTTCACAATAAAATTTGAAGATGAAATTTGATGAAGATTGATTTGCAAGTCTATGTCTTAACACATCTAGGTTAATAAAATTCATTTTATAGACGAGAGATAAAGCATATTTGGAAAGATAAAACCATGGGTTGTCAAATCAGTGTGCTCTAGAAGTTTTGTCAATGATTAGGATTTTGGTGGATAAAAACCAGGGTTCATTAACCCGGACCGGACCGGCCAGTCCAGCCCAGGAACCAGCGAACCGGCCAGTAAACCGGTCAGGTTCCCAGTCCGGTCCGGGTTGCTAATTTTTTTAAAAAAAATATTTTGATTTTTCCTTTAGAATTTTATACTATAAATCTCAAATTTTCAATTTCTCACCGGTTTGGTCCCGGTTTAGCTCCGGTTTGGTCCTGGTCTGATCCACTGACCCTTAACCCAGTACCCCGACCGGTTCAATACCCGGTCCGGGTTTTAATACCTTGATAAAAACAAAAGGCTGCCAACATAATATGCTTAAAAATAATAGGATATTGAAATTATGGACTGCTCAAAATGTTTAAAATAGATGGCTCAAATTCATTGAACATCATCTCCAGCTAGCATAAATAAATAAAATGTATCATGTCATTAAATTTCAAGATATGTGAAGTGAATAAGTTGCCTGTAGTATATGCAAGACAGATAAGATTTATAGAAGTGAAATTGTGTACTTTGAAAGTTTCAATATAATATTTTGAATTAGTTTTTGGAGAATAGCTTCTGAAGAAAAAGTGATAAAAATGATTCTAAAAAATAGATTTTGTGGAAATAAAATTATTTTGATAAAATGAGAGTGTTTATATAATTGTTATCAGAATCAATTTTTCATGTGCAAATTACCAAAAAGGGCATTAGTTGATGTAATAATTGCATATAAAGTAAAAAAGTTCCATTTCAAAGATATTTAACATCAAATTTCATAATAAAATAAAAAAATTTAAATAAATTTATCTACAAAATAAAAAATTTTAACATTAGTCAATTTTAATAATGATAAAATAGTGTAAAAATATATGTATTAATAAATTGTATAGGTTTCAAAATCCCTGCCGACCACTGAACAGATCGAGGCACTGGATCAAGGATCTGTAGATCAGATCGGAAGTAAACCTAGAGTGAAACCGATAATAATTAAAATAATATAATTAATTTAAAATGTATAAAAATGATATTTTAATTATGAAAAAAATAATATTTCATCCTTAGATAGATACCCAATTTCCCATTTTACAAAATTTTTATGTGTATGAAATTATTCCATTTTTTATATTTTTTTCCTTTCTTTATTCTTTTTAAATTTTTCTGTCTATATATTTTCTTTTTCTTTTTATTCCTATGACATTTCTGTGTAAGTAAAATGTTAATATTAAATTCTTCTTTTTTATTTCTTTATTCCCGTTGCCTTCTATCTCTCTCTCCAAAGCGTAATCATGACAAAACTACTGACCAACATTTTTTTCTCCTTCCCTTGCTTGAGGCACGAGCAATGGAGTTTCTTGATTTAATAAGAAGGGGAAAATATTAGCTTTTTTTGAAACCATGGTTTTGAAATAAAAAGTGTTTCTGCCATTTTTTTAAGTGTTTGGTTAATCTTTTAGCAAGCCGTGGTTTTATCCTTAAAAGTGTTTCTTTTTTAATTCTATCCAAATAGGCACTTCAAACCAATGTGCAATCAAAACATGGTGCTTTAGAAGTTTCCTATTAGATAGCTCAAAATCATTTTTATAACATTGTTCAAAATCAATGAGTCATCACTAGCTAGTTAGCATAAATAAACGAAACGCATCGTTTGATTATGCTTGAAATATTGTATTTTTATTCTATTAAAAAAAATTGTATTTTTAAACTTGATGATGATGAGATAATTAAATTATAGATGTTGCATTGTCCAAGTCTCTTCTATAATTAAGATTGCAAATCCAACACGTTGACTTTAAGAGGGTGTTTGTCATAGCGTTTTGAACAGTCAAAACGCACTTATTACGCAAGCCGAGAAAAAACTCCTCTCACATGCTTACCTCGTATACCGTGAATCACGAATTATAAGCACGTTTTGGACAAAAATAAGCTCTTCCAAACGAGCACTAAAGCTAACAATAATTATGACACTTAATATTTGTTTAAAAATCACAGTACTCTCTCACATCTTTAATATAAGATCACTTTATATCTTAAAGTGGATCATATATTAAGGATAAATAGTATTATATTTTTATGATATATTATAGATGTCTTACTTTTTAATTTAATATATTATTGCCATCAACCATTGAGCCTAACATGTTTTGATTAGCTTTTTGAAAGCAATTTTACAATGTATAAAATAAATATGATATATTATAGAAGAGTTTTATTTATCCTGTTTGATTCATGTGAAAGCACTTCCAAACAACATAAACCCCACCCACATACACATATATTGGTCTATCTCTTCACCGAAATGTCAAGCTTTGGCTGCATAATTTCTGCAGCTTATGCTGCAAATAAATTTCTTTATAAAGATTGATACTGTCAAAAATTAAAAAACATCTTTTTCCCTGCCCATTCACAGCGAAGAAAGCAACGGAAACAGATTGTGTTTAGTTCTTTCTTCCCATCGTCGGGAGCAGAGAGGTACAGATCGCCGTTTTGACGCAACAGGTCTACATTGTGCTTTAAGGTTTTGAAATCTCCTTCCAGTCGTCATCTTGCTTCTCTTCATTTAAGTAAAATTTTCGATACAGCTGATGTTCTGTTTCTTGATTCAATTTGGTTGGAGCTTTGGGATTTTCTTGAATCGATATATAGATGGTTGTTGGCTCAAACTGGGGCATTGGGGTTGTTCAATTGGTGCTTTGATTGCAATCCAATCGTATTAATATGATTTTTTGAATCCATATTTTATACCTGAAACTTTTCTACGACCACTGAACAATTTCTGATTCCAAAAACTGAAAATAGAGTCAACAGAGATGAGAAATTTTTTGACTCTGATATTTCTTTCTCTGAAATAGCGCCAAGAGAGAGGGAAAACTTTTGGAGGGAAATAACTCACCTTCGGTCTTGCTGAAAGTTTATTTTCCTCCAGAGTGAAACGCAGACGTTTCATCTGCTGAAAGTTGCTGATGTGGTAAGAACATAAGATGTAATTCTAAGGCTCCATAATCTCTGCTTCTCTGGCAAACTGATTTTTTCTTCTGCTGCTGTAAGTTCAATCAATCCAGAATCTAAAGGGACTCATGAGATCTCTTTTTCCTGTTCACGTATTAAGGCAGTCTCGATTTCTGAGTACGGATCCTTGACTTTCGAATTCGGAGATTTTTGATCATCTTTGACACCAGAGATACGATTCAAGTGTGATTTGGCTAAAAATTAGCCCCACTGATCTTCAACTTTGACATTTGAAGCTTAGATTCTAGATTATCTTTTTCATACGTTCTGAAAATTGAGGAAAATTGCATCCATCAAGCTAGCAAGATACTGGTGTTATTAAAGAAAATGAGTAGGAGGCTGGTCTTGAAGCATCCAATTGATCTTGTGGGCATGCTGGTGTGTTTTAGTTGCCTTTTGATTGTGATCGTTAATGTTCTTGAGCTTCCAAAGGCGTTGCCTAGAAATAGGGAAATGAGGAATTACCATCCAACATTCAAATCCAAGAAAGTGCCTCAGAATTTCAAATTCGATAAATTTGGAAAAATGACGGTTGAAATGTTGCCTCAAGATCTTGCCTTTACAATTTTTATTCTTTCAGAGGAAGCTTTCAAGCGCGATTTAAATTTATCTGTAAATGAAGGCTTGGTAACAGAGAAATTTAACGATACCTATGCAATTCTCACTCGTATATTGGGATTTTCAGCTGCCCCTCGGGAGCGATCTTCAATTGATGCACCTCTTGGTGAGCTGGTGTCCTATGATTCTCTATCTGGGTTCCAATTATACATCACAAAAGACATCAATAGAATGCTATTTGTGAACAGGATTCAATAAAAAATCATAGATGTTAGAAAGGGTAGGATTGTTATGCATATTATGGATGTCGTTATTATGGATTCTGACTTTGAGCAATCTGTTCTATCTGATGATACTGAGGAGTGAAGAGGATTGACTGTTTGCTGTTTTAGATCTATTCTTCTCCGAACTGAGGAAGGATCCTTGGATCCTGTGAATGGACAAATTCTTGCAACGAATGAGAGATGGAGATGTGACAAATCATGAGATGGTGGTTGCAGAACTTGTTAATGATCGCAGTTGGAATATAAATCTTCTTTTAGGCGCCACTGACCCACAAAATCTGTCAATTGTACAGAATATTCCTTTCTCATGCAGGCAGAACTGGCAAGTTAAATTGGGCAGCTGTCAATGATGGAATATATATGTTAGATTGGGGTATAGAGCAGTGTTACAACAAGATAAGGAGGAAGAATACCTGTCCGTGCTGGCATGCTTCCACTTCAGTATCTCTAAACTCAAAGCTCTGGCGAACAGTTTGGAAGCCGAAAGTGCTTCGAAAAATTAAGAGTTTAATTCTGGCGCGTAGTGAATAAAGCACCAGCCTCCATTATGTCCTATATGTGGTAAGGATGATGAAACATTAGAAAATCTCTTTTTATTATGCGGTTGGGCTCATATGACCTGGTTTGGTTGCCCGATTGGTTTGTTAATAGACCCATGTAAAATCCAATCTATTGAGATTTGGATGGAGCGGCTTTTTCTTGTGACTTTGTCATTGGGACTTTGGCAAGGCGTATGTAGCCACTTTGTAAAGTGAGATGTAAAATGGTCTTCGAGATGGTAGAGCCTAACCCTCAAGTTGCTACTGATCTGGCCAACCAGAGTATTAACGAATACTGGGACGCTAATGCCCTCTTTGCTTCATCCATACTTCCTGCCGGAATCCAAAACTGGCTATTATCAATGGAGAAAACCACAGGTTAACACCATTAAAATTAATTTTGACGGCTTCTTTTAGAAATGCACTGGCAGAGTTGGCATACATACAGAATTTTTTTCATCTAACAAAAATAGGTGGCACAAATAAGGTAAGTTCAGTTGGAGGGTTGAACATAGGCTCACCCAATTTTGATATAGATTCTTACCGAATCTTTTTTCTTTAAGAAGAATAGGTGGCACTATTATTGTCTTCATTTTTTCCTTTTATGAAAGGTATAGATGTTGTATCATAACTTAGGCCAGCTTACACATGTAACAAAGTTTGCCGAATTAGTCAACTTGGCTAGTTCAATTGGTAACTTCAAGCTGATTTGGCAAAAAATTGATTCTTGATTTGGTTTGTGGCAGACTGGTAGTAATCTTTTGCTGGCAGGTGCACCTATAGAATTAGAAAAACCTGATTCAAGTTCAATATTCATTTTTTATGCATCAGAAATTTGAGTTTTTTTTTCTGTAGTCCACTGCTTTTTAAGATGATGCTAGGAATCACGTTGCTTCAGTAAATTTCAGATTCTCTCTAAGGAAAAAGAGAGAACATTGGAAACACAGCTATGTTTGTTTTAACTAATTATGGTGATGGTGCAGTTTTCTTTAGTATGTCTATGCTTGAAATCATTGGACTAACGTAGAAACCCATATCCATGCAAGAACACAGTCATCATGACTCCTTGCTCAGTTGTAAATGCCATTTTTTAAAGATTCTTAAAAAATAATAATGCTGTTGATGAGCATTTTTCTTTAGGCCTATTGCAAAGCAAAAATATGGCTCCTTATCTGGAAAAGGTCAAGGTCACTCTTTATTTCTTTCACCTTTGTTGCATTTAGGCCCACTCCATAAATATTTTAAGCACTTGTCCTTATGTCAAAAGGAATTCTCTGATTGACCTCGTAACATTACCCAAATCTGACATTCTGTATAAATAGTTCATGATTTTGGAAGACCGAGAGTAAAGACTTCGCATATGATTGCTTGGGTATGACTTAAGTATGTGTATTGTTACATCTGAACTGACATAAGTGTTTGGCATTGAACTTAAAAGCATGTTGACCTTGGGTTTTTTATCCCATTGTTGCTCTAAATTCATACTCACACCAAATATTTGAAAACTTAAAAGCATGATTCGTAATTACAGTGCCTATGTCCCTCATGATGCTCTTATGATGGATTCCAAATTGGAGGCTTCGGAAGCATCTGATAATTAATTTTTTTATAATACTATTTGGTTTGGAGTTCATGACTGCATCTCCTGATAAATATATATTTTATAATTAAATAGGATAGATTTTAAGACATAATTGATTAAATTTATTAATATTTTATACCTATTTAATTATCTTTTATATATTTTCTATCTTTTAATTAAGTTTAAGATAAAAAGAAATCTTGATATAAAATCTATATATATCCTATTTTATGGTGCAGGAGATATTAGATAAAGAAAAAGATAAAATCAAATTGAAGAAAAGAAAATGGTTGCAACAAAAAAAAAAAAAACCGGAAGGCATTGTTTAGATTGAATTAGATGCAGGGCCCATGACAATTGAATGAGCAGCAGCAGCCGCCATCAAGCAATGATATATTATATATCATATATCTAACTAGAAGGGATATTATATATCTCATGTGTGAGCTCAGATGATAGAGGGATATGGTGTGAATGAATAAACGTGTGGGGTTCACCCAAAAAAATTGGTTATTGTCAAGATTCGCACTGTAAAAGGATAGGATATCTAAAGAAAAAAAAAAGATAAAAGAATGGAAGCCTGCACGTCAAAACGTCAATAAAAAGGGAGAGGGGGTAGCAAATGAGGGACATCAGAATAGAACGAGAAACACAGAACAACGGAGATCGAGCGAGAAATAGAAGGAGTCTTCGACAGATTTGTTTTCTTTTCTTCTTTCTCTTTATTCTTTGAATCTAAATTTCTTTGTTTTATTATGGATTTTATTCTAGCAATGTGTGGCTAATTTTCTTTTTAGACCTAGGAAAACTATGAACTCACTAGTGAACTAGATGTTATTTTTATGATTTATTAGTTATGATTTATGTTAATTTTGGTTACTTAATCTTGCTTTATTATGTCCATTTGATGATTGGCCACCATTAAATATGAATTTGAGCATTAGAATTTACCTTGACCAAGGGAATTTTAATTAGGCTCTGAGATTAAGTAAAAGCATGGAAAAGCATGTCATTCACCACTTGAATTAGAATATAAAGCTTGGTGGGCAATCAATAAGTTGAATATGGATCACAAGCAAGCTGGAGCAAAAAGATTGCTTCAATTAAATGAGTTGGAAGAATTAAGACTTCAAGCATATGAGAGTGCAAGATTATGTAAAGAAAGGATAAAGAAATGGCATGACAACCACATCTTGAAATGCTCTTTCGAGCCTGGGTAATTAGTGCTTATCTTCAACTCAAGACTTTAGTTATTTCCAGGGAAACTTAAGTCAAGGTGGTCTAGTCCTTTTAGGGTGGTTGTTGTATCATCAAAAGGCATGGTTGAGGTTAAAGATGAGACAACATGAGACTGTTTTAAAGTGAATGGGCAAAGATTGAAGCATTATCATGGTGGGGAAGTAGATAGATAGAAAACGATTCACCACTTGTCATTACCCCCGTAGATGGATGATATAGTCAGGCTGAGGACTATACAACAAGCGCTTGTTGGGAGGCAACCCAATGGCTTGGTTTCCATTTAATATTTTTCCATTTTTTTCTTTCGTTCATTTTTTCAGGTTTAAAGATGATCGCTCCTCTTGTGGCTGTAAATTCTTGATTGTGCACTCTTTCCTCTCTCACAAAAGTTGAAACATCATGGATGCTACTTGACAAAGAGCTCCATATCAAAATTAGAGACCTAAACCAGGGGAGTACTAGTTCCTTTCCCTCTTTATTGAGTTTCACAACATTGAGGACAATGTTTGATTTAAGTGTGTGGGAGGGATATGATTTCTTTTTTTTTTTTTTTTGTGCTTGTCCTTAAGCAATTTAAAAGAATTTTTCTTAGCAAAAGTTAAAATTTTTGCATTGCTTAGGATTGACCTTAACTTTGAACCTTCTTCATCTTAGAGAGTGCTATTGAGAAAAAAAATTAATTAAAATAGAAAAGAATGCTTCAATTAAGCCTCTAACCCTTAATTTTTTGTATAAATATTGAGATAGACTATGAGAAGAGGGAGTAGTTTGTACTATGATCAACAAATTATTAGTTTATGAATATTTTGCTACCTGATTTCTCTAGGAAATTAGTTATGACCTTTGCTGGCTAAGTAAGATTTTGTTTAAGGACATGACTCAAGTGAAAAAAAAAAGCAAAGAATAAGAAACACAACTCCAATGGCTTCTCTAGACCTAACTTAGTAACCGGGGGCACTTCATCACCAATGTTGGCACTTGCGTCAAACGGTAAAGTCAAAGATGGCTTTGAGTTGGGCTAAAAGCCTCTTGAGGTATCTATTGGAGTAACTGAGTAACCGGTGTTGCGTTACCCATGTGTAGGGTCGCATTCAAAGGGAACCTACAACAGCCCAAGATGATCAAAAAAAAATAGAAAAGAAAAATAAATTAATTAATTTTCCACCTAAGGATCCTTAGTAAATTAAATCAAAAGCTTGGTTAAGTGGGGGCATTTGAATTTTTTTGGATGAGTTTAGTAGTATAATATTCCTTTACTAATCTTATTTTTGCACTTATTACTTGCCGATCCTTTGATCATGGGATGTTAAGAAATTATTACAATTGCTTAAGGCTGTTGGCTTAGTGACACATTCTTATAAAACATTAAACTGAATAGAATTTGATAGCATGATCTAAGTGTGGTGGTGTGCTACTCTCTGTTTAGGAATTTCATAAGTAATGTACTTTTTGTTCAAATAATGATCTTTCTTTCTTTTGCTTGAGGACAAGCAAATGTTCAAGTGTGAGGGAATTTGATAAATATATATTTTATAATTAAATATGATAGATTTTAAGACATAATTGATTAAATTTATTAATATTTTATACCTATTTAATTATCTTTTATATATTTTCTATCTTTTAATTAAGTTTAAGATAAAAAAGAAATCTTGATATAAAATCTATTCATATCCTATTTTATGGTGCTGGAGATATTAGAGAAAGAAAAAGATAAAATCAAATTGAAGAAAAGAAAATGGTTGCAACAAAAAAAAACGGAAGGCATTGTTTAGATTGAATTAGATGTGGGGCCCATGACAATTGAATGAGCGGCAGCAGCTGGCATCAAGCAATGATATATTATATATCATATATCTAACTAGAAGGGATATTATATATCTCATGCGTGAGCTCAGATGATAGAAGGATATGGTGTGAATGAATAAACGTGTGGGGTCCAAGCAAAAAAATTGGTTATTGTCAAGAATCGCACTGCAAAAGGATAGGATATCTAAAGAAAAAAAGATAAAAGAATGGAAGCCTGCATGTCAGAAAGTCTATACAAAGGGAGAGGGGATAGCAAATGAGGGACATCAGAGTAGAATGAGAAACACAGAACAGCGGAGATCGAGCGAGAAATAGAGGGAGTCTTCTACATATTTGCTCTCTTTTCTTCTTTCTCTTTATTCTTTGCATTTGAATTTCTTTGTTTTATTATGGATTTTATTCTAGCCATGTGTGGCTAATTTTCTTTTTAGACCTAGGGAAACTATGAACTCACTAGTGAACTAGATGTTATTTTTATGATTTATTAGTTATGATTTATGTTAATTTTGGTTACTTAATCTTGCTTTATTATGATTTATGTTAATTTCCACGCCAATAGTCGTGGAAATTTGTAGCGATTATATTTAAAAAACCGCTACAAGGTGAAAATAAAATTTTTTTAACATTGGCCAATGGTCATGAAAGTTTGTAGCAGTTATATTGTCATAATCACTACAAATTGTCAAACATTTGAAATTTGAATTTTATATCCAGCCAACGGTCATGAAAATTTGTAGCGATTATATTAAAAACAACTACAAAGTGAAAATAAAATTTTTTCAGCGGCCAACAGTCATGAAATTTTGTAGCAAACTTTCATGAAGTGGCATGCTCGACAAGTTGTTAAGGAACATTTTCTTGTGAAGCCTTTCCTAGAAGATTATACACTCTAGAGAATTCATGGCGAGAAGATTGGTATGAGATATGATGATATTCTTCCTTAAAGTTCATAAGTAGATGTTCAACTAGATGAAGATGATCCAAATAATGATGATGTGTATGATGCATTTGGTTTTTAGAACAACAACTTCAATGAAGAAGTGTAGGGTTCAGAGCCGGTGTTCATAAGGAATGAAGCAGCTTAGAATTTTTTTAGCTTGTTGGATGAAGTAGATCATCCTTTATATCAAGGTTGTCGAAAATACTCTAAATTATCTTTCTTGCTCAAGTGTTATCATATCAAATGCTTGTGTGGAATCATAGATAAGGGAATGTCAATATTGCTAGAATTATTACCAGATGCCTTCGCCGACACGGAGATTCCCACAGCGTTCTATGAGGCAAAGAAGATTATTAACAGATTGGGCTTGAACTACCAAAAAATTGATGCATGCCCTAACGATTATATGTTGTACTGGGAAGATGATGCCAATAGGGAGACTTGTAAGCGATGTCACACATCAAGGTGCAAGACAATTCGGAAGGGGGAAAAGCAGACGAAGAAACTTGCCAAAGATTCTCAGGTACTTCCCTTTAAAGCCACGCCTACAAAGATTATTCATGTCATCCAAAATGGTAAAGCACACGAGGTGGCATAACGTTGATAAGAATAAAGATGGAAAATTAAGATATCCCCAGGATGTAGACGCCTGAAAAAAGTTTGACAACGACTTTCCATCTTTCAACCACCCCACCTCATGAAGACGATTGTGCTAAACATGCTCTAGCATCAAGAGAATTTATCCCTCGTGTTGGTAAACTAGTTGGAGGAACTGAGAACTTCAAACTAATGGCAACTAAGAAGTTGCAGAAGTTGCAAGCACATAGACATGTCTTGATTAATTGCACTCAAGTAACCATTCCTTCAGTAAGAATTGTACACTCATATGTTATTCTATATCTTTCATAACGGTTTTTACTTACATTTCATGATCACCTTCCCATGATTAATTGCAGGGAATTCAAAAGTCATGTTAAATGTCAACTCATGATCCATACACAAACATCCTTTGAAGTTGACAAAAAGGTCCACAGAGAATTCCCAAGCTGGTTTGTGCGCATAATACTAAATGACCAAAACCTACACTCACCAGATTTCAGAGCTCCCGCAATTGGCCCTTTTGACCATGAAAAAAGGTTTACAACATACAATGTCAATGGTTTCAAGTTTTGCACAGTTTCATGACATCAAGGATTCTAAACTCATAATTCAGGTGTTTATGACACCTTTGGGACAAGGAGTTATGCGAGCAGCAATGACGCCAACATGCAGTTTAGAGGTGTCCCTTACTATGGAAAGCCTCTTGATATCGTTGAACTTAATTACCAAGGCCGTTTCACTATGACGTTGTTCAAGTGGTTGTGGGTAAATACCCCTTCTTTCTGAGGACTCATAACTGACGACTTAAACATCACATCGGTAAATTTATCATGGCCAATTCACACTGGTCATTCTAAAGAAGATGAGCCGTATATTCTTGCCTCAAAGGCACACCAGGTCTATTATGTCAAAGGCGAGAGGCACAGGGATTATCACATGGTAGTTCATTTAAAGCCTCGAGGCCTTTACGACATGGGTGATGGTGATAACATTGCCCACGAGAGTGAGCTATTTCAGCCCACCAATTTTGAAAACTTCTTTCCTAAAGGCGATGACAATTTACCTCTACTTCAGTGTATTTTTTTAAGTTCACATCATTTAAATTTAATTTTTTTTTACAAAATAATACCACACTAACAATTTCTTCACACAATTTATGTAGGGATGGCGAAGATGAATGATTAAACAAATTATGCTTTTGTTTTTGTAACCCTTGATGTATATTTTTTTAAAATCAAATTCAGAACATTATTTGTAGCATAATCAATAAAAAGCACTACAAATGTAAAAATCGCTACAAAGAATGTCACAATAACCGCTACAAAAATAAACCTCTACAACACCTATCATATTAAACACTGCAAGTGCTCCGTAGATCCCTATAAATAACCCTACCACACCTCATTTCAAACACTCCCCCATTTCTTTCAACCCTTCATTTCTTTCATTTTCTCTCATTTATGAATATTTTTCTAAGAGTTGAGAAGCTGAACAAGGTGATCAAATATGGTAAAACATTTTTTTATTTTTTCTTTTTAATATTTTTTCCATCGCATAATATTTATTCGCACCATTTTTCTTTTTTTCAAGATATTGAAGGACCTTTTATCACTGTTTCCTATTTTTCTTACATAATGATAACCATATCATAGCAGACAATATAATAATTTCTTATTACCTACATATTCTCAATAATATTACTAATACATAGTTTATACTATACCAATTTAATTAAATCATTCTTTTTAGATAATAACTACTATCAGCTAAACTACTGAAATAATAAATTATTCAATCCCATATTATAAAAATGGAGATTGACAATTGTATAATTTTTTTAAAAATTTCACAAAATATTTGTAGCAATTTTAAGAAATACAACCGCTACAAACTTAAAAACAAAAAGGAATTAAATTTCTGGTGCCAAATTTCAAATTTCACATGATATTAGTAGTGGTTTTCCAACCGCTATGAATTTTTAGCACCTTTTTTAAACTTTTCTTTTCAATTTCGTAGTAGTTTTATAACTAAAACAAACATGGCGAAAATTTTCATTTTTCATTTCCCGCCATAGGCACCTAAATTTATAGTGGTTATAAAACCACTACAAATCTTGAAAGAAGATGAGTTATCCATATTGAATATTGTAGTGGTTGGAATAAATCGCTACAAATATCATAGCGGTTTTGTTACTTAAGTAGTGGTTATGTGTAACCGATACAAAAATATTTGTAGTATTGGATTTAGCGGTTTGTTAATCTCTACTAATATTGTTTGTAACAGTTAAAATCGCTACAAATACATCTTTTTAACTGCTGCTAAATCGTTTTTTTTTTTGTAGTGTATGCTAGACGCCCGTGGGGAAACATTTGTTAGTAAATTGCACCTTAACCCTTTTATAAATATAGACAAGTTTTAATGTAAGGGAAACAATGCACTTTCAATATATTGTGCACACAAAAATTTTCATATGAAATTAGGTTTATGATAGGAAAAATTGAAGAATATCGAAATAGTATGCTCTCCAAATTTCATCGAATGACTTAAATTCTTTAGTATGAATGATTAAGATTCAAAAAGTCATCCATTGTATGAGTGAACAAAATATACCATTTTATATTAAAAAAAATATACCATACATACTAGTACTCAAAATGTGAGTTGATCTTTGAGATTGTAACATCCCAAATTTGGGTCACCCAAAATTCCTTATATTTAAAGGAATAAAATGATGAATTAAAGTGCTAGAATAAATTATGGAATTAATTCTTAGGTTTTCCAAAAGTCCTATATTGAGGCCCAAGGTAGACGAATACAAGAAAATAATATTTGGCCCAATATTAATGTTAATTTTGGTCCGAGGAATTAAATATTAGAAATTGAAAGTTGAACAATGCTTCCAATGGAATTACCTGCGAGGCAGTGAGATTGTCATATGATTTTGGATAACCAAATGATAAGAAAAAATTATGAAATATGACAAGATGAAATTAGACATCCTAAGATTTAATTTTATAGGTTGTGGGTAATTTTTGGGGCTGTATACAAAAAGTTGTGAATTTTTGAAGTTAGCTCAGAAAAACTACCTATTTTCTAGAACAAGGTCAAAATACCTAGAAGCTGGGAATTTTAAACTTCTTGTTGGCTGAAGGCTATATTTTTTCTTAAAATTAGACTCAATAAGGGTTCTAGATCCTTTGGAATCTCTCCAATTCGATGTCTACAAATTTAGTTATTATTTTTGAAAGTTTGGGTAGAAAATCTGCAAGAATTGACAAATAATCCGAAAAAGAAAAAAAATTGTGAGGGCAACATTGTAATTTTGGGATAAACTCATCAGCCCATTTTTACTGTTCTAATGGACCCTTAGATGTCATTTTGATGGGCCAGGAAGAGACAAATATTTGTTACATGGTATGGTACAATTACATAGGGAAAAATCAATGTACATAAAGTCAAAATGTTGTTTTTGGTTAATTAATTAAATAATTAGAGAAATTGTGAGATAAAGGCAACATGTATTAAAAAGCATTTCCTTTATCTTCCCTCCCCCGAAACTGAGTCCTTAGCTCACAAAGAGAGAGGGAGTGCTTTAGCTTTCTAGAGAGAGAAAGAGGAGCAAAGAGTCACAAGGTAAGTAGATTTCTTCGTAAATTGGCTACTAACTTGTATAATCCTACTCTAAGCTATTCTTCTATGTGATTCAAGGTATTTGAAGCAAGAATTTTAGTGTTGTTTGAGCTAGGGTTTCAGCCAACAAGGGAAAAGCTAGAAGAAAGCTAAGGTGACTTCCTAACTTCAATCTTTGGTTATTCTGGCTGGTATGGTTAGTTTAATTAGTGAATTTTTGTTGGATTTGCTGTGATTGTAAATTTGGGAAAATGTTGAACTCTAAATGTTATACTACCCAAATTGAGTCTAAATGGTGTTTATTATAATGTAATTAAATAGTTAATAAAGTGATTAGGAGTAGAAAGGAGCAAGTCAGAGAAGTCAGAATTGGAAAACCTCAATTTTTTCCCCAAGAATCCTAAATTTTGGCCAACTCTAGTTTAGGGGGTTAGAGTTGGATTTTTGATAATTTGATCATTCTATTGCATTTAGGAGGGAAAATTAGGTAGGGTTACAGTTGTTCACTTTTCTATAAAAGCCCTAAAAAGCATAATGACCAAAATGCCATGAAACCCTAAGTTAGGGGCTGCCAAGGGCATTTTGGTCTTTTGTTAGTGAATTTGGTAATTCTAATGTCGGAAATGAATTTATTAGATGAAAATATGTTAGAATAGCCCAGGTCAAAATTTCAGGAAGAGTACGGTGAAACCAGGTAAATCGGGGCTGGGCTAAGTCTTCGAGAGTATTTTAGTAAATTTTCACAATAGACTCATATAATGACTAAAAGCACTATGGAAGTGCCTAGAATAGTACATGAATATGTGTGAACCTAATTCTTGTATATTTGACGTTTTAAGACCAAGTTGAGAGTGTAATGACCCAATTTGGGATTAAGGGCTAATGACTCTAATCTTTATTGTAATTAGTGTAATTAAACACTTTTGTAGAAATGTGATATAAATTTGATATAAGTGTATTGGTGATTAGAGATCAAGGGTTGAGATTCATTGACCATAGGTCGGGATCTTATGCTTTGCATTTGTGTGAGCTCATGGTGGAAGTGAGAAGATGTTGACATGTGGCATTTGGTGGATTATTGGATGTGGCACAAAGGATAAAAGTTCACTTTTTCTCTCTCTTCTCTCTCCTATGTGGTTGAGGGGGGTATGGGCAAGGGAAAGCAATCATCATCATCTACTCCATCTCTCTCTTTCTCCATTCTTTTCGGCGACCAAGAAAAATTGGAAGAAGGAAGGTGAGATTTTGATGTTTTAGTTGATCTCTAATGCCCTAAACTTCTTCTCTGATGTTGTGCACCTCATTGAGAGCTCCATTGTGGTGATTTCATAATTTTGAAAGGTGGTGATTTGAGTGTTAGAGAAATTTGAAAGTTGGAGAATCAAGATTCTGACTTTGGCAAGTTAAAGAGGTAAGCATTTGGTGCTTTTTGATATATATGTTATGATTTTTGAATAAGTTTGAGAAATTCTGGAAATTTGCCCTGGTTTATGGTCATTTTGGAATGTGTGAATTTCATAGTGATTGATGTTTGGATTAGTTTATTGTGAGGTTCTTTGGGTATTTGATATGGTTTTGAAGTTTGGAAGAGTATTGATTGGAATTGGGTATTGTGTGTCATAGAGACCTAAGGGCATAGATTGTGGTTAAAATGGTATTTGGGTGTTTTGGAGGTTACCAATAGGTTCCCTATGTCATTTTGAGTGAGTATGAGCTTTGTGTGGAGTTTGGGAGCCATTGGGTGTGATTTTGATCAATCTGGGAAATTCTGTAGTTGCTGCGATCTGGCAATCTGATAGCCTCACTTGAGTAAGGGAAGAACTCACTCGAGTTCTACCTTGTGTTTTGTCTTTCTGCTTTGTGTTGCACCTGGGTTCTCATGAAGGTGGCTCGAGTGTACTTCCTTCACCACCAGTGATACTGGTGATCACTAGAGTGAGCACAGGATCACTCGAGTGATGGCGTGTGTTCAAAAGTTAGGGTTGCTTTTGGGTTGTTACTCGCTGGTTGATGTTTAACAGTGTGTTCTGATACTCGCAAGTGAAACCATATCACTCAAGTATTGAGGGTATGCTCGAGTGAGCTTGTCCCTCTGATGTTGCATGTGCTTTTGGGTTGTCACTCTTTATGCTCGAGTGATGTGAGCACTTTTTGGCCGAAGTAGCTGCTCACTGTCAAACACTCGTGAGTAAGAGTCGTTCTCACTCGAGCATGAGTCTTTCATCATCACTCAACTGAGCCAGCCAAAAATCAATGTTTTGTTTTTTGAAAAAGGGGTCTTCAGGGTAGTTTCTCCTAACCCTTTAGGCATATGTTTAGGCCTCTAATAGTCACCTAAAAAGTTCTAAATGATAACCAACTTAAAGTATTATGGAAATAAGTTTTTGGGAAAGAAATTAATCAATTGTCCCAAATTGGCATAGGATTTGATATCTGTCAGACACGTGAGCCCACTATGCCAAAGAACGTTAGGAAAGATACAGGTAATGACTTCTCTCTTATACTTTATGTAAATGTATTGTATGTTTGCCTATCATGCATTGTGTATTGCTGCTGCCGCTTTGAGATGTATTGAGATACCTTATGGAGCTTTGTGCTTTGTGACATGCTGTGCCTTGAGATGCTTTATAGACCTTTGTGATGCTTTGTGCATTGTGATGCTGCTCTATAGTGTTTACTGTGTAAGCGGGCATAGTGATTACCACAAAAGCAGGCATAGCGCATTGTGATACAGCTGTGAGTATTGTCGTTTGTGGCACGAGCCATGGATCATTATGTTACTGATGATGCTGGTGAACATGATAACATTAGATGCCTTGTGTTTATATATTGTATGAGTGATTTGTTACTACTGGGATTCTTTAGAATCTCACTCTTTACAAATGACTAACATTTTCAGACAAGGCAAGTGGCTGGAAAGGGAAGTGGCCAACTAGGAGTGGTTAAGGCTAGTAGGGACATATTAGACTTTGGAGTGTTGGTTATCTATTTTAGATTTTGGATTTTGGGATTACTGTATGTATATGATTATAAATATGGATCTTTTGGATATGTAATCCCCATATTTGGGAAACTTGAAATCCATTATATATATACAAGTAACCCGGGGTTGCCAAGATTTTTGTTACGCACTCTGATATCTATTATGTGATATGCATGCATAGGTAATTGTATTTGAAAGTAAATGTAAGATCAGATGAATTTTGTTTTTAAACATTTTGTCTGGACACCCCATCTCTTGGAGATGAGTGATTATAAATGTGATTTTTGTCTTATTGGTCTCTATTTCACTTAAATTTCATAATTTGGATATAATTACCGTGAGGGGGTTACAGAGAGCCTAGTCGTTGGCACGCTTTATGAGGCACACGTTTCGAGACGGAAAAGGGTTAAAGTAGTAACTATAATCTCTCATACACTATGTGATTATTGATATGCTGTATGTTGTTGTATTTTGTGATATGAGCACGGTGCCTGAGGTATGTTACGTAGCTGTGGTTAGGTACCTAGCTGAGGTACGCCTGGGGTACATTATCTAGCTGTGGTTAGGGGCCTAGCTGAGGTACACGTAGGGGATCCAAATAGCGATTTGGCATTGAGCTTTGTGTACACACACGTTATGTTATGAATTTTCATTTTATATTATATGGTGCACTGCATATTTAATGTTCGCATTTTATTTATTTGATTTCGTATTGCTACTGGGATTCCTTAGAATCTCACCCCTTTTTATAAATGAAAATGTCTCAGCGGGAATCAATGGCTCTAAAGGAAAGGTTATAGACATAGGAAACTAACAAGCATGTTTTATAAGACAAAGACTGTGGTTATATATGTAGTTTTATTTTGGCCATTTTGTTTACATTTGTAAATATTATCAAACTCTGAGGAGAAAACTGGTAATGTAATCAAGTACCTTATATCAATATATCAATATATTTACGCTGTTCCTGTGTTGCTCAGCGAACCACGCACAAGCACTCTGAAAATATGGAAAATAAGATAAAGGTATAACATTTTGGCATTAGAGCCCAAAGTGGTTCTGCAAGAGCCCAAGTGGTTCTAGTAGAGTGGCGGTTTTGGCAATATGATAGTATACTGATATGGTCTTGATTATATAATGATATGAAATATGTACGGACGGGGTACCAAAGGAGAGTATCCTCCCAATATGAGAGCTAACCCTAATAGATCAATGAATATCTAAAGGGCAGCTAGTAGTGTAATACCGGACTGATGATGTACCAAGGATATTGTGAAACCCGAGGAGGCGGGCGTGACTAAAGCCAATGTCCAATCCACACACAATATTTTGACAGCTAGAGACAGTTGGTTTGACTCTATGAGACAAGGATAGTTACGAGGTACCGATAGTTGGAAGCAGTGGAAGATGGTACTTGCATTTTAGCATGTGTACGCAAAAGTTAAGCTTGGTCAACCTAAGAAAATCTTAGGATGGGTGACCCCTTGAGAAGTGAAGTTGGCAAGGTCATGGAGACTTCAGGAATAGTGATTATCTTAAGATTTCTCTATGCCTAATAATTATTTGAGTTAGATGATTTAAAGAGTGCTTAGATGCATGGACATAATGATGATGTAAGTAGTATTGATTTTAAATCAGGACATTTCTATCACGGTAAATACTTCCTAGAAAGGTTTATTTGATGAGGTTATAGAAATTGAAGGTGTAATAAATTTTTTAAGATTTCTCTATGCTAAGTAATAACCCTTAATAACACTATAGTGTCAAAGGAATGTAGATATGATATATGGTACTATATGATGAGTGGTGATCATATCGTATATCCTAAAGGATCCGATCTGATGATACTAAAGGTGGGGATAGGCTTGAATCATATCTAAGCTGAAAATAGTGCTTAGGTCGAAATGTGAATCAGGTTGCACTATGGTTCTGTTCCATGATGGAAGTTGAGCTTTGTGAAACTTGTGGATAGTGTTGAACTTTCAGTAATGTTTTGAGGATATACCCAAATACCTTGAAAGTTAGAATAGGCGCTATTGATCCTGATTTTTTAGCGAACCTATTGGCTTATTAAGGGAAATGATTTCTAATCTGTGTGATATTGAGGTTCTAAATTTCATGATGAACTTAAAAGTTGGGTTAGAGACCCTAGGCTATAAAATCTTACATGCTAGATATGTTGTAATGGACTTGTGTGTCCAGAGCCATAAGACCTAGTAGGCTAGTATGTCCTTAGGCTGGCAAATTTATTCAGTGTTGTGTTGGGTTAGTCTAGTCTGTGGAATCATTGAACAAGATTCTTATAGACAAGAATCCTTGCCAAAAGGGAGTTTGAAAGGTTACTAGCTATTAAGCCTAGCATAGAGAAAGATGTTAGAACCGGCTGACACCCAAGAGGGGGGTGAATTGGGTGTAAGATAAAACTCTTAAGAACTTTGATAATCTTTTTGCATCTTAAAGGAAGCAATAAATAAGAAAATAATGAATCATAAATCAACAGTTAATATATGCTGGAAATATAAGAGTTTAAGGAAGAGAGTATGCAAACTGTGATTTATCCTGGTTCGGTCCAATCTGTGATTGCCTACGTCCAGTCCCCAGGCTCCTCCTGAGATTTTCAAATCCACTATTTTCTTGTTTAATGCAGGCACAAGAAAAACCTTTACAAAGTTCTTACTAAGATACTCCCCCTTACAGCAAGTCTTACGAGCAGAGCAATCCCGAAGATCTTTCCTTCCTGCTTACCCGTGCAAGTCTTACGAGTAGCAACGTTCTCTTCTGCTTACACCTCTGTAAGTCTTATGAGTAGCAACGTTCTCTACTGCATGCACCTTATAAGTCTTACGAGCAGAAAGTCTTACCGGCAATTCTCTCTACACTTGCCCGTAAGGAAATCAACCCACTCAAGGTTCCTCTACCTTGAGATCAATTCAGAAATACAATTAAAAGTATTTACAAACTCTCTCATAGAGTAGATATGATGAACATTGAAGTACACTACAAAAACTCTCTCAAATATACATGATGTGGAAAATAGATAAGAACAGAGAGTATTCGGGTAGAAGTGGATGATTCATAATCTTATCATGTTATATGTTGTTGTCGTCTGCTTGAATCTCTTGTATTTATAGTTGAGTAGGATATGACCGTTGTGAGTATTTCAACTTATCCGTTGAGTCAGTTGCTTCGTTCGTCCGTTGCTTGAATTTGAAAACTAGCCGTTATGAACGTTGACGCTCCGCTTCCGTAAATTCACCTTTTGACTCTTCACATCATATCTTCATTTTATTCCTGGAGAAATACATTAAACACTAATATAATGAAGTATTAGAGTGATTAGAAGCAAGAAGAATGAGTTATATGATCATTCCATTGATTTCTAGAATCTTCGGGACGCTGTTATGTTTTTCTGGGAAGCATTACTCGAGTGCTCACTCAAGTAAACATCAAGTTTCTTCACAGGTGACTCGAGTGGCTACTCGAGTGACCTTCCATTTTCTGCATAGCTTACTCGGGTAGTAACTTGAAGTTCTCTTCTAAGTAACTCTGCGTACTCGGGTAGTAACTTGAAGTCCAACTTGAGGTTTGAGTAGTAACTTGAAGTTCGACTTGAAGTTCGGGTAGTAACTTGAAGTTCGACTTGAAGTTCTGGTAGTAACTTGAAGTTCGACTTGAAGTTCTCTTCTAGTTTCTGTCTCTTTACTCGAGTACGGACTCGAGTAACGTTGGCAGGCCGAGAGCAACTGAAAGTTTTCTATGTGATTACTCGTGTACCTACTCGAGTAATGTTGGCAGGCCAAGAGCAACTGGAAATTTTCTATCTGATTACTCGAGTACCTACTCGAGTAAAGTCTTTTGTTATCAACCAGTTACTCGAGTGGTGCCTTCAAGTGAATTCTTGATTTTGACTCGAAACATGGCAAATTATATATCATCGGAAAGCCCTCATTATCTATATTCCAATGCAACAAGAATCAACTCCAAACTCGTTGTGTACAGAAAGTTATGATCCAAAGAGTATCTACTGTTCTTAGACAATCCTGAAATCACGAGCAGCAACTTTCAGATGGCATAGCTCTTAGGATATAGCTTCAAATGTGACAAATTATATATCCATGGAAATCCCTTTGAGTCTAATTTTATATGGCACTGGTTTTGTTTCAATCTGATATGTATTTTGAGAGTTATGTACAAAATACCAAAGCTGTCCTGGAATATGATGGTGATTCATAGTTCAACTGTCGAAGCTTATATCTCTCTCATCTTAACTCCTTTGAATGTGATCTTGGTGTCAAAAGTTCGTGTTGGAAGTCTAGTTTCATATGCTACTGGTGTAAGATCGATCCAACATGTGGTTGGAGAGATATCATCAAAATACCAAACCTCTGTTCTGCCGCGCGAAAACAGAGTGTCCATTACTTCAAGTGCCGCCTCGTGTGATTCATCAAATAACCCGGCAGATTACTCGAGTAGCTACTCGAGTAATCACCTCCAAAATGAGGCAGTACCCTATTACTCGAGTGATTACTTGAGTAATTATCCCCAGAGGCACCATAACTTCCGTATACATCATTTTAGCTTCTTATTGACCCATTCCAACTTCCGTTTGACCCTAGAAACATCCGATATCACTTCTAATAGCTTGGATCTTGATATTCTCATGTGATCTTGCAAGTTCTTCTTTCTTTAATCTCTTTCTTCTTCTTTCTTCAATCTCTTTCTTCTTGTTTTGCCACTTGATGATCATTCTTCATAATCTAACTAGATATCTTCTTGAATTGATGATCGTTCTTCATAAACCAACTAGATATCTTCTTGAATATCTTCAATCTTCTTCAATCTTTGCTTGATATTCCTATTAATTCTTGCAATGCCTTCTTTCTTCAATCCCTTGTCTCTTGATTTTCTTCTTGATGATCATTCTCCACATATGAGGCATTATAACATCAACCCACAATCGGGTTTATGACTAATCTACAAAATATGCAACATTAAATATAGTAGTCAGTCAATGTAGAAGATAATTATATCATACAAACTTTTTGCTCATATTTAACATCTATATTTGACATCATCAAAACTATTCATATCTAACATTCTCCCCCTTTTTGATGATGACAAATCCTTTAAGAAAAATATGTATAAGTTATAAAAACTAAGTAAAGAACAATATATTTTTCTTGCCTTTCTCTCCCCCTATTTGACATCAGCAAAAAGTTTGAAGTATAAAGAAGGAAGACTTGTAAAGAAGTAAATATGAAATCAAATGAGAAATGTCATTCTCCCTATTAATCAAAATAAATCCATCAGGAAAACAAGTTTCTCTCCCCCGTTTTGAAAGTAGTTTCATTTATAATTTGATGTAAATGAAAAATGGTTTTCATGAAAACACATTTGAAACAATTTGGAAAGGTTTTCAAGAAAAACTTTCATAATCAAGGATAGGCAAAGTAAGCTCAAAATATAAAGAGAAGGTTTAGAAATGCTCATGTAGTTTTTGGAAAATGATGAAGCGCTCCATGAAGGCCATTGCTCTATTCTTTAGCAATGCTAGTTATGATGTTGTGTTCTCCACACGTCTTGCTATGCAACTTTGATGTATGTTCATGTTGTTGCCAAGATTCTCCAATTAAGTTGAACTTCTATTCAGCATGCTCAATGCTCATTTGTATTGGCATATATATTTATTGCTTTGAATATTACAGCCAATATATCTCCCTTGATTGATTGTTAAAGCATATGTCATTATATATGCTCCTTTTAGTGTGCTGAGGAATGAGCTTGCATAGAATAAATTCTCCTGTTATAAATAAAACATTCTTGCAAGGAGAATGGTTGGTGCAACCAATATCAAATTTATTACACAAACTAAAGCCATCCTTTCTGTATGATATGTTAAAAATTAAGATCATGAAAGGAAAATATAAGAGTAACTCATCATCAAAACTAATTAAAAGATAGTGAATTCAGATGAGTATGTTAAAAGGATTTTATTTCAATACAATTAATAACTCTCTTGAATTTTGTAAAATTATTGGAAATTTTGTAGAGAGGATGAGTATGAAAATATGAAGATTAGAGAAAAATCAAATTTTGAAAATGATGATTCTATTCAGGGTTTTAAGGTTGTAACCATGTATCCCTCGAGTAGTTACTCAAGTAATTCCACTCAACGATTACTCGAGTGCTCACCCGAGTGATGCAACTCAGAGAATTTTAATTAAGAATACAATACCTCACTCGAGTAATATCGTAATCACTCGAGCCATAATCCTCTGAAGTCTATTAACGCATCATTGGCTAGTCATTGTCTGTCGATGTGATCAGTATTGAGGGATTTTGAAGCATAATTTTTGTGATCAGTTAAGCATACCAAGATGAGCTTGGAATAAGGCCTTGAAGTTCCGGTTGATCAAATCACAGAGTCTTCTAATCTTGCCATTCATAAAAGTGATGAACTCAACATTGTTTGTAGCAAGCTCTGTGTGATTGTTGAGCTCCTTTCTCAGATAGCCTTGGACAGATAGACCAAAGAATGAAGGACCAGGGAGACCAGCTCTAGCAAAGTGTTGTCTTTCATTTATTCTTGAAGTCTCAGCTCTCATCCTATATGCCTCTTGTGTTAACTTGGAGTGAGATTCAGATTTACTTGGAGTAATTGCGAATTACTTGAATGTCTACTTGAAGTAATTTCAGATTACTTGAAGTTACTTCTGATTACTTGGAGTAAGTACTGTAGAAGTATATATATACCTCTTGTTCTTTGAAAGACATGATCTCTCCGACGTTCCTCTCCTTCTCACTAATAATATAGGCCATTGTGTGATAATCCTTTCATGAAGCGATTGAATTGGCCTTGCTCACCATAGCTCTAGTATAGATATATCATATAATTTTGTGAAAACATAGAGCTAGGATTGTAGTTGAGAATCCTCATAGGCTCACCAAGCTTGATGATTATGTGCATCTCAGCATCTTCCTCTAAACATCTTTTGATCACCTTGGAATGATAAGGAAGGTGGGTAGGCAACAAAGATTCATATTGGCTATACTTGTTCTTGGCCTTGAGTTGCTTTCAGATAAATCTCATCTAGGTTCACTTAAGAGATTTTTCCTCTTCTTTCTCTTTCTCTGGCTGCATCACTAGCTAGTTACTTACTAGTGATGTGGTGTCACTTGAGTGAGACCATATATTTTGCTTCTGCTCACATTGCAACACTGTCAATCACGCCTCCTCTATTAGCCTCTGATCTTTGTATCCAAAAGTAAAGCATTTTAATTAATTCCTGTAAAAGTATATGCTCTTTGGTACCCAACTTTCTCTTGGGTCCATACAGTATCAAATATTATAACTCTTATGCTTTTATACAACTGAATCATATGATATTTGAGCAAAGAGTATAATAATCAACAAAGACCAAAATATAATTTTACCCAATTGAATAAATTGAATCATAATAAATTCAAGCAATTGAATCATAAAGGGCAACAAAAAAATAATACCAAGAATGATGATTTCAAAGATCAATGACAATTTGTAAATACACTTTAAAAGATATGTCATTAATAAGATTTTCATGCAAGGCATGTAAGTGAGATCAAAAGAAAGTAGTAGATGTATCTATAAAAGTTTTCATCAAGTTTTTCAAGAATGATAATGAAATATGCAAATTGATTCAAATCTCATATTTAATTTCAAATCATGACAATGCATTGTAAAATTGAGATTTTGAATATATGCAAAACTCATCTTTGAAATATGTTTATAATCAATGTTCATGTTGAAAATAGTGAAAGTCAACAGTTTAAATATACATATACCAGAAAGCTTCCTTTTTAGAGAACAACTAAGATAACATGTTAGACATTGGAGTTTAACATGTTTGAGAATTTTCCCAAGAGCAAAAGTCATATTGAAAATGAATTAGCCAAAAAGGCTTAATTTCAAGGATGTATATAAACACAATGACTTTGCTATTGACCAAGAGATAAACTTGACTCTTAGAGATGTGTCTTGAAGAATAGGGATATTCAACTCAAGAATTTGAATAGAAGGATCTAGTTACACGAAGAATGGATGAAGACAAATGGTAATGCATTTGAGCAACAGGATGAGTATAAGAATCTATGGATGATGAAACACATACTCATTGATCCGAATGACTGGAGTTCTAGAATATTATCCTAGTAAGTTATTCCACTATAATGGTTAATACATTAAGATTTAATGCACTAATATGAACATTCATAATGCTTGGAATAACATGGCCAACCAATGATTTACACATTAGGCATAAAGCTTTCACATATTGGATTCTTTTCTAGGAAATACACTTGAAACTCATATAGATAATTAACTTGTTAGACATAAGGTCTAACTTGTTAGAAAATAATGGTTGAGGAGTTCAAGCATTGGATAACACATTTAAAATCAATGATCAATATGTCAATGATGGGGAAATACTCTGGTGGAAGAATTTAAAACATTTCTGATTTTCAGTATACATAAATATTAACTTCCAATTTTGAAACCGATTTAAATGCAAACAAGTTATGAATAATTTTCAAATAATATGTATGCATTTTTATAAACAAGATGAATCGGAATTTAAGTACATTTTTGAAATTTTCATTTCAACACTCAAATACATAGAAAGATTATGTACAATTTTATTTTCAGTCCATTTAGCAATCTAAAAACAATTTGAAAGCCATAAAAGATTGATTGCTAATGGTATGCAATAATGAGCAAGTTATTCATTACCCAAATAAATAATTTATATAAGCACAATATCGAGTAAGAATAAAGAAGACAATACTGTTCTCAAGTAATCTCGTAATCACTTGAGAAATTATCCTTTCAAGTTCATTTGTGCATAATTCCTTGACTTTTGCCTTCCAATCTTCCAGTTGGTCTTATCACTTGAACATTCACTCCAAGTTGTCACGCAGTAATGATGATCACTTGATTGATTACTTGAGTGACACTTCACTATGCATCTTTTCTTCCTTCATTGCTAGCTAGGCACTTGCAGTGTTGCCTCAAGTAATGCCTCCTTTTGCACATTCAAAAATGCAGCTTCAATGTCCAACTTCCCCAAGATTTGAATTAAATCCTATGTATTCATAATCTTGAGATGAAGCTCTTCCTTTCTTCTTCCTACAAAACCATATAGACCTTTTTCTTCTTTTGGTGTCCAGTTTTACTTGGATCCACGCATAGTTAGCTTGTAGGAATTATAATTCACATGCTCTAAGAATATAGTTAATTTGAGATAATTGAGCATAATGAATTAAACATGTCTTTATGCATAAGACAAATATTTTCTTGTCAAATTATACATGCATAAAGAATTAACTTGTTGAGCATTACAATCCCTTTATAAATAAATCTATTAAATGGATTTTTAAGGGATGCGGAAACATAATTTCAAAATCATTTGCAATGCTCAATCCTAAGGTTCCAAAATATAAAACCTCAATAAATATTACATATAATAGTATAGGAGGTTTTATCATTGTGTACCTTTGCCTTAGATATTTGGAGGATTGATTTTGCTTACCCATTGCATCTTTCTATGATGTTGATACTTTGAATATTTTGCTTTGGGTGCTGGCAATCGTCTCTCAAAATACATAAACTCTAGGAGTCTTTTACTTGATGCTTGAGAGATCCTCCTTTTCTTGTTCTTCTCAAGATAGTTGAACGGTATTCTATGGTAGTCCATTCTTGAGGTGGAACATACTCCTTTTCTCCATTGCCTTTCTTTGTAATTAAACTTTACAGTTCCAGCAATGGGTGATCCGAGAGTTCTCCTAATTGATGTGAATCTCTATTTAGGTGCATTAGGAACTCTTGGAATCTTCTTCTTTTTCTCAGTGTCCTTTTGTCCATTTTTCCTAGGATCAATCTGCACACATGAAACATCAGATGGACATTTTGGTACCCACTTTGCTTTGGGTCCTTGAACATTAGCATTTGAACTCACTTGCATTTTAGGAATCCAAACAAATTTATTTCTCACATTAGAATTTCTTCTAATATAGCATGTGTGAGAAATATGACCTGATTTACCACAATAATTGCAAATAATATGATGATATGCATTATGAGATTTTATGCAAGTATTATGTCAGTCAAGAGAGTAAAAACCTGAATAAATTTCATTTGAACATTCTTTCTTTCCAATAAACTTTCCAGCATGATTGAAAATATTTTTGCTTTTTAGAATATAATCAATACTTGGTTGAGAAATAATTTTATGCAAACTTTGAAAGTCAGTTTTCAAAATAACTCCAGAAGAATTGGAATTGTTTACCATATGTGCATCTTGAGCTCTAGAGGATGATCCATCAAATTCATCGGTAATGAGCTCTTCCTGAGAATCATCTTCCTCTTGTTCTTCTATGTTGACAGAATCATGGAAGTGTTCTATGATTTCTCCTTTTTCATCATTAACTTCCAATTGTTCATGCACCATAGATATGCAACTTATAGTTTCACATGAACTGTCAATGCTTTCAACTTCAACACAATTGTTAGAAGTACAAATAGAATCAAGAGTATCCCAAATATCTCTAGCAGTAGAACAAAATCTAATTTTCTCAAAATCATTTTCGGTTAAAGCACTATACAAAATTTTCATTGCTCTAATGTTCAACGTAAACATTTTCTTTTCTCTTTCTATTCAATTCTTTCTCGGTTTGAAATCAAAGACATTTGTAAAAACATTTCATATATCATATCAAAGCTTTTTATAAAAGATGTTATTCTAGCTTTCCAAAACTAAAAATCAATATCTTTCAAAATAGGTGGAATTGTATAGTCAAAACCTTCGGAAACCATATAACACCCAAAATCAACCATTATAAACTCTTGAGACGGTAAAGTCCTTTAAACAAGAGTCCAGCTCTGATACCAAATGTTAAAACCGGCTGATACCCAAGAGGGGGTGAATTGGGTGTAAGATAAAAATCTTAAGAACTTTGATAATCTTTTTGCATCTTAGAGGAAGCAATAAATATGAAAATAATGAATCATAAATCAACAGTTAATATATGCTGGAAATATAAGAGTTTAAGGAAGAGAGTATGCAAACTGTGATTTATCCCGGTTCGGTCCAATCTGTGATGGCCTACGTCCAGTCCCCAGGCTCCTCCTGAGATTTTCAAATCCACTATTTTCTTGTTTAATGCAGGCACAAGAAAAACCTTTACGAAGTTCTTATTAAGATACTCCCCCTTACAGCAAGTCTTACGAGCAGAGCAATCCCGAAGATCTTTCCTTCCTGCTTACCTGTGAAAGTCTTACGAGTAGCAACGTTCTCTTCTGCTTACACCTCTGTAAGTCTTATGAGTAGCAATGTTCTCTACTGCTTGCACCTTATAAGTCTTACGAGCAGAAAGTCTTACCAGCAATTCTCTCTACACTTGCTCGTAAGGAAATCAACCCACTCAAGGTCCCTCTACCTTGAGATCAATTCAGAAATACAATTAAAAGTATTTACAAACTCTCTCATAGAGTAGATATGATGAACATTGAAGTACACTACAAAAACTCTCTCAAATATACATGATGTGGAAAATAGATAAGAACAGAGAGTATTCGGGTAGAAGTGGATGATTCATAATCTTATCATGTTATATGTTGTTGTCGTCTGCTTGAATCTCTTGTATTTATAGTTGAGTAGGATATGACCGTTGTGAGTATTTCAACTTATCCGTTGAGTCAGTTGCTTCGTTCGTCCGTTGCTTGAATTTGAAAACTAGCCGTTATGAACGTTGACGCTCCGCTTCCGTAAATTCACCTTTTGACTATTCACATCATATCTTCATTTTATTCCTAGAGAAATACATTAAACACTAATATAATGAAGTATTAGAGAGATTAGAAGCAAGAATAATGAGTTATATGATCATTCCATTGATTTCCATAATCTTCGGGACGCTGTTATGTTTTTTTGGGAAGCATTACTCGAGTGCTCACTCGAGTAAACATCAAGTTTCTTCACAGGTTACTCGAGTGGCTACTCGAGTGACCTTCCATTTTCTGCATAGCTTACTCGGGTAGTAACTTGAAGTTCTCTTCTAAGTAACTCTGCGTACTCGGGTAGTAACTTGAAGTCCGACTTGAGGTTTGAGTAGTAACTTGAATTCGACTTGAAGTTCTCTTCTAGTATCTTGAGTGGTGCCTTCAAGTGAATTCTTGATTTTGACTCGAAACATGGCAAATTATATATCATCGGAAAGCCCTCATTATCTACATTCCAATGCAACAAGAATCAACTCCAAACTCGTTGTGTACAGAAAGTTATGATCAAAAGAGTATCTACTGTTCTTAGACAAACCTGAAATCATGAGCAGCAACTTCCAGATGGCATAGCTCTCTTAGGATATAGCTTCAAATGTGAAAAATTATATATCCATGGAAAGCTCTTTGAGTCTACTTTTATATGGCACTGGTTTCGTCTCAATCCGATATGTATTTTGAGAGTTATGTCCAAAATACCAAAGCTGTCTTGGAATATGACGGTGATTCATAGTTCAACTTTTGAAGCTTATATCTGTAATATCCTGGATTGTAATCAAGGATTAATAACTTCAAAGTGATGTGATTAATATTAATTAAACACTTTTGAAGTAAATAATGTGTATAGTGATGCCAATGTGTATGATGATGATGATTTAGTAAGCATTGTATTAATCAGGGGGAAAACGGTAAATTTATCGACCGACTGGTTAGATACCATTGAGAACACTCCTTGGTAATTAAGACTAATGGCTAAGATTGAAAGACCAAGAGATGAAATCTCGTGCATGCAAGTGTATGTGAGATCATGGTAGGAAGAATGGGATGGTACCAAGTGTCAAGAGAAGGATTAATTGGATTAAGTCAAAGATTCAACCTATTCTTCTCTTCCCTCTCTTTCTTCAAACCGTTGGCATGTATGGGGAAAAGAGAAGCAAATGATCATCATTTTCACCAACTCATCTCTTTCTCCATTTCCTCCATTTCCGGCGAGTAGGCAAGCAAGAGAAAAGAAGGGTTTGAAATTTGTTAAGGAAAATGATTTCATATGCCTAAACACTTTTCATTAATATTGTTCACATAGTCAAGAGCCTTATTTCTATGTTTTCAGACTTTGAATTGGTGGTGTGCAGCAACTTGAGGGAAATTGAAAGTTGAAGAATCCAAGTTCTGATTTCAGGAAGTTTAAGAGGTGAGTTTTATATGAGTTTGATGTAAATGTTATGGTTTTTGAGTGAGTTTAGTAAATTCTGGGATTTTGCCCTGATTTCTAGTAATTTCAGAAAAGATGAATTAGGTGATGTATTGTGTTGGAATAGATGTCAAAAAGTGTGTGAATGATAATGGTTTGGTTGGGATTTGAGAGGAGGAAGTGTGTTAAGTTGTTGTTTTGGTGGATTTATGGTTTAGAGATGAGATTTTGTTGTTGAGTGGAAATTTGTTGGTTTTGTGGTTATTAATAGGTTTATGGTGAAGTTAGAATGCGAATGAGTAATGGTATGAGTTATAGGACCATTGGGGTTCAATTGATCAATTCTGGAAAATCATATCAGTTGCTGCGTTTTGGGCACCTGATAGGATCACTCGAGTGAGGGAAGAACTCACTCGAGCACGGCATGATTTTTTGGGTAGTTGGGAAGGTTTTCAGGCAGAAACCGCGAGCATGCTTCCTGATTTGCGAGAGAAATACGATCATGATCGAGTGAGCATGGGCATGCTCAAGTGAAGAATGAACATGCTCGAGTGAGCGAGGGCGTGCTCGAGTGTGAGTGTAGCTGGTGCTATGGGTGAGCGTCTCGGGTTATCACTCGTGGGTAGATTGTTGAGGGTGAGCGTGATCACTCGCGAGTATGGAGAAATCACTCGAGCACTAGGGTTGTACTCGAGTGCACTTGTGACTAGAAGGAAGGGATCACTCTCGGGTTGTCACTCGCGGGGTCTCACTTTCTTGGTGCTCGAGTGCTCCTGAGGCCGCTGCTTGAGCACAGCCTTTGTGCTCGAGTGAGAGTGATTGTTTATAGCCAAGTTTGCTCTCGGGCAAGCACTCGCTGAAGGTCACTCGCATGTGCTCGAGTGCTGGCGGGGGGTGTCACTCGAGTGAGACTCCTTTCACTCGAGTGAGCCAGCCCAGAATTTATAAATTCTTCCAAGAAAGAGGGTCTTTGGGGTAGTTTCTCCTAACCCTTTAGGCATATGTTTAGGCCCATATTAGTCACCTAAAGAGTTCGAATGATAACCAACTTAAAGTATCATAGAGATAAGAACTTGGAAAAGTAATTGAAGGGTTGTCCCTAATTTGATTACAGGGTTTGATATTTGCCGTCCTCGTGAGTCCATAGTGCCCAGAGACATCAGGAAAGGATCAGGTAGTGACTCTCTCTCTCTTATACTGTGTGTAATGCTTTGTATGTGTGTGTTATCATGGTTCTGTGATGGTTGTGATGCTGCTGCGGTTACAGCTGGTGATAGCTGTTGTTTACAGCGCAAGCTGTCGTTTACAGCGTAAGCTATCGTTATTGTGATTACAGCGTAAGCTGTCGTGATGAAGATTACAGCGAGAGCTGTCGTATTGTGTATACAGCCGTGAGTGCTGTCGTTTGTGGTGAAAACCATGTATCGTTGAGATTGTTGCTGGTGTTGTTGCTGGTTATGATTTCTGTACATGCTTGGTAATTATACATTGTATGAGTGGTTTTGTTACTACTGAGATTCTCTCGAATCTCATTCTTTCCTATGACTAATCTTTCAGACAGGGCGTGTGGCTCAAAGGAGAAGAGGCCGACCCGAAGCCATTAGGACCCTTAGGGGTATATCTGTTTTGGAGATGTTGGTTATTCGTTTTGAACTCGGGATTACTGTACATGCTGAAAAATGAATTATGTATTTGATTTTGGATGTGTAATCCCCTAGTGGATATTTTAACCCTCAGGTTATATATGTATAGAATCCGGGAGTTGCCGGGGATTTGGTAATACACTCTGTCATACGTGAATGTAGATAAACTGCACAGGTAATTATATTCAAATTTTGAAATGGAGACCAAGAATAGGAAGAGATTTTGAATGTTTTTGTGAAAACCCTACTACAAAGTAGGAGATTGAAATGTGTTTAAGCTACTCAAAGGTCTCTAATCTAATTTAATTATCGAATATCGAATTATAATTACGTGATCAAAGGCAGGGGGTTACATTTTGGTATCAGAGCTGTAGTTCCTGGCAAGGGTGGAGGTTGCTAGGATAGATCCCTTAGTTGGCTTTAGGGATAGAAAATCATCTGTGAATGATTGTGATATATGCACATCTATGTTTTATTGATGTGGATATATATAAGTTTTGTGACTATATGTGCATCCTATTTCTGTTGAATTAATGGGGCAAGTTGTCTGTAGAATGAAGAAAACTAGAGGACGCCCCAATGTTCCGCGTGCAGATCCAGAGGTGGAAGTCGTCAATGATAACCCACCAGATCCAATGCAAGAATTAATGGGTCTAATTAAAGATCAGCGGGACATGATTACTGAGTTGAGAGAAGAGCTCAGAGCAAAGAAAGCGAAGAACAAGGAAGGTCCGGTTCAGTTTACTCCGGAAGAAACTCAAGAAGAAACTCGATATGAGGATACTGCTGAGGGGTCAGCACGAACATTAAAGTCTATACCTCATGCTATTCCGAATCAAGAATCACATGGGATGCCGCTTAGAGAAGAAAAAGATCTGCAGTATTGGGTCTCCAGATTCTGCAAGCATCTACCTCCAGCATTCAGAGGAAGGTTTGACCCTCAAGCAGCCGAATACTGGTTGAACAGGCTGGAGAAAATATTTGAGGTTCTTGGGTGTCCAGATGAGGTAAAGCCACGGCTGGCTGTTTACAAGCTCGAAGGAGATGCAGATTATTGGTGGCGGAATATCGCCCTAACCTTGAAGAGCAAGGAAGTGCCATTGACTTGGGAACTGTTCTAACAAGAATTCAACGAGAAGTATTTTCCCAAATCAGTGAGACTTGAGAAGGAGACAGAGTTTCTGAATATCAGACAAGGGGACATGGAGAGCTTTGATGATTATTTGTCCCGTTTTGTTCGGTTGACTCGGTACTCCTCCTACCTTCGGTTTAAGGATGACGAAGAATGGAGTTCTGATATGCTCATTCGCGGTTTGAGGCGAGAGTTGAGGAAACGCCTAGCTACTCATCAGTTTACCAAGTTCAACAAGGCAGTTGAACAGTGCAGGATTACAGAGAATAACTTGAGAGAATTGTATCCTTCCAGAGCTATTAGCCACAGCAGTGAACCCAGTAAGGGTGGTACTTCCCAGAAGTGGAAGGGACAGGGATCTTCAACTGGGGGTAGCAAGAAGCCCTACCAGTGTGTGAGCCGAGATTAGCAGAGAACTCCATTTACACCGTGGATTTGTCGTCAGTGTAACCAACCACATCAAGGCAGAACTTGTGATGGCAAAATAATATGCTTCAATTGTAAGCGTGTGGGGCACACTGCTGCTGAATGCAAAGAGCCACGATCAGACCAGAGACCGAAGACACAGGGTCGAGTGTTCGCCATGACCCACGAGGAGGCCCACAAATCTCCTGAGTTGATTCAAGGTAAAATTTCTCTAAATGGCTATATGTTGCAAGTTTTATTCGACTCGGGTGCAAGTCACTCCTTCATTGCCTATGATTGCGTAAAGCGTCTGGGATTGCATGTACATAAGTTACCATTTGAACTAGTAGTGTCAACTCCAATGGGTGTTAAGGCCTTAACCACAGAAGCTTGTTTGAGTTGTGTCATAACTGTGGAAGGGCACCAATCTGTTGTAGATCTTATATGTTTGACGCTTTACCAATTGGAAGTTATTTTGGGTTTTGATTGGTTAACGGCAAATAATGTATTACTTGATTGTGGGAACAAGAGGATAGTATATCCTGCTTCTCAGAGGACTAAAGTTGTGGATGCTAGTATGAATTTTCTTTCGGCAGCCAAAGCTGGAAGGTATCTTGAAAAGGGTTGCCAGGGTTATGTAGTGTTTTTCTCTGTGCAAGGGGAAACCGGTGAGATTTTGAGTAATATACCTGTGGTAAATGAATTTCCTGAGGTGTTTCCGAATGATTTGAGCGGATTACCTCCAGAAAGGGAAGTTCAGTTTCTAATTGACATTGTGCCTAGAGCTGGTTCTATTTCAAAGGCCCCATATCGTATGGCCCCGAACAAAATGGCGGAACTAAAGAAACAAATAGAAGATCTGCTAGAGAAAGGGTTCATCAGGCCCAGTGTGTCGCCTTGGGGAGCTCCAGTGTTGTTTGTAAAGAAGAAAGATGGAAGCCTTCGGTTGTGTATTGATTATAGAGAACTGAACAAGGTTACTATTAAGAACAAGTACCCTCTTCCCCGAATCGATGATCTTTTAGATCAACTATCCGGTTCGTGCGTATTTTTGAAGATTGATCTAAGGTCAGGGTATCATCAGCTGCAAGTGAAAGCAGAGGATATTCCAAAGACTGCTTTCAGGACCCGATATGGTCATTATGAGTTCCTGGTGATGCCATTTGGGCCAACCAATGCGCCTGCGGTTTTCATGGATTATATGAACCGTATCTTTCGACAATATTTGGATCAGTTTGTTGTTGTATTTATCGATGACATTCTGATATATTCCAAGAGCAAGGAAGAGCATGAGCATCATTTGAGAATCGTATTGAATATCTTGTGTGAGAAGCAACTATACGCTAAATTGAGCAAGTGCGAGTTCTGGCTATCAGAAGTGAGATTCTTAGGCCATGTCATCTCGCAAGAAGGGGTCTCTGTGGATCCCAATAAAGTGGAAGCAGTACTGAACTGGAAGAGGCCAGAATCTATGGCGGAAGTACGCAGTTTTCTGGGTCTTGCTGGTTACTATCGGAGATTTATCCAGAATTTCTCCCGTATTGCATTGCCGATGACCAAGCTCACGAGAAAAGATCAGCCGTTTGTGTGGGAAGAGAAATGTGAAAACTGTTTTGTGGAGCTGAAGGAGAGGTTGACATCGGCACTTGTTTTGATTTTACCCAATCCCAGTTTGACATATGTTATGTACTCTGATACCAGTGGGCAGGGATTAGGGTGTGTCCTTATGCAGCAGGGACGTGTAGTGGCCTACGCCTCTCGACAGCTCAGACCTCATGAATTGAACTATCCCACTCATGATCTGGAGCTTACGGCCATTGTGTTTGCTTTGAAGATTTGGCGTCATTACCTGTATGGTGTGACTGTAGAGTTGTACTGCGACCACAAGAGTCTCAAATACTTGTATGATCAAAAGGAACTAAATATGAGATAGCGCCGCTGGATGGAATTGCTTAAGGACTACGACCTGGAAATAAAATATCATCCGGGTAAGGCAAATGTAGTCGCTGATGCTTTGACTCGAAAAACCATGCTCATTGCAGCTATGATGATACAAGAAAAGAAATTGATTGAAGATTTTCGTGATTTGAATTTGACGAACCAAATCATCTGTGCCAATTACACTGTTTCTCAAGAGGAAAGTGATCTAAGAGCTGAAATTGAAGAAGCTCAGAGTCAAGATGACTGGATACAGCGCAATCTGACTCGAATAGAACAGGGAGATGTTCCAGGTTACGACCTATCCCCTCGTGGATTGGTCCGTTACCAGAAAAGAGTCTGCTTTCCACTTAAGGCGGAGTTGAGGCAGAAGATTTTGGATGAGGCACACAAGAGCAGATATACTCTTCATCCTGGTATGACCAAGATGTACCATAATCTGAAATCGGTGTATTGGTGGCCGGGTATGAAGAGTGATGTGACCAAATATGTAGCAAGGTGTCTTACTTGCCAGAAGGTGAAGATCGAGCACCAGAGACCACCTGGTTTACTTCAGAGTCCTGAGATTCCAGAATGGAAATGGGAAAGTGTGACCATGGACCTTGTTGTGGGATTGCCCAGGATCAGAAACTATGATGCGATCTGGGTTATCGTGGATTGGCTAACGAAGTCAACCCACTTCATACCAATCAATGCTGGTTATTCTCCTGATAAACTAGCAGAGATTTACATCAGTAAGATTGTGAAGCTTCATAGTACACCGAAGAATATCATTTCTGATCGAGATCCTCGATTTACTTCAAGATTCTGGAAAGTATTGCATGAAGCCTTGGGAACTCAATTGAGGTTCAGCATAGCTTATCATCCCCAGACGGATGGACAGTCAGAGAGAATAATCCAGAAACTGGAAGATATGCTGCGAGCTTGTGTTCTCGACTTTAAAGGGAGTTGGGATCGTTTCCTTCCACTGGCTGAGTTCGCCTACAACCGAGCATCTAAATGGCTCCGTATGAAGCGTTGTATGGAAGAAGCTGTCAATCACCTTTGTGCTGGAACGAGTTGTCCGAAAGGAAGCTTTATGGGCCAGATTTGGTTGATCAAACCTTGGCACAGATTCAGATTATTTGTAAGAGGTTGCTTTCAACGCAGAGTCGACAGAAAAGCTATGCTGACAAGAGAAGACGGCCTCTAGAGTTTGAGGTTGGAGATCATATTTTTCTAAGAGTATCTCCTGTCACCGGTGTTGGGCGAGCGATCAAGAGGAAGAAGCTGAGCCCGAGATATATAGGCCCTTTTGAAATCCTTGAGAGGATTGGACCTGTTGCTTACCGAGTAGCACTACCTCCGAGTTTGAGTAGGCTCCATGACGTATTTCACGTTTCTCAATTGAAGAAGTACCAACTGGATCCGTCTCACATAATTGAACATGAAGATGTGCAGTTACAAGACAATTTCACGTATGCGGCAGAGCCAGAGCAAGTCATTGATCGAGAAGAGCGATGGCTCAGACACCGAAGCATTTCATATGTGAAAGTGATCTAGAAGGGAATGACTCAAAGAGAGGCAACTGGGGAAGCGGAGGAAGATATGCGAAGACGATATCCGGAGTTTATGGCTCGAGTTGTGTAGCAATTTCGAGGACGAAATTAAATTTTTGGGGGAAGAATTGTAATATCCTGGATTGTAATCAAGGATTAATAACTTCAAAGTGATGTGATTAATATTAATTAAACACTTTTGAAGTAAATAATGTGTATAGTGATGCCAATGTGTATGATGATGATGATTTAGTAAGCATTGTATTAATCAGGGGCAAAACGGTAAATTTATCGACCGACTGGTTAGATACCATTGAGAACACTCCTTGGTAATTAAGACTAATGGCTAAGATTGAAAGACCAAGAGATGAAATCTTGTGCATGCAAGTGTATGTGAGATCATGGTAGGAAGAATGGAATGGTGCCAAGTGTCAAGAGAAGGATCATTGGATTAAGTCAAAGATTCAACCTATTCTTCTCTTCCCTCTCTTTCTTCAAACCGTTGGCATGCATGGGGAAAAGAGAAGCAAATGATCATCATTTTCACCAACTCATCTCTCTCTCCATTTCCTCCATTTCCGGCGAGTAGGCAAGAAAGAGAAAAGAAGGGTTTGAAATTTGTTAAGGTAAATGATTTCATATGCCTAAACACTTTTCATTAATATTGCTCACATAGTCAAGAGCCTTATTTCTATGTTTTCAGACTTTGAATTGGTGGTGTGCGGCAACTTGAGGGAAATTGAAAGTTGAAGAATCCAAGTTCTGATTTCAGGAAGTTTAAGAGGTGAGTTTTATATGAAGTTTGATGTAAATGTTATGGTTTTTGAGTGAGTTTAGTAAATTCTGGGATTTTGCCCTGATTTCTAGTAATTTCAGAAAAGATGAATTAGGTGATGTATTGTGTTGGAATAGATGTCAAAAAGTGTGTGAATGATAATGGTTTGGTTGGGATTTGAGAGGAGGAAGTGTGTTAAGTTGTTGTTTTGGTGGATTTATGGTTTAGAGATGAGATTTTGTTGTTGAGTGGAAATTTGTTGGTTTTGTGGTTATTAATGGGTTTATGGTGAAGTTAGAATGAGAATGAGTAATGGTATGAGTTATAGGACCATTGGGGTTTAATTGATCAATTCTGGAAAATCATATCAGTTGCTGTGTTTTGGGCACCTGATAGGATCACTCGAGTGAGGGAAGAACTCACTCGAGCACGGCATGATTTTCTGGGTAGTTGGGAAGGTTTTCAGGCAGAAACCGCGAGCATGCTTCCTGATTTGCGAGAGAAATACGATTATGCTCGAGTGAGCATGGGCATGCTCGAGTGAAGAATGAACATGCTCGAGTGAGCGAGGGCGTGCTCGAGTGTGAGTGTAGCTGGTGCTATGGGTGAGCGTCTCGGGTTATCACTCGTGGGTAGATTGTTGAGGGTGAGCGTGATCACTCGCGAGCATGGAGAAATCACTCGAGCACTAGGGTTGTACTCGAGTGCACTTATGACTAGAAGGAAGGGATCACTCTCGGGTTGTCACTCGCGGGGTCTCACTTTCTTGGTGCTCGAGTGCTCTTGAGGCCGCTGCTCGAGCACAGCCTTTATGCTCGAGTGAGAGTGATTGTTTATAGCCAAGTTTGCTCTCGGGCAAGCACTCGCTGAAGGTCACTCGCATGTGCTCGAGTGCTGGCGGGGGGTGTCACTCGAGTGAGACTCCTTTCACTCGAGTGAGCCAGCCCAGAATTTATAAATTCTTCCAAGAAAGAGGGTCTTCGGGGTAGTTTCTCCTAACCCTTTAGGCATATGTTTAGGCCCATATTAGTCACCTAAAGAGTTCGAATGATAACCAACTTAAAGTATCATAGAGATAAGAACTTGGAAAAGTAATTGACGGGTTGTCCCTAATTTGATTACAGGGTTTGATATTTGCCGTCCTCGTGAGTCCATAGTGCCCAGAGACATCAGGAAAGGATCAGGTAGTGACTCTCTCTCTCTTATACTGTGTGTAATGCTTTGTATGTGTGTGTTATCATGGTTCTATGATGGTTGTGATGCTGCTGCAGTTATAGCTGGTGATAGCTGTTGTTTACAGCGCAAGCTGTCGTTTACAGCGTAAGCTATCGTTATTGTGATTACAGCGTAAGCTGTCGTGATGAAGATTACAGCGAGAGCTGTCGTATTGTGTATACAACCGTGAGTGCTGTCGTTTGTGGTGAAAACCATGTATCGTTGAGATTGTTGCTGGTGTTGTTGCTGGTTATGATTTCTGTACATGCTTGGTAATTATACATTGTATGAGTGGTTTGTTACTACTGAGATTCTCTCGAATCTCATTCTTTCCTATGACTAATCTTTCAGACAGGGCGTGTGGCTCAAAGGAGAAGAGGCCGACCCGAAGCCATTAGGACCCTTGGGGGTATATCTGTTTTGGAGATGTTGGTTATTCGTTTTGAACTCGGGATTACTGTACATGCTGAAAAATGAATTATGTATTCGATTTCGGATGTGTAATCCCCTAGTGGATATTTTAACCCTCAGGTTATATATGTATAGAATCCGGGAGTTGCCGGGGATTTGGTAATACACTCTGTCATACGTGAATGTAGATAAACTGCACAGGTAATTATATTCAAATTTTGAAATGGAGACCAAGAATAGGAAGAGATTTTGAATGTTTTTGTGAAAACCCTACTACAAAGTAGGAGATTGAAATGTGTTTAAACTATTCAAAGATCTCTAATCTAATTTAATTATCGAATATCGAATTATAATTACGTGATCAAAGGCAGGGGGTTACAATATCTCTCTCATCTGAGCTCCTTTGAATGTGATCTTGGTGTCAAAAGTTCGTGTTGGAAGTCTAGTTTCATATGCCACCGATTTCAGTTCGATCCGACATGTGGTTGGAGAGATATCATCAAAATACCGAACCTTTGTTCTGCCGCGCGAAAACAGAATGTCCATTACTTCAAGTGCCACCTCGTGTGATTCCTCAAATAACTCGGCAGATTACTCGAGTAGCTACTCGAGTAATCACCTCCAAAATGAGGCAGTACCCTATTACTCGAGTGATTATCCCCAGAGGCACCATAACTTCCGTATACATCATTTTAGCTTCTTATTGACCCATTCCAACTTCTGTTTGACCCTAGAAACCTCCGATATCACTTCTAATAGCTTGGATCTTGATATTCTCATGTGATCTTGCAAGTTCTTCTTTCTTTAATCTCTTTCTTCTTCTTTCTTCAATCTCTTTCTTCTTGTTTTGCCACTTGATGATCATTCTTCATAACCCAACTAGATATCTTCTTGAATTGATGATCGTTCTTCATAAACCAACTAGATATCTTCTTGAATATCTTCAATCTTCTTCAATCTTTGCTTGATATTCCTATTAGTTCTTGCAATGCCTTCTTTCTTCAATCCCTTGTCTCTTGATTTTCTTCTTGATGATCATTCTCCACATATGAGGCATTATAACATCAACCCACAATCAGGTTTATGACTAATCTACAAAATATGCAACATTAAATATAGTAATCAGTCAATGTAGAAGATAATTATATCATACAAACTTTTTGCTCATATTTAACATCTATATTTGACATCATCAAAACTATTCATATCTAACAAAAGATTATGATCATAAAATGTTTCAGTAGAGGATTGATTGAGGTGATAACTCTCTGATGAAATGAGAGATAGAATTGATTTGCGTGCTATTCCACTAACTTGATGCTATACTAGGAGTCGATTGGTGGATTTCAAAAGATGTGATGAAAGGTATGAGTAGAAGGGTTACCAAGTAAACTGTAACTCAGGAATCAGCTGTTAAGCTTTGGTTCCACAAGAATTTGAAATGGCCCATAATGATTTGAGTTGAAATGGGCTAGGAACTGGCACAAAGAAATGCATATTTCTAGTGCAGTTTGGGGTTGTAAGAGATTCTTGTAGGACTCTTACTAAATCATTCTGATATTATAAAAGGTTATATGAGGAAAATACAACATTAGAGTGGTGTAGTGGACACCAATATGAAATAGTAACACAACTGAGTGGGATAGTAAATTTATATGTAACATTTGAGGATAGCTAGAGAGGTTAATATTTGCACCATTGTTGATCATCTCAGATCATGACTAGACCTGTGTGGTCTACAATGACACAACTTGTGTGGCATATGGTGATTTACCTTATGTAATGTATAGTAGTATAGCAGCCCTTTAGAGCATGTTAATCAACCTTATGATCAATATGCAACCTTGACTTGGAGAGGAGAGAATCCTGGTTGCTTTGGCGAAAATCATGGGTAGCCCTGAGGCCTAGAGGTAGTATGTAAAATATGTTGCTGAGCGGTGTGCCTTTTCAGTGATAAGACCTATGTGGTCACAATGATATGTACCTATATGGTGTACAGTGTTATATCCATGTAAACTTGTGTGGTTTATAGTGACATGATATGTGTGTCAACAGTCATATAACCTATATGGTTTGTGGTGACACATGCAAGTAGAGATTGGAATGAGCCCTAGTGTAAAAGGGTATAATGGTGGTGAATACTCTCAACAATGTAGCCTCACAGAATGATTACCCACTCATGATATAGTGCATACAGTAAATGGTGCACATAATAACCATTGCACACAGTATGACAAGTAAATAGTGCATATCATATAGCTAGTAAATAGTACACATAGTATGGCTAGTAAGGGTCAAATAGTCATTTGATCATGAACACCGAACAGGTAAGTATAAATGCAGACAATATATGTATAGACATATATCTTGGCAGTATATCCCAGTGTACATGTTTATACAGGGTGGTAAGACTGGGATATTCAATGTTGTGAGAGTAGAATGACTAAGTTGCAAGGGTAAATACACCAGGTAGTGTTCCGACAAGGCCATGAGGCCTAGAATAATACATTGAGTGTCTTGATGGACAATCAGTACAATAATGTGTTAGGTAACCCATGAGAATAGAAAGGATTAAGTATGTAAGTGTTGATACGCATTCATTCACACCTATCAGGTAATTAGTAGTGCACACTTTATAAGTATGCATGATCTAGGGATGAGTTACACGGTGATAAGGATTGATCAAGGATTGATTCCCAAGTTATAGACGTTCAAATTTTGAGGACGAAATTTATTAAACGTGGGGGAGAAATGTTGTCAACATATGTTTCTATTTTGATGTTCAAAGAGTAATAAATATAGAATTCAATGGGCATACAGAAAAGTACAACTATACTGATTAAAATATTCATTTACAATTCCGATATCATTCGTCAACGGAAACAGAAAATACAGCGGAAGTTTTAATATTTACAAATTTCACCAAAATATCACAAAATAGACTAATTATGACCACGATCTTATCCTTGCCTTCAGACATGTGCCGTTCAATTTCCGACGTCTATGTCTTTTCCCTTTGCCCTATTGGTACCCGCTGAGGTATTTGTTTAAAAATAGGGTGAAATTCCGAAGAATCCCCGTAGAGACATAATATCGTTCATAGAGAATGCGAAAAGTAAATATGACATGTACAAAGGTATGCACAAATTAATGAACAATATAGGCACATTATCGTCATGTATACATGAGTAGGGCCCAGTCCCACAATTTACACCGGTTGGACTTCTACCAACTCCCAGTGTAAGTGCACCTCTGGCACTAACTGTCATTCTCTAGGCAAATTATGTTGATTAATAAAGTACATTTACAAAACAATGGCAACCACACAATCACATAACTTATGGCACAGTGTATGAAGGATAATGTCCCTACCTCAATGCTTTAAAATCCTCTGTTTAATGGTGTCTCGAAGAATGTGTCGTTCCGACTCTCGACTCGGTCCTAAAATATTAAATGTACAAGAAATAGGTCATAACCTATCAAAGTATCATTTTAGACTATTCCATAGTGTTTATTGTGGTTATATTAGTCAATGGTGAAAATTTACAAAAATGCCCCCGAGACCCTGGCTTGGCCCCGCTGTACCCGGCCTGATGGCACGTTTTTCCAAAATTTTCACTAAGGCTATTTTAACTTATTTTTGCCCAAGAAATCCATTTCCGAGCTCAAAATCACAAAATTCACTGTCAAATTATGAAAATACCCTTGACAGCCCCTATTTAGGGATTTTAGTGGGGTTTTTGTAATTATGATTTTTCGACCTCTACCGAAAAAGTGCCCAATTGTAACCCCACCTATTTTTGCCCACAGAGTCCAATGGAACCATTTATTTCATGAAAATCCAACCACTAGTAAAAGTTCTAGTCTGGCCGAAAATATGAAAAAAATAGAAAAATGGAGCTTTGTGTTTTAGCTTCCAAAACTTGTACTTTTCTACTTCAAATCCTTAAACCAACCAACCATTACCAATAACAACTCATACTAACATAAAGTTGATATTGGTATAATTACCTCTTAAACTCCTTGGATCCTCTTACTCAACGCATCTCCTCTCTCTCCCCTTGAGCTAAGAATGTGCCATCTAACACATGGATTCCAATGAAGAAGGAGAGTTTAGAGACAGTTTTATGGAAGATCACAAGGAAAATGCTTAAGAGATAACACTTACCTTAATCTTCTTGCTCCTTCTTCTCTCTAGCTCCCAAGAACTTCACAAACTCACTCTCTCTCTCTCTCTCTCTCTTGCCTCTTGTCTTGAACGAAATGCACATGAAGGAGGAAAGGAAAATGTGTATTAACTTAGTCATCTTTTCTTCTAGCCCTTAATTTAATCAAGGGTTGAGATTACTCCACCTTGCATGCACCATCCCTCCAACCATACCCTCTCCTTTATGCCATACCTTCTCATCTTTTGTCTTGCTCACAAAAAAAACGTGCTCCCCCTTCTCATGATTCAACCAAACCCATTTCTCTCCCAACTAACCAAACTTGCACTCAAGGTAGCATGCCATTTCATCATTATTTGTCCATGTAGCATTATTTTAATGCAATTTGACATGTGCTTATATAAATCCATTATAATTTAATCCCCTCCTTATGTGATCACGACACTTGGCATTTTTTATTCCATTAATCAATTTCTAACACATTTTATTTTCAATTTTCGGAATAATACCAATTTTGGCAGATTTTCTGCCCTAACTTTGAAAAATCATAACTACTTTTATAGACATCATTTTGGAGCGATTCCAAAGGCTATGGAACCCTTATTGAGTCTAGTTTTAAGGAAAAATATGGAAGTTTACTAGCTAGGATCATATTATTCCCAGATTTTCAATCTTTGACCACTGCTCCATAAACTTTCCATATTTTCTGAGCTAACTTCAAAAATTCATATCTTTTTGTATATAGCTTCAATTGATTCGTATGAGCTATCCAATTAAAGCTTACGATGTCTACTTTCATCCTATAAACTTTCATAATTTTTTCTCATCACTTGGTCTTCCAAAACCACATGACAAACTTGCTGTCTCGCAAGCGATTTCACTGCAAACACTATTCCACTTTCAATTTTAAATATTTAAATCCTTTGGCCTTAAATATTCACCATTTCATTGAATTCTCTCAATTAATTACATTATATTTTAGGTGAATATAAAATATGGGATATGACAAATGTAACATCCCAAATTTCAGTCACCCAAAATTCCTTATATTTAAACGAATAAAATAGTGAATTAAAGAGCTAAAATAAATTATGGAATTAATTCTTGGGTTTTCTAAAAGCCCAATATTGAGGCCCAAAGTAGAGGAATACAAGAAAATAATATTTGGCCCAATATTAATGGTAATTTTGGTTATAGGAAATAAATATTGGAAATTGAAAGGTAAATAATGCTTCCAGTGGAATTACCTGCGAGGCAGTGAGATTGTCATATGATTTTGGATAATCAAATGATAAGAAAAAATTATGAAATTTTACAAGATGAAATTAGACATCCTAAGATTTAATTTTATAGGTTGTGGGTAATTTTTGGGGTTGTATACAAAAAGTTGTGAATTTTTGAAGTTAGCCCAGAAAAACTACCTATTTTCTAGAACAACGTCCAAATACCTAGACGCTGGGAATTTTAAACTTCTTGTTGGCTAAAGGCTATATTTTTTTTTTTAAATTAGACTCAATAAGGGTTCTAGATCCTTTGGAATCTCTCCAATTCGATGTCTACAAATTTAGTTATTATTTTTCAAAGTTTGGGTAGAAAATCTGCAAGAATTGACAAATAATCCGAAAAAGAAAAAAAATTTGTGAGGGCAACATTGTAATTTTGGGATAAACTCATCAGCCCATTTTTACTGTTCTAATGGACCCTTGATGTCATTTTGATGGGCCAGGAAGAGGGAAATATTTGTTACATGGTATGGTACAATTACATAGGGAAACGTCAATGTACATAAAGTCAAAATGTTGTTTTTGGTTAATTAATTAAATAATTAGAGAAATTGTGAGATAAAGGCAACATGTATTAAAAAGCATTTCCTTTATCTTCCCTCCCCCAAAACCGACGTCCTTGAGCTCACAAAGAGAGAGGGAGTGCTTTAGCTTTCTCTAGAGAGAAAGAGGAGCAAAAAGTCACAAGGTAAGTAGATTTCTTCGTAAATTGGCTACTAACTTGTATAATCCTACTCTAAGCTATTCTTCTATGTGATTCAAGGTATTTGAAGCAAGAATTTTTGTAAACACCCGTTTCCATTTCGATAATCAAAGAGTAATAAAGATGAAATTCAATGGGCATGCAGAAAAGTATAATTATACTGATAAAAATATTTGTTTACAATCCCAACGTCGTTCGTCAACAAAAAACAGAAAATACAGCGGAAACTTAATATTTACAAATTATCCAAAATATTAAGGCATAGACTAAGGCATAACCACGTTCATATCCTCGCCTCGAGACACGTGCCACTCACTTTTCGACGTCAATGTCTTTGCCTTTTGGCCCACTGGTACCCGCTGAGGTATTTGTTTAAAAATAGGGTGAGATTCCGAAGAATCCCCGTAGAGACATAATATCATTCATAGAAAATGCGAAAAGTAAATATGTCATGTGCCAAGGTATGCACAAATTAATGAACAATGTGTCACTCGCATAGGCATCCCCCTAGAAAGGGACGTAGAAAGGGCCTAAAAAGTAACGTTAAAAGTGCTTTCGGTAGTTGTGCTATATACATACGAAATCACTCAAAAAACAATCTTTATATACTCTTAATCCAAATCAATATCAAAAAAATGAGTTGAAAAACCACTATAGTAGAGGAACTCAACTGAACTCACCTTTAGCAAGAAGAGAAGAACTCAAACACTAGACCCATGAACCCTAGAAGAAGAAACCAAGCTAGACGTTTCTTGTAGGAACACCCACGAACTGAGAAAAACTCTGGAACCCATGAAAAGCATGTACCTACAAATGGTGAACTATGAAGGAGAGCTACGGTAGAAAAGAAGGGAGCAACACCACCAAGGGAGCGACAGAGGATAGCAAAATGGTAGTGGAGAAGCCTAAATGGAGTCATCAAAGGTGTAGAAGTGAGCTCTCTGCAATTTTGTAATTTTCAAATGTTGAACGAAAATGGATCTAAGAGGTGTTTTTAAAAGAATATACTTAATGATTGTTATTAACAAATCGTTAAATATATTATATATGGTGGTTCTTTTTGAACAACCGTCAAGTATATATCACTTATATTTGATGGTTTTTCACAAACAACCGTCAAATAAAAAATGCCATTTCTTCCAAAAAAAAAAAATAATATATAACGGTTGGATTATAAAATCGTTAAATATATTCTCATATGCTTAATGGTTGTTTTAGAATACCGTTATATATGTTACAATACCCCAAAATTTGGGATTAGAGGCTTGAGAATAAGCCTGAATTAAGTGGTCTGCTAAGTCTCAATTTAATAGAAGCCCAAATTTATCCCCTAATGATTCTTATATCTTTGGGGTATTAAGAAAGTAAAATGGTGAACTTTGGAGAATATAATTATGTTTTCGGTGAAATTGCCTATGAGGTAGTGAGCTTGTCATGTGATTTTGAATGATCAAATGATGAGTAAAAATTATGAACTTTTACGGGATGAAATTAGACATCCTAAGCTTTAAGTTGATAGGTCATATGACTCAATTAGAACTATATACAAAAAGATATGAAGTTTTGAAGTCAGCACAGAAAAACTGTGAAGTTTCTGGAACAGCCTACAAAGATTGAAATTCTGGAAATTTTGTGATTCTATTTAGCAAAAGTATATATTTTTTGTTGAACCTAGACTCAATAAGGGTTCTATAGGCTTTGGAATCACTCCAATTCGACTTTTCTAGAATCAGTTATGATTTTTCAAAATTTGGCTAGAAATCCGTCAAAATTTTGTAAAGATCTGAAACTGGGAAAATTAATTAATTAAATGGGGATATATTATCAAAATCTTCTTCTTCTTCCCTCAGCTCCAAAACTGACGTGCTTTATGCTGAAAATAGAGAGAGGAGTTGAGAGAAAAATAGAGAGGAGGAAGAAGAAATCTCATAAGGTAGGTCGATTTCTTCGGTGAATTCATACCTAACGTGTATAATCATTCTCTTAAGCTTCTCTTCTATGTTATGTAAGGTTTTTTAAGCACAAATCTTGGTGTTTTGAAGTTAGGGTTTTCAGCCACAAGAAGGAAAAGCTAGTGGGAGCTTGAGGTAACTTCCAAACCTTTGTATATTGACTATTCTGGCTATTATAGACAATTTAATCGGTGAAATTTTGCCGGATTGTCCTTGGTTGTAAAAATGGAAAATGGGTTTTCCTAGGGGTTATGTTGCCCAAATTGGTACTAAATGGTAGTTTTAACCTAATGGAATAGTCAATAAAGTGGTTAAGAGTATAAAGAAACATGTTTACAGAACCGAAACCGAAAAACCCCGATTTTCCCCAGAATTCTTATAAGTTTCAGCTAGCTCTAGAAATGGGTCTTAGAGTTGGATTTTCAATGCTTTGATGGCTTAATTGAGTTCAAGAGCGAAAATTAGGTGGGTTACAGTTGGGCACTTTTTCGGAAAAGGCCGAAAAAGCATAATTACGAAAACACCCCTGAAACCCTTAAAGCTGGGCTATCAAGGATAATTTTATAATTTGACATTGAATTTGATAATTCCAAGTCCGGAAATGGATTTCTTGGGCAAAAATATGTCAGAATAGCCAATGTCAAAATATTGGGAAAAGTACGGTCGGACCGAGTACAGCGGGGCCGGGCCGGGTCCTCAGGGGCATTTTAGTAATTTTTCAAGATAGACTCATATAACCCCCAGAAACACTATGAAGGTGTCTAAATGGTATATTTGGAATTGTAAGACCGAGCTGAGAGCCCGAGTTGTTGGCACACAAATCGAGGAGAAAAGCTGGAGATAGGAGACTTATCTTACTTGCATGTATTTGATATATTTGCTTGTGTAGTGATGTATGTGATTGCTTTACTTGATTGTGTATAAAATATTTGAATAAATGAAGCTCTATTTCTGTTTTGCTGCGGCCATAGTTTTGTTACATGAAACATTGAGCATGAAGAAATGTCATTATGGGTCATACATCTAGTTAAAGCTAATATGTCATACATATAGCATCTATCATGCATGCATTATGATATTTGTTTCCTACTAAGATTCTCTCGAATAAATGAAGCTCTGTTTTTGTTTTGTTGTGGCCATAGTTTTGTTACATGAAACATTGAGCATGAAGAAATGTCATTATGGGTCATACATCTAGTTAAAGCTAATATGTCATACATATAGCATCTATCATGCATGCATTATGGTATCTATTTCCTAATAAGATTCTCTCGAATCTCACCCTCCCCTACCAACAATTTAAATAAGAGAAGACAAAAGATATGTTGAGAGCGAAGAAGAGAACTACACGAGAGGATTGCAGTGGCGGAACAAAGTCAGGAATATGTCTCCGTTTCACTGGGACGTGTTTAGACACCCAAGTAGCCCTGTGCGGCTACACTAATTGTAATTATCAGGTACAAATCCCTTAGGGGAATTTCCGTAATCATATACATATTATCAGTATAGTTATGCTATTTTTGTGTTACCCACCGAACCGCATATCGTTTTTCGCAAATACTCTAAAAAAGTTGAAATTGAGATAAGGGCATGACATTTTGGTATCAGAGCTGAAAGCGGTTCTGGTGGAGCTTCAGCGGTTCTGGAAGAGCCCAAGAGGTTCTGGCCAAAATTAATAAGTGAACAAATAAAGATTGAAACAGAATTAATAACAAAAGAAATGTTAAAATACCAGATACTACAAAGTCCTATAATAAACTTTCCTATACATACAGATACAAGCAAAACTAAGAAATTATTAGAAGAAAAGAAAGAAAAATAAGAGAGAGAAACGATCAAAGAAGGGAAAAGAATAAAACAAGAAGGGAAAAGAAAAAGAGGAGTTTGTAAAATGGAAAGAAATACAATTTGGGAAAAAGAAAGAAGAAGAAACAGAGCCTAGTAAATACTCATCCACAATTAACATTCATTCTCTACAAGAATTCAATGCTCATAAATTATTCATTAAATTTCCATGTTAAAGAAAAATAACCACAGATAATCATGGCCACTAACCATTGGAGCCCTCCCTAAAATTACCATTGCCATATTAAAATAATAATTTAGGAGAGATAACATTCATGCAATTATAGCAAGGAGGTTAAAAGTTATTAAAACCAATTTAATACTAACTCATTAACCAAGAGCAATAAAGCCTCCCACCAATAGTAATAACCCCAACAAAACCTATGAAACAATGTTAACAATAGCATGTTAATTGTCAATAAACCTCCAATATTAATAATATCATTTAAAATCATAACTAACTTTCAGAATTTCCAGCAAGTTAATTATCCCAATTGAACATGTGCTCATGTTGAATTGATAATAATGAATATAGAAAGAGTAACTATTGAGGAAACTAGACCCAATGAAGAAACTAGTCAAAGAAGAAAGCCTATAAAAGAAGTCGGTGATTCTGAAACAGAAGTAGTTTATATGAAGAAGGACAACCACCTGAAAGAGGTAGGAAAAACCCTAATCAATTTACAACACTTGTTGACTAATTCTGAAACTTGTCCATCCTTTACTGCATTCAAACAAAATAGCTAGGATTAAAAGTTTCTAACATCTGTCATATAAGAAACATGGCAGATGAGAGGATCGATAGTAGAGGTAAAGATGAGATTTTTTTCACTACAGCTAATAAGGAGGTTGTTTTCCATTGATTCTTCAGGGGATAAGCAGCTGTACATGGCAGTTCAAGAAGCTTTGAAGTAACAGAACAGGCAAGAAGTGAGTGAGGTATCATCGTCCTCCATGGAAGGAGGTTGTAGTAGTAGTAATAGTGCTAAAGTAAAGAGGACATTTTTTCCCATCGGACATGGTAGTAGTAGATCCAGAAGTTTAATCCTACCTGTTTCTATAGACCACTAAAAAAGTTTTCTAATTTGTGAGTCTGATCCAGCACATCTCATTTCTTATTATTCTTAGAACTTTTGTGAATATAGAGATTACCATTAGAATGTAATATAATCAATAGAAGAAGAAGTGCATAGAGTTGTACGACAGAAATATTCAATTGCATTTATTTTTAGTTTGGAAGCCACGCCTTCTTCTATGACATTTTATAGAGTTTAAGAGGACCTATTCTATGGAATTAACAAAGTTCAGTGTTCAAAATCTAAGAAATTGGATTGTAGTACTATTTTTTCAGGTAGGCTACTTTCATGGCTGATCACTGTGTTACTTTTCTTTTATAAAAGTAAACTAGAAAAAGGCTCCAAGATATGATTACAAGCATTATTGCAACAAATTAAAGGCGCTGGTGTTTTAGCTCTTTAAGGAAACCTTTTCTTATGGGCATATCATCAATTGAGCTATATTCCAAAATCCTACGTGATATTAACATCAATCAAATTGTGAGAAAGAGATAGGTCTTGGTCTTAAAAACTGTTTAACAGCAAAGATGAGAGAAATGAGGAATCTGAGTATCTGACCTCACTCCAACAAGAGAAACCAATGTATTAATAAAGAAATAAAATCGAGCAAATTGAAAAATAAAAAAACATCCACGCAGAGTTAGCAAATCAGTTTCGGTCATCACAGGTAGAACTACCCAGACGCACATAACTCTGATTTTTACCACAATCACACACAAAGCAACAAATTTAACACCAACCAAAAAAAGGAGAAAATGATACACAACTTGCGTATTCTATGAACCTAAGTTACCGCATTCAAATTGAAGGTTGAAGGAGATTTGGGAGACTCACCTCACTCAGATTCTAGTAGAGGAGGAGAGCGAGCCACGACCGGTTCACCACGAGAGCAAGCCACGACCACTCCGCCACAAGTCCACAACCCACGATTGACGAGATGAGAGGGAGAGACCGGAGTGTGATACGGTGCAAAAATCGACCGGTCGCCTGCTGTGGAGGAGAAGAGTGGCCGGTGGCCTGCTGTGGACGAGGAGGGCGAGAGACTTGGGAGATTCAGAAGCCCCATCGAATTAAGATCGCTGTTTGCCTCCCACTTCAGTTAGCTGAGACCATTTTGTGCGTCCAGCCAGGGCTCCCACTTTCCCTGTAACTAATATTTTTTTTGGTCAACTTTTTACCAATATTATTAAGCACATATCTTTTTTATTTAAATAATTCCGACGGAAAAATTCCATCAGAAATTTTTCTGACGAAATTTCGTCGGAAACATTGTGTTATAATTTCTGATAGAGTTTTTGTCGAAAATTCTGTCGGAAAACTTCTAACAGAATTCCCGATGGACAGCTAACGAATTTTGTGACGGAATTTTTTTCTATTTCAAAATCTGTCAGAAATAGACTGTCTTTTTGTAATGAGCAGCTCATGACAAAAACACCATGATGATGAGACCCGTTATGTTTCATCTTCCAAGTTCTTGTCTGCGTGAAGCAGAAAATTAAGAACAAGAATAGAAAAATAGTTATACATATAAGAAACCCAAAGAAATTCACAATCACATTAATATTATAGCAAAGGGAATTAAACATTAATCAAAGAACAGTGCTCACCCTATTATATATAAAAGTTTGGGCTTTCCTCTATAGAACTGATCGAGCTCCAAGACGAAGATGAAGGAAAAAAGCAAGGAAAGCCACAAAACATAGCTTTTACACTTGTAGATGAGTTAATGAATAGGGAAAAGAATCCAACGTCCTGTATTGAACATGATAAGCCAAAATGCTGGAAGCATTACGTACATAGCAAATGATGTGACGTTTCAATTTTACAAAAGCACGCATGAGTTTCAAGATGATGAACTAATAGACATGTCAGTTGAGATCTCTTTCTGAAATCAGAATCAAAGGAATTGTTGTGCAATTCAGGCTTCTTTGTTTAGCATATACAATTTAATTAAGCTGGTAATTAAAAACTAGTGACGTATGTATTTACTGATAGATGATATCATAATGGCAGCGTATTGAAGCCCCTTGGTTCTTTATAACTGTCGGTTTCTTTCTGCAGCATCCTATTTTTTTCAAAAAAGGGGAAAAGCACATCTGTCTAGAAATGTTTTGGTGTTTCCCAATCCCAACCATAAAATTTTGGGGATTCATAGGGGTTCACTTTGAGAATGTCTTGTTAGGTAACAACTTGGGTTTAGTTTTTAAGGAGTAGACACTGGTAGTTTGAAGTTAGAGGATCCAATCTACAACCTCCTGCTTATGATAAAGCTTCCACACCACATTTTACAATAAAATCTACATCTCATCCCATGTTCAAGAAAATTTTGGCTACTACTTTTTCTTGCGGAAGGGAAAAAAAAAATCTTCAACTAGAAAAGTTCCTTCAAACATCCTCAATTTTCAAGAATTTTAATTTGCCACCTTATTTATAGGAATTATTGATAATTTTGATGGGAATACAAGAAAACAAAATAACCTTTATTGTTTGAGCCACGAGCAATTTGGTTGAGGCCCGAACCCGTCAAGGGTCAGGCTTATGATTTAAAGTTGGGCTAAAAAGGACCAGCTCTATAGAGCCGCAAGCTTAAAGGGGTGGCCTTCATGGCAGCAGACTGTCCCGTTAAGCCCGCCAATTTTTTATTTAATTTTATTACGTGACTAGATGTTGAGTTTTGCTTTGAAAAAATGATTGTTTAAAACTGAAAATATTTTTCAAATCATATAGTGTTTCTATTTGAACATTTTAAAGGAAAAACATGATTATATTCTTATTAAAAAACTAAGAGAAGCTTGTTGATGATATTATAGTTAGTTAAAGGTCCTCTAATTGATTTTTATAAAAGTTAATCAATTTTAATTTAAGAATCTTTCATTTGGTTCTTAATATTTTCCCAAAGAAATTTTTCCTTATGAAAAATTGAAAGAGTCATTTTTTTATTGATGTAAGGTTAACAAAGATAATAATTTTTTAATTGTATTCGAAGAGGTTCGAATATTATGCAAACTATATTAAAAAGAGAAACTAATAACACATTGAAAAATGAGAAAATAGGGCCTCTATCTCATGAAGAATATTGTTTTAAGGAGAATGATCATTTATTCTATTTATCAAAAAAGATAAAACATTTAACATTTTAAAAATATTTGTCTTAATTACAAATTTTAGTGTTTTAATTTAATTTCTTTAAGAAAATAAAAAATATTGTTTTTTGTTAAACGGGCTTGAAGCCCACAGGGTCGGCTCGAACCAGTGAGTAAATGGGCTAAGATCCAAAATAAAGACCTTTTATGGGAGTTGGGTCACGGGCCAGCCCATTTATGCTCGAACCCGTAAAGGGTTGGCTCTGCTGGGCCGGCCTAGCCTCTTTTGTCACCTCTAATCAAAAATTACCAACAAAGCTTAATTAAGTAAGTTTGATCTTTGACCCTTGATTCACAGACTCTGGTTTTAGGGTCCAAAAAAATTAAGTGCAATTTCTTGGTCTTTACAGAAGAATCCCATAAGAAACTTATGTCATGCTTCTCAAACTCATCCACATGGAGAGTCTGAATAAATAACTATGCTTTATCCTGTCATATTCACTATTTTTCCTTTCCATCAGAATAGTATTCTTCGACACTCTTACATGCGGAGAGGGATTTAAATCTACAACTTCATATGTAAATAGTAATAGAAAAAAGGCTAAAACAGATCCCCAACCTGAACACAGTCTATACATACCAAAATCTCTAGTACGCTCAACAGTACAATTACAATTGATATTCTCAAAAATAAATACAATCTTGTTCTACCGGCATTCCAACTCTGACCTTAAACTATACAAATCCTAGCATGTTTTGCTCCAAGACAATTGACTGCTCTTTTGCTCTGTGTGAATAATTTGACCCAACCATCTAATATCTCTTGAAGAACATGCTACACGTTACATTTTTTAAGAGCATAAAGAGAATGATTTATTGACATGTGTCAATTAATGAGTCCAAAAAGTACTTGTCTCATTGCCTGAAAAATTTTCACTCACTATTCATAAGTTTTATGATCAGTCTGAACTAGAGCAAAAACAAGAAAAATATCCACACTGCAGGAATTATTAACTAGCAAATAAGAACCTTTCATTAAACTTTCAAGTTTGAATAGAGATATGAGCATGCACCATAACAACAATCAGTGATCACAAGGGGAAAAATAAAATAGAAACTGCAGCATCAATTTCATCAAGTAAAGAAGCACCTTCCCCTCTCTCCCTCCCTCACTCTCATGGTTATTGGAAGATGAAGAAATTAGACTAATCAATAAACAATAATCAAATATGCATTGTTGCTAGAAGCAATCAAAGAAATAAAAATGAGTGCAGAAAATGATGACCTGGAAGACCTGAAAATTATGAAAGGGGGGAAGCTGATACCTCAATGAGAATAAAACCCCAAAGAGAGACGACCTTCATGATACTTTGGAGGTCTTGAAGTCCCACGTCTAGTTCCGTTTTGCCTGCAGCAAGTTCTTTCTTCCCCTCCCATGGCAGTTCCCCCAACCTTGGAAAGATCTGTGTGTTTCAATAGGACCAATAAGAGGAACAATTATGATCTTTACAACTGTAGACATGTAAGCACGCCATTTTTAGCTTCACTCACAAATTTCAGCGAGGTTAATGACCTGCCAGAAGAGCAAACAAAATTAAACCATGTTTATGCGAGGACAAAAAAAAAGGTAAACCACCGCCCGAGAATTAAAATTCTGCATCCCTTTCACGTTATTTTCAACCACTATTGGGATCTTGAATCTGAATTATTCCGTTGGCTTGGGGCTTCGGTTCAACTCTAATATAGTTCTGATCACTGAATCGAACGTTCGGTTCTTTTGATCAGTTAGGTTCGCGGCGTCTGATTCCTAACACTGTAACACACTATTCTCCTGAATTGGTTGGGGAACTTTTTAACTGATTTGTCGTCATCAACATTAAAACCATAATATCAAGTATGTCATAAACTTATTCGTAGAATCTCGTGCTTGCTGATAATGTGTTATAAATAAAATGAAACAAATATGAGAGGAAGAGATGATAAATCTTATTCATATTTAGGGTGTATATAATATAAAACGCATGCCTTTTATAGGTATAACTTTACAATCACAACAGAATCGATATCTATATATTTAATAACAATAAGAGATAATTGTAGAATACTAGAGATAATGGGTGATATGGATATCTACACAAATATGATATTCATAATAATATTATATTTTTATGTTATATTAGAGACGTCTTACTTTTTATTGTAATAAATTGTTGCCTTCAACCATTGCAACTAATGTGTTTGGATTATTTTTTGAAAGAAATTTTACGGTGTCCAATGGAAATGACCCATTAGTAAATTTTATGTCATTCAAGACTCTAATTTTTAAAATGGAATGAACAAACAAAAATGCCCCGAAATTTAAAGTATTTCCAACATCTCAATCATAACAAATGAACGTGCCGTCATTACCCCAAAAATTGCCCTCCCCACCTACATTTGAAGCATGTCTCTCTAAGCCAAAAGAATCCCCCATGTCAAATCTGTCTGGCAGTAGTAAAGTAAAAGACTATTATGAGTCATACATTGGAAGTGTTACTTTAAATGAGAGGCCTTATAAGGGCTTGAGTTCTCCAACTCCAACAGCTAATTTTTTGGAGTAGGTTTACCATAGATTTGTGCTCATTACAAAGGAATTTGCAAGGATGTTGTTTTTTGCATTGATTACTAGTGTCTTCATTTTGAAAAGCAGCACATAACAAGAACATTATGATGATAAGTCCCATTATATTTCATGTTGCAAGTTCTAATCTGCATAAAACAGAAAATTAAGAAAAAAAAATAAGAAAATAGTTATACAGATAAGAAACTCAAAGAAATTCACAATCACATTAATTTTACAGTAAAAGGAATTAAACATTAATCAAAGAACAATGTTCACCCTATTATATATAAAGGTTTGGGCTTTCCTCATATTGGAGGCGAAAGGATATGATAGAACTGATCAAGCTCCAAGACGAAGATGAAGTAAAATATCAATGAAAGCCGCAAAACATAGCTTCCACACTTTTAGATGATCCAATGAATGGGGAAAAGAATCCAACATGCTGTACTGAACATGATAAACCCAAGATGCCGGAGGCACTACATACATAACAAATGACGTGACGTTTCAATTTTTCATAAGCACGCATGATCAGTTTGAAGTTGATGAACTAACAGACATGCCAGTTGCGATCTCTTCCTGAAATCAGAAACGAAGGAAGTGTTGTGCAATTCAGGCTTCTATGTTTACCATATCCAATTTAATTTTCCTGGTAATTAAAATTGGTAAGAAACTAGTGAGGTATTATTTAATGATAGATGATATCATAATGGTAGTGTATTGGAGCCCCTTGGTTTTGTATACTTTCTCTTGCCCTTTTTATAAAAGCTCAATAACTGAATTACGTAGTAAAAATTAGTTAAAAGTATGTCTAAAATAAACTTCTTTTTTCAAGTATGCCTTTATTTATAAAAGGGCAAGTAAGAGAGAGAAATAGAGTAATAATAATAGAAAGTAGGAAAGAAAATGCAATATGCACTACTATAGAAAATATTATATTTTATGGTTATTTTTTAATATATTTTATGGTTTTGGACCGTAAAATATATGAGCATTAAATTTTAACATTTTAGGGTTGCTACCATAAAATAACTTGAGAAATATTTTTCCGTTCTTTAGTTATAACAGTGAATATATTACGATTCTTTGTAAATAACGTTAAATATATATTCCCATAATATTTGCCAGTTCTTTGTTAATAACTGTTGAGTGTAGTTGTTTTTAAAGAAAACAAAATATATTTGCGTCATATGAATATAAATATCAATTTACGTAAATAAATCATGCAAAACCAATAATTTTGCAACTAACAAACTATTATCGATTATAAAAAAACTACAGTCACCAATATGAATTGTACGTAATCTCCAATTCAAAAAATACAACACCAACTTCTTAAATTTGGGCTAATAAACGTTGTGAACTTTGCATTCATCAACATATATAAATACAGTTATACGCAAATATTATTGTGTGGGATTAATTTCATCCACATGGATATAGAATAAAATTTTATAAAACTAAACTCATATTAGCTAGTTAAATATATATGTAGAGTAACATATTTTTTATTCGGTAGAAAAATCTAAAAACCCTGTGCCTAGCTTCGTTCTTGAAGAGTGGCTAGAATTTCCTTCTGTTGAATTTGTTCGTCAGCCTCCAGTGGATTTCTCAGAGGTATCAAAATATAAAAATTTCCAGCTCCTACTTTTATTCCCTGTGCTTTTCATCATCGTTACACACATATCTTGTGGCATTATTTTGTGTATAATTGATTCATCTGAATATGTGCTTCCGTTTTGGTGGCCACCACTGGAGTTCCGTTTCTTTTGAACTGAGTAGAATTTCCCTGACGAAATGGATGATTTTGAGAAGAATGCCACAAAAGAAAAAGAGAATGAACTGAAACTTGAAGACAAGTGGACAATTCCAGTTTCTTTTGCCCTGTATTCAACCTTGCCTGCCTTGAATTCTTATATAGTCTGCACTGAAGGAAATTTCAGTCAGCAAAGTAAAGATCTTTTGTAAAACAAAGGACTTGTTTTGTCAGTAGTGTAACAATTTCAAAGATGTTTATACCAAGAAGAATATAGGATATTTTAATCTTAGAATCTTGCAATCTTGTAATTATTTTTCCAGAAAGCGATTGACCAAAAAGATACATGTCAAAATTTCAGATTCACTAAATTAATCTAATTAAGATTAAAGCCTCTCTATAATAGTAGTGACTTCCAGTAAAGGAGCTAATAAGCAATGGGGGAAAAGAAATCAATCTCTCACAAGCATATCCAAAACAAACAACCCGAAATCGAAGAGGAAAAACATTCAATATTTCAGGAAAATCGAAATGTAAAGTTTACTCACACCAAATAAAAACAATCATCAAACACTCACCGTGATCTCTGTTTTATATATAAGCTTGCACTGCAGAAATCACAGGAAGGTGAATAATGAAGAAACACGCGAGGAAGATCTATTAGATATGGTTATATGTGTGTTAGAAACATTTCAGTACAAAATCTAAAAAGACTACTTATCTTACCCACTCTAGTTATGAGTTACTTTAGGACAATGAGTTTGTTCTTCTCCGAGGCAGCAAAAACCTCCTGCTGGGTTTTGTAGAGCCTGCCATCTGGGTCATAGTAGTACCGCACAAATACTGAAAATGAACAGTGTAGAACATTATCATATGTAGGAGGAGTACACGTGTGTGCACTGTGAAAACTACCAAATGCATACGTAGAAATTGAAAGGATGAGAAGGGGAAAGAAAATGCATTTTTTCTTAAAAAAAAAAAAACTTGTGGATTATACTACTACAAAAGAGGGATTTAGTGGTGTCCTCTTGTGACGCTTGTTTATGATAGGTTTTTTTTTTAAAAAAAAATATACATATATTTAGAAGCTATGGCACTTAAAATTATAAGATATCATTGCTTGCCACAAAGATATAAGATACAATACCATCAAAGTTAGCTACCAGAGTTGAGATTTCACCCAACCCTTCCATGTCCGCAAGTCATCAGTATCAGCCGCTACTATGTCAACTTGCAGATAGTTTTTATAACTCTCAAAGAAAAGGTATGGCTCAAACATATGACTCCAACAAGCTTTACTCAGCACTCCCATTTATCTCATAAAAAGGAATGAGTATGAAATTTGATCTTTGGAAATGAGATAGACTGTACTCCTTCATTCTCCATCCATACATATATAAGAGCTAATTTTTAATATTTAGAGATGCCAATATGTTGAATGACATCCTTGTTTTCCCCCAGATTTTCAATCCTACCATTTAACTAAATCTCTCATAATTTCAATTTTTTTGTTATGATATTTATTTGGAGTATATCTATCATAAGAAAAAGGAGCATGTTCTTAAGGCAAAATTTGGTACTTTTAGTCGAAACAACATTTTACCCATATGAGCCATTACAGCTTAGAAAGCAACACCCAAATATGCTTCAAAGACTAAACAACATATGATTCACCTTTCTAAGGCCTAACCCTCATTCCTTCCATGGTAGCTTTAATTGTAAGACTTGGCTCATATCAACAACTTGCACGTCCTAAAATTCATAATCTCCCCACATCATACTTCTAATCAAATTTTAATCTTCTACCATATGAGATATGACAAACATTATTGCACCAATAAGAGCTCGTGTTTAGTTTATCCAAAACAAAGAAGCACATTGTACTACTACACCACTCCTGTCCTTATTATAAATCGCCTATAAGTCATTCTCACATATCAATGAATGCATTAAATATGTTTTAAATTGATAAATTTTTTTAAATTTTTTGTTATTAAAAAATTTCCCTCTTTCTCTCTCTACACTTATAATTCGTTCTCACCTCTCCTCTCTCTCTCTCTCTCTCTCTCTCTCTCTCATGGAAATCAAATAGAGGTAACATTGAAAAATAAATCATTATAATCCTTCAACACCCTAAAGAAGGCATTGTTTTTTTTTTTTTAATAATGGAAGCTTTGGCGCTTCCTAAAGAAGCGCCAAAGCCTTGGCAGGCCTTGGCAGAAGGCATTGGTTTTTTTAATTTTTTTTAATAATGGAAGCTGTGACGCTTTCTTAGGAAGCGCCAAAGCTTCCCAATTTTCTTTTTAAAATGGGAACTAATGGCGCTTTTTTAGAAAGCGCCAAAGCTTCCCATACTTTCTTTGGCATTTTCTATATAAGCATCATAAAAGGTGCTATAAAATTTTCCCACAACACCCTTATCACCCCACCATTACCACCCTCTTGCTTTCCTTTTCCATTGTCCCCACTCCTTCCTCTCTTTTACGACAGCAAGTAGAAGCTTCCTTGGTCCAGCACATTCTATTTTTTCTTGTCTCCTCCTCATGCACATTTTTTCAACATTGGGTCGCCACTTCAATTATAGTACAAAGCTTCCTCATCCATGTATTTTTTTTCTTGTCTCGTTGCAGTACAAAGCTTCATCTCCCACGTGTTTTTTTCCTTCTTGTCTTGGCCTCTTACAGAAGCTCCCTAACTTGTAAGTGTTTTTTTTAACATTTGATCCATGTTTTCTATTTTTTCTTTTTATTTAAAATATGTCATGACTCTTATATGTTTGCTTATAATTTTTATTTTTCAGATATTTATTTAAAGTTTCAACTATGTCTACTTAAATTCCTATACATTGTAAGTTTTTTAATTTTTGAACTTACAAATATAATAATACTAGTTTAATCGTGCGTAGAAGTAATGTGTATTGTTCAAGTTTAAGCAACTTAAATACTGGGGTTCTTTTATACTTGATAAATGAAGTTGCAAAATTACAAATGATACCTGCAAGTTTGGTGATGGATCATTCTACAAATATAATAATATTAGTTTAATCCTCCGTAGAAGTACATGTTATCAATAGTGAAAAAGTTGCTATGAATGGCATTAATGAAATGGTCAAATTTAGTGGAAGTATTATAAATGTCGTTGGTACTTTAAAAGATTATTGTTTTGGAACCAATTAATTTAATAAACGCAGTTAGTAGTATTTTGGTTGGCTTGTTGGGGAACCAATTACTTTTACTATGATATGTAGTGTTGGCAAATATGATTTATTTTGTTGTGAGTTGTGAAAAATTATTATGATGCGAGATTAATTGGTTGATAATTTGTGACTTAAAGAGAGTGTTAATATTTGAAAAACTTCAAATTTTAGGATGTTATGCTGCTGATTTTTTTAAAAAATAATAACAAAAGATAAAATTAAAGTAATTAGTAACTGCAAGAGGCAAACAACTTACCACTTTTAAAAATATGTTTAAGGTATAGATGGATTGAAAATTGATGTCATATGATCAGTCCTTAAGGGGATATATAGATGGGGTAAAAGAGTTTATTAGATTTGCAAGTAAGCATACCAAAGATCCTAACAAAATCTTGTGTCCTTGCTTATCTTGTTATTATGAAATCGAATTAGTCTACTTGATTTGCTAGATCATTTAGTGTATCATGGAATTGATCAATCATATACACGATGGACAATGCATGGTGAGACAAATGTTGCACGTAGTGTTCGGGTACATACCATGTATGTGCTTCGAATGAGTTTGACCCAAGTGTGTGTGATGAGGGCAATTGTCTTTAGGACATGCTAAATACAGTTGAAGGGGTGCTTCATAACTGTTCTCAAGAATTTGAAAAGTTGAAAGGTGATGCAGAGAAACCATTATATGTTGGTAATACTGAATACAAAAATTTGCTAGCAATGTTGAAATTGTACAACTTTAAAGTGCACTATGGATTTAGTGATTCAAGTTTCACCACATTGCTTGCACTTGTGCAAGATATGCTCTTAGAAGAAAATGTACTTCCTACCAAGACATACAAGGCAAAATGAATACTTTGCTCTACAACTGGCATGGGTTATGAGAATATATATGCATTCCCTAATGATTGTATATTATTTTAGAATCAGTATGCAACATTAGAGAAGCGCCCTAAATGTAATGCATCTCAATATAGGAAGAAGAAAGGAAAAAGTCCCTTGAAGGTCATATGATATTTTTCCATTATTTTGAGAATCAAGTAACTATACAATAATATGGAGATTGCTAAGCTATTGACGTGGCTTGTAGATGAAAGGATTGTAGACACGAACCTTAGGCACCTTGTTGATGCCCCTTAATGGAAAAAAGTTGATCATGACCACCCTGACTTTGTGAATGAAGCAAGGAACCTACGCCTTGCACTTTTAACTAATGGAACAAATCCCCATGGGGTTCAAAGTAGCACATACAGTACATAGCTGGTGATATTGATGATTTATAACCTTCCTCCGTACTTGATCATGAAACGTACGTTTATGATGTTGTCCATGTTAATTTCTGGGCCTAGGCAACCTAGGAATAATATAAATGTATACTTGGCTCCTTTAATTAACGACTTGCAGCTGCTTCAGGAAGAAGGCATCAATATGTATGATGGGTACAGGGAAGAAAGTTTCATTTTAAAAGCCATGTTGTTTGGCATAATTAATGATTTTCCCGCTTATGGTAATTTGTCTGGATACAGCGTCAAAGGATATTGTGTGTGCCTTTTATGTGAAGCTGACACTCACTCAGTGCGACTAGATCATTGTAAGAAAAATGTATACATGGGACATTAAAGATTCTTACCATCAAAACATCGTTGGTGGAAGTGGAAAAGGGCTTTCAATGGTGAGTCAGAGAAGGTAGCCCATCGAAGATGTTAACTGGTGCTCAGGTTTTTTAAAAGGTCAAACACTTGGATAACAATTTTGGCAAGCCTTTTGCAAAACAAATTAGGAGAAACGGCTAGAAGAAGTCTCTTTTCTTTGAACTTCCACATTAGAAGTACTTATATGTAAGACATTTTATAGATGTGATGCATATAGAAAAAATTATTTATGACAGTTTAATTGGCACATTGCTTAATATGTGAGAAAAAAGCAAGGACAGTGTGAATGCGATGTTGGATTTGGTTAACTTGGGAATAAGAGAAGGGTTGGCACCAATTGAACAAGGGCACCGTACTTATCTACCTCCAACAGCTTACACTATGTCGAGGAAAGAGAAAAATTTGTTTTGTGAGTTTCTGGAAGGAATTAAAGTTCCAGAGAGGTATTCTTCAAATATAAAGAACCTTGTATTAATGAAAGAGTTGAAGCTAAAGAACCTTAAATCTCATAATTGTCATGTGCTCATGCAAAATTTCATATCAGTTGGTATAAGGTCAATCTTACCCAAAAAAGTAAGGAATACCATCACTAACCTTTGTATCAGTTGGTATAAGATTTGCATATACTGATTGTTTGTACTTTGTATGAACTTGAAATGTATTTTCCACCTTCATTTTTTGACATTATGGTCTATCTAACCGTATACTTAGTGATAGAGTTTCAATTGTGTAGTTCAATGTACTTGAGATGGATGTACTTGAATGGGCAATTTATGAAAATTTTAAAACGGTGTGTGAAAAATAGATATCGACTAGAGGGTTGTTGTTAACCTCATGAAATTCTTGTCAAAATTGCACATTTCCTCTTATTTCTTCCATATTTTGGGTGTACTTATCGGTATTTGGGAGTGCTGAAGTAGAGGAAATGTGTTCTATACATACTTGGCACATAAAAAGTATAAATGTAGGGGTAATATGTGAATATCTCTTATGATTACCAAACTGTGATCTTTTATGAGTTCTTTTTGTTCAAAGGATAAAAATCCAGTCACAGCTAGAGCCAGAGAAAGCCAAATTCAATGAAAAGAAGGATAAACGGAGTTAAAGCCATCAACTATGCTAGGGAAATGCAAGAAGATATGAGAATAAATCTTGGTAAGGGACCAATTTATACTGTAGGGTCTCTAGCTATGGCCAAAATACTCATTGGCCGTGGCCAACATGAGGTCAGGAACATATTGACCACAGCCAAGTATCCTTTGGGCCACGACCAACCAGTGGTCAGTAACTTACTGGCCGCAGCCAACAACATCAAAGAAGCTCACGGGCTGCGGCCATGTATCTTCTGGCCGTGGCCAACTCCCAATACAACTGCTATGCGTTTTGACATTCAGGGCGTATAAATGTTGAAACCAAAGGCTGAAATGGTGGCTCCTGATCTAGAAATACCTAGAGAGCTTGTTGTAACACTCCTCTGAGCCTGGGTTTGCCATAAAGCAAGGGAAATCAAGTGGGGATTGAAGATTTACAGAGATTTGATTTGGTTTTCCTTGGTTATACTGATTTCTTGCTCATTCTTCTTCATTTTGCTGATATGGCAGTGTTAGGATCGGCAGGCACAATGGAAGAATTTAAAAATTTTAACGATCCTAATCGAGGATCTATCAATGGCGCTTACACCAAGTTAGAAGGATTCATACCTTTTTATGATTCAGGGTTTTCACGATCTCTAGGAGCCAACACGTCAGATCCGCTCCCTCTACCGGTATCCACATGAATGCTCTCCAACCGAGACTACGTGCTAGTGCCTCTAATGTCTCCTAGGGTTTCCCTTGCGGCTCTCAATTCTCATGTGTATATCAATATATCTGCTCTATCAAGTTTATAACCTATGAGCGCTATTTTCAAATTTCAAAATTAATCACCATTAATTTTGAAATTAATTAACTATTAATTATCTTGATGAGCTAATTAAATAAATTCAGTTTAAATTAAATATGTTCAACAGTTTTAATTTAACCTATTTATTTAATCCAAATAAAGAGACATTAGATTTAAGTTATCATCATAAATTAAATCTAAGATATCATATCTCTATCATGTTAGTTATTAGATTTAATTTATTTTAATAAATTAAATTTAAAACTAACACAATATAATAATATCATATAATATATATACATATATATATATAATATGTATTTCGAAAATACATATCTATATAATATTATTAACGAATTTTATATATTCCATATATATATAAATAAAATTTGTCTACCCTAATTAAACATTATCTCGTGTTGGGTCATTCTTGTGTGCAACCCTGTAGGCCCATATGAAGTTGGCAGTGGGCCAATAACTATATTAACTCACAAGTCGCAAGCGGCCTCTAGCAAGACATCACGACTACCCAATTCATATGAGGATTGTTATCATGATGCAACCAGTCATATTACCATGTCGTGTCCCTTTTGTCACACGATATATCAATCAAGGATAATGCATGGATAATGTCATCCTCTTGCTCCTGACCATTACTTTCTCGATTCCTGGGTAGTCTGACAATAGAAATGGAAACTCCTTTCCATTGTAGTATGGCCATACATTTTTCAGACTTACTCATCGAGGGGCCCAGTAATATCTCTATACTAGTGTGAGGGACAAATTCCATCTTGATCATTCATATTCCTCTGCATGAAAAACCACCAAGCCCGATTATAACCTTTATCATCACCCGGTCAAAGGTGACTTTTGACTAGTTCAAAGCTTAGCAACTCTCATGTAGGAATCCATGATGACCTCAAGTCAAAGGGCATTGTGACGTGGTTATGCATGAGAAAAGCTTATGACTTTATCTATGTAGCTTTCTCATAGTGGGTCGGTCCAGCACCTTGTACTCTTACAAGTGCCTAAGACTTTGAATCGTATCTCCATATCTTATCAAAGTCATACTAAACTTGTTTTATCTCTGCTCCTGCATAGATGACCGACCAGGGACATTTTAGGACAATCTTTATGAATTATCCAAGGATACAATTATCACAGTTAACATGCAAATAATATGATAACAGAATGGAGAAATTTCATTAAAATAATAATGTTCAAAGTACAATGATTGGCCCTTAGGGCACAATTTCCAATACTACTACAAAAAGGTTGAAAGGTGGCGCACATATTGTGGCCCTTCCTTAATGAAGTGTCATAGCTGCTTATTTTTTATATATATATTTTATGTTTTTTTTACCAGTTGTGGCGCCTGGGAGGGTAGGTGCCACAGCTGGGGAGGCTAAGTGTAGCGCCTGCCAAGACAGGCGCCACACATCACCAGGTGGGACCAACTGTGGCTCCTGGCACGCCAGGCGCCACACTATCTTATGGTCAGGTGTGGCGCCTGTCTGGCCAGGCGCCACACTTGACCCATTTTTTTTTTAAAAAAAAATTATAGTCAGGTGTGGAGCCTGCCTAGCCAGGCTCCACACATGACCAATTTTTAAATTAAAAAAAATTTGGTCAGGTGTGGCGCCTGCCCACACTTGACCCATTTTTTAAATAAAAAAAAATTATGATTTCCTATCCCTTCCCCACCAATCAGAACCCATCCTGCCCCCACCCCCTTATCATTTCACTTTCCCGCCTCCCCCCATCTCTTTCCCTACCTTTAATTATTCCCTCTCTCACTTTCCCTTTCATCTGCGCTGCGTGCACCCCGTCCCTTCATTTTCATCTTCACATCTTAAAAATACACCCACACGCGCACACGTCTTTGTTTTGTTCCAACTGGCATCCCCACTCATGTCCCTATTATTTCCTTTTCTTTGTATTGTCTTCAACTTTTGATCCCCACTCCATTTCGTAGCTCAAATTTCTTCCTCCCCTCACTCAAGATTGCGTCACCAACGGCAATTATGTGGTCCCCCACTCCACTGCACTGATCAACCTGTAAGTTCAACTTGCTTATTCTTCTTGTTTTTTTAGGTTGTACTGCTTTTTTTTTATGGCATGCGATGCTTTTTTTTCCTTTTTATGACACGCATGTATATTTATATGTCATATGTATATTTGTGTTAGTTCTATTTTGTTGAGGTAATACCCATCCTTGTTAATCAATTAGGTTAATATTGAATTGTATTGTTTAACAGAATTATGTTTTTAAGATTAGATTTTCAGCACTTATTTTGCTCACTTAACATTGGTAGTTCTTATAACTTAGCTCTATTAGTACTATTAGCTCTTGTACATAAGTTAAGAGTACTATCAGAGTAAAATTAACGCATTAACATAAATGAGTAAAACACACATATACCAAATTAAAAATTAAAGTACACTTACTTGCACATGGGTTTTTCCCCTAAAATTTCGACATTATGTCTCAAATTTTAAAACTGCCAACATTTTCGAATTTGTTAGACATCCAGCAGAAGGATGGATTAAATGCAATGTGAACGGATATGTTATGGAACATCAAAATACTGTAGTGTTTTTCTTAAAGTTTCTTGTAAATTGCTATCCACTTGAAGCTAAATAATGAGTTGATGTGATGAAGTTTACCCATTGTATGTACTCATTTCATTAATGAAGTCTTGTCCATCGTTATCTGAATTACTGACTGAATTACTGAGATTTAGCAAATAAAGCCTCTATTATAGTGTCGTTTCTCATTTTATGGCATCATCGATGAAGTTAATTCAAATTTGTTTGGGAAAATATTTATTAATTACGGAAAAAAGAAGAAGAATGATTTTTAAAGGAATGGAAATAAGACAACTGCAGACTCAAACAAGTGTGTAGTAGACGCGGTAATTTTTAAGTTTTTCTTTTTCCGACTCACTTAAAACTTCAAAAAATATATTTTATTAGATAGCACAAATGTCATAATATATTAGATTTATAATCTTCCAATAATTCTATCACTCACTAGATTATTTTGACAATGTTGTAGAGTATGTCAAATATTGCGCTTAACTTAAGAGGCTGTTTGGTAAGCGTTTGAATTAATTTGAGTGATTCATAAAGATATTAATAAACACTTTTGATTATATATTTTGAAACATCTTAGTTCTTATATATTTTTTTAATTCAGAACAATTTTAGATTAGCTTCCAAGAATGGTTTGTGGTCAACAAAATTTATTAATGCAATTGATTAATTTATATTTGTGTCATATATATTTGTATATGTCATATACAAATATATATCTTATTAAACTATTTTTTAGAGTATATATTTATATGTCATATATATTTGTGTTAGTGCTATTTTGTAGAGGTAAGAAAATAATTTTTTGTATTATCTTATTAAACTATAATAAAGAAAATCCCATATAAACCCAATTAAAATAGGAAAAATTGAAATCAGGATAATAAATTGAATAATTCGTTAATTGAGTCATTAACTTATTAAGGATTTTAAAATATGGATAAAACGACTTTAATATATCAATATATATCAATGTTAATATTTAATAAAATAAAATATAATTTGTCTATATTGTTTAACTTTAAATATATTAACTAAAACCGTAAGGGAAAAAACATACAATAAGGAGATAATTAATGTTGGGATTATGCTTTCTTTTTTATTTTATTTTCTTTCTTTTTTTTTCTGAATCATATTTTTTTATTTAAGCTAATCATATTTGATTTTATTATATATTGATGTTTGTTACACATATTATTATTAAAAAAAATAACTTAGAACCTCAAATATTTTATTGATTTTTTTATGTTTAATTTGTGTTTGTAGTTTCAATTTATCAGTCTATTGAAGCTTCTATTTATGGTATGTTTTTTAAATTTTGAGCTTACAAATGTGATTTTAGTTGAATTTAATAGTTATAATTTGTAGGCGTTCTAATGATTGTTATTGATTATTGCATAAGCAAAATAATTATTTATATATTCTTAAAAGGGCCAACCCGCAGGGCTTCAGGGCTGGCCCTACAGGGCTTGCGGCCCTACAGGGCCGGCCCTTTTAGGCCCGCTTCCATTTTCAGCCTCTAAATCATAGGCCCGGCCCTTGACGGGCTTGGGCATAAACGGGCCGGCCCGACGGGCTCGACCCGAATTCCAGGCTCCTTATTTTAAATTAAAATTGGTAAGAGAATATAAAAGTAATTAGTAAATGCAATAGTCATACAACTAACCGTGTACTTTTTTAAAAAATAGATTGAAGCCCATAGATGGATCGTAAATGGATGTCATCTAATCTATGTTCAAGGGAATATATAGATGGGGTGAAGGATTTTATCACATTTGCAACTGAGCACATAAAAGATCCTGGCAAAATCTTATGTCTTTGCTTATCTTGTTATTTTAGAAAGTGGATTAGTCAACTTGATTTGCTAGATCATTTAGTGTGTTATGGTATTGATCAAACATATATACGATGGACAAGGCATGGTGAGACCAACGATGCATATAGTAATCGGGTGCATACCACGGGTGGTGCCTTAGATAAATTTGATCAAAGCATGTTTGATAAAGATGATGGTCTTGAAGAAATGGTAAATATGGTTGAAGGGGTGCTTCATAACTGCCCTAACGAATATGAGAAGTTGAAAGGTAATGCAGAGAAACCATTATATGTCGGAAGTACTAAATACACAAGATTGCTAACAGTGTTGAAGTTGTACAACTTTAAAGCTCGCTACGAATTGAGTGATTTGGGTTTCACCGCATTGCTTTAACTGTTGCAAGATATGCTTCCAGAAGAAAATGTACTTCCTACCAAGACATACGAGGCAAAGCGAATTCTTTGCTCTACAACCGGTATGGGATATGAGAAGATACATGCATGTCCTAACGATTGCGTATTATTTCTAAATCAGTATGCAACGTTGGAGAAGTGCCCTAAATGCAACGCATCTCGATATAGGAAGAAGAAAGGAAAAAGTCCTTTGAAGGTGCTATGGTATTTTCCCATTGTTTCGAGATTCAGGCGACTGTATAGTAATGCAGAGATTGCTAAGCAGTTGACATGGCATGCAGATCAAAGGATTAAAGACACGAAGCTTAGGCACCCTGCAGACGCTCCTCAATGGAAAAAAATTGATCATGAGTACCCTGACTTTGCTGATAAAGTCAGGAACCTTTGCCTTGCACTGTCAACTGATGGAATTAATCCGCACGGTGTTCAAAGTAGCACACATAGCACGTGGCCGGTGATATTGATGATTTATAACCTTCCTCCACACTTAATCATGAAACGCAAGTTTATGATGTTGTTCATGTTAATTTCTGGGCCAAGGCAACCTGGGAATGATATAGATGTATACTTGGCTCCTTTAATTGATGACTTGAAGCTGCTTTGGGATAAAGGCGTTAGTGTGTATGACAGGTACATGGAAGAAAGTTTCACTTTAAAAGCCATGTTGTTTGGCACAATTAATGATTTCCCTGCTTATGGAAATTTGTTAGGATACAGCGTCAAAGGATATGGTACATGCCCTATATGTGAAGATAACACTCATTCAGTGCGACTTCATCATTGTAAGAAAAATGTTTACATGGGGCATCGAAGATTCTTACCATCACAACATCGTTGGAGGAAGTGGAAAAAGCCTTTCAATGGTGATGCAGAAGAAGGTAGCCCGCCGAAGATGTTGACCAGTTCCCAGGTGTATTCCAAGGTAAAAAACTTGGATAACAATTTTGGCAAGCCTTTTGCAAAACAAATCGAGACAAGCGGTTAGAAGAAAAAGTCTATTTTCTTTGAACTTCCATATTGGAAGTCTTTATATGTGAGGCATTTTCTTGATGTGATGCACATAGAAAAAAATATCTGTGATAGTCTAATTGGCACGTTGCTTAATATCCAAGGAAAAAGCAAAGACAGTGTCAATTCGAGGTTGGATTTAGTGAACTTGGGAATTAGAGAAGAGTTGGCACCGATTGAGCAAGGGCCTCGTACCTATCTACCGCCAGCGGTATACACTCTGTCGAGGAAAGAGAAGCAATTGTTTTGTGAGTTTCTGCAAGGAATTAAAGTTCCCGAGGGCTACTCTTCAAATATAAAGAACCTTGTATCGGTAAAAGAGTTGAAGTTAAAAAACCTTAAATCTCATGATTGTCATGTGCTCATGCAAAATTTCCTACCGGTTGGTATACGATCCATTTTACCCAAAAAATTAAGGAACACTATCACGAAACTTTGTGTGTTTTTCAAGTTGATCTGCAGTAAAGTGGTTCATTCAACCAAGTTACAAGATTTGCAAAGGCTGATTGTGTGTACTCTGTGTGAACTTGAAATGTATTTTCCACCTTCTTTTTTTGACATTATGGTACATCTGACTGTACACTTGGTCAAAGAGACTCAATTGAGTGGTCCAGTGTACTTGAGATGGATGTACCCAAATGAGCGATTCATGAAAATATTAAAAGGGTATGTGAAAAATAGATATTACCCAGAGGGTTATAACACTGAAAGGTATATGGTTGACGAAGCAAGTGGCTTCTGTGCTGATTTTCTATCAAATGTTGACCCTGTAAGGATCCCTAAGTCCCGTCATGATGGCCGAAGATCAGGGAAAGGAACAACGGGGAGTGATGTAATAACGATATCAGCGACTGAACGGCACCAAGCCTACTTGTATGTCCTACATAACACTGATGAGGTCGAACCGTATGTAGAAGAACATAAGGATGCTCTCCGATTGGTACATGGTGATAGGAATGAAAATTTATTAACAACAGAACACAATAAATAATTTGTAGGCTAGTTGAAAAATCACATTAACGATGAGATGGAGAGGAATCCTGATTCAGTTTCTAAAAAATTGAAGTGCCTGTCAAAGGGACCGAGCTTACATGTATTATCTTACAATGGTTATGCAATCAACGGTTACACATTCTATACACAAGACCATGATACACAGAGCACGATGCAGAATAGTAGGGTAACACTTGTTGCTAATTCTTGGCATAGATCCAGTGCTAAAGACACACACCCTGTCTATGCATCAATGTCATACTTTGGTGTCATTGAACGCATATGGGAGTAAGATTACTCTATGTTCAGGGTCCCTGTCTTCAAATGTAAGTGGGTTAACAACAACAGTGGATTGCGGATAGATGACTTAGGCTTTGTGCAAGTAGACCTTTCTAAGGTTTGGTATGAAGATTATCCTTTTATTTTAGCAGCACATGCAGAACAAGCATTTTACATTCCTGATCCTGCTAAGAAGAATTGGTCTATTGTACTTCCATCCAACAAGAATCGTCAAGATTCGTTTGAGAATTTGTGGTCAGCAGAGATTGATATAGATGGAGATGCAGATGAAGATGGAGATGGACCCGTATACGTGAGACATGATCATGAAGAGGGACCTTGGGTCAAGAGAAACACAATTCTCAATCCAACATAAATTCTGAAGAATAAAATTTTAAATCAGACGAGAAAAAGGAAAAGATAATGATTGCCTTGACTTGTTTACTTGTATGTATGTTTTTATAAATTTCAAAATAATTTGCTTTCGTTGACATGGTAAAGAAAAATTATGAGGATGACATCACAACTACCCAATTCATATGAGGATTATTATCACGATGCAACCTGTCATACAACCATGTCACGTCCCTTTTGTCACATGACATATCGATCAAGGATAAGGCATGGATAATGTCATCCTCTTGCTCCTGACCATTACTTTCTCGATTCCTAGGTAGTCTGACAATAGAAATGGAAACTCCTTTCCATTATAGTATGGCCATACATTTCTCAGACTTACTCATCGAGGGGCCCAGTAATATCTCTCTACTAATATGAGGGAAAAATTCCATCTTGATCATTCATATTCCTCTGCATAAAAACCCACCAAGCCTGATTATAGCCTTTATTATCACCCGGTCAAAGGTGACTTTTGACTAGTTCAAAACTTAGCAACTCTCATATAGGAATCCATGATGACCTCAGGTCAAAGGGCATTGTGACATGGTTATACATGAGAAAAGCTTATGACTTGATCCATGTAGCTTTCTCATAGTGGGTCGGTCCAGCACCTTGTACTCTTACAAGTGCCTAAGACTTTGAATCGTATCTCCATATCTTATCAAAGTCATACTGAACTTGTTTCATCTTTGCTCCCGCATAGATGACCGACCAGGGACATTTTAAGACAATCTTTATGAATTATCCAAGGATACAATTATCACAGTTAACATGCAAATAATATGGCAACAGAATGGAGAAATTTCATTAAAATAATAATGTTCAAAGTATAATGATTGGCCCTTAGGGCACAATTTCCAACAGGCTGTTCATGCTCTGTATTTTTGTATCCATTTCTTGAATATGAGCAGCTAACCTTTCATTTTGGGATTGTTTATGAACCTCTATATGGATTAAACTTGATCCCTTCTCTCTTTAAGTATCTAATGGCATATGTATGTTGATTTTATCTTGTTTTCACTACTATTCGTGACTGGCCATCACTGTGGATAATTTGTTCAATTAAGTTAAGCTTGAGAGAGTTAACTTAATTGTAGAACTTTGGTAAAATTATGCTAGACTTGAAGTTTAGGAGCTAAATGGATGGTTTGTTAGTAACATAGATATATAGTTACTAGCCTAGCATTGTTATATTAAGGTTGGTGCCTAATGTGTATTTTCTTTCAATGGTAATAAGAGATTGTACATGTTAATTAAAGATACAGAGTTGGTTATGACTTGAGAGAGCTTAACCAAATACTTGTGAACCTTAGACTAACACATATATATATCCCATGGAAAGATTCTTGGAGAGAAAATAAATCACGTTTATGAAATACAAAGGGGATGAACAATCCTAGATTTATTACAACTGTTGAAATCACAAGCATCAAGTTTTTGTTCAGTAATGCTTAGTTTTTACAAAAATATATCTTTTGAAGCTTCTTTATCTATACCAACAATATGTTTTGGCTCAACTTATTTGAATTCACTAAGCCCATTGCTTCACTAATTTGTTACTCAAATCCTCAAGGGAACGATCTTACTTATCACTTTATTACTTGACCCGATCCATGTACTTGTGGTTGCGAACAAGTTTTTGGCCCCGTTGCAGGGGATTAGTTTAACAAATCCTTTAGTTGACCTTAGACTTGTGACAGTATATTTTGCTTTAGCTCTTAGTTAGGCTTACAATGTTTCTTTCTTTCTTTTCTTTGTTAATTTTGTTTTAGTTTGATATTTGTTGGCTTGTGCTTCTTGTAGGTATCATCTCGGTATATGCAATACTTGCGCCTAGACGGATGGATAGTGGTACTTGATGGATTACCTCGCATCAAAAAAGAGACTGAGTCAGAGGAAACTGAATCTGAATATGAATCTAAAACAATAGCGAATGAATATGATAGGGCTACCGTCAATGACTTCACTAGCCAGAATATGCGAGGTACTCAATCTTGCATTCGGATACGGAAGATACAAGCACACAATTTTAAGATCAAGCCGGTCATGATTACAATTCTTTAAATGTATAGGTTATACCATAGTCTCTACAATGAAGATGCCAACAAGCACTTGATGTACTTCTTGGAGGTATGTGATTCCTTCAAGCAAAATGGAGTGCCCTAAGATGTGTTGAGGCTACGGCTATTCCCTCTCTCTCTATAAGGGAAGGCAAGAGATTGGTTCAACAATTTCCCAGAAGGATCCATAACTTCCTGGGATGATCTGGAGGCTAAGTTTATAGCTTAATTTTTCTCTGACGATAAATCTGTGGAAGCTAGGGATGAGTTTCTAAGCTTTAGACAATAGCTGGATGAGCATCTTTATGCTGCTTAGGAGAGATACAAAATGTTAATGAAGCAATGCCCTAATCATGGGGTGGACAAGTGGGTAGTAATCCAAATCTTCTGTACTAGCCTTAATCCTCAATCTAAGGCGATAGTTGACTCTATGACTTATGGAAGTTAAATGCAAAAGAGCACTTCTCATGGAATGTATTCTGTTCATGCTACTCCTATTGTATGTAAGCAATACAATGATGTCCATATGCTCAACCATTGCCCTCTTTACATAGGTACTGAATCTTTCAACTATATGGGTAAATTTTAACCTTCTCAAGGTAACTCGTATTCACAAACTTACAACCGTGCCTAGAGAGCTAATCCTAACTTCTCTTGGAGTCAAGGTAACACCTTGAATCCACCACATGAGTCTACTTCTGGCACTAAGTATGTTCCTCCACCGGGTTTTCAAATGCAATCAAGGCAAGTTCTTATAAAAGAAGAGGAATCTAAGACGGACAAGATGCTAGCCCGGATCTTATCAGAGGTAGAATCTTCAAGGGTTAAGAGTAGGGATACCTTTTCTCTTCATGAAACTACAATTAAGAACCTTAAAGTACAAGTGGGACATAGCAATACAAGTAAATGCTATGGCACGAAATGGTCTCCCAAGTGATACCATCCCTAATCCAAAGTGAGGTGGAAAAGAGGAATGCAAGGCCATTAACTTGAGAAGTGGCAAAGTGATTCCAGATGTGCCTAGCTCAAGTAAGACTAGCTCGAAGCAAGATGAGTAAGTGGATATTGAGATTGATGATAAAGAAGCCATGACTCAAGAAAGTATTGTGGAAGAGGATGACACTAGAAAGAGAAAGCAAACTGAAGGAGGTTTGGATGATAATGTCAAGAGCAAGAAGGGGGAACAAGAGATGAATAATAAGAAGAAGAGAAAGCCAACCACCTCTGATATCATGCTACCACCACCTTTCCCTCAAAGATTCAAGAAGAAAAAGGAAGATGTTCAATTTAAAAAGTTTGTGAACATGTGCAAGCAACTCCATGTGAACATTCCGTTTATCGAAGCTTTGGAGGGCATGCCTAAATATGCTAAGTTCCTCAAGGATGTATTGTCCAAGAAGAGGAGATTCAATGAATTTGAAACTGTGGCATTGACTGAAGAGTGTAGACCAGTTATTCAACAGAAGTTACCTACGAAGCTTAAGGATCTGGGAAGCTTCTATATTCCTTGCAATATTGGGACTAACTTTAATAGTAAGGCTATATGACTTGGGTGCTAGTATTAACTTGATGCCTCTAGCTGTTTTTAACCGATTGGGGTTGGGAGAGCCAAGGCCTACCACGGTAAAACTTCTCTTTGCTGATCGGAGTATTTCGAAACCTAGAGGGATCATTGAAGATATCCTAGTTAAAGTAGACAAGTTCATCTTTCCAGTGGACTTCATAGTGCTTGATTGTGAAGTTGACTGGAAAATCCCTTTCATTCTTGTCCGTCCATTCTTAGCCACAACAAGGACTCTCATTGATGTGGAAAAAGGTGAGATCACCTTAAGGTTTGATGATGAAAAAGTAATATTCAATATGCCAAAAGTTTTGAAGTTTCATGATGATTTAGCCTAATGCTCTTTTGTCGATATATTAGATTCAATTATTCCTCAAGAATCATATGCTTCTATTATAAAAGACCCTTTAGAAGCATTCTTAATTGGTGAAAAGAGCTTGGAGGAGTTTGATGAGGAGGCTATTGAAAATCTCTTTTGTATGGAAGGTTCCCTCACTCAAGACCGAGGACTTTTGAGCCACTAGAAGTGTCTGATGCTTTAAGTACCCCTTTGAAGCCTTCTATTGAAGTTCCTCCAATTTTAGAGTTAAAGCCTCTACCTTCTCATCTCAAGTATGTTTACCTGGGGGATTCTAATACTTCACCGGTTATTGTCTCTTTCGTTCTCTCTGATTTACAATAAGAGAATCTACTACGAGTTTTGAGAGAGCACAAGCGTGCTATTGGGTGGACTATAGCTGATATCAAGGGAATAAGCCCTTCAATTTGTATGCACAAGATTATATTGGAGGATGATCACAAAACTTCTATTGAGCATCAGAGGTGCTTAAACCTAATTATGAAAGAAGTGGTTAAGAAAGAAATTCTCAAATGGCTCTCAGCTGAAATTGTATATCCCATCTCTGATAATTCATAGGTAAGCCCAGTCCAATGTATCCCTAAGAAGGGTGGCATGACTGTAGTGGCTAACACTCAAAATGAGCTAATTCCCACTAGCATAGTGACTGGATGGCGGGTGTGTATGTATTACCGAAAGCTTAACACTACTACAAGGAAGGATCACTTTCCTTTGCCATACATTGATCAGATGTTGGATAAGCTAGCTGGTCAGGAGTTCTTTTGCTTCCTCGATGGTTATTCCGGATACAATCAAATTGCCATAGCCCTAGAAGACCAAGAAAAGATGACTTTTACTTGTCCCTATGGCACATTTTCTTTCAAAAGAATGCCTTTTGGACTATGCAATATGCCAGCCACCTTTTAAAGGTGCATGATGTCCATTTTCGCTAATATGATTAAGAATACTATTGAAGTGTTTATGCACGATTTCTCTGTTTTTAGTCCATCTTTTGATTCTTGCTTGGAGAATTTGGATGCAGTGCTTAAACGATGTGAAAAGACCAATTTGATTCTTAATTGGGAGAAATGTCACTTCATGGTGTAAGAAGGCATTGTACTTGGTCATCGGGTATCTAAGAAGGGTTTGGAAGTGGATAGAGCCAAAATTGCTATCATTGAGCAATTACCTTCGCCTACTAATGTGAAAGGTGTCCGCATCTTCCTTGGTCATGCCGAGTTCTACCGAAGGTTTATCAAAAATTTCTCTAAAATTTCCAAAACACTGTCCAAGTTATTGGAGAAGGGTAAAGGGAAATTTGTGCTGGAAAAATGTGGCAAACTTTTGAGATGCTTTTGTTATGATCTTGTCAAATTCTACTTGTAGAACAACAATGACTATATCATTCCTACACCACCGGAGTATTACAATGGAATAATAACTCAAGAGCAATGGAATGAGTTTATGAGCTCACATACTACTGCAGAATTTGTGGTAATATAATATTACCCTTTATGGACTTCTTGTAATGTATTTGTAATTAATATCTACTGATATGAATCATTTGGATTTAAATAGGAATAAAATGAGCAAAATTGAGAAAACGCAAGAAACATGCCATACCGGCACATAAAAGGATCGGTATCGTATACAACATTGGAGCAATAATTGGTAAGAACTAACCATTATTTCATATGAATATAATTCTATGACTAATTTTTAAATACAACTAACTTTGACATGCAAATACAAGAATCACATTCTAATGTCACACATATATCACAACATGATTTATGGCTAGCCGGCTGCACGAACAAAAAAGGTGAAATTCCTAGCGAACAAGCCAGAAAAGTACATGATTTAATTTCAACACTCTCTAAGCTTTCGTAGGTTGCTGCTGCTTCCATCTAAAGGAAAACGAATGGAAAGGCTTGGGAAGAACTCAAAGTGTTTAACAACCTAACCGAAGCTCCAACCCTCGACCAGTAACCGAAGCAACAGACAAATGGGCTAATATCACCAACAATTGGCATCAATGTCACCAAATTTGATCTGCCAAAAAGGTCAGCCACTACCTTTTGATGTTGACATCTATAATATAGATATAACTAATCATGTCGATGGCAGTGTGCTGAATGAAGTGCTTACTCATGGATAGCTTAGTGCGACGCCCATCAACATATGGATTAGGCACTTTATCATCATCGTCTACCACTATTATTATTATTCATCATTCAATTTTTTGGTCTTAATGACATTGTTTGTTTTCTATAAAGGCACTTATACCAATATGCGATAGTGGGCAAGGATAGGGTGCATAAATTCGTCTTTGTCAACCCACACCTCATTGGCTAGCATAAAGGAAGCACAATCTAATGATCTTAGAGATTGCTTCATGCGGAGAGCAACCCCTAATAAGCTCTTTTTTGTTCGATACAATCCGAGGTAAGCAATTTGCGATATTATTTGAATGTATGTTTTTTTTACTCTTTCACTTTTACAATAACATAATTGTTAAAGTAAAATTTTTAAAATATTTTAGGGCACATTGGATATTAATTATTGTCCATCCAATGGCATCAGAAGTAAGTGTATGGGTGTATATGTAAATATTTGCGTGTGTGATTATTGAATAACTAAAATTAATCAGTCATTACTTGTTTTGTTAGTGCATTGACCACCTACAGAAGCCAGGTTGGATTGAGCTATTCTAAATGGAATGACCCTGTCAATAGCTATATGTGGAGGAAGATTATGATACTTATATATGAATTTACTCAAATTTTTTTAGTAAAAAATTTTTATTCAAAAATTGACTTTAACTATTTCATTGTATTGTTGTAGTGCCTATTCCAACCGAATAATAATAATTGTGGTTATTATATTATGAAATATATGAAAGATGTAGTTACTCATCATCAACATTATGTTCCTGTGAAAAAAAGTTCATTTACTTGCAATTGATGTTGTGTTTTAAATTTAATTGACAAGTGTCTAAAATAATTGATTTTTGATAATTTTAATTCTTTGTGTGCATGATTATTTATATAGTATTATGAAGGTCAAAGCTTTGCTGAGTTGTCTGACCATCAATTGGATGACATCATTGAAGAATAGTGTGAATGTATGGTCATACAATTGGATAATATTTAGGTATTTTATTCACTTTAAAATTAGTTGTACATTACAATTTTTGTAATACAATGCATTTTGTAGTGATTTTATGAATTAGTTATTTGTTTTGAGTTATTTCATTTTGCTATCGTATTTTAAATTGCTTGTGTATTTGGATTGTAAATACAGAGGATTTCGTTAGAAAAAGGAAATAATTAAGAAAAATTATTTTTTAAAAAGAAATACTTGGACCTCCTTTGGCGATTCCTGTGGAAGGCCAAAGGAGGAATGGACCTCCTTTGGCGCTTCAATTGGAAGTGGTGCTTTCAACGTAAGCACCATAGCTCCCTATTTAAAATAATAATTACAAAAAAAAAAAAAAAGGCTATGGAGCTTCTATAAATTCAATAAGCGTCATAGCTATTTTTAATAGCACTGGAAGTTATGGCACTTCCCAAATGTCATAGTATTATTTAAAATAAATGCCACTTATTGTGTTTTCAATAGTAGCTAGTGGTGATGATGCAACATACTAGCCAGTTAGCTAGATAGGGCTAGAACTGAGAGATCGCTTTAACAAAGTCTGAAATCCAAATCAACCCAAGGAATTTCTGATTTCAGTTCATTCTAAACAAATTTTGAACAAATCTACATGCAAGCTAAGTGGCATCTAATGAATGATTGTTTCTCAAATTGAACAAATCTTCATCAAAGTTTGTTTCTTTGGGAAAAGAACTTTGATGAAGAGCCATATATCTAGTATCCTCTTTAACCGTAAAATATTGAGCATCAAATATTGACAATCTGGAGCAGGGATGCGAAAAAGATGAGGCATAAAAGTGAAAAAAAAATACTCATTTAATGTTTAGACAACTTTTTTCATATTCTTATAAAAAAGACTAAGGCAATTTAAATTTTGAACTCTTATAAACGGGACTAAAGGGAGTAACTGTTGGTTTCTTTTCACAGTATCCTCTTTATTTTTTCAAAAAAGGGGAAGAGTGCATCTATCCAAAAATGTTTAGGTGTTTCCCAATCACAACCACAAAATCCTAGAAATTCACAGGGGGTCACTTTGAGTATGCCATGTTAAGTAACAACTTGGGTTTATCTTCTAAGGAATAGACACTAACGGTTTGAAGTGAGCGGATCCAATCTGCAACCTCCTACTTACAATGGAGTTTGTGCACCACATTTCATAATAAGATCCACATCTCATCCCATTTTCAAGAAAATTTTGGCTACCACTTTTTCCGGTGGAAAAAATATCTTCAAACAAAATAGTTCCTTCAAACATCCTCAATTTTCAAGAATTTTTCCACCTTATTTATAGGAATTATTGATAATTTTGATGGGAAAGTAAAGAAAACAAAATAAACCTTCACGGTTTGAATAAATTGAAATTTCAATCATATCAAATAGCTAAGAGGAAAAGTTTCAGTTTGATACCTTTTGGTATCCCATTGATTTGATTTTTCTAGGAAAGCAAACGCTTGTGGTAGTGGTGTTTGGATCATCACCATCACCTTCATTGGTGTTTGATTCCATGGGTGATTTCTTTATAAAAGCTAGGGATGATAAAATTTGAAGATGAAATTTGATGAAGATTGATTTGTAATATATTCTATGTCCCAACACATCTAGGTTAATAAATTTTATTTTATAGGCGAGACATAAGGTAAATATTGAAAGATTAAGTTTTTGGTGGATAAAAGCAACAGGCCGCTAACGTAATATGCTTTAAAACAATGGGCTATTAAAATTATGGACTGCTCAAAATGTTTAAAACAAACAGTTCAGATTTATTAAGCGTCATCACCAGCTAGCGTAAATAAATAAAATGTGCAATAAAAACAATTTACTTCAATCAAAACAATGTGTGATTAAAACCCGGTGCTCTAGAAGTTTCATATTAGATAAGCTCCAAAATCATCCTTATAATGGATGGTTAAAATTCAATGACTCATCACCAGCTAGCCAGCATAAATAAACAAAAAACACACCATTTCATTAGCCTTTAAATATTTTATTTTTAAACTTGAAGATGATGAGGTAATTAAATCATAGATGTTGTCTAAGACTCTTCTACAATTAAGATTGGAAAACCAACACCACCTCGGCTTTAAAGCTAGCAGTAGTTAGATTTGAGGTTTTGTAACTTCAAGTGAGACATATATTTGTTTTGAAATCATAGTACTCCCATCGTCCTTCAATATAATATCCACTTTAGTAAGCATAACTAAAGTGGATATTATATTAAAGACAAGAGATATCGGTATATTTTTATATATGGTATATTAGAGATCTCTTATTTCTTAATTTAATATACTATCATTAATCATTGAGACTAATGTGTTTTTATTAGCTTTGTGAAACTAATCTTATGGTGTATAGCAATGTTTTAAAAACCGTATCAGAGGTCAAACCGGAAATGTTAGCGGGTTACCGTTCAAACGGTTAGATCGGTCGAACCGTTTGGTCGAACCGGTGACATCATAATTAAACAAAATAATACATATAAAATAAAACCATAAAAAATCTAATTAACAATATATTAACACCACAATACATATGAAATTTTCAATTAAATATCACCACCATATAACTACAAAAAGTCTAAAATTATATACTTATATAATAATATAATTATAAAAAATAAATATGAAATTATTAAATCATTTGTGAATAGATATAAGCATGCTCAGATCCAATAATATCTGTCGCCATTATCAATTTGCAACACAATGATATCATTTTAATAAAATTTTTAATAATGTATTGATAAATTTTTCAAAACTTATTTGTACATATAATTAAAAAAATCAGTAATATTTTTTAAGTGGATTTATAGAACAAAAATATGTTCACATTAAACTTATAAGAAAGGACTAAAGACAAAGTGATAATTAATTTGGGAAAAAGATAGAAAAAGAATTTTAAAATTGTAAAATCTCAAATCAGATTTATTATCAAGAATTGATAAGAGAATGATCAAACTTGATAAACAATTCATAATTCATTTTTTAAGAAATAACTAATTTAAAATTCTAACCATTTTAAAGTTATTTTTTCTTTTCTAATAGTTTTTCATTTTCTTATGTTCAATTTTTACTACAAACAATATTGTCAGTTTCTTACCTCACACTGTTTAAGAAAGCATGGGAAAACGCAAAAGTTGACAAGTCTTGGTTTTATCCGATGGATATTATTTTGACTGCTTTATCTAATGGTTAATTGGTAAAATGCATAGAAATTTAAATGGTTTATTATGACAAAAGTTAAAAACATAATACCATGGGCATTTCATATCCTCATTTTCAGTCCAGCTTCATCGCCTCTTTCATTTCAAAAAGCAAAACCCATCTGTAGTCCGCAATCTTCATCTTCTTCGTTTTCCATGGAGCTCTCAGGTTTGCAATCTTCATCTTCTTCGTTTTCTTCTTCTTATTGTTGGGGCTGCTGTTGTCCGATTTCCTCCTCCTCCTTCTTTGGGCGTTGAGATTTTGCAAGATCTTATTTTTGTATTAGAAAGTTATGTCTTCCGGAAAACACTCTCAAACCGTCCGGTTATTGAATAGCCGAAACGGTTTCCGGCTTAAAAGCGAGTCCCAAGCCAAAAAACAGTTGAATGACGGTTCAAAGCGGCTCAACCTGAAAAGCGGCTTTCACCTGAAAAATGAGTCGCCGCCTATTCCGGCCAACAGTCTGGTAGGCCGGACCGTCCAGTCCAGTCCGATCCGGCTATCAAACCATTGATGTATAGGATAAATATGTGAAAAGAGGTTTATCTTGATTTACATGAAAGTACTTTAAAAAAAACATAAAAAAAACAATACATACATATATACATTGGTTTCTTTACCAAAATGTCAAGCTTTGGCAGCATAATATCTGCGGCTTTTTCTGCAAATAAATTTCCTGTTTAGAAAGATTGATATTGAAGTATAACATAATAAGTTTATGTCAAAAAGTATAAAATATTAAATTAATAATAAATTGGTGGTAAAAGAATTTTACAAAGTTTATTACTAAATTCCAAAAAAGAAGTTGTAAATATAATTCAGACATATAAAAAACTGACTTTTTTTTTACCTGATAAAAAACTGATAGTTGCATCATTTAAAATTTAAATATTTTATTTGACGTTTATAATTAAACCTATGAAATTTACAATTATTAAAATCAAAATTTGTAATTTATTTTTAAAAAAAATCATTGGACACTCAATTGTCATTCAATTTTCTTTTTTAGAAAATGGTTGTCATTCACCCAATTATTTATTGGGTAAATTTCCTCTCCAATTAGAAGATCTAGATTGTCTAGTGAGTGAAGAGCAGGAATGATGCTAGAGCTAGGAAATATAGATCTATTTGCGGGTCAAGCTAGGTGGGTTGGTGCTAACTGCATCTTGGTGGGCCAAAAAAATACTAGCTGGAGCCCACCAAGGCAGGTATTTTTAATTAAAAACTCAAAGATAAAGGGAAAAAGGTTGACCTTAATATTAGTATATCTTTTTTAGTTTAAAAAAAATAAAAAATCAAAATATTCTATTGTGATAATTATTGATTAAGATGCCACAATATATATTAGAAATTGATGTTAGGGAAGATGTAATGCTTACTTTTAACATTTTACACACAAACAAAAATCTTCATTTCTTTTATTCTTTGCATTAAGCCTTCTCATATAAATTATTTCTCATTTATTTGTATCCCGATTAGTTATTATTCTTTGTCATCTTTCTTCTAGGTTTTCATCTTCTTGTTTAGCCAATGTGTTCCACTGTGTATTCATATTGTTAGAATATCTTTGTATTAAAGAGCAAAAATATTTGGGAAGTTTATACTAATGGGCATTAGGCACTAGGAAGTTATCAAGAGGGCAATTTTACCCTGAAAGTTTCAAAAAGGGGCAATGTTGCCCTGCCCTAACAGATCCAAAATGGTCAACTATTAGTTGATCGATTACGCTGAGTTAGTATGCTCATGTGGCATCCACACCACCTTTTTTTGGGGGTAAAACGCATTTTTGCCCCAAAAGTTTTCACAGAAGAGCTGTGGGTAGCATGAAGTTTTTCAAGGGGGCAATAACACACCAAAAGTCATACATTTTTTGTTGATTTTTTTCATATCTAGGATGCCATCATCAAGCACCAAACAATCAAATAAATTGGAAAATCAAAAAAAGAATAAAGAACTCATAAATCAAAACACATATATACAAGCAAAGACACCTATCAACCATAAACTAGAAAACTCAAAATCAAAAGCAAAACACAAATTCCTCAAGTCCATAAAAAGGAAATGGAAATTTTAAGTTTACGAAACTAGAAAATATAAAGAAGAAAATGGAAAATGTAATGCCCTAAAATGTGGTTAAAGGCTAATGACTTCAAAAGTGATGCAATTATTAATAAATAAACACTTTAGAGAATGAGATGTGAATTGCTATTCGAATGTGTTATAATCAATACCTAAACCCTGAATTTAAGCTTAATTGTGTGACAAAGCTTAAAATGAGCTCTAAGGGTAGGGGAGGGCACATGAATGAAGAGTGAGAAGACAATAAGATGTGTCTGGGTGTTTTAATAAGTATTGTGATAATCATGGGCAAAATGGAAAATTTGCAGACCAATTAGTCAGCTACCGAAGAGGTAGTTTACTAATTTGGTTAGAGCTATTGTGGATTGTTTAGTGCTTAAGAGATTATGATAGAATGATCCTATGTATGCATGCCCATGGAAGGAGTTGGGAGGAGGTATGAGATCATGACACATGTCATTCCAAGGACCATTGATCATGGTCAAATGTTCAAACACACTTCCCTCTCTCCTCTCTCCCTCCAAGTCAGCTAAGAGGGCATGAGGCAAAGGAAAAATCTGCATCTTCATCATATCATCTTACTCCTCTCTCTCCATTCTCCATTTTCGCCCAACTCAAGAAAGAAAGAGGAAGTGAAAGGTAAGGTTTTGGCCTTGTAAATGGTCTTGTATGCTGAAATACTCTTCATTAATCTTGACCACCTTGGTGAGAGCTTCATCTCTATGGTTTTAGATTTTTGGAAGAAGGTGTTTTAGAGCTTGAGTAAGTTTGAAAGTTAGAGAATTAAGAAACTAACTTTGGAAAGTTGAAGAGGTGAGAACAAGCTAATTTTTGATATAATCGTTGTGGTCATTGGTCAAGTTTTTTCCAACCCTTTAGGCATGTGTTTAGGCTTTTAATGGCCATCTAGAGGTCCCAAATGATAACCAACTTTAAGTGGTATAAAAGTAAGAATTTGGAATAAAGATTAATCTGTCATCCTTGATTTTGGTATATAGGATATGATATTTGCCCCGCTCAAGAGCAGCCTGTGCCAGAGCACACCCGGAAAGAATAAGGTAGTGACTCCTTCTCTTATACTATATGTAACGCATTGTATGTTCATAATGTCATTGAATTGTGTATATTCCTTTGAGTTGCATCGCCATGCCAATAGTCCTCCGGTAGCTAACAATGGTTTAGGTAAGGGTTGTGTGCATCCCCGGCGGTGAAAGAGGATGAGGGTAGGGTGTGACAATGAATTCGTTGTGGATGTGAAAGCCGAAAGGCTATGTGAAAGCCATAGGGCTATGTGGAAGTTAAGCCGAAAGGCAATTTGTGAGCCGTAAGGCTATGTGATTTACAATGTTCGCATGTCAGCGTGAGCAGTTATGGGGAGTGATGCTGGTCATCTCTACTTTGACCATTGATATACCATTGTAAATCTGAATGTCATGAAGGCAATGTGTATATGTGACAACTTGTATATGTTGTGTTCGTGCTGCTTGTTGCTTGATGATTTATTTACATGCTATGTGATTATATATGGTATGAGTGATTTGTTACTACTGGGATTCTTTTGAATCTCATTATTTACATTGACTAACCTTCAAATAGGGCAAATGGCTCCAAGGGGAAGCAAACAACCAAGGGTGGCTAGGACTCCTTATGGATATTTAAATTTTGGTTGTTGGTTATCGAGTTTTGTTTGGGATTACTGTATATATTATAGATGTAAATGTTTAAGTAGTTCATGTAATACCTTGAATAGGAAAACTGTAAATGGGTCAATGCACCCTGTAAACCCTTAGTTAATATATGAAACCCCAAGGTTGTCAGAATTTTTATTGTACACTCTGATATGTTTAAATGTGATTTAACTGCACAAGGTAGTTATATTCAAAATTTGGATATGAGACCAGGTTAATTGGATTGTGAAAGGAATTTTTGAAAACCCTATCGTGAAGATGGGATTTAAAATGAGTTTTTGATTATTCGTTGGTCTCTGATTCATTTAATTACGCATTTTTGAATCATAATTACTGATTATAAGGCAGGGGGTTACAAAAAACATAGAAGAGGCGGAGAGAGCCGCTCACCGAGAAACTCTTCAGAAATTTGTTTAGAAAAGCACGCCCACATCTTCTGTCCCGCTGATGATAGATATAGGCATGCTTCACAAAACAAATTTGTGAAGACTTTTTTGGTGAATGGTCTCCCTATCTTCTGTCTTCTCCGTTTTCTACCGTTATATCTTCAAGTTTCCTAAATCCAAATTTTTCATTTGCATCTTTTGGATTTGGGGATTTTTTTTTTTTTTTGCTTTTGATTTTGAGTTTATCATTTATTGGTTTCTCTACTTATATATTTGGTTTTGATTTACGTGTTATTGATTTTTGTTGATTTTTAAGTTTATTTGATTATTTGGTGTTTGATGGTGATATCCCATATATAAAATAAATCAACAAAAAATCTATGACTCTTAGGGCATTATTGCCCCTTGAAAAACATCTAGGTGCCCATAATACTTCAATAGAAACTTTTGGGGTAAAAATGCCCTTCAACCAATAGGACATGGTTGCCATGTAGGCATGCCACATCAACATAGCTAGTCAACTAATAATTGACCGTTTGAATCTATTAGGGTAGAGCCACCTCGCCCCTTTTTTGAAAATTCCAAAGTAAAATTGTCTCATCGAAAACTTCTTGGTGCCTAATGCTCATTGGTGAAAGCTTCTAAAGAACTTTTGCCTCTTAACCCAATATTTTATAGATATTTTTGCATATATTTTGCAGTTTTGAACCGTAAAATATATTAATGCTAAATGATAATATTTTCTTTGTAATAACTATAAAATATCCTGAGAATATTTTACAGTTATTTATTTTGTTTGTAAGAAAAAAAACACTGTAATTGAGTCATATGAATATAAATACAACTGTCATAAATAAATCTTGCAAAACTAATAAATTTGCAATTAACAAACTATTATTGATTACAAAAAAATTACAATCACTAATATGAATTGTATTTAATCTCCAATTCACAAAATACAACACTTCTAAATTCTAGAACAACCTTATACCTAACAATGTCAAAATCAGAATACCACTCTAACTTTCTAAGTATATTGGCTACTGCATTAATCTTCAACTACCACTCTAACTTTCTAAGTATATTGGCAACTGCATTAATCTTCAACTTCTTTAAATTGTAACACTTCTCTCTTCAGAAGTCTTGTCTTCAATGGCAATAAGATCATCAATAACTTCACTACCATCTTTGAGGCGACCCAGAAGCTAAGTAATGAATGAAAGATATAACGTTTGGTTCAAAGATTGTAAACGATAATATAAAGACACCTTTTCATTGTCATTGTGATCCTTCATTCTATAAAAACCCTCAAAATCTCATTCCCTCACAGACATTCTCCATACTGTTGTGTTGCAATAGACAGGTTGAATGCATTTCTGGAGTCGCTTCTCTTCACAATCGTCTCTTTACTTCCCTTCAAGGAAGAGCCAGAACCTCTATTCTCTCCAAACGTTGGCTTTATGCCTACCGTTCAACCACGAACATAGACTTCAACAAATCATTCTTCGTAAATCCTGAGGATGATGATGATTCCCCACCAGAAACAAAACGTTCTCAAAAACTTGCTTTCGTTAACTTCATTAATCAGTTCCTTGACAACTACCAAGAACCCCTTGTAGACAAGTTCTCTCTCACGTTTTCAAAGCCCTCAGAATTCTCAGACACCATCCAACGTTGTATTACTTTCACTTTTCAATGTGGGGTTTGCTAAGTAGAATTCCATTTCTCAGAACTGGAGTGGGACAAGGACGGCAACGACAAAGAGTCCAATGGAGATTATCATCACGTTCCTTCCTTATGTCTGCCGAGTGATGTTTTTGGTTATTACAACTTGGAAGGAGAGGGAGAGAGTTTCCGGCTAAAGCACAAGCGAGAGTAATTAAGTTTAATGCCTTTAAATTTTTTATGGTAAATATTGGACTATTTCAGTTAAAAAATGTTAAATATAATATTCAATTACTTGATGGTTCTTTACAACAAAACTGTAAAATATATCATATTTCATGGTTGTCTCACAACCGTGAAATATTTCCAAGTTTATCTTAAAACCATAAAGTATTTACTTAACATTATCTCCGCCTTTTTATATTTTACAGCATCCTCTTTAACCGTAAAATATTGCTCATCAAATATTGACAAATAAGTAGTAGTGATGGAAAAAAGAGGAGGGGCAATAATGAAAAAAAACTCATTAAATATTTAGACAACTTTTGTCGGGCTCTTATAAAAAGAACTGAGATAATTTAAATTTTGAACTCTCAAACAAATGGACCGGAGGGAGTAACTGTTGGTTTCTTTATGCAGTTTCCTCTTTTTCTCAAAAAAAAGGGGAAGAGTGCATCTATCTAGAAATGTTTTGCTGTTTCCCAATCCTAACCATAAAATGCTTGGGACTCATAGCGGATCAGTTTCAATATGTGCATGCCTTCTTAAGTAACAACTTGGGTTTAGTTTCAAAGGAGTAGACCTAGCAATTTGAAGTTCATGGATCCAATCCGCACCCTCCAAGTTACAATGGAGCTTCCACACCACATTTCACATTAAGATCCACATCTTATCCCATTTTTATGAAAATTTTGGCTACTACTCTCCCGTGGAAGGAAAAAATCTTCAAACGAACAAATTCCTACAAACATCCTCAATTTTCAAGAACTTTGCCACCTTATTTATAGGAATTATTGATAATTTTGATGGGCATGAAATGAAAACAAAATAGACCTTCACTGTTTCAATAACTTGAAATTTCAATAATATCAAACAGCTAAGAGGAAAAGTTTGAATTTAATACCATTTGGCATGCCATTGTTTTGATTTTTCTAGGAAAGCAAACATTTGAAGTAGCGGTGTTTGGAGCATCACCATCATCTTCGTTGGTGTTGGATTCCATGGGTGACTTCGTAAAAGCTAGGGAAGATAAAATTTGAAATGATATTTGATGAAGATTGATTTGCAAATCTGTGTCTCAACATATTTGGGTTAATGAAATTCATTTCATAGATGAGAGATATAAGGCATATTTGGAAAGAAAAAACCATGGGTTGTCAAATCAGTGTGCTCTAGAAGTTTCATCAACGATTAGGTTTTTGCTGGATAAAAACAACAGGCCCCCAACATAATATGCTTTAAAATAATGGGATATTGAAATTATGGACTGCTCAAAATGTTTAAAATAGAAGGCTCAAATTCATTGAATGCCATCTCCAGCTAGCATAAGTAAATAAATTGTATCATGTCATTAAATTTCAAGATATGTGAAGTGAATAAGTTGCCTGTGGTATATGCAAGACGGATAACATTTACAAAAGTGAAATTGTGAACTTTGAAAGTTTCGATATAATGCTTTAAATTAGCTTTTGGAGAATAGCATCTAAAGAAAAAAGTGATTCTACAAAATAGATTCTGAGTAGAATAGATTTTATGGAAAAAAAATGATTTTGATAAAATGAGATTGTTTGGATAATTTTTATCAAAATCATTTTTTCATGTGCAAATTACCAAAAAGGGCATTAGTTCATGTAATAATTGCATAAGAAAATTTAAAAAAAAAATCCATTTCAAAGATATTTAACATCAAATTTCATAATAAAATAAAAAAAATTTAAATAAATGTATCTACAAAATTAAAAATTATAACATTAGTCAATTTTAATAATGATAAAATAGCTCAAAAATATATGTATTAATAAATTATATAGGTTTGAAAACCCAGACCAGATACTGAATAGGCTGAGGCATTGGACCAAGGATCTATGGATCAGATCAGAAGTAAACCTGGGGAGTGAAACCGATAATAAATAAAATAATATAATTTATTTAAAGTGTATAAAAAATTGATATTTTAATTATGAAAGAAATAATATTTCATCCTTAGATAGATACCTAATTTCCCATTTTACAAATTTTTTATATATATGAAATTATTTCAATTTTTTAAATTTTTTTCCTTTCTTTATTCTTTTTAAATTTTTCTCTGTATATATATATATATTTTTTTTTTCCTTTATCATTTTTGTGTATGTAAAATGTTAATCATGAATTCTTCTTTTTTATTTCTTTATTCCCTTTGCCCTTTTTTCTCTCTCCAACGCATGATTATGATAAGATTATTGACCAACTTTTTTCTCTTTCCCTTTCTCGATGCATGAGCACTGAAGTTTTTTGATTAAGAAGGAGAAAATATTAGTTTTTTTTATTACAATCTGGAAATCATCTATAAAATCCTCCAAAAACAAAAGGACACATACAAACTATAATCTTTCACCATCATCCATCTTGGTGAAGAATTGGAGGATGGTCAAATACACAAAAGGAACCCACAATCCTGTGAGCCGACTTGGCCAAAGAATCCGCTAAAACCAAATCTTCATGAGGAACATTAAAAAAACTTATCTGACAATCTCTCTGAAGAAGACTCCTAGCTTCGTCAACTAAATCTCGGAAAGGGTAGTCGTATTCACATCCTCTCAATGCTAGATTAATATCCTCAATATAGTCCGAGAAAATAAAAATCTTTAGGATCCCACGCCACCAACATAAATGTAGTCCATGAATAATTCCAATCAACTCACCTATAGCCGGTGGGACCACAATGAGTCTGCAAGATAAACCACAAACCCATTCCTTATTAAAATCTTTAATCACTCCACCACAACCACTCATGTCGTCTCTCAGAACCGATCCATCTACCTCCAAAGAAAAGTAATCCTGAGGTACTCCCGGTCGAGAGCCCCGGGGGATATTCCCTATGTTGGCAAAAGCTCCACGGGTTAGGAGATCTTGATCCACACAAGCTCTGAAGAAAGTAGAGGCTCCACTCAAATCTTCATCTAGATTTGCATCCCCAAACAGCTTCCTACATCTCATCACCCAAATGTCCCAGCAGATGTAACCAAACAGGGTCGTCCATTTAATCTTCTTTGTGTAACCTTTGCCCGCTTCAGTAGTCAGGTTCCATCTCACCCAATCCTTACCCTCAAGAGAAAAGAAAGAACTCCAAAGATCCTGATCTACCACTGCTTTCCATCTGTCTCTCACGCTTGAGCAATCTCTAAGAAGGTGCATTGAATCTTCCCTCTGGTTGCACGAGAATGGACAAGAATCAGATTCCTGAATTCCCCTGCTTGCTCGTAGTTGTGCAGTATGGACCCTTCCATGAGAGAAAAGCCACATAAGAGATTTAATCTTCTCCGGGACCGTCCATCTCCATAGAACCTTCCATATAGTATCGTCCTGTCCTTGTGTACCTGCAAAGAGAGAAAAATATGCATATTTAACAGAAAAACGACCATCAGAAGATGGCTTCCAATAAAACATATCCTCTCCTCTCTCCTCACAGGGTGGGTGAGCACAAGTAATCCGATCAATAATCTCTGGTGCAAACCATCTCTGGAATCTTTGTCTATCCCATTCCCCTATATTCGAAACATAGTCCACAACCCTTTCATTTATGTCAATGAAACCCTCAAGACCCGGGATCAAGTCAATAAGTGGTATATTAATGTTGGACCAATTTTCAAACCTGAAAGAGGTGTTTTTACCATCACCAATCCTCTTCCCTAAGCCTTTTTGAAATGATCCCATACTTCACAAATGCCCCTCCAAGTGAGAGAGGCGCTTGCCTTTTTCTCCACATTTGGAATCAACCAATCGCCATAATAATATTTGGATCTTAGAACTTTAACCCACAGAGCTTTGGACTTGGTGACCAAACCCCAGCAAAGTTTCATCAAAAAAGCTTTATTCTGCTTCCTGAGATTCCTTATCCCTAGCCCTCCCTACTTCTTCTCCTTCGAGACCACTTCCTAGGACACCAAATGCAATTTCCTGGTTCCATCCTGATCTCCCCACAGAAACTTCCTATTTTGGCGCTCCAGCTCCGTTATTAACCCCATAGGAAGGAGCATAGTCTGCATATAGTAAGTAGGCATAGCAGATAAGACAGATTTAATAAGAATGGTTCTTCCCACCATGTTAAGACATCTACTCTTCCAACCCGATAGACGCTTCCGACATTTTTCAAGAATTGGGGCAAAGGTGACATTCGAGGCTCTCTTATTGAGAAGCGGAACCCTAAATATTTGCCTAAATTCCCTGTTAATCCAACTCCTAACCTCTGGCTCAAGAGTAAGGCCCTATTAAAGTTAACATTCCTTGAGAAAGTGACCCTAGTCTTCACCCTACTTATACGCTGACCCGATACATCACAAAACTTATCAATACAAGTCAGCATAACATCAACCTGGGACTCAGAAGCTTTCCCAAACATGATTAGATCATTCGCAAAGAAAAGGTGCAATAGCTTTGGCCCTCCGGAGTTTAGCTGTATAGTCTCCCACTCTCCTTCATCCACAACATCCTGTATTATATGATTCAATCTTTCCATGCAAAGAGTAAAAATGTAGGAAGACATAGGATCTCCTTGTCGAATGCCTCTGGATGGGGTGAAAACATCAGTAGATTCTCCATTCCAGAGAACCTGAAAGGAAGAATTCGTGATACAGGCCATAATAATTTCACAAAGTTTTTCCTCCAAACCAACATTCTTCAAAGTCTCAGCAATAAAAGGCCATTCTAATATGTCATAGGCTTTCTCAAGATCCACCTTAATTGCCATCTACCCCTTCCTCCTTTTCCTATTTCGCATAGAGTGAATCACCTCTTGAGCAATTACGATGTTATCGCTACTCTGTCTACTTGCAATAAAACTACTCTGATGATGACCAACCACCTTCCCCATGATTGATCTTAGTTTGTGAGCAATAACCTTGGTAACAATCTTGTAGCTTATATTGCATAACAAAATAGTCTGAAATCTTGCATCAGTTCAGGCTTCTCTGTCTTGGGAATAAGCACAAGGTTAGTGTGATTGATATTTTTAATATTTGAAGGGTTATCAAAACAACCTTTCACCAAGGAATACACAGGACCTTACAAATTATTCCAAAACTCCTGATATAAGAAGGCCTGAATACCATCCGGCCCCGGTGTTTTAAAAGCACCCATATTGAAAATTGCTGCCTTAATTTCTTCTTTAGCCACGCTACCTTTTATACCACCCAACTCTTCTGGTGACAAAACAGGAAAATTATTCACCGTTTTAAGGGACAGGAGCCCATTAAGCTCATAATGAAATAGGGACTGATAGTAGGAAATGGTCATTCTTTTACGATCATTTTGTTCAAACACCCACTCCCCAGCAGAGTTCTTTAGACCTTCAATCCGATTCCTCCTCCTTCTAATAATTGTCGAATCATGGAAGAACTTTGTGTTACGGTCACCACACTTCAACCAATTACATCAGGATTTTCGGAACCAAAGCAATTCTTCTTGGGCTAGGGTTTTATTATACTCTTTCTGCAATTCCTGTTCAACCTGCAAAAAATGTTGACTATCTCCTCTAGATCTCGCACGCTCGACACCTTTAATCCTGTGAATAATTCTTTTTTTCCTTTGGAAAAAATTCCCTAGATTACACCTATTCCAATTCAAAGCCCTCTCTCTAAACCCATCTACATTCTCCTGCCAATTTCCTGAAGCCCAGCTCTCTCTAACCACTTCAGCAAAACCCTCCTCCAAGAGCCATGCTGCTTGGCATTTAAAGGAAGCCTTGGTTTGAGAAACACTTCTTCCAGCATAACATTTCACCAGCAGAGGCTTATGATCAGACCCAAACTTACTTAGGTGATGAATTTTGGATAAAGGAAACAACCCGTTCCAATAGCTATTTGCAAAACCCCAATCAATACGCTCTTTTAAAAAATTCCTTTCCCAAATGAACCTCTCCCCAACAAAGTCAACCTCAACCAAGGAAGTCCAATCAATGCACTCTATAAATTGGCGCATGGCTAAGAAATCCGGAGTTAACCCACCTTTTTTATCAGAGACAGAAAGATATGAATTAAAATCCCCCACCACAAACCACGGACCTCTAACACTGTTACTGATAGTAATAAGATCATTCCAAAGGCTTTGATGTTTAGCACGAGAAGGTTCAGCATAAACTCCAGTAAGCCAGAAATATTTATTATTTTCCAACACAGTGACATTGACATGAATAAATTGAGTAGAAGAGTACGAATAATTGACCCTGACACGGTTATCATTCCAAATAACCCAGATACCTCCTGCATAACCAGTAGCCTCTACCCTAATCCAATTAGAAAAACCCAGCCGCCTCACCACTCTCTCAGCTTTAATACCACTGACTCTCGTCTCCATAAGAATAATTAAGTCAATATCCCTGTTACTAATCATGTCTCTAAGCCGTCTAGGAAACGTCTTAGCAGCCGCACCGTGGCAATTCTAAGATAAAAAATTCATGATAACAATAAGATAAAAGGAGAGCAACTCATATGCTCACAACGATGTTGAGGCAGTTTGCAACATAGGCACATCCCCTTCTTCATCAGCATTAACTGCGTCTGCACCCACTTGAACCCCGCCTGTTTGCCTATGTTTTCTGGAGTCTCTGCCACAACCTTGTGATTTGATAGCGAGTAGCATACCTCTTGTGGAGACTCTAGTTCACACTCAAAGACCTCCGAACATACACTTGGAGGAAGTGTTGATTTCACAAGCATCTTGTCGTCCCTTATTGCCCCTTGAGATGAATTTTTGATAACAACCAATCCCTCCCCACCCATTGCATGAACTTGATCCAAACTCGTTGGATTCGCATGGGAGGATGAGCCAAAAACAACCTGATGCGTGCGGTTTGTATATCCAAGCTTCTTTTTAAATTTAGGGACTTTTAGTTTCGGTTGGGAAACTGATCTCTTCCTTGAGCCCAACGTGGGCTTAATCATCCCCTTATCCAGCCTATTAGATTGCGTCTGGTGGATGTCCTCACACGGTCCACTCCCACCTTCCTCAAGCTCATTACTCTTACTCACCTCTTTAGTATTATCCAAGCCCTCTCCCTTCGGCCCACTTGAGGATGGCCCAAAACCCATTACCCTTCCCTCTGTGACCGTTACTGCCCTCCCGTCTCCCTTCCTCTCACCGACACAGCCTCCCTTTACACCTTTTTCCTTAGTCTTCGTCACATCATCACTCTCTACTGCCTTTCCCTTGGATTTCGAGCTTCCCATTTCCTTCTCATCTGCTCCACTGACTCCCTCCTTCGATTTCCTTCCCTAAAGTCTCATCCCAACTGCCTCGTTAGCTCTACCCTCTCCTTTAGCTTTCCTTCTCCATTCCTTCATAGTTGATCCACTCATCTTAGCATTCTGCTCCGTTCCAGATTCGGCGCTGACCTGTAACTCCTGCAACACGTCAAATCTCGTTCCCGTTCTCCCTTTTCTTTCCTTGGATATGGCACCTTCTGGCCCTAACTGAACCTGCTTCCTGTCCGATTCAAACTTAGTCGACCTATGCCTGAAGTTCCTAGTCACTTTCATCCAAGCACCAAATTGTTCCTCGGAATGGACACCCGGCACACTCACCAATAAATTCTTCTCCGGCAACTCCTTCTCCGTCGACTCCTTCTCTAGTAAGTTCATTAATCCCAGCTCCATACTCTTTTCTTTGCTCTTGATCTGCTGCTCTTGGTTAATTCCATTGGACTATGATCTAGAACCTTTGTTAATACCCATCGAGCACTCTTCTTGATTATGCCCATAGCGACCACATTTAAAGCAGATCACCTCTAAACCTTCATATTCCACTGTAAATATCCTCGACCTCATGACAAATCTGGACTGAAGTTGCTTGTTCAAATCCACCTCCACACTGATCCTAGCAAATTTGCCCCTTTCCACCGTGGTGTTAGCATTGTTATTCTGAGCTAACGTATGCAAATCCACTTTAAGAGTTTTCCCAATTAAGTTCCCTAGCTCCCACATACATTCTGTTGAGTAGCAATGAATTGGTAGTGTCGGGACCCTAACCCAAATTGCTACTCGTCTTATACGGTTACAATATGGATTGAAGTTGGGGCTCCACCATTGCACTGCAAGGTAATGTCCCTGGATCAATCAAGGGCCATCAAAAAGCAACCTCCTATTGAGTTCTAGATCATCAGACTGAAAAATGTAATATTTATTCGGTAAGTCAATTAATTCAAATTTTCTAGTTCTGAGATGCCACGCTAGTCTATCCTTCATCATCTCCAAATTCGTCATTTTGCCCAACACAGTGACAATTATAGCATCTCTCCAAGGCCAGCAGAGCTCTCTAAGTCTCTCATTCGGCATATCAAGCTTTGGGGGAGTCTTCATCAGAGTTCTCTCCGCTTCTGACATTTCTGGTGCTAACTCTTGTTCCTCACGCAGCCATTCTTCCATGAGAGTATCAAAATTCTTACTTGCCACATTTTCTTCCCTTCCCATGAGTTTATTCTTATAGGAGATTTGCGTTCTTTGTATCACCACCTTACTCTGCTTCATCTGTTGAGTCCCTGTTTTCGGATCCAATTGATAAATATCCATCTGTAGCACTTGGTTTTCCTTAAATCCAGATGAAGGAAACTCAGACATCTTTTTAATGTTCTTTGCCAAAATATCTGCTTGTTCTTTCGATTCCTCTCGATTCTCAGAAGATGAATTCCCACCAGCGATTACCTAATTCAGTCCATCTATTGTCTCACCCTTTCTCTCTCTAACTCTTTCTCTCATCTTTAACCTGTTCTTATTGCAGAAAATAATAGTTTTTTTTTTTCAAAACCATGGTTTTGAATTAAAAAGTGCTTCTACCATTAAATGTTTGGTTAATCTTTTAGCAAACCATATGGTTTAATTCCTAAAAGTGCTTCTTCTTCTTCTTCTTCTTCTTTTTTTTTTTTTTTTTGGCCAAATCAGGCACTTCAAAACAATGTGAAATCAAAACCGGGTGCTTTAGAAGTTTCATATTAGATAGCTTAAAATCATCTTTATAACATATTGTTCAAATTCAATGAGTCATCACTTAGCATAAACAAACGAAACCCGCCGTTTGATTATGCTTGAAATATTGTATTTTTAAACTTGATGATGATGAGGTAATTAAATTATAGATGTTGCATTGCCTAAGTCTCTTCTATAATTAAGATTGCAAATCCAACACCTCGACATCAAAGCTAACAATAGTTATGAGACTTCATATTTTTTAAAAATCACAATATTCTCTCTTGTCTTTAATATATGATCAACTTTAGGGCATAAAGTAGATCTTATATTAAGGATATATAATATTATATTTTAATGATATATTATAAATGTCTTACTTTTTAATTTAATATATTGTTGCCATCAACTTTTTTTTTTTTTTTTGCTCAGAATTGCCATCAACTATTGAGACTAACGTGTTTGATTAGCTTTTAAAAAGTAATTTTATAGTGCATAAATAAATATATGATAAGGGTTTTATCCTAATTCTAGTGGAAGCACTTCTAAACAACACAAACCCCACATACAAACACACACATATTGATCTCTTTACCAAAATGACAAGCTTTGGCCGCATAATTTTTGCAGCTTATGTTCAAATAAATTTCTTTAGAAAGATTGATACTGTCATACTGAAGTATAAAATATTAAATTTCTATCAAAAAGTAAAAAACATTAAATTAATAATAATTAGGTGGTAAAATAATTTTATAAAATTTATTAGTAAATTTCTGAAATATTTGTAAATGTAATTCAGACAAATAAAAAAAAAACTGGCAGTTGCATCATTTGAAATTTAAACATTTTATTTGAAATTTATAATTGAACCTCTGAAATTTACAATTATATAAATCAAATCTTATAATTTATTTTTAAAAAAAATTATCATCTGTTGAATGAAAAGCACGGATGATGCTACTTTGTTAAAAAATAAAATTTGGAATTTATGTATATCTTCTAATTATTCTTCTCTGGAAATAATAGTGATGTAATAAAAAAAAAATTGGACCCCAAATTTCCAGATTCTATGTTTTTTTTTTGGGCCGGACGCCCGGACCCAATCTTCACTCGTCAGATTCAGGGAAAGCTAAAGAGAGAGCAAAGGAGAAAAAAAGTAAAATAAAAAATAAAAAACCTTCTTTTTCCCTGCCCATTCACGGCGAAGTAAGCAACAAAAGCAGATTGTGTTTAGTTCTTTTCTTCCCATCGTCGGAATCTGATCGTCGGGAACTGAGAGGTACTGATCGCCGTTTTGACACAACAGACCTACATCGTGCTTTAAGGTTTTGAAATCTCCTTCCAGTCGTCATCTTGCTTCTCTTCATTTCAGTAAAATTTTCGATACAGTTGATCTTCTGTTTCTTTGATTCAATTTGGTTGGAGCTTTGAGATTTTCTTGAATCGATATATAGATGGTTGTTGGCTCAAATTGGGGCATTGGGGTTGTTCAATTGGAGCTTTGATTGCAATCGAATCATATTAATATGATTTTGTGAATCCATATTTTATACCTGAAATTTTTCTACGACCACTGAACAATTTCTGATTCCAAAGACTGAAAATAGAGTCAACAGAGATGAGAGACTTTTTGACTCCGATATTTCTTTCTCTGAAATAGCGCCAAGAGAGAGGGAAAATTTTTGGAGGGAAATAATAACTCAACTTCGGTCTTGCTGAAACTTTATTTTCCTCCAGAGTCAAACGCAGACGTTTCACCTGCTGAAAGTTGCTGATGTGGTAAGAAGATCAGAGGTAATTCTAAGGCTCCATAATCTACGGTTTCTCTGGCAAGCTGATTTTTTCTTCCGATGCTGTAGGTTCATTCAATCCAGAATCTAAAGGGACTCATGAGATCTCTTTTTCCTGTTCACGTTTTAAGGCAGTCTCGATTTCTGAGTCCGGATCCTTGACTTTCTAATTCGGAGTTTTATGGTCTCATGTTTGATCATCTTTGACATCAAAGATACGATTCAAGTGTGATTTGGCTAAAAATTAGCCCCACTGATCATCGACTTTGACATTTGAAGCTTAGATTCTAGATTATCTTTTTCATACGTTCTGAAAATGGAGGAAAATTGCATCCATAAAGCTAGCAAGATAAAAATGAGTAGGAGGCTGGTCTTGAAGGATCCAATTGTTCTTGTGGGCATGCTGGTGTGTGTTAGTTGCCTTTTGATTGTGATCGTTACTGTTCTTGAGCTTCCAGAAGCGTTGCCTAGAAATAGGGAAATGGGGATTTACCATCCAACATTCAGATTCAAGAAAGTGCCTCAGAATTTCAAATTAGGTAAATTTGGAGAAATGATGGTTGAAATGTTGCCTCAAGATCTTGCCTTCACAATTTTTATTCCTTCAGAGGAAGCTTTCAAGCGCGATTTACATTTATCTGTAAATGAAAGCTTGGTAACAGAGAAATTTAACGATACCTATGCAATTCTCACTCGTATATTGGGGTTTTCAGCTGTCCCTCGGGAGCTATCTTCAATTGATGTACCTCTTGGTGAGCTGGTGTCCTATGATTCTCTATCTGGGTTCCAATTATACGTCACAAAAGACATCAATAGAATGCTATTTGTGAACAGGATTCAATCAAAAATCATAGATGGTAGAAAGGGCAGGATTGTTATGCATATTATGGATGGTGTTATTATGGATTCTGACTTTGAGCAATCTGTTCTATCTGATGATGCTGAGGAGTGAAGAGGATTGACTGTTTGCTGTTTTATATCTATACTTCTCCGAACTGAGGAAGGATCCTTGGATCCTGTGAACGGACAAATTCTTGCAGCGAATGAGAGATGGAGCTGTGACAAATCATGAGATGGTGGTTGCAGAACTTATTAATGATTGCAGTTGGAATATAAACCTTCTCTTAGGTGCCACTGACCCACAGAATCTGTCAATTGTACAGAATAGTTGTCTTTCTCATGCAGGCAGAACTGATAAGGTAATTTGGGCAGCTGTCAAGGATGGAGTATATAATGTTAGATTGGGTACAGAGCAGTGTTACAAGCTAAGGAGGAAGAAAGAATACCTGTCTGTGCCTGCGTGCTTCCACTTCAGTATCTCTAAACTCAAAGCTCTGGTGAACAGTTTTGGAAGCTGAAACTGCTTCCAAAAATTAAGAGTTTAATTCTGGTGTGTACTGAATAAAGCACCAGCCTCCATTATGTCCTATAAGTGGCAAGGATGATGAAACATTAGAACTTCTCTTTTCATTATGCGGTTGGGCTCATATGGCCTGGTTTGGTTGCCCGATTGGTTTGTTAATAGACCCATACAAATTCCAATCTATTGAGATTTGGATGGAGCGGCTTTTTCTTGCTGACCTTGTTCATTGGGACTTTGGCAAGGCATATGTGGCCACTTTGTGCTGGTTTATTTGGAAAGTGAGATGTAAAATGGTCTTTGAGATGGTAGAGCCTAACTCAAGTTGCTATTGGTCTGGCCAGCCAGAGTGTTAATGAATACTGGGACGCTAATGCCCTCTTTGCTGCATCCATACTTCCTGCCGGAATCCAAAACTGGCTATCAATGGAGAAAACCACAGGTTAACACCATTAAAATTAATTTTGACGGCTCCTTTTACAAAAGCACCGGCAGAGTTGGCCTTCATACAGAATATTTTTCCTTTAACTCAAATAGGTATAAATAAGGTAAGCTCAGTTGGATGTTTGAACATACATACACCCAGTTCTGATATAGATTCGTACTGAATCGTTTTTCTTTAAGAAGAATAGGTGGCATTATCATTATTGTCTTCATTTTTCCTTATATGAAAGTTATAGAGGTTGTATCATAACTTAGGCCAGCTTACACATGTAACAAAGTTTGCTGAATTAGTCAACTTGGCTAGTTCAATTGCTATTTTCAAGCTGATTTGGCAAAAAATTGATTCTTGTTTTGGTTTGTGGCAGACTGGTAGTAACCTATAGAATTAGAACAACCTGATTCAAGTACAATAATCATTTTTTATGCATCAGAAATTTGAGTTTTTTTTTTTTTTTTTCATAGTCCACTGCTTTTTAAGATGATTCTAGGAATCATGTTGCCTCAGTAAATTTCAGATTCTCTCCAACAAAAAAGAGAAAACATTAGAAACACAGATGTGTTTGTTTTAACTAATTATGGTGATGATGCAGTTTTCTGTAATATGTCTATGCATGAAATCATTGGACTAACGTAGAAAGCCATATCCATACAAGAACACAGTCATCATGACTCCTTGCTCAGTTGAAAATGCCATTTTTTTAAAGATTCTAAAAGAATAATAATGCTATCGATGAACATTTTTCTTTCGGCCTATTGCAAAGCAAAAATATGGCTCCTTATCTGGATAAGGTCAAGGTCACTCTTTACTTCTTTCACCTTTGTTGCATTTAGGCCCACTCCATAAATATTCTAAGCACTTGTCCTTATGTCAAAAGGAATTCTCTGATTGACCTTGTAACCCAAATCTGACACTGTTTGTGTATAAATAGTTCATGATTTTGAAAAACCGAGAGTAAAGACTTCGCATATGATTGCTTGGGTATGACTTAAGTATGTGTTTTGTTACATCCGAACTGACACAAGTGTTAGGCATTGAACTGGGTTTTTAAGCTTTTTTCCCCCTTCATCTTTTGAGTTTATTTCATCATGGATCGGAATTTTGATTCCCCAGCATCTCTGGAATGCTCTGTTTTGTTCATTTTGTGGTATTTGAGTTTGCCAACTTCTGCAGCTTAATTGTGTTCCATTTCAATTTGCACTTGCAAATTGTCTATGTGAAAAAAAAAAAAAAAGAGGTTAATGTTAGTTTCTTCACCTACTGAAATGGACGACTCTGCTGTGTATAGGTAATATGCACAAAAAACAATCAGAAGGCCTTACTTTTAATACCATTTCAGCTTGTTGACTTTGGTTTTTTTTTTTTTATCCCATTGTTGCTCTAAATTCATACTCACATCAAACATTTGAAAACTTAAAAGCATGATGCATAATTACGGTGCCTATGTCCCTCATAATACTCTTACGATGGATTAGTATTATCCGGTTTTGGGTTCGAGACTGTACATTTTAATACAAATGTCTCTTCTGAGATTCGAACATAAGACTTAAAGGGATCTAGCAGGTTTTTATATAGTTAGACTAACTTTATGTTGATGAAATATCTGGTAATTAATGATAATAATTCAGGAAAAAAAAGAAAGAATTGGACACTGACGGATGATTTTATAGTTTAGGGGAAATTGATTATTAATGATAATAAAAATTACGGGTATGTTTTTGTTACAAATTAAGGGTATGTTGGTGGACGATGGTCTTTTGACTTTTTGTGGATAACATTACGTACCTTGAAGTTAGGCAACCATTTTTCTGACCCGTTAAATAAATTCATGTGATATTGATTTGGATTCATCAAGTTTTGCTTTTGCTCATAAATCTGTGCGCAATTGTGTATGGCATTTCTGGCAATTCTGAGTAATCAAGTTGAGTTTGTGCCTTCACCTCTAACATTGCGTATAACCTTGATCTGTGTGTACATGGTCGCCATTATCTGTTGTTGAGATTAATTCAAGTTAGAGGCCAGCATTATCTACCCAATTTTAATAAAATATTTGTGTAAACCAGACATAAAATGTGGAGTAATAGAGATGTTCACTCATAAGTCATATTAAAAAAAAATTTGGATCAATTTACAAGTTTGAATTTAAACGCACACAAGTCAATGGCATGTTATAAAGGGTTAACATACAATTTTTCGAATAAAGTCTTTTATGAGGGGTTTCTAGCACAAATAAATTTTGGAAGAGGTAAAAATACCATTAAATAATTTAAAAGGGTGCAGATTCATGAAAATTGTTAAGTTTGATCAAATAGTTAAATTATAAGAGAAGAAAACTCTAGTAGTGTTTGGTGAAATTTAAATGTTCTAGTGAATTTGCATCATTTTAAATTGTTTATTGGTATGTTTGCTCCTTTCAAAGCTTATTCATGCCAGACGCTCTTAAGACAAAGCTTTGTTAGTAAAATTACACCTTAACCCTTTTATAAATATAGATAAGTTTTAACGTGAAGGAAACAATGCACTTTCAAGACATTGTGCGCATCAAAAGTTTTATACGAATTTAGGTTTATGATAGGAAAAATTGAAGAATATTGAAACAGTATGCTTTTCAAGTTTCATCAAATGACTTAAATTCTTTAGTATGAATGATTAAGATTCACAAAGCCATCCATTGCATTAATGAACAAAATATACCATTTCGTATAAAAAAAAATATATCATTTGTATACACACAGGTATTCAAAATGTGAGTTGAACCTTGAGATAATACAACGTACAATTGTTTTCTAATTGCAAGTCTCATGAATAATTGAAATCAAACAATATAGTAATGTAATTTTAAATGGACCGGCTTTTAAAACAATATGTGCCAAAAATTTCACATGAAATTAGATTTATGATAGGACAAACCAAGCACTATCAAAACAAAGTGTTATCAGAGTTTCATCAAATGACTAAAATTCTTTTGAATGAATGATTGAGAGTCACATAGCTTGATAGCCATCATTTGCATATGTAGGCAAAATATGCCATTTTCGTATTTTGAAAAGTGTGAGATGAACTTTGAGATGATGTAACATACAACTATTTCCCAGCTCTAGGTCTCATGAACAATTGAGGTAAAAAACAATAAAGTAATGTGATTTTAAAAGCAATAGGAGCTTGCTTTTTATCCAAGATGTAAAGAAAATAAAATGAACATAAATATAATTTAATTCATTGCATAATTTTTATTTTTTTCTTTGAATTAAATAGGCAGATATTAACGACCTCAAGTTATACGTGGGATTGAATCTGTAACCTCCCTTTTATAGGAGAGTTTTCATGTTCTTGGGATTTAAGGCCTCACGCATTCTTTGCATAATTAATTATACACTTCTCTTGGTCAAATGAAGTCTATTTCCTATTTTTAGTTAAGGAAACCAGTGAAGTATTATCTTTTCTTTTTAACTGATAACGTGCTAAGACTACATATTTTGGAGGTTCTTTTTTGGTATCCATGATATGAACTTCATTTAGAAATTGGTAGATTTTGACAATGAAATATAGTTTGTGACAGTAACATTGTCACTACAGCTAACCCCTTTTCATTGCAAAGAAGCTCAACTAAGAGAAATGGAGAAACTATATATGAGAGATTTGGAGAAAATTAACCACCCCTTAATGTAAAATGGTGAGTGATTAAATATACAAAACTTAAATCTGGAAACTATCAGCCTGTTTAGCTAATATATGAGCACAATTTAGAAACTATGCAAAAAAATCAGAATGAATATTCCAGTTGCTTGCACTACGACATGACAACAAGGGTGGTTTCTTCAATAAATCCCTCGTACACAATCGGATAATACAATGATGGTTCCAAATTAACATGCGATTACTGTTTTGATTTCTGTAATATATAGCTGCTGGTGAATCATCTACCTTCTTATATGCTTGTCAATATCAATTCTCTGCTTTCTTTCTCACCACATCACGAGAATGAAACCCCCATTGTAAGTTCTGGTGGACCCAATGCCAGGAGCAACATGAGAATGTTACGTTTCCTTTTGAATGATGTGGCTGTCAAACAAAATTTAAGTGTTCAAATTAACATTTTCAAAGGTTAGGGCAACATTGATTTGCGTTTTTATACTTTCAGAGCAGCATTGATGAGCCAAACAAAACTTTCGAATATATACCCTATGAGTCACGATGATGCTGCTGAAACAAAATCTGATCCCTTGATTTGTTTGTTTAAAAAAAAATAGAAGGGCATTTTTATCATTATGATGCTGCTGAAACAAAAAATAAAATTCATATTTTAGAAGAGTAGAGATTCAGAACTGAAAACCCAATAGATATTTAGCCATATCTAGTTGCACCAAGCTACCCACTGTTCTTTGTTTTCAATTTAACATCAAATAGATAAATATTGATAATTAAATATTTCATTAATTTTAGGACCAATACAACCTTATTTCATATCATATTTTCATATTATTAGCATAATTATCTTATTTAAATTTTTGGGTCTTCGACCAAATATTAACTAGCTTAATATAACTTTTTATTTATTAATTTCTTCGGCCATTACAAATATTTGGTATGAATCAAGTTTCAAGTTTGTATCTAAACACACATAAGCTAATGACGTTTTATAGATGTAGTTAAGCTTGAAGGTGAGGAAAACAGTGGGGCATCAGAATGTTTCATTAGATATTAGGTTTTATGATAGAAAAACAATGGGCTATCAATATAGTGTGTTTTATAAGTTTAATCAAATGGCTCAAATATGAATGGTTAAGATAAGTGCACAAGACATAACATTTTAGTAATTTTGAAAAGTGTGATTTGAATCTCAAGGTGGTGTGATGTATAGCTATTTTTGAGATCTAACGAACGGCTGAGATTAAACAACTAAAGTAACTCAATTTTAAAAGCAATATTAGCGTGTTCCTTCCACTTGATGTAATGTAATTGAAATTCACATAAACTTAATTTATTCATTATATAATTATTTGTGTTTCCTTCCATACAAAAGATCATTCCCTTCTATAGTCACGGAACCTGTACACGGAATTTCAAAATTAATGGATTGTGACAATAACACATACATTGTATGAACATTAAAGGTTATAAGGTGAAGAAATAATGTGGACCGAAAGTTAAGTTTCATATGATGATAGGTTTATGATAAAGAAGCATGAGCTCTCAAAGCAATTTGTTTCTCAAAATCTCATCAAATGACTTAAGTTCCTTAGAATGAATTAATAGCAAAGATTCATTTAGCCCTCAAATGTATGAGTGGACAAAATATACCATTTTAATATCTGGAAAAGTGTGAATTAAACATTGAGATAACATCGTAACATACTATTGTTTTCCAGCTTTTAGGTCTCATGAACAATTGAGATTATAAAAATAATGTAATTTTTAAAGCAATACTGGCAATGCACCTTATGCATAATGTAAGGAAAAACGAACATAAATATAATTCATTAATTCTATAATTTATTCCATAGCACAACCAAAATAAGTGCCTTCCTCATGTTTGAAATTTCCCATTGGTTAGGATTTTCAACCATTTTCACTTACAGAAAATTAACCTTGCAAAATAGGAGCCTATTTAGCTAATATATCAGTAAAATTAACAAACTCTATGTAAAAAAATGAAAATGAATATTCTAGTTCCTTGTAATCTAGTTAGTGGCTTTCATCTCTGTGATTGCTGCCTTGACTTCGAGGCTTTTCATCAATGTGTCGATCATCTCTAGCTTTGAAAATAGTGGAGCTTTCAAAAAGTCGCTACCAGATCCTTGGACAGCACAGTCTACATTTAGGTGTGCTAGCTTTGGAACCAATCTGCATAGTCAAATAAAACTTTATTAGAGAGCTTATAACAACAGTTTTATTACTAAAATGTGACAGAAAAACTTAAAATATGTAAACATAAAGCCGGCCCCCAAGAACACACAAAAATAAGTTGAAAAGTGAAGATGAAATTACTATCTATACCATTCCAAACTCCTCAGCATCCCAATTGCAGAGGATTAGCAGAAGAAAGAGCTTAAATTTAATACTCCCTCCGATCTTAATTATATGACATATTTACCTAACTTTGGAGAAATTAAGGATAGTGGTTAAATTAGTTAATCATATTTATTTTCCTAAAATACCCTTATTTAAAGTTTAAAATGGCATCCAATTACGTTAATTCTCTGTTTTTTCTTGTACCCCTCCTGCCTCACACATGACTTCTTCAAGCTCTCACATAATCCGGCGACGTCAATCTCCCTCAACAACTTCTGATATACTCTTATTAAATTATTATTGTGTTTAATTATTATTAAGAAAGTATCAATATGGGGTATTTTGGGAAGAAATTGATAAAAATTAAAACTTTATCCTATAATTAAGACCAAATTCAACTCTTAAATATTATCCTATAATTATAATCAGAGGGGGTACCTTTTGATATTCTGTTGATCTGATTTCTCTGAAAAAGCAAACTTCCGTGGAAGCCGGCCGCTAGCACCTATACTTTCTTCTTCATCATTAGATCTCATGAGCAATTTCTTCATGACACCTAGGGCAGGTAAAATTTGGTAATAATCAATTCGCAAGGTGTTGTTAAAAACACACCTAAGCTAATGGCATTTTATAGATGTATAGTTAAGTTTTAAGGTGTACAAAACAAGGGGCTTGCAAAATTGTGTGCACAAGATGTTTTATCAGATATTATATTATGTTTATGATTGAAAAACAATGGGTTATCAAAATATTATGTTTTCTAAATTTAATCAAATGGCTCAAATTCCTTGTTATTACAATTGAGATTTATATTGTCCATTAATTCTATGAGTGAAAAATGTAACATTTTAAAAATTTTGGAAAGTGTGATTTGAACCTCCAGATGGTGTCACGTATAGTTGTTTTCAAGGAATAATGAATGGCTAATATTAAACCGCTAAAGAAATATAATTTTAATAACAATTCTAGTGTACTCAATTACGTTTGATGTAAAGTATGCTACAACAAAATCACACATATATGACAGTTATAATCGGTCATATATGAGATTCTAAACCGTCATATATAAAAGTGCTATATATATATGCTCGACATATATATATATATAATGATTCTGAACTGTAATATATTTAGGGCATATATAACAATTCTTTATACATAATCATAATGTGTTGTCTTTATTTTTTTATATTATATATAGTTATTTATCATCATCATCATCATCTAATTTTACTATTAATATTTATTATATAAGATACAATATAATCATTGATAATAACAAGATAATAATATTAAATTCAAAGCTTATATTTATAGTATTCAAAATTCAATACATTATAAATAAATATCATACAATTTAAAAGAAATTAAGCACTTAAATACTCTCACAATAGAACCTTATCTTATAATTTTTTGAATTCTTAAAGAAAGTTAGCTAATAAAAAAGTTCACAATATTTTTTAATGCATTTATTGTTAATTGTCCATACGTCATGTATCAATGCTTCAAGAGTTCCCGCCACATATCCTTTAAAACTGCAAAAAGATAATATAAATATGAAAATAATAATATATATAGTAAAACTAAGCAAATATAAAACCTAAACAAATATCAAAATATAACTATGAAAATCAGAATGCAGTAAAAATTGACAAATATAAAAATTTGAGCAAATCTTAGAATCTGATTCAACAAGCCTAATTTCAACATACAGTTTGGATTGCTAAAGTTTAGGAACGTGAGATACTCAACAATAAAAAAATTCAGCATTTTACCTCATCTTTTTTTTTTCTATATTCTCTACTTTTCACCTGCGCTTTTCTTTCTTTTAATCTTCAAAACAACGGCCATCATTGGATTAGATATCGAAATCCCGATCAGCAACCTTGAGCTTCAACTAGCAAGCTCTGGCTATATAAAAAATAAAATAAAATGAACCTAAAAGCGTTATTTAAAAAAATGAAAGCTTACATAAAGAAGAATCACAAGAGAAAGGAGCTTTAGAGTGAAAATTAATAGTACGTAGTGGTGGAAAAACAAGACTTACAGTAGCATAACAAAACCTATAAAAAGAAGAGTATAAGACCCGCTAGTGAAACTCAAAAAACATTTGAGAAAGAGTTTAAAGAGTTGGGTTAAATAAATAAAAAATTCAGAATGCCGCCTACTATATTTGATATTTTTTAGAATCCCGTTTTTGTTTATACTAAAGAATACTTAGCGGTTCTTTGTGAAGAATCATAATGTATTGTCAAATTTTTATGGATCCCACTTTCTTATATATGATATCTTTCAAAATATCAGCTTTATTTATATTAAATAATACTTAACAGTTCATTCTGAAGAACCGTAATGTATTGTCAAACTATATTTTTAGGATTCTGCCTCCTTATATATGATATTTTTAAAAATCCCACCTTTATTAATATTAAATAATACTTAATGGTTCTTTATGAAAAACCTTAATGTATTATCAAATAATTTTTTTCTCTTAAAGAATATATAATTGCTCTTTGTAAATAACTGTCAAATGTTATCAAATAATTCTTTTTTTTTTCAGGAGCTTCCCTTCTTATATATGAAAATTAGCATTTTTTACTCTTAAATATTCTTAAAAAATACAAGCATTTACAAATCATACTTTATGGTTAATATAACCACTATGTTTTTGTTTTGCTAATATAAGATTCAAAGACAAACTATTTATAAGGGTTACATAATGATTGTTTCGTAAAAACTGTCATATTTGTTAGTAAATATATGACAGTTAATAATTACAATCGTTATTTTTTTTAATGAATTCCATCTTTTAATAAATGGCAATATGTATATTTAACAGTTAAATTTTAGCGTTATATATTCTCACGCGGTCTTTTGCTTGATATATATTACGTTTATTTACTGTAACTGCTATTTATTAAGTGTTATAAATGTGCGATTATGTAGTAGTGGTAATTGAAATGTAAGCACAAATATAATTGATTTATTATATAATTATTTATGTTTTGTTTCATATAAAAATGATTCCTTAATTTGGTTGATAATGATGAATTTGGCAATTGAACCTTTAGAAATAGAACGATGTCATTAAGATTCAATTGTCATTATTTATCCATTTGGACCACCTCGAATCTATAGCTTTTTTAAACAAAAAAAAAAATCGTGCGGATCCTAGCAACTTATTTATCCGGATGAAGGTATAGCAACCAAGATGCTTATTTCTGTAAATCTTTTTGGTTAACTAACAAAAATACCTACAAATATTTTTTAAAAGTGCACCCACAATCATAAATTTTTTTTGGTGTAAAAGTGACTACCAACTTTAAAAAGAGTGTAAAGTAACACCACTGTTAAAACTTTCTAATTGTCGTTAACTACACTGAAAAAGTACCAAAATACCCCATGTCGAAGAGAAAAAAATGCATCCCTCCATTCGTCGGCTTCATCATCCCCAGTCATTAACGAGTTTCTCTAAGTAATTGAAATTCCTCGTTAAATCCAGGCACAAGTAATAATCTATTCATGTCGACACTGACACACCCCAAATAGAATGATCTCTCAGGTCCCACCAAGCTCGTGTTCACCATCATCCCCTTCCCCCTTGTTCATACTAGAACAAAAAACAGAGACCTACCACAATAGCCAATGTCGATCATTGATCTCTCCTAAATGACCACCTTATTTCCCTTTTTACTATTACTAATAATCCAATGCGCAAGTGGCTCTTGTAGAGTGGAAGCTTGCCCAAGCACGTCTTGTGGAGGAATAAAAATTAAGTTCCCTTTCTGCATAAAAGGAGACAACCAGAGTGACCGGTGTAGCTAACCTAATTTCAATGTTTCTAGATTCTTCCAGCTACTTGGTGATCAAGGGCATCAATTATGCCACACAATCCCTTTGGGTCAATGATCCTAATCAATTCCTTCCCAGATGATTCTTACAGGATCGTCTCAACCTTTCTTCTTCACCGTTTCAATTCGACCTTCGCTTTTACAATCTCATCAACATCACTTTCTTCCTTTGCCCGTTATAACCTCACCCAAAATCAAATCATGCCTTCAGTTCATTATCTTAGCGATCTCGCCAATAGTTCGTCTTTTGTTGTTACCTACCTTTGTTTCCGATCCGATTTCTAGCATTGACCCATGGCTTTTCTTTGTCGATATGAGCGATGATTTGTAGTTAACTTGGCATGGCCTCTATGAAGCTGGGGGACAAGATTGTGGGTTTGAACTCAAAATCGGCGTGGGACCAATAGAGAGGGAAGACGATCAAGAGTCAGGGTCTAGTCAGGAAGGTGAGGATCGTAGTCTGGTTCGTGGTGGTGAAGGTAGGTGACATATGCCTTTGGGGACGTAAGGAAGGAGTTTGGGTGGAGGAAGGGGAGGATATGGGGGCTATAATGTGTGAGGAGTCAAGATAATCTAGAGATGGAAGGTGGAACCGAGTGTTAGAAGTCAGTAATATCGTCCGCTGCCGAACAAGAATGTACTGAAAATGTACAGGATTAGGGATGGTTTTAGATTATGTTAATTGTATATAAATATATAGTTGTACATTTCATAGATGAGAATGAAGTTTGCTTATTAACATGGTATCAGAGCCTTGTTAAGATATTCCCTTCAGATTTCATTTTGTTTTCCGGTGACCTCCATTTTTTTTGGTGATAAGCTTGTTTCAACCCTTCAGATCTTCCTTTGTCGTGTGTCTTCTTGAAACACACGCCCCTCCACCCTATTCCCTGACCACAGACCAGCCCAACCCTGAAATGGCATCCTAAGACGACGGCGCGTGTGGCCTCATGCGCCTCCACAACCTCAGTTGCCTGAACCACGATCTGGTGCATGGGGTACTTTCCGGTGAGCTTTTTCGGAACTTCTTAGGTGTTTTCTAATAGTCTTCTCGAACCCGTTCCATCCCCAGTGGCTGTGTCATCTAATTTTCACTTTGGATCTTCAGGTACATCTTGGTATTTATCTCCGTTGTGATACCTTTTGAGCTTTGTTTTTTTGTTGGGTGTTTTCCCATTCCGTAGTGCTATGACTTTTGAGGCCTTGACTTCCATTTTGTGATTATGTGCCTGTTGGACTCATGTGGCTAACCTCTGATTGAGAATACTATTATACTCTCTGATTCCCTTGATTTAATAATTTGTGCTCATTTGATTTCGGCACTTATTTTCTCAAATGAATTTGTGACTTTCACTTGCGTGTCACTATGGCTGACTCTAAGAACTCTGATATGTTGCCTATGTCTGCTAAGATTACTGCTTCACAGTTGAACTGGATAAATTATAGTGATTGGAACAAAACTGTTAAAGTATATATTTTGGGCATAGAGATGGAAACTCATTTAACTGAGGATCCTCCTTCTAGTAATGAAACAAAACTTTTGGCCTAGCAACGAGTAGATGTTAGACTTCTGTTTCAAATTCGAAATTCTATTGAACCACGAATTCTATCTTCTGTCAGTCATTGCAATACTGTCAAAGAAATCATAAGTTATCTTGAATTTATGTTTTCTGGCAAGGGCAATATTACTAGGGTTCATGAAATTTGTAAAGGTTTTTGTCGTTCCCAACAACAAGGCCGTTCATTGAAAGATTTCTTCTTGGATTTCAAGATGATGTATAAAGAAATGAAGGCACTCATGTCTCTGCAAGCAGATCTCTCAACTAGTATCAAGAACTTGGAACTTCAGGCTATCATGAGTTTCCTAGAAGCTCTCGATCCATCTTATGATACTATTCATTCTCAGATTCTGTCTAGTCAAGAGCTTCCTTCTCTCGAAGATGCTTTCTCCAGGGTTCTTCGTGCTGATAGCTTGATTCACTCTTCTGTTGATCCAACTACAAGTGGTCTACCTGGTCGTGGCCCCTTTGAGAACAGGAATTATGGGTACAAACAAAATAATAATCCTCTGACAATGACTTCTAGAAATATTATCTGCAATTATTGTAAGGAACCTGGACACATTAAGAAAAATTGTCAAAAATTGCAAAATAAACAGCAACGTGAACAACAGCGTGGCCTTACTCATACTGCCCAGACACCTGGTGTAACATCTTGGATTTTAATCAAGGAATTATGACTTCAAATGATGTAATTAATGTTAATTAATCATATTTGAAGTATATGTTGTGTAATATGATAATAAGATCATTATTCATGATTTAATAAGTATTGTGCTAAACAGGGGTAAAACGGTAAATTTACCAACTGTCTGGTTAGTTATTGATGAGAAAACCCTTTGGTAATCAAGATCAAGGGTTGAGATTGGAAGATCAAGGGGTGGAATTTAGTGTGAATGAGTTTACATGCACTCATAAGTGGGAAGGATGAGATGGTGACAAGTGTCCAAATGAGAGCCATTGGATGAGTCAACAATTTCAAACTCTTTCTCTCTCCCTCTTAGTCGGCCAAGTGCATGGGAGGAAGGGAAGGAATGATCATCACCTTCACCTACTCATCTCTCTCTCTCTTCATTCCTCCATTTCCGGCGAGAAAGCAAGAAAGAGGAAGTAAGGGTTTGAATTTGGTTAAGGTAAATGATCTTATATGCTTAGCTACCCTTCATTAATGTTGACCAAGAGGTTGAGAGCTTGGTTTCTATGATTACAGAATTTCCATTGGTGGTGCTTGATCGTGGGATAAATCTGGAAGTTGGTGGAATCAAGGTGTTGATTTCAGCAAGTTAAAGAGGTAGGTTTGTAATGCATTTTGATATATATGTCAAGATGTTTGCCTAATCAATGAGAATTCTGGAAATTTGACCTAATCATGATGTTAATTAAAGGGTAGGCTTGGATTAGTGGGTCACTGTTCATTTGGTCAGTTTTGACATTTGGGAGTGATTAGAAATTGATTTGAAGTTGAATAAGGGAAGTTGTTAGAAGGAGGTTTTGAGTGATTTGATGATTTAGAGAGAGAATGTGTTGTTGAGTGGAAATTTGGGTTGTTTGTGGTTGCCAATGGGTTTATGGTGAAGTTTTGGATGAGAATGAGTAATGGTATGAGTTATAGGACCATTGGAATTCATTTGGTGAATTCTGGTAAATCAACTCAGTTGCTGCGTTTTGGGTATCTGATGTGATTTCTCGAGTGAGGGAAGAACTCACTCGAGCACAGGATGAATGTGCTCGCGAGTGAGCATGTTGTGCTCTAGTGAGGGTGCCTGAAATCACTGGGGGTGAGCGTCTCGGGTGATCACTCGTGGGTGGTTGCCAAGAGTGCGCTGGCACTCGCGAGTATTGGGAGCAAGTATGGGGAGATCACTCGGGCACTGGAGTTGTGCTCGAGTGAATCTGTTGCCTGGGAGTGGAGTTGCTCTCGGGTGGACACTCGCTGGACCTCACTTCCTTGTGCTCGCGAGCACTGGGGAGCAGTGCTCGAGCACAGGTGTTTGTGCTCGAGAGAAGGTAGAGGAAGAAGTAGAGAGATGCTCTCGGGTTGTCACTCGTAGGCCTCACTTCCGTGGTGCTCGAGTGTGCTCGGGGTCTCTGCTCGAGCACAGCCTCTTGTGCTCGAGTGAGAGTGAGGAATTGTAGTGATGTTTGCTCTCGGGCAAGCACTCGCTGGAGGTCACTCGCATGTGTGCTCGAGTGAGAGCGGGAGTCATGCTCGAGCACGGCCTTCTGTGCTCGAGTGAAGAGACCAAAAATCAGTGGTTAGCTTTCTAAAGGGGGATCTTTGGGGATAGTTAACCCAACCCTTTAGGCATATGTTTAGGCATTTAATGGCCATCTAAAGAGTCCAAATGAATACCAACTTAAGAGTGTTATTGAATTAAGAACTTGGAAAAGAGATTAACCAAATGTCCCTATTTGATTATAGGATTTGACATCTGCTATCCTCGTGAGCCTGCTGTGCCCAGAGACATCAGGAAGGGATCAGGTAGTGACTTTTCTTTTGTACCAAATATGATGCATTGCATGTGTGTTTTATCGTCGATTGGAAATGGATTTGTATGCTGCGACCTTTGTGGATTTGTGTTAGCATTGTCATTCCAATAGTCCCTGAGTAGCTAACAACGGTTCGGGTTAAGGCAGTGTGCCTTCCCGGCAGAGAAAGGGGATGAGGATGAAGTGTGATATATGTGATATGTGAGCCGAAAGGCTATATGTGAGGCCGACGGGCCATTTGTGAGAGCCGGATAGCTGTATGGGCTATAAGGCTATATGTATACACTGCCACGCCAATAGTCCCTGAGTAGCTAACAACGGTTCGGGTTAGGGCTGTGTGCCTTCCCGGCGGAGAAAGGGGATGAGGGTGGAGTGTGATCTGTGCTGCTGCTGCATGATGATTTGCTTACATGTTATGTGCTTATGTGTGGTATAAATGTTTAGTTACTACTGGGATTCTTTTGAATCTCATTCTTTCCTTTGAACTAACCTTTCAGACAGGGCGACTGGCTCTAAGGAGAAGCGTGTGACCCGGAGCGGTTAGAGCTTCCTAGGGACATTAGGATGGCTTTTGTTGGATAATCATTCTGGATAGGGATTATTGTATTACATTTTGAGACGTAAATAGTGTGGATATCTTGGTTTGTAATCCCCTATGTGGAATTTGAAACTCTATATATATATAGATGAACCCGGGGGTTGCCGGGGTTTAAATTACGAACTCTGATATATGTGAATGTAAATTAACTGCACAGGTGATTATATTCGGTAATTGAAAACGAGACCCGGGTAGGAAAGAAGTTTTAAAAATTTTGTAAGGTCCTACTGCTTGGTAGGTAATTTAATACGTTTTGAACTATCTGACGGTCTCAAACCCCTTTTTATTATGCATTATCGAATAATAATTATAGTAATTAAAGCAGGGGGGTTACACCTGGTCCATCTGATTCTGGTTCTGGATCTTCTTCTACAGGGGCCCTAGCTACAGGTATTCCGTCCTCTGGCCTTACTACTATTTCAACTAAGTGGGTCATTGATTCTGGTGACACCGACCACATGACAGGTAATCATCACTTATTCTCTTCATATACCCCCTATGCCAACCCATCATCCATATTTGTCGCCAATGGTTCTCCAGTCCATGTTACTGGCTTAGGCACTGTTAACCCAACTGCATCCCTTGCATTATCCTTTGTTCTTAACGTTCCTGATCTCACCTTCAATCTTTTATCCCCAAGTAAACTCACTCGTCATATAAACTGCTTTATCTCATTCTTCCCTGACTATTGTTTAATTCATGATCTATCGACGAAGCTGATTATTGGTAAAGGCTATGAATCTGGTGGACATTACATCCTTGATGATTGGGTGCCACATTCTGTTGCTTGTTCTGGTGGGTCGTCTCTCTTTGACATTCATTGTCGTCTAGGTCATATGTCACTATCGTCTCTCCGAAAATTGTATCCTCAGTTTTCTTCTGTGTCTACTTTAGATTGTGAGTCATGTCAGTTTGCCAAACACCATCATGTTCATTTGGCACCTCGTGTAAATAAATGGGATGTGTCCCCCTTTGAGTTAATACATTCTGATGTTTGGGGTCCTTGTTCAGTTCTTTCCCAGACTGGTTATCATTATTTTGTTACTTTTGTTGATGATTTTTCCTGAAAAACTTGGCTTTACTTAATGAAACAACGTTCTGAATTGTTTACTCATTTTCGTAATTTCTGTGCTGAAATTCAAACCCAGTTCAACACTCCTGTGAAAATATTACGAAGTGATAATGCAAAAGAATATTTTTCTGCTCCCTTCATCGATTACATGCAAAGTCATGGTATTCTTCACCAATCCTCTTGTGTTGATACTCCTGCTCAAAACGGTGTTACTGAAAGAAAGAACCGACATCTTTTAGAAACTGCCCGAGCCCTTATGTTTCATTCCTCAGTCCCTAAAACGTTTTGGGCTTATGCTGTATCTACTGCATGTTTTCTCATCAATCGCATGCCTTCAGCTATTCTTAGTGGGGATATTCCGTATTCCTTCTGTTTCCTACCACTAAGTTGTTTCCTATTGATCCTAAAATCTTTGGTTGTGTCTGTTTTGTTTGGGATGTCCGTCCTAGTGTTAGTAAACTTGATCCCAAGTCCCTCAAATGTATTTTCCTTAGCTATTCTAGAGTTCAAAAAGGTTATCGGTGTTACTCTCCTAATCTTCATCGTTACCTTGTGTTCACTGATGTGTGCTTTCATGAGTCTTCTCCTTTCTTCGCATCTTCAACCTCCTTTGAGTCTCCATCTGTCATTACTGAGTCTTATGATGTCCTGGTTTATCATGTCCCTCTCTCACCAGTACAAGCTGCTACTCCAGAACCTGCTATAATCAATGATATCAATGCAACCAATGTTTTTCCTTCTCCGATCGCTACTTCGCCGATGGATTCTGGTCATGATTCCTTGTTTTTTGTCCCAGATCATTCCATTGATGTTCCTGATCCAGTTGCCCGTGATCCTGCTATTACAACCTCTCCTGACCTACCTATTGCCCTCCGGAAAGGTACCCATTCTCGTTATCCTCCCAGAAGATATGCTGAATATACCTATCCTATATCCTCCTTTGTCTCTTACCAGAATTTTTCCTCTCCTTCTTCTTCTTTTGTGGCCACCCTTGATTCCATCTCCATCCCTACTACCCTTCATCAAGCCTTAACTTATCCTGGTTGGCATACCGTAATGGCCGAGATGTTATGGCCCTTGAAATAGCTGGTACTTGGACCCTTGTTGATCTCCCTCCTGGGAAGAAAGCCATTGGATGTAAATGGGTGTTTGTTGTTAAAACCAAGGCAGATGGTTCTTTAGAACAGTTAAAAGATCGACTTGTTGCCAAAGGTTATGCATAAACTTATGGTATTGATTACTCAGAGACTTTGTCTCCTGTGGCTAAGCTAACCTCTGTTCGTCTTCTGATCTCTTTGGCTGCCATAAATAATTGGTCTTTGCATCAATTGGATATTAAGAATACATTTTTGAATGATGATCTCCTTGAAGAAGTTTATATGGAGCAACCACCTGGGTTCGTTGCTCAAGGGGAGAATAGGAAAGTATGCTACCTCAAGAAGTCACTGTATGGTCTAAAGCAAAGCCCTCGTGCTTGGTTTGAGTGATTCTGTGATGTAGTCAAGAAGTTTGGATTAAATCAAAGCAAGTGTGATCACTCTGTGTTCTATCAGCAATCTAAAGCAGGAATGATTCTTCTAGTAGTGTACGTTGATGATATTGTGATTACAAGGAGTAACATTTCTGGAATCTCATAACTTAAAATCTTCCTGAATTCTCACTTCCAGATAAAAAATTTGGGGTCATTAAAGTACTTTCTTGGTATTGAAGTTTTAAGAAGCAAGAAAGGTATTCTTTTGAGTCAAAGGAAGTATGTTCTCGATCTCTTAATGGAGACTGGAAAGCTAGGATCGGCACCAAGCAACATTCCTATGATTTTGAATTCCTTCTTAGATCTTGATGCTAGTATGTTTGATGAGCTTCCTGATGATTTAAAGAAGAAGATTGATCCAGAGAAATTGAAGTTGTTTCCATTTCCTGAGAGATATAGAAAACTCATTGGTAAGCTGAATTATCTAACAGTAACTCATCCTGATATAACCTTTTCAGTCAGTAGGCTCAGCCAATTCATGGCATCACCAACAGTGGCACAATGGGAAGCTTTAGAACATATCTTGTATTATTTGAAAGGTTCTCTGGGTCTTGGTATTCTTTAAACAGATTAAGGGCACTTTAAAGTTGAGTGTTTTTGTGATGCGGATCATGCAGGATCTAAGGCTACAAGACGATCTACTACGGATTACTGTGTGTTTGTTGGTGGAAATTTGATATCTTGGAGAAGCAAGAAGCAAGGAGTCGTGTCAAAATCAAGTGCAGAAGCGAAATACAGAGCCATGTCACAATCAGTACAAGAAATTGTGTGGGTATTTCAACTCTTGAAAGAAATTGGCATCACCACTACATTGCCTGCAAAACTATGGTGACAATAAAGTAGCACTTCTTATAGCATCGAACTCTGTGTTTCATGAAAGAACAAAACATATTGAGATTGATTGGCATTTTCACTACTACAGAATATAGATACAACTACCCTAAAGGACGTCCCTTTTTAAAAAAGGGACGTCCAAAATATGGTCAGGTTCAAATTTTATAAGATTGGCGCGCCTGAAGACCTTTAAACGTCATAAAAAAAAAGAAAAACAAAGCCTTTAGACGTCCCCAGCTCAGCTGGGGTCATCTAAAGGTATGTTTAGACGTCCCCAGCACAGCTGGGGATGTTGAAAGTCCCTCACATGCACCAGAATTGACATGACCGGTGCATGTGAGGATGTCAGACCCCTTCCTACTCCCCTACTGCATCTATCTCTCCTCCTCCCACTTTACTCAATCACTCCCGTGCTGCATCTCCGTCCCCATCTACACTTCTTTTTTTCCTTCTTTCTCCGTCCCCATTCACTCCCCTGCTGCATCTCCTCCCCAATTCATCACTCCGTCCCCATTGATCGGTCTCCTCTCCCTTTCTTGGTTTTTTAATTTCTTTCTCCAAAGCTTCACCACTTCCGTCACCAGGCCACCTTCTTTGCTCTGGGTTTGCAGAGAGTTTTCCCCATTGGATCTCCTCTCCACCACCGTCGGCCTCCTCCAAAGCTTCACCACTTTTTAGGTTAGCATTTTCTGTTTGATTATTCTTTGCTTTCGCTGATATTCTCTGTTTATTATTCTGTTTATTATTTTATTATTCTTTTTATTATTAGTTAGAGTTCTTTTTTTTTATATTTTTAGTATAGTATATTTTTAGTATTAGTTAGAGGTTTATTTTATTACTCTGTTTATGCGTTTTGATTAGGTTGATGATGGTAACTATTAGGTTTATTATGTGGAGGTTTATTAGGCGGATAGTTATTATGATAGTATTGGATTTGTTTATTAATTTTATAATTTTAGTTATATATATCATTATAGTATTTTATATTATACCTTTTGCTTTAATTTTCTGCATTCTCTTATATTTGACAGAATTGGTTCATTTTCGCACTTGTTTTGGTTATACAATTGTGGATTCTCTGTAACAGTGAGCTAATCCTTTAAAAATAATACAGAGATAGATTGCATTTTAGTACATTTACATATGGTTCTTAAGTGATTATCTCACAAACTGTGTGAATCAAAGTGACGGAAAGGAAAAGAAAAGAATTTGGCACATGATAATGCTTTTAATTAGTAGGGAAAGGAAAAGAAATGAGAAAAAGAATAAAGAATAAAAAGAAACTAAAAAATAAAAAAAATGATCTTGTAGACACACACATTAATTTTTTTTTTGCCATAAGACACACACATTAATATATATATTTAGTGCTAGAATTAGGCAATCTTGTTGTAACTTAGTGTACGTAGACATTAATATAAGAAATTCTCGTACTTGCATTTTTTTTTTACAATTTTTCATTAAATAGATTTTAAATAGATTCTCACTTTTAAGGGGAAATGCTGTTAAAATTTTGAAAAACAAAATAGTAAATGGCATTCCTAGTGTTGACAATTATTCTTAACTTGAGTTTAAATGGGAATGACGTAGGTGGTAATAAAATGGATCATAGTTGGATGAATGCTTTGAGAACAAGTAAAGAATATGAGAATGGGGTTGAAGAGTTTATTGAATATGTTAGAAGGAATGCTCCAGCCAGAAATGGCATGTATTTTTGTCCTTGTGTCAATTGTTTAAATGAGAGAAGACAGGATGTTGAAGTTATAAGGGATCACCTACTTTGTGATGGAATAAATCTTTGATATACAAGGTGGATATGGCATGGTGAGGAAGTAACTAATTGTCCGTCACACAAAAAGGAAGCTGTGGATGTCATAGATGAAGATACAACGGAGAGAATGATTCATGATGTTGAGGTAGAATCCTTTGTGCAGTCGCATGAATATGACAGCCTGCGGAGTGATGCAGAGACACCGTTGTACCCAGGGAGTAAATACACACGGCTGACAGGAACATTACATTTGGTGAACTTAAAAGCAACTTGTGGGTGGACCGATAGTAGTTTTACATTGCTGTTTGAATTGTTGTGTGATATGTTTCCAGACGATAATGTGCTTCCAAATCGTATATATGAGGCAAAAAAAATCCTATCTACGATGGGTATGGAGTATAAAAAGCTTCACGCTTGCCCTAATAATTGTGTACTGTACAGAAATGAGTATGAAGGTCTGAGTGAGTGCCCTAAGTGTCAAACTGCACGATACAAAGTGAGGAAATATGGTGGTTGTGGCGATGCGACAACTAAAAGGCAACCTGTACAGGTTCTGTGGTATCTTCCAATAATACCACGCTTTAAGCGTTTGTTTGGGACTGCAAAAAAAGAGAAGAAGTTGAAATGGCATTTGGATGATAGAATATCCAACAGAAAATATCTTCGGCACCCGGCTGACTCTCCACAATAGAAGAAAATAGATGAAATGTTCCCTGAATTTGGCAGCGAGCCGAGAAACCTTCGACTTGGGCTTTGTACAGATGGCATCAATTTGTATGGAACTCTTAATAGCACACACAGTGCGTGGCCAGTACTCCTTGTAATATACAACTTACCTCCCTGGCTTTATATGAAACGCAAGTATGTGATGCTTTCTTTGATGATTTCTGGATCAAAACAGCATCAAAACAGCCAGGAAACGATATCGATGTCTACTTGGCGCCTTTGATTGAGGACTTGAAGAAGTTGTGGGTGGAAGGCGTAGATGTGTTTGATGCATATAAGAATGAGTCCTTCAAGCTACGTGCAATGATTTTCACCACAATAAATGACTTCCCTGCGTACGGAAACCTCTCAGGGTACAGTGTGAAGGGGCATAAAGCATGTCCAATTTGTGAAGCAGAAACTCACTTCCACTAACTTAAACATGGAAGAAAAACTATCTACCTTGGTCACAGGAGGTTCCTTCCTAGGTTCCACCCGTATCGTAGGTTAAGAAAGTATTTTAACGGCTTGCCGGAGCATGGAATGGCTCCAAAGGCATTAACCGGAGAGGAAGTTTACAATCGGGTTGAACGTATCAATGTCTTACTCGGTAAGAATCAGAAGACTTCGGGTGAGAAGAACATATGGAAGAAGAGATCAATTTTCTTTGATCTTCCATATTGGCGTAGTTTTGACTTGAGACACAGTATTGATGTAATGCACATGGAGAAAAATGTTTCTGATAGCCTTGCCAGTATGCTTTTGCACATTCCAGGGAAGACCAAGGATGGGATTAGTGCGAGACTAGACCTTGTTGATATGGGAATAAGAGAACGGTTACATCCACAGCTAAGAGATGATGGTAGGAGGGCATACATGGAGCCAGCAATGCATACACTATCAAAAGCGGAGAAACGAAGTTTGTGTGGGTGTTTGCATGAAATTAAGGTACCACAAGGATATTCTTTGAATGTGAAAAGGTGTGTGTCAATGGACGATTTGAAGTTAGTGGGAATGAAGTCCCATGATTATCATGTGTTGATGCAACAACTGCTACCAGTAGCTATTAGAGGCATTATAAAAGATGAAGTTCGAAGCACTGTGACAAGATTGTGTGTTTTCTTTAATGCTATCTGTAACAAAGTCATTGACACTGAAAAGCTGGATGAACTGGAAGCTGAGGGTTATATCATATTGTCCCAATTAGAGATGCACTTTCCTCCTTCATTTTTTGATATAATGGTGCATTTGATAGTTCATTTGGTAAGGGAGGTAAGGCTCTGCGGTCCAGTTTACCTGAGGTAGATGTACCCTTTCGAGCGATACATGAAGATCTTAAAAGGGTACTCTAAAAATCCCTTCGACCAGAAGCCTCAATAGTTGAAAAGTATGTTGTTGAAGAGGCTATGGACTTCTGTAGCGATTATCTATCAGGGAAGAAGGAGCAATCTCGGCATGAAGAGGGGAGGAGCAAGGGAACACGAGGACTGAAAGTGAAGACTATGCCTCGTGAAGAGGTGTTGCAAAAACACCTTTATATCCTGAATAACATGGCAGAAGTTCAACCGTACATAGACAAACACAGAAAGAGATTGAAGAACATGAATCCGAGGAAGAATGACTTGCAGATTACTATTGAGCAAAACAAGACATTCATTCAGAGGTTTGAGGAAAAGGTTTTGCATGAGACCGGTGTGTCTGGGACAATAGAGTGGCTAGCCTGGGGGCCTTCGTTTCAGATCATTACTTGGAGCGAGTATGATATAAACGGGTATTCTTTCTACACAAAAGACCAAGATGACAGAAGTACCGTGCAAAATAGTGGGGTGATGGTAGAAGCTAAAGCCATGCACTTTTCCAGTTCGAAAGGCAAACCCGATATTAGCATCCATGGCCTATTATGGAGTGATCGAAGAAATATGGGAAATCACTTACAACAAGTTCAAAGTTGCTTTATTCAAATGTAAGTGGGTTAGCAATAATGATGTGGTAATAGATCAACAATTTGGATTTGTCTCAGTTGATCTTGAAAGAGTAGGTTATAGGGATGATCCCTTCATTCTAGTAAGCCAGGCGAAACAGATGTTTTATGTCACAAATCCCGTAAATAAAAAAATTTCCATTGTACTTCAAAGTAAAAAACAGAAGCATGGTGATCCGACCTTCAACCTTGACGACACACCACCTTTCACAATTAATCCACCTATAACAAGTGAAGTAGAATTGGTAGATGATGAAGAATATGCTGTGAGAAATAATCATGGTGAAGGAATATGGGAAACAATCTAGAGTAAGAGCTTAACTTAAAAAATAGTAATGTGTGTTGTTTGTTTTATAACTAGTTAGTTTATTCATTTACTTACAATTTATTCACCTAACTGACAATGATTTTTATGCTTACAGGAATATGGACAATTCTGGTGACTCACAAAGTGATAGGGACAATGAAATGAATACGCCTGAACATGATGCGAGACCTAAATCGGTTGCGAGAAGAAGGGTTAGAGGCAGTACAAAAAGGCCTGCATTGGTAGCACGTCATCGCCATCAACAGGAGAGGTTGCATATTGACTTTGATGAAAATATGAAACCAATTGGTCCGGAGGAAGACCATTTCATTAGCTACGTAGGTTTTTTAGCTCGAAGCAAAGTTCGCATTACCTATGATAATTGGAAGTTGGTTCCACCAAAAACCAAAGACTTGATTTGGCAACAACTTTTGGTATATAAGTTTCAATACATCTGCATTATATCTTTATTCCTATCACTTCAAATATAATTAACTTATGTTTTTACCCTACAGCAAACCTATGATGTCCCTGACACCGCGGAGATGTACAAGGAGTAGATGACGGAGGTTCGTCTACGATGGAAAGATTTCAAGAACAGGCTCACACGAGATTACATTCGAGGGGACATGAGGGGTCAGGATCCATGTCATGAGTATCCATTTCTATCTCCAGAGGACTGGAGGTTGTTTATGGCATCACGAGAAGATCCAAACTTTTTGGTAAGATTTCTGTCATCATAGTGTTTTATTTGAATATAGTTGACATTATTGATTCGGTGTTCGTTGTTTTCCTTTCAAAGGCATTAAGTGCAGTAAATGCATAGAGGCAAGTAGCTAATAACTATCAACATTGCATGTCTCGTGGTGGTTATCGGAAGCTTGAGCGAAAGATGATGGTAGAAGAGTTGGAGAAATTGAAAGAAGCAGCCACATCAGATCCTACCGTTATGGTCCAGCCCCCGCCACCTCCACCACGTCATAAAAAATGGAAAGTAAGGAGGCTTAAGGGTGGGAAGTACTTAAATCCGACTGTTGCTGAGGTTGCCGCAAGAATTGTAAGTAGTTAGAGCATAAGTACAAACTTATTTTTTCATATTGGGAGTGCTTATGATAACTTTTATGCTGCAGGATGAATTGGAAGATCATAGTAGCCAAGGTTCGTTCACTCCAAGTGAACGGATGGACATCTTGTCAACGGCGATTGGGAAGACAGATCACCCTGGTCATGTTCGAGGGGAGGCAGTGGGAGTTCGTGTCACGAAGTATTTTAGCCGAGCCTCACATCCTTATTCGTCACAAGCTGAACCCAGTAGGGAGCTTGTGGCTCAGGAAGTCTCACAAGAGCTCGAGGCCAACCTTTGCGACAAGCTCCGACAAGAGCTATTGCCAGAGCTACGTCTTGAGCTGATGCCTGAGCTACGAGCTGAAATGATGAAGATGTCTGAATCGTAGATGGCAACTACCGAAGGTAGAACCCATTCATCCCCAGCCTTCCACAGCACCAAAGGAAGTTACAACCCGGAGGAGGAACCACTTGGCGACCCTTCTCCTACTCCAGCGCAGGGAGAACTTGTCATCCTCTCTTTGGATGCCCTACTGCTCGTGTAGTTGCAGATGCTCTCGTTCACACAGAAGCTACTATCCACCATAATCAGCAAATTCCACAGCATTTGCGTAGGGTGACTGTGACGTGTGTTCGAGCGGGGGAAGAAGGTACAGCCATCCCTATTCCTGATGACGAGGTTGCCACGATAGCTCAGGCGAGAGGATCTTTCATCCTTTGGCCTGTACATCTTATTGGCTTGTTACCACTAACACCTCCAATGGTATGGAACTACCTCACTTTTACTTGAGATGTGTTGACATCCTACTAACAGTATGTGTTTTTATGTTCTAAAAGAACGAGCAGGAAGCAGAGAAATGGCCCTTCTTAGCACAACTGTAGCATATCTATAAAGGCATTCGCCAGATTGATTTGCACATGCCTACAGGGATTGTGGGCCAGGAAACAGAGTATCACTTCACAATTGATAAACAATATCTTAAATAGTTCATTAAGTTCGAGGAGCTAGATGTTGGATGGGGCAAATTTGCAATCCTGTAAGTTTTTTATTTCCTATTTTTTCCTTCATTTAGTTAAGTTGATTTTAAATAGCTAATACATTTATCATTTTAATTCTATTATAGCTCCTTCTGTCATATATGCATTGACTCTCAAAGAGTTGATTTATATGGATTCTTGTCTCCTGCACATACGAAAAGGATTGGGAATACATTGAAAAGAAGGACGAACTATGTGGGCTTCACATTGGCAGAGGACGAGTATCGTTGTTATCTAGCACCGATTGTTCAAGGGTACGCATTTTAATTTTGTGTATTTGATATTTTTAATAAATAATTGCCTTGCCATCTAACTTCATTTTAATCTGTATATGTTGTGATAGTTATCACTGGAGTTTGTGTTGTGTGTCCTCGGTCCCACGTTGTTTACTGGTTTGATTCCTTAAATAGAAGACCAGATAAAGAAACTAAAAGCGTCTTCAACACGTAAGTTATTTTTTTGTATTTCATTGCTTCTTGATTCTTGACTTAATGAATTATTCTAATTTATTTTGATTTTCATTTTAATGATAGGGCATGCACGACGTATTGAGCGCTTGGCGGGCCACGCGAACGTAGAGGTGGCAAAGATTCGAGATGGTTGTTTCCAAAGGTACGTAGTTTCAAATCAAGTTCTTTTGATTGACGGTCGTTTTAGATATGCCTTTATTGATTTTAACCATTTGCTTTTGATTTATAGTGCCCTCGACAACCTGGCGGCTGGGAATGTGGATATTATGTCTTACTTTATATGTTTAACATCATTCAGAGTGGCATTACAACAGATTTTGAACAAGTAATCGCTTCTTCATTCTCAGAGGATAATATTCTTGGTGTTGTAATTCAATGGCAATTCATTCACTTCATTCATTATTTCATCTAAGCTTATTTTCTAATTTACAGATTTTTGACAATGAAAATGCCTACTCATATGAAGACCTAAATATGATCAGAGACTTTTTAGCTGGACATCTTCTTCAACGTATACCAGAAGAGTAAAGTCTTTAGTAGTTTGTGTAGGACATACTTTTGTGGTAGTACATATAATTAGCGTTATTGTTGTTGGATATGGATTGGATTTAGTCATGGTTATTGTACAAACTAGGGACTTGGATATAGATTGTTGTGTAGTTTGTGTGGCATGTAGTAGACTTGGATATAGATTGTTGTGTAGTTTGTGTGGTTTGAAAGTTTGTGTAGCATGTAGTAGCCTTGGGTTGATCACTGTGTTTGTTGTTGTTTCCATTCTGCTGAACTGCTGTTGTTGGAATCCTATTTCTGCAGTTTACATTTTCCAAACAGTGCAATATATAAAAAGTCCATTTAAAAAAAAAAACTTTTAACGTCCTTAATAAAAAAAGGGACGTGGTAGAGTGGGTGGCGACAACTGGGGACGTCTAAAGTGGGACCTTAGACGTCCCCAGAAGAAGTGGGGACGTCTAAGGTGGACCTTAGACGTCCCCAGTTCCAACTGGGGACGTCTAAAGTCTGCCTTCCACGTCCCCTGTTTTATGGACGTTATTGACATTTTTTTTACGACTCTCACATAGACGTCCCTCTGTTTTCAGACGTTAAAAGGCCAATAAAAGGGACGTTAAAACCCTTTTTTCTAGTAGTATTTATTCGTGATAAGATTAAAGAAAATATTGCATCTACAGGGCACATACGATCTAATGACCAACTGGTAGATCTTCTGACAAAAGCCTTAAATGGAACATGGGTTCAATATCTTTGTAACAAGTTGGGCATGATCAATATATATGCTCCAACTTGAGGGAGAGTGTTAGAAGTCAGTAATATCGTCCGCCGCCGAACAAGAATGTGATGAAAATGTACAGGATTAGGGATGGTTTCAAATTATGTTAATTGTATATAAATATGTAGTTGTATATTTCATAAATGAGAATAAAGTTTGCTTATTAACACCGAGAAAGGAGAGAGTATGAGAGAGAAGGAAGAAAGAGATAAGGGCAGGGGTATTATTGAAAATTTAAAAACTTAAGCATTTTAATTTTTTTAAATAGTGTGGAGCCATCATAAAGAGTGACTACAATTTGATTTTTTAAGGTCACTTTTACCCCCATCTTATAACTTTACAGTAACTTCTGCATTAAAATATATATATATATATATAGTGATAGATGCACTTTAAAAAAAAAAATTTGTATTTTTATCCCTTAACCCAATCTTTTTAAATAAGTTAAAAATCAAACCTCAATCATTTTACTTTGTTATTTAGTTGGTCAACAATAAAACCAAGAAAGGTTGAGTGGCTTTTCACAGTACACCGCATTTTAAAATCACGTAGGGATACTAGTTGACAAGTGCACCGTAAGATTCTTGGGAAAAAAAAAAAACTAGTGTTAATATTTAATAAAATCATTCGTAGGCCATGTGACAAGACCGTGTTAGAATAAATTAATACAAGAACCCAATCGTTGGAGAATTCAACAATAATGACTACAGAGACTAGCTAGCTTGTAAGAATTGAAGAAATAAAATTATAGAGCGTTTACAAGTGAGATAAAAGCAAAAATAAAATCTTAGAAACACCCCGTTGGAGTATGTTGCTCTCTTCAAGATGGAATGTCGCCACATGCTATAGGACCAAGCGTTGTTGTCTGCATGTTAGATTTTTTTGTAACTATCAAGCTCATGATTGATTCTGATCACAAAACCATACGTCAAAAGACCCAGGTGGTTTATTAGGCTTCTGTTTCTTGGACCCAAAACAGAGATGTTGATCTCTAAATCCTATGGACACTTTAAGTTTTAGATTTGACCATTTCGTTCTCAGAGTGTTTATGATTGTGAGTCTCTTGCTTTACTGTCACAAATTTCTGTCATACTGAAGCATAAAATATTAAATTTCTGTCAAAAAGTATAAAATATTAAATTAATAATAATTAGGTGGTAAAAGAATTTTATAAAATTTATTAGCGAATTTCTAAAAAATTTGTAAATATAATTCAGATAAATAAAAATCTGGCAGTTGCATCATTTGAAATTTAAATATCTTATTTGATATTTGTAAGTGAACCTCTGAAATTTACAATTGTTAAAATAGAAATTTATAATTTATTTTTAAAAAAATTTATTGGACACTCAATTGTCATTCAATTTTCTGTTTTAGAAAATAATTGTCATTCATCCATTTATTTTTTGGGTAAATTTCCTCTACAAATAAAAGATCTAGATCATCTGGAAAGTGAAGAGCATGGATGATGCTAGAGCTAGGGTTAGCGTTGCCGGCATCTTGGTGAGCTAAAAAAACACTAACCCGAGCCCACTAAGAGGGGTATTTTTAATTTAAAAACTCAAAGATAAATGGAAAATATTGGCCTTAATATTAGTATATCTTTTTTTGGTAAAAAAAAGGAAAAATTTCAAAATAATCTATTGTGAAAATTATTGATTAGGATGCCACAATATATATTAGAAATTGATGTTAGCAAAAACGTAATGCTTACTTTTAATATTTTAATTTACACAAACAACTCTTCATTTTTTTTTAAAAAAAATAACTTTTTATTTTTTTTATTCTTTGCATTAAACCTTTTTATATTCATTATTTCTTATTTATTTGTATCCTGATCATTAGTTATTATTCTTTGTGACCTTTCTTCTATTTATTCATTTTCTTTTTTAGCCATTGTGTCCACTGTGTACTCATATTGTTAGAATATCTTTGTATTACATGGCAAAAATACCCCGAAATTTTCCACCAATGAGCATTAGGCACCATGAAGTTATCAAGGGGGCAATTTTGCCCCAGGAGTTTAAAAAATGGGGCAATGTTGCCCTGCCCTAACAAATCCAAACGGTTAACTGTTAGTTAATCAACTATGCTAAGTTAGCATGCCCACGTGGCATCCACATCACCTTTCTTTTTAGGATAAAAGGCTTTTTGCCTTGGAAAATTTCACAGAAGAGCTACAGGCACCAGGAAGATTTTCTATGAGGGCACTAATTAATGCTTCAGAAGGCATAGCTTTTTGTGTTGATTTCTTCTATACCTAGGACACCATCATCAAGCACCAAACGATGAAATAAATTGAAAATTCAAGAAAAATAAAGAACTCATAAATTAAAACACATATATATGAGTAGAGAAACCTATAAACTAGAAAACTCAAAATCAAAAGCAAAACACAAATTCCTCAAGTCCATAAAAAAGAAATGGAAATTTAAGTTTATGAAACTAGAAGCTATAACGGAGGAAATGAAAAACAGAGAAGAGGAGAAAGCCGTTCCTTGAGAAACTCTTCACAAATTTGTTTGGTGAAGCACACCCACATCTTCTATCCCACTGATTATAGATATGGGCATGCTTCCCTGAACAAATTTATGAAGACTTTTTCAGTGATTGGTCTTCGCACCTTCTATCTTCTTCGTTTTCTTCCATTACAACTTCAAGTTTCCTGAATCCAAATTTTACATTTGCTTCTTTTGGATTTGGGGATTTTTTTGTTTTGCTTTTCATTTTGAGTTTATCATTTATGGGTTTCTCTACTCATATATTTTGTTTTGGTTTATGTGTTCTTGATTTCTGTTGATTTTTCAATTTAATTGATTGTTTGGTGCTTGATGTCAATATCTCATATATAAAAAAAATCAACAAAACTTTTGTGCCTTCTGTTAGAACAAGCGTTTCACCCAAGAGGGGGGGTGAATTGGGTGATACTAAAATTTCGTCGGAAATATAAACCTTTAGTAGAGGAATTGAAAACAGTAATGAGTAAGGAGAAATATCACCGAAGTGTGCACCGGGAGTTATACTGGTTCGGTCACAACCACTTTGACCTACGTCCAGTCCTCAGATCTTCTCTGAGAGTTTCACTATAACTTCCAAGATTCAGTGGGTTCTTGGCACCTCAGTACAAGCAAGTTCCTATACCTGGACACTCGCTCCCCCTTACAAGTTGCAATTCAATCCCAACTCAAGGTTCCACAACCTTAAGTTATCTCAATAACAAATATTGAGTTTGAATGAAATATCTCTCTTACAGAGTGAATAAGAATCACTGAAGCATAGAAATACAATTTCAATGTGAAAACAGAGCAATAAACTTGATAATACGTTTGTGTGTGTGCTTGTTGTTTTTCCTCTGTTTGGATGTTCCCATATATATAGATATGTTGGTGATGACCGTTGGAACATTTTCTTTCGTCCGTTGGAGAGTGCGCAGCTACTATTGACTTTTCAAGTTTTTGAAAAATATCCGTTGGCGGTGGTTGGCATTTGAACGTTTCTTTTGACTTCAATCTCTTGACGTGTTTTCTTCATTGTTTATCTGTAAATAGACTAAGAATACTAATACAATGAAAGATTAATCATATAGGAAACAAATCTATGAACGTTTGAATGATTTCAGAATTTCTGGGTAAGCTTACTCGAGTACCTCCTCGAGTATTGCTTGAATGTTACTCGAGTACATACTCGAGTAACCTCGAAAAATCTTTGATCAATTGCAGGTTAATGAATAAACATAAGATTACTCGGGTAGTGCCTGGAATAACCAATTTTCAAACCTTTGGAAATACATGTTTACTCGGGTACCTACTCGAGTAATGCACTCACAACTTTATGAGTTACTCGGGTACCAACTCGAGTAAAACGTGAAATAAACTTTTGGTTACTCGATGCTCTACTCGGGTAATGTTGCAGGATTTCAATGCCGAGAGCACTTACCTTATTACTCGAGTACATACTCGAGTAATGTACTCATTGTTCCATAGGTTACTCGGGTACCACCTCGAGTAACTGTGCTTTTTGTCAATGACTTACTCGGGTACTGACTTGAAGTTTATCTTGAAACATTTTGTATACTCGGGTACTTACTTGAAGTTTATCTTGAAAACATTTTGCATACTCGGGTACTTACTCGAGGAATCCACTTAAATATATATGCATACTGGAGTAAGGACTCGAGGAACATGAAATAAAGAAATACCAAGTTAATCGGGTACCACCTTGAAGTTTTTCACTTACCTTTATGCGTTACTCGAGTAGCTACTCGAGTAATGTTGCAGTGGTACAAAGTGCCGAGAGCTCCATCTTTTCAGAAACAGAGTTACTCGAGTAGCGCCTCGAGTATCGTTGGTAACCTGAAGGCAACTGGAAGTTTTCCATATGATTACTCGAGTACCACCTCGAGTAATGTTGCAGTAGTACTAAATGCCGAGAGCTGCACATTTTTAAAAACAGGGTTACTCGAGTAGCTCCTCGAGTATCAATGGCATCTTGAAAACTTTTACACTGTTACTCGAGTAGCTCCTCGAGTAACGTTGCCTGGTTACTGGAAGTTGTCTTTGATTACTTCAAGTTTTGTCTCATTACTCGAGTACCGCCTCGAGTAATGCCTTAAGAAACTTGCTTCTGATCAAGATTCTCAGCTTTATCTCTTGGCCTCTCTTCATTACTTCCATGCTTACCTCAAGTAAAGCTTATTCCTGTCATTTCTAGTTCAAGCTTGATTATTAAACATTTCCTTTTCAAACCATTCTTTTGTTATCATCAAAACATGGGATCTAACACCTTCTAGGTTTGAAAAACTTCCAGGCGCCCATAACACTTCAATAGAAACTTTTAGAGTAAAAATGCCCTTTAACCAAGGTGACATAGATGCTACGTAGGCACGCCACCTTAGCATAGCTGGTCAGCTAGCAGTTGACCATTTGGATCTGTTTGGGTAGAGCAACATTGCCCTGTTTTTGAAACTTTCATGGTAAAATTGTCCCATAATAAACTTTTCGGTGCCCAATAAATATATTGGTGGAAACTTTTGGAGTATTTTTATCCTTTAATCCAATATTTTATGGTTATTTTTGCATATATTTTATGGTTTTGAACTGTAAAATATATGAACGCTAAATGTTAATATTTTATGATTCTTTAGTTATAACCGTAAATTATTCTCAGAATATTTTACAGCTCTTTGTAATAACTTTAAAATATCTTGAGAATAATTTTCCGGTTCTTTATTTTGTTTTCAAAAAAAAAACTATAATTGAGTCATATGAATATAAATACCAATTTACATAAATAAATCTTGCAAAAACCAATAATTTTGCAATTAACAAACTATTATTGATTACACAAAAATTACAACCAATAATATGAATTGCATTTAATCTCCAATTCACAAAATACAAAAATTTTAAATTTTAGAACAACCCTATACCTAACAATGTCAAAATCAGAATACAACTCTAACTTTCTAAGTATATTGGCAACTGCATTAATCTTCAACTTCTTTAAATTGCAACACTTCTCTCTTTAAAAGTCTTATCTTCAATGGCAATAAGATCATCAATAACTTCACTACCATCTTTAAGGTGACCCAGAAGCTAAGTAATGAATGAAAGGTATAACGTTTGGTTCAAAGATTGCAAACAATCATATATAGACACCTTTTCATTGTCACTATGATCCTTCATTCTATTATATAAAAAAAAAAAAAAAGAAACCCTTAAAATCTCATTCCCTCACAAACATGCTCCATAGTGTTGTGTTGCATTGCGTTGCACTAGACAGGTTATTTCCAGAGTCACTTCCTTTCACAATCTTCTCTTTACTTCCCTTCAAGGAAGCAGCCAGAACCTCCATTCTCTCCAAACGTTGGCTTCATGCCTGGCATTCACCCACCAACATAGACTTCAACGAATCATTCTTCGCAAATCCTGAGAGGGTACGGCTGAAGCACAAGCAGGAGTGATTAAGTTTAATGCCTTTAAATTTTTTATAATTAATATTTGACAGTTTCAATTACAAATTGCTAAATATAATATTCAATTACTTGACGGTTCTTTACAAAAAGAAAAAAAAAAGAAAAAGAAAATGTACAATGTACTATATTTTATGGTTGTCTCACAACCATACAATATTTCACAGTTTATCTTAACAACAGCAAAGTATTTACTTTACATTATCTTTGCCTTTTCATATTTTACAGTATTCTCTTTTTTCAAAAAAGGGGAAAAGTGCATCTGTCTAGAAATGTTTTGGTTTTTTCCAATCCCAACCATAAAATTTCTAGGATTCATAGGGGATCAATTTCTATATGCCTTCTTAAGTAACAACTTGGGTTATGTTTCTAAGGAGTAGACCTGGCAATTTGAAGTTAGCTGATCCAATCTGCAGCCTCCTGCTTACAATGGAGCTTCCACACCACCTTTCACAATAAGATCTACATCTCATCCCATTTTTATGAAAATTTGGGCTACTACTTTTCCTGTGGAAGGAAAAAAAAAATCTTCAAATGAAAAAATTCCTACAAACATCCTCAATTTTCAAGAACTTTGCCACCTTATTTATAGGAATTATTGATAATTTTGATGGGCATGAAAAGAAAACAAAATAAACCTTCACTGTTTGAATAACTTGACATTTCAATAATATCAAATAGCTAAGAGGAAAAGTTTGAATTTAATACCATTTGGTATCCCATTGATTTGATTTTTCTAGGAAAGCAAACGCTTGAAGTAGCGGTGTTTGGAGCATCACCATCATCTTCATAAAAGCTAGGGAAGATGAAATTTGATGAAGATTGATTTGCAAGTCTATGTCTCAACTCACCCAAGTTAATAAAATTCATTTTATAGACGAGAGATAAGGCATATTTGGAAAGATAAGACCGTGGGTTGCCAAATCAATGTGCTCTAGAAGTTTCATCAACGATTAGGTTTTTGGTAGATAAAAACAAAAGACCGCCAACATAATATGCTTTAAAATAATGGCATATTGAAATTATGGACTACTGAAAATGTTTAAAATAGACGGCTCAGATTCATAGAACGTAATCTCCAGCTAGCATAAATAAATAAAATGTATTGTCATTAAATTTCAAGATATGTAAGTGAATAAGTTGCCAGTGGTATATGCAAGACAGATAAGGTTTACAGAAGTGAAATTGTGCAATTAGAAAGTTTCAATATAATGCTTCGGATTAGCTTTTGGAGAATAGCTTCTGACAAAAAAAAAAAAAAAAAAAAAAAGTGATTCTAGAGAATAGATTCTGAGCAGAATAGATTTTGTGGAAAAAAAATAATTTTGATAAAATGAGAGTGTTTGGATAATTGTTATCATGATCATTTTGTCATATGAAAATTACCAAAAAAGAGCATTAGTTGATGTAATAATTGCATATAAAGTAAAAACATTCCATTTCAAAGATATTTAACATCAAATTTCATAATAAAATAACAAAATTTAAATAATTTTATCTACAAAATAAAAAATTATAACATTAGCCAATTTTAATAATGATAAAATAGCTAAAAAATATATGCATTAATAAATTGTATAGGTTTCAAAATCCGGACCAGACACTGAATAGGTCGAGGCATTGGATCAAAGGTTTGTGGATCAGACCGGAAGTAAACTTGGAGTGAAACCGGTAATAATTAAAATAATATAATTTATTTACATTGTATAAAAATTCATATTTTAATTATGAAAAAAATAATATTTCATCATTACATAGGTGCTCAATTTCCCATTTTAAAAATTTTTTATGTATATGAAATTATTCCATTTTTTTAATTTTTTCCTTTATTTTTTAAAAATTTTGCTCCCTATATATATATATATATATATTTCTTTGTCATTTCCATGTATGTAAAAGGGAAAATCCTTTATAAAGCTACCTAAAATAGAAAAATTTTAAATTAAGTTAGTAAATTCAATAAATTCTTAATTGAGTCATTAACACTATTTGGGATTTCAAAATTTGAGTAAATTTGCTTTAATATCCTCTCTGCTATTCTCTCTCCCTTTTAAAAGATTTTTATTGTTCTATATATCAACATTAATATATAATAAAATAAAATATGATTTTCTAAATCAAAAGAAGTTTCTTATATTCTAAAAGGGTCATGAAGAATAATTCTAACAAAAAAAGGAAAGCCTACAAATATCACGACAACATCATTGATATTAATTAAATGATTGAATGATTTAGTTGAAAAATCAACTAATTGATATTAATGATACAAAAAAAAAGAAAAAAAAATAAGCATGAGTTTTTTTTTTTTTTAAATTCCGTTTGCAAAAATAAATTAAAATAAATATTACTTTTACCACCTTTAATCTAAGTAAACTTTGAATGATTTCTCCTAACAATAAATGTGAGTCTTTTGGAAAAAAAATATTTTCCACTGTTAATATGTTAGTTAAAAAGATATTAAATATACTTAAAATTTCTTTTTTAGGTGAAGTTCACTTAAAACTTCGTAAAATTCTTTACATATTGGAATATAAAACTTTAACAAAACTTTATATATGAAACAAATATAGTAAAATTTATATTTTTCATTGTAAATATGCTAGTTAAAAAGATATTAAATATACTTAAAATTTTGTTTTTAGGTGAAGTTCACTTAAAACTTCGTAAAATGCTTTACATATTGGAATATAGAATTTTAACAAAACTTTATATATGAAACAAATATAGTAAAATTAATACATAATATATTTATTAAAAAATTATATTGATATATATTATAAAATTTTTGGGAAAAAAATCAATTGAATAAAATGAACTTCTTGTTGTATGCTTTTTTCCCTTGCGATTTTAGTTAATATATTTAAAGTTAAACTATATAGGAAAATTATATTTTATTTTATTACATATTAACATTGATATATATTGAAAAATTTAAGTTAGAAAGTAAATGGAATTCTTTAAAGAGGAGAGGGCATTAAAGCCATTTTATCCATATTTTGAAATATGAGTTAATGACTCAATTAAGGAATTGTTCAATTTACCAACCTAATTTCAATTTTTTCTACTTTAATTGGGTTTATATGGGATTTTCCCTAGGGAAAATCCCTCAAAAAGAACTTTTAAATTAGCAAAAGACGCAAAGGTGTTCCGAAATTCCATATTTCCACAAAAGTGCAAGTACCTGATCTAGGATATTGAAATTGTAGACAAAATGACGTACGTAACCCTGGAAGTTTTAAAATTGAAAAACGTTGAGGAAATAAGAAGGGCGAAAATTGCGCGAAAACTCTATCGGGACTCTTCATCTTCTTCCGGCGTCGTCGTTGTCGTTGGTCGAGCATGGTTCTGTGGCGTTGAGAGAGGATAGTAGCAGCGACATTGTGCAGTGAATTTGGGGTGGATTTGAGGAGGAGCGAAGACAAGAAGAGGTTGTGGTGAAAGGCATTGGACAGTTGCAAAGGCACCAGTTTGCGGCTGTGAATTTGAGCTTTGGTGTTGAAGTTGGGTAAGTGGTTGTGTTTAAAATTGTATTTCATTTTAACTTATCCACTTGATTAGAATGGGGGTTCAATGTGGTTGGGTTAAAATTAGTTTGGGAAATGTGGATAAAAGCTATGAAGTGGTGCGGGCAGTGCTTAATTTGGAACCTTGTAAGTGAAGTTGGAAATCGTTGAGGGGAAGTTGTGAAAATAAGTTGTTAAGTTGGGAAGTTTGAATTGCAACTTTTGAAATTTCTAAACCGTTGAAACAGCATATGAATGTGTCAATTTGTGAAGTTGTGACACGGTGTTCAGATGTAGGGAATTGTGATTTTATTGTTGTGAGAATGTTATACATACAGTTGCGAATGGCTTAAGTGAAGTTGTGAAACAAAACCTCTGAAAATTGCATGTTAAGTTGTGAACACAAAAGAAGAATCTGTGAAAATGATAATGACACGTTGGTAACTTGTGAAACAGCATATGAAGTTGTGGATGTGAGTAGAAGTTGTGAAAGGGTGTGTAGATATAGGAATCGCCGATTGCACAGTAGTGAAAATGTTATGGATAGTGTGGATTGTTTTAAGTGAAGTGCTGAATCCCTAAGATAACATGTGAAAATCGAATGTTATCCTGTGAAAACATTATCGGAGTTTGTGAAAACGTAATGAAAAGTTGGTAAATATGTGTAGAGGTCAATTTAGGTGAGGAAATTGTGAAATTCATAGACAAAGTTTTGAATCCTTATGCAGAACTTGTGAATTTTTCTCTATAAGTTGTAAGACCTTATTTAACTATGGGGAAATAGATATTTCCAATAGTTGTGGTTGTGATAGGAAGGCTGTAAACTGGTATGAGAAGTTGCGAAGACGTAACTTAGATGTGTTAACTTGTCATGTACGAATAAAAATGTTATTAAATGTGCTGAAATCCATAGTTGATGAGTGTAAACTAAATTTTGTGCAGGTAAAAGGAGATGGCAGGACACAAAGGTGAGACATCAAAGGCAGAACAAGTAAAGGCAAAAAGTGTCAAGAGTAGAGAAGTAACGAGAGAAAGTGAAAAGTTCGAGGCAGTAAAGGGCGATGGTGAACAGAGTAACTAGTGATGAGTGGGTTTATGGTGTTTAGAAACGAGTATGTGGCCAAGTTAGGGGAGAAGAAGAGAAGGATGCCAGATGAAAGTAGGTCGGCAGGGAAGGCATGGCGTGAGTTGCCAGAGGCGAAGAAGAAGGAGTACAATGATAAAGCTATGGAAGGATGGCCGAAAAGGAAGATGAAGAAAAAGGAACTGCCATTTCATACCCACTGCTCACTGGGAGGATTTACATCGCTGGTGCAGTTTGTGAACGGTAATGAACATTTGAAGGAGAGGGTTAAGAGAATAGGATTTGGAAATTTATTGAAGGTGCAATTGGACAGACTCCCCCGTGACCTCATCGTATCCATGCTGAGACCATATGACCCAGCAACACATCAATTCAGGATTAGGGGGAAGACAAAAGAAATAGAAGCATCAGATGTGCACAAGTTGCTCGGTATACCTGATTCAGGGGAGGAAGTGAAGGTGGATGTAGAGGATTTGGATAGAAGATATCAGTGGTTGAAGAGGGAGTATGGGAAGAAGAGATATACGGACATTCCGAAGCACATAAAATCTGGGACAGCTGGCGATAAATTTGAGTTTATGTTTGTGCTGTACAGTTTAGGGAATTTGTTATGCCCTACCTCTAGTGGGCTCATAAGTGACCGGATGTTGAAGGTTATGTTGTGCACAATGGACCGTTTTGAACATTATGACTGGGCAACATACATGATGAAAGACTTATGGAAGGAAATGAGTGATTATGTGAAAGAGTATAGGGAGAAGAAGAAAAGGGAAGGGAGCAGCAACGTGGGTGGTTGCCTGTACTTACTCTTGGTATGTCACTGTTTACATTAAAAGTGTAGGTATCATTAAAGCTGAAAATAATGATCCATATATTTTCTATGGTGCAGTTGTTCTTTGGGGAAAATTTCCCTTTGAAACAAAGTGTTCGCCAACAGTTCACCACACCGATTGAATTTTGGACAAAGGAAAAGATCAACGAAATGGTGAAGACTGAGAGGACGAGCAATATAGGCATTTTGTATCAAGGAAAAGGCTCTGAAGTTAGGGCAGTAAATGAGGACAAAGATAATGTCCCATATTTAGACTCGGTATTTGTCTGTGGAAGCTAATTTAAAATGCAACAATGATTTAATCATGTAATTGACAAATTAAGTTATGCTGTCACTGCAGAAATTGAAGGAGGTCTATACGTGGTTGGTGAAAGTTATCGATGAAAATCGAAACAGACTTGTAAACGTGGTGGTGCAGGAATTACTCAATGTCCAGCTGGCACGAGAGGCCAAGGACAAAGCACAACAAGACGGCCCTAGTGTGACAGTAGATGAGGAACATACAGATGAGGATAATGATGATGCGACAGATGCTTCTCACGACTCAGATTCTGATGATGCAGACGCAGAACGTGATCATGTTGATGGCGATGAAGATGATGATGCATAGGCAACTCAGGTGGCAGAAAAAGTCCTTACAGATGACCATGCAATTCAGAGCCCTCAACAGCTACGGAGATCAAAGAGGTAGCCACTGCAAGCGATGACATATCCATTTATAAAGTTGGATGGGAGTTGAAAAAGGAAGACACCAACACATGATCAGAAAACATTGTTCAACATAGTTTCCACAATGGCCAGAGGTGCTGAGGCTGAAGTGTAAGTATATATGTCATGTGATTGAATGACTGTTATGTAGTTAGTATATTACCACAACACAGGAAGCGATGAACTAACTGCCATTGCATTTAAAATGTTTTTATAGGCCGTTGGTTCAGATTTTGGATGAAGAACTGTGTCGAGACCAGTTGTATATGCTAGGGGGAATTCAAAGACTAAGTAATACAGTATGTATGGATAACGGCTTACGTGGAGAATGGTTTCATTAAGTTATGGTGAATTTTATTTGTAGTTGATGCAATGGTTTATTTGCTGCTGTAGGTGATGTCGGTTGTGTCTAAGGCTTTAATGTATCACTTCAATCTGGAGGGAGGACAGCCGAAGCGCCATATTTTTATGCATGGTTTATGGTAATTACTTATTTGTTGTGTAGTGGAACAACATTTTATTTCACTATATTATATGCACATTACTCAAGACTATGTGTTTTTATGCAGACAAAGTTGGTAGGTAACCCAATAGGGTGGAAAGTGTCTTCCGCGAGTAAAGAATTCTCTCCCAAAACCGTCGGTTACAATATAGGCGACTGTGAGTTGATAATGGGTCCGGCACTTGTCCGTGGCCACTGGTTCTGTGTTGCGTTAGAGACAAAGACTATAACCTTCTATATGCTGGACTCAATGAAGCCTGATCTAGGCAGAAAGAAGACTATGAGGAAGGGTGGCGTGACAGATGATTACATATTTGTGTTAAACTTAATTGTAAGTTCACCTGACTCCACTGCTGTAGTTGAGGTGGTGTACTTCAGTTGACCCACATCGCAAGACGCATAAATGTTGTTTTCTCAGAGAGATAGGTTCGTTGACATCATACACATTGTTAAACCTCATCTGGCTGGGAAGAAGAAGATGTCAAATATTGTGTGGCCTCCTGTTGTGCAACAGAATAATCTGTGAGCTTCTTCACATTTGCCTCTTACAATTTAGCTTGCATTGTTTGGTTAAGTAAGACAATGTTTTCATGTGGGTGAGAGTATAGGAGGGACTGTGGTGTTCATGTTATTATTTGGTTGAGCCAGTGGACCCCAGAAGGTGATTTCCATTATGAAAATGTAAGTGGTCTAGATTTCGCTCTGTACGCATTCTTATTAACTTGTGATTTCCATTATGGTTTCCATTGAACCTGACACTGAGGGAATTACTTAATTGCAGGAACAAATTCAGCAATTGCGGAGTGACATTATGTGGTGGTTAGTTAATCATCCGCTGAATTTAAAGTGGGACACAGCTTTGGCCCTCATTCCCTCTGGAGAAAAGTGCAGCAAAAGACGTGCTTAGGTTATGTTCCCGCGATATAGTAATGTCAATACTTGTCCATGTAAAGTATTGTTAACGTCATAGAGTAATGTACGGTAGAGTGCAATGACAACAGAACATGCAATTTAAGGTACATTAATGACATATATGTTGCAATTGCGGGATGCAATGTTTCCCAAATCACTCCTCTATCATGACCTTCTAAAACGTACTTGTAGGCCACCAACAATATCTGTGTTCCCCTTTCGTAATGTAACTATGTCCTTGCCATGAGAGGCAGGTTAAAATTTTTTTTAAGAGAACTAATATCCCTAACACAAAGGGCTGATGTAATGAGGCACAATGAATAATATGCTATTTAGGGTTGAATGATGCACACATTACATAAAGATACTACGCACGTGCGCCACTTCCATTTCTAACTGCCAATAATCTGATCAGCACTGCTAACAATCCATAGTCAACAATGATGATGCACATATTACATAATGATTGTGTCCAGTCAACACATCCTGCTAACCAAGTATGACCCTTCCATTTCCAACTGCCATTACTCTGAGTAATACTGGCGGCAACAAATCCATAGGCATATACATTATAGCGCGGTCATAAATTGATGTTACCTAGACAGTGCTTTGGTGTCTCAGTCAGGATGGCCATTGAGCAGTTGAGTTGATATCAGCACTGGACGGTAACAAGCGAGTTATTGTTTAGAGCCTTGCGTTTCTTTCCGCATCTCCACTAGACTTGAGGATTACAACTCGAGTTACTTGCATAATTGGACGGTTTCCATACAGTGCTTGCGTCAAGACTTATGAGTACGGACTCGAGTTGTCCGATTACCAACTCGAGTTGTCATCATCACTGGGGGTAACACGATGGTGATTGTGAGAAGTGGCACCGAACTCGAGTTGCGTAGAAGGTCACTCGACGACGTTCTTGGATGACTTACGAGGCATACTCGAGTTGTCGTCATCACTGGAGGGTAACCCGATGGTGATTGTGACAAACGGCACCGAACTCGAGTTGCGTAGAAGGTCACTCGACGGCGTTGTTGGATGACTTGTGAATCTCACTCGAGTTGTCTGATTACCAACTTGAGTTGTCGTCATCACTAGAGGGTAACTCGATGGTGATTGTGAGAAGCGGCACCAAACTCGAGTTGCGTGGAAGGTCACTCGACGGCGTTCTTGGATGACTTACGAAGCTCACTCGAGTTGTTCGATTACCATCTCGAGTTGTCGTCATCACTGGAGGGTAACCCAATGGTGATTGTGAGAAGAGGCACCGAACTCGAGTTGCGTAGAAGGTCACTTGGCGGCGTTCTTGGATGACTTACGAAGCTCACTCGAGTTGTCCGATTACCAACTCGAGTTCTGGCATCACTGCAGGGTAACTCGATAGTGATTGTGTTTGTTGTTGTTAAATGTGCATAAGTAATGTGCAAAAAGCAACACGTAATTGGTGATACTTGGAGTCCGTAGCAAAAAGAAAAACCATATGCACATTAAACCTGACGCATAGACGAAGTCTTTGAAACATTTACTCTAAAATTATTTCTTTGCATGTTACGAGAATTAAAAAAAACATGGGGACTATCGTCGTCTAAGCATCTGGATTAACGTCTTCATCGTTGTTGACTCCCTCATTCATTTCTTCCTCCTCCCATGCGTCAATTCCTTCAATCGCCTATGGTTGAACATTCAGTCCTTCTGGTTCTTTCATTATGTGGTATAGCCAGCTTACTTCTGTGTCGTATATGCAATTTCTACATCCGGCCCGGTATGGTTAGTTCTCACAGAATCTATGTTTGGGACGGTCGAATATGTTCCTGTTCAGTCCCCAGTTCATTGATTGTAGGTGTCGTGTCAGTCGCTCTTTAATAAAAGATATTTAGCCTGAGTCGATAATGGCTTGAAGTCTGTGTATTGCTTCGTTCCCTTCTGGTGTGTCCTTAAACTTACTCCATTTTGCAAGCACTAATATGGCAAATGAGAAACTTGCATTACAGTTGTTTAGGACTACAACCTCCCGTATTTGTGACAGTCCTTTATCTCCTATATCTACTATTCTGGTGTAGTATTTAAGCCCTCTAATGAATAGACTAAATGGATTACCGTTATGGAAACATGTCAGCAAGAAATGAATCTGTTGCTCGCTTCTTGTCCATCCTAGATGATCATAGTTCTCCAGTGGCACGTTCTTAAAGAATTCTGTTGAATTTCCTGCTATCCTTAGGATGCGGCATGAATTCTTGAAGTGATAATAGTCTTTCAAACTTGATGATGCTATGTAGCACATCAGTTCTATTAATATTGTTTGCAGAAGCTTCAGAAGCAATGAGTCATGGTTGCTGGTCGTTCTTCTATGTCTGGATTGGTCTGGTGGGAAGTCAGCCATGTTCATGTGTGTTTGTTCCTGCAAGACTGTTTTGTTACCTGTGCCCTAAATAATTGGGTGTGTGGACTATTTGTAGTTTTTAGTGCACGACCAAGTGTAACCATTTTATTTTATCGTGTGTTTTAGTTTTGTTGGTGGTGGTGGGTGGAACGTGGCGGTTGTGCTGATTGGTTGATTGTGGTGTACACCTTTTGATGTTGTGGGTTCATTAGCGGTTACCAGAGTGCTTCGCCTTCGTAACTAAAAATAGTAATGAGTCTGTTCTGTTGCATGTAACGTTTAAGTGGTATTGCATTTTTTTTTTGCTTCCGTTTTGTGTTTGAACTGTGTTTTGTTTTACAATTGAATGTGTTTGTGATGGCCACGCGTATGTATTTTGTAATCACTAATTTATGCACATTAATGAACTGAAGGTCATATTATATCCAGAGCACCTATGGTGTCAAGATGCACCGAGCCTGATTTTAAAATAACACGCTCCAGTTAAGTAGTCACATAATGAGAGGTACAACATGCAATTACATGAACCCAATGACAACTGGTGCTAACATAAGGATAGGAAGTCTGGGATGGAATGCAACCCATAAACATATGCTATCATGACCTTCTAAGACATACTTGATCACAGCATCTATGCCAGCATAAACATCTGCTATCATGGCCTTCTAAGACATACTTCACCACAGCACCTATGCCACCAAAAAGATCTGTGTTCATGACCTTCTAAGACATACTTGACCATAGCATCTATGCCACCATAAACATCTGTCTTTATGATAGCACCTATGCCACCAAAAAGATCTGTGTTCATGTAACCCAATGTTAGTACACAGTGAACTCGTGATTAATGAGTGATGTACATATAATGATGTTCAGCAGATGATACTTCTTGCTGATATTCATATAGCCTTTGTGAAGTATGTTGTTTGTGCATCAATGTACCCTACTTCAGAAAATCTGTTCCACAGGTGGAGGTTGGGATGACAATGGTGTTTTTATTTACACAACTTTAAATCACATCAAATTTCGTCTTCCAAACGAAGATAATCTGTTAATAACAATACTTGATGTCCTATTTTATATTTCAAAGACTCGTGATTAATGAGTGATGTATATATAATGATGTTCAGCAAATGATACTTCTTGTTGATATTCATATAGCCTTTGTGAAGTATGTTGTTTGTGCATCAATGTACCCTGCTTCAGACAATCCGTTCCACAGGTAGAGGCTGGGATGACAATGGTGTTTTTATTTACAAAACTTTAAATCACATCAAATTTCGTTTTCCAAACGGAGATAATCTGTTAATAACAACAGTTGATGTCCTAATTTATATTTCAAAGACTTGTGGTAATACAATCTGCTGTTTGGATAGGGATGGGAAAAGCAGGGCCATGGCTATTGATGCTACCGACTGTTTATTCAAACTTTCTTTGCTCAGGAAAAGGTATGATCTTGTTATGAATATGATAAGAGTAAGTGATAACTCAAGTTTGATGGAATAGAAACTCGAGTTGTATGCATCACTAGAGGGTAACCGAAGAGTTATCGTGTGAAGGAGAGCAGAACTCGAGTTGGACAAAACTCACTCCAGTGCGATACTGTGTTCAGTCCACGTGTGGACTCGAGTTGGGCCATGAGAAACTCGAGTTGTACGCATCACTGGAGGGTAACCGAAAAGTTATCGTGTGTAGGAAAGCAGAACTCGAGTTGGACAAAACTCACTCCAGTGCGATACTGTGTTCAGTCCACGTGTGGACTCGAGTTGGGCCATTAGAAACTTGAGTTGTACGCATCACTGGAGGGTAACCAGCCAGTTAACCTATCAACATACGCAGAACTTGAGTTGTAGAAAACTCACTCCAGTTACCTCGTGCTGCTAATTCACGATGCTCACTCGAGTCAACCACTTACTGTTAGAGCAAGCGTTTCACCCAAGAGGGGGGGTGAATTGGGTGATATTAAAAATTTCATTGCAAATATAAAACTTGACGGTGAAATTAAAATAGGAAAGAGTAAGGAGAAATATCACCGAAGTGTACACCGGGAGTTATACTGGTTCGGCCACAACCACTTTGACCTACGTCCAGTCCTCAGAGCTTCTCTGAGAGTTTCACTATAACTTCCAAGATTCAGTGGGTTCTTGGCACCTCAATACAAGCAAGTTCCTTCGTCTGGACACTCGCTCCCCCTTACAAGTTGTAATCCAATCCCAAATCAAGGTTCAACAACCTTAAATTACCTCAATAACAAATATTGAGTTTGAATGAAATATCTTTCTCACAGAGTGAATAAGAATCACTGAAGCATATAATTACAAGTATAATGTAAAACATAGTAATGAACTTGATGATACGTTCGTGAGTGTGTTCTTGTTATCTTCTCTGTTTGGATGTTCCCATATATATAGATACATTGGTAATGATTGCTGGAACATATTTCTTCATGTCCGTTGGAGTGTGCGCAGCCACTATTGACTTTTCCAGTTTTTGAAAAACATACGTTTGCGGTAGGTACTAACTTCAAGTCAATAGAAAAATACAAGATTACTTGGGTAGTGCATGGAATAACTAAATTTCAAACATTTGAAAATTCATGTTTACTCTGGTACCTACTCGAGTAATGCATTCACAACTTCATAGGTTACTCAGGTACCAACTCGAGTAAACCTTCAAATAAATTTGATTACTCGATGCTCTACTCCAGTAATGTTGGCAGGATTTCAAGGCCGAGAGCACTTCAAGTCTGATTACCTTGTTACTCGAGTACCTACTCGAGTAAACTTACTTTTTGTACATAACTTACTCGGGTAATGACTTGAGGTTTTCCTTCAAACATAACTTTGCATACTCGGGTACATACTCGAGTAATCCACTTAAAATAGAACATTAAATACTTGCATACTAGAGTAAAGACTCGAGGAAAGTGAGATAAACTTAAATCAAGTTATTCGGGTACTACCTTCAAGTTTTCACTTACCTCAGTGTGTTACTCGAGTACCTACTCGAGTAACATTGGCAGTGGTACAAAGTGCCGAGAGCAACACATTTTCAGAAACAGAGTTACTCGAGTACTTACTCGAGTATCATTGGCAGGCCGAGAGCAACTGGAAAACTTTTACATGGTTACTCGAGTAGCTCCTCGAGTAACATTGGCAGGCCGAGAGCAACTCCAAGTATTTACCTGGTTACTCGAGTAGCTACTCGAGTAACATTGGCAGGCCGAGAGCAACTTGAAAATACTTACACTATTACTCGAGTACCTACTCGAGTAACGTTGGCAGGTTACTGGAAGGTGTTTCTGGTTACTTCAAGTTTTGTCTCATTACTCGAGTACCTACTCGAGTAATGCCTTAGAAAACTTGCTTCTGATCAAGTTTCTCAGCTTTTTCTCTTGGCTTTTCTTCATTATTCCAATGCTTACCTCAAGTGATGCTAATCCCTGTTATTCCTTTGCTCAAACTTATTTATTAATCACTTCTTTTTCATACCATTCTTTTGTTATCATCAAAACATGAGATCTAACACCTCAATCTTTCACAAATCTATATTAGGGTTTTTCAACTTCATATTAATCGTTTCTTACAAAATCCACCCCATTTATTCTCTTCAACCACAACCCTGAAACTAACCATCCCAACCTCCTTCCCGATTCAGGTAGCATCTGTATTTTCCCCATACCACTCTTCAACATTCACGTCCTTCAAACCCAAATACCTTGCAAAGTTTCCCACCCAAATGAAGACGAAAATGGTTTTGCTTCAGCTCGACCACGCGGGGAAGAACATTGTCGACTAATAAAGTACATACCTTACTGCTGTTTGTATCGCCTCCTACTTACATTCCCGCGCGATGACGCTCTCCCTGTTTCGCGTCATGTTCTTTTGTCATCAGCTTCTTTTCTTTCATCAGAGGACAAATTTGTCATTTTACATTCAATTCTAATATTCCAGTTAACGTACTCGCACTGATTCGGGATATTATATTTTCACGCACGTCTGCGTCTTTTAATAATTTAAAGGTTCTTTTTGAGGGATTTTCCCTTTTCCCTATGTAAAATGTTAATCTTGAATTCTTCTTTTTTATTTCTTTAGTCCCTTTTCTTTTTTTTTCTCTCTCCAACACTTGACCATGATAAGCAGGGTTTTGAAACCTGAGCCGGAGGCGAACCAGCCGGTAAACTGGTTCAGTTTGGGGTCTGATCCAGGTCAACATTTATTTATTTTTTTTTTTTGGAAAAAATCGATTTTTTTACTTTTTTTTTTCTTCAGAATTTCATATTAATACCTAAAATATTTAATTTCTCACCGGTTTGGTCCCGGTTTAGCTTTAGTTTGACTCCAATTTGACCCACTGACCTTTGACCCAGTACCTCGATCAGTTCAATGACCAGTCCAGGTTTCAAAACCTTGATGATAAGACTACAGACCAACATTTTTCTCCTTCCCTTTCTCGAGGCATGAGCATCGGAGTTTCTTAATTAAGAAGGGGAAAATATTAACTTTTTTCAAAACCATGGTTTTGGGGCCCACAACGTTGATTTTGAATTAAAAAGTGCTTCTGCCATTTTTTCTAATGGCTTGTTTGAATTGGCGGTAAAAACTACTTTTCTGACATGATTTATAACATATGAGATAAGTAAGTGACAAGAGTTTTGTCTCAACTTACGTAAACGTGCTTCTTGTAACCCCCTTCCGTAATTATATCCGAAATACGTGATTAAAGTGAAATAGAGACCAATAACAATTAAAACTCATTTACAATCCCATCCTTGAGATAGGGTTTTCACAAATATGTTTCGAAATCTAATTAACCTAGTCTCATATTCAAATTTCAAATACAATTACTATGCGAAGATAAATCACATTCATTACAAATATCAGAGTACACAACATAATTATCCCGGCAATCCCAGGTTAATATCTTCGCTAATGGGTTTCAAAGGGCACATTAGCCCATTACAACTACTCAAATGGGGATTACACAATCCAACTCGAATACATATACAAATATCCAATATCTCATTCCAAATACATAACCAAATATACATCCCAACCTATACAATTATATATCCAAATATACTTAATCTCAAACATGCATTGATAGCCAACTATCACAAGATTACAACCTGAACGAGTCCCGTCACCCTTGACTGCTTGCTCCATCCTCGATCCACCTACCTTGTCTAAAATGTTGGTAGGGGAGGGTGAGATTCGAGAGAATCTCAGTAGGAAACAGATACCTATATGCATACATGATATGTGTTTAATGCATGACATGCTTGCGATACATAATTCATGTTCACACAATGACATATCTGCGTGCTCAATGTTTCAACAACATACTCATGGCCATAGCATAACTAGAAACAAAGCTACAATCATTCATACATGTTTCACATAATCTAGCAAAGCAATACATGCATCAATACACAAACACAAACATCAAAGCATGCAAGAGAGGTAAGTTCCTACACTTGTTCTTTCAACGTAAGCTCCAGCACCGCTTACTCACGATCCGAGCAAATATCCAACCCTCTTCCTCTTTCCCAAACCAATTTCTTGATTCTTCATCTTTCCAAATTTCCTTAAGCAATCAAACACCTCCAATCAAGAATCTTGTTTCTTTCTCCTTCCTCCCCCCAAGCTTGCGTCCATGGAGAATAGAGAGAGAGAATGATGAGATGATGAAGAAGGAGGGTCAGTTTTTTTGGCCACTAAAAGCCTCATTAGGCTTACCAAAAAGGAAGAGAGGAGAGAGGATGAGTGTTGACAAATTGACTAAGATCCAAAGGTCCAAAACTTGCCAAGTGTCAACATCTTGCTCACCTTCTATGAGCTCACATAAGCTCACCCACATGTGATTCTACCCCTTGATCTCTTGCACAAATCAATCCTAACCATTGATCTTGAAGTTACCAATGAGTTTCCTCTTCGGTAACTGACCAATTGGTCGGTAACTTTACCGTTTTGCCCCTGATTACGGCAATTCCTCTTGAATCACCACCAAACACATCACATCATTCCTTTTCTTCCACAATGCGCCCTCCCCTATATTTTAAGTCAATTTATATGTTAATCCATAATTGAACTTAAATACAGGGTTTCGGCGCTGCTCACAGCATATACAAATCACATCCGAAACTCAAATCACATCGAATTCTCCAAAAGGGTTATTTATCACTAACCACATCCACTTTTGGAGTCATTATCTCTTAATCGCAATTTGGGATCTTGCTAAACTGGGGCTTTGCAGTCCACTTATCTCAGGCTTATTCTCTAACCTCAAGTCTCAAAATTCGGGGTATTACACTTCTCAAATGCTAATCCAAATAGGCCCTAAGTGTTTGGTTATTCTTTTAGCAAACCATGGTTATATCCCTAAAAATGCTTTTTTCATTTTATCCACATAGGCACTTCAAAACAATTTGCAATCAAAATCAGGTGCATTAGAAGTTTCATATTAGATAGCTTAAAATCATCTTTATAACATATGTTTCAAATTCAATGAGTCATCACTAGCTAGCTAGCATAAACGAAACCCACCGTTGATTATGCTTGAGATATTGTATTTTTAAACTTGATGATGATGAGGTAATTAAATTACCAATAAATATTTCTCATAAGAACTACCAGCACAGTGAACATTTTTGGGGTGCAAAAGTACCTATGAATATTAAAAAATAGACCGATATGTCAATTCCGTTAATTTGGACTAACGGCGTTACTTTTTTGTTCATGTGGGCCCCACCTATTTCTTAACCAAAAACTACCGCCGTCAGGAGAAGCTAATAAAATTGGTATTATCGAATATCAATATACTTTTTAATGTTCATGGATACTTTTACACCTAAAAAATGTTTATTGTGCTAGTAGCTCTTCTGAAAAATGCTTGTGGGAAGAATTGCACCTTCACCCTTAAATTATAAATGTTGCATTGTCTAATTCTCTTATACAATTAAGATTGCAAATCCATCGCCTCGACTTCAAAGCTAACAATAGTTGTGAGACTTGATATTTTTTTAAAAATCACAGTATCCTCTCTTGCATTTAATATATTATCCACTTTAGGACATAAAAGGGATATTATATTAAGGATAGAAGGTATTATATTTCTATGATATATTATAAATGTTGTACTTTTTAATGTAATATATTGTTGCCATCAACTATTGAGACTAACGTGTTTTGATTAGCTTTTTAAAAATAATTTTATATTTTATACTTCAGATGACAGTATCAATCTTTCTAAAGAAATTTATTTGCAGCATAAACTAAAACAATTATGCGACCAAAGCTTTGACATTTTGGTAAAAAGACCAATATGTATAGGTGGGTAGGATTTATGTTGTTTAGAAGTATTTTCATATGAATCAAGATAAATTTCTTTTTATATATTTATCTGTCAAAAAATATAAAATATTAAATTAGTAATAATTAGGTGGTAAAATGAATTTTATAAAATTTATTAGTAAATCTCTAAAAAATGTGTAAATATAATTCAGATAAATAAAAAACTGGCAGTTGCATCATTTGAAATTTAAATATTTTATTTGATATTTTATTTAAATATTAAATTGACTCCAAATTTTCAGACTCTTTTTTTTTTTTTTGGCTGGACCCAATCTTCACTCGTCAGATTCAGCGAAAGCGAAAGAGAGCAAAGGAGAGGGGTAAAAAAATAAAAAATAAAAAATAAAAATAAATAAATAAAAAAATAAAAATAAAAACCATAATTTTTTGCTGCCCATTCACAGCGAAGAAAGCAACAGAAGCAGATTGCGTCTAGTTCTTTTCTTCCCATCGTCGGAAGCTGATCGCGGGAGCTGAGAGTTTCAGATCGCCGTTTTGACGCAACAGGTCTACATCGTGCTTTAAGGTTTTAAAATCTCCTTCCAGTCGTCATCTTGCTTCTCTTCATTTCAGTAAAATTATCTATACCGTTGATCGTCTGTTTCTTTGATTCAATTTGGTTGGAGCTTTGAGATTTTCTTGAATCGATATATAGATGGTTTTTGGCTCAAATTGGGGCATCGGGGTTGTTCAATTGGTGCTTTGATTGCAATCCAATCATATTAATATGATTTTGTGAATCCATATTTCATACCTGAAATTTTTCTACGGCCGCTGAACATTTTCTGATTCCAAAGACTGAAAATAGAGTCAACAAAGACGAGAGAATTTTTTACTCTGATATTTCTTTCTCTGAAATAGCGCCAAGAGATAGGGAAACTTTTTGGAGGGAAATAACTCAACTTCGGTCTTGCTGAAAGTTTATTTTCCTCCAGAGTCAAACGCAGACGTTTCACCTGCTGAAAGTTGCTGATGTGCCATGTGGTAAGAAGATCAAAGGTAATTCTAAGGCTCCATAATGTAATTCGGACGACTACTGTTTCTCTGGTAAGCTGATTTTTTCTTCTGATGCTGTAAGTTCAATTAACCCAGAATCTAAAGGGACTCATGAGATCTCTTTTTCCTGTTCACGTATTAAGGCAGTCTCGATTTCTGAGTCCGAATCCTTGACTTTCTAATTCGGAGTTTTATGGTCCCATGTTTGATCATCTTTGACATCAAAGGTACGATTCAAGTGTGATTTGGCTAAAAATTAGCCCCACCGATCTTCACTCTGACATTTGAAGCTTAGATTCTAGATTATCTTTTTCATATGTCCTGAAAATTGAGGAAAATTGCATCCTTAAAGCTAGCAAGATGAGTAGGAGGCTGGTCTTGAAGCATCCAATTGCTCTTGTGGGCATCCTGGTGTGTGTAAGTTGCCTTTTGGTTGTGATCGTTGCTGTTCTTGAGCTCCCAGAGCCGACGCCTAGAAATAGGGAAATGGGGATTTATCATCCAACATTCAAATCCAAGAAAGTGCCTCAGAATTTCAAATTAGGTAAATTCGGAGAAATGATGGTTGAAATGTTGCCTCAAGATCTTGCCTTTACAATTTTTATTCCTTCAGAGGAAGCTTTCAAGCGTGATTTACATTTATCTGTAAATGAAAGCTTGGTGACAGAGAAATTTAACGATACCTATGCAATCCTCACTCGTATATTGGGATTTTCTGCTGTCCCTCGGGAGCTATCTTCATGTACCTCTTTAGGTAAATTCGGGAGCTATCCAAGAAAGTGCCTCAGAGTTTCAAATTAGGTAAATTCGGAGAAATGATGGTTGAAATGTTGCCTCAAGATCTTGCCTTTACAATTTTTATTCCTTCAGAGAAAGCTTTCAAGCGTGATTTATATTTATCTGTAAATGAAAGCTTGGTGACAGAGAAATTTAACGATACCTATGCAATTCTCACTCGTATATTGGGATTTTCTGCTGTCCCTCGGGAGCTATCTTCATGTACCTCTTGGTGAGCTGTTGTCCTATGATTCTCTATCTGGGTTCCAATTATACATCACAAAAGACATCAATAGAATGCTATTTGCGAACAGGATTCGATAAAAAATCATAGATATTAGAAAGGGTAGGATTGTTATGCATAATATGGATGGCGTTATTATGGATTCTGACTTTGAGCAATCTGTTCTATCTGATGATACTGAGGAGTGAAGTGGATTGACTGTTTGCTGTTTTAGATCTATACTTCTCTGAACTGAGGAAGGATCCTTGGATCCTTTGAATGGACAAATTCTTGCAGTGAATGAGAGATGGAGCTGTGACAAATCATGAGATGGTGGTTGCAGAATTCTTCCATGAGCCGATACAGGCCACCATGAATAAGTTCGTTCGGTGGAGCTCGAACTCTTTCCATGATGCCCTTACATCTATTTTTCCATAATAGCCAACATATGATGCTGAATATGCGAACCCAAGGCCACCTATGAAAATAAGACTTGCCTAGAGAAAGGGAGAAATTGTCTTTGATCCATACCTGCAAATCAGAACGAAAGAAACTAAAACGAGAGTTAGGTGAAATAAAATGTGACCACACTGCTCTCGTAATGTCACAGTCCCGAAGAATGTGTATAATGGTTTCTGTCTGGTGACACTGAAAAGGACACTCCTTACTATCTGATAGACCTCTCATAGCTCGAAGTGAGTTAGTAGGTAGTCTCTCATGAATAGTCTGCCAGAAGAACATCTTCACTTTCTCCGAAACAGGTAATTTCCACACTTTCTTCCACCAAGCCGAGCCATTCCCCTCCCGCTGAGTAGAAAGAAAAGAATACGCAGCACGGACACTAAAGTTGCCGTCTGAAGCACTTCTCCAACAGAAAGGATCATCTCCCGTTTGACATGGCGGGGGAAACTGCCTTATAAGATTAACCACCCAATCTGGTAGGAATTCCCTCCATCGTGAAATGTTCCACTCTCCATTCAGTAAAACAAAGTCTCTTACCTTCACAGCTGGATTTAAACGATGGAAATTATGATCAACAAAGTGAATAAGGGGTTCATCCAGTTTAGTCTATAAATCCCACCAGGCATTGGTTGTATTTCCACTGCGCAGGGTTTGACCAATTCCACTATAGAAAGTGTCCCAAACCTTAGTGATACTCCGCCACACACTAGAGGAATTGGTCTTCTTACAAACCATGAGATAGTCGCTATTGCCGCATCCATACTTTCCCTTTAGACAACGAACCCAAAAGGCTTCTGGTTAGGTTAATAAACCCCAACAAAGTTTTATTATGAAAGCCATGTTTTGCTTCTGAAGGTTTTTAATACCTAAGCCCCCTCCTCCTTAGGTTGTTTAATTTGGTTCCAGGAAATAAGATGCATTTTTCGACTTTGTTGATCTTGATTCCATATGAAATTTCGGCTAATCTTCTTCAATTCCTCTAGGATGGCTTTAGGAAGTAGCATTGTTTGCATATGATAACTTGGCAATGCGGACAAAACCACCTTAATCAAGACCGTCCGTCCTGCCATGGTGAGATGTCGTCCCTTCCAACCTGTCAATCTCTTCTTTGCCTTCTGAACAATGGGGAAATAAATAGCCTTGGTAATCCTGTGATGAAGCATCGGTATACCAAGATACTTACCAAGATCACCAGTGATTCCCACTCCCAACGATTGACTCAACTCCAAAGCCCTATTAAAATGGACATTACGGGAAAAGTATGCTTTGGACTTGGTCAAACTGACTTGATGGCCTGAAATTTCACAAAAGGATCTCATAATGTCCTGCATCAGCTCATAATGTCTCATAATGCAAGGAATCATGTTGCCTTAGTAAATTTCAGATTCTCTCTAAGAGAATAGAGAAAACATTAGAAACATAACTATGTTTGTTTTAACTAATTATGGTGATGATGCAGTTTTCTGTAATATGTCTATGCATGAAATCATTGGACTAATGTAGAAACCCATATCCATACAAGAACATAGTCATCATGACTCCTTGCTCGGTTGAAAATGCCATTTTTTAAAGATTTTTAAAGAATAATAATGCTATTGATGAATATTTTCCTTTTGGCCTTTTCAAAGCAAGAATATGGCCCCTTATCAAGGTCAAGGTCACTCTTTATTTCTTTTGTCACGCTCTTATCTTATTTTAACTTTTTTCAGAGTATTTGCGGAAATTGATATGCAATTCGGTAGGCAACATAAGAATAACATAAATATATTGATAATATATGCATGATTAAAGAAATTCCTCATAGTGGTTCGTACATGATAATTACCATCAATGTAGCTGTATAGGGCTACTAGGTTGTTTAAACTCACCCCAGCGAAACAGAGACATGTTCCCGTTTTTATTCCACCATTACAATCCTCTCGTACGGTTTTCTTCTTTGTTCTCAGTATATCTTTTGTCTCCTTATGTCTAAATTGTTAGTAGGGGAGGGTGAGATTCGAGAGAATCTCAGTAGGAAATAGATATCATAATGCATGCATGATGATGCTATGTGTATGACATTTAGCTTTATTTAGATGCATACCCCATAATGACATTTCTACATGCTCAATATTTCATGTAATAAAACTATAGCCACGGCAAAATAGAAACAGAGCTTCATATGTTCAAATATGCTCTATACAATCAAGTAAACAATTGCATACATCACCATACAAGCAAAGATATCAATTACATGCAATTAAGGTAAGTCCCCTACCTTGTGTCCCTTTTGCTAAACAAAAATAGTTCATCAATCTACGTGCAAACAACTTGGGCTCCATATCCAATCCTACAATGTTAAATGTACCGTTTAGACACTTCTATAGTATTTCTGGGGGGTTATATGAGTCTATATTGAAAAATTACTAAAATGCCCCCAGGGACCTGACCTGGCCACGCTGTAACCGGTCCGACTGTACTTTTCTCAAACTTTTGACATGGGCTATTTTGACATATTTCCGCCCAAAGAATCCATTTCCAAATTCAGAATTATCAAATTCACTTCCAAATTACGAAATTGCCCTTGACAACCCCACTTAAAGGTTTTCAGGGGCATTTTTGTAATTATGTTTTTTCGGACTTTCCTGAAAAAGTGTCCAACTGTAACCCCATCTAATTTTCCCTCATGAACACAATGGAATCACTAAATCATTGAAAATCCAACTCTAAGACCCATTTACATCCCTGGCTGAAATATATGGGTTTTCTAGGGAAAATCGGGGTTTTGTGATTTCGGCTCCATAAACGCGTTTCTTTCTACTCCTAACCAGTTTATTAACTATTACATTAGGTTATAACTATTATTTGACCAAAATTGGGCAGTATACCCTTAGGCAACTCAATTTCCAAAATTTAAAACCAACGGCAATCCGGCGAAATTTCACTGATTAAATTGCCCACAACAGCCAAAATAGTTAATATACCACTACAAAAAAACAACAAATTACCCACGGAAATTACCCACGGAATTCCGTCTCTGAAATCAAATTACCCACGGATTAGGGACGGAAACGGAATTACCGACGGATCACCGACGGAATTTTTTCCGTCTCTAAAAAATCCGTGACAAATTGATTTACCGACGGAATTTTTATTCCGTCGGAAATTACCGACGGAAATTACCCACGGAAAAAATTCCGTCGGTAATTACCGACGGAAATTACCCACGGAAAATTTTCCGTCGGTGATTACCCACGGAAAAAATTCCGTCGGTGATTACCCACGGAATTTACCCACGGAAAAAATTCCGTCTGTGATTACCCACGGAATTTACCCACGGAAAAATTCCGTCGGTGATTACCCACGGATTTTTTTCCGTGGGTAATCCGTCGGTAATTTAATATTATTTTTTAAAAAAAAAATTCCACGTGGCAACCTTAAAAGAGGCCACATGGATATCACCGGAAGCCCCCCACCGCCCGCCCCCGCATCTGGCCCCGGCAGCCCCTGAGCAAGGGCCACGTGTCCCTCTAACCTTGCGCCATGTGTCTTTGTGAGATAATTGTTGCACTTTGTGACGAAGGTGGGATTTGAACCTTGGACCTTTTGGGATGTGTTCTGATGCCTTTGCCAGTTGAGCTGCTTTAACCTTGTGTTATTTATTCACGTAATAATATATATAATGTAATAATTTAAAAACAAATATAATAGTAAGATAAATATATATAATTAAATATATATTTATATATAATTATATTTTTCATTTTTTATAATATAAAATTTTTTAATTTATAATTTCGTTTAAATATTTAATATTAATATAAATATATACAAAATTACATATATACTTATAAATAATTATATATTTAGTTTTTTATAATATAAATTTAAATTTTTTTAATTTCTTATTTCATTTAAATATTTAATATTAATATAAATATATCTAATATTAAATATATATTTATATATAATTATATATATTTTTTATGATATAAAGTTTAAAATATTTAATTTTGTTATTTCATTTAAAATTTTTATTATTAATATTATATATATTTAATATATTATATGAAATATTAATTTTATAATATTTAAATTTTTATTTGTTATAGATTATTTTTATTTTTATTATTTTATATAAATTATTAAAAAATGATAAAAAAATTATTAATTTTACCGACGGATTACCCACGGCATTCCGTCGGTAATTTCTCATTCAAATTACCCACGGAATTCCGTGGGTAAGGCGTGAGTAATTACCGACGGAAAAAATTCCGTGGGTAAAAGTCAAATTTACCGACGGAATTTTGATTCCGTCGGAAATTACCGACGGATTACCCACGGAAAAAATTCCGTGGGTAATTACCGACGGAAATTACCCACGGAAAATTTTCCGTCGGTAATTACCCACGGAAAATTTTTCCGTCGGTGATTAGAGACGGATTACCCACGGAATTCCGTGGGTAATTTCTCATTCAAATTACCCACGGAATTCCGTGGGTAAAGCGTGGGTAATTACCGACGGAAAAAATTCCGTGGGTAATCCGTCGGTAATTACCCACGGAATTTTTTTCCGTCGGTAATTCCGTCGGTAATTTTTCCGACGGAAAATCCGTCGGTAAATCGTCGGAAATTACCGACGGAAATAATTCCGTGGGTAATTCCGTCGGTAATAACATGTTTTTTTGTAGTGTACGAAGGTTTGGAAGTTACCTTTTGATTCCCTCTGGCTTTTCTCAATAAGGCTGAAACCCTAAGTCCTCCAACACCAAATTTGAGCCTCCAAACCTTAAATCACATGAATAAGAAGCTTAGGATTGGAGTTATATGCATTAGAAACCCGTTTACCAAAGAAAACACTTACTTTTGCAAGCTTTTTCCTCCTCTTTTCTCTCTCTAAAATTTTGCTCTTCCTTTCTCTAAAACTGAAGTGGGATGTCAGTTATGACTGGAAGGAAGAGGATGATGGCTTTTTAATATTATATCATACTTTAATGAATTATTTAATCAATTTCCCAATTTTTGGATTTATACAAAATTCTGACAGATTTTCTGCCTAAATTTTGAAAAATCACAATCAATTCTAGAAAAATCAAATTGGAGTGATTTCAAAGGCTATAGAACCCTTATTGAGTCTAGTTTCAAGAAAAAAATATAGCCTCTTGCCAGTTAAAAACACATAATTTCCATATTTTTAACCTTTGCATGCTGTTCCAGAAACTTCATAGTTTTTCTGGATTGATTTCAAAAATTCATATCTTTTTGCATATAGCTTTAATTGAGTCATATGACCTATCAAATAAAAGCTTAGGATGTCTACTTTCACTTTGTAAAATTTCATAATTTTTGCTCATCATTTGATCATACAAATTACATGACAAGTTCACTGCTTCATAGGCGATTGCATTGAAAACATAATTATATTCTCCAAAATTCACCATTTTATTTCATTGACTATTTCCAATAATTACAATATATTTGGTGAATAAAATTTGGGTGTTACATCTTTCACCTTTGTTGCATTTAGTCCCACTCCATAAATATTCTAAGCACTTTTCCTTATGTCAAAAGGAATTCTCTGGTTGATCTTGTAACATTAGCCAAATCTGACACTGTTTGGGCGTATAAATAGTTCATGATTTTGAAAGACCGAGAGTAAAGACTTCGCATATGATTGCTTGGGTATGACTTAATTATGTGTATTGTTACATCCGAACTGACACAAGTGTTTGGCATTGAACTGGGTTTTTAAGCTTTTTTGCCCCCTTCATCTTTTGAGTTTATTTCATCATGGATCAGAATTTTGATTCCCCAGCATCACTGGAATGCTCTGTTTTGTTCATTCTGTGGTATTTGAGTTTGCTAAAGTTTGTAGCTTAATTGTGTTCCATTTGAATTTGCACTTGCAAATTGTCTATGTGAAAAAAAAGAAGAGGTTGATGTTAGTTTCCTTACCTACGGAATGGACGACTCTGCTGTGTATAGGCAATATGCACAAAAAACCATCAGAAGGCCTTACTTTTAACACCATTTCAGCTTGTCGACTTTGGTTTTTTTATCCCATTGTTGCTCTAAATTCATATTCACACCAAATATTTGAAAACTTAAAAGCGTGATTCATAATTACAGTGCCTATGTCCGTCATGATACTCTTCCCAGAGGCTTGGGAAGCATCTGGTAATTAATTTTTTTATAGTATGATCCAGTATCTGATACGGGATTTGTGACTATCCCTTTTAACATAAATGTTTTCTTTGAGACTCTATCATGAGACTTAAAGAGATCTAGTGGGTTTTTAAATCGATAGACCAACTTTATGTTGGTGAAACATTTTATAATTAATGGTAATAATTCAGGAAAAAAGAAAGAGAGAATTGGACACGAATGGATGATTTTATAGTTGAGGGAAAATTGATTATTAATGATAATAAGAAATAAGGGTATGTTGGTGACCTATGTTCTTTTGACTTTTTTTGTTGATAACATAACTGATAAGTATATATTTTATAATTAAATAAGTGTATATTCTAATATATATGATTAAATTAACATTGTGGCCACCAAAAGTTTCGTATGAAATTAGGTTTATGATAGGAAAAATTGAAGAATATGGAAACAGCAGGCTCTCCAAGTTTCATCAAATGACTTAAATTCTTTAGTATGAATGATTAAGATTCACAAAGCCATCGATTGCATGAGTGAACAAAATATACCATTTTGTATAAAAAAGAATATACCATTTTTATGCGCGCACATTCAAAATGTGGGTTGAACCTTGAGATGATGTATCACACAACAACTGTTTTCTAGTTGTAAGCCTCGTGAATAATTGAGACTTGAGATTGAAGAAGAGTGTTGTCGGCTTTTGTACTTTGGCAACCTCTTCTAAAGTTAATAAATGATTGCAATATAGAGTGTAATTTTGAATTGTTTCTCTAAGAGTCTTTTATTAATTACCTTGAAATTAAGTGCAATGATTGACATGAAATGATTAAAAATGGGAAAATTTTGTCTTTTTAACTTTCGACCACTTTTTGCAATTAAGAATTAAATTGTTCTAAATTAATTCTTTTTGGAATTTTTCATGAAAATATGAAATGGAATGATCAACAATGGAATAAGCAATTTCTTATAGTAATGGCGCAAGCAATCCTCACTTAAAATGATTATGGGAGTATTAATCATGCTAGTGCTAAAATAACTCTAAGGGCCAACCCTTAAACTAGGCTCAACTTAGATTGATTAACACCAAGCTACCTTACATATTAATCTCTCTAAATTAGGTTGATTAAGCACTCTAGCAATTAAATGAACTTAAAAACCATATTTAACTTTTGATCCAATAACCAAACTATCTCGCATTACCACTTAATTTTTTTCATTAATCTTAATTTAACAATGACCACCCATATGAAAAATAAAGATTAATGATGCTAAAACCTAATTCTAAATGCAATTAATAAATTCGCATTCAATTACCCAATGTAAACACAAGATACCATTGATCCATTAATCAAGCCACCTTGAAGTTAGTACAAAATGTTCACAAAATCATCAATTCAATAACTAACCAATACAAAGAAATGATAATTAAGCTATTTAACAACAATGTTAAGTATCTAATAAAGGTTCAAGCCACATCTAATTCTCTAAATACATCAAAATAAATCAATTCAACATTATAAAATTCATCATAAGGCCCATGAATCACAATTACAATGTAGAATTAAAGAAATGGAAAAGCCAAAAAAACTCCCCTATGGAAGTTCTAAGTTCATGCCATTGCCTCAAACTACAAGGGATTATGAAATCAGCCACTAATCCCCATGGAACAAGCCTCAAAAAGCAACACAATCACTGTCTTAATTAAATTAAAGCGCCCAGCCATAGGAAACCACCAATTAACTTGATAGATCAGCAATGGATATAAGTAAATCAGTAATTGCAAATAATTGGAACCACAAAGGGCTACTGTTTAAACATGTTATTTTCGGTGTTGAAGTTGATAAAGTGATCGAACTAGAGGAATGGTGGAAGAACGAGAAGCCAGCGTTGGTGACTGAAACGGAAAAGGAACGATGGTGGTTAGTTGAGATTGAAGGCAGCCATTGAATCTTGTTCAAGTTCCAAAGGCTGAAGCAAAAGGGAGATTGCTGTCGCTTCTTGCTCAGAACTTCAGACTGAACAAAATGGTGGTGGACGGTGGTGAATAGCTTGGTGGTAGTGAAGAAGGTCAAAATTCCTAGCTCGCACACATCCTCATGACAGCTCCCTCTGTTCTCGTCCGTCCGTCCCTTTCGGCCACCAGCTCCCTGCTTGTGTTCTGCTGCTGCTATGGATGATGCTCACCGGCGGCCTGTGGTGGTGGATACGCCGCCGGCGAGAGAGAGAAAACGAAGAAGGTGAGGGTAATGAAATTGGAGACCAAAGGTTTTGATTCTCGCGGCTGTGATTAAAACGCTGTGTTTCAGTGGGACTAACTTGTCATTTTCCATACAAACTGTCATTTATGAAATTCAAAACCCAAATTTCCATTTTCAGATTTAATCTAAATTTCAAATATTTTCAATTGAAAACATTTAACCAATATCAAATATTATCAGCCAACAATCATGGCAATGCAGCATATGGAGGATTGGTTCGTGATGATCGAGGCAACTGGGTCTTTGGATTTCAACGAAAGTTAGGGTTTGCTCAACCAACTACAGCAGAACTTCTAGCCTTACTCATAGGTCTATGGTTGTATAAACAGTTTGACTTCACTAAAGTCACTGTGTATACAGATTCGCTAGAGGCATATCACTTGGTCATGAGAGATGGTGGTGGCAATCATCCATTGAGAACAGAGATTCATGAGATTCGAGACTTTGCTCTACTCCGACTGGGACATTGAACTATAATATGCACCGAGAACTACGATTAGGTGTGCTGATTATCTAGCACGAGATGCTCATTGTTTAGTTCAGAACTTGGTAATTTTGCCAGTTCCCCATTCAGGGTGTACTTCCCTACTTAGGGCAGATCTCCTTCCCCCTTTTGATGTGGTTCATGTAATGTAATTTAAACTTTCCAAGTTAGCTTGGCCATTGCAATACAAAAAACAAAAAAATATATTATCAGAAAAATCAATGGTTAAAAGTTATTAAAATTATTTTGATAATTTTTCCGTTTTTAGTCCCAATTTAATATATTTACTTTTAATCTCAATTAATCAAAACAAGACATTTAAAACTCAGTTATTATGACAAAATACCCAATTAAAGTATAAAAATATATAATAAAATAGGGATTTATCAGAGATTAAACAGTACAGTGATGTAGTTTTAATTAATGGGCTGACTTTCAACACAATGTGCGCCGAAAGTTTATTTGAAATTAGGTTTATGATAGGATAAACTAAAGACTAAATAGTGTGTATGTATCAAAAAAAAAAAAAAAAAAGACTAAATAGTGTGTTCTCAAAGTTTCGTTAAATGACTTAAATTCTTTTATACACATGGTTGAGAGTCACATAGCTTGATAACCATCATTTGCATATGAAAGCAAAATATGCCGTTTTCATATTTTGAAAAGTGTGAGATGAACATTGAGACAATATAACATACAACTGTTTCCTAACTCTAGGTCTCATGAACAGTTGAGATCAAACAATAAGGTAATGTAATTTTAAAAGCAATACTAGCATACTGCGCTTTTTTATCCTAGATGCAAAGAAAATAAAATGAACATAAATATAATTTAATTCTTTGCATAATTTTTGTTTCTTTGAATTAAATAGGTAGATATTAATGACCTCAAGTTATAGCTGGGATTAAACATGTAACCTCCCTCTTATAAGAGAGTTTTTATGTCCTTTTCATTGCAATGAAGCTCAACTAAGAGAATTGGAGAAACTATATATGTGAGGTTTGGATAAAATTTACCACCCCTTAATGTAAAATGGTGAGTGATTAAATATACAAAACTTAACCTTGAAACTATCAGCCTGTTTAGCTAATATATGAGCACAATTTAGAAACGCTAAGCAAAAAATCAGAATGAATAATCCAGTTGCTTGCGATACGACATGACAACAGGGGTGGTTTCTTCACTAAATCTCTCGTACACAATCGGATAATACAATGATGGTTCCAAATTAACATGTGATTACTGTTTTGATTTCTGCAATATATATATGATTGCAAAAATCAATTCTCTGCTTTCTTTCTCACCACATCAAGAAAATGAAATCCCAGTTGTAAGTTCTGGTGGGCCCAATGCCAGGAGTTACATGAGAACGTTACATTCCCTTTTGAATGATGTGGCTGTCAAACAAAATTTAAGAGTTAAAATTAGCATTTTCAACTGTTCCGGCAACATTGCTTTGCTTTTTATATTTTCAGAGGGGCATTGATAAGCCACTACTATAGAATCAGGATATAATCACCCTCAAGGACGTCCCAAATTTAAAATTGGGTGGTTAAAAAGGGAGGCGGTGGCATTTTCGTAATTATATGTATGCAGGGAAACCTTTAGGCGTCCCAAATTTGAATTTGAGATGTCTAAAGTGCTTCCAGGCGCGAAATATAAATTTTGTAAATCGCGAAATATAAATTTTGTAAATTTTTTTAGCACTAAGAGTTGGGATTAGACATCCCAAAATTATTTTGGGACGCTTAAAGTCCCAACTTTAGGCGTCCCAAATGGCATTTGGGATGCCTAAAGGTGTCCGCTGTGCGCATGTCAGACACTTGTCTGACATGCGTCTTCTCAATCCCATTCCCCCTCCTCACATGCGTCTTAATCCCATTCCCTCCTCCCTCCTTTTTTGACCCAAAACTTTACTCTTCTTCCTCCTCCCCCCACCGTCGGCCTCTAGTTCTTTTCTTGTTCTTCAACTCCTCCCTTCTTCAACTACTCTTTCTTTCTTCAACTTCTCCCTCCTCCACTTGAAGTCCATTGAAGGACGCACGCACCAGAGGCCACCCTTCTGCAACTTCACCTCCTCCACAGTGTAGGTTTTTGCTCTCCTCCACCTCCTTCCTTCCATTGTCGTCTACACCACCGTAGTTCTTTGCTTTCTCCACCTTCCGGTGTACCTCCCCACCATGCATACACCTCTGATCTCCAACGTCTTCTCTACCTCTCCAGCATACATAGCAGTGGGCGCCCCCTTGATCAGGTTAGTTTATTTTCTTCTTGTTTTTTTTGTAACAGAATGGTATATTTTCTTTTTGAAATATAAATTTACTTGAATAAATTAAAGTAAAACTTGCAATGTGACAAGCTTAGGCAATAAGAAATATCACTTTAATTGTACTTATATATTGCTTATATTGAAATGGTTGAGATTAGCCTGGTGTGTTTGGTGTGCTTATATTGCTTAAATTCTATTCGGGAACTCCACTGCAATGGTTTATTTTCTTTTTTAAATATAAATTTACTTGAATGAGTAGGGGTTATTTTAATTTTAATCAAGGGAAAATTCCACATAAAGTTGCCTCAAAGAGGAAAATTCTAAATTTGGTTGTTAAACTCAACAAATCCCTAATTAAGTTATTCACCCAATTTAGAATTTTAAAATATAAGCAAAATGACTTCATTGCACTCTCATAGTCTTCTCTATCCTCTCTATCCTCTCTTTAGTTATATTGTTGTGTAACTTAGTTTTGTGTATATATATTACCATTAATTAGTATATATAATAAAATAAAATATGATTTGTTTAAATTAAAGAAATTATTGTATTCCAAACGAATTATGAAGAAGAATTCAAGCTAAAATTAAAAAGAAAACCATAACCCCAATATTCATTAAATGATTTTTATCTAAATATTTTCAATAAAACAATTTTATTTTTAGAAGAACTCAACTTAAAATTGTTTTGTTAATAAAAGATAATCAAAATTCATAAATGATAGAATTTTGACTTTTGCGATATATAGTTTGGTTTTTAACGTTGATGAAACTCGTTTTTTTTTTTAAAATTCCATTAATGAAAATCTTTGATATATATAATATCATAGGAGTCAGACTTTTTGTGATCAACAAAGTTTAATTTTCTTCTCATATAAAAAATTCAGGTAGAAATTAAAATTTTGTATTGTCAATATTCAACTAAAAATCATCTAATTGTAATTGGGGTTTTGCTTTCTTTCTTTTTTTTCTTTTGGCTTGCATTATTCTAGAGTATCCTTCCAAACCTCAAAAAAATTCTTTAATTTAATCTTATTATATTTATTTTATTATACATTAATGTTTATATACATATACTTATTAAAAAAACAAGTTACATAGCACTGAAACCCTTTTAAGAGGAGAGAGGAGACTAGGAGGGGACAATAAAGTTATTAAGCCCATATTTTAAAATCCTAAATTGGGTTGATAACTTAATTAGGCAATCCCATCATATGTCGTTGACAATTGTACTAAACGTGTGAATGTTATTAGGAATGCCTTAGGTGGTAACAAAATGGATCATAGTTGGATGAATGCTTTGAGAACTAGTGAAGAATATGAGAAAGGGGTGGAAGAATTTATTGAATTCGCTAAAAAGAATGCTGTTGCAAAAAATGGGAAGTATTTTTGTCCTTTTGTCAATTGTTTGAATGAGAGTCAACGGGATGTTGATGTCATAAAGGATCACCTACTTTGTGATGGAATAAATCTGCGATACACAAGGTGGATATGGCATGGTGAGGAAGTAACAGATTGTCCATCACACAAGAAGGAAGATGTGGATATCATAGGTGAAGATAGAATGGAGAAAATGATTCACGATGTTAAGGCAGAATCCTTTGCGCAATCGCAGGAGTATGACAACCTGCGGAGTGATGCAGAGACACCATTGTACCGTGGGAGTAAGTACACGCGGGTGATGGGAACATTACATTTGGTTAACTTAAAGGCAACTTGTGGGTGGACCGATAGTAGTTTCATATTGCTGCTGAACTATTGTGTGATATGTTTCCAGAGGATAATGTACTTCCAAATCATATGTATGAGGCCAAGAAAATCCTGTCTACGATGGGTATGGAGTTTAAAAAGATACATGCTTGCCCTAATGACTGCGTACTGTACAGAAATGAGTATGGAGGTCTTAGTGAGTGTCCTAAGTGTAAAACTGCAAGATACAAAGTGAAAAGAGATGGTGGTTGTGGCGATGTGACAAGTAAAAGGCAACCTTTAAAGGTTATGTGGTATCTTCCAATAATACCACGTTTTAAACGTTTGTTTGCGACTGCAATAAAAGCGAAGAAGTTGAGATGGCACTCTGATGAGAGAATATCTGATGGGTAATATCTTCGGCACCCAACTGACTCTCCACAATAGCAAAAAAATAGATGAAATGTTCCCTCAATTTGGCAGCGAGCCGAGAAACCTTCAGCTTGGGTTGTGTACAGACGGCATCAATCCGTATGGAACTCTTACTAGCACACATAGTGCATGGCCGGTTCTCCTTGTAATATACAACTTGCCTTCCTGGCTATGTATGAAACGTAAGTATATGATGCTATCTATGATGATTTCTAGACCAAAATAGCCAGGGAATGATATTGATGTCTATTTGGCGCCTTTGATTGAGGACTTGAAGAAGTTGTGGGAGGAAAGCGTAGATGTGTTTGATGCTTATAAGAAGGAGTCTTTCAAGTTACGTGCAATGAATTTCACAACGATAAACGAATTCCTTGCGTACGGAAACTTGTCAGGGTACAGCGTGAAGGGTCATAAAGCATGCCCAATATGTGAAGCAGACACACACTTCCAACAACTAAAGCATGGAAGAAAAATTGTCTACCTTGGCCACAGGAGGTTTCTTCATCGGTTCCACCCATATTGTAGGCTAAGAAAGCGTTTTAATGGCTTACCGGAGCATGGAATGGCTCCAAAGTCATTAACCGGAGAGGAAGTTTACAGTTTAGTGGAAAGTATCAATGTCACTTTTGGTAAGAATCAGAGGTTTGCAGGTGAGAAGAACATATAGAAGAAGAGATCCATTTTCTTTGATCTTCCATATTGGCCTTAGCTTGACGTGAGACACAGTATTGATGTGATGCATGTGGAGAAGAATGTTTGTGATAGCCCTATCAGTACGCTTTTGCACATACTAGGGAAGACTAAGGATGAGATTAGTGCAAGATTAGACCTTGTTGATATGGGAATAAGAGAATGGTTACATCCACAACTAAGAGATGATGGTAGGAGGGAATACATGGAGCCAGCAGCGCATACACTATCAAAAGCAGAGAAAAGAAGTTTGTGTGGGTGTTTGCATGAAATTAAGGTGCCGCAAGGGTATTCCTCGAATGTGAGAAGATATGTCTCAATGGATAATTTGAAGTTAGTGGGAATGAAGTCCTATGATTATCATGTGTTGATGCAACAACTATTACCGGTAGCTATTAGAGGCATAATGAAAGATGAAGTACGAACCACTGTAACAAGATTGTGCGTTTTCTTCAATGCTATCTGTAAAAAAGTCATTGACACTGATAAGTTGGATGAACTGGAAAATGAGGGTTACATTATTTTGTCAACACTAGAGATGCATTTTCCTCCTTCATTTTTTGATATAATGGTGTATTTGGTAGTTCATTTGGTAAGGGAGGTAAGGCTCTGCAGTCCAGTTTATGTAGTTGAGGAGGCTATGGAGTTTTGCAAAGATTATATGTCAGGGAAGAAGGAACAATCTCGGCATGAAGAGGGGAGAAGTAAGGGAATACGAGGACTGAAAGTAAAGAATGTTCCTCATGAAGAGGTGTTGCAAGGCCACTTGTATATCCTGAATAATATGGAAGAAGTTCAACCTTACATAGATGAACATAGAAAGATTTTGAAGAACAAGAATCCAATGAAGAATGACATGCAGATTGCTATTGAGCAAAACAAGACATTCATGCAGTGGTTCGAGGAAAACGTTTTGCACGAGACCGGTATGTCTGAAGCAATCGAGTGGCTAGCTTGGGGGCCTTCGTTTCAGGTCATTACTTGGACCGGTTATGATATAAATGGCTATTCTTTCTATATGAAAGAGCAAGATGACAGAAGTACCATGCAAAATAGTGGGGTCATGGTAGAAGCTGAAGCTATGCACTTTTCCAGTTCGAGAGACAAAAACCCCATATTAGCTTCTATGGCCTATTATGGAGTTATAGAAGAAATATGGGAGATGACATACAACAAGTTCAAAGTTGCTTTATTCAAATGTAAGTGGGTTAGCAATAATGCTATGGTAATAGATAAACAATTTGGATTTGTCTCAGTCAATCTTTGAAGAGTTGGCTATAGAGACGAGCCTTTCATTTTAGCAAGCCAGGTGAAACAAGTGTTTTATATCATCGATCCTGCGAGCAAAAACATGTCCATTGTCCTTAAAAGTAAAAAATAGAAGTATGGTGATCCGACCTTCAACCTTGATGACACACCACCTTTCACAACAACTCCACCTCAAACAAATGAAGTAGAATTAGTAGATGATGACGAATATGCTGTAAGAAATGACCATGGTGAAGGACTATAGGAAACAATATAGAGTAAGACCTTAATTTATAAACGAGAACTATGTGTTTTTTTTTTCTGTTTTACTTCCCGCTTAGTTTATTTCATTTTTATTGCAATTTATTTACGTTTTTTATGATACTTTTTGTGTTAATAGGAATATGGACAACTCTAGTGATGACGAGAGGCGTAGAGATGACGAAAACCCTAGCAATGACGAAAGGCCTAGAGATGAACCCGTTGCAAGAAGGAGGGTTAGAGGCTATACAAAGATGGGAGCATTGTTGCACGTCATGAACATCAACAGGAGAGGCTGCATATAGACTTCGATGACAATTTGAATCCAGTTGGTCCTGAGGAAGACCACTTCATTAGCTATGTAGGGTTTTTGGGTCGAAGAAAAATGTGCATTACCTACGATAATTGGAGATTAGTTCCCCCAAAAACGAAAGACATGATTTGGCAGCAACTTTTGGTATATAAGTTTTGATGCATATATGGTAATTCTAGCTTTGTTCTTATTGTTTCAAATGTAATAATCTTATGTTTTACCTTGTAGTAAACATACGATGTCCCAGACACCAGGGAGATGTATAAACACTGGATGGATGAGGTTCGTGTATGATGGAAAGGTTTCAAGAACAAGCTAACAGCATGGTACATTCGAGGGGTCCTTAAGGGTCAGGATTTATGTGCACATTATTCGTATTTGTCTCCAGAGGACTGGAGGTTGTTTGCGGCATCACGAGCAGATCCTGAGTTTTTGGTAAGATTTCTGTCATCATGATATAGAGCTTTTAATTTTCATATACTTGATATCGTTGATTTATTTTTTGTTGTTTTTCATTCATAGAAATTAAGTGCAGCAAATGCACATAGGTAATCAGAAAATAAATATCAACATTACATGTCTTGTGGTGGATATCGGAAGCTTGAGCGGCAAATGATGCAAGAAGAGTTAGAGAAAATGAAGGAAGCAGCGAAATCTGATCCTAGCGTTGTTATCCAGACACCGGTACCTGCTCCACGTTACAAAAAATGGAAAGTAGGGAGGATTAAGGCTGGGAAGTACATAAATCTGGCTGTTGCTGAGGTTGCTGCAAGGATTGTAAGTAGTTATACCATAAGTCCCTAATTTTTTGCATATCGCGAGTGGTTTCGATACATTTACGATAAACTGTATGCTACAAGATGAACTGGAAGATCAGAGTAGCCAAGGTTCATTCAATCCAAGTAGACAGATGGACATCTTGTCAACGGCTATTGGGAAGGCAGATGACCTTGGTCGTGTTCGAGGAGAGACATGGGGAGTTAGTGCCACAAGGTATTTTGGACAAGACTCACGTTATTCATCATAAGCTGGACCTAGTAAGGACCTTGTGGCCAAGATTCGAGAGGACCTCGAACAAGAAATCGAGGCCAACCTTCGCGACAAGCTTCGACAAGAGCTGTTGCCAGAGCTTGAACTTGAAATGGCAAAGATGTTCGAAGCGCAAAGGGCACGGGACGAGCATAGAACTTAGGAATCCCCGGCCTTCAATAGCATAGAGGAAGTTACAACCCTCTGGAGGAACCACTTGGCGACCCTTCTCCCACTCCAGTGTCGGGAGACCCTTCCACCCTCTATTTGGATGATCCACTGTTGCGTGTTGTTGCTGATGCTCTCGTTCACACACGTGCTACCACCCACCATCATCAGCAAATTCCATAGGATTTTCGTAGGGTGAATGTGATGAGTGTTAGAAAGGGGGAAGAAGGTACAACCATCCCTGTTCCTAATCCAGAGGTTCGCACGTTAAGTCAAGCGATAGGATCTTTCATCCTTTGGCCTCACAATCTTATTGGTTCAGACGCAACACCTCCAATGGTAGGAATAAACTTACTATTACTGAAAATATATTGGCATCCTAATAACAATTTTTTTTGATGTTCTAAAAGGATGACGAAGATGCGAGGAAATGGCCCTGCTTAGCACGGCTGCAACAGATCTATAAGGGCATTAAACAAATTGACCTGAAGATGCCTCCAGGGATTGTGGGCCTTACATTGGAGTATCCCTACATGATTGACAATATAGATCTCAAGTAGTTTATCAGGTTGGAGGAGATAGATGCAGGCTGGGTGAAATTTGCAGTCCGGTAAGTTTTTTTTTTCTCAATTTTCTCATAGAATTCATTTAGTGGTTTTTTGATTTCATACATTCAATAATTCATTCCTTATTTTAATTCTATTATATCACCTTCCACAGTCTCTGCACAAACATGGAAAGACGTGATTGGTATGGATTCTTATGTCCTGCGAATATGACAGGGGATACTTGTACTGTGGCGTATAGGACTCACTATGTCGGCTACCCAATGGGAGAGACCAAACTTCGTTGTTATCTAGCACCCATTGTTCAACGGTTCGTATTTTCATTTTGTCAATTTAAGAAGTTTAATAAATAATTGTCTTCTCATCAAACTTCATTTTAATGTATACATGTTGTTAAAGTTACCACTGGAGTTTATGTGTTATATGTCCCCGCCGCAACATAGTCTATTAGTTTGATCCCTTGAGTAAAAAGCCAGACAAAGATACAAAATCCGTCTTCGACACATAAGTTATTCTGTTTGTATTTCATTGACTCTTAAAAAAATGAATAGTTCTAATTTCTATTCATTTTGATTTTCATGATAGTGCTTGTCAAACATATAGAGTCCTAGGTGGGTCACGCGAGGGTACAGTTGTTAAAAAGCCAAAGTGGTTTTATCCGATAGTAAGTAGTTTCGATCCAAGCTAATTGTTTCATTGACGGTCCTTTTAGACACACCTTTATTGATTTTAACAACCAATTGCATCCCTTTGATTTAAAGTGCCCTCGGCAACCTGGCAACACTAAATACGGATATTATGTTATACTTTATATGTATAACATCACTCAAAGTGGAATTACTAGCGATTTTGAAAAGGTAATCGCTTCTTCATTCTCAAATGATAATATTTTTGGTGTTCTAATTGAAATGCTAATTAATTCATTTGCTTGAGATTCATTTCATCAAAGCTTACTTTCTAATTTTCAGATTTTTGATAATGAAGATGCCTACCTACATGAAGACCTTGATTTGATCAGAGATCTTTTGGCTGGACATCTTTTTCAACATATAGGGCAGTAAAATTTTTATTTTATATCAATTTGTAGTTGTGTGATGACAGCGTTTTGACACTTTTTTGTTGTTATTGTTGATATATATAGTAGTAGGTTGTATGAGTTGTTATTGTATGTATATATAGTAAATATTGTAGTGCTGGATGTCCTTACCATTTTGTAATGGACAGTGTGATTTATGAATCCATCTTATATTCTGTTTCTGTAGTTTGAATTCGCTGGGTAATACAGAATGTAAATTATGGTATAAAAAAAACCTAACCTTTAGACATCCCAAATTAAGAATTGTGATGTCTAAAGTCTTTAGAAGTCCCAAATGATATTTGGGACATCTAAAGTCCCACACTGGGGGACTTTTGACGTCCCAAATGTCATTTGGGACGTCTAAAGTCTCATTTTAGATGTTCCTTTTGTTTGGGACGTCTATTCTTACAACTGTTAGAGCAAGCGTTTCACCCAAGAGGGGGGTGAATTGGGTGATACTAAAAATTTCGTTGCAAATATGAAAGCTTGATGGTGAATATAATGCAGTAAAGAGTAAGGAGAAATATCACCGAAGTGTACGCCGGGAGTTATATTGGTTCAGCCACAACTACTTTAACCTACGTCCAATCCTCAGAATATCTCTAAGAGTTTCACTATAACTTCTAAGATTCAGTGGGTTCTTGGCACCTCAGTACAAGCAAGTTCCTTCGCCTGGATACTTGCTCCCCCTTACAAGTTGTAATCCAATCCCAACTCAAGGTTCCACAACCTTAAGTTACCTCAATAACTAATATTGAGTTTGAATGAAATATCTCTCTCACAGAGTGAATAAGAATCACTGAAGTACAGAATTACAAATATGTGTAAAAAATAGAGTATTGAAACGTGAACTTGATAATGTGTTCGTGTGTGTGTTCTTGTTATCCTTCTCTGTTTGGATATTCCCATATATATATATGTGTTGGTAGTGATCATTGGAACATTTTCTTCTCGCCCGTTAGAGCATGCGCAGCCAGTGTTGACTTTTCCAGTATTTGAAAAATATCCGTTTGCGGTAGGTAGCGTTTGAACGTTGCATTTGACTTTCCTTATTTGGTAAAATCACTTCATTGTTTATTTGCGGATATGCTAAGAATACCAATACAATGAAGGGTTAATCACATAGGAAACAAATCAATGAACGTTGGAATGATTTCTGAATTTTTGTACTTGTATACTCGAGTATTCATTAACTTTACTCGAGTACTTACTCGAGTATCATCGTGAGAGTAATGATAGCAAGTTAACAAATGAACATCACATAATTCGGGTAGTGCATGAAGTAAATAAATTTACAAACCTTAAAAATACTTATTTACTTGGATACTTACTCGGGTATGGTACACTTTTCTTCATAGGTTACTCTTGTAGCAACTCGAGTAATATCTCAAATAAACTTTAGGTTACTCGATGCTTCACTCCAGTAATGTTGGCAGGATTACAAGGCTGAGAGCACTACAAGTTGCTTACCTGGTTACTCGAGTACTTACTCGAGTAAACATCAATTTTCTGCATAGCTTACTCGGTAGATACTTCAAGTGCTATATAAATAACTCTGCATATTACCCGATTACTGACTCAAGTAATCCATTTCAAATATTTGATAAAGATTAATTGAATACCTGCATACTTGAGTAGTGCCTCGAGTGAAGTGTGATAAAAGCATATCAAGTTAATTGAGTATTACCTTCAAGTTTTGCTTACCACAGTAGGTTACTCGAGTAGCTCCTCGAGTAACATTGGCATGATTGAAAATGCCGAGAGCAACCTATTTCTTGAGGCAGGTGACTCGAGTACAGACTCGAGTAACGTTGGCAAGCCGAGAGCAACTAGAAGTCATTTACCTGGTTACTCGAGTACTCACTAGAGTAACATTGGCAAGCCGAGAGCAACTGCAAGTGATTTACCTGGTTACTCGAGTAGCTACCCGAGTAACGTTGGCAGGCCGAGAGCAACTGGAAGTCTTTTACCTTCTTACTCGAGTACTTACTCGAGTAATGTTGGCAGGTTACTTGAGGGTTGACTCTGATTACTTCAAGTTTCTGTCTCATTAATCGAGTAACCCTTTAGAAAATTTGCCAGTGATGAAGTTTCTTAGCTTTTTCTCTTGGCCTTTCTTTATTACTCCAATGCTTACTTCAAGTGATAATTTGCCCTGTTATTACTTTGTTCAAACTTATTTGTTTATCAAATCTTTTTCATACCATCCTTTGTTATCATCAAAACATGAGAGATCTAACAACAACATACTACACCCCCAACATATACGTTCCCCCGTTTTGGGACGTTAAAGGTGCCAAATTGTGGACGTTATAGCCCCTTTTTGTAGTAGTGAGCCAAACAAAACTTTCGAATATATACATATGAGTCATGATGATGCTGCTGAAACAAAATCTGATCTCCTAAATTTTTTTTAAAAATAGAAGGGCATTTTTGTCATTATGATGGTGCTGAAACAAACATTAAAATTCACATTTTAGAAGAGTAGAGACAAAGAACTGAAAACCCCATAGATATTAAATCATATTTAGTGCCACCAAGCTACCAACTGTTCTTTGTTTTCAATTTACATAAAATAGATGTATATTGCTAATTAAATATTTCATTAATTTTAGGACAATTACAACCTTTCTTTGATATCATATTTTCATATTACTGATATAATTATCTTATTTAAATTTTTGGGCCTTCATAATATAAAACTGTTTTTTTTCATAAAAACAAAGCTCACACTCAGTACCAATGCATCCTAAACCCCTTTGACTGCCAGTAATCTACAAACTTCTCTTTATTGTTAAACTATATTATATGATTAAAATATTAATTTGCTTAATATAATTATTTATTATTATTTTCTTGGGCCATTACAAATATTTGGTATGAATCAAGTCTCAAGTTTGTATCTAAGCACACATAAGCTAATGACATTTTATAGATGTAGTTAAGCTTGAAGGAGAGGAAAATAATGGGGCATTAGAATATTTAATGAGATATTAGGCTTTATGATAGAAAAACAATGGGCCATCAATATAGCGTGTTTTATAAGTTTAATCAAATGGCTCAAATTCCTTTTGACGAAGGGTTAAGATAAGTGAACAAGAACGTAACATTTTAGTAATTTTGAAAAGTGTGATTTGAATCTCGAGATGGTGTGATGTATAGCTATTTTTGAGGTATAACGAATGGCTGAGATATGATTAAACAACTAATGTAACTCAATTTTAAAAGCAATACTAGCGTGTCCCTTACACTTGATGTCATGTAACTGAAATTAACATAAATTTAATTTATTCATTATATAATTAATTGTGTTTGGTTTCATACAAAAGATCATTCCCTTCTATAGTCATAGAAACTTGTGTTCTTTCTCTTATAATTTATACATTGTATGCTATTCAAAATTAGTGGAGTGTGACAATAACACATACATTGTATGAATATTAAGGTTATAAGGTGAAGAAGTAGCGTGAGATGAAAGTTTCATATGATGATAGGTTTACGATAAAGAAGGATGAGCTATCACATCATTGTGTTTCTCAAAATCTTATCTTGAGTTCCTTAGGATGAATTAATAACAATGTAAAGTTCCCAAGTAAGGATGAGCCAAATGAAAAAGTAATTGTTCCACACAAAGGGTTATCACCGGTTTCAGCTATATCTAGTAGGCTTAATGGGGTCTACATCAAGAGACCATATGAAAAGGATATTGACCCAGATACGACTAAGGTGACGTCAACTCTTCATTGATGATAGTGAAGCTTCAGTCAAGCAGAAAGGAAAAGCTGTTCAGTCCCAAAAGGGGCGACGAAGAAATATGCGGGCAATTAAAAACTATCTTTGACGTTCCACCACTGCAAATAGGCTCGGTACATCAGGTAGTTCTTTGGCTCCTGGTGAAATTGATTTTCCAGAAAGCTGGTTTATTGTAAGCGACAGTTGTCATGAGGTTCAATCAAAGTCTTCTTTCCAAATCGTCGATGGTTGGATGGAACCAACCACCGGTTCACCATAAATCTCTTAAGTTGGAACTGTCAAGGCCTTGGGGTTGCCTTGAGAGTCAAGAATTTAAAGGAAGAATGCTTCCGGAAAAAACCCCATATAGTCTTCTTGATGGAGACTAAACAGAAGGCAAGAGTAGTAAGGAAGGTAAGAAGGAGTTGTGGTTTTACTGAAGAATGGCTTGTTGACCCAGTAGGTAGAAGTAGGGGCCTTGCACTCTGGTGGTCCGATTTGGTTACGGTAAACTACTAGTATTGAATCTACTGAATTAACTACTTTGGCATATATTACTTTTATCTATGGCCTACCTAACAAAGATGTAAGACTTTTGTGCTGGCAAGAAGTACGCAGGATTGGTAGAAATATTAATTCTTCTTGGCTTTGTCTTGGGGATTTTAATGATATCCTATCTCAAGATGAGAAGTGTGGGGGTAGACTGAGAGCTTAGAGAAAGATACTTAATTTTATATTCTTTGTGGTAGATTGTGAACTATCAGATCTAGGTTTTAATGGGCATCGCTTCACTTAGTGTAATAATAGGGAAGGCCTGGATACTATTCGAGAATGGATTGACAGGGCACTGGGCAATTTACAGTTAAGAGAGCAGTTCTAGAATATCAAGTTTTTAACAAAGAGCCAGTTAGATCCAACCATCATCTGCTTTTTATTCAATGCCAGCTTAATTCTCAACGAAAGAATCGGGTTTTTAGATTCGAGTCAGCTTGGGCTTCACATGGTAATTTTCTACAAGTTGTGTGAGATAGCTGGCGGGCAATACCAGTAAGTGACCAATCTTCCATTGAATCTTTTGTCTGTAAATTAACGAGATGCAGGAATGATCTGTCAAAGTGGAGCAAGAAGGAATTCCTGAACAACACCAAGCTGATTGAGCAATTAAAATCTCAACTTGCTATTCTTACTCAGGGTGATCTGAACCCTATGAGCATGCGAGCTATGTCTGATGTCAAAATGGAACTTTAGAGAATTCTAGATTTGGAAGAGCAATTCTGGTGGCAACGTTCACGTATTAATTGGCTAGAAGTTGGTGACAAAAACTCCCGATTCTTTCATCTTTCTACTATTAAGCGGAGATAGAGGAATAGTATCTTATGTATTAAAGATGACTATGGCAATTGGATAATGGAGAAACATGCAATTACACAAAACATTGCTAGCTTTTTCCAAAATCTTTTTGCTACATCTGGTTCACGAGCAACGGATGCAGTCTTGGGTTTCATTGATTCTAAAATCTTAGCTGATATGAACCTAGGTCTTATGATGCCTATTTCAAAGGAGGAAATTAGAGCTGCTGCTTTTAGCCTTGGGAGCTCAAAGGCACCAGGGCCTGACGGTTTCTCAGGTAAATTTTACCATTCTGCCTGGGCTGAAATTGGCGATTCTATATGTACTATGGTCCAAGATTTTTTTTCAGGAAAATCTATGCTAAATGGGATTAACGAGACCAATATTACACTTATCCCCAAAATTGAGAAACTTGAACATGTGTCTCACTTCTGTCCTATTGGGTTGTGTAATTTCTCATATAAGATCATTTCAAAGCTCATGGCCAACAGAATGTGCCTGTTGCTTGATGCTTGCATATCTCAGAATCAAAGTGCATTTATACCTGGTCACTATATTCATGATAATATTATTATTGCTCATGAGGTCTATCATTATCTTCGTCGTAAGAAATTTGGGGGTAAGTATGAATTTGCCCTTAAAATGGACATGAGCAAGGCATATGACCGGGTCGAGTAGGATTTCCTAGAACGTGCTCTTTTGCAATATGGGTTTTGTAATGAGTAGGTATCTCTTATTATGAAGTGTGTGAGCTCGGTTAGATTGAACATATGCATTTCTGGAGAAAATATGAGCTCTTGCTCCCCTGGTAGGGGCCTACGTTAGGGGGACCCTCTCTCACCGTACCTGTTTATTTTGGTTGCTGAGGTACTTTCCATCATGATAAGTAAGAGCCAACATGGTAGATAGATTAAGGGAGTCAAATTAAGTCTTGCATGTCCTATGCTTACTCATAGCTTCTTTGCTGACGATGCCCTATTATATATGCATGCTAGTCAGAGAAACTGTACTTGCAAATATCCTCAATATGTAATGTATTGCTTCTGGTCAGGTGGCTAACCTTGATAAATCCAGTATTTTCTTCTCTGCCAATACTCTATAAGTTAAAACTATGGTTGGTAACACTCTAGGCATTCCTGCAACTGAGGATCCAGGAAAATATCTTGGTATTCCAAGTGTCTGGGGAAAGACAAAACATCATGCAGTAGTATACATCAAGACACGAGTAGCAAGTAAAATTCAAGGATAGGGGCATTCTCTTTTATCCTATACTGGAAGAGAGGTTATGATTAAAGTAGTTCTCCAGGCAATCCCAATTTATCCTATGAATTGTTTTAAGTTCCCTCTAAAAACATGCAGGGAGATAAATAGCCTTATTGGTAATTTTTGTTGGGAGGGTAAGGCCTTTGAGGCAAAACCCACTGGAAAGCTCGGGAGATTCTTACTATTGGAAAGAGTAATGGTGGCATGGGTTTTCATGATCTTACTATTATGAATGATGCATTTTTGGCTAAAATAGCATGGAGATTAATGGTAAGACCTAATGATTTATGGGCTAGGGTGTTGAAAAGTGTGTATTTTCCCAAGGTTGAGTTCATTGATGCTCATAATGGGTATAAGGCCTCATGGTGCTGGTCTAGTATTATTGATGGCAGATATTATCTTAAAAAGACCTTCGGTGGGATGTTGGTGATGGTTCTTCAATCAGAATATGGGAAGACAACTGGATACCAAGTATTAATTTCCCAGAGAAACCGACAAACAATGATGATTTTTATGTCACACATGGTAGAGTTTGAGACTTAATTGTTAATGGTGAATGGGATCTTACTCCCATAAACCAATATCTGACAGAAGAAGTCAAGTGTGCAATACATGAAATCCTTATCCCATCCAATGGATTGAAAGACAAACTGGTGTGGACCAAAGCTCAAAATGGAGAGTACTAGGTGAAGTTAGGGTGCCACCAGGGGAAGGAAATAACCTCTGCCCATACCACTAAAGCTGGCTCCTCTACAGTCATTTCCACAACCTGCTGGAAAGTGATTTGGAAAATTAAAGTTATCCCAAGAGTACAGCAGTTTATTTGGTGGGTTCTTAGCAATGTTATTACTACTAATGCAGCTCTCTTTAGAAGGAAAAAATCTCTGGTTAGTCAATGGCCTATTTGTGAATTGATAGAGGAAACTATTGAGCACTTATTTTTTCATTGCCCATAGACTAGGTGTATTTGGTTTGGCTGCACGCTATCTGCTAGAATTGATGCATCTAATGTGTCTAATCGTACTGCCTGGTGGATACATATGATAGGCACGGAGTTGTTGATGAAGCAGGATATTTCTTTAATCTGTTGGATCTTGTGGTTCATATGGAAGCAATGAAATGATAAGGTCTTTAACCATAAAGAACCCAACCCCTTTGTTGTTATTGAAATGGCTATGGAGAGCAACTTTGAATATTGGATTACCTGTGATAATTTGAACTTGGGGATGGAGTCACTGAGGTGTACTAATCATTCCACTATTAATTGGATCCCTCCCTCTACAAGTAACTTGAAAGTCAATTGTGATGGGGCATTCAAACCTAGTAATGAAGATGCTGCTATTGGGGTGATATGCCGAGATAACCTTGGATAGTTCAAGTGGGGTTATGTGGATAAAATGAAATCTATCTCTGCATTCATGACTGAAGCTTTGGCATTAAAAAGGGCATTGTTGTTAGCCATGGACTTGGGACATAATAAAGCTGTTTTTGAAACTGATTTCCTTCCCTTGCTCACTTGTGTTGTTACTAAAGCACTAGATTTGTTTGATTGGAGGAGTAGAAGTATTGTTCAAGACATCATATGCCTTCTTTCTTCTGAGGTTGGGTTCCCTCTGTCATTTACCCCAAGATGAGGTAACCATATAGCTAATTTACTTACAGCTGATGCTTATAAAGGGGTGTGCCCTATAGGGTGGGTTTTTGAACTAACACCTTCTTTGACGTCACTTCTAACCTTAGATGCCTAGGAGGCTTGTGAAGGTGCTGATGGTACTTCTATTCCCACCTCTTGAATGGGTGGTGACTAGTTTTATTTTTCATTTAAACTTGGTTTGTTTGGTTTGTCATGTTAATTTTCTGTTGTTATTTTTGGGATTGACTTCTTTTATTGTATTAGATATGCTTTTGCAATATTAATAGAAGTACCTTTTGAGCAAAAAAAACATGAGTGAGGGGGGGAGAGGGAGAGAGGTCTTGAAGAAACACAAGAACACAGAGAGCATAAGAGATTCAAGAAGCAAAGATAAGGTGAGTTGGTGATAATTTCCACTTGTTCTTTCCTTCTAGTTCATGGAAACTCTCTCCTAATCTTTATGCCTTCTTGAAACACACATGTAGCAAGCAAAATCAAGAGCAAGAAGGAAGAGAGAGGGAACGGTTTTTGTGCCTAGAGAGAGAAAGCAAGAGGTAATCACACTAAACCTTGTTATCTTATTGATTCAAGGTTGTTTGTTGTTTGTGGGTGATTTGTGGCTTTGGTTGTTTTGGTCTTGTAACTTGGGAAGCTCAAACCCTAATAGGTTATTTTGCCCAAATTAACCCTAATCATGATTAATAAGTGTTTAAAGGCTTAATCATGGGATTACAAGTCAAAAGAAGGTGCTTTATGGATTGAAAACAAACAACATCATTTTCCCTCACAATTCCATAACTTTCTGCCAGACCGAAAACTGGGTGTTTGGGCTGAAATTTCATTGATTTAGTGATTCCATTGTGTTAAGAATGGAAAATTGTGTAGGGAACATGTGAAATATGAAGTGTGGGTGTGAAATGACAATTTTATCCGTAAAACCCAAACCTAGTGGCTGCCAGGGGTATTTTTGTAATTTGGGCATGAATTTGACAAATCTAAGGTAAAAAATGGATTCTGGACATGAAATTGTGTAGGAATGGGCCATGTCATAATTTTTGGTAAAGTACAGTTGGATCGGGTATAAAGGAGCTTAGACACCCCAGGGGCATTTTGGTCAATATGGGATTTTGAGTTAAGATAACCAACAATATGATTTATAAATGAGTAATAACTCATTTATTATAAATTTGGAATTTTAGGATATATCAATAGGCCGAGCCGGACAGACAGTATTGGCCAGACAAACAAGTAATGAAAGGGCAATTTCATGTAATAACTCTATCTCTCGTATACTATGTGAGTGTTTATATGCTTTGTGTATGTCATATTCTGTGATATGAATAATGAACACACACTATATGTAGCTGTGGTGCCAGAAAAGCACAAGTATCGTCCGGTGGGAAAAGCACAAGTACCAGCCGGCCTAGTGAGGACCAAGCTATGATATACACAGTGCCTGGGGTACATTACCTAGCTGTGGTCTGTGACACAGTTGAGGTACAGGAGATATGTAGGGTCCAAATGGTCATTTGGCCCTGAACAATATGCACACATAGGTTTACAATGTTATTGTTATGTTTTACTATGTAGTGCATTGTATATTTAATTATCGCATTTTATATGATTGATAGCCTGTTACTACTGAGATTCTTTCGAATCTCATCCCTTTCCATAATGTATAGTGCATTCAGCAGTAAGAAGCGACTTTAAGGGAAAAGTGGTAATTACCGGTAACTGAAGGTTTCAATTCAGATCAAGTGCTGATGTTGGTTATCTGCAGGCCTTTATTATATTTTAAGTCTGTAATCATTATGTACAGTTCCTGTGGGGAATTCATGTAATGTAATCAAGTACTTTTTATCAGTATTTTTATGCTATGTCTGTATGCCCACCGAACTTCGCACAAATACTTTGATAAATGAAAAAATAAAGATGGGGTGTAACACTACACTAGTACAAAATCAGCTTTTTAGACCGCCCTTTTTAGAATTGATATGGAGGATAAGGTCTAAAAAATGTGGCCGATGGTATTTTTGTAAATATGATAAACTTTTTAGACCGATTCCTTGTAGGTGAGGTCTAAAAGGTATTTTCTAAACTTGATTTCTAGACAACCGGTCTAAAAGAAAATAAGATGATTTACAAAAATCAAATAAAAATATCTTTTAGACCTGATATTCAAAACAACCTGTCTAAAAAAAGATCAACTTTGAAACTAGGTTCTCGTGTTTGCCTTATTCTCTTACGGAAATCGCCGCGCTCTCTAAACTCGAAAGTTCGCTGTTGCTATCACTGAGGTTTGAATTCGAAACTTACCTCCTTTAGATTCCTTTAATTTGGTGCCCTATGAGCTTTCTCTATTGATATGCTTTTTTGATAGATTCGGGATTTTGTTTAATATGTTTTAGTTTTGATTGTCTATAATAAACATCCGCATGGTTCAAGAGGATTGAGGGCTGCGGGTGAGTTACAGATCCATTACCTTGTTCTTCCCTGCTTTCTGTTTTCTTTTGTTTGGGCAGCTAATGCTTTCATTGTCTATTATTTCAAAATTTCTTGTATGAGAAAGCATGAGCTAATGCTTTCATTGTCTACCATTGTTCCCAATTTCGAATATCTATCTTCATTCCAAACAAACGGATTTATTTTTTTTCCTTGTTTCGATTTGTTTATATTTTTCTAATCTTTTGCCCGAGTTCTTTCATTCTTGCCGCTGATTAGGATACTAATTGATTCGATTGTAAATCTGATTGTTTTTGTTTGATCCTCCTTCCTATTTTTTGATTTTTGACCATAAGTGTTAATCAAAGCAGAAAATCTGAGATTTAATATGAAGCGGTCAAGGAAATCGAATAGGGTTTCATGGGCTCTTGGATTTAATCTATGTCAGGTATATATAAATATATATGCCTGCAACAATCTTTTTCAAAATTTTGTTTGTTAGGGCAATTTTTTGTTTTCCTTTTTGTTGGTTGATTTGTAGCTCTTTAGGGTTCTACTGACGGAACATGGCATTCCACTGACAAAAAATTAATAAACTCTGAAGGGCAAAGTTATAATGTGCTCTTCTTTTGGATAAACTTTTTCATTAACATCTATAAGATTAAAATCAAGCAAGTTATTGAAGATATTATGTGTTGGTGGGGTGGACATATCTATATTGTGTAAGTTTATGATTTATCTTTACTTTTAGTAGCTGGCCATATATCTTTAAGTTATAGAAGATTCCACTTATAGAGATTTTCGTCTCTTTTCCGACTGCCTCGACTTGCTCGATTTGTCTTTTGATGATCTCAGTTGTCTTCGTCTGCTACTGAGACTCCGTCAGGTACCATTTCCTATCTTATCAACCAAACTATTATGTACAACAGACATGCAAGTATGCAACATTTTTTCTATCTATGGACAACATTGTTTCTATCATCCTCCTCCTCCTCCTCCTCAGGATATTTTGAACCAAAACTGGGCAAATATTTTGGTGGTTGTACATAATTCTTTCCATGTTATGAAATGTATCTCTTTGTACTCAAATCCATATTATATCCAAATTTTATCAACAACTCTGTTCTGTTTCCTCTGCACTATGCTATTTAAACACTAGAGATCTCTATGTCCTCAAATGCCACATTGTATCCAAGTTTTATCAATATCTCTATTCTGTTTCCACCGTTTTATCTTATTTTAAACTGAGGAAGTCATTATTTGGGGTTGCCCCTCTTGTGTGTGATGAACCCATGTCGTGTGAGTTCACAAAATAAAACTAGTTTTGAAAATATAGCGTAGTAGCTCAACCTAGGTCATTCTTGTGAGGAGATTAATTTCAAAGTTCCTAAATAATAAAGCAATAAATGCATTAAAGTTGTGAGAAATCATTTGAGAAATTGCATTTTTAATCTAATGAAGTAAACTAAGCTAAAACAATATTTTTGCATTTTTCGGTTTTTAAAACAAAGAAGCACGCAAAAGGAATTGAAATTAACACTAACAACAAGATAAATTCAATTAACTAATATAATGATGAAATGTGATTCCCTTGAGTTAAGGTTTTAGTCTTCCTTGCTTGCTAATTATATGAATTCAATAATATGAGTCAAGAGGACGGAACTAAGTTACCACTAGCTCCATACTTGCAATAATCATTTAATCCATTCTACCAAAGTAATTAAATGAATACCACCAAATAATTCAGACTCAAGGAGATGAATAATCAACTTCCAATTCTAGCTTGTAATTACTATTACAAAAGTTCAAAGCATTCAGTTTAGTCATTTACAACCCACTTAACCAAGTTGGAATAAACAACTCAACCTACTTCTAATTTGAATCATACAAAGCTTAATTAATCAAATCCTAGCTCAACCACCAAGTTTATTCACTTTGCATAGAACAATCTAGATCATAATCACATACTTAACCAAGTCCTATAATTAAGAAGTAGAAAGAGAGCTTAAGGAATTCCATTGAAGTTTAGAAGCTCAAACCATTACCCAACTCAAGGAAATCACCAACACTTTAGCTACTCATGGAAGAGGAAAAGGAAACTTGATGAAAGAAGAGGAGAACAGCCATTGGAGTCGCAGCAGCCACCGATTGCCCTTCACGCTCTCTTTCTATTTTTATGCTTCCTTCAATCATCTATTCGGTGCTTCACACTCCTACCACTCACAGCCGCCACTTCCTCTTTTTCCTTTTTTTTAGTCGCTTGCCTCCCTCACGTCCTATTCGGTCCAGGTCCTCTTTCGATCCTCTCCTCTGTTTCTCTTTTCAATTAATCACAGCTTTTTTTTAGAATGCCACCTACTATATTTGATATTTTTCAGAATCCCGTCTTTGTTTATACTAAAGAATACTTAGCGGTTCTTGGTGAAAAATCATAATGTATTGTCAAAATTTTTTACAATCCCACCTTCTTATATATGATATTTTTCAAAATCCCAAATTTATTTATATTAAAGAATACTTAATAGTTCATTGTGAAGAACTATAATGTATTATCAAACTATATTTTTAGGATTCTGCCTCCTTATATGTGATATCTTTCATAATGCCACCTTTATTGATATTAGATAATACTTAACGGTTCTTTGTAAAGAACCTTAATGTATTATCAAATAATTTTTTCTCTTGAAGAATATATAACTATTTTTTGTGAATAACTGTTAAATGTTATCAAATAATTTTTTTAAGAATCTTGCTTATTATATATGAAAATTAGCATTTTCTCACTATTAAGTATTCTTAAAAAATACCAAGTATTTAGAAATCATGCTTTACAGCTAATATAACCGCTATTTTTTGTTGTTGTCGCTGATATAAGATTCAAAGACAAATCGTTTGTAAATGTTATATAATAATTGTTTTGTAAAAAACATCATATTTGTTATTAAATATATGATAGTTAATAATTACAATCATTATATTTTTGTTTTTATGAATTCCGTCTCTCAATACATGACAGTACACATATTTAACAGTTAACTTTTAGCGTTATATATTCTTGCTCGATCTTCTCCCTGATATACATGACGTTTATTCGTTGTAACTATTATTTGTTAAGCATTATTTATGTGCGATTGTATAGTAGTGGTAACTGAAATGTAAGCACAAATATAATTGATTTATTATATAATTATTTTTGCTTTGTTTCATATAAAAATGATTACTTAGTTTGGTTGATGATGATGAGTTTGGCAATTGGACCTTTAGAAATAGAACAATGTCATTCAGATGCAATTGTCATTATTTATCCCTTTGGTCTATATGGAATCTAGAGCTTCTTAAAATCGTACGGATCTGAGCAACCTATTTATCCGGATTAAGGCTTAGGAACCAAGGTGTAACACCTTACATTTCTACCCCTTTATTATGTATATGGAAGCGTTTCTATTCAATTCGTTAGAGGCTCATTTTTGGATTTTGATTGTTGAGTCGTTACTCTTACCAGATATCAGAGTTTGTTCTATTTCTGATTTTTATTCGTAGTTGCAATAAGTTTAACGATCCCAATTACGACTTATTACATGCATTCGTACTTTTCATACATACATTCTTGCCATGCAAATGATTTACATATAGTATATTAATATACATTCTTTCTTTCTCGATTCTTCATCTCTTTTCCTTCTTGTTCATCTTCAGCATTCTTTTCTTTCATATTTTTGTACTTACATGGTTGGTGGGGGGTAAGATTCGGGGAAATCTCAGTATCAAACATACAAATAATGCATGTAAGATGAATGCTAGTGCTTGATATGCTTACCTTACATAGGCTTATGTTCACATAATGATATTTTGTATGCTCAATGTTTCATGCAACATACTTATGGCCACAGTAAAAATAGAAATAGAGCTTCATTCATTCATACATGCTTCATATAATTAAACAAAGCAATACAACAAATAAATACATAGCATAAACATCACAAACATTGTTGACTGCCTTTTGTCTTCGAGTCCTCTTTTTGTACCTTTTCTTCCAATCACTAAAGTTGCTTCTGTTAGAGCAAGCGTTTCACCCAAGGGGGGGTGAATTGGGTGATACTAAAATTTCGTTGCAAATAAAAACTTGACGGTGAATATAAAGCAATAAGGAGTAAGGAGAAATATCACCGAAGCGTACACCGAGAGTTATACTGGTTCGGCCACAACCACTTTGACCAACGTCCAGTCCTCAGAGCTTCTCTGAGAGTTTTACTATAACTTCCAAGATTCAGTGGGTTCTTGGCACCTCAATACAAGCAAGTTCCTTCGCCTGGAAACTCACTCCCCCTTACAAGTTGTAATCCAATCCTAGCTCAAGGTTCCATAACCTTAAGTTACCTCAATAACAAATATTGAGTTTGAATGAAATATCTCTCTCACAGAGTGAATAAGAATCACTGAAGCATAGAATTACAAGTATAATGTAAAACAGAGTAATGAAATTTGATGATATGTTTGTGTGTGTGTGTGTTCTTGTTATTTTCTCTGTTTGGATGTTCCCATATATATAGATACGTTGGTAATGATTGCTGGAACATATTTCTTCATGCCCGTTGGAGCGTGCGCAGCCACTATTGACTTTTCCAGTATTTGAAAGACATACGTTTGCGGTAGGTGGTGGTAGGTGGCATTTGAACGTTGCATTTGACTTTCCTTATTTGGTAAGATCTCTTCATTGTTTATCTATGGATATGCTAAGAATACTAATACAATGAAAGGTTAATCATATAGGAAACAAAACAATGAACGTTAGAATGTTTTCTGAATTTCTGTACTTGGATACTCGAGTATCTACTCGAGTATTCATTCAAGTTTACTCGAGTATCATCGAGAAAACTTTGATGAACTGCAAGTCAACCAACAGATATAACATTACTCGGGTAGTGCATGGAATAAACAAAATCTCAAACCTTTGGAAATACTTGTTTACTCGGGTACCTACTCGAGTATTGCATTCTTTTCTTGATAGGTTACTTGGATACCAATTCGAGTAAACATTCAAATAAATTTAGGTTACTCGATGCTTTACTCTAGTAATGTTGGAAGGATTTCAAATCCGAGAGCACTTTAAGTTTGGTTACCTTGTTACTCGAGTACATACTCGAGTAAATATAAATTTTCTGCATAGCTTACTCGGGTAATAACTTGAGGTTTTTCTTTAAAAATAACTCTGGATACTCGAGTACTTACTCGAGTAATTCTCTTTAAATAAGTCATTCCATACCTGCATACTTGAGTAGTGCCTCGAGTGAAATGTGATAAAAACCAGATTAAGTTATTCGGGTACTAACTTAAGATTTTTGCTTACCACAGTCAGTTACTCGAGTAGCTCCTCGAGTAACGTTGGCAGGGTTCAAAATGCCAAGATTAACAAAATTTCTGAAACAGAGTAACTCGAGTATAGACTCGAGTATCATTGGCAGGCCAAGAGTAACTTGAAAACTTTTACCTGGTTACTCGAGTAATGTTGGCAGGCCGAGAGCAACTCCAAATGATTTACCTGGTTACTCGAGTAGCTACTCGAGTAACATTGGAAGGCCGAGAGCAACTTGAAAACATTTACATTATTACTCGAGTACTTACTCGAGTATCCTCGGCAGGTTACTTGAAGGTGTCTCTGGTTACTTCAAGTTTCTGTCTCATTACTCGAGTACGTACTCGAGTAATGCCTTAGAAAATTTGCTTCTGATCAAGTTTCTCAGCTTTTTCTCTTGGCCTTTCTTCATTACTCCAATGCTTACTTCAAGTGATGATTTTCCCTGTTATTACTTTGTTCAAACTTATTTATTAACCAAATCTTTTTTCATAATATTCTTTGTTATCATCAAAACATGAGATCTAACATTCTCCCCCTTTTTGATGATGACAAAACTTGGTGATTTTGAACATGGTTTTTGGAATTGAGTTCTCAATTAAATACTTCTTGAATTCAAAGATCATTTTGAAAAACTTGTTAAGTTTAGATTCAAAGTGTTTTAAAAAAAATGAAATCATAATATACACCTCGCATATACAACAAACTCATCAATCCAACAATGTATCATAATTTAAAAATTAAATGGACTTGAAATGAAATCATAACTTAAACTTGCATTAATCTTAAGGAATTACAAGATAAAAAGTTCAAAAGCTCCCTAAAACCCATATACACCCAAAATACCCAAAATGACTCAGAAACTTCCACAAAATCATTCTCAAGCTCTTCTACCCCTTTTTTTCTTCATCAATCATATGGAGGACTAGAAGGCCTGACCACGGAGATAGGCTTTACTGGAAGAACCAAAGGACCATCTGAACCAGAGGAGTCAAATGAACTAGAAGAAACTGGTTCAGGAAGATTAAGTGGAGGGATGTGGATATCATCTTTGGGAGGAATAGGAGGAGACTGTTAGACAATCATAGTGGTGGTCTCTACTTCTAGAGTGTGATGATCAGAAGATGAAGAAGGAGAGAGTTCCTCTGTATGGGTAGGAGATGGAATAGGTTTAGGAGTGGGTTCAGGTTGAGGTTTAGGTGGTGAATCATCAATGATGATATGGATGGTCTCATTTGTTTTGGGGTTATCCACTGAGTATAAGACATCTTTAGATTGTGGCTCAGGTGGACTAGAGACTGGAGGGATAGGAGGCTCAGCCTCAGAGTGAGGGATATCAGAAGGAATGTTCTCTGGAGGTGGTGGTGGTGCAGAAGATGATGGACCGGCAGAAGGTCCGGGACCCAGGGAATCCAGTCGTGCCAGAATCAATCTCAATGTCTCACCCTGGGCACGTTGCTCAGCTAGCAACTCCTCGTGCCTCTTCTCCATCTTTTCTACCAACTCGGCCATCTTTCCATTCATGTGAGTTATCAACTCGGCATTTGCGTTGGCAATATCCACATGAAATCCTCTCAGCATATTTTCCATGAAGTGCTGGGGTGTGGCATTGAGGAAAGAGGGTGATGATGTAGTGGCAGCTGGAGCCGACGACTGAGTGTCATCCATCTTGCTAGTCTCAGTCTCGGTTTTCTTCTTCTTCTTAGGTCCAGATTCCAGAGGGCCCTTGAGAGGAATGTCAATGTTGAGCTTGCCAATCTGATTTCTCCCAACCGGAGTAATCCTCTCAATATGGTCTTTGCTCTCCATATACTATATCTTATTCTCCTTCAGAATAAGTGAAACAATTTAAGGATATGGCATCGATGTGGTAGCTTTCCCATCCACTCTGTATCTTTTCATCTCAGAGAAAATGTACTCCCCCAAATCTTTCTGTTCCTTCAGGAGTAAGGAAGCAAACCATCTAAGGTCCCTATCAGAGAAGTGGGTATAGTTATTGGCCTTGTTCACAAGGGATCTAGAGTAGATGTACCATAGAACCCTGTGATGATCACACATATCACTCGGTTTAAAATTTAAAGGGCCAACAAGCTCACCAGGTTTAAGGACAGATAATATTTAGTTTGAGTCTAGTTGGGAGTAAATGTCATCTGGGGTTTTTTCTATTCCTAACCACAAGTTTATCCTAGAGGGTGAGATGAGAATCTTTTGGCCTCTCACAATGGTAGTCATCTCTTCCTCAGCTGAGGTTCTGTTTGGTTCATCTAGGATCTCAAGGTTGCAGTAAAAATATGTGACTACTTTTGTGCTAAAAGGAAGTCTAATGGAAAGCCAAGGCATAAATGGTTCTAAATAAGGACTAAGATCATGCTTCAATACCTCCTGAAGGCTAAGAGTGAGTTTTCTTCTCTTTCTGGGAGGAAATGAAAGAGGATCAGGGTGATGTTGTGATTTAGAAGAATCTGAGGGAGTGAGGTTTTTAGTTCTAACCATTCTGAATCAGTGAAGGATTCAAAAAAAAACTCAGAAAAATAGAGTGTTAGTCGCGAGTTTAGGGCACAGAGAATCTGAGCAGAATAGGAGGTTTCTGGGGTTGAAATTTGTTGGGTTTTGATGGAAATGGTGTAAGGAAGAGATTGTGAAAAATTTTTGTGAGAGAGTAGAGTGATTTACTCGAGGAGATTTTTTGAAAATGACCAAGTTTGCGATAGATAAAGACCTAAAACCCGACGTTACTCGAGGCCTTACTCGAGTAAACTTCTTGGTTACTTGAGTCCTTACTCGAGTGATCATACAGAAAATCTCTAAAATAATTCATTTAAATTGAGTACCTGACATGAATAATATTGTAATAATCCATGTGTGTTCCCTCGATCATTTTGTAGCCAATTTAGAGCATATTTGAGTTGTTTCTCATCAAATTGATAATCTGGACTTGCAGTTACTCGAGTCCTTACTCGAGTAAGCTTCAAGTTTACTCGAGGCGCTCCTCGGGTAACCTGTCTTTTCACTTCTGACTATTCATTTCCTAGCAACTAAACTGTTTGATTTAAATTTCAGGTAACTTGATCCGTTACTTCCAGTTTTGGAAGACCTTGACTCGAGTAGCTACTCAAGTAAAGTACTTCTTTACTTCAAGTTGTTCCTCGGGTAATGTTTCACTGTTAGTCATTACTTCAAGTTGGTACTCCAGTAAAGGTGTCCTCTGATAACTTCTATTTTTTTTCTCAAAACAGAGTTTCAATCTCCCCGCAAAACAAGTTTCTATATACTCCGATGCTTAAATTAGTAATTATCAAAACATTATTAAATGACTTCATCTAATATTATGAGAAACTGAAATAACTTACAACTCATTGGGATTTACCATTCCCAATTCTCTTCTAATGTATAGAAATTGATCTTTTGCAAGGGGTTTTGTGAAGATATCAGCTAGTTGAAGATGAGTAGGAATGAAAATCACTTTCACATCTTTCTTTTGGACATGATCTCTGATGAAGTGATGTCTGACATCGATGTGCTTGGTTCTAGAATGTTGAACTGGATTTTTCACCAAGCTTATCGTACTGGTATTGTCACAATAGATTGGTATTTCTTTGAGATAAATACCAAGATCTTGTAGTTGTTGTTTTAACCATATCACTTGTGCACAACAACTTGAAACTGCAACATATTCGGCTTTCGTTGATGAAAAAGACACTATATTTTGTTTCTTGCTGAACCATGATACAAGAGATCCTCCTAGAAATTGTCCTTGTCCACTTGTGCTCTTTCTGTCTGTTTTGTATCCTCCATGATTTGAATCTGAATATGCAACTAGATATTCACTTCTTTCTTTGGGATACCACAGACCCAATTCTGGTGTGTCCACAAAGTATCTAAAGATTCATTTGACCATTTCGGCATGAGATTCCTTTGGTGCTTATTGATATTTTGCACATATGCCAACACTGAATTGGATGTCCGGTCTACTTGCCGTGAGATAGAGTAATGATCCAATCATTCCTCTATATTTTGTGATGTTGTAGTCTCTCCCTTTGACATTAGCATCAAGCAACATAGTTGAGCTCATAGGTGTGTCAGTTCCATTTGCTTCATCCATTCCATATTTCTTCAATAGCTCTCTTAAGTACTTTGTTTGAGATCTGAAGATTCCATTCTTTCTTTGTTTGATTTGCAAACCGAGAAAGAAATTCGATTCTCCCATCATTGACATCTTAAACTCTCCCTGCATTATCTCAGAAAATTCCTTACACAGAGATCCATTAGTAGCACCGAAAACAATATCATCAACATATATTTGAACAATTAAGATATCATCACGTTTTCGTTTTATAAAAAGTGTTGTATCAACTTTTCCCCGTACAAAACCTTGATCAATGAGAAATTTACTGAGCCTTTTGTACCATGCTCTAGGAGCTTGTTTTAAACCATATAGAGCTTTCTTGAGTTTGAAAACATGGTCAGGTTTGGTAATATCTTCAAAGCTTGGTGGTTGTTCTACATATACTTCTTCCATCATGTAACCATTTAGAAATGCACTCTTTACATCCATTTGATGCATGCAAAGGCTAAGAGTATGCGTATAGCTTCCAATCTAGCCACTGGAGCATACGTTTCCTCATAATCAATCCCTTCTTCCTGATTATAGCCTTTGGCCACCAATCTTGCCTTGTTTCTGACAATAATTGCGGATTCATCGAGTTTGTTCTTGAATACCCATTTAGTACCAATGATCGGATGATCCTTGGGTCGGGGTACCAAATCCCAAACTTGATTTCTTTCAAATTGACTTAATTCTTCTTGCATTGCTATAACCTAATCATTGTCTGATAGGGCTTCATCAATGTTAGAAGGTTCAATTTCAGAAATAAATGCAGAAAAACTTACTTCATTGAAAATTCTATTTCTAGTTTTGATCCTTTCATTCACATCTCCTATGACTTGATCAAGGGATGGCTTTTATTGTATTTCTAGGCTCTAGGTTGTCCTAGTGTTTGTTCTTCTTCCTTGGTTTCATCAACTTCTAGAATAAGGGATTTAGAAATAGATTGACCATTTTCTTGATGTAAAACAACTTCCTATTCTTCATCAATGGTTTTGTCAGAGGATTCAAATTCATCAAATACAATATGAATTGATTCTTCAACAACACATGTTCTTTTATTGAAAACTCTATATGCTTTACTTCGGTTAGAATACCCTAGAAAAATTCCTTCATCAGTTTTAGAATCAAATTTTCCTAAGTTATCTTTACCATTATTATGAATGAAACACTTACAACCGAAGATGTGTAGATGAGCAATGTTTGGCTTCCTTCCTTTGTAGAGCTCGTATGGTGTCTTTCCAAGTTTTGTTCTGATATAGGCTCTATTTGAAATATAACATGCTGTACTCATAGCATCAGCCTAGAACACTTGAGACGCATTCTTCTCGTTTAACATTGCTCTAGCCATTTTAGTAAGTACTCTATTCTTATGTTCCACGACCCCATTTTGTTGAGGTGTTCTTGGAGCAGAGAAATTGTGATCAATGCCATTAGTATCACAATATTCTTCAAAGCTTGATTTTCAAATTCTCCACCATGATCCGTCCTAATACTTGCAATGGACATACCTTTCTCATTTTGCACTTTCTTAGCAAAAACAATAAATTCTTCAAAAGTTTCATCTTTTGATGATAAAAAAATAACCCATGTAAATTTGGAGAAATCATCAACAATGACCAATGAATATAAATTGCCACCAAGACTCTTTACTCTTGCTGGGCCAACTAAATCTATATACAATAATTGTAATGGTCTATTTGTTGAAATCTCATTTTTCAATTTGAAAGATGATTTAGTTTGTTTACCCTTTTGACATGCGTCACAAATCAAGTCATTTTTGAAAGTTACTCTGGGAATCCAAGAACTAAATCCTCTTTGAGTAGTTTGCCTAATTGATGCATATTGACATGAGCCAATCTCTTATGCCATAGCCAACTTTCATCAGTATTACTCAAAAAACAGTTTTCAGATTCATTTCTACTAATATCTAGAGTATAACAATTACCTTCCCTTTTTGCTCTGAGCTTAGCCTTGATATTCTTCTTATCAAGTGGTAAGTCATTCTTGTTGATAATTAGACATTCCTTTGAGTCAAATATTACCCAGTTGTTTTTGTCTGCACTTTGACTTACACTTAGCAAGTTATGACATAATCCTTCGACATAGTATACGTCTTTGACTTGTATGCCTTTGTCATTTTTTATTTCACCAATTCCTGCTATCCTTCCAGTTTGATTTCCTCCAAATTTTACCTTCCCACCTTCTTTAGGTTGTAATTTGGTAAAACTTTCGAAATCACCGGTCATATGTCTAGAGCATCCACTGTCTATGTACCATTTGTTGTTTTTGGATGCCTTGAGACATATCTCTTCTTCTGTTTCTTCTTGAGTAACAAGACATATATTGGCTACTTCTTCCTCATCACTTTCTTCGTCAGAGGAGCTATCACCCTATATAGCAGATACGAAGGACTTCTTTTTGTTGAAGAATTTGACTTTTCTCTTTTCTTTGCTCTTTTGGTTCAGCTCTGGACATTCTGATTTGATATGTCCTGGTTATCCACATTCGTAGCAAATGATATGATCTTTGCTGCTAGATCCTCCTTTCTGAGAGTGTTTGAATCCTTGACCTTTCTTGTAAAACTTTCTAAATCGTTTTATGATTAGGCCCATTTCGTCATCGTCAAACTCCTCATCCTCATCTTGATTCTCTTCTTTTACTTTTAGTGCTAGACCTTTCTTTTTCTTGTCACCAATGTCATCTAGTTCCCGTTTGAACTTTATTTTGCTTTCATATTCAGAAAGACTTCCAAATAGAGAAGCAACTGATCTCATTGATTCTCCTTTTGCTTCTTCTATCGCAGTGACTTTGGCCTCCCACTCTTTAGAAAGAATATTCAAAATCTTTCGTACTTGGGTATGCTGATCATAAACTTTCCCAAGTACTGCAACTTGATTAACAAGATGAGTATATCTAAGTTCAAATTCAGATATTGATTCATCTGATTTCATTCATAGTAGATCAAATTCAGTGACCAAGGTGTTGATCCGGTTCTCCTTTATTCCCGAAGTTCCTTCATGAGCTATTTCCAAAGCTTCACACATTTCCTTTGCTGTTGGAAGTGTGCAAATTCTAAAATACTCACTTTGACTCAAGGCACTTTGTAACATCAGAATTGCCTTGCTGTTGAGAGTGATAAGTTTCTTGTCATTCTCATCATATTCTGCTGGCGTCTTAGGAATTTTCTGAGAATCTACAATCTTTGTTGGTTGATAGTTTCCACTCTCAATCACATCACATAGCCTATATTCAGTAGCCATCACGAATACTCTGAACTTTGCTTTCCCAAAAGAAAAGTGTTCGCCACTGAAACCTGGAGGTCTAGTGATGGATGCTTCGTTGGGAAGAATTCCTTCACCCATGCTTGCCATTGGATCCTTCTTAGGTTGTTATATCTTAACAAGAAGACCTATGCTGTGATACCAAATATTAGAGCAAGCGTTTCACCCAAGAGGGGGGGGTGAATTGGGTGATACTAAAATTTCGTTGCAAATAAAAACTTGACGGTGAATAAAAAGCAATAAGGAGTAAGGAGAAATATCACCGAAGTGTACACCGAGAGTTATATTGGTTTGGCCATAACCACTTTGACCTACGTCCAGTCCTCAGAGCTTCTCTGAGAGTTTTACTATAACTTCCAAGATTCAGTGGGTTCTTGGCACCTCAGTACAAGAAAGTTCCTTCGCCTGGACACTCACTCCCCCTTACAAGTTGTAATCCAATCCCAACTTAAGGTTCCACAACCTTAAGTTACCTCAATAACAAATATTGAGTTTGAATGAAATATCTCTCTCACAGAGTGAATAAGAATCACTGAAGCATAGAATTACAAGTATAATGTAAAACAGAGTAATGAACTTTGATGATATGTTTGTGTGTGTGTTCTTGTTATTTTCTTTGTTTGGATGTTCCCATATATATAGATACGTTGGTAATGATTGCTGGAACATATTTCTTCATGCCCGTTGGAGCGTGCGCAGCCACTATTGACTTTTCTAGTATTTGAAAGACATACGTTTGCGGTAGGTGGTGGTAGGTGGCATTTGAACGTTGCATTTGACTTTCCTTATTTGGTAAGATCTCTTCATTGTTTATCTATGGATATACTAAGAATACTAATACAATGAAAGGTTAATCATATAGGAAACAAAACAATGAACTTAGAATGTTTTCTGAATTTCTGTACTTGGATACTCGAGTATCTACTCGAGTATTCATTCAAGTTTACTCGAGTACATACTCGAGTATCATCGGGAAAACTTTGATGAACTGCAAGTCAACCAACAGATATAACATTACTCGGGTAGTGCATGGAATAAACAAAATCTCAAACCTTTGGAAATACTTGTTTACTCGGGTATCTACTCGAGTATTGCATTCTTTTCTTGATAGGTTACTTGGATACCAATTCGAGTAAACATTCAAATAACTTTAGGTTACTCGATGCTTTACTCTAGTAATGTTGGCAGGATTTCAAAGCCGAGAGCACTTTAAGTTTGATTACCTTGTTACTCGAGTACATACTCAAGTAAATATAAATTTTCTGCATAGCTTACTCGGGTAATGACTTGAGGTTTTTCTTCAAAAATAACTTTGGATACTCGAGTACTTACTCCAGTAATTCACTTTAAATAAGTCATTCCATACCTGCATATTTGAATAGTGCCTCGAGTGAAATGTGATATAAACCAGATTAAGTTATTCGGGTACTACCTTATGATTTTTGCTTACCACTATCAGTTACTCGAGTAGCTCCTCGAGTAATGTTGGCAGGGTTCAAAATGCCGAGAGCAACACATTTTCTGAAACAGAGTAACTCGAGTATCATTGGCAGACCGAGAGTAACTTGAAAACTTTTACCTGGTTACTTGAGTAGCTACTCGAGTAATATTGGCAGGCCGAGAGCAACTCCAAATGATTTACCTGGTTACTCGAGTAGCTACTCGAGTAACATTGGCAGACTGAGAGCAACTTGAAAACATTTACATTATTACTCGAGTACTTACTTGAGTATTCTTGGTAGGTTACTTGAAGGTGTCTCGGGTTACTTCAAGTTTCTGTCTCATTACTCGTGTACTTACTCGAGTAATGCCTTAGAAAATTTTCTTCTGATCAAGTTTCTCAGCTTTTTCTCTTGGCCTTTCTTCATTACTCCAATGCTTACTTCAAGTGATGATTTTCCCTGTTATTACTTTGTTCAAACTTATTTATTAACCAAATCTTTTTTCATAATATTCTTTGTTATCATCAAAACATGAGATCTAATAGCTTCCATTACCTATTCTTTGTCATCTCATGGCCCTAGATAAATGGCTATATTATTAGAGCCATGCCAAATAAATATCCAATGAGTTACTTTAGCCTTTAGGACTTTTCTCTCTTCTTTGGGCTCATACTTGTGACAAACTGTAATAACCCAAGTCACCTGGGTTGATGAATCTTAAAGTTAACAGATTAGGCCACATGGGTATTTAATGGGCCCACACTAACTTTATGAGTTTTACTTAATCGTTGAAGTTCAAATTAATTACTAATTGCCCTTACTTTTTTATTTTCGCCTAATTACCAAAATCTGCCAGAATTTTCAATAATCTTTGCAAAATTATAACTTAATCTCTAGAACTCTAAATGGGATGGTTCAAAATCCTATGTGATCCCATTTAATTCTATTTTTAGTGAAAAATATTAACCATTGCCAATTACAGGGCTAAATTTCCCATAACCATCTAGCAACTAACTAGTCCAGAAAATGTTCCAGATTCAGTGCCCTATTTCAAAAATTCATATCTCACAATCTAAAAATCCAAATGACACATATTATATATCAAATTAAATCTTATCATGTTTACTTTAATTCTGGAAATGTTCATAGCCATTAGCAACATTTGAATAACTAAACACGCCACAATTACATTTCCTTCAGAATTCGTCAGTTTTCCAGACCAAACTTTGAAAGTTCATAATTAATTCTACAAAAGTCCAAATGGGTTGATTCCAGTTTCTATAAATTGCTCTTTAAGTTTAATTTAAGGAAAAAATATCCCACAACATTAATGACAGCCACATATTGCCCAAAAATTTGTCAAACCCAGATTGTCACAGATTTTATTCCGGAATCAAGGTTAAACTTTGAAAAATCATAACTTTCAATATGCTTGTCCAAATGGTTTATATAACCTATCATATTAAAACCCATGATGTCTATTTTAATTCTATAAAATTTTATAGCATTTGGACTATGTTTGGCTAATCAAAAACAAGTTGTAAGTTCTCTGCCTCTAGAAAATGAATTCAAACAGATTTGAACACAACTTCAAAAAGCATCATAAATAATCATTTAACCATAAACACATGATTAAACCTTAAAAATACCCCTTGGCTAAATTATGAATGGTACCCACCCCTCAAGAATACTCATCCAAATAACAAACCAATTGGTTTAAAATAAAGCCTACGCTTACCTCTACGCTTTTTCGCAACCAATTCGGAAATCCGGCAGTACTTCGTTCGAAAAGAAGTCACCAAACACCTCTAAACAAAAGCCCGAAACCATAAAAATGAAGCTTAAGATGAGTAGAAGAAGTTTACTGAAAGCTTCGTCGGCCAGAAACTGCGATTCGGGGTCGAAATCGGTTCCAGAGCTCAAGAACACAACACTATTCATCATTCTTCTCTCCTCTTCCATTTTCTCACTATTTTTCTCTATTTTTGGGCTATTTGAACAAAATTTAATGGCCCTTAAAGAGTCTTGAAGTTGTCTGCTATGTGTCAAAACCTTGTGGTTCCATTTGTCTGGTGATTCAGTGATTTAGTGACACGTGTCACTTACTTTAATAAAGTGTGTCCCACCTATTTTTTTGGGCCTTTAGCAGTCCAATTTGTTAGGGAAAGTCAAGGTATTTTTCCCAGCTCCAAGGTTTGATGTTCAAAAAATTTAATCGGTGGACCAGATCAGGGACCAGTGAATTCCCCAGACTTCTGTGCCACATGTCACTGTCTTGGAATGCCAACACAAAAGAAAAAAAGGACACCTCATGATGAAGGGACAAGTGTCACCTTCTAATTGTGCAAACCAAAAAGTGTGAATCGTGTTTGTCATGATGATATGTACTTTGATTACAAGTGTCATCTTTTTATTCATCCAATACAAAAGTTGAGTCATCATTACTTATCATGATTTACTTTATTAAAGCTACTTTAATAAAGTTACTTTATCGGTGCTCATTCGGGATTCCACCCGGGTTTTACTCTGAACTGCAACACGCATATCAAGGCCCGTCAAAGGACACCAAGTTAGAGTGTGTATTCGTGGCCCTGCTTGGCTCTTCTTTTCATGAATCTTTTTTAATGTGGTGCAAATCCAACCTCAGTCATTTCACTTTGTTATTTAGTTGGTCAACAACAAAACCAAGAAGGTTTGAGTTGATTTTCACAGTACGCTACATTTTAAGATTATGTAGGGATACTTGTTGGCAAGTACACCGTAGATTCTTTGACAAAAACTAGTGTTAATATTTTATAGACCATGTCAGAATAAATTAATACAAGAGCCCAATCCTTGGAGAATTCAACAACAATGACTACAGAGACTAGCTAGCTTGTACGATTTGGAGAGATAAAATTAGGGAGAATTACACTAAGGTCCCATGGAAGAAGAGAAATGAAAAAATAGTCCCAATAGATTGCAAAATGAAAAAAATGGTCCCATGGAGTTGTTAATATAGGCTCCTAGAGTTGTTAACGAGTTGTTAATATAGGCTCATGGAGTTGTTAATGGGACCATTTTTTCATTTTGCAATCCACAGGGACCATTTGTTTATTTTTTTCCTTCTTTGGGACCTCGTTGTAATTCTCCCATAAAGTTATAGGGCGTTTACAAGAGAGATAGAGCCAAAAAAAAAAAAGAAAAAAAGAAGAAGAGAGAACTCAAAAACTTACGATTGATTTTGATCACGAAACCATACGCCAAAAGAACCTCTGAAATTTCCAATTATTAAAATAAACAGTTTAGGCTTCTGTTTCTTGGACCCAAAACAGAGATGTTAATCTCTAATCCTATGGACACTTTTAACTTTTTAAGTTTTAGATTTGACCATTTCATTCTCAAATTGTTTCTGATTCTGAGTCTCTTGCTTTAATGTCAAAAATTTCTGTCATACTGAAGTATAAAATATTAAATTTCTGTCAAAAAGTATAAAATATTAAATTAACAATAATTAAGTGGTAAAAGTTTTTTATAAAATTTATTAGCAAAATTTCTAAAAAAGTTGTAAATATAATTCAGATAAATAAAAATCTGGCAGTTGCATCATTTGAAATTTAAATATTTTATTTAATATTTATAAGCGAACCTCTGAAATTTACAATTATTAAAATAAAATTTGTTATTTATTTTTAAAAAATTTATTGAACACTCAATTGTGATTCAATTTTCTTTTTTAGAAAAAATAATTGTCATCCACCCAATTATTTATTGGGTAAATTTCTTCTACAATTAGAAGATCTAGATCGTTTGGTGAGTGAAGAGCATGGATGATGCTAGAGCTAAGAATACAGGTATGCTCATAGGCCAAACTGGGCGGGTTGGTGCCACCTGCATCTTGGTGGGCTAAAAAAACACTAGCCCGAGCCCACTAAGATGGGTATTTTTAATTTAAAAACTCAGATAAATGGAAAAGGGTGGCCTTAATACTAGTATATATATTTTTTTTAGTAAAAAAAGGAAAAAATTCAAAATAATCTATTCTGAAAATTATTGATTAAGATGTTACAATATATATTAGAAATTGATGTTAGCAAAAACATAATGCTTGCTTTTAATATTTTAATTTACACAGAAACAAACTCTTTAGTTTTTTTATTCTTTGCATTAAGCCTTCTTATATACATTATTTCTTATTTATTTGTATCCTGATTAGTTATTTCTTTGTGATCTTTCTTCTATGTATTCATTTTCTTGTTTAGGCATTGTTTCCACAGTGTATTCATATTGTTAGAATATCTTTGTATTGAAAGGCAAAAATGCCCTGAAATTTTCCACCAATGGGTATTAGACACCATGAAGTTATCAAGGGGTTATTTTGCCCTGAAAGTTTAAAAAATGGGGCAATGTTGCTTTGCCCTAACGAATCCAAACGGTCAACTAGTAGTTGATCGATTACGCTGAGTTAGCATGCCCATGTGGCACCCACGTCACCTTTTGTTTTTGTGTGGATAAAACACATTTTTGCCCTGGAAGTTTTAACAGAAGAGTTGTAGGCACCAGGAAGTTTTTCGATAGGGGCAATAATGCCCCATAAGATAGATTTTTTTTGTTGATTTTTTCTTTATCTAGGATGCCATCATCAAGTACCAAACGATGAAATAAATTGAAAATTCAAGAAAAACAAACAACCCATAAATTAAAACACATATATAAGAATAGAGAAACCTATAAACCATAAACTAAACAACTCAAAATCAAAAGCAAAACACAAATTCCTCAAGTACATAAAAAGGAAACGGAAATTTTAAGTTTGTGAAACTAGAAGCTATAATGGAAGAAAATGGAAAACATAGAAGAGGAGAAAGCTGCTCCATGAGAAACTCTTCACAAATTTGTTTGGTGAAGCACACCCACATCTTCTATCCTACTAATGATAGATATGGGCATACTTCACATAACAAATTTATGAAGACTTTTTCAGTGAGTAGCCTTCACACCTTCTGTCTTCTCCATTTTCTTCCGTTACAACTTCAAGTTTCTTGAATCCAAATTTTACATTTGCTTCTTTTGGATTTGGGGATTTTTTGTTTTGCTTTTGACATTGAGTTTATCATTTATGGGTTTCTCTACTCATATATTTTCTTTTCATTTATTTGTTCTTGATTTCTATTGATTTTTCAGTTTAATTGATTATTTGGTGCTTGATGGTAATGTCCCATATATAAAATAAATCAACAAAAATTTTGTGATTCCTAGGGTGTTATTGCCCTCTTGAAAAACTTCCAGGTGCCCATAACACTTTAATAAAAAATTTCAGGGCAAAAATGCCCTTACCAAGGTGACCTGGATGCCACGTGGGCATGCCACCTCAACATAGATGGTCAACTAACATTTGACTGTTTCGATCTATTAGGACAGAGCAACATTGCCCCATTTTTGAAACTCCCAAGGCAAAATTGCACCATAAAAGACTTCTGTAACCCCCTTCCAACCAAGGCCGAGATTTGTACATAAAAACGTAATTAAGTTTGAATTAGAGACTATAAGACAATTTGAGACTTATTAAAAATAATCTTTTGCCCAAAACAGGCTTACAAAAACTTTTACAAAATCTGTTCATAACGGTCTCATATTCACATTTCAAATACACAAATGACTTGTACAATTAGATTCCATTCATCAATATTAGAGTACAATGTAAATTCCTGACACACTCGGGTTCTATTAATCAAGTAAGGGTTTTACAAGGCACAATTGCCAATAATCCATTACCCTTACTAGGAGATTACACAATATTAAACCATAAATCCAATATATACAATCGTTTCCCAACAAAATATCCAAAATCAAACTATGATAACCAAAACAAAAATAGACTCCTAGCTCGGAGCTTCAATCGCCCTTCGTTACTTGTTTTTCCTTTGAAACACCGGCCTTGTCTAAAAATTTGTTTTTGGGAGAGTGAGATTTTAAAGAATCCCCGTAGTATCAAGTCACTCATAGTATTCACAATAATAAGGCATGAAAGCAAATCATCACACACACATAGCAACTACAATGGCAGTTACAGCGGTAAGGGCAGGTATGACTTATGTCACCCTTACGTTTGCTTACATTGTATTGCACCACAACAGTTCACACAATATATTTCACTATAGCTGTGATTCATATAAAGCATTTCATACGCAAGCCATACAGGTAAGATATATAACACACAGCCCATGGCTAGATTCACAACGACAGTTCAACGGCCGAGCTAGAGATTACTAGCGTCAATCCTTAAACGGCTCACACTGAAGTGCTTACATTGTAATGGACCATGATACATACAGTTCATAAAGCTCAATGACAAGTCATGCATACCAAAACATCATACACAACATGAGAGAAGAGTCACTACCTTGGTCCTTCCGGGAGTATTCTGGTACCGATCTATCCTGAGTAGGGCAAATGTCAAATCCTAGAATCATAATTAAGGACGAAGAGTTATATTCTATTCCAAGACTTAATTCACTTCATTACACTTAAATTTGGTTATCATAATTGACCCTTAAGAGGCTAACAATGTGTCTAACAAAGGCCCTAAAGGGTTGGGAAACATTGGGTTGAAAACCACTTTTCAGAAGTGCAAAATGCTGATTTTTGGGGGTTGGTCGTGGCCTAAGAATCCACTGTCCGCGGAAAATCAAAATGAGGTGATTCTAAAGCCAAATGAAAGATATTTAAGTCCTATTTACTAGAAAAATATGGACCATTACTAGAAATCACCACACAATTCCAGAATTATATAAAACTCAACACTGATCCAAAACAGAGTCCAATTTTAGTCCCAAACTTTGGCAAAGCATAATTCTCAGTTCACAAAATGAAATGATATGAATTATTTGTCCATTTTGAAGCTTGAGATGTGAAATTTAAGACTGAAAAGCTTCAGAATTTTTCAACACCATTTGGTCATTCAAAACTTTCGGGCAAATTGACTGCCCATAATAGAGCTCACACTTGACAGATCCAATTTTCTACCAAAGTGTCCAATGACTCTAAAATCAATAACGAAACCTATTCCCATACAATTTCTCACAAGGAACACAATGGCAAACTCAAAATGACCAAAATCATAACCCATCACTATACCCTATTTTGACCAATACACAAAACCAAACACAAAGTTGCCAAACTTCACATTTAAGGTTCAATTCAATTCTATTCATTTAAAACACTAAACAAGGCACTAATTCCATGACAATAACATGCCAACAACACAATGACCCTCATTTTCAAAATTCAAGGCAAAATTTCCAGAAAATCCAAACTCAACCAATGGCTACAAAACCTATATGAAAATGTTTGTTTTACTCACCTCTACAACTTTCCCAAAAGGAGGTCCTTGGTTCTCCAAACTCCAAATTCCCTTGAGAGCTCAAACAACACCAAGTGACAAATCTAAAATCATGAAATTGAAGCTCTCAACATAAGGAACGAGTTTATAGAAGAGAGTTTTTCCATTAGAGGCCATTAAGAGGGTCAAAAGCCTACCTTTTACCAAGAACTCTTCCTTTCTCTAGCAGCTGCAATGGTGGACGAAAATGATAGAGAAAATAAGAGAGAAGGGATGTTGAAGATGAAATGATGGCACACACACTCCCATACCCTCTTGTTAGCAGAATAGAGGGAAGAAAGAGAGAGAAAAACTGAATTGTTTATTGATAATTTGACTTTCTATTGCCTCTTTCTTCATCTCCACTTAACACATGTCAAAATTCTATTGGTTCTCGTAAAGTAATCAACCAATTAATCACTTTAATCCCTCTATTAGCCATTTTAATCTCATATCTCATTTTCCTCTTATTAGTAATTAATTTCTTCCATTAATTACTAATTTATGGCTATGCTTTCAATTTCTCAATAATTATTGAATATTAATTAAAATTGCCACAAAATACATGATAACTCCAATTTAAATTCACAAATATCCACAATAATCCTCATTAGCCCTTAATTGAAAATTGGGGCATTACAACTTCCCTATGCCAAATGCCTATTGATAGAAATTTCCAAGGCATTATTTCCCTTTAACTCAATATTTTATGGTTATTTGTGCATATATTTTATAGTTTTGAACTGTAAAATATATGAGCACTAAATATTTTTCAGTTCGTTAGTTATAACAGTAAAATATTCTCAAAATATTTTATGGTTCTTTGTAATAATTGTAAAATATCCTGAGAAGATTTTATGGTTCTTTATTTTGTTTTGAAAAAAACAAACTATAATTGAGTCATATGAATATATATACCGATTTACATAAATAAATCTTGTAAAACTCAATAATTTTGCGATTAACAAACTATTATTGTTTACAAAAAAAGTTACAACCAATAATATGAATTGCATTTAATCTCCAATTAACAAAATACAACTTTTAAATTTTAGAACAACCCTATGCCTAACAATGTCAAAATATACAACTCTAACTTTCCAAGTACATTGGCACCTGCATTAATCTTCAACTTCTTTAAATTGTAACACCTCTCTCTTTAGAAGTCTTATCTTCAATGGCAATAAGATCATCAATAACTTCACTACCATCTTTGAGACGACCCAGAAGCTAAGTAATGAATGAAAGGTATAGCATTTGGTTCAAAGATTGCAAACAATCATATATAGGCACCTTTTTGTTGTCCTTATGATCCTTCATTCTATAAAAACCCTTAAAATCTCATTCCCTCATACATGCTTCATAGTGTTGTGTTGTGTTGCATTGCAGTGGACATGTTATATCCAAAGTCACTTCTTTTCTCAATCGTCTCTTTACTTACCTTCAAGGAAGTAGCCAGAACCTCCATTCTCTCCAAACGTTGGCTTCATGCCTGGTGTTCAACCACTAACATAGACTTCAATGAATCATTCTTTATAAATCCTAAGGATAATGATGATGCTGATTCTCTACCAGAAACCAAACATTCTCAGAAACTTGCTTTTGTTAATGTCATCAATAGGTTCCTTGACAACTACCAAGAACCCCTTGTAGACAAGTTCTCTCTCAAGTTCTCAAAGCCCTCAAAATTCTTAGATATCGTACAATGTTGTATTACTTTCACTTTTTAACGTGGAGTTCACTAGTTAGAACTCGATTTCTCAAAATCGACGTGGGACAAGGATGACTTCGACGAAGAGTCGGATAAAAATGATCATCATGTTCCTTTCTTTCACCTGCCAAATGATGTTTTTGGTTATTATAACTTGAACAGTAAAGGGGAGAGGGTGTGGCTGAAGCACAAGTAGGAGTAATGAAGTTTAATGTAACACCCTAAATTTTATTCATAAATATGCCATATAATAATTTGAAGTATTTAAATGGTGAATATTCATGATCATAGTAATTAAACACTAAAAATTTGAAATGTGAACAGTGCTGTCAGTGAAAATTCCTATGAGGCAGTGCATTTGTCATATGATTTTTAGATGACCAAATGATGAAAAAAAATTGTAAAATTTTACAATAGGAAAGTAGACATTCTAAGCTTTAATTTGATAGGTCATATGTATTATTTGGAGTTGTATACAAAGAGTTATGTATTTTGAAGTTTACCGAGTGAAAATAGCCAATTTTTGGGACAATGTCCAAATATTTAAATTTTGTTAATGTTGAGCTGTCAGTTGGCTATAGGCTATATTTTTCCTTTAAACTAGACTAAATAAGAGTTTCATATCCTTTGAAATCATTCCAATTGAAGTTCTATAAATAAAGTTATGATTTTTCAAAGTTTGGTTAGAAAATCTGCCAAAATTGCCAATTGTTGAGAATTTGGGAAAAAAAATAGAATGTAATGGCAATTGTGTAAACTGTGGAATATGAAATAGGAGGGGAAATAATTATTTGAATCATACAAATGCCAAGTGTCATTATTTTAAGGAAAGGGATTTAATTGTAATTACTAAAGTTGGAGCACAAGTTAATTAGAATAAAATACCATTATTTTGTACATGTGGATCACACTAATAAGATGAAGCCCAAACTTGGTTCAAAAGGGGACCCTAGGCGTCATCTTGGGCTAACTAAAGAAAGGAGGATTAGTTCAATTTCAATTGGAGTTTATGACACAAGTTATGGAGGGATAAAGTCAAGCACAATTTGTGTCATAAAAATCCTATTTTTGGGGTAATATTAATTATAGCAAAATAGGAAGATATTTTAAAAGCCTTTACTTTATCTTTCTATCCTTATTTCCATCCCAATACTCAAAGGGGGGAGCTTAAGAACAAGAGAGAAGAAGAGAGATCAAGACTTGTTCTTGTGTTAAAGCTTCCTCTCTTGCATAATAGCTTCTCTAATTTTTTCTTCTCCATGAATCACTATGTTTAGCAAGTTAATCTCCAAGTTAAGGAGAGGGAGAGTGGACGGTTTTGAGAGAGGAAGTCAAAGAAACCAAGGTAACTTCAAGAACTTCAGTCTTTGTGGAAGTATGTTGTTGTTGTTGTTGATGATGATGTTCTTGGTTGGATTTGTGGTTTGTTGGTTAATTTTACAAATTTGGGAAATGGAAACCCTAAGGGGTTATGCTGTCCAACTTTCCTCAAATCTTGTTTAGTATATGTTTAAATAGTTAATCAAGGGGATAGTAGTGAAAAGGAACAAGCTTTTGAAGTTAAAAATAAAAAAAAATCATATTTTTCCCTTTTCCCTCCTATGTTTTGGCCAGACTTGTTTAGAGAGGTAGGAGCTGGATTTTCATAAATATGATGATTCCATTGTGTTTAGGAGGGAAAATTGTGTAGGGTTGATGTTGAAAAAATTTTCAGAAAAACCCTAGAAAGTGAAATTACAAAAATACCCCTAAAACCCTAACTTGGGCTTTCAAGGGCAAAACTATCATTTGGCAGTGATTTTGGAAAACCAAGGTAAAAATGAATTCTACAAGAAAAACTATATGGGAATAGTTTGGGTCAAAATTTTTGGAAAAGTACAGTTGGATAGGGTAAAAATGGGCCTGGACCGAGTCCCTAGGGGCATTTTAGTAATTTTGTATAATTGAAATAATATAACCAACAAAATTACTTTGGAAGAGTCTAGAGTGATACATGAATGAGTTTTAGCGTAATTCTTGTAATCTTGGATTTTTAGGATCAGTCTGTTAATGCCTGAGCTAGATCAATGTAGGAACTGTTTCTATTGCAAAAAGGGATATAAGGTAATAACTATAACTTTCATACACTATGCTAATATTTTATCTATTTTTGTATGCTATCTTTTGTGATTTAATTAATCAATATGGTTTTGCCGAGAAGAGCAATTTATGCATGGAGGCGCATTTAAATTTGTGTTTGGAGACACATTTACCTGGTTGTGGAGTAATATCCGGACCAAGGTTTTACAGATAGTAGGGGATTGAGCCCTTAACTCATGTATACATGCCATGGTATCATTATTAATTTGTTGCATAACATGAAGCATGACATATTTTAATTTTCACATTTTATATGATCAATTGTATGTTACTACTAAGATTCTCTCGAATCTCACCCTTTTCAAATAAATATATATTCTAGCAAAAGCTAGTGGCTCCAAGGATAAAATGGTAAATACTGGCAATTGAGGTGTACGGGACAAGAGAACGGAGTTGTTTGGTTATATTTAGTTTAATTTTGAGATTTTGAGACTAAGGGGAAAACCTGTGATGTAATCAAGTACCCTATATCAATATATCACTATATTTATGCTATTCCTATATTATCTAATTTTTGTCAATGATAAGTGGTATGTAAGACGGGGTCTTACATTTTGGTATCAGAGCCCAAGCTGTTCTGGTAGAGTAAGCAGTTCTGGTAACAGGATAGTATACTGATAAGGTCTTGATTATATGAAAAAAATGAAATACACATAGAACGGGGAACTAGGGAAGTGAACTACCCCTTTTCTGGGAATCAGCTCCAAAAGATTTGGGAATACCCAAGGGTAGCTGGTGGGGCAATACTGAACTGAGGATGGTCTAAGGAAATTATGGAACTCAAGGAACTGAGTACGGCCAAGGCTAGTGTCCAGACTACATAGTATTTAGTCAGCCAGAGGTAGTTGGCATAATGTTTGAGATAAGGGTAGTCTTAAGGTACTGGTGGTCAGGAGCAGATAGAGCCGGTATCTACATTTTGGCACGGGCACACAAAAGTTAAGCATGTTCAACCCATGAAAATCTTAGGATGAGTGACCCCCTGGGACGTTAAGTTGGAAAGGTCATAGAGACTTGACAAATGGTTATTGTCTTAAGGTTTCTCTATGACCAATGATCATCTTAATTAGACGATTTGAAGAATTCTTAAAAGTATAGAGTGATGATATAAGTATTGATTTTAATACGGAATATTTCTGTTGCAGTGAGTATTGCTCAAAAAGGTTCATTTGATAATGTTATAGGAACTCGAGGCATAATAAATGTTTTGAGGTTTTTCCGTGCTAGGTAATTTTCCTTAGTAATACCGTGGTGTTAAAGGTATGTTGGTATGATATACGGAGATACATGATACGTGGTGATTATGCTATATGTCAATCTAAGAGGATCCGATATGATGATACTAAAGGTTGGGATAGGCTTAAATCAGATCTAACCTGAGATAGTGCTTATGTCAAAATGTGAATCAGGTTGCACTATGGTTCTAAGACATGATAGAAGTTTGAACCTTATGGATATTATTAAACCTTTAGTAATATTTTGAGGATAATAACTAAATACTGTAGAGGTTAGAATAGGCACTATTGATCTTGATTCTTAGTATGCCTATTGGGTATAATTGAGAGAAATTGTTTCCAATTTGTGTGATATTGAGGTTCTAGATATCATGATGAACCTAAAAGTTGGGTTAGAGACCTTAGGATGTAAATTCTACATGCAATTATATGGTAGTGGACCTGTGTGTTCAGAGGCCCTAAGACCTAGTAGACCAGTGTGTCCTTAGGCTAGTAAATTTATTCAGTATTGTGTTGGGTTAGTGATTATTCGTGGAATTGAGGAACAAGATTCTTACGGACATGAATCCTTGTAGAAAGGGATTTCAAAATTTTGCTAGATGTTAAGCCTAGCATAGGGAAAGATCATGATCTTAAAATATTCCCTTAAAAGATTGATTGAGGTGGTAACTCTCTGAAGAAATGGGAGACAGAATTGATTTACCTGCTATTCCACTAACTTGAGGCTATACTATGAGTCAATTGGTGGATGGAAAATATTGTGTTGAAGGGTTACCAAGTAAAACTATAACCCAAGAATCAACTGTTAAGCTTTGGTTCCACAAGAATTTGAAATAGGCCAGAATGATTTGAGTTGAAAAGAGCCAAGAACTGGCACAAAGAAATGCATATTTCTAGTGTGGTCAGGTGTTATAAGAGGTTCATGTGGGACTCCTACTAAATCATTATGATATTATTAAAGCTTATATGAGGAGATAAACATTAAAGTGTGCAGCGGAAGTTTATGATTCTGAATTGAATACAGGAAGTTGAATAGGGTGACCATTGATATCAAGCACCCACTTCCTGGAATAGATAATTTGCTCAATCAGTTATCTGGTTCCTATGTGTTTTCCAAACTGGGTTGAGATTTGGGTATCACCAGCTTTAGGTGAAAGCAGAGGATATACCAAAAAAAATGCTTTTAGGACCAGATATTGCCATTGCAAGTTTCTTGTATTGCTATTTGGGCTGACTAATGCACCTGCCGTGTTCATGGACTACATGAATTGAATTTTTCATTTGTGTTCGGACAAAATCATAGTAGTCTTCATTGATGATATCCTGGTATATTCATGTAGTGGAGTAGAACACGAGCAACATTTGAAAATCATATTGAACATACTGAAATCTAAGCAACTCCATGTCAATATGGGCAAATGTGAGTTTTTGACTTTTAGAAGTTGAAATTTTGGGCTATATAGTCTCACAACAAGGAGTCACAGTGGATCATTGCAAGGTAGAAGCAATATAGAATTGGAAAGGCTAGAGACTGTGGTTGTGATATGCTGTATTTTGGGTCTTATAGATTATTATGAGGGGTTTATGTAACTTTGCCCTGGAAAACTCAACATTATGAGTGGGATGATAATTGTGAGAGGAGCTTCATAGAGCTGAGATAACAATTTATTATAGCACTAGTGCCGATAATCCCAGATCCACAATAGACCTTTGTTGTCTTTACTGATGCCAGCCAGCATGGATTGGGAAGTGTATTAAATCCCAGATACAAGTAAGCATGGATTGGGAAATGCTTTGATGCGAGCCTAGTGGTGAGTATGCATCTTGTCAGCTGAAGCATCGTGAATTGAACTGTCCTGCCCATAATCTTGAGTTGATGGTAATAGTGTTGGTATTGATATGGAGATGTTGCTTTTACGGCGTAACCATATAGTTGTACTACGATCACCAGGGTTTGAAATATTTCAATGATAAAAAAGAACTGAATATGAGAAATCACAGATGGATGGAGCTGCTTAAAGAATTTACCTGGAGATAAAGTATCATCCAGGAAAGGCTAATATCGTTGCTAATTCATTGAGCCATAAAACAATATAGGTGGCAACTATGATGATTGGTGAGCAAAAACTGATCAAGGATGTTGGAGATCTTAGTCTGTGTAAGCAGATTTTGATTAGTGGTAACAATTTTAGTGAGACATATAAGGATATGAGAGCAGCAATTGAAAAAGCTCAGATCAAGGATAGATGAGCGCATTCTATCAAGAACTTGTAATTAAGTACAGGGATGTGATATATGGGATTATTTGACGTATGAAGTCATACCTGACCGAGTCATTTATTAGTAGGAGGAATAGCTTATATAGGATTATCTCGTTCATAAATGTTGTTCGGAAGGGATTATCTCCTAGAGAAGCAACATGGGAAATGCAGGAAGATATGCGGAAGCGTCACTTGAAGTTTATGGCTATGTATGTGTAGCAAATTTTGGGGACAAATGTTATTTAAGAGGGGGAGAACTATAACACCCTAAAGTTTATTCACCAATATGCCATGTAATAATTTGAAGTATTTAATGAAATGGAATGGTGAATATTCATGATCATAGCAATTAAACACTGAAAATTTGAAATGTAAACAGTGTTGCCAGTGACATTTCCTGCGAGGCAGTGGGTTTGTCATGTGGTTTGGGTAAACTAATGATGACCAAAAAATTGTAAAATTTTACAGGACGAAAGTAGACATTATAAGCTTTAATTTAATAGGTCATATGAATTATTTGGAGCTGTATACAAAGAGTTATGTATTTTTGAAGTTTACTCAATGAAACTGGCCAATTTCTGAGACAACATCCAAAGATTTAAATTTTGGGAATGTTGAACTTTTAGTTGGCTAAATGCTATATTTTTCCTTGAAACTATATTAAAAAAAGGGTTTTAGAGCCTTTAAAATCACTTTAATTGAAGTTCTACAAATAAAGTTATGATTTTTTAAAGTTTGGTCAGAAAATCTATCAAAATTGCCAATTGTTGCAAATTTGGAAAGAAAAAGAATGTAATGGCAATTGTGTAAATTGTGGAAGAAGAAAATAGGAGGGAAAATAATTATTTAAATTATACAAATGCCAAGTGTCATTATTTTAAGGCAAGGGATTTAATTATAATTGCTAAAGTTAGAGCACATGTTAATTAGAATAAAATACCACTATTTTGTACATGTGGATCAAACTAATATGATGAAGCCCAAACTTGGTTCAAAAGGGGACCCTAGGCATCATCTTGGGCTAACTAAAGAAAGGAGGATTAGTTCAATTTCAATTGGAGTTTACGACACAACTTATGGAGGGATAAAGTCAAGTACAATTTGTGTCATAAAAATCTTATTTTTGGGGTAATATTAATTAGGTGAAAATAGGAAGATATTTTAAAAAGCCCTTGTTTCATCTTTCTATCCTCATTTCCGTCCCAACACTTAAAGCAGAGAGACAGAGAGAGATAGAGCTTAAGAACTAGAGAGAAGAGGAGCGCTCAAGAGGAAAGAATCTAAAGGTAAGACTTGTTGTTCTTGTGTTCGAGCTTCCTCTCTTACATATAGCTTCTCTAATCTCTTTTTCTCCATGAATAACTATATTTAGCAAGCTAATCTCAAGGTTAAGGAGAGAGAAGGAGGACAGTTTTGAGAGAGGAAGTCAAAGAAACCAAGGTAACTTCAAGAACTTCAATATTTGTGGAAGTATGTTGTTTTTAATGTTCTTGGTTGGATTTATGGTTTGTTGGTTGATTTTTCAAATTTGGGAAATGGAAACCATAAGGAGTTATACTGTGAAAGTTCCTCAAATCTTGTTTAGTATGTGTTTAAATGGTTAATCAAGAGGATTGGAGTGAAGAGGAACAAGTTTTTGAAGTTAAAAATAAAAAATCACATTTTTCTCTTTTCCCTCCTATGTTTCGACCAGACCTGTTTAGAGGGGTAAGAGCTGGATTTTCATAAATATGAGGATTCCATGGTGTTCAGGGGGGAAAATTGTGTAGGGTTGATGTTGAACACTTTTTTCAGAAAAGCCCTAGAAAGTGAAATTACGAAAATACCCCTAAAACCCTAACTGAGGGCTGTCAAGGGCAAAACTGTCATTTGGCAATGATTTTGTGAAAAGCGAGGTCAAAAATGGATTTTATATATAAAACTGTGTAGGAATAGCCCAGGTCAAAATTTCTGAAAAAGTACAGACGGACCGGGTAAAAAGGGACCTGGATTGCGTCCATAGGGGCATTTTAGTAATTTTACAGCATTGGACTAATATAACCAACAAAAGTACTTTGGAAGAGTCTAGAGTGATAGATGAATGAGTTTTAGCGTAATTCTTATAATCTTGGATTTTTAGGATCAGTTTGTTACATCTGAGCCAGATCAATTTAAGAGCTATTTCTGTTGCAAAAAGGGATACAAGGTAGTAATTCTTTCTTTCATACACTATGGCAATATTTTATCTGTTTGTGTATGTCTTCTTCTGTGATTTAATTAATGAACATGGTTTTGCCGAGGAGAGCAATTTATGCGTGGAGCGCATTTAAATTTGTGTATGGAGTCACACTTACCTGGTTGTGGAGTAATATCCCGACCACGATTATAGAGAAAGTGGGGGATTAAGCCCCTAACACATGTTTACATGTCGTGGTATGATTATTAATTTGTTGCATAACATGAAGTTTGACATATTTAATTTTTCGCATTTTATATAATCAATTGTATGTTACTACTAAAATTCTCTCGAATCTCACCCTTTTTCAGATAAATATATATTCTAGTAGAAGCTAGCGGCTCTAAGGGCAAACGGTAAATATTGCTAACTGAGGTGTGCGGGACAAGAGAATGGAGCTATTTGGTTATATTTAGTTTAATTTTGAGATTTTGAGAGAAAATATACATATTATCAAAACTTGAGGGGAAAATTAGTGATATAATCAAGTATCATGTATCAATATATCAGTATATTTACGCTATTCCTGTATTACCCTTTAAACCGCGCATTGCTACTATGATTTATAGCAATAATAAGTGGTATGTAAGACGGGGTCTTATATTTAATGCCTTTAAATTTTTTATAATTAATATTTGACAGTTTCAATTACAAACTGCTAAATATAATATTCAAATACTTGAAAGTTGTCATACCTTTGTCTTATTTTCAGCTATTTCAGAGCATTTGCGGAAAACGATATGTAGGTCAGTGGGCAACACAGGAATAGTATAAATATACTGACATTATGTGCATGATTACAGAAATTCCCCATAGGGGTTCGTACATAATAATTACTACTAATGTAGCCACACAAGGCTACTTCAGTGTCTAAACCGGTCCAAGTGAAATGGAGACATCTTCCCGTCTTTGTTCCACCACTGCAATCCCCACTTATGATTTTCTTTGTTCTCAGCATAACTTCTGTCTCCTCTTGTCTAAATTTTTGGTAGGGAAGGGTGAGATTCGAGAGAATCTTAATAGGAAAACAGTACCAATATGCATACAAGATAAGTGCTTTATGCATGACATGCTTGCATTACATAACTCATGCTTACATAATGACATATTTGCGTGCTTAATGTTTCAAACAACATACTTATGGCCATAACATAAATAGAAATAGAGCTTCATTCATTCATATATGTTTCACATAATCAAGCAAAGCAATAACATGCATTAATACACCAGCACAAATATCAAATACACACAAGAGAGGTAAGTTTCCTACATTAATCGCCTTCCCTAATTCTCGAATAATGTGCCTCATAATGCATGCCATTGACTGGCTCTCAACTTGGTCCTAAAATATCAAATGTACAATTTAGACACTTCTATAGTGTTTCTGGTGGTTATGAGTCTAAATTAAAAAATGTCCAAAATGCCCCCCAAGACCCTGGCCCGGCCCCGCCGTACTCAGTCCAACTGCACTTTTTCCGAAATTTTAACATGAGCTATTCTAATATATTTTCACCTAAAGAATGCATTTCTAAACTCAAAATGACCAAATTCACTGCCAAAAGACAAAATTGCCTTGGCAGCCTCGCTTTAAAGGTTTCAGGGGCGTTTTCGTAATTATGCTTTTTGGGTCTTTTATGAAAAAGTGACTAACTGTAACCACACCTAATTTTTCCTCTGAATGCTATGGAATTAGCAAATTTATGAAAATCCAGCTCCAACCCCCTGATTCAGACTTGGCCGAAACATGTGCCTAAGAAAGAGAAAATGTGATTTTCTTTAATTTTAACCCACAATCTCACTCATTTTCACTCTTAACTACTTGATTTCACATTTAAATGTATACTAATCAAGATTTGAGGAAATTTGGGCAATATAACCCCTTAGGATTGACACTTCCAAATTTTCAAAATCAATCAACAAACAAAAAATGCAACCAAGAACATCAACAACAATATACTATCACATAGATTGAAGTTCTTGAAGCTACCTTGGTTTCTTGGTTTTTCTTCCTCTTGGCCGAACATACTCCCTCCTTAATCCATGAAGATTAGCTTTCTAAACATGGTGCTATATGGAGAAGAAGAGATTAGAGAGGAAGCTTCTGCAAGTTTGGGAACCAATCTTAAGAAATCAAAAAGCTTACTTTGATTTTCTTCTTTCTCCTTCTCTCTAACCTTGAGTTTTTCTTAAGCTTCTCTCCCCCCTAGGCTTAAGACGAAAATGAGCAAGGAAAGATGAAGCTTTGCTTCATAAAAATCTTACCTATTTTCCCTTATTTAATAAATGGTGGTAGAATAGGTTTATGAAATCATGGTTGTACTTGGTCTTATCCTCTTCAATTTGTGTCATAAAGTTCAATTAGACTTGAACTAATTCTCTTCCCCTTTGGTTAGCCCAAATGATGCCTAGGAGGGGTCCTTAAGAAACAAATGGGCTTCTTCCATTTTGTCTTAAGCTCATGCACCAAATAACAATATCTTAAGATAATAACACATGTGCTCATATTCAACAATTATAGTTTATTCCTTTTGGCTTGGATTAAGGACACTTGGCATACTTATGAGCCAAATAATTATTTTCCCCTCTAATTCCCTTATTCCACAATTTACAAAATTGCCAACACATTTTAGTTTTAAATTTTCAGAATAGTTGGCCTTCTTGGTAAATTTTCTGCCCTAACTTTGAAAAATCATAACTAAATTTGTGGACCTTGTTTTGGCCAAAGGCTATAGAACCCTTATTGAGTCTAGTTTCAAGAAAAAATATAGCCTTTTACTAGTTGGAAGCATAAAGTTCCCATATTTTCAATCTTTTACATTCTGTTTTAGAAAATAATCAATGTCACTGGGCAAATTTCAAAAATTCATAACTTTTTGTATATAGCCCTAATTGTGTCATATAACCTATCATATTAAATCTTAGGATGTCTACTTTCACTCTGTAAAATTTCATAATTTTTGCTCATCATTTGTTCTTCTAAAACCTCATGACAAACTTACTGCCTCACTTGAAGCAATGAAACAACAAGCATTTGGAACTTCAATAAATTCCATTTTTGTATACAAATTTCCTAGACTCTTTGATTCATTATTTTATTCCCTTTAATACTTCAAAGATATAAGAAATATTAGGGAATAAATTTGGGACACCTGCTAAACCGGGGCTTAGCAGTTCACTTAATTTAGGCTTATTCCTAAGCTTCAAATATCAAAATTCAGGATATTACATTTCTCTCCCCGTTCAATAAATTTCATCCTCGAAATTTGAACTTCTACAACTTAGGGATTAATCCTACCTCATTCTATTATCACATTCAGGCTCACAAGCCATGTACCACCATAGTCATATTCCCATTACTAATCTCAGATAGTATTCAACATTAATCATTCATTGCATACGCAGTATGTAGCGTGCAATCAAACGCTAGACCCACTGGTCATTTCCCACAACGCTTGGTTGCTTAGGCCTCACAACCTCTTTGAGACTTCACCTGGATTCACACAATCACTTTTTTATTGTCACACCTCAGTCCAGCCCACTTCGGGGTAGTCGGGAGCCTAAAGGATATCTACCTTTTTATGTAATGGCCTAATCCTCACCCCACCTAAGAGGTATGTTGGATGTCCCTCACCCCACTAACAAGGTTTGTTGGGTTGGTGAGCTGGCCATGGTTTACTCCGTTAGGTTCTTCCTATGGTAGAATATCGCACCTCGTGTAAGACATAGTACCATTGGACACCAAAATGCTTGGTCCCATTGGTCTTACTGCCTCCGCTATAACTTGGTACAATTTGAATGTCCTTTCAACCTTAAAACATTACTTTGGATACACTGGTCCAATGTCATTGTGCTAGGCATCAACCATAGCACTAGACACACAGGTCTTATAGCCTAGGGACACCACCCTATGCAACCTTGCATATCGGGTCTTACCGCCTCGAGCCTCAGCTCATCATAATTTTCAAACATGTCACATTCTGTCTCCTTAAGGACTTACTAGTCCGTCAAGTTTTTTGGCTTAAGCACATACAATTCATCATCCTTGCTAAATACATATTGAGACTAACAACCTCAAACAAATCATTGGTGCCTAAAGATTAAGCATAAATTTACCACGCTTTCACTACCCACTCTGAGGTCTATCTCTTTATATGAGCTTTAATAATGTTAGGATGATTTAATAGGAGTCCTATAGGAACTTCCTATAATACCTGATTGCACCCAAAATATGTGTTTCTCTGTGCCAGACCTTGGCCCAGTTCAACTTGAATCATTATGAGCCATATAAACTCTTATCTCAAGAAAAGCCATTCGATGTGGGATTCATTATAATACATCATCGTTGAGAGCCAACGTTTCTGTAGCTCTACTCTATGATTCAACGTCATGGTGGCTATACTCCACGGTTTGTCATCAAGGCGGCTGCACACTAAGGTTCATCATCATGGTGGCTCCATACTACGGTACTGTACTCGGTACCTCACTTAGTCAACTAACTGGTCAGCCCCTTCGATCAGAACTCTCCGTAGGTAGCCCTCTCTGATCTAAATCTTTCGTAGATAGCTCTTTCCAGTTGGTCGTCTCTAAATAGAAGTATCATTGTAACGAGAATCCAGAAGCCACTCGTACATTCTATTCTCTGTCTCAACCTTGGGACCATATCTCGTGGCTACTCATTGTTTTATCAAGAACTATTCTTATTCAATAAAGGAATACTCTATTATCAAGATCTTTCCCTATGCTAGATTAGCAACTAGCAACCTCGAGATGCCACATACATATTTCGATTAATTTTAGTACCATGTTCTAGTACCTCAGACTATCCAGGTCAAATCAAACTCCTAAGAATCAGTTCAACTATTGAGTTTGATCCTTTGATCACAATTCAACTCTTAGAACCTCAGCATTAGCTGAGCCGGGAAATCACTTTCCTCATTTTCACGGATCATTAGTAACCCATCACAAATATGAGTATATCTGCCAGTTTAAGGGCACACTGGTCCCCTAGGTCTTTGGGACTTTGGACACATAGGTCAACTACAACATATGCGGCTTGTAGGATCATATAGCCTAGGGTCTCTAACCCAAAACATTCTCAAAATGTTACTGAAGGTTCAACGTTATCCACAAGGTTCACAAGGTTCAAACTTCTATCACGTTTCAGAATCGTAGTGCAACCAATTCACATTTCAACCTAGGCACTATTTCAGCTTATATCATATTCAAGCCTATCCCAACCTTCAATATCATCGAATCGGATCCTCTAGGATCAACATACGGCATAATTATCACGCCTCATATATCACCGTACATCATTTCTACATTCCTTTATCACAACGGTGTTTCTAAGGATCATCGCTTAGCATGAAGAAGCCTTAAAACATTTACTATGCCTCAAGTTCCCATAATGTAAGCCCTGTCTAAAACAAGGCTGTAATTACGGTTTGAAAACGTTTCATAAAGCAAGTGAGATACTAAAGAACAATTTAATCTAATTCAAAATCCAACTTTAAGACATGACTCGGGCCTGTGGTAAAGAGGGTTTTTTTCAAAACTTTTCACAATCTGTTTTAATCAGGTCTTATGCCATATTTCAAAACTACATGGCCTGTTCAGTACCAATCTATTCATACATATCAGAGTACTCAACGGAATTTCTGATGACACTTGGGCTATAAGAGCTGACAGGGTGTATTTGCCCATTTTCATACGGGGATTACAGGCAGTTACACAACCTACTACATTGGTCTATATCTACATATATAATTATTCCAACATTTGATAACCAACGCAAAACAAGTCTCCTAGCTATGAAATCTAACTGTCCTTGTATACCAGCTTCTCCTTTGATCACCTGCCCTAGCTGTAAGTTAGTAGTGGGAAGAGTGCGATTCATAGGAATCTCAGTAGTAACATTTCACTTATATGATATACAATTCAACAAAGCATGTAAGTAATTATCACAATACAACATTCAATCATATCTCTCTCATCACAACATGACAAGAATGATAATCATCACAGCATCCACATCAGCATTCAGTCATATCTCTCTCATCACAATGAGACAAGTATGACAATCATTACAGCATTCATAGCAGTATTCAGTCATTACATTAAAAGTTAAGCACAAATATACAATGCATTATATGTGATATAAGAGAAAGTTCACTATCTTGTTCTTTCCATTTGTGCTTTAGCACCGGTCTATCACGTATAGGACATATGTCAAATCCTATAAACCATAATCAAGGATAAAGAGTTATTCCCTATTCCAATGTTTAACTCCAAAACACTTACAACCGGGTCCTTAAGGTGGCTATTAGAAGCTCAAACAGATGCCAAAAGGGTTAAGAAAAAGTTGACCAAAGACCATCTTTCAAAATTTCAAAACAAAATTTTTGAAGGGTTGGCCTCGGCTAAGCCATCCACTAGCCGTGAGCAAGAAATGGTTAGAAAGATTTGGGCTACAGCCAAGAACTAGATAGAAACTATCGGGCCGCGGCCAAGAACTGGCCTGATTCTTGGCTGATTTCCAACAACCATAAATTTTCGTACACACATCGAAACGACACAAACTTTATATCATTTTAAAGCTTGCCATGCCTACTATAATATTACCAAATTTCATAACTTTTAGACCTCATTTACTCATTCAAAACACCATGCAAACAAGCTCCCCTGCACATCATTTTACACCTATCGAGTTTCTGGTTTTTTCCAGTTTCCAACCAATGTTTCCAAAGGTCCAAAATTCACAACCGGGCTACTCCCCACACATTTTTTTTTTGCATAGAATCCAATGGGAACATCCAAATAGTCAAATTCTCACTCCTTTCACAAGTTTTGTTTTGGCCACCAAATTCAACACAAAACCTTAAAATCATCAAACTTCATATTCTAGACTCAAATTCATCCCATTTAGCCAATAGACACCATAAGGCATCAACACAATTAACAAGACACCATAAACTCACTAACACTCTATATACACAAAATTAGGGCAAAAATCCACAAGTTCCAATACTCAACCAATGACCACAACATCTATGTCAAAAGGTTGCTTTTGCTCACGTCTGCCTCTTCCACTGGCTTGGTCTTTGATTTTCTAACCTCTAACTTTTCTTGAGTACTCAAACACCTCCTCTTAAAAATCTGAAACCATAAGAATGAAGCTTACATCAAGAGGAGCAAGTTTAGAGAAGAGGTTTTAAGCAAAAGGCACAATCTTTATGGTCAAAACATAAGGAGAAGAACTTACCTCCTCTTTCTCTTTCCTCCACCTCCATGGATGACCTTGAGCAAGAGAAGAGAGAGGAAAGATGATGAAAGATCAGATTTTCCCTCCACACACATACACTTGACTGACTTGAAGGGGAGAGGGAAGAGAAAAATGGATTTAAAATTGCTTTATTAACTTTTCAACTTCTTTGCTTGGCATTTATGGTGACAAGTGTCACAGGCCTATGGCTCCACTATAAAGCAAGTAACCATTTAGTTTCTCTAACTAATTCCATTAGCCATTTAGTCACACTTTATACTCTTTTAGCTATTAGTCAATTTTGTTAGAGCAAGCGTTTCACCCAAGAGGGGGGTGAATTGGGTGATATTAAAAATTTCGTTGCAAATATAAAATTTGACGTTGAAATTAAAACATAAAGAGTAAGGAGAAATATCACCGAAGTGTACACCGGGAGTTATACTGGTTCGGCCACAACCACTTTGACCTACGTCCAGTCCTCAGAGCTTCTCTGAGTGTTTCACTATAACTTCCAAGATTCAGTGGGTTCTTGGCACCTCAGTACAAGCAAGTTCCTACACCTGGACACTCGCTCCCCCTTACAAGTTGTAATTCAATCCCAACTCAAGGTTCCACAACCTTAAGTTACCTCAACAACAAATATTGAATTTGAATGAAATACCTCTCTTACAGAGTAAATAAGAATCACTGAAGCATAGAATCACAAGTATAATGAAAAAAGAGTAATGAACTTGATGATACGTTCGTGAGTGTGTTCTTGTGTATTTCTCTGTTCAGATGTTCACATATATATAGATACGTTGGTAATGATTGCTGGAACATATTTCTTCATGTCCGTTGGAGCGTGCGCAGCCATTATTGACTTTTCCAGTTTTTGAAAAACATACGTTGTGGTAGGTGACGGTCGGTGACATTTGAACGTTTTATTTGACTTCCATTACTTGATATGATTTCTTCATTGTTCATCTGTAAATAGGCTAAGAATACTAACACAATGAAAGATTAATCATATAGAAAACAAAATAATCAACGTTTGAAAGATTTATGAATTTCTGGGTTTGCTTACTCGAGTAGCTACTCGAGTATCACATGAAGTTTACTCGAGTACTTACTCGAGTATCATCGGGAAATCTTTGATCCACTGCAAGTCAATGAATAAATACAAGATTACTCGGGTAGTGCATGGAATAACCAATTCTTAATCCTTTGAAAATATATGTTTACTCGGGTACTTACTCGAGTAATGCACTCACAACTTTATGAGTTACTCGGGTACCAACTCGAGTAAATCCTTACAAAAACTTTTGGTTACTTGATGCTTTACTCCAGTAATGTTGCAGGATTTCAAGGCCGAGAGCACTTACCTTGTTACTCGGATACGGACTCGAGTAATGCATTCATTTTTGCATAGGTTACTCGGGTACCTCCTCGAGTAAATGTACTTTGTGTGCTTGTCTTACTCGGGTAATGACTTGAGGTTTTCCTTGAAAATATCTCTGAATACTCGGGTACCTACTCGAGGAAGCCACTTAAAATAGATCATTGAATACTTGCATATCAGAGTAAGGACTCGAGGAAATGAGTTAAAAGACATATCAAGTTAATCGGATACCACCTTCAAGTTTTCACTTCCTTCAGTGCGTTACTCGAGTACCTACTTGAGTAATGTTGCAGTGGTACAAAATGCCGAGAGCATCATTTTTAAGAAACAGAGTTACTCGAGTACCTACTCGAGTATCTTTGGAAACTTGAAAGGCAACTGGAAGTTTTTCATATGGTTACTCGAGTAGCTCCTCGAGTAACATTGGCAGGCCGAGAGCAACTCCAAGTTTTTACCTGGTTACTCGAGTAGCTCCTCGAGTAACATTGGCAGGCTGAGAGCAACTTCAAAATATTTACACTATTACTCGAGTACCTACTCGAGTAACGTTAGCAGGTTACTGGAAGGTGCCTCTCGTTACTTCAAGTTTTGGCTCATTACTCGAGTACCGCCTCGAGTAATACCTTAGAAAACTTGCTTCTGATTCAAGTTTCTCAGCTTTTTCTCTTGGCCTTTCTTCATTACTCCAATGCTTACTTGAAGTGAGGCTTATCCCTGTTATTCCTTTGCTCAAACTTATTTATTAATCATTTCCTTTTCAAACCATTCTTTTGTTATCATCAAAACATGAGATCTAACAAATTTCTTCTTCAATTACTGACTAATTAGCCTGTAAATTTCCTTCTTCCTATTTTGCCCCTGACTACGGTAATTTCAATGGGATTACCACTTAACACATTATGTGACCCCATTTCTCATACCATAAGCCATTCCTTTCATTTTACATTTAGTTCAAACTTTGTCACCATGATTGAGCTTAAATACTGGGTTTGGGCACTTTCTGCTTCTAATTCGGGTCATTCGAATCAATACTCATATTGTACTCTCTAAAACGTTCATTACGTCCACTTTTGGAGTAATGAGCTCATATTCATATTTTGGGTCATTACATATAACCTCATCAAATAAACCTTTCTAGCGGTACTCGTTGCAATAGAAATGTTCCATATTAAAGTCAATACTTACATCATCACACTATACTTTAAACATTCTTCATATCGTCTAATTAAGATGATCATCAGTCATGTTAGTCATGAAGAAACCTTAAGACAATTCATTATTCCTCAAGTCTCCATGACCTTACCAAGTTAACTTCCTAGGGGTCATCCATCCTAAGATTTTCCCTAGGTTGAACATGCTTAACTTTCGTGCCCTGTGCAAAAAGGCAGATATCAGCTTTATCTATTTCCGACCGTTGTTACCCTGAGACAACCTTATCTCAAATGTCGGCTCATTGTCTCCAGGCATTAAAATACTATGTATGGTTTGCGTATCAGTGCCAGTACATACATAATATCAATTCTGATACCATTATCAGAACCGTTACTATCAGTGTTCTGATACCATCATTGCGTGCATTGATTCTTCTATCCAATACACTGTCCCACTAATATCGTCGACTGGACACTAGTACGTCCTTTGTGAGTATTGATTCCATTGTTGATAGGTATCGTTGCTAGGTGCACTTGAACCATGGATATCTTCATCTAGGTACTAGTACTGCCTCTGCATGCACTGACACTACTGCTTTCTGATATCATTGATACCTTCTTGATACCACATAGATATTATCTCTAAGTGCGTCAGTACCACTAATACTACCATCTGGGTACAGATATCATCTCTGAGTGCATTGATACCTCCGCTCCCTGATACCGCTGTCACCCTCCTGATACCAGTGGTACCTTCCTCAGATTAATATTATACCACTTGATACCGTTGGGTATTTCTTAGTCTTTCGGGGCTGATTCACATAAGAGGGGTAGTTCACTTCTTTAGTACCCTCAGTGTGTATCTCCTTTTACCATATAATCAAGATCTTATTATTATAATATCTTGTTGCCAGAACCACCACTCTGCTAGAACCACTTGGGCTCTTCCAAAGCCACTTTCAGCTCTGATATCAAAATTGTCAAATCCTTATTTTATTTTCAACTATTTCAAAGTATTTGGGGAAAACAATAAACAGGTTGGTAGGCAACACAAGAATAGTATAAATATACTGATACTATGTGCATGATTACAAAAATTCCCCATAGGGGTTCGTACATAATAATTACCACTAATGTAGCCATATAGGGCTACTTGGGTGTCTAAACTTGTCCCAATGAAATGGAAACATCTTCCTGTCTTTGTTCCACCACTGCAATCCCCACGTACGGTTCTCTTCTTTGTTCTCAGCATAACTTTTGTCTACTCCTGTCTAAATTGTTGGGAGGGGAGGGTGAGATTGGAGAGAATCTTAGTAGAAAAATAGTACCAATATGCATGCAATATAAGCGCTTAATGCATGATATGTTTATATTACATAACTCATGCTGACACAATGACATATCTGCGTGCTCAATGTTTTAAACAACATACTTATAACCATAGCATAAATAGAAACAGAGCTTCAATCATTCATATATGTTTCACATAATCAAGCAAAGCAATAACATGCATCAATACACCAGCACAAATATCAAATACACGCAGGAGAGGTAAGTTCCCTACCTTAATCTGCTTCCTTGATCCTCGAATAATATGCCTCGTAATGCGTGCCACCAAATGGCTCTCAACTTGGTCCTAAAATATCAAATGTACAATTTAGACACTTCCATAGTATTTCTGGTGATTATATGAGTCTATATTCAAAAAAAGTCCAAAATGCCCCCGGGACCTTGGCCCGACCTAGCCCAGCCATACCCAATCCTAGTGTACTTTTTTTTTTTAATTTTGACATGGGCTATTTTGACATATTTTTGCCCAAAAAATCCATTTCTAAACTCCGAATTATCAAATTCACTGCCAAAAGACAAAATTTCCCTTGGCAGCCTCGCTTTAAGGGTTTCAGGGGCATTTTCGTAATTATGCTTTTTCAGGCTTTTCTGAAAATGACCAATTGTAACCGCACCTAATTTTCCCTCTGAATGGCATGGAATCATCAGATTTATGAAAATCCAACTCCTACCGCCTGATTCAGACTTGGCCGAAACATGTGCCTAGGAAAGAGAAAATGTGATTGTTTTGAATTTCAACCTTAGAATCTCACTGCTTTTCACTCTTAAGCACTTGCTTACACATTTAAACTTATACTAATCAAGATTTGAGGAAATTTGGTGAGCATAACCACCTAGGATTAATACTTTCAAATTTTCAAAATCAATCAACAAACCATAAATGCAACCAAGACATCAATAATAACAACATACTATCACATAGATTGAACTTCTTGAAGCTACCTTGGTTTCTTGGTTTTTCTTGCTCTTGACCGAACATACTCCCTCCTCAATCCTTGAAGATTAGCTTGTTGAACATTGTGATTCATGAAGAAGAAGTGATTAGAGAGGAAGTCTATGCAAGTTTGGTAACCAATCTTAAGAAATCACAAAGCTTACCTTGATTTTCTTCTTTCTCTTTCTCTCTAACCTTGAGTTTTTCTTAAGCTTCTCTCTCTCTCTCGCCCCCCTTGGCTTAAGAGGAAAATGAGCAAGGAAAGATGAAGCTTAGCTTCATAAAAATCTTACCTATTTTCCCTTATTTAATAAATGGTGGTAGAATAGGTTTATGACATCATGATTGTACTTGGTCTTATCCTCTTCAAATTTGTGTCATAAAGTTCAATTAGACTTGAACTAGTTCTCTTCCCCTTTGGTTAGCCCACATGACGCCTAGGAGGGGTCCTTAAGAAACAAATTGGCTTCTTTCATTTTGTCTTAAGATCATGCACCAAATAACAATATCTTAAGATAATAACACATGTGCTCAAATTCAACAATGATAGTTTATTCTTCTTGGCTTGGACTAAGAAAACTTGGCATACTTATGAGCCAAATAATTATTTTCCCCTCTTATTCCCTTATTTTGCAATTTACATAATTGCCAACACATTTTATTTTTCAATTTTCGGAATAGTTGGCCTTCTTGGCAGTTTTTCTACTCTAACTTTGAAAAATCATAACTAAATTTGTAGACCTTGTTAACCCTTATTGAGTCTAGTTTCAAGGTAAAATATAGCCTTTTACTAGCTGGAAGCACAAAATTCCTACATTTTCAATCTTTGCATGTTGTTTCAGAAAATAATCAGTTTCGCTCGGCAAAGTTTAAAAATTCATAACTTTTTGTATGTAGCTCTAATTGAGTCATATGTATCTATCAAATTAGAGCTTAGGACATCTACTTTCACCCTATAAAATTTCATAACCTCATGACAAACTCACTGTCTCACTTGAAGAAATGAAACGACAAGTACTTGCAACTTCAATAAATACCATTTTTGTATACAAATTTTCCATACTCTTTAATTCACTATTTTATTCCCTTTAATACCTTAAAGATATAAGAAACATTAGTGAATTAATTTGGGACACCTGCTAAACTGGGGCTTAGCAGTCCGCTTAATTTAAACTTACTCCCAAGCCTCAAATATCAAAATTCAAGATATTACAAAAGTTCTTTACAAAAACATACAATGTATTACATTTTATGGCTATCTCACAACCATGAAATATTTCACAGTTTATCTTAACAACCATAAAGTATTTACATTACTTTATCTTTGCCTTTTCATATTTTACAGTTTCTTCTTTTATCGTAAAGTATTGAGCATCAACTATTGACAAATTTGTAGTAGTGATGGTAAAAAGAAGAGGGGAAAAAGTGAAAAAAAAAACTCATTAAATGTTTACGCAACTTTTGTCGGGCTCTTATAAAAAGGATTAAGACAATTCAAATTTTGGACTCTTATACAAAGGATCGGAAGGAGTAACTGTTGGTTTCTTTTTAAAATATCATCTGTTCTTCTAAATAGGGGAAGAGTGCATTTATCTAGAAATGGTTTGGGGTTTCCCAATCCCAACCATAAAATTTTAGGTATTATAGGGGATCGGTTTCAGTACACCTTGCTAAGTAAGAACTTGGGTTTAGTTTTTAAGGAGTAGACACTAGCAATTTGATGTTAGCGGATCTAATATGCAACCTCCTACTTATAATGGAGCTTCCACACCATATTTCACAATAAGATCTACATCTCATACCATTTTCAAGAAAATTTTGGCTACTACTTTTCCCATGGAAGGAAAAAAATTCTTCAAATGAAAAAGTTCCTACAAACATCCTCTATTTTCAAGATTTTGCCACCTTAATTATAGAAATTATTGATAATTTTGATGGGAATGAAAAGAAAACAAAATAAACCTTCACTTTTGGTAAGAGGAAAAGTTTGAATTTAATACCTTTTGGTATCCCATTGATTTGATTTTTCTTGGAAAGCAAATGCTTGAAGTAGTAGTCCCAAAAGCATCATGTTCACCTTCATTGGCGTTGGATTCCATGGGTTATTTCTTCATAAAAGCCAGGGAAGATAAAATTTGAAGATGAAATTTGATGAAAATTGATTTGCTAGTCTGTGTCTCAAGCAAGGTAATTAAACCCGGACCGGTCAGTGAACAGGTCAGGGTACTGGGTCAAGGGTCAGTGGGTCAGACCGGAGTCATCCCGGAGTCAACCCGGACCTAAACCGGTGAGGAGTAAAAAATTGAAAAATATTGTAATTTCTCATCACACCATCCAAATTATGAATAGTATATATCCAGAATCGAAATGCTAACAAAATAACATGATTGTATCATATATAAATCACCTAATGATAGCTGTCATAACTTGTAATCCCAAAATGTTTATCATAAGTTCATAACACAATATCAAAACATGTTTATGATAACAAAAGTAGTAAACTAATAATTAGTTATCATCATTAAAATAAGAATCAACTATATCATTCAACTCTCTAGGTACTGAGACATTAGGAGGTGGAGCTGTAGGAGGAAGAGTAAAGGCACTAGGAGCAACAGAGTCAACATATAATGATGGAGCGCCAACAACATCGTCATCACCAATGTATCAAATGAATAAAATTAGTACTAATTATGATCAAAATATGGTTATATTCTTTTGTGTAAGAAATAAGAATATAATCTTAGATAATTAAAAGGATGGTTAGAAACCTTCATAATCCTTCGCCATTTGTTGAAGTTGAAGATCCGTTGCTTCTACATTTTCAAATTCAGGAGTTGGATCTTCGTCAAGAACCCAAAAGTCTAGTTTATCAATTGATTCATAATCAATGAGGTCGTAATTATCTTTCTTCTTCTTCAATTGGTTCCTATAATGCCAATGGCAACACAATAGAAGATCATTATTTACTAAACATATATAACAACCATTCATCAATCATAACTTTTTAGATTACCTAAACTTTAACTTCAGATTGTAGTTTGTGAAAACCAAATCAGTAAGCCTTTGATGCTCCAATCTGTTTCTTCTTTTAGTATGGATACGTTCAAATAAACTCCAATTTCTTTCACAGCCAGAAGAAGAAGAAGTTTGACTAAGAACACGTATAGCAATTTGTTGCAATTCTGGTACTGAACCCCCATAATACAACCACCACTCATCTTCAAAATAAAGTAAAAACATTTAGTATGTATTAATAAACATTAAATAATAATCATAATATGTGCTTTCAAATACAAAACTTAATATACTTACAAGGGACTAGCTTTTGGGCTGTTTTCTCGCATGAAACTTTATCAAATGATTCTTTACGTTCATGGTAGACACTGATTTGTTGCATTATTGTAACAAAATGATCATCATTGTCAGGTGAGAGTGCCTTAAACAAATTAATCACAGCATCCATCAGTCTATGCTTTCGAACAAAGTTAGGACTGTACAAGAATGCAAGAGTCAAGAGATATGCCGCTGCATGTAGGTCATTTTTCAAATGCTTATCCCAGCGACTTTGAATGATATTCGTATATGGCTTGTACAATTCCTTCCTCATTTGAAACATTTCCTTAATTCCATTCTTAGCTCTTTGCATGCCTTCATAGATGTAAGGCATTGAAGGTTTTTCATCTGAATCCACAATCCTCAACAACCTTATCAAAGGAGACACAAGTCTCACAATTTCAAAGTAATCGTCCCAAAACTGATTATTTAGAACGATTACACTAAAAAATTTTCCTGGTTTAGTGCTTGCTAATTTGTGCTGCACAAAATGATGATCAACAACTAAAGCTTGTAAATCATGCTTATGTGAATAGATGCTATGAAGGGTGGTGAATGTGGTGGCGAATCTCGTCACACCAGGACGTACAATTTCCTTCCAACCTAGTCTATTCCTCAACCATGACAAGAAGACCATATGATTATATGCAAAAACAGTGATTTTAGATGCACTCTTCACAAGTTCTGACACATGAGGCATGGCTGTAATGTCTTTCAAAATAAGATTCAAACAATGAGCTGCACACGGTGACCAATAAATAGTTCTGTATTTTTTTAATCAATCTACCGCATGCTACATAATTAGCTGCATTGTCAGTCACAACATGGACTAGATTTTGAGGACCAACCCACTCAACAACTTCAGTGAACAATGAGAATAAAGTGTTGGCTTCTTTAACTATATCTGAAGCATCAACTAACTTCACAAATACCATGCCATGTAATGAATAAACTAAGAAATTAATTAAAGTTCATTGTCTAACATCTGTCCAACCATCAGCCATGAGTGTGCAACTATTTTCTTTCCATTTGGCTCGATGGCTATCAATCAATAGTTGAAGTTCCTTTTTGCAATCTCTCAACATGGTAACTCTATACTCATGAAAACTTGGAACCTTAAACCCAGACCCAATTACAGTAGCAGTATCAATAGCTTTTTGAAATAAGGGACAAGTCATTGCATTAAATGGAACACAATTAACATAAGCCCAATGAGCAAATGCCATTTTTGCATTATATTGTGCTTCTTGACTTGCCCAAGCACTCTTGATGCTTGGTTGGCTACCAGGAGTTGTCCTAGATGCAAAATGACTATCAATCTTCCTAACTATAGGAGCTTTCCTCTTTAAAGAAGCAAGTGGTTCCTCAACCTCACTAGCTTCATTTTCCTCCTCAACAACATGTTTTTTCTTTGAACCTTCTAACAAAGATTCTTTCATTTTAGTACGTACATCATGAGAAACTTTTTTGCATGAACTCACTTGACCATTCACACCAGCTAAATGTTGTTTCAACCTATTTATCCCACCTCCCCTATAACTTGAAGAACATAAGAGGCACGTGAAAACATTTATTTTTCCCTCTTTTTTAAGAGAAACGTATTGCCAAGTTGTGTCTGTTTTTTTTAAAGTCCCTGATGTCTGTGGAGGGGGTAAACTACTATTAGGAGGATTGGTAGTATCGGGATTGGGGTTGGCAACAACATTCTCAGGTGCTTCATTATTTCCCTCCATTAAGAAACCAAAACCAAAGCAAACAGCAAATGAACCCTTTCAATTCACAAACCACAAGCACCCCAGTTGATTAATAATCACTATCAGAGGACTGAGAGCTACAATGAAACAAAAGAACCAACCAAACCAACAAGAAAACGTACAGAGCATCAGCCGACAACCATTCACATTTTATTTTAAAGTTTAAAGCAATAGCAAACCAATACAATCACAATGATTAATAAAAGCAATGCATCCAAAAAAATATAGGCATAGGAAAGCAATGCAACCAAAAAAATGCAAGCGTAGTAACATTATTGTTATTATTAATGCATGACACCAAAATAAGGGCTCAAATACACCCTGTTCGATTCCTCCATCGTTTATTTATATATCTAACCCTTGATATAGAGTTGAGGCCCCACAGATCGCTGTAGCATGTGGCATATTTGTTTATTGAGTCAATTAAGTAATTAACATAAACAACCATCTCAGTACCACATCTCTCTATTTTCAGCTGCCACAAATATTTTTATTGAGCTGCTTTAACAACAAAAATATACGGGGAGTAAAAAATAATCAATCACACGCAAAGGCTTAGGAACTTTAATTTGATCATAAAGTACACAAAATCATAACAAAGTGTACAAGAATAAATTAAATACCATCAGCAGAGTATCAGTAAAATAAAGAACCAGTTCAATTGGATAATGTGATATCTACTTACAGCTGACAAGTCTTGATAAAAAGTTGTAACAATGCAAAGCAGGAAACAAAGAGATGAAACTGAAATTTCAGATTTGAAGAACACGACACTGACCTTAAACACCAGCAGCTAGCCTAGAACACTGACCTTAATCATCAGAACATTCTCAGCTCCTTCATTATGTCCTTCTGGCTCACAAGAAAAAAACAGAGCATCACCGTACAGCCATAGATATCGATTTCTGAAGCAAACCAAAACTATGAAAAATAATGAATGGAGGAACTAACATTAGAAATACTGAAATAAAGGTCAAAGAACATATAAAGCAAACCACAAAGCTTAGATCAACCATCAACCATGCTTACTGCTCACCGGAATGGCCAAACCCAATCGGCCAAACCATTCTTTTCAATCAGCTGAAGAAACAAATGAAGGAGAAACCCCAAAGCTCAGATCTTGCAACCGGCCATGGCATCCGACGACGACATCTACGCTGAGAAGACCACCAGCGAACGGCGGCGGGTCAAGCGACGAGGAAGAAGAAAGGCAAAGCGAACTCTACTGATGCAAATGGCGACCCAACACCGGCAGACTATGGTCGCTCAGGCAATCTCACTGGCCGTTCGACAGGGAGTTGAGAGCGAGACTGAGAAGAAGAAGAAGGCTTCGTATAGTGGCAGGGTGGGACCGTGGACACTCAGACTCGGGATTGAGAATGAGAAGTTGAGAACTGAAAGCGAAAAGTAGAAAAGGTATCGGTTTAGTCAAAATTTTCAATTTTTTGTTGTTGAAAAAAGGACGAAAATGACGTCGTTTCATCCTTCCCAGAGGCAAAAAGAAAACACAACCCAGGGGACTCGCCTGACCCGCCGAGTCTCCCAGGTTATTACCGGGTCACACCGGGTTGTGCCGGGTAGATCGGTTCGGTGTGACCCCGGTTCATATTGTGACCCGGACCGGTTTTTTGGCCGGTTTGGTTGTTCCCGGTCCGAATCGGCTGGTCCGGTCCGGGTCTAATCACCATGGTCTCAACACATCTAGGTTAATAAAATTTATTTTATAAATGAGAGATAAGGCATTTATGGAAAGATAAAACTGTGGGTTGTCAAATCAGTGTGCTCTAGAAGTTTTATCAATGATTAGGTTTTCGGTGGATAAAAAAAACAGCCGCCAACATAATATGCTTTAAAACAATGGGATATTGAAATTATGGACTAGTCAAAATGTATAAAATAGACGGCTCAGATTCATTTAGCGCCATCTCTAGCTAGCATAAATAAATAAAATGTATCATGTCATTAAATTTCAAGACATGTGAAGTGAATAATTTGGCCGTGGTATTAAATAGGCATCTCTAGCTAACATAAATAAAAAAAATGTATCATGTCATTAAATTTCAAGACATATGAAGTGAATAAGTTGCCCGTGGTATTAAATATGCAAGATAGATAAGGCTTATAGTAGAGAAGTGAAATTGTGTACTTTGAAAGTTTCAATATAATGCGCAATGAAAACAATTTACTTCAAAACAATATGCAATCAAAACCTGGTGCTTTGGAAGTTTCATATTATATAGCTCAAAATCATCCGTATATGATATGGTTTAAATTCAATGACTCATTAGTAGCTAGATAAACGAAGCCCACTGTTTGATTATGCTTGAAATATTGTATTTTTAAACTTGAAGATGATGAGGTAATTAAATCATAGATGTTGCATTATCTAAATTTCTTCTACAATTAAGATTGCAAATCCAACCCCACCTCAACTTCAAAGCTAACAACAGTTAGATTGGAGGTTTGTATTTTCATGTGAGGACTTGATATTTGTTTAGAAATCAGAGTATTCTCTCCTGCCTTTAATATATTATACACTTTAGTAGGGTATAAAGTGGATCTTATATTAAGGATAGATAGTATTATATTTTTATGATATAATATAGATATCTTACTTTTTAATTTAATATATAGTCGCCATCAACCATTGAGATTAATGTGTTTTGCTTAACTTCTTAAAAGTAATTTTACAGTGTATAAAACAAATATGTGTGCAGAGTTTTATCTTGATTCTCTTGAAACCACTTCTACACAACATAAGCCTACACACATACACACATTGGTTTCTTTACCAAGATGTCAAGCTTTGGTAGCACAATATCTGGGGCTTATGCTGCAAATAAATTTCTTTAGAAATATTGATACTTTCCTACTTAACTATAAAATATTAATTTTTTGTCAAAATGTATGAAATATTAAATTAATAATAATTAGGGGGTAAAAGAATTTTATAAAAGTTATTAGTGAATTTCCGAAAAAAGTTGTAAATATAATTCAAACAAATAAAAAACCGGTAGTTGCATCATTTGAAATTTAAACATTGTATTGGGAAAATGACACCAAAGTCCCAATGAAGATAAATAACATAAAAAAAAAGTCTTATAGCTTGTCAACAACAAGTGAAAGAGCTACTATTGATAAGGTATGAGAATTTTATGATATTATTTTCCTTAATTGGAACCTTAGTATCATTTTCCCTATTTTATTTGATATTTATAATTTAACCTTTGAAATTTACAATTATTTTAAGTCAAAATTTATAATTTATCTTTTATTAAAAAATTTATCATTTGTTGAGTGAAGAGCATGGATGATGCTACAATGTTAAAAAATAAAAATTATGACTAACATCCCAAATTTCAGTTACTAAAATTTCTTATATCAAAAGGAATAAAATGGTGAATTTTGGCACACTTTGAATGGCCAAATAGTGACCACACGAAATTGAGCCACAATAAGACATAAGAATTAAACTTTTGTGTCTTCCTAAAAGCCCATTATTGGAGCCCTTGGTTAATGGAAGAACACAATTGTGGGCCCTAATATATTGTGAATTTCAGTTCAAAAAAGAAGGAAGCCCAATTTAATTACAAAAATGTAAGGGCAAAATGGTCATTTGACCAATAAAGCAAGAAGATTTATTTTTCCCTTTTATGTGTGATATTTTCAACCAAATATTTATTTGGCTACAAATAATGCCATGTGGGAGGAATAATAACCAAGTGAAAAAGATGATGACAAAAGTCAATTTTCACATGTTAATTGGCCATAAAATATTATTATCTTAAGGAGGTGGAGAAATGATATTTTTAAAGCTCTTATCTTATTTCAAGAGCTCATTTTTGTCCAACACAAAGAGAAGTGAGAGAGAGAGAGAGAGAGAGACTTGAAGAAAGCAAGAGCAAAGAGAAAAGAAACTAGACAGTTGAAATCCAACCAAATGGCATCTTAGTAATTTTTGCATAAACCAAGGGCAAATTGGGGAATTGACGGATTATCTCCCTTGCCTCTCTATTAATTTTGTTTAGCCACTCAAAAAGAAGAGAAAAATTAAAAAAAACATAAGAAGATAGAAGAGGAAAGAGAAAGGATAAATAGTTAAAGCTCTTGAGCTCTGAAGCCGATTTCACCTCTGATTCAGCGTTTCCAGCTTCTAGAGTCTTTTTTAATATTGTTTCTCTCATGGAGAGAAACATTTCTATGTTTTTGGATTTTCAATTAGAGGTGTTTGATTCTATCAACTCAGAGAAGGTGCTGCTGTAATCAAGAACAGATCATAGATTTGAGTTCTAATAAGTATAAGCTCTAATTTGAACTGAATATTTTGTGATTGTGTTGAGTATTTGTTAAGATATTCAAACCTTAAATTCCATCTAGAGGGAGTCTTTTAGGGTTTGATATTCATAGGATGATGATCATGATGTTAAAAAAGGTTTTATGATGATTTATGATTATTTTGGGAGTTTGTGTTCAAATCTCCATGAATTCATTTTTGGAGGAAGAGAACTTACAACATGTTTTTGATCAGTCAAAATTAGTCTAAATGCTGTGACATTTTATAGGATTAAAGTAGACATTTAGGGCTTTAATTTGATAGGTAATATAAGCCATTTGGACTAGCAGATTGAAAGTTATGATTTTTAAAAGTTTGACCATAAATCTAGAACGAAATCTATAACAGTCTGAGTTTGATGAATTTTTGGGAAATGTGTGGCTATGATTGGGGCTCTGTGATATTTTTTATTGAAAGAGGACTTAAAGATATTTTTATAGAACCTAGAACTAGCCCATTTGGATTTTTTGTAGAATTAATTATGAATTTCCAAAGTTTGGTCAATGAAACTAGCGGATTAGGTTAAGCTACGGATTTATGGCAATTGTGTTGAATTGTCATAAGTATTAGGCCAAATATAAGAGACATGACCTTAAGGTCCGTGTAGTCCTATTGCACCTCATTTATCATGGCTCTAATAATATGATTATATATCTAGGATCATGAGGTAAAAAAGAAGAAGTATACTCAATGGTTGGAGAAAAGGCACAAGAGGAGGACTCAAGACAAGAGGTAGTGACCTTACTTAACTTGTATGTATTTGATGTGTATTGATTTATAGTATTACTTTGCTTGATTATGTGAAGCATGTATAAATGAATAAAGCTCTATTTTCTATTTATACTATGACCATGAGTATAGTATATGAAATATTAAGCAAACAAAAATGTCATTATGTGAATATGAGTCCATGTAAGGCAAGCATATCATGCACTAGTATTCATCTTGCACACTTTGTCAGTATTATTTACTACTTTGATTCCCTCGATCTCACCCTCCCCAACCAACCGTTTAGACAAGTGAAAACAGGAGGTGTGCTAAGTACAAAGAAGAGTACTGCATGAGAGGAATGCTACAGTGGAATGAAGATGAAAAGATGTCTGAGTTTCATTAAACTAGTTTAGACACCCTAATAGCCCTGTGCAGCTACATTATTTGTAATTAGGATGTACAATCCCTGTAGGGAATTTCTGTGATCAAGTACTTAATATAAGTATATTTCTGTTATCCCTATGTGCCTATCAAACTGCGCATTGCTACTCTAGTTAATATTGGAATAAATAAGGGTGTTTGACACTCAGTATCTGTTAGATCGTTGAGTTGGAATTACTGGCTATTAGACATGGTCTTGAAATCTTTCAACAGTTGGATATTGATAGCATTGTGTTGTATACAAACTCTCTAGAGGCTTTCAATTTATTGATGAGGGGGTATGATCATGAGCACCCTCTTAGCAATGTTATCTGGTAAGAGATTTGCTATATGCTATATCATTTTTAGAGCTACATTATACGTGCAAAGATGCTGTCTGATATGCCGACTATCTGGCTAATGAAGGCCACAAGGATATGTTTGAGATGGTGCTTGTATAGGAAGTCCCATATGACTGTTTAAGTATGTTTTTTGAAGACAAGCTTTGCTTGTCCTACACATTGATGGCTAGGGGTAGATTCTTTTATCTCGAGCTATGTTTGTCTTTGTATTTAAAAACCATCTTTTTTACTGCCCATTCACATTGAAGAAATCAACAAAAGCACATTGTATTGAGTTCTTTCCTTACCTTTGTTGGAAGCAGATCGTCGGGAGCTGAGAGGTACATATCACTGTTTTCATGCAACAAAATCTCCTTCCAGTAGTCATCTTGCTTCTCTTCATTTTAGTAACATTTTCTATACATTTGATCTTCTTTTTCTTTGATTCAATTTGGTTTGAGCTTTGAGATTTTCTTGAATCGATATATAGATGGTTGTTGCCTCAAATTGGGGCATTAGGGTTGTTCAATTGGAGCTTTGATTGCAATCCAATCATATTAATTTGATTTTGTGTATCCATATTTCAAGTTCAAGGTATTATATAAATAATTCATCGTTGCGGCCATCCGTTTTTTCCCTAGAATTTGTAAACGTTCAAAAATAAATTAGGGATTTATATAATGAATGGTGGATTAGTAAATGAAATTTATTTAAATTTTAATTAAAAATTTTTTGAGAAATTTTTTGAAGCATTCTTAACGGAATTAACATTTTATACTTAAATGTATGTTTTTAAAATAAATGGGAGATCAATGTAATTAAGACAAAATAGAAAAGTAATTACAATATTTTACTCTTTATTTTAAGAACCTTATCCTAATTATTGCCAACTTGTGGTCTTGCGAATGAAAGCACTTTGTTAAGTACAATTTTGCTTGTAATTTTTGTTATTAGTTGCATGCTCCTTTAAATTAAAAAAAAACTTATATTCGTGAATATATAAAACTACGAATATTGATAGTACAAGGAAGAGCTATTATAAAAGAGAAAGTTTGGCTCTATGAAAGATTTTCTGTTTTTTTTTTTGGCCTTTTCCATAGCATCTATTATTTACAATGTGTTAGATATTTTATTAAAATGATAATGTTATATCCTTGTGTTTATTCAAAATTGTATCTAGATATATTTATTGATTGATTATATGAAGGATATTCTAGTTTATTATTTTGATTAAGTTAAATATTCTAGATATTATTTAATTTGTTTAAATATTAACAATTTAATATATTTTGGATAATATATCCCCTGATTGTGGCCCGCATATAATTTGGACAGAGATTTGGTTTAGGGTTACTTGCCCAGCTGTTAAGCTTTTACAAGCTTTGATGGGAGGTTATAAATAGCGTAGGCTAAGTCTTAGTGTAGTAGCGTGGAAAACCCACTTGCTCCTTAGGGGTTCCCTAACGGGTTATGACTATTCTCAGACCATCACTATGCCTCATCTTCTCATTACACTACTAGAAAATATGGTTTTAAAGTCTCCTTTTTTGGCCTTTTAATGTCTGAAAAATGAGGGATATCTATCTGAGGGTCGTAGAAAAAAAGGTCAATAACGTCCGTAAATGGGGGACGTCTAAAGTGGGACTTTAGACATCCCCTTCTGGAACTGGGGACGTCTAAGGTGGCCTTTAGACGTCCCCAGTTGAAACTAGGGATGTCTAAGGTTGCCTTTAGATGTCCCCAGTTCCAACTGGGGCGTCTAAGGGGACCTTTAGACGTCCCCATTTTTAACTGGGGACGCCTAAAGTGTCGCCTCCCACTCTACCACGTCCCTTTTTATTTAAGGACATTGAAAGTTTTCTTTAAAATGGCCTTTTATATATTGCACTGTCTGAAAAATGTAAACTGCAGAAATAGGATTCCAACAACAGAATAAAACAACATCAGTTCAGCAGAATGGACACTACTACAAAAAAACTAGTATAATGGCGCTTATTTTAAAACATATTTTGGCGTTTAAAAAAGGCCAAAGCTTTTGACGCCATTAAAAATACCTATAGCGCTTTTCAATCTAAAAAAATGCCAAAGGAGGAGATACCCTCCTTTGGCGTTTATATTACAAACGCCAAAGGAGGTGAACACACCTCCTTTGGCGTTTGTAATATAAATGCCAAAGGAGGCATTGCCTCCTTTGGATATTTTTTTTTAAATATTTTTTTCTTTATGGTATAATTTAAAAATAAATTCCTGATAATCATATATAATTTTTTAGCAAGTAAATGACTATACATTTCATCTAGTAGGTAAATTACAATATAAAATAATGATGATCATTTTTTTAATTATTTTATTTTTTTGATAAAACAAACAAATCACAATATAATGGTAAAAAAAACAAAACATTAACTACAATGATTTGTATTACAACAAAATTACTTCAATATTATTAATTTGTAAGTTTAAAAATTAAAAAAATAACAATATATAGGAAGTTTAAGTTGACAAAGTTGAAACTTCAAATCAATACTTAAAAAATAAAAAATATGAACAAACATATAAGAGTCATTGCAAATTTTAACCAAAAAGAAAACATGGATCAAATGTTAAAAAAAACAATGCTTATAAGTTAGGGATCTCCTACTTCTACTTGCTGCCATCAAAGAGAGGAAGGAATGGGGATAACGAATAAGAAAAGCTAGTAGACCAATAAAGTGAGAGAGTAATGGATCGAAGTTATGGGAAGTGACAAGCGGGAGAGTGATAATGGCGGGATGTCAATGGCGGGGTTTTTAAATTTTGTAAACAGGGGAAGCTTTGGCGCTTCATAAAAGAATGTCATTGCTTCCCATTTTCAAAATAAAATTTAAAAAAAATGGAAGCTTTGGCGCTTCCTTAGGAAGCGCCAAAGCTTCCTATTATATTTTTATTTTTTATTTTTTTGAAAATATAAGAAGCTTTGGCGCTTCCACATAAAGCGCCAAAGCTTCTGATATATATATATATATTTTTTAAAAAATATATAGGAAGCTTGGCGCTTCCTTAGGAAGCGCCAAAGCTTCCTATTATATTTTATTTTTTATTTTTTTGAAAATATAAGAAGCTTTGGCGCTTCCACATAAAGCGCCAAAGCTTCTTATTGTTTTTTTTAAACAAATTGAAGACATTGTTTGGCGCTTGTACATGAAAGCGTCATATAAGGTTAACGTCTACTATGACGCTTATAATTGTAAGCGCCAAAGCATCAAAATAATTTTAAATAAATAATTATCTTTGGCGCTTTTTTAAAAAGTGTCATAAGAGCTACGCCACTAAACCCCTTTTTTGTAGTAGTGGGAAACAACAACTTGAAACACAGTGATCAACCCAAGGCTCTACTACATGCAATAATTTTAAGGAGTATCAAACTAATTAACTAACAAACTACACGAACTACACAACAATCTATATCCAAGTCTGTTATTGCACTAAAAAGACTATATCCAAGTCTCCAGTTTGTACAATAACCAAGACTAAATCCAATCTATATCCAACAACAATAATGCTAATTATATATACAATATATAGAACTACCACAAAAGTATGTCCTACACAAACTACTAAAGACTTTACTCTGGTATACGTTGAAGAAGATGTCCAGCTAAAAAGTCTCTGATCATATTTAGGTCTTCATATGAGTAGGCATCTTTATTGTCCAAAATCTGTAAATTAGAAAATAAGCTTAGATGAAATAATGAATCAAGTGAATGAATTTCCATTGAATTACAATACAAAGAATATTATCCTCTGAGAACGAAGAAGCGATTACTTGTTCAAAATCTGTCGTAATGCCACTCTAAATGATGTTAAACAAATAAAGTAAGACATAGTATCCACATTCCCAGCCGCCAGGTTGTCTAGGGCACTATAAATCAAAAGCAAATGGTTAAAATCAATAAAGGCATATCTAAAACGACTGTCAATCAAAAGAACTTGATTTGAAACTACGTACCTTTGGAAACAACCATTTCAGATCTTTGCTACCTCTACGTTCGCGTGGCCCGCCAAGCGCTCGATATGTCGTGCATGCCCTATCATTAAAATGAAAATCAACATAAATTAGAATAATTCATTAAGTCAAGAATCAAGAAGCAATGAAATACAAAAAAATAACTTACGTGTCGAAGAAGCTTTTAGTTTCTTTGTTTGGTCTTCTACGTAAGGAATCAAACCAGTAAACAACGTAGGACCGAGGACAGAGAACACACAAACTCCAGTGATAACTATCACAACATATACAGATTAAAAAGAAGTTAGATGGCAAGGCAATTATTTATTAAAAATCTCAAATACACAAAATTAAAATGCGTACCCTTGAACAATCGGTGCTAGATAACAACGATAGTCGTCCTCTACCAATGTGAAGCCCACATAGTTCCTCCTTCTTTTCAATGTATTCCCAATCCTTGTCATATGTGCAGGAGAGAAGAATCCATATAAATCAACTCTTTAAGAGTCAATGCATATACGACGGAAGGAGCTATAATAGAATTAAAATGATGAATGTATTAGCTAGTTAAAATCAACTTAACTAAATGAAGGAAAAAATGGGAAACAAAAAACTTACAGAATTGCAGATTTGCCCCATCCAACATCTAGCTCCTCCAACTTAATGAACTATTTAAGATCTTCTTTATCAATTGTGAAGTGATACTCTAATTCCTGGCCCACAATCCCTGTAGGCATATGCAAATCAATCTGGCGAATGCCTTTATAGATATGATGCAGTCGTGCTAAGAAGGGCCATTTCTCTACTTCCTGCTCGTTCTTTTAGAATATAAAAAAACATATTTTTAGTAGGATGTCAACACATCTCAAGTAAAAGTGAGGTAGTTCCATACCATTAGAGGTGTTGGTGGTAACAAGCCAATAAGATGTACAGGCCAAAGGATGAAAGATCCTCTCGCCTGAGCTATCGTGGCAACCTTGTCATCAGGAATAGGGATGGCTGTACCTTCTTCCCCTCTCGAACAAACGCAAATGCTTCTGTGTGAACGGGATAGTTGTACCTTCTTCACAATCACCCTACACAAATGCTGTGGAATTTGCTGATTATGGTAGGTAGTAGCTTCTGTGTGAACGAGAGCATCTACAACTACACGCAGCAGTGGGGCATCCAAAGAGAGGATGGCTGGTTCTCCCTGCACTGGAGTGGGAGAAGGGTCGCCAAGTGGTTCCTCTGTCAAGTTGTAACTTCCTTTGGTGCTGTAGAAGGCCGGGGATGAATGGGTTCCACGCTCGGTAGTTGCCATCTGCGATTCAAACATCTTCATCATTTCAGCTCGTAGCTCAGGCATTAGCTCAAGACGTAGCTCTGGCAACAGCTCTTGTCGGAGTTTGTCGCGAAGGTTGGCCTCGAGCTCTTGTGAGACTTCCTGACGAATCTTAGCCACAAGCTCCCTATTGGGTTCAGCTTGTGACGAATAAGGATGTGAGGCTTGGCCAAAATACTTCACGACACTAACTCCTACTGCCTCCCCTCAAACATGACCAGGGTGATCTGCCTTCCCAATCGCCGTTGACAAGATGTCCATCTGTCCACTTGGAGTGAACGAACCTTGGCTACTATGATCTTCCAGTTCATCCTGTAGCATAAAAGTTATCGTAAATGAAAATTAAGCACTCCCAATATGTAAAATAAGTTTGTACTTATGCTCTAACTACTTACAATTCTTGCGGCAACCTCAGCAATAGTCGGATTTACGTACTTCCTACCCTTAAGCCTCCATGCTTTCCATTTTTTGTGACGTGGAGGAGGTGGCGAGGGCTGGACTACAACGGTAGGATCTGATGTGGCTGCTTCCTTCAATTTCTCCAACTCTTTTGCCATCATCTTTCGCTCAAGCTTCCGATAACCACCACGACACATGCAATATTGATAGTTATTAGCTACTTGCCTCTCTGCATTTGCTGCACTTAATGCCTGTGAAAGGAAAACAATGAACACCGAATCAATAATGTCAACTATATTCAAATAAAACACTATGATGACAGAAATATTACCAAACAGTTTGGATCTTCTCGTGATGCCATAAACAACCTCCAGTCCTCTGGAGACAAAAACGTATACTCATGACATGGATCCTGACCCCTCAGGTCCCCTCGAATGTAATCTCGTGTGAGCCTATTCTTGAAATCTTTCCATCGTAAACGAACCTCCGTCATCCACTCCTTGTACATCTCCGCGGTGTCAGGGACATCATAGGTTTGCTGCAAGGTAAAAACATAAGTTAATTATATTTGAAGCAATAGGAATAAAGATATATATGCATATGTATTGAAACTTATATACCAAAAGTTGTTGCCAAATCAAGTCTTTGGTTTTTGGTGGAACCAACTTCCAATTATCATAGGTAATGCGAACTTTGCTTCGAGCCATAAAACCTACGTAGCTAATGAAATGGTCTTCCTACGGACCAATTGGTTTCATATTTTCATCAAAGTCAATATGCAACCTCTCCTGTTGATGGTGATGACGTGCTACCAATGCAGGCATTTTTGTATTGCCTCTAACCCTTCTTCTCGCAACCGGTTTAGGTCTCGTATCAGGTTCAGGCATATTCATTTCATTGTCCTTATCACTTTGTAAGTCACCAGAATTGTCCATATTCCTGTAAGCACAAAAATCATTGTCAGATAGATGAATAAATTGTAAGTAAATGAATAAACTAACTAATTATAAAACAAACAGCACACATTACTATTTTTTAAGTTAAGCTCTTAGTCTAGATTGTTTCCCATATTCCTTTACCATGATCATTTCTTACAGCATATTCTTCATCATCTACCAATTCTACTTCACTTGTTATAGGTGGATTAATTGTGAAAGGTGGTGTGTCGTCAAGGTTAAAGGTCGGATCACCATGCTTCTGTTTTCTACTTTAAAGTACAATGGAAATTTTTTTATTTGCGAGATTTGTGACATAAAACACTTGTTTAGCCTGGCTTGCTAGAATGAAGGGCTCATCCCTATAACCTACTCTTTCAAGATCAACTGAGACAAATCCAAATTGTTGATCTATTACCACAGCATTATTGCTAACCCACTTATATTTAAATAAAGCAACTTTGAACTTGTTGTAAGTGATTTCCCATATTTCTTCTATCACTCCATAATAGGACATGGATGCTAATATGGGGTGTTTGTCTTTCAAACTGGAAAAGTGCATGGCTTCAGCTTCTACCATCACCCCACTATTTTGCATGGTACTTCTGTCATCTTGGTCTTTTGTGTAGAAAGAATACCCGTTTATATCATAACCGCTCTAAGTAATAATCTGAAACGAAGGCCCCCAGGCTCGCCACTCTATTGTCTCAGACACACCGGTCTCATGCAAAACCTTTTCCTCAAACTACTGAATGAATGTCTTGTTTTGCTCAATAGTAATCTACATGTCATTCTTCCTTGGATTCATGTTCTTCAATCTCTTTCTGTGTTCATCTATGTACGGTTGAATTTCTGCCATGTTATTCAGGATATAAAGGTGTGCTTGCAACACCTCTTCATGAGGCATAGTCTTCACTTTTAGTCCTCGTGTTCCCTTTCTCCTCCCCTCTTCATGCCGAGATTGTTCCTTCTTCCCTGATAGATAATTGCTGCAGAAGTCCATAGCCTCTTCAACAACATACCTTTCAACTATTGAGGCTTCTGGTCAATAGGGATTTTTAGAGTACCCTTTTAAGATCTTCATGTATTGCTCGAAAGGGTAAATCCACCTCAGGTAAACTGAACCACAGAGCCTTACCTCCCTTACCAAATGAACTATCAAATGCACCATTATATCAAAAAATGAAGGAGGAAAGTGCATCTCTAATTGGGACAATATAACATAACCCTCAGCTTCCAGTTCATCCAGCTTTTCAATATCAATGACTTTGTTACAGATAGCATTAAAGAAAACACACAATCTTGTCACAGTGCTTCGAACTTCATCTTTCATAATGCCTCTAATAGCAACTGGTAACAGTTGTTGCATCAACATATGATAATCATGGGACTTCATTCCCACTAACTTCAAATCGTCCATTGACACACACGTTCTCACATTCGAAGAATATCCTTGTGGTACCTTAATTTCATGCAAACACCCACACAAACTTCTTTTCTTCGCTTTTGATAGTGTATGCGCTGTTGGAATGTGTAAAAGCGTACTGACAAGGCTATCACAAACGTTTTTCTCTATGTGCATTACATCAATACTGTGTCTCACATCAAGACTACGCCAATATGGAAGATCAAAGAAAATTGATCTCTTCTTCCATATGTTCTTCTCACCCGCAGTCTTCTGATTCTTACCGATTAAGTCATTAATACATTCAACCTGACTGTAAACTTCCTCTGCAGTTAATGCCTTTGGAGCCATTCCATGCTTCGGCAAGCCGTTAAAACACTTTCTTAACCTACGACACAGGTGGAACCTAGGAAGGAACCTCTTGTGACCGAGGCAGACCGTTTTTCTTCCATGTTTAAGTTGGTGGAAGTGAGTGTTTGCTTCACAGATCAGACATGCTTTGTGCCAATTCAAACTGTATCCTGAGAGGTTTCCGTACGTAGGAAAGCCATTTATGGTGGTGAAAATCATTGCACGTAGCTTGAAGGACTCATTCTTATATGCATCAAACACATCTACGCCTTCCTCCCACACCTTCTTCAAGTCCTCAATCAAAAGCTCCAAGTAGATATCGATATTGTTTCCTGGCTGTTTTGGTCTAGAAATCATCATAGAAAGCATCACATACTTGCGTTTCATATAAAGCCAGGGAGGCAAGTTGTATATTACAAGGAGTACTGGCCACACACTGTATGTGCTATTAAGAGTTCCATACTGATTGATGCCATCTGTATAAAGCCCAAGCTGAAGGTTTCTCGGCTCGCTGCCAAATTCAGGGAACATTTTATCGATTTTCTTCCACTGTGGAGAGTCAGCTGGGTACCGAAGATATTTTCCATCAGATATTTTGTCATCCGAATGCCATCTCAACTTCTTCGCCTTTTTTGTAGTGCCAAAGAAACACTTAAAGCGCGGTATTATTGGAAGATACCACAAAAATTTTACAGGTTGCCTTTTAATTGTCCCATCGCCACAACCACCATCTTTCTTCACTTTGTATCGTGTGGTTTGACACTTAGGGCACTCACTCAGACCTTCATACTCCTTTCTGTACAGTACATAGTCATTAAGGCAAGCGTGTATCTTTTTATACTCCATACCCATTGTAGATAGGATTTTCTTGGCCTCATACATACGATTTAGAAGTACATTATCGTCTGGAAACATATCACACAACAGTTCAAGCAGCAATGTGAAACTACTATCGGTCCACCCACAAGTTGCTTTTAAGTTAACCAAATGTAATGTTCCTATCAGCCGTGTGTACTTACTCCTAGGGTACAACGGTGTCTCTGCATCACTCCGCAGGCTGTCATATTCATGCGACTGCGTAAAGGATTCTACCTCAACATCGTGAATCATTCTCTCTATTCGATCTTCATCTATGACATCCATAGCTTCCTTCTTATGCAACGGACAATCAGTTACTTCCTCACCATGCCATATCCACCTTGTGTATCGAAGATTTATTCCATCACAAAGTATGTGATCCCTTATAACTTGAACATCCCATTTTCTCCCATTTAAACAATTGACACAAGGACAAAAATACATCCCATTTTTTGATGGAACGTTCCTCCTAGCAAATTTAATAAAGTCTTCAACCCCATTCTCATATTCTTCACTTGTTCTCAAAGCATTCATCCAACTATGATCCATTTTATTACCACATATGCCATTTCCATTTACACTCAAGTTTTGAATAATTGTCAACACGGGGAATTGCCTTTTGCACGCATGGTTTTCAAAATTTTGGCAACATTTCCCCTTAAAAGTCAGACATCCCAAAATCAAAATAACAAACCATCTCAGCTTAATTTAAACGAAACTAAACTTTAGCTTCTAGCACCAAGCACAAATAGAATACACTTATATTTTAGAAATCAAAATATTAAATCAGATATGTACCATAAGTGAGATATGTGGAAATTTACAAATCATCTATCTGTATTTACAAGAGACACATGTGGGAATTTTTGGGAATTTATAAAGGGCATTTGGGGCTGAGGAATTGAGGGCTCATAGTATAATAGTCATTAATTGGTAAGATTACATTGCATTAACCGTAACTTTTTGTCTACTCCTATTATTTACATGCTTGAAAAGTCCACAAACATTATTGGCAAGTATAGTTGAGAACTTCCTTGATGAATGCGCTGCTTACTAGTTAAATACAATGTTGCATTACAACTTACAACTTAATATACCAGAAGATTATGAATTCTTATATAATTTTATTGATTAGTGACTGAAGTGTCAAATTAGTCATGTTTTCACAGTAATTTTCTTTATAAAGAAAACTTGTAATTTTCTTTGCAACTGACTTCTTTTAATAAAAAGCAAACAAAATCATCACCATTAACTAGAAATCAACTGAGAGATGATGACTTCTTTTAATAAAAAGCAAACAAAATCATCACCAAATTTGAAACAAAAATATCATCTTGAAAGTTGTATTTCAAATAAAACATTCAAATAATTGAATAAGTACAAAATATTAGTATATTATTCAAATCAAATCAAATTTTAAAAAATTAAGATTGCAAATGCAAATTTGTTTCAAATCAAATTAATTATTGAAAACAATCAGATAATGATTCTTCAATCTTCAAATCAACTAAAAAAATTTAAATATAAATTTTAATGGTGGTTCATTATTGATGTTGATCCTAATCCATTTTAAATAATGAAAAAAAATTATTGAACATGTCAAGATAAACGCATGCTTATTATATGCTGGGCAGACCTTTTTGTTTATAGTTATTTCCTCCATTTAAAGCTGATATTTCTGTTATGAGCCAATCACAACTCGATATCTTTTGGTAAATAGAGATCTCAATCACAATGCAAAAAATCAAAAGATTAAAAATTGATGTGGTGCGTCTTAAATTCAGCAAAATAGCAAAGATAAAGCTCAAGCACAAACCACACTTAAATTCCAGCCGAGAATCAAATGCATTTTGCTAATCATTCACAAGTTCATTCACAAGTTTAGTTTTAGCTAACCTGTTGCTGCAACTTTAGAGGCAGATGACCCACGGTGGTAAGAGGAGGCCAACGGTGGAGAGAATGAGAGAGAACAGTACAGACCCAGCAGAGCAAAGATAGCGACGAGCAACGCTATGGATGAAATAGAGGGTAAGAAGGACCAAGAAGAAACAGGGGAGAAGAGAAATAGCCATATTTGATTTGGAGAAACAAGAAAAAAACAAGAAGCCTAAGGGAGAGGAGACGGAAGTGATAAAGATGGGAGAGTGAAAGAGTAAAGTAATAAAGAAAGTAAGAATTCAGACACTGAACATGCACTGGTCATGTCAACCAGTGCATGTGATCTACCTCAAGACGTCCCCAGTTGGGCTGGGGATGTCTAAAGGGACCCTTTAGATGTCCCCAGACTAGCTGAGGACATCTAATGTAAAGCTTTAGACATCCCCAGACCATTTGGGGACGTCTAATGTAAAGCTTTAGACATCCCCAGGCCATCTGGGGACATCTAATGTGTGTTGTTTATTTTCTTTATACAATTTTCTGGGGGTCTTTAGGCGTCCCCATTTTCATTCGGGACGTATAAAACAGTCTTTACACGTCCCCAATAAAGATGGGGACGTCTAAAACACATTCAGGCGTGAGATTCAATTTTATTTGACGAGCCAACCTTTTCAATTTTGATCTATAATTACACATATGCCACTGCCTAATATTTTGGGCGTCCCTTTTTCAAAAAGGGACATCCTTTAGGGTAGTTATAAGTATATTCTGTAGTAGTGTTAGAAGAAGCCCTAACCTATGTTATTCTAATTCTAACTCTAATTCTTTCTTGTTCTCTGCAATTTCTAGGTTGTGAGATACTACACGCAGATTCGCTATGGTGAGAGGTATTTCATCAAGTCTTCACTGCTACTTTCTTTTATAGAATTTATACAATATATTTAGGATGTTTATTGTTAGATTATTCCAACTGGTATTAGAGCCTAATTGATTCCTCTCTGCCTAGTATGTTCTCTGTCAAACCCCTTAATATTTCAACATTTATCAAAGTAACGATGCACAATTCAATGGGCAAATAGAAATAACATATATATGCTAATATAAAATACTTGATTATACTACAAGAATCCCTACAGGGTTTGTATGAATATTTACAAATCCCACAAGATAATATAAAAAAAACTACATATAACCAACATCATATCTTGCATAGGACCAGATCTCTCAGTTGTCGGTATCAACATCCTTGCAGTTTAAGCTGCTTCCTCCAGCTGAATAATTTAAATTTGTGGAAAGGGGTGAGATTCATATGAATCTCAATAGTAATACACAATCAATTATATAAAATGTGATGTACCTTGTCATGTAATAGAAATTGTAATACCTCAAATTTAGGACTAGAGGCTAGAGAATAAGCCTAAATTCAGTGGATTACTAAGCCTCAGTTTAGCAAGAGTCCTAGGAAGGCATAAGAATCTTAGTAGTAATACAAAATCAAATTTAGCAAGAGATTCATATGAATCTCAGTACTAATACACAATCAATTATATAAAATGTGATATATAAAAATGCGATGCACCTTGTCATGTAATAGAAATTGTAATACCTCGAATTTAGGACTAGAGGCTAGAGAATAAGCCTAAATTCAGTAGATTACTAAGCCTCAGTTTAGCAAGAGTCCCAAGAAGTCATAAGAAACAAAATGAATGTTAGAAATCGCACTCGGAATAGAATATAAATTTCAGTGTGAATTAGTCAGAAGAAAGTACCTAATTCCTTTAGGATGTGTTAGAGTGACATAGAACCTGACTCAGATCCAAAGGAAACAGGAAATGGTATCTAGAAAGAAATAAGAAAGAGAATTAAAAGAACTAATGGCACAATAATTAATGTTTAAATAGTCAAGGGCAAAAGAAACAATTGCCACTTGATCTTGAGGTCAAAATTGAAAGACAAATTGATAGGCTAGGATTTGCTCTTCAAAAGTAAGAATCAATTATGGGAATGAAAAGCAAATCATCTCATTCCCTTAAAATAACAAAAACTTCTAAAAAGGTATACCAAGAGAAAAAATGATTAGTTAACATACTTTACAAGAGGACTTGGTCAAAAGTTGTGGCTAAGACATAAAAGAAGTAATAAGAGACTTTTTGGCCAACATTTCCTCTCCAAATAGGCAGCAATTTCATCCAAGGGAGAAGATAATAAGGAAAGAGAATTTACTTCATACACTTCTTCACTTTTGTCTTTGAAAATTCAAAAATTAAAACTAAAAAAATTGTGTAACTAATGGCTGAATAGTTGATGCAATTGGTCAATCTTTTTTCCTCCTTTTTGAAGAGCATTTTGGTCAATAATACTTCTCCTTTGGGTAGTCACTTTTGGTCAAAAAGAAGAAGGAAAGAGGAAAGGAAAAAGCTTAACTCAAGTCACTTAACCATGCTAGTTAATTCAGCATAAGTGTAAGACCAAATGAATTAATTTTAGCCATATATTCTCCCTCTTTCTTGTGGCCAACTTTTTTGCGAGATATTATGTAATAAGGGAAGAGAAAAATCTGACTTCATCATTCTCTCTCCTAGGTCAAATTTTCGGCCAAGTTTTAGCAAGAAAGAGAAAGTAAAGTGCAAATTTACGGTATGCTGTTCTACATGGATTTTCACTTTCTTAACCTTATATACGGCTTAAACACCCTTCATAAATATTGTTCCTCCTGATAAGAGCTTAATTTCTATGGTTTTATAATTTTAAGAGGAGGTGTTTTGAGTCATCATCTAAGTACAAAAGCTGAAGAGCTGAAAAAAGAAGCCAATGAGGAGTAAGAGGTGAGTATTGGCTTCAATTTGAACTACTGGTTATAATGGCTGAATGTATATTTTTGCTTGTGTGAATCTGCCCTGATTTTGGCCAAACAAGGGTTTGGAGAAGTCATGATGTTTTGGTCATCTTCTTGGTGTATTATGATGATTAGAAACCATAAGACACAAGTTTGATGCTCAATTGGAAGTTTGGTAATTTCTGGAATTTTTGTTAATTTTCTTCCAAAACATAACTTGGAAAAAGAGTGGAAATTTATTTATTTTGATGTTACCATTGTGTTCTACATAAAAAAATTTTGTCAGAATAGCCCCAAGTTGTGAATTTTGGATCATTGAAACTCAAAAAGCAAAACTGAAATTTCTACCAGTGAAGGGTTTGAGCAGGGTACCCTATTTTTGTTGTGCTTTTGAATACCTAAATGATGTCCAATGAATGTTAAATTTTTTAAAATGAAAGTAGACATATCAAGCTTTAATTTGATAGGTCATTTACGTCATTTGGACTTGTACACGAGAAGTTTTAATTTTTGAAATTAAGCCATGAAAATTGGAATGAATTATGGCAGTGTGCAATAAATGGCAATTATGGGAATCTTGTGCATCCAACTGGCTATGGATGATATTTTTTCTTGAAAATAGACTTAATAAGAGTCACACAGCCTTTAGAATCACTGTAATTGGATATTTATACATAAAGATATGAATTTTCAAAGATGGGAGAACATTCTAAGGTTCTAAAACCCAGACCGGTTATTAAACCGGGAGAACATTCTAAGGTTCTGAAACCCAGACCGGTTATTAAACCGGCCGGGGTACTGGGTCAAGGGTCAGTGGGTCAGATTGGAGTCAAATTGGGGTGAACCTAGGGCTAAACCAGTAAGAAAGTGAAGATTTTAGGATTATTTATATGCAATTCTGAATAAAATATAAAAAAAATAAAAAAAAATCAGTTGAACCATAAAAAAACCAATCAAACCACACAAAACCTGGTCGAACCGGAGTCAAGCACTGGATCGGATCGGTAAGACCACCGGTTAGCTGGTTTCTGGATCAAACCAGCCGTCCAGTCCAGTTTTCAAAACTTGGGAAAATTCTAGCAGATTGGGTTACTAGTGCGAAAAGTACAAATATAATGGCATTATGTAATATTTTTGAACTCTTAGGGTAAGAATTGGTCTTTTAAGATAATTTGACCAACTTAACTCTTAGTTTGAATTGGTAAATAACCAAAATGATCCTAATTATATGATTATATATCTAGGGCTATGAGAAGCCAAGAAAGAAGAAATTGAAGAATTTCCAAGAAGTCTCAGTAGTTGGAAGCAAAGGGGACAAGAAGAATGACATTAGTCCACAAGGTAGTAAACTTACTTAGTTGCGTATGTGTGATATTTATGCTGTGTATTGATTTGTTGAATTACTTTACTTGATTATGTGAATCATGTATGAATGAATCAATCTTTGTTTCTGTTTTTGCTGTGGCCATAAGTTATTGCACGAAACATTGAGCATGCAGAATATCATCATGTGAACATGAGCCTATGTAAGGCAGGCATATCATGCACTAATATTCATCTTACATGCATTGTCTGTAATGTTTGCTACTAAGATTCTCTCGAATCTCACCCTCCCCCATCAACCATATTGGTACATAAACAGGAAAGAGAAGAATACTTGAAGATAAACCAGAAGGAAGATTGAGGAAGAATTGAAAAAGAATGTTTATTAATTTTCTATATGTAAATTAATTGCACGACCCGGATATTTGTATGAATAGCATGAATAATAGAATGATATGCAAATTAGAATTTAATCGGTAGTTAGGATCACTGTAACTAAGCATAAGAACTAGAATAAGAACAAACTATGATACTTGGTAAGATTAATAGCTCAACAGCCAGAAATGAGTAATAATCCTTAAGAAACTATAAGTAAACTCTTCTGTGTATGTAATAAAAGGGAAGAAATGTAAGGTATTATAGAAATAAACATTGCAATCTGTCTGTTTGTTTGGTGTTTAAGATCAAAATGATTATTTTGTTCTTACTAACCATACTGTGTTCACTATTCAAGATCAAATGACTGTTTGACCCCTACTTGTCTCACTACCTCAACTGGGTCTAAAATAAGCCAGATGGTACTTGTGCTTTTCTCATTGGGAGGTACTTGTGGTTTTCCCCTACCACAGCGAGGATTTGCAATTGTATTACTACCTAAGCTGAGTCTTACTAGGCCTGATGCTACTTGTGCTTTTTCTACAAGGTGGTACTTATGCTTTTCCCACACCACAAATAGGTATTGTAACATGATAGAGTTACTACCTGAAATTCCTTTCAGCCTAACTATCGGTCTATTACTCTCGATCCGGGTGGGGTAGATAACAAGTCCAAAAAATTTGAAATTTATAATAAATGAGTTATTACTTATTCATATCTTATTCTAAACTCATGTAGTTGGTTATTTTGACTTAAATCACAAAATGACCAAAATGCTCCTAAGGACCCAATCTAAGTCCCTTTATATTTGGTATAATTGTACTTTACCAAAAATTATGACCCAAGCTATTCTTATAAAACTTAACATGTGGAATCTATTTTTAACCTCTGTTTTGACAAATTCATACTCAAATGACCATAATACCCTTGGTAGCAACAAATTAGGGTTTTAGGGGTAAAATTGTCATTTCACATCCTAAAGCCTTCAAACTTCCTTTTTCACATGCTCCTTACACAATCTTCTATTCTAAACATAATGGAATCATCAAATCCATGAAATTCCAACTTAAACATGGCAAAACTGCCCCTGGCTGAAATGGAAGAAAAGTTGGAAATTGAAGTTTTCATGTTTTGCTTTCAACATAACACATTCCTTCCACCTTAAATCACTTCTTAAACCTTTAATTACACTTTTCACATTATTAATCAAAATTTGGGTAGCATCTCTTCTTAGGGTTTATGCTTTCAAAATTACAAAATCATGACAACCAAGCCAATAATTCAGTCACAACATCAACGACAACCTTGAATTAACAAGAAAATCAAGGTTTCTTGCGTTACCTTTTGATTTCTCTTATTCCTCTTCCAAAACTGCCACCATCTCCTCCTTGTCTTGAATTTCTTCTTGCTTCATATGATTTCAAGAAGGATTTAAGGATTATAAGAGGTTTTCAAGAGTTTAGAGACAAGAATACATTAATTTTGCAACTAAACTTGCCTAGTTTGCTTCTTGATCTCTTGTCTCTTTTCTTTTTGCTCGAGCTCTTCAAAATTGTGCTCTCTCTCTTTTCTCCTATTTGGACGAAAATATGGCCCTTTGGGGATGTCAAATAGCTTCTTCAAGAAGCTCCTTCCACCTCCTTAAAATAATATTCATTTATTATAATTTTTGCACATATCATCAAATAAAATAATATTTTAATATCTCTTTTTTCACTGGCCAATAATGCTTCCACATTTCATTATTTATGTCCAAAAATTTATTTGATCTCATGTGTTTCCACTTGGTTCCATAAGCTTCCACTTTGTTCTATAAGCTTCCACTTAGTTCCATAAGCTTCCACTTGATTCCATAAGCTTCCACATAGCTCCTTTTATGTTCAAATATTTATTTTCCTTCCCTTCTTTTCTCTTTGGCTGAAATTGGGCCCTTAATTATAGAAAGATCAAGAGCCTTTTTTATTATTCAATAAATGACCATTTTGCCCTTACATTTTTCCAATTTTTTATTCAACAATTTTTTTTGAAAAAAATGGGAAGTAATAGCTTCTTTAGGAAGCGACAAAGCTTCCCATACCTTCTTTGGCACTTTCTATATAAGCGCCATGCAAGGTGCTATAAAATTTTACCACCCCACCATTATCATCCCGCCATTATCGCTCTCTTGCTTTCCATATCCATTGTCCCTACTCCTTCCTCTCTTTGATGGCGACAAGTAAAAGCTTCCTTGGTCCCCTACTTTTTGCTTTTTCTTGGCTCCTCCTCATGCACATTTTTTCAACATTTGGTCATCACTTTTGTTGCAGTATGAGGCATTCTCACCCATGTGTCTTTTTTTTTCTTGTCTCATTGCAGTACAAAGCTTCCTCTCCCATTATATTCTTTTCCTTCTTGTCTTGGCCTCCTACAGAAGCTCCCTAGCTTGTAAGTTTTTTTTCTTTCTTTTTAGTTAAAATATGTCATGACTTGTATATGTTTTCTTATAATTTTTGTTTTTTTAGGTATTTATTTGAAGTTTCAACTTTGTCTACTTAAACTTCCTATATATTATAAGTTTTTTAATTTTTGATCTTACAAATATAATAATAATGGCTTAATCGTGCGTAAAAGTAACGTGTATGGCTCAAATTTAAGCAACTTAAATGCTGAGGTTCTTTTATGCTTGATAAATGAAGACACAATATTGAAAAGGATACCTACAAGTTTTGTGATGGATCATTCTACAAATATAATAATACTAGTTTAATCCTCCGTAGAAGTACATGTTGTCAATAGTGAAAAATTTGTTGTGAATGGCATTGATGAAATGGTCAAATTGGGTGGAAGTGTTATAAATACAGCTGGTATTTTAATAAATGATTGTTTTTGAACCAATTAATTTAATAAACGCATTTGGTAGTATTTTGGTTGGCTTGTTATGGAACCAATTACTTTAACTATGATATGTAGTGTTGGCAAATATGATTTATTTTGTTGTGAGTTGTGAAAAATTATTATGATGCTATGAGATTAATTGGTTAATTATTTGTGACTTAAAGAGTGTTTAAAATTTGGAAAACTTCAAATTTTAGGATGTTATGCTGCTGATATTTTTAAAAAAATAAATATCAAAAGATAAAAGTAGTTAGTAACTTCAAGAAGCAAGCAATTGACCACGTTTAAAAATATGTTTAAGGTATGGATGGATAGAAAATGGATGTCATCTGATCGGTGCTCAAGGGAATATATAGATGGGGTGAAAAATTTTATTAGATTTGCAAGCGAGCATACAAATTATCCTAACAAAATCTTGTGTCCTTACTTATCTTGTTGTTATGGAAAGCAGATTAGTCCACTTGATTTGCTAGATCATTTAGTGTGTCATGGAATTGATCAATCATATAATGATATAGATGAAGATGAAGATAAAGATGAACCCTTATACATGAGACATGATCATAAAGAGAGGCCTTGGTTTTTAAATCAAACAAGAAAGAGGAAAAAATGATAATGGGTGTAGTGATTTTTTGCCTTGTATGTTTTATTTCATTTATTCATATATTTCAACTTAATTTACTTTCATTGCCATGATTATCACTATGCGCTAATGTTTAGTTTAGTTTAGTTTATTTAACTTGTAGGAAAATGGATTCCTATAATGGAGATGAAGTTGTTCCTATTGAAAATAATGGTCAGGCAACATTTGAGGTTGACATAGCCCGAGGCAAGGCTGTAATATCCAAATTGATCAAACTAAGGAGTTAGGGCATTAGGTTAGAGCTTTAATAGATTGAAAAGGGAATTCTAGTTGAACCAAATGCTAGCTTCTTTAATAGTTACATTGGTGCTGCTATCAAAGAAAGAATCCCTATTATAGTTTCAGATTGGAGACGAGCGAAGAAAGATTATGCTAATATCGTTTGGGGTTCAGTGAAGGTAAACATTATTTACTTTATTATTTTGGTTGTTTTGTTTCATGAATTACAATCTAACAAATTATGTGTGGTTTTTTCTTATAGTCTTGTTTCATTATTGGTGAAGATAAAGAGAAATTTTTGTTGAAAAAATGAGGCAAACTTTTGAGATATTTTTGTTATGATCTTGTCAAACTCTACTTGTGGGACAACAATGACAATATCATTCCTACACCGTTGGAGTTGTACGATGGAATAATAATTCAAAAGCAGTGAGATGAGTTTATGAGCCCACATACTACTATGAAATTTATGGTAATATACTATTAGCCTTTACGGACTACTTGTAATGTATTTGTAATTAATATTTACTGATATGAATCATTTGAATTTAAATAGGAACGAAGTGAGCAAAATCATGAAAACGTGAGCAACTTGCCATACCAGTACATAAAAGGACCGATATCATATGCAATGTTGGAGCAACAATTGGTAAGAACTAATCATTATTTCATATGAATATAATTTCTATGACTAATTTTTAACTACAACTAACTTTGATATGTAGATACAAGAATCACATTCTGATGTCACACATATACCATGACATGATTTGGGGCTGGCCGGCTGCACGAACAAAAAAGTGGAAATTCCCAGCGAACAATCCAAAAAGTTTTGGAATATTGTGTAAGTAGTAGATTATGCAAAAAATAAAGTCTTGTGTGTGATAGTACAAGTGTGAGGGATAGTTGTCCCTCCACGCCTAAATTCCCCATTCCTTTGATAATTAATATCTTCTCTAGTTAACTTTTTGTTACGTTATAAATTAGTGTACCTTAATATATTAACTCTATTTTTCATAAGGCGAATCAACGTGCAAGTTGCATGTTGATGAATCTTTCAAGCACACAATTGCTCTGGGCATGGCTTATAACACTGACAATGATACACTGCATAATTCACCATTGCTTGTGAACACACTTTGTGTAAGGGTTGACATATGCACAAATGAAGATGCCCTCTAACCAATCCCTTCTCAAATAAAGAAACAACGGTGAAAGTTGTTATCGGTAGTTATTTCCACATTTTCCAGAGTTTTTGCATGCAGTTTGGTGGGCACATAGGAATAGCAAAAATATACTAATATTAAGTACTTGATTATAGAAATCCCCTATAGGGATTGTATATAACAATTAAAAATAATATAGCCGTATAGGGCTCTAAACCCATTACAGTGAAACTCAAACATCCTTCTATGTTCATTCCACTACAACATTTCTCTATATGCAATCCTCTTTTATGTTCTCAGCACACCTCTTGTGATCACCTGTCTAAATGGTTGGTTGGGGGAGGGTGAGATTCGAGAGAATCTCAATAGTAAACAGTACCAATATGCATGCAAGATAAGTGTTTAATGCATGACATGTTTGCATTATATAAACTCATGCTAACACAATGTCATATCTGCATGGTCAATATTTCAAACAACATACTCATGGGCATAGCATAAATTGAAACAGAGCTTCAATCATTCATATATGTTTCATATAATCAAGCAAAGCAATCACATGTATTAGTACCTAAGCACAAATATCAAATACATACAAGAGAGGTAAGTTTACTGCCTCATGTCTTGAGTTCTCCTTTTGTACCATTGAAGATGCTTCTTCTTGACTTCTCATGGCCTTAAATAAATACAATATTATTGGAGCCATGAAATTGAATGTCCAATGGACTACATGTTTGGTATTTTTGGCCCAATACTTATGACAATGTAAACATAATTGCCATAAATTTGTAGGCTAGCCCAATCTGTCAGTTTTGTTGACCAAACTTTGAAAATTCATAATTAATTCTACAAAAATCCAAATGGATTGGCTCTAGGTTGTATAAAAATATATTTAAGTCCTCTTTCAATTAAAAATATTACAGAGTCCCAATTATAACCACACATTTCCCACAAATTCCCCACAAATTCGTCAAACACAGACTGCCATAGATTTCATTCCAAAATCAAGGTCAAATTTTGAAAAATCATAACTTTCAATCCACTAATCCAAATGGGTTATTATACCTATCAAATTAAAGCACAGGATGTCTACTTTAATCTTGTAAAAATTTATAGCATTTGGACCAATTTTAATTGATAAAAAAGTCATTGCAACTTCTTTGCCTCTAGAAAATGAATACAGGTAGATTTGAACACTAACTTCCAAAATAATCATAAAACCTCTTTTAAACTCATAATCACCATCTTAATCATGATTAATCACAATTTGGATAGCACCTCCTCTTAGAATTTGTGCTTTCCAAATTTACAAAATCAAGTAAAACCAACCACAACAACCTTGAATCTAACAAGAAGACAAGGTTTTGGAGATTACCTTTGATTTCTTCTCTTTCTCTCTCTAAAATGCCATCTCTCTCTCCTTCTTTCCTCTTGATTTGTCTTGCTACAAGTGTATTTTATGAAGGAATAGAGATTAGAGAGAGTTTCCCATGAATTTAGAGACAAGAATACATGAATTTTGCAACCAAACTCACATTGATTACTTCTTAGACCCTTGCTCTTTCTCTTTGTTCTTGCTCATGTTCACAACTCTCTCTCTCTCTCTCTCTCTCTCTCTCTCTCTCTCTTTACTTTTATTGGCCGAAAGTGAGAGTCAAAATGGGCTGAAATATGCCTCTAAAATATCTCCTTCCACCTCCTCAATTTATATTATTTTATTGTATTTTGCACATGTTCATTTAATTAAAGCTTTATCCCTTTTATTTGACCATAAATGCCTTGCTTTTCCCTAACATGACATATTTGGGCTTGTTGAAGGGACCAAGGAGCTTCTTAAATTATCTTCATACATCTCTTTCCATTAATATGCAATGGCCATTTAACTCTTGCTTTGCTGCATTGACTTTTCAACCACAATTTGCTTGGCTAAAAATGTACCATTTATGTACAAACATTTACTTTATCTTTCCTTCCTCATGTTGGACGAAATTGAGAGTCTTTGGAAAGGAATAATGATGTCAAAATATCATAATTTATCTCCTCCCCAAATATATTACTCTAGTTGAAATTGTTGACTATTGAACTTATTTTACTTGGCCAATATTGCTCCATCTTGGTTAAATTTGAGCCAAGTATTCATTTTCCTTTTTACCTCCCCATGTTTGGACTTCTAAGAGCACATGAGAAAGGGAAAATATGGGTTTTCAATTTTTATGTAGCCAAAAGACTATTTTGCCCATACATTTTTGCCAAATACCTCTGTAATTTTGCGCCTTGCTTAAAAGTTGCAAAATTTTCATGAAAAATTAAAAATTGATATCTTATTTATAGAGATCTAATTGATGTGGTTATAAAGGTTATGTGACCCTTATTATGTCTATTTTCAAGAAAAAAATATAGCCTTTAGCCAACTAGAAGATCAAAATTCTTAGAATTATTGTTTTTGGATGATGCCACTGAAACTCTCCAGTTTTACTAGGCTAAATTCAAAAATATATAACTCTTTGTGTACAGTTTCAAATGACCTATATGACCTATCAAATTAAAGTTTGATAATTTGATAAGTCTGCTTTTATTATGGAAAATATCATAGGCATTGGACATTATTTACCTATCCAAAAACATATGATAATCTCACTGCCATGTAAGAAATTACATTGGCATAAAAGTTTACATTCCTGGGACATTTCTTAAACCAGAGCTTAGCAATCCACTTGATTTAGGCTTATTCTCAAGATTCTAATCTCAAAATTCAGGATATTACATGTTGCATGTCTAATAAGTTTGATTGAACCATTTCAAAAGGTAGTTCATTTATAATTCCTTTTACTTTTTTTATGCACTTCCATATAAAATTGAATGATTTAATTTCATGATTTTTGTAGGTTGCTGCTACTCGTCCTAAAGGAAAACAAATTGAAGGGCGTTGTAAGAACTCAAAGTGCTTAACAACCTAACCAAAGTCCTAACCCTTAACCAGCAACCGAAGCAACAAACAAATGGGCTCATATCACCAATAATTGGCATTAATGGCACTAGATTCAATCCTCTAAGTAGTTCAGCCAATACCTTTCGATATTGACATCTATAATATAGATATAACTGATCATGTTGATGGTAGTGTACTGATGGAAGTGCTTATTCGTGGATGGCTTAGTACCACAACCATCAATGTAACATCCCAAAATTTAGTTACCAAAATTCCTTTGCACCTTATGGCATTAAAAAGGAATAAAATGGTGAATATTGACACAAGTGAAATGGCCAAATAGTTACTACACAAAATTAGGCCAACATAAGACATATGAATTCAATTTTTTCTTCATAAAAACCTATTCTTGAAGCCCAACAATATATAATAGAAGATTATAATTTTTAGGCTCAAGAAACATGTAAATTGTGGCCAAACAAAAAGAAAAAGTAGAAGGCCCAATCAATACAAAAATGTAAGGGCAAAATGGTAATTTGCCAATAAAGCAAAAATTTGATTATTTTTCCCTTTTCTTGGGATATATTTCATCCAAGAGGGAACTAAAAGAGGGAAAGATGATTATTGAATATTAAATATTCCTATTGGAAGCATTTTGGGCCAAGTAAAAGGATATGTTGAAAAGTCAACAATAGTGGCTAGGCTTGAAAAGCAATTTGCAAGAACACTTGGTCAACACATTTTTTCTTCAATTGGGCTTTTGAATATCATCTAGGACCCAAGGAAAAGAGGAAGAGGATAGGCACTTTGAGTGATGTCAAATCCATTGAATAAGTTAACAAGCAAAAGGAAGGAAAAGAAGAAGAACAAGTCACTAATTGTAGGCAAATTAAAAGTAATTTTAAGGAGGTGTAGGAAGATATTTTTAAGAGCTTCTTATCTCTTTCCTAAGCCTCCATTTTCATCACTTTTGACAAGAGGCAAAAGGAATTAATGAAAAAAAATCCAAATGCCATAGCTGAGGTATTTTTCTAAAGCAAAAAAGGGAACTTCAAAAAGTCAAAGGCAATTTTGTCATAAAAGAGATCTTACATATTAATTACAAGGGAATGAATAAAGGCAATTGAAGAAGCTCATTTGACTCCTTCAATAGCCCCCTTATACGTCAATTAAGGAGAGAGAAAAGGGAAAAGTTCAACCAAAAATCAATAACCACACTTGGTTAATTAAGTTGGCTTGAGCAAGAAGAAGCATTTATTGCCGCATGTTTTTCTACGTCTCTTTGGCTCATTTTTGGATAGGTAATTTTGGGGCTAACGTGGATTCATTTAATCATATATTCCCCTCCCTCATTCAGCTGCCAAGTCATGCAAAAAGAAAGAAAGGAAGGAAAAATGAAAGAGGAAAGAGAAAGAAGACAAGTGAGGAACAAAGAAGCAATGTAAGTATTCTTGCTTGATTTTAACCTTCCAAATCACCTTCTAGCTCTTAAGGTCTCCAAAAATGTTGTTTCTTTCATCAAGAGCTTCATTTCTATGGTTCTTATTTCTTAAGGAGAGGTGTTTTGCTACTACCAAGTTGAGCTATATTGCAGAAATAAAGAACAAGCCAAAGAAAGAGAAAAAGGTAAGCTTAGGCTTCATTTTGAGCTTAGCATCTTATGATTTGGTTGAGTTTTGTGGATTTTTTGGTGCTACCCTAATTTCTACGATTCAAGGTTTTCTAGGGTTTCATGATGCTTTGCTTATACACATGTGGTTATATGAGGTTTGGGAAGCATATGAACCTATTTTGGTGGTTAGATTGTGAATTTGTGAATTGTAGTTTTAAGACCCTAATATAGGTCATAACATGGCACATAGAAGGATTGGGATTTTGCCAAATTTAAGGTTTCTAATGGATTCCTTAGGCAAAACTATGTAGGAATATGGTATGGTGTTGATTTTAGATGAGTTGGATATAAATTGTATAAATTAGAACTTGAAAAGTTATTGGTGAACATTGCCAGATTTGAGGCAGATTAGTTGTGGTATGTTTTTGTCTAACCAAATATAGTCCAATAGCCATGAAACTTATCAATATGAAATTACACTTATCAAGCTTTAATTTGATAGGTCATTTGTTCCATTTTGGATCAGTCCATAATGAATTATGATTTTTTAAAGTTAGGTAATGAATCTGGACAGAATCCTAGACTGATGTAGCTTTTGTTGTGATTTTGGAATTATGTGGCTAGAATTGGCTCTGAGTAATATTTTGTCTTTAAAATAGACTCAAAGAGATTTAAATAGGAATTTGAACTACCCCAATTGGAGTTTTATAGAATCAGTTATGAATTTATAAAGTTTGGTTAAAATGCCGGCAGCTTTTGGGCTACCATGCAAATTTAAGAAGGAAAGGGCCAAATGTAATTTCTTTAAACTCTAAGGATTAAGTTGAGCACTTCGGGCTAGTGTAACCACACTAGAGGTTCATTAGAGATGGCTCTAATAATGTCATTATTTATCTATGGCCATTGGTAACAAAGAAGAACCAACTTTAATAGTTGGAGAAAAGGTACAAGAAGGACTCAAAGACAAGAGGTAGTGAACTTACTTAACTTGCATGTATTTGATGTGTTTGCTTTGTATTGATTTACAGTATTTTTTTGCTTGATTGTGTAAAGCATGTATGAATGAATGAAGCTATGTTTTTGTTTATATTGTGGCCTTAGATATGTTGTATGAAACATTGAGTATACAAAAATGTTATTATGTGAACATGAGCTTATGTAAGGCAAGCATATCATGCACTAGCATTCATTTTACATGCATTGTTAGTATTGTTTGCTATTGAGATTCCCTTGAATCTCACCTTCCCTAACCAACCAGTTAGACATGTGAAATCAGAGAAGAGAACTGCGTAAGAGGAATACAGTGGTGGAACAAAGATAGGAAGATGTTTGTGTTTCATTGTAATAGGTTTAGACACCCTAGTAGCCCTGTGTGACTACATTATTTGTAATTGTTATATACAATCCCAGTAGGAAATTTCTGTAATGGAGCACTTTTTATCAGTATATTTATGCTATTCCTATGTGCCCACCGAACTACGAGCAAAAACTCTAAAAAATTTAGGAATAAGATAAGGGTCTTACAATCAATATATGGATTAGGTACTTTGTCATCATCGTCTATCACTCTTATTATTATTCATCATTCAATTTTTTGGTCTTGACATTATTTTCTATAAAGGCACTTGTACCACAATGTGATGGTGGGCACAGATAAGGTGCATAAATTCATCTTTGTCAGACCACACCTCCTTGGCTAGGTAGGGGGAGAGATTTGGAAGAATAATCTAATGATCTTAAAGACTGCTTTATAAAGAGATTGGCCCCTAATAAGCTTTTTCTTGTGCCATACAATCCGGGGTACATAATTTAGAACAATATTTGAATGTATGGTTTTTTTATTCTTTCACTTTTACCATAACATAATTGTTAAAGTAAAATTTTCAAAATATTTTAGGGCACATTGGATATTAATTGTTGTCCATCTAGTGGACCAAAAGGCCCCCGCCTTTTCTACCTGGATCCTTTAGTAGCTGGTTATCCAGAGAATCGTCTTGATATGCAGATTATCTTCAAAAAGTAAGTGTATTGGTGTATGTTTAAATATATGCATGTGTGATTATTGAATAACTAAAATTAATCAATCACTGCTTGTTTTGTTAGCGCATTGACTGCTTATAGAAGTCAAGTTAGATTGAGATATTCTAAACGCAATGACCCAGTCAATAGTTATATGTAAAGGAAGATTATGGTACTTATATATGAACTTACTCAAATTTCATTAGTCAAAAATTTTTATTCACAAATTGAGTTAACTATTTCATTGTATTGTTACAGTGCCCATTCCCACTAAATAATAATAATTGCAGTTATTATATTATGAAATATATGAAAGATTTAGTTGCTCATCATCAAAATTATGTTCGTGTGAAAGTAAGTTCCTTTACTTGCAATTGATGTTGTGTTTTAAATTTAATTGACATGTTTCTAAGCTAATTAATTTTTAGTAATTTTAATTCTTTGTATGCATGATTATTTATGTAGATATTGTTAGTGATGCTAGAAATTTTTAGAAATACTTAGATGAAGTATAAAGATTATATAAATGCTTACATTTAGGAGTTGAGGCTTGAGAGTGAAAATTAAATGGAGCTTACTTTGTGGTACTCTTAAGAGTTAAATGAGTATTTGAATTATTTAAGTATGTTAAATATTTCATTAGAATGACTAAATTGACATAATAAGTTGCTAGAAATTTTTCTACAACTTAAAAAGAGTCACTGTTTGAAAATTTTGCAAGAGTGAGAGTCTATATGCTAGCTATATGACATGATTTAGGTTGTTTTGATCAAGGAAATAAGAGAATAGTATGTCCTACCACTAGTACAAAATTTCCTTTTTAGACCGCCATATTTAGACTGGTTCTAGCGGATCAAGTATTAAAAATTTGACCGGTGGTAGTTTTGTAAATATATAGAACTTCTAAGACCGGTTCTAAAAATAACCAGTCTTAAAAAATTTATCTAGACCGGTTCTAAAAAAATTGGTCTTAAAATATCAAAATATTTTAAAATGTAAAAAACTTTTAACTTTTAAGACCGGTTATACATAAAACTAGTCTTAAATAAAAACTTATCTAGACCGGTTATAAATAAACTGGTCTTAAAATATGAAAATATTTTAAAATTTAAAAATTTTTAACTTTTACGACTGGTTTCTATGAAAATCAGTCTTAAATATAAATGAAAACCGCTCTTAAATTTTATATTTAAGACCGTTTTTTATAAAAACCGGTCTTAAAAGTAAAAAAGTTTTTAAAATTATTTTTTTTTACCATTTTAAGACGGTTTTAAGGGAAAACCAGTCTAAAAGGTGAGAAATTTTGACGTATTTTCACTCCCGCACGCCCAGATCTTGTGCTCTGAACCCTTTCTTCTCTTGTCGCCATTCCTCTAGGAGCTCTATCGCTGCTTGTTCTGAACTCCTCCATCACTCCTCGTTCCTCTTTTGCTCTACTCTCCTCCGTCATTACCGCTGTCGTTACTGTGTTCATCGTCGTTGTTCTTTGATCTATCACTCTCTTCTGCTGCCACCTCTATTCTCCACAGCAACCATTCTCCTCTGCCATGACTTCCCTTTGCCACCGTGACTTTGGGTAGAAGCTCACTCCTTGGTCTTCAATTAGGTTAGTGTTCTGTTAATTAAAGCCCTCAACTTTCAGCTTGTATTTGCTATTCTCAACAATATTAACTCTGACATTCTATAGTGGTTAGAGACGAAATAATTGCAGAAAAATGTAATTAAGGTTAAAGGGAAAACTGTGTGATTAATGACTTTATTACTATATATGTTTTTCTTGTTTTGGACCAAAAGTGAATAAGGTGCTCTCTGACTTGTGATAATTGACTTGGAGTAATACTATTCTAACCGAACAAATGTTTAATATGATAATGGGGTGAGGGATTTTTTTGACTTCGCTAGAAGAAATATCGATGATGGTAGTGGGAAGTTTTATTGTCCTTGTATAGTATGTTTGAATGAGAAGTGACTAAGTGCTGCAGATATATATTCACATTTAATTTATAAAGGATTTTGTAAGAGTTATACAGTATGGGTATGGCATGGTGAAGAATTAGAAATGCCAAGTTCATCTGAATAAGGGGCGTGAGCTTTGATAATAATGACACAGACACGAATGATCGGATAAAGGATATTGTTCGTCATATAGGAGAAGAGGCTTTTGAGCAATCATAGCATATAGTAATATGTGCAATGATGCTGAGACACCGCTATACCCGAAGTGCCAAAAATACCAATTGTTGAAAGCAATATTGAAATTGGTAAGCTTGAAAGCCGTCATGGATGAAGCGACAAGCGTTTTTCAAAAATTCTTGAGGCTTTTAAGGCAATGCTTCTAGATGATAATGTGTTGCCTTCTCGATATTATGATACTAAGAAAATACTGTGTCCACTAGGGATGAAGTATAAAAAAATCCATGCATGCCCTAATGATTGTATATTGGATAGAAAAGAGTATGAAGAGGAACAACAGTGTCTGATATGTGAAACCTCGAGATACAAATCAAATAATACCCTTGTAAAAGTGTTGTGGTATCTTCCAGTCATACCAAAGTTCAAGCGCTTGTTTGCTAATGAAAATGATGCAAAGATTTTGAGATGCCATGTGGATGAGAGGATATCCGATGGAAAGCTTCGACATCCGACTGATTCTTCTTAATGGAAGAAAATCGATCAATTATTTCCTACCTTCGGTGAAGAACCTAGAAACCTTAGGCTTAGGCTTAGCATGGATGACATAAATCCTTTTGGCAGCCTGAGCAGTATACATAGTTCATGGCCTATTCTGTTGGTAATTTACAACTTATCTCCTCTGTTATGTATGAAACGATATGTATGAAATGAAAGGACATCATGTTGTCTATGTTGATTTTGGGACCAAAACAACCCAGAAATGATAGATATTTACCTAGAACCCATGATTGAATACTTGAAAGAGTTGTGGGATGAAGGTGTTGATGTTTATGAAGTGAACAAGAAGGAGGTTTTTAAAATGCGAGCAATGATCTTTTGTACTATAAATGACTTTCTTGTATATGGAAACTTGTCAGGATATAGTGTTAAAGGCCATAAAGCATGTTCGATTTGTGAAGAAGGAACATGCTACCGTCAACTTCAACTTGGAAGAAAGATAGTTTATCTTGGCCATAGGAGATTTCTTAGATGAGGCCACCTATATCGTAGATTAAAGAAAGCTTTTTTTGGTGGACAAGAGTTTGAAGATGCTTTGAAGGCATTGACTGGGGAGCAAGTTTATGAAAAGGTGAAAAATATCAATGTTATCTTTGGTAAGACAACAAAGAATATTACTGAAAAAAATAAATGGAAAAAGAGGTCTATCTTCTTAAATCTTCCATATTGGCCCAATCTTAATATTAGACACTATATTGACTTCATGAATATGGAGAAAAACGTATGTGATAGTATTGTTGGGACACTGCTTAACATACAAGGTAGTTTTAAGGATGTCATAAAGGCAAGATTATATTTGCAAAAAATGGGGATACGAGAAGACTTGCACCCAAAGCCATATAGTAAGAGAACTTTTTGTTCTCCAGCTGCTCATAGTTTGTCTAAGGATGAGAAAAGAAACTTTTGTGAGTGTTTACATGGCATGAAAGTTCCTTAAGGGTATTCTTCAAATTTAAGGAAGCTTGTGTTGATGACAGATTTGAAGTTAGTTGGGTTAAAGTCTCATGATTATCATGTCTTAATGAAACAACTACTCCCAATAGCTATTCGTGGCATTGCCGAATATGATCTTCAACATATTTTGACTAGACTTTGTTTCTTCTTCAATGCTATTTGTAGTAAAGTCATTGAGACAGATAGATTGGATGAACTGGAAAATGAAAGATATCTGATCTTATGCCAGCTTGAGAAGCTTTTTCTTCCTCCTTTTTTTGACATCATGGTACATCTAATTGTTCACATAGTAAGAGAGATAAAGTTGTGTGGCCCTATCTATTTACGGTGGATGTACCCAATTGAAAGAACTATGAAAATCCTAAAAGGGTATGTGAAGAATGCAAATCGGCCTGAAGCATCTATTATTCAGAAATATGTTTCTGAAGAAGCCATGGAGTTTTATCAAGATTACCTGTCAAATGTAAGACATATTGGGCTTCCTGAACATCATGATGAAGAAGGGGGTAGACACGGGGCTACAGTAAAAAGTGTTGATTCTGATGAATTGCAACAAGTCCACTTGTAGATCTTGAATAATGTAGATGAAATTCAAGATTATATTAATGCTCATAAAGAAATTGTCTGAAAAGAAAATAGTCGAATGACCGAACAAAGGTTAATTAGGGAGCATAACAAAACTTTTACATATTGGTTCAAACAAAAGGTTGACGAAGAAGAATGTGTTTATGATACAATTAAATGGTTAGCACGTGGTCCTGAGGTTGATGTCATAACTTAGACTTCATTTATGATCAATGGTTATACGTTTTACACGAAGTCCCTTGATGATAGGAGCACTGTCCAGAACAGTGGGGTTATGTTAGTGGCTGAATCTATGCATTTCTCTAGTTTGAAAGATAAGAACCCTAGATTGGCAGCAATACCTTATTATAGGGTTATTGAAGAGATTTGGGTAGTTGATTATGTTAAAATTAAATTTCCAATTTTCAAATGCAAGTGGGTTGATATCAACAATGGTGTGATGATTGATCAGTTGGGATTTACATTGGTTGATCTGATTAGTAGAAGTTTTGGAGATAAACCTTTTATTATGGTATATCAATCGAAACAAGTGTTCTATATTACCGATCAAGCAAATAAAATGTGGTCTGTAGCTCTCCAAGGAAAAAAGGTTGTTGACATTAATCAAGAAAGTCGTTCAATGAAAGATCTTCTTGAGATTCCTTCTTTTTCTAGGGGTTTACCAGAATTGAATGAAGAAGATGAAGCAGACAATAAACACGGCACAAGAAATGATCATCATGAAAGGATATGGAAGGATATCCCTTTATAAAACTACTTTGAAGGTTAGTTAGCTAAAATAATTATAATGTATATTGTTGTTGCATTGGTATATATAAAAATACTTTTTTTTATTGTCATCACAGGAAAATGAAGCAAATGAGGTGTCTTAGCTGGGACTGAGCTCAACCTATACGCATATTAGGTCACAATGGAGAAATAAACACTCTTAGAGGCAACGTGAACTGGTATACTGTGAATCAATGTTGTTACAAACTTGTACTGTTTTATTATTTAGAAACTAGAAGAATAACCATTTTTTGCATGATTATTTAAATTCATATAGGATGAAGTTACGTGAGGGTCTACTCAAATGAAAAGAGCAAGCTTAATTTGTTTGAATCTGAGTTCAAAGGTCTCTTGCCTATTGTGGATGCCTTTTTTTCCAAGGCCTATTGTTGATGCTAATTCATCTGATTCAGGTGGTTCTAATATCAACATATATGGGCGAATCTATGTCTACTTGTGTTTTGGATTGTCATGTATGTGATTTGTATAAGATGTTTGTTAAAATGCATAAGAGAAGAATTTATTTGGATGTCGTGGAAATGACTGCTTGCTGAGTGAAATGTAAAACAGGGGAAATGACTTGCTAGGTAAATCTTTTAAATGGAACAATTTTTTAAAAAAAACTTTTAAAACCGGTTTTATGAAGAACTGATCTTAAAAGTTACTTTTAACACTAGTTTTTAATAGAACCAGTCTTAAAATTAGAACTTTTAAGACCGGTTATCTCTAAAACCGATCTACCGATCTAAAAAGTATAACTTTTTAGATTGGTTTCTTCAATAACCAGTCTAAAAATAATTATTTTAAGACCGATTTCATAAATACCCGGTCTTAATTTTTTTAAGACCGGTTCTATAACCGGTTTAAAAAGCAGCAAACTTTTAAGACCGGCTATATCAATACCGAATCCGGTCTAAAATGTTGTTTTTAACCAGTCTTAAAACTGATTTTTCCACTAGTGTACCCTACAAAAGGATATCATCATAAAACTTGATCTGAACTTTCTCTTAGTAGCTCAAGTTGAGAAATGTTTATATAAGGGATGCCAAGCATATCTAGTATTTTTCTCAATACAGGCAAAAGCAAAAATGGCAATAGAAGATATACTAGTGGCTAATGAATTGCCAAAGTCTTTCTAGAAGACATAAGTGGATTAACCCCAGTAAGGGAAGTGGAGTTTGCAATTGAAATCATGCCTGGAGCTAGATCGATATCTAAAGCCCTATACAAAATAGCTCCAAATGAAATGGCTGAGTTAAAGAAGCAAATCGAGGATTTGCTAGAGAAAGGGTTCATACGACCTAGTATATGGCCATGGGGTGCTCCAATGCTGTTTGTGAAAAAAAGGGAGCCTAGGATTATGTATTAACTATAGAGAGTTAAATAAGGTGACTGTCAAAAACAGATACCTACTTCCTAAAATTGATAATCTCCTAGATCAATTGGCTAGTTCTTATGTATTCTCGAAGATTGATATAAGGTTAGGATACTATCAATTACTAGTGAAAGCAGATGATGGGCCAAAAACTGCTTTCAAAATAAGGTATGGGCATTATGAATTCCTAATGATGCCATTCAGACTGATCAATGCACCTGCCATATTCATGGACTACATGAATCATATTTTTCAATAATATCTAGATTATTTTGTAGTGGTCTTTATTGACGGCATTCTGATATACTCAAAGAGTTGAGAAAAGCATGAAGAGCACTTAAGAATGGTGTTGGGAATCCTAAGGAAAAAGTAACTCTATACAAAGTTGAGCAAATGTGAGTTTTAGCTTTCACAACTTAAATTCTTGAGTCATGTTATCTCATAGGATGAGGTCTCAGTAGATCCTAGTAAAGTGGAAACAGTAATGAACTGGAAAAGGCCTAAAACTGTTACAGAAATATGAAGTTTTCTGGGTCTAACCGGTTATTATTGTAGGTTTGTTTAGAACTTCTCTCAAATTGCCTTGTCATTGGTAAAGCTCACTTAAAAGAATGAATTGTTTAAGTGGGATGACAAATGTGAGCACAGTTTTCTAAAGCTAAAAGGGAGGCTTACATCTGCACCAGTGTTAATTATTCCATATCTAAAACTGACCTATGTGGTATATAGTGATGTGAGTAAGCAGGGATTGAGATGTGTCTTAATACAACAAAGCAAATTGATGGCGTATGCCTCTCAACAGCTAAAGCCTCATAAGGAAATTACCCCACACATGATTTAGTGCTTGCAGTGATTGTCTTTGCTTTGAAAACATGGTGACATTAATTGTATGGTGTGACTATAGAGCTGTACTACGACCACAAAAGTCTCAAATACTTGTATGATCAGTAAGTGTTGAACATAAGACAACAGTGATAGATAGAGCTGATAAAAAGTTATGATTTTGATATCAAGTACCATCTAGGTAAAGCGAATGTCATAGCTAATACATTAAGTGTGTAGGTGGCAGTTATTATGATCAAGGAACTAAAACTACCTGAAGGATTCATATATTTAAACCTGTCAAATTAGATACTGCTTAGTGGCTACTATGCTAGTAAAGAAGAAAGCTACTTGAGATATGAAATTAAAGAAGCTTAAAAGCAGGATGAGCAAGAAAAGTTGATCAGGGTTAAGATTGAACAATGAGAGATCTATGAGTATGATTTGTCGACTAGTAGACTTGTCAGATATAAGAAGAGGATATATGTTCTACTGAAGGTTGAACCGAGTTAGAAAATCTTGGAAGAGGCACAAAAGAGCAAGTACACTCTTCACCCAGGAGTGATCAAATTGTACCACAATCTAAAGTCTATATATTGGTAGCCTGGAAGGAAAAATGATGTAACAAAATATGTTGCATGTTGCCTTACATGTCAAAAGGTAAAGGTAAAGCATCAAAGACCATCAGGGCTTCTGTAAAGTCCTAAAATTCTTGAGTAAAAGTAGGAAAGTGTTACTATGGATCTTGTGGTGGGATTGTCTAAAACAAAGAACTACAATGCAATATGGGTAATCATTGATCAACTAAAGAAGTCAGCTCATTTTATTCCAATTAATGCCATCTATTCTCCAAATAAACTAGTAGAGATCTATATAAAGGAGATAGTTTGACTCCATGGTATGTCGAGCAGCATTATATTTGACAGAAACCCTCAGTTTACTTCAAAGTTTTGGAAGTCTCTGCATGAAGCTCTAGGTATTAAATTGAAGTTCAGTACAACTTATCATCCTTAAACCGATGGATAAACAAAGAGAACCATACAAATGTCAAAAGATATGTTGAGAGTGTGTGTATTGGACTTTAAGCAAAGTTGGGATCATTTCCTTCCATTCTATGAGTTTGCTTACAACAATAGTTATCACGAAAGTATTCAAATGGCTCCTTATGAAGAATTATATGGAAGGAAGTGTCAGTCACCACTTTGCAGGACAGAATTAACTGAGAGGAGATTATATGCACCAGATTTGGTTGATTAGACATAGAGCAGATAAAGGCTATAAGAAAAAAGCTCCTTGCGACATAGAATAGACAGAAAATCTACGTTGATAAGTAGAGGAGACCTCTGGAATTTGAGGTTACTGAACATGTATTTTTGAAGGCTTGACCAGTCACAGGTATCGATTGGCCAATGGAAACAAAGAACCTCGGGCCCTAGATATATTGGTCCTTTTGAAAATTTGACGAGAACTGGACTAACAGCATATCAAATAGCTTTACCCTTAAATCTGACCAGTCTTCATAATGCCTTCTATGTATCAGAATTAAAGAAATACCTACCAAACCCTGAACATATCATTGAACGTGAACATATTGGTGTGCAAGATAATCTCACTTATGAAGTCGAGCTGGAACAAATTATTGATCCTTAGGAAAGACGACTTAGACATAGAAGCATACCATTTGTGAAAGTAGTCTGGAAATGATTATCTCCTAGGGAATCAACTAGGGAAGTAAAGGGAGATATGAATAAGCAATATCCAAATTTTATGCCATAATAATTTCGAGGACAAAATTTATTTTCTAGGGGGGAGAATTATAACATCCCTAAAATTTAAAAAGAGACTTAATTCCCCAAAAAGTGAATTAAATAATTTTGAATTGAAATTCTGGAAATTAAAAGCTTGTTTTCCCAAAAAAATTCAAGAAAAAATAGTTAGAGGTTATAATTTGGCTTGAAAATTTTAGGGAAATTATTTTATGGCCTAAAGAAGTTAATTAAGGAAGAAAATACTCATAAAATATTAAGGATTAATTTATGGAAATTATATGGTAAACCAATACCGATATATAAAAGAGGGAAATTACTGATTTTACTATACGGATTTGGGCTAAAGTTAAGCCAAATTATGAACCTAAGAGATTTAAGAGATTTTAAATTAGACAAATTAGGAAATTTAAAGCCTTGTGAGTGGGACCAATAAGATAAAAACACACTCACTCACATAAAAATACTCATCTCTCTCTCCCCCCCTCATGACACACACACACATATATTCCAATATATATACACACACATGGCACATGACATACTCACACACCTTATAAAATCACCAACCACTCCCTCACTCTTTGTATTAGCAATTCGAACATAAGGAAAAGAAAGAGAAAAGAGAGAGAACGGGGGCTGAGAGTTGAGGAGGAAAGGGAGAGACCAAGCGAGAAGAGAGGGTGTTGGAGAAGGAGAAAGAAGAGCTCAGAACCTACTACAACCTTAGATTTAGACTTAGATGAGTCTATTCTACCTATTCCCAACTTCTTTAAGTTTATTTGGTGGTTTCTTTGGTTGCTAAAAGTTGAGAATGTTGGAAAAGAAATTCTATCACCATGAAAATTTCAGAAAAGCTCATGCATGTTGAATTTGAGGTGAGTTTTTGAGGTCTTTTGGTTCTGCAAATTACCTACTGAAACAAAGCATGCATTTTGGGTTAAGTTTATAGGTGTTGAAATCCTAAATTTTAGCCACGAATTTGGGCTTGCATATTCACTTTCTCTTGTTATCTTTCATTACCAGAAAATAGAGTGCATATGATTGTGTTGGCAAAAGCTAAAACTTGAATTTTGAGTGGTTTTGGTTTGGAATCTTTGAGGTTTATAAAGTTAAACATGTGTTTTTGAAGATATAACCAAGAACTCACATTAGGAAGAGATATGTAGCGTTCTTGAGATTTTGTGATAACATTTTGATAAGGCAAATAGTGTCCTCTAGATGTGAAAGTTGGTATGGGAATAGTATACATCCTAAGCTTTAACATGAGTCTTAGAACATATTAATTGGATGTCTAGAACAAAAGTTGTGATTTTTGGAAGTTTGGGCAGAAAACTAGAAACATTCTGTTTTCTAGATTTTAGGTAGTGATTAAATATGAAAATTACATTAGGTTACTTCCATAATTTGTCATTACAGTTAGTTTTCCTTTAAAATAAACTTATATAGCTTTAAACTAAGTACTGGAACACAGAAATTGGATGTGTATATTGTAAGTTATGAATTTTCAAAATTTGGGTTGAAAATCTGGAATATTCTGACTCATAAAAGGTGTAGTTGGTTTGCATGCTGGAATTTGGAAATTGGGGCCATAATTTAATACTAAACATTTTGTTGGAAGAGAATTGAAAGAGCTTTTACATGGGAACTTAAACCACCTCATTTGGAGTTTCCTAGCTTAAGTTATGATTTTTCAAAATTCCCTAAAAAGTAGAGGTGGATTTGGTTTAAGTTTGAAAATTGACCACATTTTGAAGAAAATGTAATTAGTGATGCTTTGAGAGTGTTGGGGACAAGTTGAAGGGGTTAACCTAACTAAGTGTCTAAATTATAGGGGAAGATAGACATTCAATATGTCTTAATTATATACATAATAACTTAAGTACAAAAGTTTATCAAAGATAACCAACTAATTCAAATAAAGGATAAGAGTTATGAGAGGGTTAAGAATAACATAATTTTAATTATGTTAATAAGATTAGAATGAACAATGACCCATCTCTATATGAATTTAAAAATTATAGGATTTAATATCTACCCAAGCTTGAAAAGAAAGCAAATTAGTGAAGGTAAATTGCAGGAAACGTCGATAGGTAGTAACTCTTTCTCTCTTATACTATGTAATTGCTCTACATGTTTATTTGTACCATCAATTATATTTGTTTCAAGAATATATGGTTTAAAAATCATATCAGGTCTTACAGCAATACTTCGATAGGTAGTGCATTGAGTATTGCTGTAAGACCTGATATGCATTCAGTGTGAGGACGTAAGTCCCGATGTGCATCGTTACATATGGTGTATCCCAAGGCTATAAGACCTTATATGCAATCTGTGTTGTAATGGACTGTATGTCCTAAGGTTGTATATCTCAATATGCATTTTGCATGTAATGTCACTGAGCTGTAAGACTTGATATACCAGCTATGTTGTATTGGACTATGGTGTTATGTGATTGCTGATTGTGTTGCATCTTGATTGATGAATGTTTATTGCTTAATGGTTTGTTTTGCAAGCTGCATAAAGTTGCATATTTTATGATAGTTTGTTATTACTATTGACATTCTCAGTAATCTCACTATTTCCATTAAATGCCATAATTCATATATAAGTTATCTTAGCTTTGTATTAAATCAATCTAACCATCATTTGATCATAAAAACCTCCGATATCATCATAGAAACCTCCAGTATCACTTATAACAGCTTGAATCTTGATATTCTCGCTAGATCTTGTAATTTCTTCTTTCTTCAGAATCTTTCTTCTTGATTTACTTCTTAAATATCATTTTCCATAACCCAACAAGATAGCTTCTTTATTTTCTTGATTATCTTCATTCTTTGCTTTATTAATCTACAAGGTATGCAACATTAAACACAGTAATTAGTCAAAGTATTATATAAACTTTTTGCTCTTATCATTTCACATCTATATTTGACATCATCAAAACTGATCATATCTAACATTCTCCCCCTTTTTGATGATGACAAATCCTTTACGAAAAATATGTATGAGTATGGAAACATATTAGATGCACATATTTTTCATACAATATTTCTCCCCCTATTTGACATCAATAAAAATTTAGAAATATAAAGAAGTAAAGCTTGTGGAGAAGTTTGAAATAAAAAGTAGAAATGGCTTTCTTTTTATTAATCAAACTGAATGAGTCAAGAAAACAGTTTATTCTCCCCTTATGTGAAAGTATTTTCATTTTTAATTGGATGGGATTGAAACTAGAGTTGGAGAGGTTTTCAAGAAAACTTTCATAATCAAGGTAAATCAAAATTAAATAAATGAAATGTATTCTTGAAATATAAAGAGAAAAGGTTTAGAAATGCTCATGTAGATTTTGAGAAATGATGAAGTGTTCCATGAATTCCGTTGCTTTATCCTTTGGCAATGCTAGTTCATGATGATGTACTCCACGCTTCTCTTATACAACTCAGATGTATATTCATGTTGTTGCCAGGATTCTCCAATTGAGTTGAGCTTCTGTTCAGCATGTTCAATGCTCATTTGTATTGTCATATGTATTTATTGCTTTGAATGTTGAAGCCAATATATTTTCCTTGTTTAAAATGTTGAAACATCTTTCCTCAAGTTTGATAGTTTCTTCTTATAGTACGTTGAGGAACGTTATTGTGCAAAACAAATTCTCCAATCATAAATTCAAATCTATCTTTGCAAAGAGAATTCTTAGTTCAATCAAGTAACAAAAGGTTCGTTTCTATATGATATGTTAAGATTAAGATCATGAAAAGAAGAATATAAGAGTAACTCATCATTAATACTAATCAAGACATAGTGAATACAAATGAGTATGTTAAAAGGATTTTCTTTCAAATAGAAGAAGAGCTTTCAATATATAAAACACAAGTGAATGTAAAACTCCCCCTTAATTGATGCATGGTTTAAAAACTTGTCATTAGGAAAATAGTTAATTACTCTCCTGGATTTTGAAAATAATTGGAACTTTGTAGAGAAAATGATTTTGAAAGCATAAAGATTTAGAGAGAAATGAAATGACAATGCTAATCAGGGGTTTAAAGAGATATAACCCAATATCACCTGAGTGGTCACTTGAGTGATTCTACTCTACCATTACTTGATTGTATAATCAAGTGATATAACTCAAAGAATTTGAATGAAGCAAGAATACAATACCACACTCGAATAATATCGTAATTACTCGAGTTACAATCCTTTATAGTTTATTAATGCATCATTGGTTAGTCACTGTCTGGTGATGTGATTAGTACTAAGGGTTTCTGAAGTGTAGTCTTTATGAGCACTTGAGGATACCGTGATGAGATCGAAATAAGGCCTTAGCGTAGTATGTGCCCTTTGCTTAGCAAACACCATCTTGAACCTTCGATTTCACTATAGCACATAGCTCCCTTATTTTGTCATCCATCATCTCAAATATATCATTAATGTTCTAGTTTACTAAGTCACACAACTGCTTTACTTATCATTTATCAAATGATGATCTCAGCATTGTTTGTAGCAAGCTCAGTATGGAAGTATTGAATCTCGTCTTTTAGATAGCCCTTGATAGATGGACCAAAGACTGAAGGACCAGGGAGACCAGCTCTAGCAAAGTGTTGTATCTCATCTATCCTTTTTTGACTGCTAGTCACTTGCTAGTGATAGGGTGTCATACAAGTGATACTATAGATTTTGCTACTATCCACACTACAACACTGCTAGTCAAGCCTACTTTGTTATCCTCTGTTCCTTGTATCTGAAAGTAGAGCATTTTGGTTAACTCTTGCAAGGGTATAAATATATGCTCTTTGGTACCCAATTTTCTCTTGGGTCCATACAATTTTAGGCATTATAACTCTTATGCTCTTATACAATTAAATCATATGATATTTGAGCAAATAGTATCCAACAAAGACCACGATATAATTTTACCCAATTAAATAAATTTAAGCCATCAGATCATAAAAGGGTAACGAATAAGTGATATCAATGTGTGATAATTTTCAAAGATCAATGAAAATTTATAAATATGTTTTATATAGAAAATATGTCATTGATAAGATTTTCATGCAATTGATGTAAGTCAGATCAAAGAGAGTAGAAAATCTATCCACAATGATAAACTTTTATAAAATGACAAATCATGAATGAAATCAAGTTTTCCAAAATGATAATGAGATGTACAAACTGTTTCAAAATCTCAAATGTTCTTTCGAATCATGAATATGCATTATTAAGATTTTGAATGCATGGAAACTCATTTATGAAATCAATCCTCATGCTAAAAATAGTAGAAATCAATATATGTTTACATATATCAGAAAGCTTCAATTTTGGAGAACATGTCAAATATTTGAAGTTAACATGTTGGAGGATATTCTTGAGACCAAAAGTCATAAAATTGAAGCATTAGACAAATAGACTTAGCATGAGTGATTAAGGATAATGACTTTGTTATTGACCAAGAGACAGTCCTGATTTTGAAGAGTAAGAATACCACGAAGTCAAGGATTTGAATACTTTAGTTTCTTAGAGATAGGTAATGTCAATTGTTAAGGCATTCAAGCAATAAGAGAAAATATGTAGTTTTATAAACTATGAAGTTTAGGCTCATTGGTCTAGATGACTAGAGTTTTAAACTGCTATCTTATAAAGTTATTCCACTGTAATGGTTAATGCATTTAATACATCAATGAACATTTGTAATTCTTGGAATAACTTAGCCAAATATGACTCTAAATAAGGCATAAGGCATTTACATGTTGAATTCTTTTATGAGAAATACACTTGAACCTCATATAGATAGTTAACTTGTTAGACATAAGGTCTAACATGTTAGAAAATAAAGACTAAAGAGTTCAAGCATTGGATAGCACATTTAAGATCATTGATCAATATGTCAACAATGGGAAAAGACTCTGGTGGATGAATTTGAAGCATTTTTTACTTTCAATATACAAAAATATTAACTTCTGATTTTTGGAACCAATGTAAAATAATTTTTAAATTATGTGTATGCACTTTTTATAATGAATTGAAACCAAAACACATTTTTGGATTGTGCACTTCAAAACATGGACATATAGAAAAAACTATGTATAGTTTCACTTTTGGTTCATTTAGCAATTTGAAAAACATTTTAAAAAACATAACTGATTGATTGCTAATGGTATGTTATAATTAGCAAATATTTACCACTTCAAATTGAGTTGGGAAGAACAGGTGCGACAGTTAAGATTTTAATTATTGATATAGCATACCTGGCTTGAATATAACTCGTAGACACTCAAGTTAGTTTCCATCTCCTTATATCTTTGTATATTTGTATTCAAGTCCTCCAGGATCATTTGAGTAATCCATGTTTTGAAGCTAATTCATGCATTTTAACCTGTGACATTTGTGAGTTCTTGCTGCACTTTCAGGTAAGTTCTTCAAGCACTCGAGTGTGTGTCAGAACATTTGATGAACTCGAGAGTCTCCTTAGAGTTTCTACACACTCTGTTAACCCCTATTTTACAAACTAGAAACAGAGCATAGGATTTAAATCCACACTCGAGTGACCAACCAGTACTCGAGTGACCAACTAGTACTCGAGTGTTGACATGCTTTGCACTCGAGTGTTCACTTCTGCACTGAGTGTCATGCTTCTTTTTCAAGTTATTCTTGCAAAAATCATACAACCCTTTTTCTTCCTTTGGTATCTAATTCTACTTGGATCCACTCATGGTTAACTTGAAAGAGTCATAATTCACATGCTCTAAGAATATAATTACTTCAAAGAAATTGAGCATAATGAATTAAGAAAAACTATTTTCTCATGGAATATGCGTATATACATAAAATGTTAAGCTATTAAACTTTACGGTTCTTTATTAATGAATTTTCCAAATATTGTGAAAACATGTGTGCAATGCTTATATCTAAGGTAACAAGTAACAAGGTATAAATCTCAATAAATATTAAAGATGATAGTATAGGAGGTTTTACCATTGTTTACTTTCATGTTAGATGCTTAGAGGATTGCCTTTGCATACCTACTGCATCTTTTTTTAAAAGCATTATTTTTGCATATTTAGCTTTAGGATTATGCACAACTTTCTCATATGATGTAGGCTTTGCAAGAATTTTTCTTTGTGTATGAGAGATCCTCTTGTTGTTCTTCTCAAGATAGTTGAATGGTATATTATGGTAGCCCTTCCTTGAGGTTAAATGTACTCCTTTTATCCATTGCTTCTTTCTGTGGTTATACTCTGTAGCTCTGGCAGTAGGTTCTATAAGTGTTCTCATTTTTTATATAGGCAATATGAACTTCTTTATTGATGTATGAGAAACTCTTGACTTCTTCTTCATTTTCTCCATACCTTTATGCCCATTCTTCTTATAATCAATCTACATGCATAAAGTATTATATGGACATTTTGGTGCCCACATATACTTAGGTCCTTGATTGTTAGTGTTAACCCTTACATGTCTCTTCAGTACCCAAATATACTTATTTCTCACATGGGAATTTCTTCTAATATAGCATGAGAGTAGAAACTCGAATGAATTTTATTTGAACATTCTTTCTTCCCAACAAACTTTCCAGCATATTTAAAAACATTTTTTCTTTTCTCAATATAATTAACAATTGGTTGTAATACAAACTTTTGTAGACTTTGAAAATTAGTTTTACGAAAATCACACAAAGAAACAGAACTTTTTACCTTAAGTTCATCTTGAGCTCTGAAGAGTGATTTTTCACGTCAGTCCATAATGAGCTCTTTTCGAGAATCCTCTTCTTCTTATCTATCCATGTTGACTGTATGGATGTGTTCTATGATTTCTCCATCTTCATCATCAACTTCCAATTATTCATGCACAGTAGATGCATTGCGTGTAGTTTCACATGAATTGTCAACACTTTCAACTTCAACACACTTGTTAAAAGTATAGATAGAATCAAGAGTGTCCCAAATATCTCCAACAGTAGAGTAAAATATAATTTTCTCAACATCATTTTCGGTTAAAGCACTATACAGAATTTTCATTTCTCTAATGTTCAATGAAAGCATTTTCTTTTCACTTTCTATCCAATCCTTTCTTGGTTTGAAATCAAAAGCATTTATAAAAATATTCCATATATCAAAATCAAATGCTTTTATAAAACTAGTCATTCTAGCTTTCCAAAACCAAAAATTAATATCTTTCAGAAGAGGTGGAATTGTATAGTTAAAACCTTCTGAAAGAGAATAACACCCAAAATCAGCCATTAATAACTTTTGAGATGGTTCAGTCCTTTAAACAAGAGTCCAAGCTCTAATACCAAATGTTAGAACAGGCTGACACCTAAAAGGGGGGTGAATTGGGTTTATGATAAAAACTGAAGGCCTTTGAAAATCCTTTCGCATTTTAATGAAAGCAGTAAATATGAAGGTAATAAATTATAAATCAACAATTAGATTAAATAATATATGCTAGAAAATAAGAGCTTAGGGAAGAAAATATGAAAACTATGATTTATCCTGGTTCGGTCCAATCTATGATGGCCTACTCCCAGTCCTCAGGCTCCTCCTGAGATTTTCAAATCCACTATCTTCTTGTTTAATTCGGGCACAAGAAAACCTTTACAAACCCACAAGTTTAGCTGAGTACTTGTGAAACCTTTTACAAATCTCTCACCAAGATACTCCCCCTTACGGTAAGTCTTACGAGCAGAGCAATCCCAAAGACCTTTCCCTCCTGCTTACCTGTGTAAGTCTTACGAGCAGCAATGTTCTCTCATGCTTACACTGCTGTAAGTCTTACAAGCAGCAACATTCTCTACTGTTTGCACCTTGTAAGTCTTACGAGCAGAAAGTCTTACCAACGATTCTCTCAACAACTTCCCTCATAAGGAAATCAACCCACTCAAGGTCTCTCTACCTTGAGATCAATTTAGAAATACTATTGAAATTGTTTACAAACTCTCTCATAAAGTGGATAAAATGAACACTAAAGTACAATACAAATAATTTCTCTCTCAATGATAAGTAATATAGAAATTATAGAATAGAGAGTGTTTGGGTTGAAATATATGACTCATGATATTCGCATGTTGGAGTCGTTACTATGTTCTCTACTATTTTCTTCTTCTCTGAATGTTGCCATATTTATAGATGAGTTGTAGAAGATAACTGTTGTAAGCATTCATCTATTGGAGTCCCATTGCTTTGCTTGACCGTTGTGTGCATTTGAATAACAAGCCACTATGAAATGTCCGTTGTAGAGCGGAGCATCTCATTGAAGAGCGGAATGATTCATTATGAACTGTACGTCACATTGTGGAGCGGAATGTCTCATAGAGAAGCAAGATTTGAGTGTTTGAATATTCGACAGTCTTTCATGGTGTGTCAGTTGTTTGTTGTAGTAGGTAGCCGTCATTTGGAGTGTAATGATGATTTCCGCCATAACTGACTTTCTTATTTGAATATGTAATCCAAATGTTTAATATTCTGTTTCACACTTGAAATATATGTTAGTTAATGTTGAGATATGATAACAAATGAAAACACAATGATTCAATAACATTTAACCATATTTAGATTGTTCATTGAGTGACTCTGTTTTATTTTGGTTTCTCAGAGTTTCACTCGAGTTTTTCAATTCTTACTCAAGTGCTTGTGTGTTTTGTAGTACGGACTTCAGCTTCTGTGTACCACTCGCATCATTTTTATCAAGAGTGTGATTTCTCACTCACGAGTGATGTGGGCCCTCACTCGAGTTATTCAAGAGTGCATTTTGCACTTCCGAAGTGTTACGTTCTCACTTGAGTGCAGTATGGCTCACTCGAGTGCATTTCATATTTTCACATTCTGGTTTCCTCTTAGGTAAACACTTGCTACTCTCACTCGTAGGACTCAAGTGCAATCCTTCTCCTCACTTGAGTGTTACCAGTCATGCTCGAGTGCTTTTCACGTTTCTCTGGTCATATTTCTTCTCAGGTTAACAATTTCATGTCAACACTTGCATAACTTGGGTGCAAACCTTCACTTTACTCAAGTGCATTGTCATTCACTCGAGTGTAGCTGAAATACTTCCACTTCACAGCTACTTCTGGACAACACTCGCACCAAAATATCAAGAGTGCGTTTTAGTGCTCGTGAGTGATGTGGGGCCATGTCATACTTGATTTATTCATTTGATTCTAAATATGGAAAATGATGTAGTATAAGAAAGCTTTTGTCATATACATTCCAATGTAAAAAGAATTAGCTCCAAACTCCTTGTATTCTAAAAGTTATGATCGAAATAGTGTCTATCGCACTAGACCACACAAACGTCAACTTCCAGAAGGCATAGCTCCTAGAATATAACTTCAAATTAGGCAAATTCCTATCCATCGAAAGCTCTTTGAGTCTAGTTTCATATGGCACTAATTTTGTCTCAATCCGATGTGTCGTTTATGAGTTATGTCCAAAATACCAAACTTGTCTTGAAAAGTGATGGTGATTTCATTTTCAACTTCCATGGATCATATCTCCTCCATCTGAGCTTCTTTCAATATGATCTTGCTTTAGATTTTTCATGTTGTGAATCTTCTTTGATATGCCACTAGTTTTAGGTCAATTCGACATGTGGTTTGAGAGATATGGCCAAAATACCGGACCTCTGTCAGGCAAAATGAAAAATAGAGCTGAACAGAGTAGCCCTAACACTCGAGTGTGTTCATCCTGTACTCGATGCAACACCTCTGGCACTCGAGTGTTGAGCTCACACTCGAGTGTACCTCCTCTATAAATGCCATAATTCATATTTAAGTCATCCTAGCTTTGTATTAACCCATTCCAACCATCATTTGATCATAGAAACCTCTGATATCATCATAGAAACCTCCAGTATCACTTCTAACAGCTTGAATCTTGATATTCTCACTAGATCTTGTAATTTCTTCTTTCTTCAAAATCTTTCTTCTTGATTTCCTTCTTGAAGATCATTCTCCATAACCCAATAAGACTGCTTCTTTATTTTCTTAATTTTCTTCAATCTTTGCTTTACTAATCTACAAGGTATGCAACATTAAACATAGTAATTAGTCAAAGTATTATATAAAATTTTTTCTCTTATCATTTCACATCTATATTTGACATCATCAAAACTAATAATAGCTAACAGGTTATCTGTATAATTATTTTGTTAGACATAGGACTTTTGAGTACCCTCATGTGGCTAAAAAGTTTGTGTATATATATAAACACATGAGCATAGAATATGTACATAGTGAAAATAGTACACATAGTAGTAGTATGAGCATGCATAGTAGGGATAGCGGTAATAATACTACGATCAATAATCAAAATAGGGATGGACATTTGCATGATACGAGCCCATAACTTAACTAAAGATAGACTTGGGTAACAACAGATTATAATTCTAATAATATCAAATCAAGTTGAAGGACTAATGAGCTATAATGAAGAGTTTGAAGCACTAAATAATTGATTTAAAAAGCGTTAAATTTTTTTAGAAAATATCATTCATTCACATGTTCAAACCTTGTGATTGGGCTAGATTTTCAACTATTTTTGAAAGTGTTTTCTTTCTAGGACCAAACCTGGCTTAGTAGTTTAAATTCGTTATGTTTATAACTTATTTGATTAATGGAGAATAAGGTGCTACGTTTTGGCATTTTATCTTCAAGATAAATAAGATTATATGTCTTCTAGCCTTTTATCTTCAAGCTAAATAAAATTATATGGCTTCTGGTCTTTTATCTTTAAGATAAATAAAATATGTATATGGCTTTCGGCTATACAATAGGATAGAAGATGAAAAGGTATATGTCTTATGGTCATATAATAGGATATAAGATGAAAAGGGTATATGGCTTCTGGCTATATAATAGGAAATCCAATGAATATGGCTTCTAGCCATATTATAAGATAGAAAAAGGTATATGGCTTATGGACATATAATGTCTAAATAGGAATCAAAGGGATATGGCTTCTTGCCATATTATATCAAAATAAGAAATCAAAGTGATATGACTTCCAGTTGTATAATTTTAGAATAGAAAATTAAAGCGATATGACTTCTACTCATATAATTTTAGATTAGAAAATTAAAGCAATATTGCTTCTGGCCATATAATTTTAGAATATGAAATTAGGGGTATATAGCTTCTGGCCATATTAAAATAACAATAATAATAATAATGATGATGATGATGTAGAAGAACTCAAAAAGGAGATTAAAAATAATATAGAAAAAAAATAATAATATCTAATCTAAGCCATGGAACCCGATGTTTAAATTTATTTGTAAAACAATCTTTTTAATTTCATATAAGGGCTCTGATTATCCCTTATAGGTCAAATAAAATAAGATAAAAGAAGGAGGAGGAAATCATTAAAATAACTAGAAAGAAGTTTACCTTCACTAAAGTTAAATTTCGTACTGTATTATAAAATAAAGTGAAAGATGATAAGAGAAAGGAAGAATTAGTAGAAAGCAAGAAAGAGTAATTCTCATTCATTATTTAATATTGTATCAAATACATAATATATCCCTTCTATTTGTAGACATAACTCTTTAATGTACAATTAATGTGATTCCATGATCATAGGAATTAATAGTTGAGAATAGGAAACTATGGAGAATAGGAAATAATGGGAGATATGGGCACTCAAAAATATTATATTCATAACAAAATCATTCATTATAAGAGATTTTTAAAATCTTAAAAATCAAATTGTTAACTTAAGAGTCAATATTTTAAACAACAATAAAGAAAAAAAAAAAGAAAAGAAAATTTAGATGACCGTTAAAAGAATTTATGAAATTTGCGATGATACTGTATTATTATGTAATTAAAATTTTTATTATTTCAAAAGTTTTCAGATTACTTTAATATTACGTATATGTTGATATTTTTCTCATTTTTAATTTATAGTAAAACAAGTATTGCGCATTACATTATTGTACTTCCCCTTATATTCCAAGAAACAACGAAAGATTTTTAAATGGCGGCTGCTCAAGTTTGGTTTCAAATTATTTTCTTAAAAAATTATATCATGCGTGTATCACTTGCGCACGCAACCCCTCTTCACACGCGACTGAAAAATGCTTGACTCTTTTTTATTTGACCTAGGAAAATGCTTGACATGGAATCTTACCAAAAATTAATAGTAAAATAATAGAGAGAAGCCATGAGGACAACCATGCAGTGACAGAGATAGTTTACCAACCAATCAAGTCTGTCTTTATTTATTTATTTTTTTTTTAGCAAAAAACTGTCCTTGTGTTTCTTAATCTCTTGGTTATGGTATCTTCCGTCAGATCTATATCAAGTCTTAATTGTTTGAGCAATAATCAGAAGCATCACGGTAAAGAAGAGAGAAGTACTGAGAAAATGAGTCTTGAAGTTGAAGTGGTCTCTAAAGAAAAGGTGAAACCATCGTCTCCTACACCTCAACATCTTCGTGATTATCATCTCTCCTTCCTCGATCAGCTCAGTCTGCAAATCAACAATTCCATGGTCTACTTCTTCGATGCCGGTGATGTCACAAACAAATTCAACATCAATGAAGCTTCCGATCTTCTCAAGAAATCATTATCTCAAGTCTTAACTCACTATTACCCACTCGCCGGAAGACTCATAGTCAAGAACTTACTCCTAGACTGCAACGACAAAGGTGTCCCTTTTGTTGAAACCAGAGTCAGGTGCCACCTCGGCCACGTCATCGACAACCGGTCTCCGACCGACATTAGCCAACTGCTTCCATATAAGATGGATGAAATCGTTGACACCGTGCTAGGTGTCCAATTCAATGTCTTCGATTGCGGCGGAGTAGCCATCGGAGTATGCCTCTCCCACAAGGTCGGCGATGCGCTGTCTTATTTTGAATTCATCAAGAGCTGGGCAGCCGTGACACGTGGCGAACCGGAACCAATCAGAACTCACTTCCAATCTTCATCACTCTTCCCGCCAAAAGATATGTCGGGATACGACCCCAATTCATTCATCGGGCTGCACAAAGTCATGGGCAAGAGGTTCCTATTTGAAGCATCAGCAATAGAATCTTTGAAAACAAAATATTCCAAAATGATAGAGAACGTTCAAGAAGGCCAAAAACCTCCTTCAAGAGTAGAAGTGTTATCAACTTTCATATTGAACCGGTTTATTGCAACTACCAAAGCAGAAGGGGACAGTAAGATTTACTTGAGATACGCTGTGAATCTACGCCCAAGAATAGATCCTCCACTGCCAGAATTTGCGTTCGGCAACTATTATTTGTCTATAGAATCGTTTCCAACGTTAAACGAGAAAGGAGAGTGTAATGACCTTGGAAGACACCTAAGAGAAGAGGTAAGCAAAGTCGACAGCGGTTTTCTTGAGAAGCTTCGAGAAAGCAATGAGTGGAACCCTAACAGCGAAGAGATAGATGGAGGTATTGAGAACAATGAGAATGAGATGGTGCCGTTTATTTTCGCTTCACTGTGCAGGTTTCCGGTGTACGATGTTGATTTTGGATGGGGTAATCCAACGTGGGCAGGACCACCTACGTGGAAATTCAAGAATTTTGTTACTTTTATAGACACAAAATCTGGTGGTGGCATTGAAGTTTACGTGAACTTTACGGAGGATGACATGGCTAAATTTGAAGGTGACGAGGAGCTTCTTGCTCATGTTTCTACCAAGGGTTTGAAATAATTTTACCCTAATTCAATTCGGGTGTTTATTGTCATTATTTTTTTTTATCATTCATGACCGTTTTCTTTTCAATTGTCCCCCGTCGTCTGTCAGTGACAGCTCATCTATCAATTGACAGAAAATTATGGGCTTGTTGTATAATTATTAATTAAGTAAATTTTGATAAAGTTTTAGTTTTACATTTTACGCAGGTGTTTAAAATATTGTTCAACAGTGTGGTTTTTAATAGTGCAAGTTGTTGCTTAGCTTACTAGTCAGATGTGACGCTAGCGCTTGCGTTATTATCTCAGCATAGATGCTTTAAGTTTTATTTAAACGAATTATGCCGTCCATCCTATAACATTTAAGAGTTGATCTTGGTTTTAATTATAGGATAAAATTCTAATTTTTATCAATTTCTTCCCAAAATACCCCCTATTGATACTTTCTCAATAATAATTAAACACAATAATAATTTAAGAATACACTTACGTATTCTATAAAGTGAGTAATGTTTGTAACTCATTAATGCCACATACACCTCAATTTTAATGTTTTTGGGCATTTTAAGAAAATAAATATGATTAACTAATTTAACTACTATCATTAATTTCTCCAAAGTTAGGTAAATATGTCCTATAATTAGGACTGGAGAAAGTAGTATATAAGGTTCGTTCTTGCTATTCGGTTAATTATAAAGTACTGGAATTAACTTCTGTGTGTATAAATATATATGTGTGTCTGTGGGTGAGTAACTCTCCAACTTGCTTTCCTAACCTTTCCCTCTTAATGACGTCTCTTTGTTTTGTTTTTGTTTCTTGCCCCTTGTTGCTGGTTATTTTATCAAGCTTTCCAAATTTCTGTTTCTTTTAAATTTTTATAAGCAAATAATGTAATATATTTGTCCAGGCAAAAATTTAATTCAAAATCTTTAATCATCACTGACGAATAAATTAATTCAAAATATATAGTTTTTGGTCCAAAGAAAATTCAAAATAGGTTGAATAGTAATCAATTTCTACTTCAATGAAGTTACTTATCTTTACTAGCTAGCAAAATATATATACATTCACGCATAATATAATCTCAATTGCTAGCTTATTAAAGCCGAAAGATGAACTTAATATAACTCTGTTATTAACAATAATTAGGCATATGTTAAATGTAGTTGCGTAAATACACATATGGTAAAATATTTCGATATGATTAGACTTCAATAAGCTTTATAGAGTCATACTCACTACTATAGAAAGGGTTTTTTTTTTTACTGTTATTATTTACCGCATATATAAGGGCTCCAAACCATTATATATGTGGGCGCTATATATGCTCCGCATAAATAAATTACCGTTCCGAACCGTTATTTATTCTGAACCTATTATAACGGTTATAATATAGTACATGTTATGTATTGAAGTTTGGTGAGACAATGATATGCACATTGTTGTGATAATAATTAACGAGCACACGTAAACAACCATTATATATTATATATGGTAATGCTTGCATAAAACATAACGGTTCCACATTAACAACAGTTATATATTGATAGTAATGCTAACGGATTTATTTAAACAATCGTTATATATAGTTCACATAAATAACAGTTGTTAGATACCGTGATGTATTGAAGCTAATTTTTTTAAAAAAAACGGGGAATGGGTTTTTGCTTTTGATATCCCCCTACATATACATTTGTACATAACGAATCAAAATATATATTTACATTCTTTAATATACAGAACAATACAACAAATCAAAATATATTTACAGTTATTCATGTACATGTATACACTATTAAAACCAAAACTTAAAACAAACATATCAGTATCTAGAAATTTACAGTCATTCAAAGGTTTCACTCTCCCACTGAAGTTGCAAAGTTGTCACCAACTCTTCAGCTACTTCTACCATTTGTGATTTGTTAAACATCATGCATCAGGCATTAAAATATTGCATGCAAAAGGAAACAATAGATGGAAGTTAGCTATTGTAATATATTGCTGACTGAATAAATATATTAATGAATTGAGTATATAAAATACCTTATTTGGATCAATATTTTTAAGATTATGCATAATTATGTCCTTCATGCACTGCATCACACAGTACCTACAATCGTTGCTCTCCTCCAGTTGCTTTAGGTACTATAAGGAAATGAGAAGAAAAATTTGTCAATCAATCATATATATAAACTATATATGTGCTTCAATTTAATAATATAGTCATTGGTGAATAATATATATACCTTCAAACTCAGCTATTGGAAGGCGCATCTATAGCGACCATTAGTGAGTGCGGTACGTGTACACTACTCTGAGAAGATACAATAAAATATTATATATATATATATATGTAGAAACATAAAAGCTGAACTGAATTATAAGAGATGATGAATGGATCAATTACTGGTTGAATGTCGCTTGCATATATGGTCTCTTTTCTAGAATCGCGCTCATAGAGTCATAGTACCAAATCTTCTTGCACATTGGGTCTGCCACTCTTAGCATCTAGTGTCCCCTAAGCACAATAATAGATCACATCATCAAGACAATTACAAGATAAATAAAAAATAATTAATTTAAGTAGAGTTAATGATGTACCCACCCTTGAATAAAAGGAACCAAGCAGTAAGTGCCCCTTTTGTTTAGCGCCCTTTTAATGAATTCATGCCCTTATCCTGGTTATTGAGATTATAGGGCGAATGAACTTGATCGTGTCCTAGAGGCTGTGGGGAAGGATGTAAATATCGTACATGTGCCTGAAATACTAAGACCAACATATCAAAATGTAATCAAATTTCGAAGTAGTCAGCTATTTAATCATATTTGAAGAAATTAAATACCTGATAAAGAGGTTGACAATACTTGTACTTGCTATCTCCTCACGCAGGACCTCATTAACAAGGTCTTGGCTTATAGCATCGTGTTGGTCTGGTAGTTCAAAGACCTCTCTCTCAAATTTGATCATTGCAAATAGGTTCGAATCAAAGAACTTGTCAATGAACTCCTGGAGGGACTTCCGAGCAGATTGACCAACGGACTTATTCTGTGAGAATGACTTCTTCCCGAATTGATCATTAGAGGTGGGATGCTTCTTCTTAGACTAAATAGGGGTCTTGGAATGAGTTAGGGGTTTGGAATGAGTAGGGGGCATAGACTGATTGGCGGTCTTAGTAGGTTGCTTCTTTTGTGTGGTAAATGTCTTAGTCAGCTTGCATACTTGTAGTAGATAGTGAGGACATGCAACGAAGCTACATATAGCCCCTCCCAATGTATCTGTGCCTTTGGTGGCTATAGGGAGTAAATAGTTGGGATAGATGTTGGTATTGATTTGTACCTTCATATGCTTAAGAAGAACAAGCATTTTATGAAGCATGTTATCCTGCAAATGGTTGAACATGCGGCCCGTTGCAATTGTATGGAGTCGAGGGTTATCAGCAAAACATTTAATGTCCAATAGTCCCTCAAGAAGATCATGACTTGAAAATGTGCAGCTCCCTCACTTGGGCTACCATTTCCCCCTTACTGCTTTGCACAATGCTCCTTCATAGCTCTTTGAGAGAAACAATATTTGTTTTTACATTTCATCACATTTTTTAAGAGCTTTTCATATTTTTTTGTCCCCATTATTTCTTCGAGCAGTGACCATAATATTTTGTCTTGGTCAATCCAAGGTCGTCACCTCTAAAAAGAGTAGGATGGTTAGGCCCCAGTGTCTAGGCAAATACATCATCATACGCAGAAAAGGCAACCCTGTGTAGTAACTTCCTGTGATATGTCTTGCTTTGCATTTAACAATAATTTTAATAATGATAGTTAATTGATGAGATTATTTCCATAAATTGGAGACTAATATTAATACTTACCATTTTTTTGATGACCTCCTTCACCTGAGGATTGTCATAAGAGCCATCTATATTTTGCCTTGCCACCAATCAAAGTTTATGACAGGGAGGTTTACTATTGTCCCCACTCTTTTGCAGACAATTGTTGACCAATACGAGCATACCCCGTTCACTTTGGGAGAAGTTATATTAGTGAATAAGCAATATATCTTCAAAATTCAACAAAGGTTTTCTTACAAATTGACTACCTATAACTTCTAAAGATGAAAATTTAAAGGTGCTATGTTCTCAACAAATCTTTCTATATTAAAAGCGTGAAGAAGAAATTGGCTAGATATAAGCAAGCTATAGAATGACACAATTTAGTATTTTATCTTGATCTATTTGGATAATGATTGGAAATTAATATGAAGATATTTCAAGATTATTTAGTTGTTTACTTTTTCACATTATCATTCTTTGGAGTACATTTTTAGTTATCTTTAGAATATTTTTTTAAAATAACATAACATGTCTATCTTTTCAAATTAGGGTTAGATTATAGATTACAAAAAACAATTTAAAGCTAATTGTTTTAATATAAAACATTTGTTGGTTATTTACATTAATAACAAAAAACTCTCACTAAGCCATTCATGTCATCTGTTATATGGCTTTAAGTTTAGAATTTCAAAATACTCATCTTGGAAGGTTATGGACATCCACACCAAATATTAGAATATTTATAACACTCCCTATTGGATGTCTATAAACAAATATTGTGCCTCATTAAAACCTTACTAAAAAAACCCAGTAGGACAAAAATCTAGTAAAGAAAAGAGAGTACACAATACAAATCAAAGTTGCCTCGTTAAAAACCTTACTAGGAAAACCCCATAGGACAAAACCTTGGTTAAGGAAAAGAGTACAACATGGCCTCTACTTCACCTTATGGTAATATCGTATTTACTTCCCCTAATAATAACATCAGTTTTACTCCCCCTGATAAGAACATCACTTCCAATATTTTTTGGAGCATATCATTCTTTTGGCCGACAAACTATGAATGATGCATTGCCACCAAATTTTTTGCTGAAATGTATTCCTCTAACATATCTTCTAGATATTCTGCCTTGATCTTATTCATTGTGGAAACAATAAAGGAAAATTATACTGAAAATCACCAAAATATATCTTGCATCCACAAAGTCAGTTTGTTTTGAACAAAATAATATTATATAATATGTTCATAGATTATCACACCCAATCTCATTTTTGTTATCTACTATGCACATGCAAGAAGTAATTTTTACTAATAAAATCATAATAAATACAATATGTTAGAACCGGCTAACACCCAAGAGGGGGGTGAATTGGGTGTAAGATAAAAACTTAAGAACATTAAAAATCTTTTCGCATCTTAGTGGAAGCAATAAATATGAAAGTAATGAATCACAAATCAACAATTAATATATGTTGGAAATATAAGATTTTAAGGAAGAAAGTATGCAAACTGTGATTTATCCTGGTTCGGTCTAATTTGTGATGGCCTATATCCAGTCCCCAAGCTCCTCCTGAGATTTTCAAATCCACTATCTTATTGTTTAATTCGGACACAAGAACAGCCTTTACAACTCACAAGTTTAGCTGGGCACTTGTGAAGCCTTTTACAAATCTCTTACTAGTTGACTCCCCTTTACATATTGTAAAGTTACAATCGAGTTAGTCCTCCTTACACACCATAAGGATACAACCTTGATGATGAAGAATTACAATCAATCTTCTCTCTTAGAAGTGAATAAAATAAACATTGAAGTACAATAAAAATAATCTCTCTCTCAAAGGTAAATGATATAGAAACTAGAGAAACAGAGAGTATGTGTGATAAGCATTGATGTCAGGATGTTGGCATTTAGACGATGTATGCACTGGGTCTCTCTTCTATTTTGGATTATCTTCTATTTATAGTTGATGAGGATTGATGACCATTTGAGCATTTCAACTTGTCCATTAGAGTGTGGTTGCTTCTTTCATCCATTTGCTTGAATTTGAAAACTAGTCGTTACGACCGTTGACGCTCCACTTCCGTAAAGTCACCTTTTGACTCTTCACATCATATCTTTATTGTATTCCTGGAGAAATACATTAAACACTAATACAATGAAGTGTAAGAATGATTGGAAGCAAGAAGAGTGAGTTTCATAATTAATCCCATGATTTTTGAAAGCTTTGGTACGTTGTTCTGTTCTCCTAGGAAGCATTACTTGAGTGGGTACTCGAGTAAGCCTGGGTTATTACTCGAGTGATCCCTCGAGTAATCACGTTCAATATCAGGCCAAGAGCATTTCCAACTTCATTACTTGAGTGATCCCTCAAGTAATGTTTTCTTTTCATTTCATGTTACTCGAGTGCTCCCTCGAGTAATGTCACTCATTTCTTGGCCGAGAGCTATTGGATGATTTCTTCTTTGATTACTCGAGTGGCCCCTCGAGTAATGTCTCAAATAACTCTACAAATTACTTGAGTGGTCCCATCGAGTAATCTCATGCAATTCTTGACAGAGAGCTTACTGGAACAATTTCTCACACATTACTCGAGTGATCCCTCGAATAAAGTTTCAAATAACTTTGCATATTATTCGAGTAAACCCTTCAAGTGATCTCTTCATTTTGATTCAAAACATGGAAAATTATATATCATCGGAAAGCTTTAATCATCTATATTCCAACGCAATAAGAATCAGCTTCAAACTCGTTGTATACAGAAAGTTATGATCTGAAGAGTATCTACTGTTCTTAGACAATATCTAAAATCACGAGCAGTAAATTCCAGAAGACATAATTATGAGTATATAGCTTTAAATGTGACAAATTATATATCTATGGAAATCTCTTTGAGTCTTCTTTCATATGGCACTGGTTTTGTCGCAATCGGATATGTATTTTGAGAATTATGTCCAAAATACCGAAGCTGTCCTGGAATATGACGGTGATTCATGTGTCAACTTCAACAAATCATAGCTCTCTCATATGAACTCCTTTTAATGTGATCTTGGTGTCTATAGTTCGTGTTGGGAGTCTAGTTTCATATGCCACTAGTTTCAGCTCAATCCGACATGTGGTTAAAGACATATACTTAAAATACCAAACCTCTATTCTATCAAGCGAAAACAGAGAACAATAAAAATGCACATCACTCGAGTGGTCACTCAAGTGATCATGTCCATCACTCGAGTAACTACTCTAGTGATGCCTTCCAAAATATGGCAAAGAGCCAAAACTTAAAGGAACACCTTAGGAAAGTTCCATAACTTTCATATAGGTTATCTTGGCGTCGAATTGACCCATTCCAACCTCCATATGATCAAAAAAACCTCCTGTATCACTTCTAATAGCTTGAAACTTGATATTCTCATGTGATCTTACAAGTTATTCTTTCTTCAATCTCTTTCTTCAATCTTCTTTCTTTGCTTAGCTAATGTACAAGATATCTTCTTGTTTTTCCTCTTGATGATCATTCTTCATAACCAAACTAGATATCTTCTTAAATATCTTCAATCTTCTTCTTTCTTTCTTCTTTCTTCAATCCCTTTCCTCTTGATTTTCATCTTGATGATCATTTTCCATTTATGAGGCATTATAAGTAAAATAACATCAACCCACCATCGGATTTGTGACTAATCTACAAGATATACAATATTAAATATAATAGTTAGTCAATGTAGAAGATAAGTATATTATACAAACGTTTTGCTCTTATTTGACATCTATATTTGACATCATCAAAACTAATCATATCTACCACAATATTAGTATGATACAAAAATATTCTCATAATATATAAGGTACTTCTGGACCATTAAATTCAATTTATCTTTACAAAAAAATTCAACGTGGCAAAAATATGCGATTTTGAAATAATTGATGCATTCGATAACTCGATCTACAAGTCAAGTAAAATATAAAATTACTCATTTTTCAATCAATTATTTATGCTTGAATTATTTTCAAACTCACACAACATTTTATATATAGAATGATTTTCTTGTATATGCTTCTAGCATTTTAGATCCTTTAAGGATTCTCATGTAATATTCACTATCTATATGCATATGCTATATATAACGATATCTAATAGACACATGACTTCATTTGCATATATTGCCAGACTAATAATATAGGCAACAATTATTGTATCCATCACCAAATGTTGTACCTTATCATAATCATCATTAGACCTTGTGAAATCTTTATTATAATATAAATATTCATATATCACAAATAATTTTATATTTAAAATATTTTGGATTGCAGTTCCATAAATTTCATGTAACACCCCAACTTTTATACACTAAAATGTGTCATAATTATTTGAAATATTCAATAGAATGGTAAATATTCATGAAATTGGAGTGTGAATAGTGCTGGAAATGTAATTTCCGACGGGGCAATAAGTTCGTCATGTGATTTTGGATGACCAGATGATGATGAAAAATTATGAAATTTTACAGGGCGAAAATAGACATCCTAAACTTTAATTTCATAGGTTGTGCGTAATTTTTTGAGCTGTATACAAAAAGTTATGGATTTTTGAAATTAGCCTATAAAAACTATTGATTTTTTGGAACATCATTGAAAGAATTTAATTCTGGGAATTTTGTGCTTCCAATTGGCAAAGGGCTATATTTTTCCTTCAAACTAGACTTAATAAGGGTTCTATATTCTCTGGAATCAGTTCAATTAAATGTCTACAAATTTAGTTATGATTTTTCAAAGTTTGGGCATAAAATCTGCTAGAAATGCCCACAAATCCGAAAATGAAGAAAAATGTGATGGCAACATTGTAATTATGAAGCAAATGGAGGCATGTTCGGAGGAGGAACTTGGATGTCTTTGCATAGGCCAAGAAGAGGGAAATATTATGTACATGTTAATTGGGCTTAATGACATGCTACATGTACATAAAGTTTATGTACATAAAAGCTAACATTTTGATTTTTAGAAATTAGATAATTATGACATAAGAAAGATATTAGATAAACCATTTTGCATCCTCTTCCCTACCATCTCACGTCGATTTTGGCTGCCAAAGGAGAGAGAAAGCTTGTGTTGAGTAGAGAGAGAAGGAAAAGAATTGGTTTTTAACGTGTATAATCCTTCCCCAAAGCTTCTCTTCCATGTGATTTAAGGTTTTTGAAGCAAGAATTTTAGTGTTGTTGGAGCTAGGGTTTTGGCCAACAAGGGAAAAGCCAGAAGGAAGCCTAGGTAACTTCTTAAACTTAAATCTTTGTTTATTCTGGCTGTTGTGGTTAGTTTAACCAGTGAATTTTTGTTGGATTTTCTGTGACTGTAAATTTGGGACAATGTTGAACCCTAAATGTTATGCTGCCTAAATTGAGTTTGAATTATGTTTATAATGTAATTAAATAGTAAATAAAGTTATTAGAAGTAGAAAGGAGGAGTTAGAGTTAGAAACCTCCAATTTTTCTTGAAGAATCCTGGGTTTCGGCCAGCTCTAGTTTAGGAGGTTAGAGTTGGATTTTTGATCATCCAATGATTCCATTACGTTCAGAGGAAAAAATAGGTGGCCTTACAAGTGATCACTTTTCCATAAAAGCCCTAAAAAGCATAATGACCAAAACGCCCCTGAAACCATGAATTGGGGGCCGCCAAGGACATTTTTGTCTTTTGTAATTGAATTTGATAATTATGAGGTTGGAAATAGATTCCTTAGGCAAAAATTTGTCAGAATATTTTGGGTCAAAATTTCAAAAAAAGTACAGTAAGACCGGGTACTGTGGGGCCAGGCCCGAGTCCCTAGGGACATTTTGGTAATTTTTCACTATATATTTATATAACCACCAGAAACATTATGGAAGTCTCTAAAGTGGTATATGAATGGGTTTTAACCTAATTTTTGTACATTTACAGTTTTAGGACAAAATTGAGAGCCTAGTCGTTGGCAAGCATTACGAGGCACACGATTCGATGTGAAAAAAGTTTAAGATAGTAACTCTATCCTTCATACATTATGTCAATATTTATATGCTTTCTATATGCCATTTTTCATATTATGTATGATGCACAGAGCCTATGGGTACACCGAACATAGTACCTACGGGTACCCTGAACATGACCTAACATAATGCCTACGAGTACACCAAACCGAATTATAGTGCCTATGGGTACACCGAATTATACCCAATCTGTGGTCTTGAGCCCAGCTGTGGTACGGAACAAGGAGGGGTTGCAAAAGGGGTTAGCTATGATTTTTCCCGACTAAACCGAATTATGTGTGGTTATAATATTACTGTATATAGTTCATAAAATATTCATTATTGCATTTCCTATGATTGATTATATGTTACTATTGGGATTCCTTATAATCTCACCCTTTTTCATTAATAATAAATGTTCCAGTGAGAACCAGTGGCTGTAAGGGCAAGGTAGTAGACACACGCAGTTGAGGGGTGTGGATCCTGAGGCAGGAGCTATTTGGGTTATATTAGTTGAATTTTAAGTATTTGGACAATTTGCATATATTATGAAATCCTGAGGGGAAATCGGTATTTTAATCAAGCCTATTATTCCAATAATATCAGTATATTTCCGCTATTCCTATGGTGCCTGTAGCGCCCGGAATTTGGAAAACATAGAGCCGCCACCAAAATTTTTGAAAATAGGATAACTTTGGAAACCTTTTTAAAAATGAAAATTGGTCTACAAAAACCATTTAGGGTTCGTGAGTCGATTGTGTGTGGGGAAGGTGTTAGGCACCCCAAACACCCATTCATAAGAATGGTTACCCTAAGTTATTTATTTAAAAATAAAAATGGCTTTTAACTTTATTATAATTACCCAAATAAAAAAAATATTTACAAAAATGAATGAAATGAAACTAAAGAATAAAAAAAAAAGAACATTTATTTACAAAAAGAAAATAAGAGAAATATATTTATTTACAAAATTGGACTTTGCCTAGGATGAAAACCTAGGGCCTACGTACCCTTTAGAGGGATCAAAACCCACGTAGTTCAGGGGTAGAAAGGCGTGTCACTTGGTTGGTGTTTTTTTAGAAAATGTTTATTTAATTTATTTGGAAAAAATTTCTTTTTTTTTTTTGTTTGGTTTGTGTTTTTTACTTTTTTTTCAAAAGGCATTTTTTTATTATCTCATATGAAACCAAATTCATTTACTTGAAGAAAAGAATCTTTTTTTTTTTGTTGAAACATTTTTATTTGCAAAGAAAAAGAAAAGACGTGCATTCTTATCATATCATTTATAGTAGAAAATTCAAGATGACAAGAAAATCAAGAAAGACATGGTGGGAGCATGTACCTTTTATGATTTGAATCCCACTACAACAAGAGATAGGGTGATAGAACAACATAATAAATAAGAAGCAAGTATAGACAAAGCAACACATACCTCTTGAGGTCAAACACAAACACGTCCAGCAATGTTAATGTCAACCGTACAAGTGCTCCAATGAATAGATGATTCACGTCCAGCAGTGTAATATCATATATTAAGGTAGGTGGAGTGATTCATGCAATTTTTTTTAGAGAAAGGTGATTCATGCGGATAAACGTAGAGACAAGAATAGTCATAAAAGAGCATACAAGAGGTAGAATTAGTCAGACACATGGCTTGTTCCAGTGGCTAAACATTATCACAAATAAAAGAAGAGCATGCGAATAAAGAGCATTGGGTGAAATAAAATTGCCTCTTATGTCAACTACCCTTCAGTATGAGAATTATGTATGAGTAATGAAATGAGAAAATAAAATTAGCTCTCTACCTTGCCTTCTTGCTCTCCCAAAATTCTTGTCCCCCTCACTTCAACCCTTGCACTCCTATTTATAGTCTCAAGGTAGGGTTTTCTTCATAAATGCTCCCTTTTTTCTTTCTTTTTTTTAATTTTCGTTTTTTGATTTTTTTTGTATTTTATGTTAAGAACTACCTAACTTGACCTAATCACCATCAATGGAGATTTTTTTTAAATTTTTGTTTTTTTTTATTTTTTTGTATTTTCTATTGATAAAACTTCCTAACTTGACCTAATTACCGTTAGTGGAGATTTTTTTGTTTTTAATTTCTTTTCATTATTCTCCCCACAAGTAACTTCCTAATTTTAATCTAGGGTTAAGGGGCAAAACTACCCACGAACTTTTCTTAAAAGTGCGTCCACCACCATAAACTTTTTTTTGGAGCAAAAGTGACTATAAAGTTTATAAAATGGTGCAACAGTGACATTTTTATTAAATTAGTGAACTTTAACCGTGAAAGGGGAGAAGTTTGACTGTGAATGGTGATGTGGATGGTGACTTGGATATGTTATATGCCATATGTCAGTCTTTGTTGACCAACAGGCTGACATGTAAATAAGGGGGGAAAATGATCCAATAAAATAAAAAAAACGAAACTTAAATCTGCCTCAAAATGAACCCTAGTTAGCTGAGAACCAATATCATCGTGAGTGAGAGGAGCTCATGCGAAACTGAAACGGAGACATTGGCGAGAGATTTAGATGCAAAATTGAAACGGAGAGATTCAGATGGAACCCAAAATCTGAAACGGAGATATTCAAATCGGAGGCTATTTCCAGATCTTCAAACGCGAGAGGCAGACGAGCGACAGCGAGGAACTTGGTCAAATTGAACCTTAAATCTGAAACGAAGACATTCGAGCCCGAGACGACTTCCAGATCTTCAACGCGAGAGGCGAGAGGATCAGTAACGACTGAGGAAGGCAGAAACCTTTTTGAATCTTGGGTTCGTTTCTGTGAAAGCCTTTGAGCCCGAGACGCGAGAAACGAATACATTCGAGAGCCCGAGACGACTTCCAGATCTTCAATGCGAGAGGCGAGAGGATCGGTAAAGGTAGCGACTGAGGAAGGCATAAACCTTTTTGAATCTTGGGTTCGTGTCTGTGAAAGCGAGTCCGAGAGAAAGTAGGTGCATGTGAGTCGAGATTCTTCTGACTAAGAAGCGACAAGAAGGAATCTTAGGTAAGCATCGTTTGGGGCCCATTAAATCTTGTTTTGTTGTGCGAATAGTAAAATGGCATTGAAGCCCTCATTGAATTTTTATGTTGTGGGGAAGGAATTAAAGTATACACTGACAGGGGAGGGGGACGTTAGGGAATAAGTGGGGAAGGAATCTTTTGGTTCTGTTGTGCAAATAGTAAAATGCCATTAAAGCCCTTATTGGCATTGAAAAGCTTTTCCACTCCTTTCTTCAACTTTTTCACTAGTGACTATATATATACGTACAGAAGAGAAAATTCGCAATCCCTTCATCTCGCAAGTCATATATATCTGCATAAAACAGCAAAATGAAGAAAAAAAATGAATATATGTAAATCCAAATTTAGTCCAGAAAGCTTTAGTTCGCCAGTTGAATTAACTTGCAAGATCTTGTCTGCATAAATATATATATATACACGTACAGATACACACAAGCACATTTATTACTCACAGTAAAATCCACTGCTTACTGATCAATTGTAATTAATGGCTCATATGTGTTTTTTTCAATTTGTAGGTAAAATGGCATCTGATGGGGGGAATTGGCTATGAACAACATGTAATTGACATGGATGATGCTGAGGGAAGTGATGACATTGTTTTTTTGGGATATGAAGAAGAACTTGGTGCTGGTTTAGAAGAAATTTTACAAGAGAAAAGGAAGCGCAAAGTGCATGAGGATAATAACAGTGAGGATGAGAGGTATGTGGCTACAAGTGATTGGTCTGATACAGAAGAAAGTGTTGATGATGACTTTGAAGTGGGTAGGTTGGCTGAAGAGAATGGAAGTGACCATGATGATGAAGATTTGGGCCCCCAGTATGATAGCGGGCCTCCTAAACAGATCACAGGTGTTAGTCAGTGTAGGGATGGATCTTGTTCTAATCCCTTTTTCCAATTGGGCATGACTTTTCTGGATAAAGGGGAATTAAAGAGGGCTTTGGATAGGTATGCCATTAAGCTGGGAGTCAATTTAAGAATTTTAAGAAGTGATAAGAGGTCGGTGAGAGTGGTTTGTGAAGAAGGATGCCCCTTTGTCTTGTATGCTTCTAAGGATGGCTCAAATATAGGGTTGAAGATAAAGACATTGTACTATGAGCATAGCTGTGCAAGGGTGTACAAGAACCAAAGGGCCTCTATTATGTGGTTGGCAGAACACTTTAAGTAGAAAGTGCAAGAGATGCCACAGTTCAAGATTAGTGAGATGCAGAAGGAGGTTGCTTCAGACTTGATTGTGCATGTGAGTTTGCACAAGTGCAAGAGGGCGAAGAGGAAGATCATTCAAGAGATGGAAGGGAGCTACATTGATGAGTTTGCAAAGTTAGAGGCGTATTGCAATGAACTAAGAATTTCAAACCCAGGATCAGATGTTAGTGTCCACATAAGTGATGAGGCCTTAGAGCAAGGGAGAAGAGTATTCAGGAGGATGTATTTGTGTTTTAACGCATCAAAGGTATATTCCAATCTTTGTAATTTAATGCATTTAATGTCTAGTTTGTTAGAGTTTGTTTTGCTACTAGTTAGTGATATGCGTAATATGATTCAGATTGGCTGGAAACAAGGATGCAGACCCTTGATTGGGGTAGACGGCACATTTTTGAAAGGGAAAGCACGGGGGATTTTGCTAACTGCAATGGGTATAGATGGAAATGATTCACTATACCCTTTAGCTTTTGGTTTGACCCAAAAAGAGAATTTCATGCAGTGGACTTGGTTTCTTCAGTGTATTAGAAGCTCTTTAGATCTGGGAGAAGGTGAGACCATCATAATGATATCAGACATGCAGAAGGTAACCTGTATAACTTAAGTAGATTTATTTCACTCTAAGTTCATGTCATTTGTTGCTGCAACTGGCCTTATTTGGGTTTGTTTCATTGTGATTTTGTTTGAAAGGGTTTATGTCAAGCAGTAAGTGAAGTTTTCCCACATGCTGAGCACCGGTTTTGTGCAAGGCATATATATGCTAATTGGAGCAAAACATTCCGGGGAAATGAGATGAAGAAAAAATTCTTCTCTTGTGCTTCGAGTTCTTTCAAGGAACAATTTAAAGATAATATCACTGCTCTTGGTGCCTTGAGTTCAGAAGCAGCTAGAATAGCCATGACTTACAATCCTAAAGCATGGGTAAGGGCTTATTTTTCATCTAGATCTAAGTCTTGGATGGTTGACAACAATATTAGTGAGTCTTTGAATGCATGGATTGATGAATATAGGTATCTCCCTGTTATTAGGATGTTTGATGGTATAAGGGTTAAAATGATGGGGAAATGGGCTAAGAGTGAGAACAATGCAAGGAATTGGAAAAGTGAGTATAGCCCAAAGTGTATAGAGATGTTTGAGGTTAATAGATACCTTGCTACAAGTTATAGAGTTTTTTTTAATGGGGATCAAGGATATGAGGTGATTGAGGGACCGGATAGACACTCGGTATGGCTCAATAGGAACATGTGCACTTGTAGAGCATGGGATTTAACGGGAATCCCATGCCAACATGCAATAGTAGCTATGTATCATGCTAAAATTGATCCTAAAACACAAATTTCACACTACTTTCACAAGGAAACATACCTTGCTAGTTATAGAGCAAAGCTGCAACCTGTGAGGGGCAAACAATTCTAGGATACCGAAAACTTCCCCCCTATGCAGCCTCCACCAATTGAATCCTTACCTGGCAGACCACCTAAGAAAAGGGTCAGAACTGAAGAGGCACAGCGAAGGAGGAACAAATATGCCTCTGTTCAAAATGAAGAACGAACGCTAGTTGTGAGACCAGCAAGTCATCCCTCTCAAGCTGAAAAATTAAGCAAGAAAGGAAAGAGCAACAAATGCAGTGTTTGCCATAAGGAAGGTCACAACAAGTCTACGTGTAAAGAAGTAAGTATATTTGTATTCAATTGTTCATTTTTTATGGCAAATCAACTTGTTTTGTAATAATTGTACCTAAACACAATTTGTGTGTTTGTTTAGGCTGCATCATCAAGCACTCCTCGACAAAGACACTCACAGCCATCTCAGCCATCCTCACAGCCATTTCAGGCTACACCGCCATCCTCACAGCCATCTCAGCAGCCGTCGCCACCCTCACAGCCATCTTAGCAATCACAAAGACACTCACAGCCATCTCAGCAGCCATGAAGACACTCACAGCCCTCTCAGTAGATTAACTCAGCAAGGAAAAAATGTGTTTACAAACCAAGAACACCATGTGGGATGGGTATAAGTTATGATGAAGTGACGGGCACAACTGTTTATAATGTAACAAATCCATTTTCCCTTCCTTTATAATGTGCTTATTCCATTTGCACGTGGTCTAACTTGTTCCCTCATTGTTTATGCAGCCTGGTCTCAATTCAGAAGTTGTCATTGAAGAGGGTACTGCACAAGAGTATATGCATCAATATTCTGACCCTCAAATCAAATTTCCCATTCCTAAGGAGAGTGAATTGAGAAAGTCCATGGGTGCAAGCTTAAGTGCCGCTGAAGGTTCAAGGAAGATTCAATTTACCGGTGAAGGTAACAATGTGCCTCCACCTACTGACCTTCCATTTACACCACCAGGCCTTCAATGGAGGGGACAACCTTGTGTCACAACCTCCCAACTATTGGCAAAAAGGCATCGCATGATTACAAGGATTAGCAACAACACAAAAAATATTTAGTGATCAAATATATAGGGAGTTTTTTGAATGTATTAAATGGCAACTTGTTGAGACCATTCCTCTGATCCTTATCAAATTCCCTTATTATTGGGAACATTTTGTAAATATTTGATGGCATTGGGACCATTTTCTGATGGATGCCGTGGGATATCTTAGGTTCCTTTAGTATGATATAAGTTCTTTTTGTATGAATTGAATGGCATTGAGACACATGCAGGTCTCTTAGATTCTTTTTGAAAGATATGCAACAGGTTGTTTTTGTAAGTAGTGACAACACTTTATGCAATGATTAATGCTATGGATCAAATTCTGAGTTGAACTCTTTTCGTTTGATGCTGTTAATATTGACAGATTTATCAAGTTAGGAAATTTAGAGCATCTATTGTAATTGAAACAAGGTTTCAATCTGCTGACGTTCTTTCTCAATCTCTATGAGGGAACAAGGTTTTTAGATTTGCAATTTAGAGCATCTATTGTAATTGTAGATATGCAACAGGTTGTTTTTGTAAGAAGTAACAGGCCCCATTTTTGAAAAACCAACGCATAAATATATATATTGATATGATATATTCACACAGAAACAGAAACATTATCTCCTCTGTTTTCAGTATCTCTAAACAGAGCATAGGATAAAATCGGGCATCTAACATTTGCCTAGAGAAAGTCTTAGAAAATCACAGTGTACACCCATACTTATGTTACAAATAAAATTCCCATGGCAAATCTAAACTTAATCTCCCCCTTATTTCACTTTCATTAACCTCAAGCTCTTCACATAACCTGTCACCACCGTTCCCACTTTGAAGCATGGCTTTCACAAAATCTTCCTCTTGACTGTGTTGTTGCATCAAAACAACGCTCCAGCTTCCTCTTGCAGTTTCCCGACATTGAGCTTGCGGATGAGGCCATCGTCTTCCCTCTCGACTGCAATCTTTCACCCACCTTCATTCAATCTTTCACCCACATTCCAGCTCCCTCTCGATTGTGAAGATGCAATGAAAATGGTTGGTGTTGCCTTTAATGGAGACTCACAGATTTAACCTTCTCCACCTGCCACGTCTCAATTTCTCTTTGCCCATTCAATTCCACCTATACAGCAACGTGTTACAAAAATAGTAAATTTCACAGACGTTTGGTACAATAAACAGAGTTGTCACTGTTGCACCATTTTATAAACTTTATAGTCACTTTTGCTCCAAAAAAATGTTTATGGTGGTGGACGCACTTTTAAGAAAAGTTCGTGGGTAGTTTTGCCCCTTAACCCTTAAATCTATCAACATAAATGAGATTTTTTTTATTTTTTAGTTTTCATTTTTTTATTTATTATTTTCCCTTAATGAATGACAATGCCAATCATATCAATGAGGGGATTTATTTTAATTTTCTTTTTTTTCCCTTTCAATGATGATTGCCTATTTAGACACCGATCATCATCAATAGGAGGATTTCCTTATTTTTCTTATTTTCATTTTTTTAATTTTTTTTTTCAATGATGATTGCCAATTTGGACATCAATCATTATCAATTATTTTTGTATATTTTAGTGGGGCCCGGACAAAATAGGGTGTTCGCAGTTGCCCCTCTTTATTTGTTTCGTAGTTGAGAAAAGTAGATTCTCGTCTATGAAGCAAGTAAAGATATGACACGTATTTTGTCCGGCCAGAGAACAAGGTTCCCCCCATAGAACCAAAGAGGGTTTAGACAAAATATAGTGTCCATGCCCCTCTTTACTTGGTTCATAGGGGAGAAGAACACAAGTGGAGATAGATGATTACCTGGAATGGAAGTGAAGTGCCTAGTTGCATAGGACTTTGGTGGGACGTAAAAGAATTGTGCCAGCCGGTACTAGGCTTTGAGAGTGCCTGTTGATACAGGGCTTTGAAAGAATAGTGCCTGCCGTTACAGGGCTTTAAAAGAATTGTGCCAGCCATTACTGGGCTTTGAGGGTGCCTGTTAGTACAGGACTTTGAAAGAATTATGCCTGCCGGTGCAGGGCTTTAAAAGAATTGTGCCAGCCGTTACTGGGCTTTGAGGGTGCCTGTTGGTACAGGGCTTTGCAAGAATAGTGCCTACCGGTACAGGGCTTTAAAATAATTGTGCTAAGCAGTATTGGGCTTTAAAAGAATTGTACCAGTCGTTATTGGGCTTTGAGGGTGCCTGTTGGTGCAGGGCTTTGAAAGAATAGTTCCTGCCGGTACAGGACTTTAAAAGAATTGTGCCAAGCATTATTTGGCTTTAAAAGAATTGTGTCAGCCGTTACTGGGCTTTGAGGGTGCCTGTCGGTACAGGGCTTTGAAAGGGTACGAGCCGTTACTGGGCTGTGAGGGTGCCTGCCGGTATAGGGCTTTGAAAGGGTGCCAGCAGTTACTTGGCTTTGAGGGTGCCTGCTGGTACAGGGCTTTGAAAATGGTGCCAGCCGTTACTGGGCTTTGACGGTTCCTTCCGGTACAGGGCTTTGAAAGGGTGCCAGCTGTTATTGGGCTTTGAGGGTGCCTGCCGGTACAAGGCTTTGAAAGGGAGCCAGCCATTACTGGGCTTTGAGGGTCCCTGCCGGTACAGGGCTTTGAAAAAGGTGCTAGCCGTTACTGGGCTTTGAAGGTGCCTGCCGGTACTGGGCTTTGAAAGGGTGCCAGCCGTTACTGGGCTTTGAGGGTGCCTGCCTTTACAGGGCTTTGAAAAGGGTGCTATGAACATGTGATACCCCTTGGAGTAGTGCTTATGAAGATGATGACATTGATAATAATGATGATAGTGATGATGACAACGATGATGATGAAGAGGATGATAATGACCATGATAATGAAGGGAATATCAGAATAGTGATGTCATGATGGAGGTGATGACACTAATAATGATGATGACATTGATGATGAATACAATGATAATGCTAATGATGATGATGATGATAGTAGTGATGATGATGATGTTAATGGTGATGTTGATAATGGAGGTGAAGACAAGCTAATGAGAATGAGTGCAATAATTGTGGTGTTAAAGAATAGCCTGGCAGGTGATATTGCTCCTTCTTTGTCCAGGTGCCTAACCAGTACCCCGTTACTTGCGCAGTCTTGTCGGAGGTATGAAGATGTGTATAATGAGATTCACATAGATGCCACAGCCTAGAACCCTCAGTTTAGATTATGTCCCTTTGTCAATTGTTTAACCCCAGAACAAAAATTCCAGTTGGGACCTTCACTAATGATCCTGAAATTACACAAGTTAAATGGGAGTAGAGGACACCATGTATATCAATGTGAGTGTTTATCCAGACAAAAGTTGTGCTTTCATTAAAAAGAGTTACCCTTATACAAATCATGGCACAAAGTTTGACAGGCGATTTAATAGAAGGGAAAGATATACTAAGGATGAAGATTCATTTAAAAAAAATGATCTTCCAATATTCAAGTGGATGCATGATGATGATCATATATTGGTGTAAATGTGATGTTATTAGGAGGTCCTTCGCTTTTAGTTCCGTGTAGTCCCCCTGATGGTGCCTTGCTTAATTGCCAGAGATATGCACTTTTCGATGAATGATTACGGAGTCTTCCAAATAGAAAAAGTAAAGAGAGTCATGGGGCTAGGACTGATAACCTTCTTCGATATTTGTTTAACCCGCCCTTTCAAGTTTTTGACTTAATAGCTCCCAATTTTTTTCCTCTAAATTTTGCCTAAGCCACCCTTTCGGGTTTTCAACTTAGTGAGCGTTTTTTTTTTGCTCTAACTTTTGCCTAAGCCGCCCTTTCGGGTTTTCAACTTAGCGAGCTTCTTTTTTTTTTGCTCTAATTTTTGCCTAAGCCGCCCTTTCGGGTTTTCAACTTAGCGAGCCCCTTTTTTTTGTTTTGCTCAAACTTTTGCCTAAGCTGCCCTTTCGGGTTTTCAACTTAGCAAGCTTTTTTTTCTTTACGCATAGTATTTCTTTACAACATCTGAATTGATTGGCCTTGGTAGATCTTGGTCATTCATGTTTGTCAATATCAATGCCCCACCAGAGAAAGCTTGCTTAACAACATATGGGCCTTCATAATTTAGAGCCCATTTACCTCTATCATCTTCTTGATTTGGCAGGATCTTCTTGAGGACTAAGTCTCCTACTTTAAACCACATGGGTCATAGTTTCTTATTAAAGGCCCTTGACACTCGTGACTGATATAACTGCCCATGACATATTGCTATGAGCCTCTTTTCTCAATCATATTTAATTGTTCAAATCAAGAACGTATCCATTCGCTTTCATCTAGGTCTGATTCAGCCAAGATTCTCAGGGATGGTATTTCCACCTCAATTGGAGTAACAGCCTCCATGCCATAAACTAATGAGTAAGGGGTTGCCCTAGTTGAAGTACGCATTGTGGTACGGTATCCGTGTAATGCATATGGAAGCATTTCATCCCAGTCCTTATAGGTCATTGTCATTTTGTTGATGATCTTCTTAATGTTTTTATTGGCTGCCTTAACTGCACCATTCATCTGTGGCCTATATGGTGCAGAATTATGATGTTTGATCTTGAACTGATCACATAATTCTTTGACTGTTGCCCTGTTGAGGTTTGGTGCATTTTCAGTTATGATCCTCTCTTATAACCCATATCTACAGATGATGTTGGCCTTTAAGAACTTGATAAAGGCCTTCTGAGTAATACTAGCAAAGGAATTGGCTTCCACCCACTTAGTGAAATAGTAAACAGGCCCGATGACATCTATTCCCCGCATGGAGAATGGCCATGGAGATACGAGACTATGCATTATAGTCGACGGGGCATTAGCTTTGTTGGCATATATCTGGCACTTATGACACTTTCTAACATAATTGATACAATCTTTCTCCATAGTTTTCCAGTAGTAACTGGATCTTTGAGCTTGTTTAGTTAATGAGTGTCCATTTACATGTGTACCACATATACCTTCATGGATCTCTGCCATAATCTTATGCGCCTCACTCATGTCTACACAGCGAAGCAATGTCCCATCAAAGCTTCTTTTGTACAAGACGTTACTACTAATAAAGAAACCCATAGCCATTCGCCGAATGGTCTTCTTTTCATTGTGTGTTGCATCTGGAGGGTAAGTACCCTGCTCCATATACATCTTAATACTATGGTACCAAGGTTGGTCGTCGTGTTCTCTTCCAATATTGAAACAAAATGCTGGCGATCTTCTAGTCTCAATCTGTATTGGCTGAACTTGGACCCCACAATCAAGTTGGATCATAACTGCTAAAGTAGCTAACGCATCAGCGAAGCGATTCGTTTCTCTAGCCTGTGATGTAAATTGATTACTTCAAAAGTTTTTATCAACTCTATTAAATACTCTTAATAAGGGATCAATTTTGGGTCTTTAATATGCCATTTTCCAGTCACCTGATAAATTATGAGAGCTGAGTCACCATAGACTTTTAGTTTTTCTATCCCAAGATCTATGGCAACCTGGAGACCATTAATACAAGCTTCATATTCTGTCATGTTATTGGTGTAGTCAAATCCTAACTTTATAGCAATCATAAGTTGCTTACCGTCTAGGGATATGATTACTGCCCCTACACCATTGCCATACATGTTTGCTGCCCCATCAAAAGACATTTCCCTCCCCTTCAATTTGCTTTCCTCTATCGAATCTTCTGTAGCACAGATGTCTTCATCTAGAAATTTGAAATCTAGTGGCTGGCATTCATCCATGGGGTTTTCCGCTAAGTAATATGCTATCATACCACCCTTGACAGATTTTTGAATGACGTATCTTATATCATATTCAGACAATATTACTTGCCACTTAGAGACTCTTCCAGCTACATGTGGGCTTTCAAAGATGTACTTGAGTGAGTCTACTCTAGAAATTAGCCAAGTGGTGTAGTAAAGCATGTATTGCCTCAACCTCCTTGTAGACTAAACCATAACAAGTTCGCTCGATCATCTGGTAACGTGACTCACAATCATTAAACTTCTTGCTCAAGTAATAGATTACTTGTTCTTTTCGCTTAGATGCGTCGTGTTGCCCCAGACAATATCACTAGTTCGTTTTAAATTTTTTTTCATTATTCTCCCCATAAGTAACTTCCTAATTTAAATCTATCAACATAAATGAGATTTTTTTATTTTTTTAATTTCATTTTTTTTATTTATTATTTTCCCTTAATGAATGACAATGCCAATCATATCAATGAGGGGATTTATTTTTTATTTTTTATTTTTTATTTTTTCTCTTTCAATGATGATTGCCTATTTAGACACCGATCATCATCAATAGGAGGATTTCCTTATTTTCCTTATTTTCATTTTTTTTATTTTTTCTTTCAATGATGATTGCCAATTTGGACACCAATCATTATCAATTATTTTTGTATTTTTTAGTGGGGCCCGAACAAAATAGGGTGTTCACAGTGCCTATCGAACTATGCGCAAGCACTTTGAAAAATGTGAAAGTAAGATAAGGGTATGACATTTCATATATTAAAAGAACATTTTTCATTGCGTCTTGTTCCCTTTTTCAGTTGACCAATCACCTTTTTTTTCTACCAACATATTTATATATAAGATCCTCATTTGATCACATGATATTATTACTAAAACTTTTGTCAACAACTTTATCTTTTCAATTCCATTTTTCTTATTATGACATAATTCATTGAGACCTCTTTATTACTTTTAGGTACCTGAACCTCTTTTAAGGTTTTTCCAATTAGCTATGTATTGACCTCTTCTGGAGTATCTGCCTCCTTAATATGATGATCTTGATTATTTGCTCATTTCTCTTTTCTTTGGAACCGATTATTCTCTCATACTTTAGGCATGTCTCACTTTCATTTATGATGATTAGAGCATTTTTAGTTGGAATGAGATTTAGTAATTCCTATTTAGGTCAATAATTGCATCTGGCAAATTTTATGCAATATTTCATGAATGCAAAACCTAATGAACTTTTGGTTCATATTGTTATATTCGAGGATCTATACTTGATAGTAATAATGCATTCCTTTTGTTTTCTTTTCCATCTATTCAATTTCTCTTCCTCATGTTAGGAAAACTTTATCAAATGACAATTGACTAATCATGCAGTATAAGTTTCCTTAATCTATTTATTTTTATTAGAAACATCCTTATGTTTCATTTGGAGACAAACAAGAAGAATGAGGTTCTTACACAACATTTATCTTTTTTTTTTTAAATATCCATCTATGTGCATTGTGGTGGATCAATAGGAATGCACATTCAAACTTTTTAAGATAGAATATACCTGGTTCCTGACTAAAAGCCAATTTTATCAGGAGAATTTGGTTGACTAGTATAAGTGCTGCAATATGTAAGATCAAATATGCCAATATGGAAATATAAATTTTGTTGTCATAAGTATTAATCTAGCTATTTATGGAGGCTTCAATGAATGAATTGTATAATCTAAAAATTGCACTCAACATAATAATTTATTCAAACATTCCTGTAAACTTCATATTGCAAACTAATAGTAATATCACATGTAAACATCTTATAAATGCATTTATCAAAATTATTGAACATTTATATGGTTTACATGCTATTTGAATGGGCCCATCTATGAGTTTGATATATTTCCAGAAATATAGAGATCCATTCCAAATTATAATTTGTGATATTCTCATAATCAATTTTTTTTTTTTGAAAACATGTAACATATAATAATTTTTGAATTATATAATACGTTGGCTATTTATAAAGAATCTTCTAGTTCTTCAATACATAATTTTTTATATATGACTCAGATGATCAAACAAGTCATGCCAATAATAAATTTGTTTTGATCAATACACTATTAGTTTATTATGACATATTGCTTAACCAACAACAAACTTTTCAATTTCCATAAGTATTGATATAAAATGTCAATATGACATCCATTTTTGGGAGATCAATAGGTTTTGTGAGGAAGATATGAGTAGAACTTTTCAATATTAACTCACTTATATTCTAACAATCTTCCCCTCAAGTTGTGAGTCATATAAATACACTTTCTTTATTTCTCTATTTCAAAGACAAATTAGTATATAATAAGCCAATAATATATATTTCATTTCAAAACTCAAGTACTTTATAATTCATAACTAATCATGGATTTTAGTCAATTGGGTTATCACTTAGACCCTATAATAGAGTAAAACTCTAATGTAAATCTATGGGTCATAACTTTTCATGATCAATTCTTCTTCTGCCCATAGAATTTAAGAAAAATATATATTAGTTCTTCAGGAACTATATCAACTTTGTTACATTTATGTTCTTCAGGAACTAAGATATATTATCGCATATTTATATAATTTTATTACTCATTAATAATAATATGCTTCAATTTGCCTCTTTTATTCAAAATATGAAATGTTTAGAATTTTCTACTACATAACGAAATATGAGAAGATCCATAATCAAAATATATAAATATCTTATAGCAATGATTTGCGATGGTTAGAGGCTAAAATTAATTTGAGAGAAATGTAAAGACATAATATAATGAATAATTATGATATGCATATTCTTCTTTCAAATATTCTCTACTATTTGATCATGCATTTGACTTACAATATATATATATATATATAGTTCATGCACATTACGAAAATGATTTTGTGTAACAAATCATAAACTATTCATAATGAATTTTCTCATTAAATTAAATAAGTTCTCATTCTCTTAATTCAAATATGATATATGATTTTTTTTCACAAATGTCACGTAAAGCCGATTTGATTCCAATATATATCATATTATATATTATATCATGATTAATGTATGAAACTTGCATATATCATATGAGAACGCTAAGAAGTAGAAGAAATGACAATACAATAAATTGGGAAAGGAGACAATAACATATCAATACTAAAATAAAATACAAATTGTAGATTATTTGTATGCCTTTCAATAATTAAAGTTTGGAACTAAGAAAAATTGCATATATAAGTAAGGCAACATAATAGTGCTTAAGAGGATAAAAGATATGGAAGACAAAGCTAAAATGAAAAATATGACTAATAATGAAAGAAAGTACCTTGATGTTGAGATATATGAGTTGAGTGTTTGTTGAGAAATCTTTGGTGCAATAGAGAAGCACAAGTCCCAAGAAGAAAATAAAGGTGGTAAGTTCCATTGATTTATGAATATATAAATAGTATTAACATACACTATATACTTAAAGTTACACATAAATTGTACAATTATACATAAAGAAGGTAATTAAACTACTTCATTTTATAATTGAAAGTTATATGAATAAATATTAGAAACCATTTCATTTGCAAGTTATATGGCATAATTTATTTTTTGATCAAATATATGGCATAATGACAATAACTATGAGGTAGAATCTTAAAAGGCCATGAAATCAAAATATCAATAATTACCAATAATGTTTAAATTTACAAATAATTGGCACTATATTGAAATTTTAAATTGACTAATAATTACCTTTTTATCTATTTGATTTCATATATCACTCATGCTAATATCACAATGTAAAATAATAATTTCTCTTTCAAAAATTAATCAAAATCAATTTAAATTTAAATATTACTCAGAATCAAAATCATATAGCCTTCAAGGCTTTCAATTATTTCTTTTAGCTTTACAAGAAGGTACTCTAGAAGAGGTCAAGACATAACTAATTTTGGTATTTTTTTTTCAACATATCTCATGATCTTTTTGGCTCCACAACCATTTTGATATTTATTTTGAATAAATTGGTACATATTAGTCTATATGACTTCTGGTCAAATTATACAATTTTTTCTATCCATATGACTTCTAGTCATAGTATAACATTTGCTCATAATTTTAATCACCTTAGAAATGTTATTGTTTCCACAACTGTAGTTCAGTAGCCAAGACAAAGTATTCTTAGTTTTCACCTACCAATTCCGCCAATGCAATGTGAGATCATGTTCATTTTCACTCTAATATATGTTCTTTGTTTTCAATAGCATCATCAATTTCTCTAAATATTAGTCTTCAAGACTATAACAAAAAATCTTGCAAAGCTAAAAAGTTTTGTTTTTTGTTTAGTTTGATATTTGAACCTTTAGCCTTCAATGCTTTGATCTTTGTAACAATTAAATCATCAAAGTGCCAAATTTTTTTCGTATACATCTTGCAATTTAATAAAACCAATAGCGTTCTTTCTTATAAGAACTATTATAAAAGTGATGTGCCTTCTGGTCATCTGATCACGAAATTAAGAATATTTGACTTATAGCCTTTCGATACAATTAAAATACTATACAATAAATTAAGTAAATTCAAATTCATTGTAAGACCCTGTCTTACATACCACTTATTACTGATATTAGTCAGAGTAGCCTTTGCGTAGATCGATGAGCAACACATGAATAGCAAAAATATATTGATATATTGATACAAGGTACTTGATTACATTACTGGCTTGGCCCTTGGGGTTTAATAATATATATACAATTTTGTCCAAAAATATCAAAATAAACTAATAACAACTAACAACTCAGTTGCCTGTATTTGCTATTTTACCCTTGGAGCCATTAGCTTCTACTGGAATATTTATTTATTTGAAAAAGAGTAAGATTCAAAGAATCTCACTAGTCACATACAATCGGTCATATAAAATGTGAAAATTAAATATGCAATGCACCATATAATGTAAAATGAAAATCCATACTGTATCATGTGTGCGCACAATGCTTAGGGCCAAATGACTGTTTCAAACCCCTACTTATCTGTGAACCTCAACTAGGTCCTAGATCACAACTAGGTAATGTGCCCTAGGCACATGTTTGTTAGATCCCATATGTTTTGATGATAACAAAGATTGGATCAATGATATAAAATGATTTGATAAGAAACAAATGAATTTGAACAAAGTGACAAAGCATTACTTGGAGTAAGCACTGGAGTGATGAACATATTCTGTGATGGCTTACTCGAAGGACTACTCGAGTAAGGAGGCTATTACTCAAGTAGGCACTCAAGTAATCAAGGAGAATTTCATCCAGAGAAGCACTGCCAAAATTTGGAAGAAGTTACTCGAGGGACAACTCGAGTAATTTGTAAAGTTATATAGACCATTACTCGAGTATCCACTCGAGTAACATCATTTTCACAGGCATAACTCGAGTAGCAACTCGAGTAACCAGGTCAAAAATCTTCCAGTAGCTCTCAGGCAAGAAATACAACACTTTACTCGAGTAGCCACTCGAGTAACCAGGTGAGAAAAAGGTATTACTCGAAAGACCACACTCGAGTAATCTCTGGAGTTATTTGAAGCATTACTCGAGGGGTCACTTGAGTAATCAGAAAGCAAACTCTCGGAAAAGAATTTGATGCAATTACTCTAGGGAGTATCAAGTAATCTGCCGAGTTATTTGAAAGCCACTCAGTAAGCACTAGAGTAACATGTGAAGAAATGCGAAGGCCACTCGAGTAACCACTCGAGTAATCAGTTTACCAGAGGTAGCATTGAGTAACTTGTGAGGAAAAGACATGGCCACTCGAGTAGCCACTCGAGTAATCAGGTATTTCAAAGGTTTGTGATATATCTTACTCAATGTCTTACCTGAGTAATATCTTATGAAAAATGTTGAATTAGGCACTGCCATATTTTTGATAGGTTTCCTCGAGGGACTACTCGAGTAACAGACATGATCACTCAAGTAGCCACTCGAGTAAGGCAGTCCAGAAATTATGTTTTTCATCGAATGTCTATTGATTTGTTATCTATATGATTAACTATTCATTGTATTAGTATCCTAAGTACATTTGCAAAGAAATAATGAAAGATCATGCAAGAAGAGCAAAGTCAAATAAAAGTCCAAACATTGACCTACTGCTACCTACCGCAAATGGATAGTTTTTCAAATTTGAAGAATGGTCAACTGTTGCTGTGCGACTCTAATGGACATGTTTGAATTGCTTCCAACGGACACTACAAATCATCTATATATATGGACCATTCAAAGAGAAGAAAACAAGACACAAGAACTGAGAACACACATCGATCAATACATTCTTAGTGCTTTATTTTATTATACTCATTCATTATACTTCAGTGCTTATATATTTTCTCTGAGAGAGTTTTTTATTACAAACTCAATATTTGTTATTGAGACAACTTAAGGTAGTGGAACCTTGAGTTGGGGATTTTATTACAATGTGTAAGGGGGAGCGAGTGTCCAGGTGAAGGAACTTGTTGTGTACTGAGGTGCCAAGAACCCACTGAATCTTGGAGAATATAGTGAAACTCTCAGAGAGGTTCTAAGGATTGGATGTAGGTCAAAGTGGTTGTGGCCAAACCAGTATAACTCCCGGTGTACACTTTGGTCATATTTCTCTTTGCTCTCAACTGCTTTAAATATTTAGTTAATTTTCTTATAAGCAATGAAATTTCTAGTATCACCCAATTCACCCCCCTCTTGGGTGAAACACTTGCACTAACAATGTTCATATCATATAATATAGCAACATATAACACATTGACATTTGTTAGATATGATTAGTTTTGATGATGTCAAATATAGATGCCAAATATATTAAGAGCAAAAAGTTTGCATAATATATCAATCTTCTACATTGACTAATTACTATATTTAATGTTTTTTTTTTTGTGACATTACTATGTTTAATGTTGCATATCTTGTAGGTTAGTCAAGCAAAGATTAAAGATAATCAAGAAAATAAAGAAGTTGTTTTGTTGGGTTATGGAGAATAATCATTGAGAAGAAAATCAAGAAGTAAGGGATTGAAGAAAGAAGAAATCACAAGATCTAATGTGAATATCAAGTTTCAAGCTCTTAGAAGTAATAGTAGAGGTTTCAATGATGATGTCGGAGGCTTCTATGATCAAATGATGGTTGGAATGGGTTAATACGAAGCTAAGATGACTTATATATGAGTTTTGGCACCTCTAGAGGAGTTTCACTCAAGCATGGGTTCAACACTCGAGTGCCAGAGGTGTTACACTCGAATGTATGATGAACACACTCAAGTGTCGGGGCTACTCTATTCATCTTTGCTTTTTATTCTGTCTGACAGAGGTCCGGTATTTTGGCCATATCTCTCAAACCACATGTCGGATTGACCTGAAACTGGTGGCATATGAAAGAATACTCAACACAAAAAATTTGCACTAAGATCACATTGAAAGAAGCTCAGATGAAGGAGATATGATCCGTGGAAGATGACACTGAAATCACCATCACTTTTCAAGACAGGTTTGGTATTTTGGACATAACTCACAAATGACACATCAGATTGAGACGAAAATAGTGCCATATGAATCTAGACCCAGAGCTTTCCATGGATAGGTAATTTGCTTAATTTAAAGTTATATTCTAGGAGCTATGTCTTCTGGAAGTTGACAATTGTGCGGTCTAGTGAGATAGACACTCTTTTGATCATAACTTGCAAAATACAATGAGTTTGGAGCTGATTCTTTTTGCATTGGAATACATATGACAAGAGCTTTCTTATGATACATCATTTTCCATATTTAGAATCAAATGAATAAATTGAGTCTGTCATGGCCACACATCACTTTAGAATTGTAAAATGCACTCTTGATATTTTGGTGCGAGTGTTGTCCAGAAGTGGCTGTAAAGTGGAAGTATTTCAGCTACACTCAAGTGAATGACAATATACTCGAGTGAAGTAAAGGTTTACACCCGAGTCCTAGAAAGTGTTAACATGAAAGTGTTAACCCGAGAAGAAATATGACCCAAGAAATGTGAAGAGCACTCGAGCATGACTGATAACACTCGAGTGAGGAGAAGGATTACACTCGAGTCCTGCAAGTAAAGAGCAGCAAGTGTTTGCCTAAGAGGAAGCTAGAACGTGAAAATATGAAATGCACTCGAGTGATCCATACTGCACTCGAGTGAGGACATAACACTTTGGAAGTGCAAAATGTACTCTTGAATATTTAGCTTCAAGTGCTGTCCAGAAACAAAGCCTGAAGCTGAGATATACTGATGCACTCGAGTAATGATCAATGCACTCGAGTGAGGGCCCACATCACCCGCGAGTGCAAAATCACACTCTTGATAAAAATGTCGTGAGTGTTATCCAGAGGCTCAGTTCCATAGTGAAAAATTATACATGCACTCGAGTGAGGCTTCTTTGCACTAGAGTAAAGTCCTGACAGAATCAAAACGCAGAAAGTTCAGACTCTCATAGCCATCAATCCAAACGTGATTAAATATTATACATTCATTATGTCTTCACTTGTTATTGTTCTTAAACGTTAACTAACATATATTTCAAATGTAAAACAGGAGATTAAACATTTGGATTGCATCTTCAAGAATGGAGGTCATTTATGGCAAATATTGTCACTCAACGTGATAAGTCCCAGAAGCCAGAAATTCAGCTTTTGACCAATGATCCAATATACCCATGACTAATACTTCATCACATTAGTGATTAACTATTTTGCAATGTGAAACAGGAAATTTAATGTTGAGATTACATATTCAAGTGAAAGAGTCAATTATGGCGGGCGACATCATTACATACCAAGTATCGGCTACCTACCACGATAAAAGATTGACCAACCATGAATGAATGTCTGGAACAAAAACGCTCCACAATTTTATGTATAGATCATAATAAAACATCCTGTATTTCAATGGGATGCTCCAATCTGTAACGGATATTTCATAATGGGTAGATATTCAAATGTGCTTAACGGTCAAAATAAAGTAATGGGACTGTAATAGATGAATGTTCACAACGGTCATCATCTTCATCAACTATAAATGATAGAGTATTCAAAGTTGATGGGTAACTGAGACAGTGAGCAACTACGAGAAAAAGGATAGAAACATGAATCCTCTGCTTCTACCCAAACACTCTATGTTCTGCAGCATCTATATTACTTTGCATTAAGAGAGTGATTATTTGTACTGTACTTTAGTGAGCATTATATCTACTTTGTGAGAGAGTTTGTAAACACTTTCAACTGTATTTTTGAATTGATCTTAAGGTAGAGGGACCTTGAGAGGGTTGATTCCCTTACTGGAGAAGCTGTTAAGAGAATCGTTGGTAAGACTTTCTGCGCATAAGACTTACAAGGTGCAAGTAGTAGAGAACATTACTGCTCGTAAGACTTACAGGGGTGTAAGCAGGAGAGAACATTGCTACTCATAAGACTTGCACGGGTAAGCAGGAGGGAAAGGTCTTTGGGATTAATCTGCTCGTAAGACTTACCGTAAGGGGGAGTATTTCAGTAAGAGATTTGTAAAAGGTTTCACAAGTACCTAGCTAAACTTGTGGGATTATAAAGGCTTTTCTTGTGCCCGGATTAAACAAGAAGATAGTGGATTTGAAAATCTCAGTAGGAGCCTGGGGACTGGTTGTAGGCCATCATAGATTGGACTAAACCAGGATCAATCACAGCTTGCATATTATCTTCCCTAAGCTTTTATGTTTCCAGCATATATTATTTTAGCTAATTGTTGATTTATATTTCATTAGTTTCATACTTACTGTTTTCATTAAGATACGAAAAGTTTTCAAAAGTTCTTAAGTTTTTATCTTACACCCAATTCACCCCCTCTTGAATGTCAGCTGATTCTAACAACATTCACATAATGTATGAGAGATAGAGTTACTAACTTGTGTCCCTTTTTGTAATAGAAAATAGGTTCCTTGAATTTTGTGTCAACAGCTCGGGCTATCAATCCAGTGTTAAAATTCCAAATGTATAAGAATTAGGTTAATACTCATTCATATACTACTCTAGACTCTTCCAAAGTGTTTTTGTTGGTTATGTTAGTCTAAAGGTGAAAAATTACCAAAATGCCTTTAAGGACCCAGTCTAAGCCCCTTTTCACCCGGTTCAACCGTATTTTTCCAAAAATTTTCACCAGGGCTATTCTAACGTATTTTCTCCCAAGGAATCCATTTGTGACCTCAGTTTTCACAAAATCACTGTCAAATGATAGATTTGCCCTTGACAACCCTATTTAGGGTTTTAGGGCCATTTTTGCAAGTTCACATTCGAAGGCTTTTCTTACAAAATGATCAACATTAACGCTATACAATTTCCCCTCCTGAACACAATGGAACCATCAAATTGATGAAAATCAAGCTCCTACCCCATGATTCATCTTTAGTTGAAACTTGTGTCTCTAAAAGGGACAATGTGATTTTTAAAATCCAACATCTAAAGCTTGCTCCTTTTCACTCCTAATAACTTGTTAAACCATTTAAACATATACTAAACAAGATTTGAAGAAATTTTGGCAGCATAATCCATCAAGCTTATCACTTTTCAAATTTACAAAATCAATAATAAATCACCAACCAAGCCAAGAACAACAAAAACAACAATAATAAACCAAGAGATTTGATGTCCTTGAGGTTACCTTAGTTTTCTTCACCTCCTCTCTCTAAGGTTGACCCACCCTCTCTTTCTTCCTTAAGATGTATTTTGCTACACCATGCTTTTCATGAAGATCAAGAGGTTACAGAAGAGATTACACAAGTTGAAGCCTTAAAACTTGAAATCACAAAGCCTTACCTTTGGATTTTGCTCCTCCTTCTATATAAAACTCTAAGTTTCTTAAGGCTTCACTCACTATCTCTCTCTCTCTCTCTCTCTCTCTCTTGGATGGAAATGAAGAATAGAAAGATCAAGGCAAGAGTTAATAAAATATCTTCATCTTTCCTTATTTAATAAATGGTGGAATATTGGATTTATGACGTCATATGTGTACTTGCTCTTATCTTCATCAAATTGGTTTACAACCTTCCATTCAAATTGAACTAATTTCCTTCCATTCCTTTAGCCCATAAAAGACGCCACTTAAGGGGTCCTTCTACACCAAGTTGGGCTTCATGTAATTGCCTTGGTCTATTGTGTAACTAATTATTATTTTATTGCTAATAACACATGTGCTCATACTTTAACAATTATAATTTAACCCCTTGGCTTTAGATTGATGACATTTGGCATTATTAATACCCAAGCAAATATCCACCATTAAAGGAAAATATGGGCTTTTACTTTATTTCATAATTTACACAATTTCCATTACATTTTTTCCCAAATTGCAATAATCGAGAATTCTAGCAGTTTTTCTGACCAAATTTTGAAAAATCATAACTTTATTTGTAGAAATCAAATTGGAGTGATTCCAAGGGCTATAAAACCTTTATTAAGTCTAGTTTTAAGGAAAAATATATCCTTTAGCCAACTGGAAGCTCACACTTCCTAGATTTTTGTTTTTGAACCCTGCCACGAATGTTGACCAGTTTCACTGGGCTAAGTTCAAAACTTCATAACTTCTTGTATACAGCTTCAAATAATTCCCATGACGTATCAAATTAAAGCTTAGGATGTCTACTTTTATGTTATAAAAGTTTGAAATTTTTGGTCAACATTTGGTTATCCAAAACCACATGAAAACCTCACTACCTCCTAATAAATTTCAATTGCAGCATTATTCACGTTTCAACCTTTTAGTGTTTAATTCCTATGATCATGAATATTCACCATTCCATTCTATTAAATGCCACAAATAAGTACAAGGCATATTGGCGAATAAAATTTGGGGTGTTACTGTTCTCCCCCTCTTAAATAAATTTCATCCCTGAAGTTTGCTACACATACTTAGCCATAAACTCCAAGGGACATTGCCGCATATTTTTTTCTATTTCCCATGTTGCTCCTCTAGGAGATAATCTCTTCCGAACAACTTTTATGGAAAAAGATACTCCTGTATTTGAGCTATTTCTCCCGCCGCTAATTGACTCGATCAAGTATGACTTCATACATCAAAAATCCCATATATCCACATCCTCGTATTTTATTACATGTTCCTGATAGATTGCGATCATTTATCCTTGATATGAGCTTTTCAATTGCTGCTCTTAGATACTTATATGTCTCACTGACATTATTACCACTGATCAAAATCTACTTAGGCAGACTAAGATCTTCAACATCCTCAATCAGTTTCTATTCACCAATCATCATGGCTACCACCTACATTGTTTTATGGCTCCATGCATTAGCAATGGCATTAGCCTTTCCTAGATGATACTTTATCACTAGGTTAAAATCTTTAAGTAGTTCCATCCATCTGTGATTTCTCATATTCAGTTCTTTTTTGTCATGTAAATATTTCAAACCCTGGTATTCGTAGTACAACTCTACAGTTATGCCATAAAGGAAACATTTCTATATTCAATACGACCAATATTAACATCACTCAAGATTATGGGTGGGATAGTTCAATTCAAGAAGTTTCAGCTGACAAGATGCATACGCTCCACTCAGCTCATATCAAAACACATCTCCATCCATGTCTACTCCCATATGGGATTTAATACACTTCCCAATCCATGCCGACTGGCATCAGTAAAGACGGTAAAGATCTACTTTGTATATGGGATTATCAACACTGGTGCTATAATAAATTTCCATCTCAACTCTATGAAGCTCCTTTCACAATTATCATCCCACACATAATGTTGAGTTTTCCAGGAAAAACTTGTATAAACCCCTCACAATAATCAACAAGACCTAGAACACTGAGTATCACAACCATAGTCTCTGGCCTTTCCAGTTCTGCATTGCTTCCACCCTACAAGGATCTGCTGTAACTCCTTATTGTGAGACTATATAGCCCAAAAGTCTAACTTCTGAAAGGCAAAACTCAAATTTGCTCAGCTTGGCATGGAGTTTCTTAGATTTTAGTATGTTTAATATGATTTTCAAATGTTGCTCGTGTTCTACTCTACTCTGCGAGTATACTAATATATCATCAATAAAGATTACTACGAATTGGTTCGAGTATAGACAAAATATTCGATTCATATAGCCATAAGCACAACAGGTGTATTGGCCATCCCGAATGGTATTATAAGGAACTCACAATGGCCATATCTGGTCCTGAAAGCAGTTTTTGGTACATCCTCTACTTTTACCTCAATCTAGTGATACCCAAATCTCAACTCAGTTTGGAAAACACATAGGAACTAGACAACTGATCAAGCAAATCATCTATTCTAGGAAGTGGGTGCTTGATCTCAACAGTCACCCTATTCAACTTCCTGTAATCAACATGGAGTTGTAGGCTTCCACTGCGCACTCTGATATTTATCTCCTCATATGAGCTTTTATAATGTCAGGATGATTTAGTAGGAGTCCCACAGGAACCTCTTATAACACTTGACTGCACTAGAGATATGTGTTTCTCTGTGCCAATTCCTGGACCATTTCAACTCAAATAATTCTGGACCATTTTAAATTCTTGTGGAATCAAGATTTAACAGTTGATTCTTGGGTTACGGATTACTTGGTAACCCTTCTACTCATACCTTTCATCACCTCACTTGCCATCCACCAATTAACTCCTAGTATAGCCTCAAGTTAGTGGAATAGTAGGAAAATCAGTTTTGTCTCTCAGTTCATCAGAGAGCTATCACCTTAATTAATCCTTTAAGGGGATATTTTATAATCATAATCTTTCCCTATGCTTGACTTAACAACTAGCAACTTTTCAAAATCCCTTTCGGTAAGGATTCATGTCCGTAAGAATCTTATTCCTGAATTCCACAGATCATCACTAACCCAATACCATACTAAATAAATTTGCCAGCCTAAGGACATACTGGTCCACTAGGTCTTAAGGCCTCTAGACACAGAGGTTTACTACCACATACATGGCATGTAGAATTTAAAGCCTAGAATCTCTAACCCAATTTTTAGGTTCATCATGATATCTAGAACCCTAATATTACACAGATTGGAAATCATTTTGCTCAATTATACCTAATAAGCATGCTAAGAATCAAGATCAATAGAACCTATTTTAACCTCCACGGTATTTGGGCATTATCCTCAAAACATTACTAAAGGTTTAATACTATCCACAAGGTTCAAACTTCTGTTATGTCTCAGAATGATAATGCAACATGATTCATATTTTGACCTAAGCACTATTTCAGCTTATATCTGATTCAAGCCTATCCTAACCCTCAGTATCATCATATCAGATCCTCTAAAATTAGTATATGGTATAATCATCGCTAATTATTGCTCAAATATCATAACATATCATTCTTAACTATATTCTATGACTCAAACAACTTTGAACCATTTCAGCATTCTTCGAACGTAAGGCTCAATATTGATTCTTGGATTACAATCCATCTTTTAATTTTATACTAGATCTATAACCTCAGGATTAATTGAGTCAAAGATCACTCTATCTCCATCAGACCCAATATACATACAAAAAATCATCATATAGTACTGTATGTCATAACTAACTGATATCATCACTCAGCATGGAGAAACTTCAAAACAATTACTACTCCTCAAGTTTCTCATTGAAAGAGGCAAGCTTCACCCAAAACCCAAGCCTATGCCCAATCCTCAGAGATCAAGACCTACTGAGATTATCACTATACTTCTAAGATTCAATGGGCTCTCAGAACGCTCTAAAACAACAATCGTCCTTGAATGGACTACGAGCAGAAATATTCTAAAACTTAGAAATTTCTCTCCCCCTTATGACAAGTCTTACATACAGAAAATAAACCTATGACCTTTCTCTCTTACTTTCGTATACAAGTCTTATAAGCAACAACGTTCTCTCCTGCTTACACCCTTGTAAGTCTTACGAGAAGCAACGTTCTCTACTTATTGTACCTTGTAAGTCTATGAGCAGAAAGTCCTACTAGAAATTCTCTCAACTGCTTCTCTCGTAAGGATATCTACCCTCTCAAGGTCCTAGTACCTTGAGATTAAATGAAAATAGAATTTCAAGTGTATATAGACTCTCTCACAGAGCAAATATGATAAACACTAAAGTATAATATGAAGACAGAGAAAATGTGAATAACAGAGACTCGTGAATTTGCTTGTATGAAATCTTGTTCTTGGTATAGCTTGATGGTCTCTGAAGCTCTGCATTTATACTCAGTTGATTTTGCCCGTTGAATAATAATCATTGTGGAACAGAATATTTTACTGTGGAACGGCATGCGTACATTTGAAATCTTTGAACATGGTAGGTACGTGCTTAATTGGTAGTAATGACTGTCTGATGTTGTTTGACTTCCTCTGTGCTTTTCTAATTCAAACGATCAAGCCACTCTATCACACTTGTAATATCTGTTAAATGATGTTAAATAATAATAACAAGTGGAAATAGAATGAATAAATAATATGGAACCATATTCGGATTGATCACTGTAAGTCAACTGCGTTTTGGCTTCTAATAGAGGATCACTCAAGTGCAAAGAGGCCTCACTCGAGTGCATCTTCATATTTCCTCTTCTACTTTTGTGTTGTACTTCCATATGATTTTGAGAGAGTGTATTTTCATACTTGTGAGTGATGTGGGTCCTTACTCGAGTACAAATCCTCTTACTTGAGTGCACCTGTATTTTACACTGAGCCTACGTCTCTAGATAACACTCGTATCCCATTTTATCAAGAGTGTGATTTTACACTTGTAGGTGATATGGGGCCTCACTCGAGTACATTGATCTTCACTCGAGTGAATAGTATATCCTTGTATAAGATACTCTTTTAATTCAGTACTTGTATCAAAAATAGAAAGAGTTAGATTACTCACTCGCGGGTGCTAAGGTACCACTCGGGTGCAAGTACTATTTGCTCAGGTGCACTTGGTCTTCCATGCTAGCTGACTCTCAGGCATGCACTTTCTGTACTTCACTCGTTTGGACTCAGGTGCACTTATGATTAGTACTCAGGTGTCACATTGAGTGCTCGAGTAGACTTTGTATATTCAGTTTGCTTGCTCTCGGGTATGCACTTCTTGTACCACACTTGGTAGGACTCGTGTGCACTTGAGGCTATCACTCGAGTAGAGAGTCTATACTCAAGTGAAGTGATGTATCTTGTCTCTATGATTGCTCTCTGCCAAACACTTGCATGAGTGTCCCTTCATACTCGAGTACAAATCACATCAACACTCGAGTGTTGTGTTCATCACTCAAGTTTTCTTGGTATTTTTAGCTAGAGTCTGCTTCTGTCAAACACTTTTTGTTCAACATTCTCTTGTGTTCAAGTGCAGAATTGTTTAATGCTCGAGTATTAGCTCTATCACTCGAGTGCATTAGTTAAAATCGCAGCAATTACCTATGAACTTAGTGATTTATATTTGGTAATTTTTAAAAAGGTAATTTTGTCATAAAAAGGTAATTTTTGTCACAAAAAGGTAATTTTTAAAAAGTTTTTAAAAAGGTAATTTTGTCATACCTTTTTGATTATGACAAAACCTTTGTGATGAATTTTAAAAACTTGATTGAAGTGAAAATTTTTGAAAACACTTTCAACATTTCCAAATGCATATTTTACTAAAGTTTATACTCATTTTCAGATTTTTGCACTTTATCTCATATATTTTCTGCAATACTTCTAATGGATACTTAAAGCCAAGATAAGTCATAGAACCATTATATTTGCACAGAAACCATTAAATCTAAACAGAAAGCTTAGCAAACTTGTAAATGACCATTAATGAACTTGTAAAGTTCAATATCAAGCTTGAATCAGAATCTACCCGTGAAACCCCATATACAACCATGTCAGCAAAAATAAACCAGAAAAGCTTAAATAACAATAATCCTACCCTAATACATAAAAACTACCCAATACTCCCCCTTAAACCAAAACTCCCATATCATATCATAGTAGCTCAAGACCATCACATATCCTTCTCCCCCGTTTTGTTAGCAGTAAAAGGGGGCTGAGGAAAAGTTAGATCAGATGGTGGGGTATATACCACATTGGTAGTTGATGGGTCAAATGGCTCAGGTACAAAAGGTGGAGAGGATGGTTGAGAAGTAGTGGCTGCAGGTGTTAAGGAGGATAGCCGGTCATAAGTGACATCAGTGTTTGAATGAGGGTCAATGAAAAGTACATGTGCCTGAGGCTGGAAAGGTGAGGCTGTAGTAGGAGTAGACTCTGGAGGCACCTCAGTAGAATCAGTTGGAAGATATGTACGCAAATAGATCTCTATATTAGTGATTCTTTGAGACTGATCTTCTTATGCCTTGAACATCATATCAAAATTGGCATTAGCCTTGTCCACCAATTTTGAGACTTCAGTTTCCAGCTTGTCTACCAATTTTTCATATTCGCTCAACAATTCCTTTTTCAAGCTAGTCACAGCTTGATTGATCACTTCGGCCAAATAGTTTGATAGAGAAGCATTAAGAAAAGATGGCGATAGAATTGGACCAGCTGCAGAAGACTGAGCTTCATCTCCTCTTGATGGAGTGGTTTCTCTTTGAGATATAGACCTAGTTTGGTTAACTAGAAGAATGATACCCATATGTGTCAATTGTGTCTTGTTAAACCTCAAAATGGTTACCCTCTCAGTTCCCTCAAAATACCACACTTTGTTATACTTTAGTATGAGAAACACAAGTTGTGGATAAGGAATTGTGGCAGATCTCAATGAAGAAAATCGAAACCTTCTCATCTCACTAAAGATAAGCTCCCCCACATTTCTTCATTGACCAGCTAAGAAGGAAGCCAAAAGATAGTAGTCTCTCTAAGCAAAATGGGTGTATTTTTTAGATTTATTGACAATGCTACAGGTGTATATGTAATGAAGGGCACGAATAGAATCAGGCATGTCAATAGGCTTAAAGTTAAAAGGGCCTATAAAATTATTTGGCCTTAAATGTTGGAAGGCTTCATTAGCAGATAGTATAGGAGGTTCGGAAGGGGTGCAACATAACCAAGGATATCATTTATAGTAGAAGGAGATATTATAATAGGTTGACCTCTAACAGTGGTAGACATTCCTTCCTCTATCAACTCTCCAGCTCTAGACATTATGTTATGGAATTTTAGGTTATAGTAAAAGGTTCTCACAACAGTAGGAGAATACGAAAGATGTATATTCAACTAGGGGTCATAATAACCAAGGAAAGGTTGAAAATCCAAACTACAACTCTTCTTTAAATATTCAAAGTCCATATAAACTGTAGGGCAGAAATGTCTATGAGCAAACTTAGAGTCATATACCTTTTGAACAAGTGGCTTCAGTTCCTTAACATTGAAACCTTCTAGAGGATTTGTGACTTGTTCTTCCTTTAGAACCTATGAAATATAAGGTACTCCTGAAGCAGCTGTACTGGTCTGGCCAACATGATGAGAACCCGAGGCACTGGCTTGGGAGGCAATCTTGCCAACCAAGGCATCAAGCTTGGACTTTTCCATTGCTTCTTTGAGCTACATATTGAATGAGTCATCAGAGGAAGAAGATTGTTGTGGTTGCTCTGTGTCCTTCTTCTTTCCTCTTCCTTTGACTTCTTTCGTTTGAGACAGAGTGATAACCGATTCTTTGAAAACTACTCCCTTCGGTTTCTTTAGTTGAGGTTGAGCCTCTTTAGGTTTAGGAAGAGTTTTCTTGGCTGGAGTTGATCTCTTCTTGGTGGGTTTGGGTTTAGGAGGAGGTGTTGGAGTAGAAGACATAGAAGGTGTTGGAGATGAAGGTGTTGCCACTGGAGTATCTGAAGCACTGGCAACAGATTGAGTAGGTGAAGGCGAATGGGATCTTTATGAAATAACAAGAATCTTAGTTCTTTCTATCATGATTGATTTAGAAACAAAATGAGAATTAAAAAGTGTAGAGAAAGACTCAAGAGATTTTCAGAAAAAAAAATCTTCGGCTAAGGCAAAAATGAGAATTTATAGTGATAAATATGACTTTATGAGAATGATTGAAGAGTTGTGGCTGAAATTTGAAGATTTCTGAGGTGTTTAATCGATGGGTAACGGTCAGAGGTGAAGAGGTATGACTTTTGAGTGATGAGACGCTTCGAGTGAGAAGATGAAGTACGATGGTCTGAGCTATCATGTAGCTGATATAAGTGCCAACACTCAACTGACAACCCTAGTACTCAAGTGTTGTTCATATAGTGCTCGAGTGATACAGTTTTGTGCTCGAGTGACATTTAAAGAAATCTAATAATGTATGTAAAAGCGTACCTGATTTAAGTGTATCTTGTTTTTTTTTTCATCTTTGTACTCAAATCCTCCAAGATCATTTGAGTAACCATACTTTGGACTAGTATTTGCATATATATTTCTCTTCTTCTTTAGTGCTTTTGCTTCACTTTAGGTGTATTCATACCATGCTCAAGTGATGTTCTTCACTCACTCGAGTAAGGTTTTATACTTTTGGTATGCTCGAGTGAGTTTCAAGAGTTCTTACATACTTTGTTAATCCCTGTTTTACATAGCTAGAAGTAGAGTATATAATATAGTTCCACACTCGAGAATCTATCACTGACTTAAGTAATAAGATGCTTTACACTCGAGTGAGCCAACCAGCACTCGAGTTTCAATCCTGTAAAACAATTTTCTATATACTCTGATGCCTAAGTTAGTATGATTATCATCAAAAATCATATTAAACATAGTAATTAACAAGAAAAACTTACAACTCATTGGGATTAACCATTCCCAATTCTCTTCGAATATATAAGAATTGATCTTTAGCTATCAAATTTATGAATATATCAGTAAATTGAAGATGTGTCAGTATGAAGTCTACTTTGATATCCTTCTTTTACATGTGATCTTGAATGAAATGATGTCAGATATCTTTGTGCTTGGTTCTTTAATATTGCATAGGATTCTTGACCAAGCTAATGGTGCTAGTGTTGTCATAGTAAATTGGTATTTCCTTTATGTATATTCGCAAATCCTGAGGTTGTTGCTTCAACTACAGTACTTGAGAACAACAACTCGCTGCAACTATATATTCAGCTTTAGTGGAAGATAATGACACTGTGCTCTACTTCTTACTGAACCATGATACCAGAGAGCCTCCAAGGAATTGACATTGTCCACTGGTACTTTTTCTGTCAATTTTATATCCCCCATAATCTAAATTTGAATAGACCATTAAATATTCATTTCCTCTCTTTGGATACCATAGGCCAAGCTTTGTACAGTTTCTGCATGTGATACCTTAGGAGTATATTGATACCTCACACATATTCCAACACTGAATTGTATATTTGGCCTGCTTGTTGTTAGATAGAGTAATGAACCAATCATTCCTCTATATTTAGTGATATTGAAGTCAGGACCTTTTACGTCAGCATCCAACAATGTTGTAAAGCTCATTGGAGTATCAGCTCCATTAGCATTGTTCATTCTATACTTCTTCAACAACTCTTTCAAATATTTTGTTTGAGATACAAATATCCCATTCTTCATTTACTTGATTTGAAGTCCAAGAAAGAAGTTTAATTCTCCCATCAGGGACATTTCAAACTCTCCCTGCATAATCTTGGAAAATTATTGACAAAGAGATTTGTTAGTAGTACCGAAAAAAATATCATTAGTATATATTTGAACAATTAGAAGATCAATTTTGTTATGTTTGAAGAAAAGAGTTGTATCTATTTTTCCTCTGACAAAGTTTTGATAAAGAAGAAACTTACTTAGCCATTCATATCAAGTTCTGGGTGCTTGTTTTAAACCATACAAAGCTTTCTTAAGTTTAAAAGCACTTTTCACATCCATTTGATAAATTTTAAAACTTTAATGCAAGCAAAGGCTAAGAGTACTCGTATTGCTTCCAATCTTGCCACTGAAGCATATGTTTCCTCATAATCAATACCTTCTTGATTATAGCCTTTGGCAACTAATCTTGCTTTGTTTCTCACAATGATTGCTGATTCATCAAGTTTGTTTTCAAAAACCCATTTGGTTCCTAAACCAAGTGATCTTTAGGTCGAGGAACCAAATCCCAAACTTGATTTCTTCAGAATTGATTTAATTCTTCTTGCATAGCAATCACCCAATCATTGTCAGATAAAGATTCTTCAATATTAGAAGGTTCAATCTCAGAAATAAAAGCAGAAAAAGTTACCTCATTAAGAATTCTATTTCTAGTTTTGACACCTTCATGAATATCTCCAATCACTTGATTAATTGGATGATCTTTAATATATCTCCATGCTTTTGGTTGAGCATGATCATCGACATCTTCTTTATCATTTGTTTCAAGATCATTCTTATTTGAAGTATTTTTGTTTTTCTTTATCAAATCCATTTCCTCTTCATCAAAATGCTTTATCGTTGGATTGAATAAAACACTTGGGATCCAAAGATGTGTAGATGAGCAAGATTTGGCTTTCTTTCTTTGTAGAGTTCATATTGAGTCTTTCCAAGTGACTTGCAAATATATGCTCAATTTGAAATATAGCATGCAATACTCATTGCATCCTCCTAGAATATTTGTGACATTTCTTTTCATTAAGTATTGCCCTTACCATTTCTGTGAGGACTCTATTCTTCCTTTCTACTACTCCATTCTGCTGAGGCGTTCTAGGTGCAGAGAAGTTGTGATCTATTCCCTCGTTGTTGCAGAAATATTCACAGTGTTGATTATCAAATTCTCCTCCATAGTTTGTCCTGATAGAGACAATACAAATACCTTTCTCATTTTGGACCGTCTTAGCAAACATAATAAATTCGACAAACATTTCATCTTTTGAAGTAATAAATACAGTCCATGTAAATCTTGTAAATTCATCAACAATTACAAAAGTATATAAATTTCCTCCAAAACTTTTTACTCTTGCTGGACCTACCAAATTCATATGAAGTAATTGTAAAGGCTTGGAAGTAGAAATCTCATACTTTGTTTTGAATGAAGATTTAGTTTGTTTGCCTTTTTGACATGCCTCACAAATCATGTCATCTTTGAATTTAAGTTTAGGAAGACCAACAACTAAATATTTTCTAATTAGTTTGTCAAGTTTGAAAAGAAGGCTCAATAAAGAGAATAGGCGTTAGCTACCGCAAGTGCACGGATCGCGTCAAGTAATAAAGTGATAAGTAAGATCATTCCCTTATGGATTTGAGTTGGTCGGGGCACCTTTTGAATAAGTAGGGCTCATCCCAAAAGTACTTGTTCACTTCATGCAAGAACTTATGCCTCTAATGGGAATTGAAATCTAGAGGTAACACTCCACAGACTAAGTATTTTATAAAGTCGACAAACCATGGTGTGGATGAATTATCAACAAAGAACAGCTACTCATCCAGGAATGATGCATGGATCATATCAAAATTATCAAGTTGAGCCTTTGCGCTCAACCTTGACAAATGGTCCGCCACTTGATTCTCGATGCATTTTCTATCAATGATGTTCAAATCAAACTCTTGAAGTAAAAGCACCCAGTGTATTAGCCTGGCCTTGGAATCCTTCTTCGTAAGTAAGTACTTTAGAGCCGAATGATCAGTGTAGATAATGACCTTAGTATCCATAATGTAAGGTCAAAACTTTTCATAAGCAAAGACTATGGCAAGTAATTCCTTCTCAGTTGTGGTGTAATTAAGTTGAGCACAATCAAGGGTCTTGCTAGCATAGTAAATGGGGTGAAAGAGTTTCTCTGCCTTTTGCCTAAAAACAGCACTAATAGCGAAATCACTAGCATCAGCCATGATGATGAAAGGTAAAACCCCATCTGGAGCTACTAAGACAGGAGCTGAAATGAGATGCTTTTCCAACTCCTCAAAGGCTTGTAAGCACTCATTATCAAACTTGAATTCCACATCCTTCTCCAATAAATTCGATAGTGGCTTGGGAATCTTAGAAAAATATTTGATAAATCTCCGGTAGAACCCAGCATGACCAAGGAAGCTGTGGATACCTTTCACACTAGTAGGCGGAGGTAATTGGTTAATGATAGCAATTTTGGCTCTATCCACTTCCAGACCTTTCTTAGATACCCGACGGCCAAGTACAATGCCTTCTTACACCATGAAGTAACATTTCTCCCAATTGAGAATCAAATTGGTCTCTTTATATCGTATAAGCACCGCATCTAAATTCTCCAAGCAAGAATCAAAAGATGGACCAAAGATAGAGAAATCATCCATGAATACTTCAACGATCTTCTCAATCATATCAGCAAAAATGGACATCATGCACCATTAAAATGTGGCGGTGCATTGCATAGTCCAAAAGGCATTCTTCTGAAAGCAAATATGTCACAGGGACAAGTAAAGGTCATCTTTTCTTGGTCTTCTGGGGCTATGACAATTTGATTGTATCTGGAATACCCATCGAGGAAGCAAAAGAATTCCTGCCCCGCTAGCTTATCCAACATTTGATCAATGAATGGAAAAGGAAAGTGATCCTTCCTTATAGTAGTGTTAAGCTTCCGGCAATCCATACATACCCGCCATCCAGTCACCGTGAAAGTGGGAATCAGTTCATTTTGAGTGTTAGCCACTACAGTCATGCCACCCTTCTTAGGGACACATTAGACTAGGCTCACCCATAAACTATTAGAGATGGGATAGATAATGCCAGCCGAAAGCCATTTGTGAATTTCCTTCTTAACCACTTCTTTCATAATTGGGTTCAAGCGCCTCTGATGCTCAACAGAAGTTTTATGATCATCCTCCAATAAAATTTTGTGCATACAAATATAAGGGCTTATTCCCTTAATATTAGCTATCATCTATCCAATGGCACACTTGTGCTCTCTCAAGACTCGTAAGAGCTTCTCTTCTTGCAAATCAAAGAGAACAGAAGAAACAATAACTGGTAAGGCAATAGAATTCCCCAGGTAAGCATACTTGAGATGACATGGTAGAGGCTTCAACTCTAGAGCTAGAGGAACTTCAATAGAAGGCTTCAAAGGAGTACTTAAAGCATTAGCTACTTCAAGTGGCTTCAAAGTCCTCGGTCTTGAGTGAGGGAATGCTTCCATACGGAAGAGATTTTCAATAGCCTCCTCATCAAATTCCTCCAAGATCTTCTCCCCAATTAAGAATGCCTATAAAGGATCTTTTATCATAGAAGCATATGATTCTTGAAGGTAGCCCTATCATATTCATCTGCCATTGTTTCAGCTTCATTTTCAGCTTCAGATTCAGTCACCTCTGACTTAGTCTCTTCTTTGATGTGGGGTAATCCGTCAAGTACCATGATTAATCCGTCCAGGTGTAGGTGTTGCATGTACTGAGATGGTACCTATAAGAGAAACAAGCAAGCAAGTATCAAACTAAAACAAAAAAAATTAACAAAGAGAAAAAGGAAAGAAAAATTGTAAACCTAACTAAGAGCTCAAGTGAAATCTACTATCACAAGCCTAAAGTCAACAAAAGGATTTGCTAAACCAATCTCTGACAGCGGTGCTAGAAACTTGTTCGCTACTGCAAGTGAACAGATCGCGTCAAGTAATAAAGTAATAAGTAAGATCGTTCCCTCGAGGATTTGAGTAACAAACTAGTCAATCAATAGGCTTGGTGAATTCCATTAAGTTGAGCCAAAACATGTTGTGTGGAAAAAGAAGTTTTAAAAGATATTTTTTGTAAAAACTAAGAATTACTGAACAAAAACTTGATCCTTGTGGTTTCAACAGTTGTAATAAACCTAGGATTGTTCATCCCTTTTGTATTTCATAAACTTGAATTTTATTTCCTCTTCAAGAATCATTCTATGGGATATATGTATGTTAGTCTAGGGTTCACAAGTGTTTGATTAAGCTCTCTCAAGGCATAACCAACTCCGTATCTTTTATTAACATATACAATCTCTTGCTACCGTTAAGAGAAAATAAGCATTAAGCACTAACCTCAATATGACAATGCTAGGCTAGTAACTATATCTCTATGTTACTAATAAACCATCCATTTAGCTTCTAAACTTCAAGTCTAGCATAATTTTACCAAAGTGCTACAAATAAATTAACTCTCTCAAGCTTAACTTAGTTGAACAAATTGTCCCCAGTGATGGCCACTCACGAATAGCAGTAAAAACAAGGTAAAATCAACATACATATGCCATTAGATATTTAAAGAGAGAAGGAATCAAGTTTAATCCATACAAAGGTTCATAAACAATCCGAGAATGAAAGTTTAGCTGCTTATGTTCAAGAAATGGATACAGAAATACAGAGCATGAACTGGCATATCAACAAAAAGAAGAAGAAAGGGAAAGAAATCAGTATAACCAAGGAAAACCAGCTCAAATGTCTGTAAATCTTTAATCCCCACTTGATTTTCCTTGCTTTATGGCAAATCCAGGCTTAGAGGAGTGTCACAGCCACCTTTCTAGGTATTACCGTCTCAGGGTCCCCCATTTTTGTCTCTGGTTTCAGCTTTTATACCCCATGTATGTCAAAACCATAGCACCTGTATCGGGGGTTAGGCCCGGCTAGGATATGTGTGGGCCGCGGCTAGTGAGCTTCTATACTTGTATTGTCTGCGGCCAATGATTGTGTTGGCCATGGCCAGTAAGTTACAGACCACTTTTGTGCTGCGGCCAAAAGATGCTTGGCCACGGCCAATAGGTTTCTGACCTCCTGTGGGCCGCAGCCAGTAATTATGTTGGCTGCGGGCATAAACTCTGCAGTGCCAATATGTCCCTTACTTTAAAATGTTGAGTATTTGTAGCGGTTATTTATGTAACCGCTACAAATACTCAACATTTCAATTTTGAATTTCCCTCGCACATGTCTTTACATTTGTAGCGGTTTTTGTATTAACCGCTACAAATATAGAACTATCTTTGTAGCGGTTTTTCTATTAACCGCTACTGATATGGAACTATATTTGTAGCGGTTTTTCTATTAACTACTACAAATAAAATTTTATTATATTTGCAGCAGTTTTATTATAAAACCGCTACAAATATATAATTAATTTTTTTAGTTTTAGAAATATAAATAATACTGTTATAATTAATTCACAAATTCAACAATGCGGTCAAATAATATAAATATAATTATGGTAAACGCGATAAAAATTTAAGTTCTGAAATAAAAAATTATATATATTTATTTATAAATGTCTCAACAAGAAAAAATAAATGTCCTAAACTAAGTAGCAGGAGGCTGATCATCTAGTCCTCCCTCAGGTGGGGCTCCCTTAGGTGCTGCTGGATCGGGGTGCTGGGCAGAGTTAATAGCACCATCATCATCAGCAAGAGGAGGAGGCTGGACGACAAACCGAGGGACCGGGGGAACCTGTGGATGCTGCTCATCCGGGAACAAGCGACTCCACAACTGCTTGAGAATGTTGTTCGTGATATCATGCCACTGTGTCTGCTGAGCGTAGATGCAGCTGCTAAATCTGCTGCTATTGCTGAGCCACTGCACCCTGTGTTAGGGCCAAATTTGCTCACAGCTGCTCAACAAACTCGTCCCTCGGACATCTGACCCCTCTAGAGCTGCCAGCCTCAGAGGCGGCACTCCTGCCGTAGACAATGCTAGGTCTTGCGCCTATCCCCATCCCTCGCACGCATTCAGGGTGCTCAGCCTGAGCCAGACCCTCCTTCAAAGGAGCCGTGGGGTCTACTGACCCCTGTGACTCCTTGGCCTAGGTCTCTTGCAGCTCAGCCTGCGACTGCTACATCCGCTCCTACCATTTTATGAAATAATTACTTATTAGCATTTTTCATAATTAAGTTGGTTTTATAAAAATTATAATAATGAAATTACTTACAATGGCTGCCTCTGCCTGCTTAGAGGTCGGAGTCCCGTCACGGTGTCTGTGTGTGATAGTGAACAACTCCCCATAGTGTGTTTGACGTTTCTCCTGTTGTGCCTTCATCTCCTAAAACAATTACAAAATTCAATTAGTATTATGAAATAACCAGTTAAAAGTAATTTATATTATGAAAAGTTACCAGCTCGCTGTAAGTGACAGCAAAGGTCGTCGATCATGCTGTGTAGTGGATCGTCTGCTGCCCACGGCACCTCATGTTCCTCTAAGAAAGCGCCTGAAAAAAACAATATTAAATGTATTAAAACAATATAAAACATTTAAAATTAATAAATTTCAAATTAAATTTAAATTATAATTTAATAATTATCAATTACAAAATTACATATAAATAATCTAATAAATACATTACCTGCCTCTCAGCGCTCTTCCTGAACTGGACGAAACTCGCCCAGTCGTTCGATGGGACGCCGTCCAGGACGCTCTTGATCAGCTGCTCCAGAGGCATCATCCCATCCTTATCCACACTGTAGAAGAGATGATTCATCAGCGTGTACCTCTTCCAGTTGGCCCGGATGGCAAACCGCAGCTGTAAAAAAATTATTTAAATATGAATAATTATAAAGATCCTATTAAAAAAATGTTAATTAAATAGAATTAATTGCAAAAAATATTAATTAAATACTATTAATTACCTGCACCACCTCCTCCCACGCTAGGTCCTTCGGCCCCTTCGGAACATTCCTCCAAGTCCTGAAGTGAAGGGGGAACCGTATCCAATTCGAGCCTAGGTCGTTCAGGAAGCGGTTGAACAGGTGACCCCCATTATTGATAGGCTGGTCTGTGCCCTCATTCCACAGCACTACAACTTATAATGTCTGGTCCGTGCTGTTCAGACCGACCATGTCCAGCCTCCTCGTGGACACGTTCCTCTCTCATTTGCACAATTTACCGCATGTTAGATAAATTGTAATTCAAATTTAACATTTTGAATTTAGGCAATTTTGCTAGTAAAGCATTCCATATGTACATATTGTAAAATTAACTGATTATGTCACCAAAATAACTGATGATGTTGTAAACTAACTATACGTTAGTGCCTTTTGATGCAAGCAGGCATTCCTACAAAATATCAACTAGAGTACACTATAACTAGCCATATCCACAGAAGAATACGTCAAATGCTACACGAATTTCTTCCTCTTCTTTTTTTGACTTCCATTGAGAAGGGACAACACCTTTTGAGCGTGTTTATTCTGCTCATGTGCGACTAGCCACCATAAACAATCTACCTTTACCTGCTGAATCTGATGATCACCAAGCTTAGGCATAGTATACCCCGCTTTGTCATGTGTAGAGCCATCCCAACTATGTAACCATGACAGAACATGAATACCACACGAATCGCTGCAAAACAAATTGCCACATACACAGTTCCAATGTTATAACAACCGAATGGTTAAAAAAGCTATAATTCAAAGACTTGGAGGAAAAAAACAGTACTAACGTATCATCTTGGACATGCACTTTTTCCCACTTAACTTCCATTGCTATTTCTTGCCCTTTGTCATATACTTCAGGTTTAACTCGACGAAGTATGTTAACGATGCAATCTCTCAGGAAGTCGTATGAAAAAGAAGTTATGTCATAAAACAACAATAACGAATGCACACAAACCATTTGAGAAAGAAGCACTTACACACTGTTGTGCAAGAAGTTATGTCAAAGATGTATATTATGTTGAAGGCTTGTGTCATAATTTGCTGAGCGTAAGTCACAGTGCAGATAAAGACAACTGGGTAATATTTGACTCAGAAGAATGCTTAATTATCAACAAGAATGATTTACAACTTGATAAGAAGAATATCAAGGCTAAGCTCAGAGCAAAAAGGGAAGGTAACTGCTATACTCTAGATATTAGTAGAAATGAGTCTGAAAACTGTTTTCTGAGTAATACTGATGAAAGTTGGTTATGGCATAAGAGATTGGCTCATGTCAATATACATCAATTAGGCAAACTACTCAAAAAGGATTTAGTTCTTGGATTACCCAAAGTAACTTTCAAAAATGACTTGATTTGTGACGCATGTCAAAAGGGTAAACAAACTAAATCATCTTTCAAATTGAAAAATGAGATTTCAACAAATAGACCACTACAATTATTACATATGGATTTAGTTGGCCCAGCAAGAATAAAGAGTCTTGGTGGAAACTTATATTCATTGGTTATTGTTGATGACTTCTCTAGATTTACATGGGTTATTTTTCTATCTTCAAAAGATGAAACCTTTGAAGAATTTATTGTTTTTTCCAAGAAACTGTAAAATGAGAAAGGTATGTCCATTGCAGGTATTAGGACTGATCATGGTAGAGAATTTGAAAATCAAGCCTTTGAAGAATATTGTGATACTAATGGCATTGATCACAATTTTTCTGCTCCAAGAACACCTCAACAAAATGGAGTTGTGGAATGCAAGAATAGAGTGCTCACTGAAATGGCTAGAACAATGTTGAATGAAAAGAATGTGTCTCAAGTGTTCTGGGCTGATGCTATGAGTACAGCATGCTATATTTCAAATAGGGTCTATATCAGAACAAAACTTGGAAAGACACCTTATGAGTTATACAAAGGAAGGAAGCCAAACATTGCTCATCTACACATCTTCAGTTGTAAGTGTTTCATTCATAATAATGGTAAAGATAACTTAGGAAAATTTGATTCTAAAACAGATGAAGGAATTTTCCTAAGATATTCTAACCGAAGTAAAGCATATAGAGTTTACAATAAAAGAACATGTATTATTGAAGAATCAATTCATATTGTATTTGATGAATTTGAATCCTCTGACAAAACCATTGATGAAGAACAGGAAGTTGGTTTAAATCAAGAAAATGGTCAATCTATTTCTAAAACTCTTATTCCAGAGGTTGATGAAACGAAGGAAGAAGAGCAATCCCTAGGTCAACCTAGAGCTTGGAAATACAATAAAAGTCATCCCTTAGATCAAGTCATAGGAGATGTGAATGAAGGGATCAAAACTAGAAATAGAATTTTCAATGAAGTAAGTTTTTCTACATTCATTTCTGAGATTGAACCTTCTAACATTGATGAAGCCCTATCAGACAATGATTAGGTTATAGCAATGCAAGAAGAACTAAATCAATTTGAGAGAAATCAAGTTTGGGATTTGGTACCCCGACCCAAAGATCATCCGATCATTGGTACTAAATGGGTATTCAAAAACAAACTCGATGAATCCGCAATTATTGTCAGAAATAAGGCAAGATTGGTGGCCAAAGGCTATAATCAGGAAGAAGGGATTGATTATGAGGAAACGTATGCTCCAGTGGCTAGATTGGAAGCTATACGTGTACTCTTAGCCTTTGTATGCATCAAAGGATTCAAACTCTATCAAATGGATGTAAAGAGTGCCTTTCTAAATGGTTACATAATTGAAGAAGTATATGTAGAACATTCTCCAGGTTTTGAGGATGTTACTAAACCTGACCATGTTTTCAAACTTAAAAAGGCTTTATATGGTTTAAAACAAGCTCCTAGAGCCTGGTATGAAAGGCTCAGTAAGTTTCTTATCGATCAAGGTTTTGTACAGGGAAAAGTTGATACAACACTCTTTATAAAACGAAAACACAATGATATTTTAATTGTTCAAATATATGTTGATGACATTGTTTTCGGTGCTACTAATGAATCTCTGTGTAAGGAATTTTCTGAAATAATGTAGGGAGAATTAAATTTCTTTCTTGGTTTGCAAATCAAACAGAGAAAGAATGGAATCTTCATATCTCAAACAAAGTATTTAAAAGAGCTATTGAAGAAGTATGGAATGGATGAAGCAAATGGCACGGATACGCCTATGAGCTCAACTACGTTACTTGATGCTGATGTCAAAGGGAAAGACTACAACATAACAAAGTATAGAGGAATGATTGGATCATTACTCTATCTCACAGCAAGTAGACCAGACATCCAATTTAGTGTTGGCATATGTGCAAGATATCAATCGGCACCAAAAGAATCACATGCTGAAACGGTCAAACGAATCTTTAGATACCTTGCTGACACACCTGAATTGGGTCTGTGGTATCCCAAAGGAAGAAGTGAATATCTTGTTGCATATTCAGATTCAGATCATGGAGGATACAAAATAGACAGAAACAGCACCAGTGGACAAGGACAATTTCTTGGAGGATCTCTTGTATCATGGTTCAGCAAGAAACAAAATATAGTGTCTCTTTCGTCAACGGAAGCCGAATATGTTGCAGTCTAAAGTTGTTGTGCACAAGTAATATGGTTAAAACAACAACTACAAGATCTTGGTATTTATCTCAAAGAAATACCAATCTATTGTGACAATACTAGTACGATAAGCTTGGCAAAGAATCCAGTTCAACACTCTAGAACCAAGCATATCGATGTCAGACATCACTTCATCAGAGATCATGTTCAAAAGAAAGATGTGAAAGTGATATTTATTCCCACTCATCTTCAACTAGCAGATATTTTCACGAAACCTCTTTTAAAAGATCAATTTCTAAACATTAGAAGAGAATTGGGAATGGTAAATCCCAATGAGTTGTAAGTTATTTCAGTTTCTCATAATATTAGATGAAGTCATTTGTTAAAGTTTTGATGATTACTAACTTAAGCATCAGAGTATATAGAAATTTGTTTTGCAGGAAGGTTGAAACTCTGTTTTGAGAAACAAAAATAGAGGTGATCAGAGGACACATTTACTGGAGTACCAACTTGAGGTTATCACTAACAGAGAAGCATTACCCGAGGAACAACTTGAAGTAAAGAAGCACTTTACTCGAGTATGTACTCGAGTAATAGACTTCAAAACTGGAAGTAACGGATCAAGTTACTTGGTTTTCAAATCTAACGGTTCAGTTACAAAGAAATGAAGAGTCACAAGTTGAAAACTCAGGTTATCCGAGGAAGGCCTCGAGTAAACTTGAAGCTTACTCGAGTAAGGCCTCGAGTAACTGCAAGTCCAGATTTTCAAAATTGATGAAGAATAACTCAAATCTGCTCAGAATGGGTTATAAATGATCGAGGGAACATCCATGGATAATTACAATATTATTTATACCAGGTACGCAATTTAAATAAATTATTTTAGAGCTTTTCTGTATGAACACTCGAGGAACGCCTCGAGTAAACTTGAAGATTACTCGAGTAAGGCCTCGAGTAACGTCGGGTTCTAGGGCTTTATCTGTCACAAACTCGGTCATTTCCATAAAATCTCCTCAAGTAAATCACTATACACTCTCACAAAAACTTTTCACAAGTGATTCCTTGCTTCATTTCCGTCAAAACCCTAGAGATTTTAGTTCCAAAAACCTCTTATTTTTTCTCAGATTCTCTGTGCCCTAACTTGCGTCAGTCTCTCTGTTTCTCTGAGATTTTCAAGATTCTGTTTTCAAAATGGAAAGAACCAAGAATCTTTCCTTCACAGATTCCTCTGATTCACAATAAAACCCTGATCCTCTTTCTTCTCCTCCCAGAAAGAGAAGAAAGCTTACTCCGAGGCCAAAAGCTAAAATTCCTCTTCAACCTCAATCTCAACCGAAACCCAAAGGAGTTGTGATTAAAGAGCCTATTGTTACGAGGGCTCAATCCAAAAAGAGTATTTCAACCAGAAGAGGCAAGAGTGACAAATCTCCCTCACCTCCTCACTCTGATTCCTCTCCCCCTCTTTTACTCCAAAATCCACTAAAAAGCCTAAGTATGATAGGAATGTGGCTACGGCTATGGCCAACATCTTGGATCAAATGGAGAAGGGGCAATCTTCCAAGAAATTCAAATTGCCAGAAGAGGAGATCACCAACCCTCCAAAAGGGTTCAATGTTAACAAGTTGGTGGAGTCTCCGAAGTACCTATCTCAGTTCTCAAGAAGGAAAGTGTGCAAGACACACTATGTAGACCTCAAGATTCTTCAAGAGGTATTGAAGCATGACCTAAGTCCTTATTTAGATCCCATTATGCCTTGGCTTTCGATTAGTTTACCATTCTGTACTAAAGTGATCACATACTTTTATTGTAATCTAGAGATCATAGATGAGCCTAATAGAACCTCAGTTGAGGAAGAGATGACCACCACAGTTAGAGGCCAAAAGATTCTCATATCACCCTCTAGGATTAACTTGTGGTTAGGGATAGAGAACCCCCCAAATATATCTATTCCCAACTTGAGCCAAATCAAATATTTTCTATTCTTAAACCCAGTGAGTTAGTTGGCCCTCTAAATTTCAAGCCCAGTGATATGTGTGATCATCACAGGGTCCTTTGGTACATTTACTCTAGGTCCCTAGTGAACAAAGCCAACAATTATACCCACTTCTCTGATAGGGACTTTGGGTGGTTTCCTTCACTTCTCTTGAAGGAACAGAAGGATTTAGGGGAGTATATCTTCTCTGAAATAAAGAGGTACAGAGTGGATGGAAAGGCTACAACACCAATGCCATATCCTCAAATTGTATCACTTATTCTAAAAGAGAATAAGATATGGTATTTGGATAGCAAGGAGCCTATTGAGAGGATGACTCCGGTTGGGAGAAACCAAATTGGGAAGTTGAATATTGGCATCCTTCTCAAAGGCCCTTTGGAGTCTGGGTCAAAGAAGAAGAGGAAGACCACTGAGGCAGAGACCAGTAAGATGGATGACACAGTCATCGGCTCCAGCTGCCACCACTTCATCACCATCCTTTCTCAATGCCACTCTCCAGCACTTCATGGAAAACATGCTCAGAGGATTTCATGTGGATATTGCCAACACGAACGCTGAATTGATTACCAACACGAATTTCAAGATGGCGGAGTTGGTTGAGAAAATAGACAAGAGGCATGAGGAGTTGGTTGAGAAAATGGACAAGAGGCATGAAGAGTTGCTAGCAGAGCAACGTGCCCAGGGTGAGACTCTGAGATTGATTCTCGCACGACTAGACTCTTTAGGTCCTGGACCTTCTGCCGGTCCGTCTTCCTTTGCACCACCACCACCTCCAGTGAACCCTCTTTCTGACACTCCTTTCACTGAGGATGAACCATCTACTCCTCTAGTATCTAGTCCACCTGAGACACAAGCCAAAGACATTCTATATACAGTGGACAACCCAGATACCAATGAGACCGTACATATTGTCATTGATGATTCACCTCCTAAACCTCAGCTTGAACTCACTCCTAAACCTATTCCCTCTCCTACCCACACTGAGGAAATATTTCCCTCCTCCTCCTCTGAACATCATACTCCAGAGGTTGAGACCACTCCTGAGATACAGACCACTCCAGAAGGTGAAACCTCTATTATGGTTGTCTTCCAACCTTCTCCTATTCCTCCCGACGATGACATCTATATCCCTCCAGTCCATCTACCTGACCCAGTCCCCTCTAGCTCCTTTGATTCTTCGGGCTAAGATGATTCTACGGTTCTTCCAGTGACACCCATTTCCATGGTCAAGCCTCCTAGCCCTCGACTTTATTGATGAAGACAAAAAGGGGGAGAAGAGCTTGAGAGTGATTTTGTGGAAGTGTCGTGGAAGTGTCCTAGTTTATTTTGGGTATTTGGGTGTATATGGGTTCTAGGGAGTCTTTTTAAACTTATTATTAAACTTTTCTCTTGTTTTGTTAAGGCTTTATCTTTGTTATCTTGTAATACAATTTTTAAGTTTAAATGCAAGTTTATTTCAAGTCTATTCAAGTTTTAAATTATGATTACATTGTTGGACTAATGAATTTGTTGTGTATGCAAGGTGTACATCATCATTTCATTTGTTAAGACATTTTGAATCTAAACTTAATAAGTTTTACAAAATAATTTTTGAATACAAGAAGCATTTAATTGAGAACTCAAATTGAAAAATTGTGTTCAAAATCACCAAGTTTTGTCATCATCAAAAAGGGGGAGAATGTTAGATCTCATGTTTTGATGATAACAAAAGAATGGTATGAAAAAGAAGTGATTAATAAATAAGTTTGAGCAAAGGAATAACAGGGATAAGCATCACTTGAGGTAAGCATTGGAGTAATGAAGAAAGGCCAAGAGAAAAAGCTGAGAAACTTGATCAGAAGCAAGTTTTCTAAGGCATTACTCGAGTAGGTACTCGAGTAATGAGACAAAACTTGAAGTAACCAGAAGCACCTTCCAGTAACCTGCCAACGTTACTCTAGTAGGTACTCGAGTAATAGTGTAAGTATTTTCAAGTTGCTCTCGGCCTGCCAATGTTACTCGAGTAGCTACTCGAGTAACCAGGTAAATACTTGGAGTTACTCTCGGCCTGCCAATGATACTCGAGTAAGTACTCGAGTAACTCTGTTTCTGTAAATGTGTTGCTCTTGGCACTTTGTACCACTTCCAATGTTACTCGAGTAGGTACTCGAGTAACACACTGAGGTAAGTGAAAACTTGAAGGTAGTACCCGAATAACTTGATTTAATTTTTATCTCACTTTCCTCGAGTCTTTACTCTAGTATGCAAGTATTTAATGTTCTATTTTAAGTGGATTACTCGAGTATGTACTCGAGTATGCAGTGTTATGTTTGAAGGAAAACCTCAAGTCATTACCCGAGTAAGTTATGTACAAAAAGTAAGTTTACTCGAGTAACAAGGTAATCAGACTTGAAGTGCTCTCGGCCTTGAAATCCTGCCAACATTACTGGAGTAGAGCATCGAGTAATCAAATTTATTTGAAGGTTTACTCGAGTTGGTACCCGAGTAACCTATGAAGTTGTGAATGCATTACTCGAGTAGGTACCCGAGTAAACATGAATTTTCAAAGGTTTGAAATTTAGTTATTCCATGCACTACCCGAGTAATCTTGTATTTGTCTATTGACTTGAAGTTAAACAAAGCTTTCCCGATGATACTCAAGTAAGTACTCGAGTAAACTTCAAGTGATACTCGAGTAAGCAAACCCAGAAAGTTTGAAATCATTCCAACGGTCATTGTTTTGTTTCCTATTTGATTAACTTTTCATTATATTAGTATTCTTAGCATTTCAACAGATAAACAATGAAGAGATCTTACCAAATAAGGAAAGTCAAAAGCAACGCTCAAATGTCACTGACCGTCACCTACCGCAAAAGTTTGTTTTTCAAAAACTGGAAAAGTCAATAGTGGCTGCGCACGCTCCAACGGATATGAAGAAATATGTTCCAGTAATCATTACCAACTTATATATATATATATATATGGGAATATCTGAACAGAGAGATACACAAGAACACACTCACGAACGTATCATCAAGTTCATTACTCTGTTTTTCATTGTACTTGTGATTCTATGCTTCAGTGATTCTTATTTACTCTGTGAGAGAGATATTTCATTCAAACTTAATATTTGTTATTGAGGTAACTTAAGGTTGTGGAACCTTGAGTTAGGATTGGATTACAACTTGTAAGGGGGAGCGAGTGTCCAGGTGTAGGAACTTGCTTGTATTGAGGTGCCAAGAACCCACTAAATCTTGGAAATTATAGTGAAACTCTCAGAGAAGCTCTGAGGACTAGACGTAGGTCAAAGTAGTTGTGGTCGAACCAGTATAACTCCTGGTGTACACTTTGGTGATATTTCTCCTTACTCTTTCATGTTTTAACTTCAACGTCAAATTTTATATTTGCAATGAAATTTTTAAGATCACCCAATTCACCCCCTCTCTTGGGTGAAACGCTTGCTGTAACAACCCCTCTCATCTTCACTTGGTAATACCTGTCCATCATCTTCACTTTCTGACGAAGATTTCACGTCTTGCACCTTTTCATCCTCTTCATCGATGTTTCCCCCACCCAACAGCCTGGCCTGAAGGGAAACAAGTTCCTCTTTCACCATTGACACCACCCTTGACATAATTCGATCAAATGTTCTCTTGATTTCCTGCAAATTAGACATGACAAAAAATTAATTCAATACTTTCAACTGAATGTGCGGCTGACATCAGACTTCACATCTTACTGATGTGTTAGCATAGTTTGTTCATGCAATTTAGAAGAGGGAGATCCAACTATATTACTGACTGAATGTAGCAACCCTTGGTTGCCTTCCTTCTCTATTTGCACTCTACTCTTGACGTTGTTGTCATTCCAAAATGCAAGCGCATTGTCACTTGTAGAGGCATGTAGTTGGCCTAGGGGAAAATGTTGCAAGCAAAACACCTGTACAGAAATTAAATAACACCTTAACAGCAGCAGAATTCAACATCTAATGTAGCAATTTACAACTAATTAAACAAAGCCAACAAACGTTACATAGATAAAACATGCACATACCATTAGAAAATATATACATCCGCCTACATTAATCCTGCTTGCATCTTTCCCTTTCATTACTTTTTTCTTGTACTGTGCAAGAGAATTTGATAGTTCAATCAATACAAAACTCGACCAATCGTACTCCACAAGAGCTCCTTTTATTGCCGTCATCACCTTCAACACTCTATCACTTACTTTAATACCCACTCCAGGACACAAGAGAGTTCCCAACGCAAACATAACAAAGAGGAATTCGAATTCAGGATCCTCATCTCTCTCAATTAGCCATTTTTCGATCGTCTTGTAAGGCATTGTCCCATACAATGTCTTCAATTGTTCAAAACCTTCTTCTTTATTGACTTTTTGCTTAATGTCCCCCTTCACACGATAAGCCCATCAATTGTTGTACATCTTCCCGGTGGATGTTTAATGACCTCCCTCGAATCAAAACATTATTAGTTGGAGGGTCAAATGCAGACATAAACTGACCACATAAATCTCGGGGGATTTGTGAGCAGCATATGTGAACTAACTTGTCAAATCCGACTTTCTTTAGCTGATCCATCCTATCTTCTCTATGTTTTACACTATTGCACACTTTCATAAATTTATTAGGAGCACAGCGAGTCAAGAATGGAACCACGTATTTTATCCCTTTTGTCTCACTCCTTAAATTCTTCGCCCTCACCCTATATGCCTCCTTCTCCTCATCTTTCAATGCATCCCAAGCTTCTTTCATCGACTGTGTCTCCTCTTTTAAACACTTGCACTCCTCCTTCTTCTTTTTCTTGTTCTTATAATAGTCTTGTGTAAACAATATATACCCTAAAACTTTTTTCACCCTCTCTCCCTCTCCATCTTTCCTTTCTTTGTTCTTTGGCATTTTCTGCTTAACCTTGAGCGTAATTACTACTTTATTCACCCACCACTAAAAATATAAGACATTAACCAATCATTTGTATATAACGAACAACTAATTTATGAAGTTAATTGCAATTCCATATCAGCAATGTAGAGAACACAGTCATCTAGACAATATATATATATATCAATAACTAAGTCATATAAATCAACAATGAAGCTTAAGTGTTTACTTCACATGCTTCAAAACAAAGGTCATGAAGAAAACTTTCTTCTGCAACTCATCACTCACAACATACAATTTTTCATATCAACGGTTGATAACTATTCTATACTAACAAGTACCAATTCGTACAATGGTGTATGTTGTACCTAAAGCCAACTTTACTTCCTATACTGACCATTCTTCTGTTGGAACCACTCAAAAATAGTAATAAGCAACACAAACAGAAGCATTAATAGGACATCAATTATGAACAATAACTTACTTCCAAACGCACTAATTCTAGAGGAGCACATTATTAGCCTCATACCCATTGATTCTGACCTCAAACCCAATGCTAGAGCAGCACATTATCAGCAAACCACATTATAGAACATTCCCTGGCCTTCAACGTTACTCATAAACAAACATCTATACCCCCCCAAAATAACAACACTGATTCAGCCATCATAGAGCAGCGACACACAGACAAAGAAAAAATTTAAACCTGACAACCACCTTTCTTAACCAATGTATTTCCCCAAGTAAATTCCAAGAATCAATACTTTCCCCCAATCTTAAACTAGTGGCAACCCAATAGATTAATGGTGCCATTTCACAAAAAAAAAAACCACACATCAAAGGCATGCGGACGACTGACCATCGGAGGAGCAATGGAGGGATGTTGGGTGTTAGAAGGAGCGATGCGACTGACATTGTTGGATGGACGCCGGATTCTTTGTTGCTGCAACACTGGCAGACGCTGGCGCTACCCAGGAACAGCAGCTGCTTGGCCGACAGACTGCAATGCGTGGTTGAGCGGCGGACTGCGATGCACGCTTGGGCACCGAAGGACTCACCGACGCCGAGTTGAACAGCAGCGACGCGGAGTCGAAGGGCACCGACGTGAGACGGAGAACCAGAGCACGACGGACCGAGAAGCAGAGCGTGCGAGAGGCTACCACATTCGAACCCTCTATTATTTTCTTTCCAAAATGAAGGCTCCATTTTTTAAATTTGAGTGGGGGTTATTTTTGTAATTGCTCATAGAGAATTCATGTCAGAAAAGTCCTTAGGGACTTTTCTGACCTTGGACTTTTCAAAAGGAGTTTTTTTAGATTATTTGTGTACCTTAGGACCTAGCTGACATTTTCCCTATTTTTAAAGACACCAAGTCAGATGGGGGCATTGAAGTGTATGTCAACTTGATTGAGGAAGACATGGCTAAGTTTGAAATAATTTTACAGTAATTTTACATGGGTGTTTATTATTATTCATCATTCATGAGTTTTTTGTTGTCATCATATTCTTGAGCTTGATATTTAGAGCACTTGAGTATTGTATTTATTTTTGAAGCTAATAAGATATTTTGCTTTGGGTTGAGATGCGACCTTTCCACATTAAAATATTGTGTGTGTGATATATGTTACGCGTGTAAATGATTTATTAAAAAGTACAAGTATAAACTATCTTAAAAAATTAATATAGAGGTGAGTAGAGTATCGTTCCTATGAGGATTGATTACTAAGTACCAAAATTGGTAATCTTAATTCTATTAAATCGATTGATTATTTGGTTATTGAGATTACAAAATTAAAAATGATTAAATATGAATACAATTAATATGAAAATAACTATGAGAAAAGGCCATAAGGATAATATTTCACTTAGCGAATTTCAGATTGAATCACCTACATATTCTAGTCCAATTTATTACACATGATTGACAGCTGAGTTTTCCTAATTTAATTCCTAACCTCATATAATGTCAAGCAATTCTATAATTAATTATTAATCCAATATATCCTCATATGAATTAAAACAATTAATCATGCATTAAGATTTATAGAACTCATTAAAACTACACAACCCATATGAATATATTCCTATTTCATATGCAAGTTATGGTATCAATTATAGAATCTACACACATACATCTCCTTCCGCTCACAATATACATATTGAAATCATTCAAAAGATGGCTAATCAATTGAAAGCATTAAGAACAATAATAAAAAAAATCAATCATAAAGGAAAAATTAAAACTATATTTAATAAGTTAAGATTCAATCCGTCATTAGTAAGTTACATCATCACCCTAGAAAAATAAAAAGTTAGCTCATGATAAAAGTAAAAACAAAGCCAAAATAAATTGAATACTTCATAAACATTGCATAAAACTTAATTATTAAATTCTAAAACATAAACATACAACTATATGAAGCATGAAAATGGAAAAATATAGACTTCCTTATCGGATGCAAAACCTTCTATATAGGTGGTGTAACATCCCAAATTTTATTCACCAAAATTTCTTATATTTGTTGGAAATTGTGCCTTAAGGGCCAATGATTGTACTTTAAACATTATTATTTAATGAATTTCTCCATTCTGTTATCATATTATTTGCATGTTAACTGTGATAATTGTATCCTTAGATAAACCATAAAGATTGTCCTAAAATGTCCCTGGGTCGTCTATGCGGGGGCAAAGATTAAATAAGACCAGTATGACTTTGATAAGATATGGAGACACGAATCAAAGTCTTAGGCACTTGTAAGAGTACAAGGTGCTGGACTGACCCACTATGAGAAAGCTACATGGATCAAGTCATAAGCTTTTCTCATGTACAACCACGTCACAATGCCCTTTGACCTGAGGTCATCTGGATTCTTATATGAGAGTTGCTAAGCTTTGAACTAGTCAAAAGTCACTTTTGATCGGGTGATAGAAAAGGCTACGATCGGGCTTGGTGGTTTTTCATGTAGAGGAATATGAATGATCAAGATGGAATTTGTCCCTCACATTAGTAGAGAGATACTATTATGCCCATCGATGAGTGAGTCTGAGAAATGTATGACCATACTATGATGGAAAGGAGTTTCCATTTCTATTGTCAGACTACTTAGGAATTGAGAAAGTAATGGTCAGGAACAAGAGAATGACATTATCCATGCCTCATCCTTGACCAATATATCGTGTGACAAAAGGGATGTAATATGGTTGTATGACAGGTTACATCGTGTTAATGATCCTCATATGAATTGGGTTAGTACAATTATTGGCCCACTGCCAACTTCGTATAGGCCTATAGGGTCGCACACAAGAATGGCCCAATATGAGATAATGTTTAATCTAGGGTGGACAAATTTTATATTTATATATATAATATAAAATTCATGGAAATAAAATTACTGATATTATATATATATATATATATATGTATGTATTTTCAAAATATATATATGTGTGTGTTTGTGTCTATATATATATTATATAATATTATTATATTGTGTTAGTTTTAAATTTAATTTTATTAAGATAAATTAGATTTAATAACTAACATGATAGAGATATAGTATCTTAGATTTAATTTATGAAGATAAATTAAATCTAATGCCTCTTTATTTGGATTAAATAAATGTATAATTATTAAATTATAATTTAAATTTAATTAATTTTATGATAAATAAATTTATAATTATTAAATTATAATTTAAATTTAATTAATTTTATGATTTTATTGATTATAAATGTTTTATATTTTTTTAATACATTTAATATTTTTTTTCTTGGTGTTTTCTCAGAGGAACACGAGGTGTCATGGGCAATAGACGATCCACCACATAGTAAGATTGAAGACCTTTGCTGTTGCTTACAGCGAGCTGGTAACTTTTCACAATATCAATTATTTTTAGCTGGTTATTTCATATTATAAAGAATGTATTTTTTTTTGATAATACTAATTTAATTTTGTAATTGTTTTAGGAGAGAAAGGCACAGTAGGAGAACCATCAGACGGACTACGAGGACTTGTTCACTATCACACACAGACACCATGACGAGACTCCGATCTCTCAGCAGGCAGAGGTGGCCATTGTATATTATATTGTTTATAAAACCAACTTTATTATGAAAAATACTAATAAGTAATTGTTTCATAAAATGGCAGGAGCGGATGCAACAGTCGCAGCCTGAGCTGCGGAGACCTGGGCTGAGGATTCACAAGGGTCAGTGGATCCCACCGCTCCTTTGAAGGCGGTTCTGGGTCAACTTGAGCACCCTGGACATATACGAGGGATGGGGATAGGCACCAAATCTAGCATGGTCTACAGCAAGAGTGTCGCCTCTAAGGCTGGTAGCTCTAGAGCACAGATGTCCTGGGTCAGACGTCTGAGGGACGAGTCTATTGAGGAGCTGCACTCAGATTTAGCTAGGACACAGGCTGCAGTGGCTCATCAGCAGCAGCAAGCCAATTTCTACTATGCTCAACATGCGCAGTGTAACACCCCAATTTTTGATTAAAGGCTAATGGTAATTGTTGAGGATAATTATCAAATTAAAGTGGAATAATTATGGGTTTGGTGGCTATATTAATTAATATTCCATGATTAGTGGAAAACGAAAGAATGAAATTGTTGGGCAATTAGTTAGTGATTAATAGTGAAATTAATTACTAGCTAAGAGGAAAATGAAAAGTATGATTAAAATGGTTAATGGAGTGATTAAATGGCTTATTAGTTACTATTTTGGGTGAGAGCTGTAACCCCCTGACTTTAAACACGTAATTATAATTCGATATTCGATAATTAAATTAGATTAGAGACCTTTGAATAGCTTAAACACATTTCAATCTCCTACTTTGTAGTAGGGTTTTCACAAAAACATTCAAAATCTCTTCCTATTCTTGGTCTCCATTTCAAAATTCGAATATAATTACCTGTGCAGTTTATCTACATTCACGTATGACAGAGTGTATTACCAAATCCCTGGCAACTCCCGGATTCTATACATATATAACCTGAGGGTTAAAATATCCACTAGGGGATTACATATCCGAAATCGAATACATAATTCATTTTTCAGCATATACAGTAATCCCGAGTTCAAAACGAATAACCAACATCTCCAAAACAGATATACCCCCAAGGGTCCTAATGGCTTCGGGTCGGCCTCTTCTCCTTTGAGCCACACGCCCTGTCTGAAAGATTAGTCATAGGAAAGAATGAGATTCGAGAGAATCTCAGTAGTAACAAACCACTCATACAATGTATAAATACCAAGCATGTACAGAAATCATAACCAGCAACAACAGCAGCAACAATCTCAATGATACATGGTTTTCACCACAAACGACAGCACTCACGGCTGTATACACAATACGACAGCTCTCGCTGTAATCTTCATCACGACAGCTTACGCTGTAATCACAATAACGACAGCTTACGCTGTAAACGACAGCTTGCGCTGTAAACGACAGCTTGCGCTGTAAACGACAGCTATCACCAGCTGTAACCGCAGCAGCATCACAACCATCACAGAACCATGATAACACACACATACAAAGCATTACACACAGTATAAGAGAGAGAGAGTCACTACCTTGTCCTTTCCTGACGTTCTTCGGCGCAGTTGGCTCTCGAGGGCGGCAAATATCGAATCCTACAATTCCAAATGCACCATTTAGACACTTCATAGTGTTACTTGGGGTTATATGAGTCTATAATGAAAATTTACAAAACTACCCCCGGGGACCCGGCCCGGGCCCGCCGTACCCGGTCCAGTTGCACTTTTCCCGAAATTCTAATCTGGGCTATCCTAACATATTTCCGCCCAAGGAATCCATTTCCGGATTCAGAATTATCAAATTCAATGTAAAATTACAAATTTACCCTTGGCAGCCCCACTTTAAGGGTTTTAGGGGCGTTTTCGTAATTATGCTTTCTCGGCCTTTTCCGAAAAAGTGACCAACTGTAACCCCACCTAATTTTCGCCCCTGAACTCAATGGAACCATCAAATCATTGAAAATCCAACTCTAAGACCCATTTAGACCCCTGACCGAAATATATGAGCTCTTCGGAGAAAATCGGGGTTTTACGATTTCGGCTCCGTAAACACGTTCCTTTCTACTCCTAACCACTTTATTGACTATTTCATTAAGTTAAAACTACCATTTAGTATCAATTTGGGCAGCATAACCCCTAGAAAAACCCATTTCCAAGAATTAAAACCAATGGCAATCCGGCGAAATTTCACCGATTAAATTGCCCACAGCAGCCAGAATAGTCAATATACAAGAGTTTGGAAGTTACCTCAAGCTCCCAATAGATTTTCCTTGACTTGAATGAAAACCCTAGGTGTTTTAACACCAAAAGAGGAGCTTCCAAACCTTAAAGAACATAAAGGAGTAGCTTAGGATCGGAGTTATACGTGTTAGGAGCTAGATCGTCGGAGAAATCGGCTTACCTTGCGAGATTTCTCCTCTTTCTCTCTCTAAGAGCTCTCAACTTTCTCTCACTAGTGCAGCTGGTTCATCACGACAGAAATGAGCTGAAGAAGATGAGAATATATCTAATTCCATGCTGATGTCATCTTTTAGTGAGATGATGTCATAATTCCCATTTTCGGATTTTCTGGCAGATTTTCTGCCCAAACTTTGAAAAATCATAACTAATTCTAGAAAAATCGAAATGAGGTGATCCCAAAGCCAAATGAAAGGTATTTAAGTCCTATTTATAGGAAAAATATGAGCCATTACCAGAAATCACCACAAAATTCCAGAATTACACAAATTTCATCATTGCCCCAAAACAGAGTCCATTTTCGACCTCAAACTTTGGACAGTCATATCTCCCATTTCCCAAAACGAAATGGCACAAATTATATGTCCATTTTGAAGCTTGGGATGTGAAATTTAAGACTGGAAAGTTTCATAATTTTCTGACTTCATTTGCCTAGTCAAAACATCCACACGAGAAGACTGCCCAGAATAGAGTTTCACTGGACAGAATTTCAGATTTTGCATCTCAACTTCCAATGGTTCCATTTTCATACCAAACATCATTCCCACATAAATTTTCACAAGGAAGCCATTGGAATCATTAAATAATCCAAATTATGATCACACATTCTCCAAAAGTGTTTATTCAACAATAATTACATATACTTTTGAAGTCATTAGCCCTTAATCACTTTTTGGGATATTACATTTCTTCCCCTGTAAAATAAATTTCGTCCTCGAAATTTGTTCCACCTCTAAGGGCATAACTCCGGACGCCTCTTCACGACGGCTTTCGTTCCTTACTAAGATAATCTTTTTAAACCATTTGTACCAATAGCACATCCCTGGTCCAATTCTCATAAGAATTTTAGACGGACCCACACCTCATAACTCAATCTCTTCTATCCGAAGCACCCTTCTATCATGGCCCACCCTGCCTACACCCCACCCGTATCCCTCAACAGGGCCTGCCAGTGGCGATGTGCTTGGCGTGGTCACATATACACATTGCCTTATGGCGTTCACTTTCACAATGGTATATCAACGGTCGATGGTAGAGATGACCAACGTCAAACCCTACAATGGCACACGTTGATATGCACACACTGTCATCCACATCTCGATCCCAGCTGGTTCACATAGTCAATCCCCCGTAAACTACCGCCCCAGCGGGATGGTCCTCCGCCATAGGAACATCCCATACGGCCGCAGGTGAAAGACTCACAAATACACAATCACACCAAGCTGGAACCTGGTCTATGCTCAACACTGATACCTTTAAACACTATGACTTTCGCACTATAACTCTTTTCATCAAGCTGGGATCCTACAAGACCCCCTTCTCACCATATAATTTGGCCCCTGAGTTGTACCTCCTGAGGTCCTATACATAAATTGCACTTACTACTTTAAGCTCATGCTCTTCTCTACTTTACGATTCAACATCACGGTGGCTGCACTCCACGGTTCGTCATCAAGGTAGCTGCACGCTAGAATTCGTCGTCACGGTGGCTCCACACTAAGGTTCATCGTCACGGTGGCTCCACACTAGGGTTCATCGTCATGGTGGCTCCACACTATGGTACTGTACGCGGTGCTTCACTCAGTCCACCGACTGGTCAGCCCCTCCGGTCAGAACTCTCCATAGGTAGCCCTTTCCAATCAGATCTCACCGTAGGTAGCCCTCTCCGATCAGATCTCACCGTAGGTAGCCCTCTCCGATCTGACCTCACCACAGGTAGCTCTTTCCTATCGGACTATTCGTAGGTAGCCCTTTCCGATCTGTATCATCGACCATTCTCGTACGCTATATCACAATATCGCCACATAATTACCCCTAACCGATCTAACCACGATCAAGGAATGCAATTCATCAAATTCACATACATATTAAATGCATTTCTCACTGTCAACCAATTAGAATCCCATAGGACTTCTAGGTTTCACAATCATCAACATTGCCACAACTAAATCAATAACCATTTCACAACCACACAATTCCGGGCGCTTCACACAATCATCACAACGTAGAATTGAATTGCACCCGAATCAACCAACATTTTTCAATCAACCATCATTAAAACAAGAATTTACCTTGAATCAGGTTGGGGGACTCCTGAGCCTCCTCATGTGTCATCATGAACACTCGACCCTGAGTCCTAGATCTTTGCTCAACCTTCGGCCGGTTGCATTCTCTAGCCATGTGTCCAGGTTGTTGGCAATTATAACAAATCGTTTGCCCCAAGCAAGTTTTGCCAGGGTGATAACCCTTGCATTGGGCGCACATCGTTCCCACTGGAGGTTTCTGATCATCACGACCCCCAGGTTGGTAGGGCTTCTTGCCACTGTCCTCAGGCGAGAACCCTTGCCCCTTCCGCTTCTGGGAAGCATTACCCTTACTAGGTTCATTGCGGTGGCTCGTATCTCTGGCAGGATACAATTCTCTCAAGTTATTCTCTGTAATCCTGCACTGTTCAACCGCCTTGTTGAACTTGGTAAATTGGTGAGTAGCTAGGCGTTTCCTCAACTCTCGCCTCAGACCGCGAATGAGCATATCAGAACTCCATTCTTCATCATCCTTGAACCGGAGGTAAGAAGAGTACCGAGCCAACCGAACAAAACGGGACAAGTAATCATCGAAGTTCTCTGTATCCCCTTGTCTGATATTCAGAAACTCCGTCTCCTTCTCGAGTCTCACTGATTTGGGAAAATACTTCTCGTTGAACTCTTGTTGAAACAGTTCCCAAGTCAATGGCATTTCCTTGCTTTTCAATGTTAGGGCGATATTCCGCCACCAACGATCTGCATCCCCTTCGAGCTTATAAACGGCCAGTCGTGGCTTCACCTCATCCGGGCAACCAAGAACCTCAAATATTTTCTCCAGCCTGTTCATCCAATCTTCGGCTGCTTGAGGGTCAAACCTTCCTTTGAACGCCGGAGGCAGATGCTTGCAGAATCTGGTGACCCAAAACTGAAGGTCTCTGTCCTCTCTAAGCGGCATCCCATATGATTCTTGATTTGGAATAGCATGAGGTGGGGATTCTAGTGGTCTTGCCGATCCTTCTGCAGTGTCCTCATGTCGAGTTTCTTCTTGAGTTTCCTCCGGAGTGGACTGAACTGGACCTTCCTTGTTCTTCACTTTCTCTGCTCTGAGCTCTTCTCTCAGCTCAGTTATCATATCTCTTTGATCCCGGATTAGACCCATCAGCTCTTGCATAGGATCTGGTGGATTATCATTGACGACCTCCACCTCTGGGTCTACACGCGGAATATTGGGGCGTCCTCTAGTTTTCTTCATTCTACAAACAACTTGCCCCATTAATTTAGCAGAGATAGTATGCACATATAGTCACAAAACTCATATATATATCCATGTCAATAAAACATACATGTGCATACACAACAATCATTCACAGATAATCTTCTATCCCTACTACTATCTAAGGGATCTATCCTAGCAACCTCTACCCTTGCCAGGAACTACAGCTCTGATACCAAAATGTAACCCCCTGACTTTAAACACGTAATTATAATTCGATATTCGATAATTAAATTAGATTAGAGACCTTTGAATAGCTTAAACACATTTCAATCTCCTACTTTGTAGTAGGGTTTTCACAAAAACATTCAAAATCTCTTCCTATTCTTGGTCTCCATTTCAAAATTCGAATATAATTACCTGTGCAGTTTATCTACATTCACGTATGACAGAGTGTATTACCAAATCCCTGGCAACTCCCGGATTCTATACATATATAACCTGAGGGTTAAAATATCCACTAGGGGATTACATATCCAAAATCGAATACATAATTCATTTTTCAGCATATACAGTAATCCCGAGTTCAAAACGAATAACCAACATCTCCAAAACAGATATACCCCCAAGGGTCCTAATGGCTTCGGGTCGGCCTCTTCTCCTTTGAGCCACACGCCCTGTCTGAAAGATTAGTCATAGGAAAGAATGAGATTCGAGAGAATCTCAGTAGTAACAAACCACTCATACAATGTATAAATACCAAGCATGTACAGAAATCATAACCAGCAACAACAGCAGCAACAATCTCAATGATACATGGTTTTCACCACAAACGACAGCACTCACGGCTGTATACACAATACGACAGCTCTCGCTGTAATCTTCATCACGACAGCTTACGCTGTAATCACAATAACGACAGCTTACGCTGTAAACGACAGCTTGCGCTGTAAACGACAGCTTGCGCTGTAAACGACAGCTATCACCAGCTGTAACCGCAGCAGCATCACAACCATCACAGAACCATGATAACACACACATACAAAGCATTACACACAGTATAAGAGAGAGAGAGTCACTACCTTGTCCTTTCCTGACGTCCTTCGGCGCAGTTGGCTCTCGAGGGCGGCAAATATCGAATCCTACAATTCCAAATGCACCATTTAGACACTTCATAGTGTTACTTGGGGTTATATGAGTCTATAATGAAAATTTACAAAACTACCCCCGGGGACCCGGCCCGGGCCCGCCGTACCCGGTCCAGTTGCACTTTTCCCGAAATTCTAATCTGGGCATCCTAACATATTTCCGCCCAAGGAATCCATTTCCGGATTCAGAATTATCAAATTCAATGTAAAATTACAAATTTACCCTTGGCAGCCCCACTTTAAGGGTTTTAGGGGCGTTTTCGTAATTATGCTTTCTCGGCCTTTTCCGAAAAAGTGACCAACTGTAACCCCACCTAATTTTCGCCCCTGAACTCAATGGAACCATCAAATCATTGAAAATCCAACTCTAAGACCCATTTAGACCCCTGACCGAAATATATGAGCTCTTCGGAGAAAATCGGGGTTTTACGATTTCGGCTCCGTAAACACGTTCCTTTCTACTCCTAACCACTTTATTGACTATTTCATTAAGTTACAACTACCATTTAGTATCAATTTGGGTAGCATAACCCCTAGAAAAACCCATTTCCAAGAATTAAAACCAATGGCAATCCGGCGAAATTTCACCGATTAAATTGCCCACAGCAGCCAGAATAGTCAATATACAAGAGTTTGGAAGTTACCTCAAGCTCCCAATAGATTTTCCTTGACTTGAATGAAAACCCTAGGTGTTTTAACACCAAAAGAGGAGCTTCCGAACCTTAAAGAACATAAAGGAGTAGCTTAGGATCGGAGTTATACGTGTTACGAGCTAGATCGTCGGAGAAATCGGCTTACCTTGCGAGATTTCTCCTCTTTCTCTCTCTAAGAGCTCTCAACTTTCTCTCACTAGTGCAGCTGGTTCATCACGACAGAAATGAGCTGAAGAAGATGAGAATATATCTAATTCCATGCTGATGTCATCTTTTAGTGAGATGATGTCATAATTCCCATTTTCGGATTTTCTGGCAGATTTTCTGCCCAAACTTTGAAAAATCATAACTAATTCTAGAAAAATCGAAATGAGGTGATCCCAAAGCCAAATGAAAGGTATTTAAGTCCTATTTATAGGAAAAATATGAGCCATTACCAGAAATCACCACAAAATTCCAGAATTACACAAATTTCATCATTGCCCCAAAACAGAGTCCATTTTCGACCTCAAACTTTGGACAGTAATATCTCCCATTTCCCAAAACGAAATGGCACAAATTATATGTCCATTTTGAAGCTTGGGATGTGAAATTTAAGACTGGAAAGTTTCATAATTTTCTGACTTCATTTGCCTAGTCAAAACATCCACACGAGAAGACTGCCCAGAATAGAGTTTCACTGGACAGAATTTCAGATTTTGCATCTCAACTTCCAATGGTTCCATTTTCATACCAAACATCATTCCCACATAAATTTTCACAAGGAAGCCATTGGAATCATTAAATAATCCAAATTATGATCACACATTCTCCAAAAGTGTTTATTCAACAATAATTACATATACTTTTGAAGTCATTAGCCCTTAATCACTTTTTGGGATATTACAAGAGCCAATAGGCTTATGACATGTGGCAAACTTATATGAGGTTAGTGGTTGAGGAGAAAAGTCAAATGGGATATAATATTTTATTTTTTCTCTCTCTTTCCTCCTATCTTTTCGCTGGACAACATGGAGGGAGTATCATTATTGTTCTCTTCTCCTTCACTTCATCTCTCTCTCTTCTCTCTCTTGTGCAGCATTGTTGGCCAAGAAAGAGAAAGTGAAAGCTTGCATTTAAGGTATGATCTTGACCTCTATTGCCAAAACTTCCTTCTATAAAGTTGTTCCTTGGAGTGAGAGCTTCAATTTGATGGTTGTAGTTTCTCCATTGGTGGTGATTTGAGGAATCACGAAAATCTACAAGTTGGAGAATCATGAAGTGCCTTTGGGAAAGTTGTTGAGGAAAGTGAAAACTTCAATTTCATATAAATTTTGTAGCCATTGGTTGGGCCTTGAATTTCTGGAATTTTAGCCCTAATTTTCATGATTTAGGGTTATAGGGGAGTATGGTATGTTGTTGTCATGGAATTGGTGCCTTGTTTAGTGTTTTGAATTGATAGAATTGCATTGAAGCTTAAAAGTGAAGTTTAGCCCCTTTTGTGTTGGTTTTGTGCTTTGGTCAAAATAAGGCATGTTGATAGGTTGTGATTTTGGTCATTTTGGGGTTACCATTATGTTCCTTGTGAAAATTTATGTGGGAATAGGCTTGAATGTTAATTTTGGAGTCATGGGACACTTTGGTAGAATATTGAAAAATCTGTCCCTTGGAACTCTGTTCTGGGCAGTTTATTTGTGTGGACGTTTTGAATGACCAAATGATTTCACAAAATTGTTAAACATTCCATTCTTTAATTTCACATCCCAATCTTTAAAATGGACATATATTTTGTGTCATTTCATTTAGTATTCTGGGAGATATGCTTTGCCAAAATTTGGGATCAAAATTGAACTCTGTTTTGGGGCAGTATGGAGTTTTGTGTAATTCTCGAATTTTTTGGTGATTTCCAGTAATGGTACATATTTTTTCCTATAAATAGGACTTAAGTACCTTTCATTTGGCTTTGGAATCACCTCGTTTCGATTTTTCTAGAATTAGTTATGAATTTTGGAAGTTCAGCCAAGAATCAGGGAATTTCTTGGCCGCGACCCATGGATGGCTGGCCGCGGCTAGTGACCTTCTGACCATATTTTGGTCGCAACCCAAGGAAGGGCTGGCCACGGCCAACCCCTGTGTTTCAGCACTTTGAGTTTTCAAAAGGAGATCTCTAACCTATTGTTTCCCAACCTTTTAGGGCTTTTATTAGAGGCTTTTATGGCCTCTTAAGGGTCAATTATAATAACCAAATTTAAGTGTTATGAAAATGATAATTTGGAAAAGAGAATGATCCTATGTCCTTGATTTGGTTATAGGGTTGGGTATTTGCCCTGATCATGGTTTGATATCCACTCGGATCCTGAGTAGCCGATACTGGAGCATACGTGGAAAGAAAAAGTATAGGGAACTTACCTCTCCTGCATGTATTGATATTTGTGTTTGTGTATTGATGCATGTTATTGCTTTGCTTGATTATGTGAAACATATATGAATGATTGAAGCTTTGTTTCTATTTATGCTATGGCCATGAGTATGTTGTTGAAACATTGAGTATGCGGATATATCAATATGTGAGCACGAGTTATTGTGATGTAAGCATGTCATGCATTAAACACTTATCTTGCATGCATATTGGTATCTGTTTCCTACTGGGATTCTCTAGAATCTCACCGTCCCCTACCAATATTTTAGACAGGACAAGTGGCTCGAGGAAGGAGCAAGCGACTAGGAGCGGCGAGAATCCCTTATAGGCATTTGGATTTGGTAGTTGGTTATCGTTATATGCTGGGATAATTGTATATGTTCGGATGATAGATTAGAATGTATAATTGGATATTGGATGTATATGTGCTTGGATGTCTATTGGGTTATTTGGTTATGTATTGGAGATGGATTTGTGTGATCCCCGTTGAGGAATTGTAATGGGCAATTGTGCCCTATGTATCTTTAGTGAAGGTATGAATTCGGATTTGCAGTTATTATTATAGTGCACTCTAATATTTATATAAATGTGATTGATCTTCAAGAAGTAATTGTATTCGAAATATGAATGTGAGACCAGGTTAAAGTGTTTGTGAAATGTATTTGTGAAAATCCTATCTTAAGGATGGGAATGTAAATGAATTTTGATTATTATTGGTCTCTATTTCATTTTTAATCACGTGTTTCAGATATAATTACAGAGGGGGTTACACGCAGTGGCGCGATATCACAAACATCATGCTCAAGTTGTCATGGAGTTACTTGTTCCCAAACGAGCAGCATCCACAGGTTCCCCTATCCCTCGGTTCGTCGTCCAGCCTCCACCTCCTACTCCTGCTAATGAAGATGGTGCTGTTAACTCTGCCAACACCCCGATATAGCTGTACCTGAGGGAGGACCAGATGATCAGCCTCTTGGTACTTAGTTTAGGACATATATATTTTTTCTTTTTGAAACATTTGTAAATAAACCTAGATATTTTATTTTCAGAACTTAAATTCTAATTGCGTTTATCATAGTTATATTTATATTTTTAGAGCCTTGTTAAATTTGTGTTGCATTTACGACAGTCTTATTTATATTTCTAAAACTAACCACAAAAAAATAATAATCATATATATTTGTAGTGGTTTTATTATAAAACCGCTGCAAATATTTTTAAAAAATTTGAACCATATTTTTAGCAGTTAATGTTAAACACCGCTATAAAGTCGGTTTTTAGTTTGTAGCGGTTGTGTCTAAACTGCTACAAATGTAATGAACCGAGGGAGGGAATTTCAAAATTCAAATGTTGAATATTTGTAGCGGTTACAGTAATAACCATTACAAATATTCAACCTTTGAATTTTGAATTTTCCCCCACTTTGTTCTAACTTTGTATCAGTTTACGCAATAACCGCTACAAATTGAAAATAAATTTTTGTTTTAAAATTGTCCAATGGTCATTAAAATATTTGAAATTTGAAATTCTTATACCACCTGAAATTTGTAGCGGTTAAGAATTTATAACAGCTACAAATATATATTAGTAATGGTCTTGTTATAGAACCGCTACAAGGTTAAAATAAATTCTTCAATTTGATTCCAACAGCTTGAAAATTGGTAGTAGTTACTGTAGTGATTTTACTCATATAACCGCTACAAATTTGTAATACGGTAGTGGTTACTATAGCGGTTTCTAAACTGCTACAAAATATTAAACGTTGGAAAATCAGAATATAAGCTTCCAGGCATTCGAAATTCTCTATTTACTTATCTTCTTCACTATACTTTCTTCTTCACTATACTTTCATTCACTCACGCCAATTGTAACGGCAAAATTGTCAATCCGTGTCAAAGATGCAAGTTCAAGATGTGGCATGCACAACATGTTGTTAAAGAACATTTGCTTTTGAAGCCTTTCCTGGAAGACTATACATTCTGGGCATTTCATGGTGAGAAGGCCAGTATAAGATATGATGATGCTCTTCCTCGAAGTTCACAAGCAAGAGTTCAGGCAGATGAAGATGATCATGTTAATGATGCTGTGCGTGATGCATTTAGTGTTCATGATGACAACTTTAATGAAGAAGTGCAGGGCTCAGAGCCGATGTTCATGCGGAATGAAGACGCTTAGGATTTTTTCAGCATGATGGATGAAGCAAATCGTACTTTCTATCAAGGTTGTCGAAAATACTCTAAATTATCTTTCTTGATCAAATTGTATCATATCAAGTGTTTGTGTGGAACCACAGATAAGGGAAAGTCGATGTTGTTGGAATTATTACAATATGCATTCCATGATGTGGAGATTCCCACAACGTTCTACGAGGCCAAGAAGATTATTAACAGATTGGGCTTGAACTACCAAAAAATTGATGCATACCCTAACGATTGTATGTTGTATCGGGGAGAGGATGACAGTAGGGAGACTTGTAAGCGATGTCACACATCGAGGTACAAGACAATTCGGAAGAAAAAAAAGTAAAAGAAGAAACCTGTAAAGATTCTTAGATACTTCCCTTTAAAGCTGCGCTTATAAAGATTGTTTATGTCGTCTAAAACAGCGGAGCATATGAGGTGGCATAAGGTTGATAAGAATGAAGATGGTAAATTATGACATCCTCAAGATGCAGACACCTGAAAAATGTTTGACAAAGACTTTCCATCTTTCGCTGCTGACCCCTGAAATGTTAGACTTACTTTGGCAACAGACGGTTTCAATCCATTTGGGAATCTTAGTACAAGTTACAGTATTTGGCCTATAGTCTTAGTTCCCTACAATTTACCCCCTGGATGTGTATAAAACAAAGCTCTTTCATTTTATCTATGATCATTCCAAGAAAAATGGCACCGGGTAATGACATCGATGTGTATCTCCAACCGCTTATTTCGGAATTGCTTGACTTATGGAATGTCGGCATCGAACATATCAAGGTGGAATGTGTATATTGGGTCGACTTCCCTAGCTTGCAATTTTGACTCTGATGCAATGCGCCTTCCCACAGTCGGAATGGTGCTTTATGGGGCATCAGAGATTTCTCGATGGAAGGCATAAGTTTAGATTGCAACGGAATAGCTTTAATGGGAAACCAAAAACAAGAGATCTACCTCAGACTTTATCTGATGCAGACATCTTATAGCAGCTTGAGGATGTTGAATTTGAGTTCAAAAAAAGCGACGATGTAGCACAAGCAGGCCGAAAGAGGGGCAAGACTTATGCGCCTCAACAATGGAGGAAGATAAGCATTTTCTTCACTCTTCCATATTGGAATTCTAATTTACTTCACCACAGTCTTGATGTCATGCACATTGAAAAAAATATATGCGACAATGTGCTATATACGCTACTTAACGAACCAGGTAAGTCAAAAGATCATCTTCAAGCAATGAAAGATTTACGTGCCATAGGAGTTCGTGAAGACGCGTGGCCAGATGAGCATGACAAATTTAAGCCCGCAAAGTTCACCCTCACAAAATCAAACAAGGAAGTCTTCCTCGCGATGTTGAAGAAAATAAAAGTTCCAAATGGGCATTCAAGCAACATTTCACGATGTATTGACATGCAGGCTCGAAAGGTTGTTGGCCTGAAGAGTCAACTCACATGTGCTTATGCAACAGTTACTTCCGCTAGCTATAAAGAATACACTTCCTCCCTATGTGTCAATCGTTTTGGTGGAGCTTTGTTCTTTCTTTCAGAAGTTGTGTTCTAAGGTCTTGATCATTGAGGAGCTCGACCAGTTGCAGTCCAAAATTATTCTTACACTTTCTCATTTGGAGATGCTCTTTCCTCCATCCTATTTCATTGTGATTGTTCACCTTACAGTCCACCTTATTCATGAAACAAAGCTCGCTGGCCCAGTTTAATATCGATGGATGTATCATATTGAGAGGTACTCATTATATATATACACATATATGTTATTAATAGTTCTTATATTTGTTAGTCACCTTTTTGAGCATTTTGGTATCATTTTACCCTTCTTCAAGTTGCAGGTTTCTTAGGAAAATGAAATCTTACTTAAGGAATAAGGCTTGGCCAAAAGGTTCTATAGCTGAAGGTTATATAAAGGATGAGGTCATGTATTTTTATTCAAGGTACTTTGATTACATTGAGACCGCCTTCAACCGGTTGCCTCGTGTAGACAATTGTCCTGAACCTGCACGAACATCAGGAGAATTTATCCCTCATGTTGCTAAACCAATTGGAGAAACTGAGAACTTCAAACTGACAATAACTGAGAGGTTGCAAGCACATAGACATATCTTAATTAATTGCACTCAAGTTGAACCTTTCATACAGTAAAAATTGTACACTCACATGGTATTCTATATCTTTCCTAATATTTTTCACTTTCATTTCACTATCGCATTCCCATGATTAATTACAGGAAATTCAGAAGTCATGTTAAGCGTCAATTCATGATCCATACACAAAAATCATCTAAAGTTGACAAAAAGGTCCATAGAGAATTCCTAAGCTGGTTTGCAGGCAGAATACTAAATGATCACAACCCACACTTACTAGATTTCAGAGCTCTTGCAATCAGCCCTCTTGACCATGTAAAAAGGTTTACATCTTACAATGTCAATGGTTTGAAGTTTTGCACTGTTTTACGAGATCAAGGATTGCAAACTCAAAATTCAAGTGTTTATAGCACCTTTGGGACAAGGAGTTATGCGAGGAGTAGTAACGTCAACATGCAATTCGAAGGCGTCCCTTACTATAAAAAGCTTCTTGATGTCGTGGAACTTAATTACCAAGGTCATTTCACTGTTACGCTATTCAAGTGTTTGTGGGCAAATACCACTACTTCCTAGGGGACTCACAACTGACGACTTAGGCATCACATCGATAAATTTCTCACTACCAACTCACACTGGTCATTCTCAAGATGATGAGCCGTATATTCTTGCTTCAAAGGCACACTAGGTTTATTATGTTGAGGACGAGAGACATAGGGATTGGTACATGGTTGTTCATTTAAAGCCTCGAGACCTTTATGACATAGGTGATGGTGATAACATTGCCTACAAGAGTGAGCCGTTTTAGTCAGCCAATTTCAAAAACTTCTTCCCTGAAAGCGATCACAATTTACCTATAGTTTGGTGCGTTTTTTAAATTCATATCATTTTAATTAAATGTTTTTAACAAAAAAAATATCGCTAACAATTTTTCTATACAATTTCTGTAGGGATGGCACAGATGACTGATCAAAAAAATTATGTTTTCATTTTAAAACAAATTATGTTTTTGTTTTTTTTTAAAAAACTGTTTTTTAAAAAAATTTAAAAAATATTTGTATCGGTTATAAAACCATTACAAATAACAACAATAACCACTATAACACTAAAACCGCTACAAAACCATGACACTAACCGTTATAAGTTCCACGCAGATCCCTATAAATACCCCCACCATATCTCATTTTAAACACTCCCCCTTTACTTTCCATCTTACCTCTCTTTCATCTTCTCTCATTTTCACTTTTTTTTCTATGAGCCGAGGAGTTTAACAAGGTGATCAAATATGGTAATAAATTTTTAAATTATTTATTTCAATACTTTTTTCTTTCGCATAATATTTATTCTCACTATTTTTTTCCAAATATTTATTTACATAATCATAATCACATTATAACAAATAACATAATAGTTTCTTATTACCTATATATCCCCAATAATATTATCAATACAATTTTCAAACTTATCTAATTTAATTAAATCATTCATTTAAAATAATAAAATATTTAATTTAATATTAAAAAAAACGGAAACAAATAATTTTAAATTTTTCTAACTCTACAATATACTTTTTAAAAGATAGACTAAATTTATGGCGCAAAATTTGAATTTCTATTAAAATTAGTAGTGGTTATGTAACCGTTACTAATATTTCCTGCCCTTTTTAAATTCACCTTAGTAACGGTTTTATAACTGCTACAAATATCATGATAAATTTTCTTTTTTATTTTTCGCCATCCAATATTCATGGTTTTGTCATTTGTAGCGGTTATATAACCGCTATAAATTACCAATAATATGTTCATCAGATTGAGAAAGTTGTAGCGGTGCTAATTAATCGCTACAAATATAGTAGCGTTTTTTTCGCTTGAGTAGCGGTTAAAAATAACCGCTAGACATATACTTGCAACAGTGGATTTAGTAGAACCGTTATTAATTATGTTTGTAACGGTTAAAACCATTACTAAACCATAGATTTTTTGTAGTGACCTGGAATCTTGAGCTTTTTTTAATCGTACGGATCTTAGCAACCTATTTATCCGGATGAAGGCTTAGCAACCAAGATACTTCTTTCCGTAAATCTTTTTTAGTTTTTAATAAGGTGGAAATTGAACCTCAACCATTTCACTTAGTTATTTAGTTGGGCAACAATAAAACCAAGAAGGGCTGACTTGCTTTTCACAGTACACTTCATTTGAAAATTACGTAGGGATACTAGTTGGCAAGTGCACCGTAAGATTCTTTGAAAAAAAATCTAGTGTTAATATTTAATAAAATCCTTCGTAGGCCATGTGACATGACCGTGTCAGAATAAATTAATACAAGAACCCAATCCTTGGAGAATTCAACAATAATGACTACAGAAATTTATGGAATTTTAAGATTGGAAAAAAGTTAGATTGAGTAAAATTATGAGTGTTTGGATTAACGATTGGATAAGTAACTTAAAGTAACTTATATAAAAGTTAGGATGTTTGGTTTGACTTTTGTATAAATGATTTTTATATTAATTAAGAGAAAAAAATTGAAAAAATTATGAAAAATGAAAAAATGAAGGAATAATTGTGAAAAAATTCATCATAAGCAACTTAATTGCCAATGAGGCCTAGGAAGATATCTACACACGGAGGAATTTTTTCACAATTTTCTCAAAAATTAACTTTGAAAATTTGATAATGGTACAATTTTAATAAAATTATATCAAACAACTAAATAATAAATCTAAACTAATTAAAATTATAAAATCATAAAACAACTAAATAATAAATCTAAACTGATTAAAATTAATTATTAATTATTTTCTACATTTCTACAGTCATATATTAACAAAACTTAAAACTTGTTTAAACTCTTATCTCAAAGTATTCTCTAATTAACAGAAGATTACTATCTAAAGAAAGAGAAAATTATTTAGAACATTTTTCATAATAAAAGTTTTGTGATTAGAAGTGATTTTGAGTACCTCATTGATCCCCAAAAATATGAAAATACTCCTATCAATATTTTTTTATACACATACAGGCACATAAGCTCCAATAAGCTTCATTTTGAGGCTTATGACTTTTTCCAACTTATGACTTACTTCACCTTAAATCCAATCGTTGAAACAAACACCCAGTTTTTATCAAAATACTATTCAAATCCAATTGAGCATTGTTTAAGTCCAATCTACCCTCTCAAACGCTCAAACAAACACGCACTAGGTAGCTTGTAAGATTTGGAGAGATAAAAGTATAGAGCATTTACAAGAGAGATAAAAGCAAAAATAAAATATCAGAGACACCCAGTTGGAGTGTGTAGATCTCTTCAAAATGGAATGTGGGCACATGCTACAGGAGCAAGCTCTGTTGTTGTCTGCGTGTTAGATTTTTTGTAACTATGAAGCTCATGATTGATTGTGATCACGAAATCATACGCCAAAAGAACAAGGTGGTTTAGGCTTCTGTTTCTTGGACCCAAATCAGAGATGTTGATCTCTAAATCCTATCGACACTTAAGTTTTAGATTTGACCATTTCGTTCTCAAACTGTTTATGATTGTGAGTCTCTTGCTTTAATGTCAAAAATTTCCGTCATACTGAAGCATAAAATATTAAATTTCTGTCAAAAAGTATAAAATATTAAATTAATAATAATTAGGTGGTAAAATAATTTTATAAAATTTATTATCGAATTTCTAAAAAGTTGTAAATATAATTCAGATAAATAAAAATCTGGCAGTTGCATCATTTGAAATTTATATATTTTATTTGATATTTGTAAGTGAACCTCTGAAATTTACAATTGTTAAAATAAAATTTTATAATTTATTTTTAAAAAAATTATTGGACACTCAATTGCCATTCAATTTTCTATTTTAGAAAATAATTGTCATTCATCCAATTATTTATTTTGTAAATTTCCTCTACAAATAGAAGATTTAGATCATCTGGTAAGTGAAGAGCATGGATGATGCTAGAGTTACGGTTGGTGCTACCTAGTGCTGGGAAAACGGGCCGGCCCGGCCCTGCAGGGCCGGCCCGTGACGGGCTCGGGCCTAAACGGGCCGGCCCGTTTAGGCCCGAGTTCAAATTCGTACACATTTAGGGCGGCCCGGCCCGTTTAAGATAAGCCCGCGGGCTTTTTGGCCCGTTTACGTTTTTCCTTTTTTTTTTTTTTGCCATTCTTTTTTTATTTCTTATTCTCATAAAGACTAAAATACCTAATCTAAAACATAAATATCATCAACACTAATTTAAAACATAAATATTATATAAGTTTAATAGAATATAAACACTAAAACTTAAGTCCAAACCATAATTAATGTTCATAACCAATTAAATAAGTTCACAGCCACAATCAAACAAGCCTACAAGCTTCAAATATCAGTAATAATATAACACTTGATTTGGATTTTAGCGTATACATGTAAAAAAAGAAAAAAGAAAATCAAAGAAGAGAAGCTTCAAATGAGGTCTGAGTCAGTGTGAGAGTATTTCTGATATGAGGGTTAGGTTAGGTTAACTTTACCCTCTGATCAATGCTTGCTACCCATTGCCTTGTGCACATTTATTAAAAAAAGAAAAAGAAAAAAGTTAAACGGGCCTAAAAGGGCCGGCCCTACAGGGCTACAGGGCCGGCCCTACAGGGCTTGCGGCCCTACAGGGCCGGCCCTTTTAGGCCCGCTTCTATTTTTAGCCTCTAAATCATAGGCCCGGCCCTTGACGGGCTCGGGCCTAAACGGGCCGGCCCGACGGGCTCGGCCCGAATTCCCGGCTCTAGTGCTACCCACATTTTGGCGGGCTAAAAAAACACTAGCCCGAGCCCAACAAGATGGGTATTTTTAATTTAAAACTCAAAGATAAATGGAAAATGTTGGCCTTAATACTAGTATATCAAAATTATTGATTAAGATCCCACAATATATATTAGAAATTGATGTTAGCAAAAACATTATACTTACTGTAACATCCTAAATTTTATATTTACCAAAAATATAATGTAATTAATTGAGAAATTCAATAAAATGGTGAATATTCATGAAATTCGGATCTTATGAATTTTGAAATATTCATATTCATAAGGAGATGGGCAAATTAATTCAAGAAAGGAATTAAATTACAAAGGTGATCGCAAAATTATAACTTTGCCAATTTAGCCCAAGATTAATTATTTTCTAATTAATTGAAGTTAATTTCAATTAATCAAGGAAAATAAAGGAAAATGTATAATTGGATTATTCTTGATGGAATAAATCAAGAATTGTGAAATTAGGGAGAATTATACATAATTCATTTATATGAATTATGGAATTGTTGAAATCACTTTTCCCTTTCCCTTCTCCTCCCTCATTTCAGCCAACACATAAAATTAAGGGGAATAAAATAATTTCATGAGCACATGTCCAAAATACTACAAGAAAAGAATAATGATGACAATGGTAAGGTGGGTATGACATGAAGTATGGACATGATGATCATGGTAGGGTGATGGTAAGGGAGCAAGTAAGTTAAATTATGAGGAAGTATGGCATAAAGTGAAGAGGTGTAGTGGAAGCATGGAGGGAGGCATGGTGGAAGACATGTGTTACCATCTCAACCTTTGATGAAATCATTGGCTAGAAGGAAAGAAGAGGAATTTAATAAGACACATTCTCCTACCTAGTCATGCAACATTTAGTCCAACACTAGAGAGAGAGAGAGAGAGAGAGAGAGAGAGAGAGAGAGACCTTGAGAGCTTTAGGGCCTGTTTGGTTTAAAGGGAGAGGATGGAATGGGAGGGGCTCATTATCCATCCCCTCCAAAACCCCCCAATTTGGGGGGAACAAAAATAAGGGGATTGGAGGGATTGGGAGCCCCTACTTTGGAGCCCCTCTCTCTAATTTTTCAAACCAAACAAGGGGAGGGGCTCATTTTTCATCCCCTCCCATCCAACCAAACAGACCCTTAGAGAGAAGGAAGAAGAAATCTAAGGTAAGAAGTGATTTCTCACTAGTGGAAAAATCACTTTTAAGACCGGTTGAAAATAATATTTTAGACCAGTTTTGATATAGCCGGTCTTAAAAGTCTTCTATTTTTTAGACCGGTTAACGAAACCAATCTTAAAAATCACTTTTTTAGAACGATTGCTTGAAGACCAGGTTTAAAAAGTCCAGATTTGTTAGACTGATTGTTTAAAAATCAGTCTAAAAACTTTATTTTCAAGACTTTTAAGACTGGTTGTTAAAGTAACTGGTCGGTTATTTTAACAACTGGTCTTAAAAGTGATATTTAAAAAAAAAATAAAGCCTTTTTTTGTGGTCAAACGTACAGATGAGTAGGAGAGATTACAATGAAAAATCGATTGCGGATACTTCCAAGCAAATTACCACCATCATATTTCAAAAAACTCCTTCTCTATGAATCCCGCTACTAAAATTTCTAAAAACCTGAATTCCTGTATTGTTCACTAAGAACATCAAACAACAGAGAAAGATAATGAACATCTATTGTAACAAAATTCAGGCACACCCATAAGTTTAACTTTGTGTTCATATTCAGTTTCTTAGTTTAAACTATGAAACTATTTTGGCACAACCATAAGGAAGAAGAAAACCAGAGACGAAATTTAAAAAAGCAAACAGAGGAATTGTTTTAAGCGAAGCGCTTCACTCTGCACCTTCTTCTTCCTCTTTCATCTATCGCCACCTTACACTAGATAAATCAAAAATTAGTTTACAAATTAATTAAGCGTTTAAAAGGAAAGTTTATTCAAACCTCATAACATCAGTTGCATCTTCTTCATACATCTCTGGGTCAAAGCAAAGGAGCATAGTAGCTCATGGTAGCAAAGAAGTAAGGCTGTCAAGGTAGGTTGCGATGAAGGATGGATGTCACGGGGAAAGAGAAAAGTCGCGAAGAAGGAGATCAAAGCAAGCGAGGTTGTGGAGGCGACAAACTCATTCAGTGCAAGGGTGAGAGCACCATAACAACAAACATGAGAATGAGATCGAGCGAAGATGACTGAGCTCACAGAGTAGTCGCACCAAAAAGAGAGGTTTCAGATTTAAAGAGTGAAATTTAGGCGCGACAAAAAGGAGATTAAAAAATTTAGGGTCGATTTTTTAGATCAGGTATATATAAAACCGGTCTTAAAAGGATGGGGAAAAAAGTAATTTTTAAATTTTTCATATTTAAGACCGGTTTTTATTAAAACCGGTCATAAATATCAAACATTTAAGACCGGTTATTATTAATAACTGGTCTTAAAAGTTTAAAATTTTTTATTTTTTTAAATATTTTGATATTTTTAGACCGGTTTTATTTATAACCGGTCTAAATAATTTTTTTAAGACCAGTTTTTTTTAGAACCGGTTTCAGAAGTTCTATATAATTACAAAACTGCCACCGGTCAAATTTTTTAGATCTTATCCGCTATAACCGGTCTAAATATGGAGGTCTAAAAAGAAATTTTGTACTAGTGTCTCGAGCTTTTCTTGTGATTTTTGTCATGATATCCCTCTCTAAACCTTGATTCTTCATGCATCCATGATCTTGAAGACATCATTCTTAGCTCAAGAAGATAGAGAGGAGATGCCTAGAGAGAGAGGATTCAAGATCTCAAAAGGTAACCTCACAAACCTTATATCTAAATTAGTATGGTGTTGTTGTTGAGATTTGTGTTTGGTTTTGGTGATTTTTGTCAAGTTTGTAAATTTGGAAAGTCCTAATCTTAAGGGGTTATGCTACCCAAGTTTCTTTGAATCATGGTTAAGAAGTGTTTAAATGAGTTAATAAAGGATTAGAAGTAGAAAAGTACAAGTTTTAGAAACTAAAACACAAAACTACATTTTTTCATTTTCTTTGAATATTTTGGCCAGTACTATTTTAGGGGGTAGGAGCTGGAATTTTATGAAATAAATGGTTCCATTGGATTCAGTGGACAAAAATAGGCGGGGTTACAGTTGGTCACTTTTTCAGTAGAGGCCAAAAAAACATAATTACAAAAACGCCACTGAAACTCTAAATAAGGGCTGTTAATGGTATTTTCATAATTTGACAGTGAATTTGGTGATTTCAAGCCCGGAAATGGATTCCTTTGGTGAAAATATGTCAGAATAGCTTTAGTCAAAATTTTAGGAAAACGTGCCAGCGGGGTCAGGTCGGGGTCCAGGGGCATTTTGGTAAAATTTCACCACATACTAATATAACCATCAGAAACACTATGGAAGTGTCTAAACTGTACATTTGACATTCTAGGTCCGAGTAGAAAGCCTGAGGGATTGGCACACAAATCGAGGCATGTTATTCGAAGATCGGGGAGGGCGATTAAGGTAGGGAACTTACCTCTCTCGCATGTATTTGATATTTGTGCTGGTGTATTGATGCATGTTATTGCTTTACTTGATTTGTGAAACATATATGAATAATTGAAGCTCTGTTTCCATTTATGCTATGGCCATATGTACGCTGTTTGAAACATTGAGCACGCAGATATGTCATTGTGTAAGCATGAGTTATGTAATGCAAGCAAATCATGTATTAAGCACTTATCTTGCATGCATATTGGTATTGCTTTCCTACTGACAATTTGGACAGGAGAAGACAAAACGTATGCTGAGAACAAAGAAGAGAACTGTACGAGGGGATTGCAGTGGTGGAACGAAGACGGGAAGATGTCTCTATTTTACAGGGATGGGTTTACACACCCACGTAGCGCTGTGAGACTACGTTAATTGTAATTATCAAGAACGAACCCCTATGGGGAATTTCCGTAATCGTGCACATAATATCAGTGTCTTTATGCTATTCCTGTGTTGCCTACTGAACTGTGTATCGTTTTCTGTAAATACTCTGAAATAGGTGAAAATAAGATGAGGGTGTGACACTTACTTTTAATATTTTAAATTTTTTACCATCTTTAATTTACACACAAACAAACTCTTCATTTAATAAAAAAACTTTTTATTTTTTTATTCTTTGCATTAAGCCTTCTTATATACATTATTTCTTATTTATTTGTATCCTGATTAGTAATTATTCTTTGTGATCTTTCTTCTATTTATTCATTTTCTTTTTTAGCCATTGTTTCCACTGTGTATTCATATTGTTCGAATATCTTTGTATTAAAAGGTAAAAATGCCCCAAAATTTTCCACCAAGGGGCATTAGGCATCATGAAGTTATCAATGGGGCAATTTTGCCCTGAAAATTTAAAAGATGGGGCAATGTTGCCCTGCCCTAACAGATCCAAATGGTTAACTATTAGTTAATCAATTATACTAAGTTAGCATGCCCATGTAGCATCCACATCACCTTTTTTTTTTTGGGATAAAAGGCTTTTTACCCTAGAAAATTTCACAAAAGAACTATAGGCATCAGGAAGTTTTTCGATGAGGGCAATAATGCCCCAGAAGGCATAGAGTTTTTTGTTGATTTTTTCTATATCTAGGACACCATCATCAAGCACCAAACGATGAAATAAATTGAAAATTCAAGAAAAATAATGAACCCATAAATTAAAACACATATATATGAGTAGAGAAACCTATAAACCATAAACTAGAAAACTCAAAAACAAAAGCAAAGCACAAATTCCTCAAGTCTATAAAAAAGAAGTGGAAATTTTAAGTTTATGAAACTAGAAGCTATAACGGAAGAAAATGGAAAACATAGAAGAGGAGAAAGTAGCTCACTGATAAACTCTTCATAAATATGTTTGGTGAAGCACACCCACATCTTCTATCCCACTAATGATAGATATGGGCATGCTTCACAGAACAAATTTATGAAGACTTTTTCAGTGAGTGGTTTTCACACCTTCTGCTTCTCGGTTTTCTTCCGTCACAACTTCAAGTTTCCTAAATCCATATTTTACATTTGCTTCTTTTGGATTTGCGGATTTTTTGTTTTGTTTTTCATTTTGAGTTTATCATTTACGGGTTTGTCTACTCATATATTTTGTTTTGATTTATGTATTCTTGATTTCTGTTGATTTTTCAGTTTAATTGATTGTTTGGTGCTTGATGGCAATGTCCCATATATAAAATAAACCAACAAAAATTTTGTGACTCTTAGGTTTGAAAAACTTCCAAGTGCCCATAACACTTCAATATAAACTTTCAAGGCAAAAATGTCCTGTAACTAAGGTGACATGGATGCCATGTGGGCATGTCACCTCAGCATAGCTGGTCAACTAACAGTTAACCGTTTGGATCTGTTTGAGCAGAGCAACATTGCCCCGTTTTTGAAACTTTCAAAACAAAATAGCCCCATTAAAAACTTTTCAGTGCCCAATACCTATTGGTGGAAACTTCTAGGGTATTTTTTCCCTTTAACCCAATATTTTATGGTTATTTTTTGCATATATTTGATGGTTTTGAACTGTAAAATATATGGGCGCTAAATGTTAATATTTTATGGTTCTTTAGTTATAACCATAAACTATTCTCAAAATATTTTACAGCTCTTTTGTAATAACTTTTAAAATAATAGTTTTATAAAATATGAAATCTAGACCATCTACTTTTTTTAAACATGAGGGTGGAGATGAGATTCTAAAAAGAAAAAGAGAAAAAGGATTATGAGAGAACCTAAACCCCTTTCTAAGTATATTGGCAACTGCATTAATCTTCAACTTCTTTAAATTGTAACACTTCTCTCTTTAAAAGTTTTATCTTCAATGGCAATAAGATCATCAATAACTTCACTACCATCTTTGAGGTGACCCAGAAGCTAAGTAATGAATGAAAGGTATAGCGTTTGGTTCAAAGATTGCAAACAATCATATATAGACACCTTTTCATTGTCATTATGATCCTTTATTCTATAAAAAAACCCCTCAAAATCTCATTCCCTCACAAACATGCTCCATAGTGTTGTGTTGCGTTGCGTTGCAATAGACATGTTATTTCCAGAGTCAGTTCCCTTCACAATGGTCTCTTTACTTCCCTTCAAGGAAGCAGCCAGAACCTCCATTCTCTCCAAACGTTGGCTTCATGCCCGGCATTCACCCGCCAACATAGACTTCAACGAATCATTCTTCGTAAATCCTAAGAGGGTACGGCTGAAGCACAAGCAGGAGTAATTAAGTTTAATGCCTTTAAATTTTTTATAATTAATATTTGACAGTTTCAATTACAAACTGCTAAATATAATAATCAATTACTTCAAGGTTCTTTACAAAAAAAGCTGTACAATGTACTATATTTTATGGTTGTCTCACAACCGTAAAATATTTCACAGTTTATCTCAACAACCGCAAAGTATTTACTTTGTGTTATCTTTGCCTTTTCATATTTTACAGTATCCTCTTTTTTGCAAAAAAAGGGGAAGAGTGCATCTGTCTAGAAATGTTTTGGTGTTTTCCAATCCCAACCATAAAATTCCTGGGATTCATAGGGGAACAGTTTCAATATGCCTTCTTAAGTAACAACTTGGGTTTAGTTTCTAAGGAGTAGACGTGGCAATTTGAAGTTAGCGGAGCCAATCTGCAATCTCCTACTTACAATGGAGCTTCCACACCACATTTCACAATAAGATCTACATCTCATCCCATTTTTATGAAAATTTGGGCTACTATTTTTCCAGTGAAAGGAAAAAAATCTTCAAACGAAAAAAATTCCTACAAACATCCTTAATTTTCAAGATCTTTGCCACCTTATGTATAGGAATTATTGATAATTTTGACAGGCATGAAAAGAAAACAAAATAACCATTCACTGTTTGAATAACTTGACATTTCAATAATATCAAATAGCTAAGAGGAAAAGTTTGAATTTAATACCATTTGGTATCCCATTGATTTGATTTTTCTAGGTAAGCAAACACTTGAAGTAGCGGTGTTTGGAGCATCACCATCATCTTCGTTGGTGTTGGATTCCATGGGCGACTTCTTCGTAAAAGGTAGGGAAGATAAAATTTGAAAATGAAATTTGACGAAGATTGATTTACAAGTCTATGTCTCAACTCACCCAGGTTAATCAAATTCATTTTTTAGACGAGAGATAAGGCATATTTGAAAAGATAAAACTGTGGGTTGTCAAATCAATGTGCTCTAGATGTTTCATTCACGATTATGTGTTTGCTAGATAAAAACAAAAGGCCGCCAACATAATATGCTTTAAAATAATGGGATATTGAAATTATGGACTACTCAAAATGTTTAAAATAGATGACTTAGATTCATTGAACGTAATCTCCAGCTAGCATAAATAAATAAAAATGTATCATGTCATTAAATTTCAAGATATGTGTAGTGAACATGTTGCCTGTGATTGTTCAAAAAATAAAAAAGTTGCTTGTGGTATAAGCAAGACAGATAAGGTTTACAGAAGTGAGATTGTGTACTTAGAAAGTTTCAATATAATGCTTTGAATTAGCATTTGGAGAATAATATCTAAAGAAAAAAGTGATTCTAGAGAATAAATTCTGAGCAGAATAGATTTTGTGGAAAAAAATAATTTTGATAAAATGAGAATGTTTGGATAATTGTTATCATGATCATTTTTCATGTGCAAATTACCAAAAAGAGCGTTATTGATGTAATAATTGCAGATAAACCAAAACAAAATTCCATTTCAAAGATATTTAACATCAAATTTCATAATAAAATAACAAAATTTAAATAATTTTATTTGCAAAATTAAAAATTATAACATTAGCCAATTTTAATAATGATAAAATAGCTCAAAAACACATGCATTAATAAATTGTATGGGTTTCAAAATCCGGACTAGACACTAAACATGTCGAGGCATTGGATCAAAGGTCTGTGGATTAGATCAGAAGTAAATCAAGAGTGAAACCAGTAATAATTAAAATAATATAATTTGTTTACATTGTATAAAAAAATTGATATTTTAATTATGAATAAAAGAATATTTCATCCTTAGATAGATGTTCAATTTCTCATGTTACAAAATTTTTATGTATATGAAATTATTTCATTTTTTTAATTTTTTCCTCTATTTTTAAAAATTTTTCTCTCTATATAGTTTATTTTTCTTTTTTTTTTTCCTTTTGTCATTTCCATTAAAATGTTAATCTTGAATTCTTCTTTTTTATTTCTTTATTCCCTTTTCACTTTTTTCTCTCTCAATGCTTGATCATAGACTACTAACTAACTTTTTCCTCTTTCCTTTACTCGAGGCACGAGCATCAGAGTTTCTAGATTAAGAACATGTTTGGTATAGCGTTAAGGGAGAGAAAACGCTCGATAGGGGAAAAAAGCCTGGTGAACTTAAAATTGATCTGTCTGGGTTCACGATCATGTATGCTGAGCTTTTTGCATTAACCCACGATAATAAAGAAGTTCACAGCTTGAGCTTTTTCGGTGCGGCACGATACAAATAAGTTATTATTAGGCATTTAATGCCCAACGAACTCCCACCAGTCTATCGATTTCTCCATAATATTTTCACACCTCTTCTTATTTTCTCACCTACGCCTCCCTCAACGTGCATGCTCTACCTGATCTGGCTGTCTGTCGTGGTTGTGGTCTTGTCGTCGGTGTTTGGTGTCGGCATGTTGGGAGGGTGCGAAGCTCATCGCCGTCTGTGACTCATTTTCCGTTGATCGATCGTCCTGCTCCAAGCCGTCCCCTGTTCGCTGGCTTGTTGCGATTTGTGGCTTGTTCGTGCAGTTTGGTGGCGAGATCTGTCGGTGGGCGTTCAGATCTGAGGTCGAGGGCCGTCGTCCGGTTGCTAGAACTTCTCGGGTATGGCTAGTTTTTGTACTTATGTTCAGTAGTTTGCTCTGCTTTGTGGTTGCTGGATGTGAGTTAGATTTCTCATTTCCTAATCTGGATTTTTGAATTGAAGTTAGTGTTTTCTTCATCTCTGTATATGAATCTGAGCTAGAGGCTTTGTTAGAATTTCATAGGAATGTGGAAGAAAGGGAGAAATATGTATGTATGTATGTATGTATGTATGTATGTATGTATGTATGTATGTATGTATGTATGTATGTATGTATGTATGTATGTATGTATGTATGTATGTATGTATGTATGTATGTATGTATGTATGTATGTATGTATGTATGTATGTATGTATGTATGTATGTATGTATGTATGTATGTATGTATGTATGTATGTATGTATGTATGTATGTATGTATGTATGTATGTATGTATGTATGTATGTATGTATGTATGTATGTATGTATGTATGTATGTATGTATGTATGTATGTATGTATGTATGTATGTATGTATGTATGTATGTATGTATGTATGTATGTATGTATGTATGTATGTATGTATGTATGTATGTATGTATGTATGTATGTATGTATGTATGTATGTATGTATGTATGTATGTATGTATGTATGTATGTATGTATGTATGTATGTATGTATGTATGTATGTATGTATGTATGTATGTATGTATGTATGTATGTATGTATGTATGTATGTATGTATGTATGTATGTATGTATGTATGTATGTATGTATGTATGTATGTATGTATGTATGTATGTATGTATGTATGTATGTATGTATGTATGTATGTATGTATGTATGTATGTATGTATGTATGTATGTATGTATGTATGTATGTATGTATGTATGTATGTATGTATGTATGTATGTATGTATGTATGTATGTATGTATGTATGTATGTATGTATGTATGTATGTATGTATGTATGTATGTATGTATGTATGTATGTATGTATGTATGTATGTATGTATGTATGTATGTATGTATGTATGTATGTATGTATGTATGTATGTATGTATGTATGTATGTATGTATGTATGTATGTATGTATGTATGTATGTATGTATGTATGTATGTATGTATGTATGTATGTATGTATGTATGTATGTATGTATGTATGTATGTATGTATGCATGTATGCATGCATGCATGCGTTTGGGTATGTTATGTGACATTTTTATTCGTTTAGTCTGTTTCCCTTCTTTTCCTCATGTTTCTTCATCTCTGCGTATGAGTTTTGATGTTGTGCTGTGGTTGCTACATGTATGCGAATGGGTGTCCTGTGGTTTATTCATCGCTATTGCTTCAAGAAGACCGATTAGCTGTTTCAAATCTCTATTTCTGTTTGTAATCTCTGTATATTTTGAGTCTGGATCTGAGGTCGAGGCTTTGTTAGCATTTTATAGGAATGTGGAAGAAAGGGATATATATATATATATATATGTGTGCATGCGTTTGGGTCTGTTCTGTGACATTTGTATGCGTTTGATCATTGTTTCCCTTCTTTTCCTCATGTTTCTTCATCTATGCGTATGTGTGCTTGAGTGGTTTCTTCATCTCTGTTTTTTGATATTACTGAGCTCGTGCCTTTGCTAGTATGGTCTGTGGATGAAAGTGAGAAATATATATATATATATATATATTTAAACGTGGGGTGTTTTCTATTTTGGAGTTTAGATTATTGTTGTCTGAATTAGTACTATCGAATCAAATTTATTTTTGCCAACATTTTGATCTAAAAGGAAAACTTTTGTACATATACTAGTATGAATTAAGCCAAAAGTCATTGCACAGAGAGAGAGAGAGAGAGAGAGAGAGAGTACATTTAAATTTGTATGCAATTTTATTGGTGAACAATATTATGGTTGGAGATTTGACTTATAATGTAATATATAGTCCTATAATGATTGCTCCCTAACGTAAGTGCACAATGTGTGTTTTTTATTTATACACAAGTCAGAGTATATGGGAGAGTGTTATTAAGAGGAGACTTGACGTAGTCATTTATGTAGCAAAGCTTGAGTGTTGTTCCATAGCTTCTGAGCTTCAAATTCATCGTTTGCTAAACTTGAGCAGTTACTCTCATTACAAGCTGCGAAGTATTTCCCACTCAACCCTTGTGTTTTTGCACTCACTGCAACATAACACGTTGTTGCTGCTCCCTGTCCATATCATATATACATCTCTGTTAACTTTTTTTGATAAAATGATCAATAAAATACACACACACACACACAAAAACATGCAACTTGAGGTCAACAAAAGGCTGCTCTAGTAAATGATGTGGGATGATTTTTAAGTTTATGACAACTTTGGCGACATCCTAACTTACCAAGTTAGAATTGTAATGGTGTGAAAATGTTTATGTCGAACTCACTAACTTACTAGGTTGATTGAACTCACTAGCTTACTATGTGGAGGCTTCATCTTGTATGTGACTTGTTTTTTTGCTATAGGGTGAATAGGATTTATGTGCTTCATTGTCCATCATCCCATAAAGTTTCATCTTTTATTTGTGCTTCAACTATAATGAAATGGTTTAATATAAGTTAATCTTCACTTGTTCATAGTTGACATAGAAGTATGAACAAGGAGAAACACAGAATAACGTGGGATATAAATACCACGGGGATTTTCATACATGAATGCATTGATCAAATTTACAAGAAAGAACGTCAAGGATCTTCTTTCACGAAGGATGGGTGGAAGAACATTATGTGTGCATTCAATGAAAAAAACAAAACAATCATATGACAAGAAGTAACTGAAAAATAGGTTTGATAGCTTGAAGAAAGAATGGAAGGTGTGGGATAAGTTATTCTCGAAAGAGACAGGCATATCGTTTGACTCTACGAGGAATATGGTGATCGCTGAAGATGAGTGGTGGGACAGGAAAATTCAGGTGCACAAATGTTGTTATGATTATTATGAAGAACAATGTTATGATTACTATTTGTATTATTTTATATAAGGCATTGATTTGGAAGCTTGTATGCATACAGGAGAATGTGCAGTATGCCAAGTATAGGTACAGAGGCCTCATGTTTGCGAACGAATTAGGGATACTATTCAAGGATGTTATGGCATCGGGCGGCACCATGTTCACACCATCTGATCCATAACGGTTGTCACTGGGTATTGATGAAGACGATGTCTATCGACCCACAATGGACCTAGAAGAAGGATCAGAAGATAGTGAGGAAGATCTTGAAGGTCCTGCTACTGGAGGTAGTGTGGGAGTGACAGCTGATTTCGAAGGAATAAGGTTGACAACGAACTCAACACCTAGTGCACCTAGTGGTTTAGGAAGTAGTGGGAAGAGAAAGAGGGTTGAAGGGGCTGAGAAAGCAAAAAGGAAAAAGAAGCCAACTTCAAAAGTAATAGCAGATGCGGTTAGTCGAATAGCTGACACATCTACAGATAGAACACATGCGATAAAAATGCTCTCCACGACTGATACACCAACGAGTGATGTTGTGGCTAAATTACTTACCATTCCTGAAATTGTTGCTGATAGAGACTTGCGTCGTCGATGTTATAATATGATGATGCACCAAATGCTCGCGACATGTTTGTTGGCTTGAAAGGAAATAAAGAAGCCTTGCTCGAGTGGTTACAGGAACATGCTTACAACAACCCACATCTTCAGATTGCCCCGAAGCCCTGAACTCCACTAAAATGTTACTTTTGAAAACTTAATCATATGTAGTTATATTGATATACCTGACTTTATGTATGTTACTTTTGAAAACTTTGTCATATGTAGTTATATTGGTATGCCTGCCTTTATGTATGTTTTGATAGTACTTATGTTAGACGAAGCAGCTATATGTTAAGCCAGTTGTGAATGTTACTAACTTCTGCTGTATGATGTGAATGTTACTTGCACATTTTATAGTCGTATTTGATTTCATAAAATCTTCACAAAAACACAGGTTACATTGTCTATGGCAAGTTCGAGTGGTGCAGATAGGTCGGAACAGCTGGAGGAAGTACGATTCTCTCGTGCAGATAGAAGGTCTCTGCTCATATCCCTCTTAGATGAAGAGTTGAAAGAGTATGAACAGGTAGCTGCGTTGATGGCTTAATATCTCGTGCCGTACATTTGCAAAGAACCATGCAGAACCAGCAAGCTAACAGGTGCACAGTGGGTGCAAGAGGTATTGGAAGGGCACGATGGAATTTGTCATGAAAATTTCTGAATAGAAAAACGTGTCTTCTCTCTCTTGTGCTCGAAATTGGTAGAACATGGGTTACGAAGAACTAGGTATATTGGAATTGAAGAAATGGTTGCCATGTTTTTATATACAGTTGGTCATGCACAAGGAAATAGAATCATACAAGAACAATTTCAGCATTCTGGAGAAATCATTAGTAGGATATTCCACATGGTTTTAAATGCTTGTGTTAATCTAAAAACACAAATTATCAAACCGGTTGATCCCTAGTTTCATCATTGTCACCCAAAAATAAGCAATGATTGGCGATATTACCCCTATTTTAAGGATGCAATAGGAGCAATTGATGGAACTCATATCAAGTGTGTGGTCAGTCAATCAGAGCAGGAGAGGCATATAGGGAGGAAGGGATATCCGACACAAAATATCATGGTCGTATGTGATTGGGATATGTGCTTCACTTTTGTGTTGGCAGGTTGGGAGGGAACTGCACATGATGCTCGTGTCTTCCAAACTGCTATCTCTACTCCATCTATGAAGTTTCCGCATCCACCTCAAGGTATATCTCCAACACCTGATTGATACATTGTGTCTTTTTCCCCCCTCACATTTGCTATAATTTTATAGTGTAAATACAAATTCCATCTTTTTATCAGGGAAATATTATTTGGTCGATGCTGGCTATCCAACACCTGTTGGATATCTTGGTCCGTATAGACGTGAGCGTTATCATCTTCCAGACTTCAGGCGACGAGAGGGATTTGCAAATCCTAATGAGATGTTCAATTATTATCATTCAAGTTTGCGGACTACTATAGAAAGGACGTTTGTAGTCTGGAAGAATAGGTTTCAGCTCTTGGGGGAAATGAAGTCATATAGCTTTGAAACACAAATCTACATAGTTTGTGCTACAATGGCTATACATAATCTTATCCGGAGAAATTCCCAAACAGATATGGATTTTTGAGAAGCTGAACGAGGAAATATACCTGGTCAAGATACTAATGATCCGAGTGATGTCGCATCCACATCAACTATCCGTAGATTATCGTCAACACAAATGAATGATGTTCGTGACACAATCAGAGATCAAATTGTTAGGGGTAGATGATCCACTAATGAAACATTTCATGTATGCATTATAATTTAGATATAAATTTATCCAATTTTAATTGAAGTGGCTTTAGTGTTTTTTTTTTCAATAATAATTGAACTTTTATTATTTTACCAAATTTTATTTATATTTTTTCACTTTAATTATCACAATATATACAACTAATATATATATATATATATATATATATATATATATATATGGAGTTTTCAATAAGATTCATGCCCTTTTTAATCATTTTCCATCTTAACGAGTTTTTCAAACACCAATCCAAACACGTTTAAGGTTAGAAAAAAAGTCACTTTTTCTACCGCAATTCCAAACACAAATCACATCTATATTTTGACTTTTTTCTTATCTGACTTTTTTCTTATCTGACTTTTTTTAAAGTCAGTTAGCAAAAAAAGTTACTTTTCTATCGCTAATCCAAACGGGCACTAAGAAGGGGAAAATATTAGCTTTTTTCAAAACCTTGGTTTTGGGGTCCAAAACTATGATTTTGAATTAAAAAGTGCTTCTGCCATTTTTCTAAGTGTCTGTTTAGGTTGGCGGTAGAAACTATTTTTTCTAACATGATTTATAGCATACGAGGTAAGTATGTAAGAAGAGTTTTACTTCAATTTATGTGAACGTGCTTCTCAAACGCTAATCCAAATAGACCCTAAGTGTATGATTAATCTTTTAGCAAACCATGATAATATAAAAATGTTTTTTTTTTTTTTTTTTACCCAAACAGGCACTTAAAAACAATGTGCAATCAAAACCGGGTGCGTTAGAAGTTTTATTTTAGATAGCTCAAAATCATCTTTATAACATATGGTTCAAATTCAATGAATCATCACTAGCTAGCTAGCATAAACGAAACCCACCGTTTGATTGTGCTTGAGATATTGTATTTTTAAACTTGATGATGATGAGGTAATTAAATTATAGATGTTGCATTGTCTAAGTCTCTTCTACAATTAAGATTGCAAATCCAAGGTCTCGACTTCAAAGCTAACAATAGTAATAAGACTTGATATTTGTTTAAAAATCACAGTATTCTCTCATGCCTTTAATATATTATCCACATTAGGGCATAAAGTGGATATTATATATATTAAGGATAAATATTATTATATTTCTATGATATATTATAGATGTCATACTTTTTAATGTAATATATTGTTGCCATCAATCATTCAGACTAACATGTTTTGATTAGCTTTTTAAAAATAATTTGATAGTATATAAAATAAATATATAAAAAGAGTTTTATCCTTATTCGTGTGAAAGCACTTCTAAACAACATAAACCCCACACACATACACATACGGGTCTCTTTACCAAAATGTCAAGCTTTGGTCGTATAATTTTTGTAGCTTATGATGCAAATAAATTTCTTTAGAAAGATTGATACTGTCATACTGAAGTATAAAATATTAAATTTCTGTCAAAAAATATAAAGTATTACATTAATAATAATTAGGTGGTAAAATTAATTTTATAAAATTTATTAGTAAATCTCTAAAAAGGTTGTAAATATAATTCAGATAAATAAAAAACTGGCAGTTGCATCATTTAAAATTTAAATATTTTATTTGATATTTATAATTGAACCTCTGAAATTTACAATTATTTAAATCAAAACTTGTAATTTATTTATTTTTTAAATTTTCGTCTGTTGAATGAAAAGCACGGATGATGCTACTATGTTAAAAAAATAAAATTTGGAATTTATTTGTATCTTATTATTCTGCTCTGGAACTCCAAATTTTCAGATTCTATTTTTTGTTTTTTGTTTTTGGCTGGACCCAATCTTCACTCGTCAGATTCTGCGAAAGCGAAAGAGAGCAAACGAGAGGGACAACAAAAAAACAAAAATTAAAAAACCATCTTGTTCGCTGCCCATTCACAGCGAAGAAAGCAACGGAAGCAGTTTGAATTAGTGGTGGGAAAGTAACTTTTTGAGTAAAATACTCTAACCTCCTTTCTGTTTTGCCTTAATTACACAGACCTCCCCTCTATTTTGGAAACCCATATAAACCTCCCTTAAAACTAAAATATATGTTACACAAATCTCCCTTATAGTTTGAGATTTTATTTCCATCCACTCAAACCGTTAGTTGACCGTTAATTTTGACTTTTAAACTTTTTTTAACCAAAATGCCCTTCTTCGATATTAGAATTATTTATATATATATATATATATATATAGGGGCTAATAAAAATTTATACCATCATAAATTTATTCTATTAGATTCTCTAACTTTCTAATTTTTTAAAAAATTTATTAATTTTGATATTATAAATTAATTTTGACTTAAAATATATATTAAACACATATTTTTATCAAATATAATAAACTATATAAGTATGAGATTGTATGTGTCATTTAAATTTATAATTTAATATTTTTTCCACAAATATTTATAAACACATTTGATCAAGTATATTTTTATTTAAAATCTTGCTTGAATATTCACCGTTTGTGATATTTACATTAACCAATGGTAAAATAATCAAACAGATAACTACTTGTAAAGATAAAAATAGAAATTAAGGAATAGATAAAAAAACTCTTAAATTCTTTAAAACAACTTTAGTCAAAATGTGCAAGAAAAAATAAATTTAATTAAAAAAAATATATTTTTGGAATCTTTTTAGAATATTCTTAACGGAGTTAACTGTTTGGACTTAAGTGTATGTTTTTAAAATAGAGGGGAGGTCTGTGTAATTAAGGCAAAACTGAAGGGTGGTCAGAGTATTTTACTCTAACTTTTTTTATTAATAAGTTTTTAGAAAAGTAAGATAAAAAAAATTTAGATTGTATATATGATTTGTATTTAGATTGGTGGTGACTGAAGTGACTTTTTTTTTTAATCTTAAACTTATTTGAATTACTATTTGAAAAGCCTGTTTCGATAAAAAATGATTGAAAAGAACATGAATCATATATATATTATTTGTATATATTGTGATAATTGAAGTGAAAAATTAAAATTAAAATTTGATAAAATAAAAAAAATTCAAATTAATGCATTTTTTGGAACATTATTACATAATTAAGCATTATTTGAGTTAAGGACATTCGTATTGAATTAATTGTAATCAAGAGTAAAATAGTCAAAATTTGTTAATTATCCATATAAATGATCTCTTGAACTTTTGATTCTACCTTGTACTTAATTTTATATTGTAGTTGTTTAATAATAAATTGGAGATTTTGGATGGATTGAATTAATATTTTGAGGACTTGAGAAAATTTTAAAAAAAGTCCCTAAAATTTATAAAAATTATAAGTGAATGTTGAAATGGAATCCACATTCCATGCTCATCCAAAAGATGAGCATGGAATGCTCATCCCCTAATTTTGAGGGTTTTTTAATTTTTTTTTTGAAAAAATACCCCATGTACTAAAAGTTAATTAGCTTAAAATATCAAGTGTCAAAAAAATATTTCAGATATTGGGTGTTATTGGAAAAATATTTCAGGTTACTGGGGTTGCAGAAAAAATATTTCTGAATGCAGAATTAGAAATTAATTAATTTGAAATACTGGATGAAAAAAATATTTCAAAGTGCAGTATACAATTTAATCTAAATAAATAAGAATATATAAAAAAAATAAAAAAAATTGTTTTCACCCCAAAATTAGAGGGATGAGCATGTTGTGCTCATCTTTTAGATGAGCACGGTATGAGGACCCGTTGAAATGGGACCAGGGAAATCACAGAACAGTCCCAAGATGTTTCATAAATGATAGTTAAACCCTACAAATATTTCAGAAATATGCCAGGTAATCCCTCCTTGAGAACATTTAAAATTTGCAATTAAATCCATGTTCAAATCCTAATTTGACTAAAGATTATTCTTTCTTGGGATAGACCTGAACCAGGAAAAGTGAAAAACAGAGCAGAGCTTCAGTCGTACACCCACCACCGAACCACCACCCACTGACATCGACACGATCAAATGACAACTGAAAAACCAGACATGCAACAACGGTTTTTTTTACAGAAGCTCTAATAGTCACCTACCGTCATTGAGAGAAGCTCTAAAAGTTGACTTCTTCTCAGAAGCCGCTTTTCTTGCAGAGGCCTAGTTGTGCAGACGCTTTGCCAAACAATACACCTTTTTCCCACTGTGCTTTTCATGCTTCACCATGGGTCTCCAAACGCATTGCCAAACATGCTCGCGGCGTTTAGTTCTTTTCTTCCCACCGTCGCAAGCTGATCGCGGGAGCTGAGAGGTTCAGATCGCCGTTTTGACGCAACAGGTCTACATCGTGCTTTAAGGTTTTTCAATCTCCTTCTAGTCATCATCTTGCTTGTCTTCATTTCAGTAAAATTTTCTATACCGTTGATCGTCTGTTTCTTTGATTCAATTTGGTTGGAGCTTTGAGATTTTCTTGAATCGATATATAGATGGTTGTTGGCTCAAATTGGGGCATTGGGGTTGTTCAATTGGAGCTTTGATTGCAATCCAATCATATTAATATGATTTTGTGAATCCATATTTCATACCTGAAATTTTTTTATGGCCACCGAACAATTTCTGATTCCAAAGACTGAAAATAGAGTCAACATGTGTGTTTGGTTGGGCTTATATTTGGATAATAAGTCTTTATTACGCAAGTCGAGATAAAACTCCTCTCATATACTTACCTCATATACAGTAAATCACGATTTATAAGCACTTATTACCCAAAAATAAGCTGTTCCAAACGAGTACAACAAAGACGAGAGATTTTTTGACTCTGATTTTTCTTTCTCTGAAATAGCGGCAAGAGAGAGGGAAACTTTTTGGAGGGAAATAACTCATCTTCGGTCTTGCTGAAAGTTTTTTTTCCTCCAGAGTCAAACGCAGACGTTTCACCTGCTGAAGGTTGCCGATGTGGTAAGAAGATCAGAGGTAATTCTAAGGCTCCAAAATGTAATTCGGACGACTACTGTTTCTCTGGAAGCTGATTTTTCCTTCTGATGCTGTAAGCTCAATCAATCCAGAATCTAAAGGGACTCATGAGATCTCTTTTTCCTGTTCACGTATTAAGGCAGTCTCGATTTCTGAGTCCGGATTCTTGACTTTCTAATTCGGAGTTTTATGGTCCCATGTTTGATCATCTTTGACATCAAAGATACGATTCAAGTGTGATTTGGCTAAAAATTAGACCCACTGATCTTCAACTTTGACATTTGAAGCTTAGATTCTAGATTATCTTTTTCATACGTTCTGAAAATTGAGGAAAATTGCATCCTTAGAGCTAGCAAGATGAGTAGGAAGCTGGTCTTGAAGCATCCAATTGTTCTTGTGGGCATGCTGGTGTGTGTAAGTTGCCTTTGATTGTGATCGTTACTGTTCTTGAGCTTCCAGATCCGACGCCTAGAAATAGGGAAATGGGGATTTATCATCCAACATTCAAATCCAAGAAAGTGCCTCAGAATTTCAAATTAGGTAAATTTGGAGAAATGATGGTTAAAATGTTGCCTCAAGATCTTGCCTTTACAATTTTTATTCCTTCAGAGGAAGCTTTCAAGCGTGATTTACATTTATCTGTAAATGAAAGCTTGGAGACAGAGAAATTTAACGATACCTATGCAATTCTCACTCGTATATTGGGATTTTCAGCTGTCCCTCGGGAGCTATCTTCAATTTTTGATCGTATGATTCTCTATATGGGTTCCAATTATACATCACAAAAGACATCAATAGAATGCTATTTGCGAACAGGATTCGATCAAAAATCATAGATGTTAGAAGGGTAGGATTGTTATGCATATTATGGATGGTGTTATTATGGATTCTGACTTTGAGCAATCTGTTCTATCTGATGATACTGAGGAGTGAAGCGGATTGACTGTTTGCTGTTTTAGATCTATACTTCTCCAAACTGAGGAAGGATCCTTGGATCCTGTTAATGGGCAAATTCTTGCAGCGAATGAGAGATGGAGCTGTGACAAATAATGAGATGGTGGTTCCACAACTTATTAATGATCGCAGTTGGAATATAAACCTTCTCTTAGGCGCCACTGACCCACAAAATCTGTCAATTGTACAGAATATTCCTCTTTCTCATGCAGGCAGAACTGACAACTTAATTTGGGCAGCTGTCAAGGATGGAATATATAATGATAGATTGGGTATAGTGCAGTGTTACAAGCTAAGGAGGAAGAAAGAATACCTGTCCGTGCCGGCGTGCTTCCACTTCAGTATCTCTAAACTCAAAGCTCTGGCGAACAGTTTGGAAGCTGAAAGTGTTTCCAAAAATTGAGTTTAGTTCTGGTGCGTACTGAATAAAGCACCAGCCTCCTTTATGTCCTATAAGTGGTAAGGATGACGAAACATTAGAACATCTCTTTTTATTATGCGGTTGGGATCATATGACCTGGTTTGGTTGGCCGATTGGTTTGTTAATAGACCCATATAAAATCCAATCTATTGAGATTTGGATGGAGCGGCTTTTTCTTGTTGACTTTTTTATTGGGACTTTGGCAAGGCATATGTAGCCACTTTGTGCTGGTTTATTTGGAAAGTGAGATGTAAAATGGTCTTTGAGATGGTAGAGCCTAACCCCGAAGTTGCTATTGATCTGGCCAACCAGAGTATTAATGAATTCTGGCCATTACATAACTTATAAGTATATATTTTATAATTAAATAAATGTAGATTTTAAGATATATTTGATTAAATTAACATTGTAGGCCCCAAAAGTTTCATATAAAATTAGGTTTATGATAGGAAATATTGAAGAATATGAAAATAGTATGCTCTCCAAGTTTCATCGAATAACTTAAATTCTTTAGTATGAATGATTAAAATTCACAAAGTCATTCATTGCATGAGTGAACAAAATATACCATTTTGTATAAAAAAATATACCATTTTTATGCGCACATATGTTCAAAATGTGGGTTGAACTTTGAGATGATGTATCGTACAACTGTTTTTTAGTTGTAAGTCTCATGAATAGTTGAGATCAAACAGTAAAATATTGTAATTTTAAATGGGCCGGCTTTCAAAACAATGTGCCCCAAAAGTTTCATTTGAAATTAAGTTTATGATATAACAAACTAAGAACTAAACAGAGTATTCTCAAAGTTTCATCAAATGATTTAAGTTCTTTTGGATGCATGGTTGAGAGTAGAGCCAGGAAAACGGGCCTAGTCTGTCAGGCCGGCCCTTTTAGGCCTTGGTCTTTCAAGGGCCGAGCTTATAAATTATAGCCTCAAAAGGAAGTCGGGCCTAAAAGGGCCGGCCCTGTAGGACCTCGGGCTTAAAAGAGCCGGCCCTGGAGGGCCTCGGGCCGGCCTTTTAGGCCCGTTTATTTTTATTTTTTTTACTTGGAAATGAACCATGTTACATTTTTTAATTACCTTATTAAACCTATATGTCACTCTGTCCTCATATTGTATAGAGTATGATTTTTGAGTATATTGTTTTGTCTAATTGAATTATATCATGATTTTTGAGTATATTGTTCTGCCTATTTAGACTAAAATCATATTATATACTAGTCTGCTTGATAGAGTATGATTTTTTATGGAGGTTGTGATTATTTGACTACTTGAATCTATTGCTCAAAGTGAAACACAATCAAATGTCCTTGAAATTGATGATAATGGCGAAGAAGGTGAAAATGATAGTCGTCATACTCATGTTATTTAGAGATTAGAGTATTTATTTTCTTGCCTTCTTATACTTTGGCCTTTCTGTGAGTTATTTATGTACATGATTTTACCTTTAATTATACATTAGTAACTGTGTTTGTTTGTTGCAAGAGATGTGTTATTTAAACCTTAATGTTGACAACATTTATGTATTAAATTAGAACTTTAATAGTTGTTATTTACTAATTATATCTCTTTGGGGAAAATATGCAGGAAAAATAGTTAAATATTATGAAAAGGATTTCCCGGCCCTGATGCTCTCGGGCTGGGCCTTGAAAAACTGCAATTTTTCTGACCTCGAGCTCTTTAAGGCCGGCCTTGATTCCCAGCTCTAGTTGAGAGTTGCATAGCTTGATAGCCATCATTTGCATGTGAAAGCAAAATATGCCGTTTTCATATTTGAAAAGTCTGAGATGAACATTGAGATGATATAACATACAATTGTTTCCTAACTCTAGGGGTCTGTTTGGTATGAGGGATTTGGAGGGAAAGGGAGGGAAAATTTTTATGAGTTAGATTTAAGAAAATTGGAGAAGTGGGGTTATAAAATTTTAATATAGAGAATATGTAATATAAAAGAGTAAGAAAAAAAATTTAAAAATTTTAACCTCACTTTTCTTATTTTTTTTTTTTAAAATCCAATTCAAAAAAATTTTTCCTTTGCTTACACTGCTACAAAAAGGTTGAAAGGTGGCGCACATATTGTGGCCCTTCCTTAATGAAGTGCCACAACTGATTTTTTTTTCTTTTTTATTTTATGTTTTTTTTACCAGCTGTGGTTGCCACAGCTGGGGAGGCTAAGTGTGGCGCCTGCCAAGACAGGCACCACACATGACCAGGTGGGACCAGCTGTGCCAGGCGCCACACTATTTTTTGGTCAGGTGTGGCGCCTGTCTGGCCAGGCCCCACACTCGACCCTTTTTTTTTAAAAAAAAAAATTTATGGTCAGGTGTGGCGCCTGCCTGACCCATTTTTTTTTAAAAAAAAAAATTTATGGTCAGGTGTGGCGCCTGCCTGGCTAGGCACCACACATGACCAATTTTAAAATTAAAAAAAAAAATTTTGGTCAGGTGTGGACCCTTTTTTTAAATAAAAAAAATTAAGATTTCCTATCCCTTCCCCACCAATCAGAACCCATTCCGCCCCCACCCCCTTAGCATTTCCTTTTCCTGCCTCCCCCCATCTCTTTCCTTTTCCTGCCTTCCCCCCATCTCTTTCCCTACCTTTAATTATTCCCTCTCTCACTTTCCCTTTCATCTGCGTGCACCCCGTCCCTCCATTTTCATCTTCACATCTTAAAAATACACCCACACGCGCACACGTCTTTGTTTTTTTCCAACTGTCATCCCCACTCTTGTCCCTATTATTCCTTTTTCTTTGTATTGTCTTCAACTTTTAGTCCCCACTCCATTTGGTAGCTCAAATTTCTTCCTCCCCTCACTCAAGATTGCGTCACCAACGGGAATTACGTGATCCCCCACTCCACTGCACTGATCAACCTGTAAGTTCAACTTGCTTTTTCTTTTTATTATTTTTTTTTCAGGTTGTTCTGCTTTTTTTTTTATGGCATGCGTGCGATGCTTTTTTTTCCTTGTTATGACACGCATGTATATTTATATGTCATATATAGCCATCTTCTTCATGCATGGTTGTATTATACTCTTTGTAAATCACGAATAATATATTTTTATAATTTACTGAAATTTACAAGTCTTGCAAAGTGTACACTTAGGCTCTATGCTTTATTTGTTCTATTATTATCTTTATCTACTCTCTTTACACATTTTTTCCTATTTAAATTTAAACTTTAAAATTTTTACTGAAGATTTTATTCAAATAGAGTTATCTTTAGTGAAAAACAAATGTATCAACTATCAAGTTTATTATTCCTTTGGGGCCAACAAAAAATATATATATATATATATAGTTTACTTGGATAGAAAATTGTTTAGCTTGTCATGCATCATTGTCCACTTCTATCCCATGTCTAATAAGTATTTTTTTTAGGAATAAAATTCAATATATGGAGCAAAAAAGTAATTATCATAATATGTGTCGTTATTTAACTAAATATAAATAAAGCAGGCTATTTTAGAATTGAAGGTTTTAAAGCGTGAAATCATGTGTAATCATGAAATAAGACATATGTTAATAATTTGATAAATTAAAGGGGTAAATATCATGAAATCCAATTCAAACGTTCCATGTCGAAAAAAAAAGAAATTAAAACGTTGACTGTGTAGTTTGATGGAGATGAGTTATCATGACCCATCCTTCCTATCCAATAAACAATCAATAATAGGATTTTGATAGAATTATTCGGAAGATTAATATGTCCATCCCTGTATTTCCATGTGGTCTCAGGAACATTCTTCGTCTTTTTTTTTGAAAACAAAAAAAAAATATATATATATATATTTGTGTTAGTTCTATTTTGTTGAGGTAATACCCATCGTTGTTAAATGAAATACGAACGGATATGTTATGGAACAACAAAATACTGTAGTGTTTTTCTTAAAGTTTCTTGGAAATTGCTATCCACTTGAAGCTAAATAATGAGTTGATGTGATGAAGTTTACCCATTATATGTACTCATTTCATTAATGAAGTCTTGTCCATCGTTATCTGAATTACTGAGATTTAGCAAATAAAGCCTCTATTATAGTGTTGTTTCTCATTTTATGGCGAGGTTGATCAGACTGAGAAGTAACAAAATCAAGTTACAACTGGAGTGGAATGAAAATGGAAACCTGTTCAGCGAGAATAGTACCTCCTTAAATAACTTGATTGGGACTACGGTTCGAGACAGAGTCCCTATTACAGTTCAAAATTGGAAAATGGTAAAGAAAAATTATGAGGATGAGATCTGGGCTAAAGTACAGGTAACACCTTAATTATATAATTGTTCGGTTTGCTTTGTTTTACTTCATTTTAATCTTACATATTATATATGTTTTTTGACTTGTTTATAGAGTATTTTTATTATTGATGATGATCGGAAGAACTTCGTAATAAGAAAAGCCGAAAAACTTATGCGAAAGTTTCGTTCTGTTCTTGTCAAATTTTTCTTGAGGGATGATAATGATGATATCATTACTACACCGCCTTATCTATTGTGCGAAGGAATCATCACTCAAGAAATGTGGGATGAGTTTATCAAAACACATACAACTCCTGAATTCCTGGAAAGGGGATTTGTTTGTCTTTCCCTATTACGTGTAATGTACGTATTTGTAATTAACATTTATATATTTATATGAATCATTTTGATCTAACTAGGAGTTGAGCGAGAAAAATCAAGCTAACACGACCAACATGGCATACCGGTACACACAAGGACCTGTTTCATACGCACAGTTAGAAAGAAAAATGGTACAAACTAATGATTATTTCATTCGTAATAAAAATTGTATGAATATCATTTAACTTTGACTAACTTTGATGTGCAGATACAAGAATCAAGCTCAGATATTACACAGGTTCCACGACATGATCTGTAGGTAGCTGGTGTCACAAATAAGAAAGGTGAAATTCGTAGTGAGGAAGCAAGAAGAGTAGCCGAATATTGTGTAAGTATTCAATTATATTATGCGTACAGTAAATAATTGGCTTTACTTAAATGAACTCCATTTATAATAACTAATTTTCATTGTAATTATTTTTGGGAAAGCGACAAATGACACAGGAAGATCCTGCGTTGGAGACCTATGTTGGTTGGGACGATTTATTGAGCAGAGCGTTAGCAGTACCCGAGTATGATGGTCGTGTTCGGGGTACTGGTTTTGGAATCAACCCATCAGCATACTTCAGACGTCAGAAGCGCCCGAATAGAAGTGACGTTTCCCACCTACGTGACGAGATGGCTAGCTTTAAGCATCAAATGCAAGAACTTCAAGAACAAATGCGCTACAAGGAACAACGAGAAGAACAATTCATAGAACAAATGCGTTTGATGCAAGAACAGAATGCGTTGTTAACAACGCAAATACAACAGTTGGTCCAGGGTAGGCCAACACCAAATGTTCCGTTCTGTGATAGCCCAAGTTTCAGAGATAGCTGCACTTGCATGCCTAAAGTCCCTTTTCCTTCGGTAATTAATTTCTTTTCTACTTAACTTTATGTTAAATTATAATTAAGCGAACTTTAACATATTAACTCTATTTTCTGTAGGGCGAATTTCAATACAAGCTATATGTCGAACAAGCATCCAAGCACGCGGTTGCAGTGGGTGCTGCCTACAACACTGGTGAGGACATACTACACAATTCACCATTGCCCGACAACACACTCCGGGTGAGGGTTGACGTCTGCACGAATGAAGACGCCCTCTTACCGATCCCGTCTCGGGATGAGCAAAAAAGGTGGCAGATGTTGTAGGTGGCTATGTTGCTTGGCCAATAGGTCTTATCGAGCCATATGAAAAGGTCGTTCATTCAAAATTCCCTCCACTTTTCCTTCAAACTTTCATCTCAAACTGTGATTTAATTTTCTGATTTGCGTAGGGTAAGATTTCAAAGTGTTCAATAACACAACCCAAGTCAAAAGCATCAGCTAGCCAGCAGAGCAGAAGAAGACAGACCTCATTTCTCAATCCATTAATATCGATTACACCATAATTGATCGGTGAGGGAGGAGTGTAATTCTGTATTCCAAGACATATCTACAGTATTAGTGGTCTAGTTGATTATGTTACTGCTGAGGTCATGCAGGACATATGTGCTCATGATTGGGTTAGTGCTTCAGCTATCAACATCTGGATAAGGTACTTCACTATCATCGTTTATCACTGTTATTAATATTTCTCGTTCCATTTCTTTTGTTTCTCATGACACTGTATGTTTTATACTAGGCATTTGGACCATGACGTTTTAATGGATACACACAGGGTCCAATTCACATTTGTCAACCCTTTTCTCGTTGGTCATCATGAGGGTAAAGTAGATATAAATGCGCAGTCTAATGAGCTGAAATATTACTTTAGCAAGAAAGCGACACCAAATACATTATTTTTAGTGTCGTATAATGCTGGGTAAGTTATTATTGGTACAATTTTTGTTTTTATTGTTTAACTTCTATCATAACATGATTGTTCAAAAAAAATTTTAAAATATATTTTAGGCGCCATTGGATATTGATCGTTATCAATCTAGTGGAACCTTCAGGCCCTCGCATTTACTATGTGGATCCTCTAAAAAATGGTCTTCCACAACACTGTTTTGATATGTTACTATTGATCAATAGGTAAGTATTCGTGCCTATGTATAAATATTTGCGTACATGATTGAATAACCAAAAGTAATCATTTTCTATTTGTTTTGTTAGCGTATTGACTGCGTATCGGTCGTCTGTCTCATTAAACTATTCTAAAGCTGCTGACCCTCACCTTAGCTATCCTTGGAAGAAGATACAGGTATTAATATATGACTTTACTTAGACTTTGTTAGTAAACAATTTTTATTCATGAACAGAGTTAAATATTGCATTATATTTTTGTAGTGCCCTTTCCAACCCAATGACAATGATTGTGGGTACTATATCATGAAATTTATGAAGGATGTTATTATGCATGATCAGCCATTTATTCCTCAAAAAGTAAGTCATTTAGTTGCACTTCATATTGTGTTTTAATGAAATTAAATTAGTGCCTGACAATTATGTTTTATTGATTTTAATTCATTCTAACTTGTGTCTGATTGTATATATCTATAGTATTATGAAGATCAACGTTGTGATGCTTTGATAGACCATCAGGTTAATGAAGTGATCGAGGAATAGTGTGAATATGTGTTTAGGCAAATCTCTGGGTAGCTATATATACTATTAAATTCATTAGCTGGTCTTTTTTGGTTTGTTTCTAATTGCCAATTGTTGTGTCATGCATGTTTGTTGAAGTTGAATTTGTTGTATTTAATTCAGCTACGTTTACAATATATTGTATAACAATTTTCAGTACTACTTTACTTTAGTTAATTAATCATTTGTTGGTATCATTTTAAAGTTATCTATCATTGTTCTTATTAAACCTTGCAGACTATAATTATATATGCATGGGAGATATATATGAGGAAAAAATGTGCTAAAAAAAACTAATACGAAGAACCCAAAAAATATGAGGAAAAAATGTGCTAAAAAAAACCAATACGAAGAATTAAAAAAAAAACACCTCCTGTGGCGCCTGCGTGAGGAGGCACCCCAGGAGGTGTTGGCTCCTGTGGCGCCTGGCCAACCAGGCGCCACAGGAGGTAGCTAATGCAATTATAAGTGACACAGCTTTGCTTTTTTGTAGTAGTGTCATTTTCCATCCCCTCCCCTCACACTAAACAAGCCCTAGGTCTCATGAATAGTTGAGATTAAACAATAGGTTAATGTAATTTTAAAAGCAATACTAGCATGCTTTTTATCCTAGATGTAAAGAAAATAAAATGAACATAAATATACTTTAATTCATTGCATAATTTTTCTTTTTTCTTTCAATTAAATGGGCAGATATTAACAACCTCAAGTTATAGGTGGGATTGAACATGTAACCTCCTCTTATAAGAAACCTCCCCTTGTAGGAGAGTTTTCATGTACTTGGGATTTAAGGCCTCATGCATTCAATGCATGATTAATTATACATTTTTCTTGGTCAAATGAAAAATGTTTCCTATTTTTAGTTATGGAAACCAGTGAAGTATTATCTTTTCTTTTTTACTGTTAACGTACTAAGACTACATAATTTCGAGTTTTTTTTGGGAATCTATGATATGGACTTTATTTAGAAATTGGCAGATTTTGACAATGAAATATAGTTTGTGACAGTAACATTTTCACCACTAGCGAACCCCCTTTTCATTGCAATGAAGCCCAACTAAGAGAATTGAGGTTTGAGAAAATTAACCAGCCCTTAATGCAAAATGGTGAGTGATAAAATATACAAAACTTAACCTGGAAACAATCAGCCTATTTAGGTAATATATTAGCACAATTTAGAAACTCTATGCAAAAAAATCAGAATGAATATTCCAGTTGCTTGCAATACGACATGACAACAAGGGTGGTTCCAAATTAACATGTGATTACTGTTTTGATTTCAGTAATATATAGCTGTTGGAGTGTTGGTGAATAATCTACCTTCTTATAAGCTTGTCGCTATCAATTCTCTACTTTCTTTCTCACCACATCATGGGAATGAAATCCCGGTTGTAAGTTCTGGTGGGCCCAATGCCAAGAGTTACATGAGAATGTTACGTGCTCTTCTAAATGTTGGTTTGAGATAGCTTATTTTTAATTTATAAGTGCTTATAATTCGTGATTTATAGTGTACAAAGTAAATATGTGAGAAGAGTTTTATCTCGACTTATGTAATAAGTGCTTATTTCCCAAAAATAAGCTATTTTAACTATAGCTTAAATGATGTGGCTGTCAAAAAAAATTTAAGAGTTAAAATTAACATTTTCAACGGTTCGGACTGTTAGAGCAAGCGTTTCACCCAAGAGCGGGGTGAATTGGGTGATATTAAAATTTCGTTGCAAATATGAAAACTTGCCGGTGAATATAATGCAGTAAAGAGTAAGGAGAAATATCACCGAAGTGTACACCGTGAGTTATACTGGTTCGGCCACAATCACTTTGACCTACGTCCAGCCCTCAGAATATCTCTGAGAGTTTCACTATTACTTCCAAGATTCAGTGGGTTCTTGACACCTCAGTACAAGCAAGTTCCTTCGCCTGGACACTCGCTCCCCCTTACAAGTTGTAATCCAATCCCAACTCAAGGTTCCACAACCTTAAGTTATCTCAATAACAAATATTGAGTTTGAATGAAATATCTCTCTCACAGAGTGAATAAGAATCACTGAAGTACATAATTACAAGTATGTGTAAAACCAGAGTATTGAAACGTGAACCTGATAATGTGTTTGTGTGTGTGTTCTTGTTCTATTTCTCTGTTTGGATGTTCTCATATATATAGATGTGTTGGTAATGACCGTTGGAACATTTTCTTATCGCCCGTTAGAGTGTGCGTAGCCACTATTGACTTTTCCAATATTTGAAAAATATCCGTTTGCAGTAGGTGGTGATAGGTAGCGTTTGAATCATTGCATTTGACTTTCCTTATTTGGTAAGATCTCTTCATTGTTTATCTGCGGATATGCTAAGAATACTAATACAATGAAGGGTCAATCACAGGAAACAAATCAATGAACGTTGGAATGATTTCTAAATTTTTGGACTTGCATACTTGAGTAGTTACTTGAGTATCATCGTGAGAGTAATGATAGCAAGTTAATGAATAAACATCACATAACTCGAGTAGTGCATGAAGTAAACAAATTTACAAACATTGGAAATACCTATTTACTCGGGTACTTACTCAGGTATGGCATACTTTTCTTTATAGGTTACTCGAGTAGCTACTCGAGTAATCTCTCAAATAAACTTCAGGTTACTCGATGCTTCACTCCAATAATGTTAGCAGGATTTCAGGGCCGAGAGCACTTCAAGTTTGATTACCTTGTTACTCGAGTACTTACTCAAGTAAACATAAATTTTTTGCATAGCTTACTCAGGTAGATACTTCAAGTGCTTTATAAATAACTCTGCAGATTACTCAATTACTGACTCGAGTAATCCAGTTCAAATATTTGATAAAGAGTAATTAAATACCTGCATACTTGAGTAATGCCTCGAGTGAAGTGTGATAAAAGCATATCAAGTTAATAGAGTATTACCTTCAAGTTTTGCTTACGACAGTAGGTTACTCGAGTAGCTCCTCGAGTAACATTGGCAGGATTGAAAATGCCGAGAGCAACATATTTCTTGAAGCAGGGGACTCAAGTACAGACTCGAGTAACATTGGCAGGCCGAGAGCAACTGGAAGTCATTTACCTGGTTACTCGAGTACTCACTCGAGTAACATTGGCAGGCCGAGAGCAACTGCAAGTGATTTACCTGGTTACTCGAGTAGCTACTCGAGTAACGTTGGCAGGCCGAGAACAACTGGAAGTGTTGTACCTTATTACTCGAGTACTTACTTGAGTAACCTTGGCAGGTTACTTGAAGGTTGACTCCGGTTACTTCAAGTTTCTGTCTCATTACTCGAGTACTTACTCGAGTAACCCTTTAGAAATTTTGCCAGTGATGAAGTTTCTCAACTTTTTCTCTTGGTCTTTCTTCATTACTCCAGTGCTTACTTCAAGTGATGATTTGCCCTGTTATTACTTTGTTCAAACTTATTTGTTTATCAAATCTTTTTCATACCAGTCTTTGTTATCATCAAAATATGAGAGATCTAACATTCTCCCCCTTTTTGATGATGACAAAACTTGGTGATTTTGAACTAATGTTTTGAAATTAAGTTCTCAAATAAACACTCTTTGAATTCAATGGTAATTTTGAAAACCTTTTTGAAATAATTTGTTAAGTTTCAATTCAAAGTGTTTTGGAAAATGTTGAAAACATAACATATTCACCTTGCATACATAATAAACTTATTAGTCCCATAATGTATTATAACTTAAATGGACTTAAATTGAAATTATAAATTAAAGAAGCTTGCATTGAACTTAAAATTGCATTACAAATATGAAAAAGCTCTATGAAAAGCTCCCTAAAGCCCATATACACCCATATACTCAAAATGAAAGAAAACTTAAAAGAAACTCAGAAACTCTACAAAATCACACTCAAGCTCTTCTCCCCCTTTTTGTCTTCATCAATCAAGTGGAGGACTAGAAGGCTTGACCATAGAAATAGGCTTCACAGGAAGAACCAAAGGACCATCTGATCCAGAAGAATCAAAAGAAAAGGAGCTAGAAGATTCTGGTTCAGGAAGATTGAGTGGAGGGATATGAATGTCTTCTCTTGGAGGAAGTGGAGGGGGCTGATAGACAATCATAGTGGTGGTCTCAACCTTTTCTGTGGCATCTGCAGAATGATGACCAGAGGATGAGGGAGAGATCTCCTCTGTATGAGTAAGGGAATGAATAGGTGTAGGAGTGGGTTCAGGCTGAGCTCTGGGTGGTGAATCCTCAAGGATAATATGGATAGCCTTATTGGTTTTAGGATTATCCACTGAGCATATGACATCTCTGGGTCTTGGTTCAAGTGGACTAGAGACTGGAGGTTTGGGAACGGATATCTCAGGGATAGTTGGCTTAACCTCAGTATGATGAAGCTCAGAAGGGATGTTCTCTGGAGGTGAGATATTCTCTGGAGGTGAGAATGCCTCAGGTATAGATGATGGACCAGCAAAAGGTCCAGGACCCAAGGAGTCCAATCTTGCTAGGATCAACTTCAGGATCTCACCCTGGGCACGCTGCTCAGCTAACAACTCCTCGTGGCTTTTGTCCATCCTCTCAACCAACTCAGCCATCTTGTCATTCATGTGAGTTATCAACTCAGTATTGGTGTTGGCAATGTCTGCGTGAAATCCCTTGAGCATATTCTCCATAAAAGTGTTGAAGTGTGGCATTGAGGAAAGATGGTGAAGAGGTAGTGGCAACTAGAGTAGAAGACTGAGTGTCATCCATTTTACTCGTCTCAGTCTCAGTCTTCTTCTTCTTAGAACCAGACTCCGAGGACCCTTGAGAGGAATTTCAATATTTAGCTTCCCAATATGGTTTCTTCCAATTGGAGAAACCCTCTCAATGTGCTCTTTACTCTCCAAGTACCATATCTTATTTTTCTTCAGGAAAAGCGAAATAATCTGAGGATATGGCATAGGAGTAGTGGCTTTCCCATCTATTCGGTACCTCTTCATCTCAGAAAATATGTATTCCCCTAAATCCTTTTGTTCCTTCAGGAGTAAAGAAGCAAACCATCTATAGTCCCGGTCAGAGAAATGAGTATAGTTATTGGCTTTATTCATAAGGGATCTAGAGTAAATATACCAAAGAACCCTATGATGATCACACATGTCACTAGGATTGAAGTTAAGAGGACCCACAAGCTCACCAGGTCTAAGGACAGCGAAAATCTGGTTTGGTTCAAGTTTGGAGTAGATGTCATCTGGAGGCTTTTCTATTCCTAACCAAACATTAATCCTAGAGGGTGAGATAAGAATTTTCTGGCCTCTAACTATAGTAGTCATTTCTTCTTTTGCAGAAGTCCTATTAGGTTCATCTAGAATTTCAAGATTGCAGTAAAAGTAAGTAACTACTTTTGTGCAAATGGGAAGTCTAATTGACAGCCAAGGCATAAAAGGTTCAAAAAAGGGACTTAGGTCATACTTCAATACCTCCTGAAGTACCTTGAGATCCACACAGTGAGTTTTACAGACTTTTCTTCTTGAGAATTGTGTGAGATATTTCTGAGATTCCTCCAGTTTGTTGACATTGAACCCCTTTGGAGGTTTAGTGATCTCCTCTTTTGGCAATTCTAACTTCTTGGATGATTGGCCCTTCTCTAGTTGATCAAGAATTCCAGCCATTGCCTTAGCCATATTTACATCATACTTGGGCTTTTTGGAGGGTTTTGGAGTGAAAGAGGGAGTGGAAGAATCAGAAGGTGGAGGAGAAGGAGACTTGGCACTTTTGCCTCTCCCAGTAGAGGTGCTCTTCTTTGATTGAGCCCTTGTGACCATTGGCTCTTTAATCACAACACCTTTCTCCTTTGGTTTCGATTGAGGTTTTGGTTGGATTTTGGCTTTTGATCTAGGTGTGAGTTTTCATCTCTTTCTGGGAGGATAAGGAAGAGGGTCAGAGAGTTGTGGGGATCCAGAAGAATCTGTAGGAGTAAGATTTTTAGTTCTAACCATTTTGAATCAAAGAAAACTTGAAATCTCAGAAAAAAATAGAGTGCTAAGTTGCGAGTTAGGGCAAGGTGAATTTGAACAAAATAGGAAGTTTTTGGAGCTAAGATTTGATGGGTTTTGATGGAAATCAAGTAAGGAAGAGATTGTGAAAACTTTTTGTGAGTGGACTGGGTGATTTACTCAAGGAGATTTTGTGGAAATGACCGAGTTTGTGACAGATAAAGACCTAGAACCCGACGTTACTCGAGGCCTTACTCGAGTAAATATTATGTTTACTCGAGTCCCTACTTGAGTGATCATATAGAAAATTTTTAAAATAATTCATTTTAATTGCGTACCTGGCATGAATAATATTGTAATTATCCATGTATGTTCCCTCGATCATTTGATAACCATTTAAGAACAGATTTGAGTTGATTCTCATCGAGTTTGTGATCTGGACCTGCAGTTACTCGAGTAAACTTCAAGTTTACTCGAGGCTTCCCTCGGGTAACCTGTCTTTTCTACTTTTGACTGTTCATTTCTCACCAAATAAATCATTTGATTTAAATTTCAGATGACTTAAGACTTTACTGCCAGTTTTGGAAGACCATTACTCGAGTACTTACTCGAGTAATGTGCTCTTTTACTTCAAGTTGTCCCTCGGGTAATGCTGCACTGTTAGACATTACTTGAAGTTGACATTCCAGTAATGGTGTCCTCTGATAACCTCTGTTTTTATTTCTCAAAACAGTTTCAATCTTCCTGCAAAACAAGTTTCTACATACTCTGATGCTTAAATTAGTAATCATCAAAACATTATCAAATATCTTTATCTAACATTATGAGAAATTGAAATAACTTACGATTCATTGGGATTTACTATTCCCAATTCTCTTTTAATGTATAGAAATTGATCTTTTGCAAAGGGTTTGGTGAAGATATCATCTAGTTGAAGATGAGTAGGAATGAATATCACTTTCACATCTTTCTTTTGAACATGATCTCTGATAAAGTGATGTCTGACATCGATATGCTTGGTTCTAGAATGTTGAACTGGATTCTTTTCCAAGCTTATCGTACTGGTATTGTCACAATAGATTGGTATTTCTTTGAGATAAATACCAAGATCGTGTAGTTGTTGTTTTAACCATATCACTTGTGCACAACAACTTGAGACTGCAACATATTCGGCTTCTGTTGATGAAAGAGACACTGTATTTTGTTTCTTGATGAACCATGATACAAGAGATCCTCCAAGAAATTGACCTTGTCTGCTGGTGCTCTTTCTGTCTGTCTTGTATCCTCTATGATCAGAATCTCAATATCCAACAAGATATTCACTTCTTCCTTTGGGATACCACAGACCCAATTCTAGTGTGTCAGCAAGGTATCTAAAGATTCGTTTGACAATTTCGGCATGTGATTCCTTTGGTGCTGATTGATATCTTGCACATATGCCAACACTGAATTGGATATCCGGTTTGCTTGCCGTGAGATAGAGTAATGATCCAATCATTCGTCTGTATTTTGTGATATTGTAGTCTTTTCCTTTGACATCAGCATCAAGCAACGTAGTTGAGCTCGTAGGTGTGTCCGTTCCATTTGCTTCATCCATTCCATACTTCTTCAATAACTCTCTCAAGTATTTTGTTTGAGATATGAAGATTCCATTCTTTCTTTGTTTGATTTGCAAACCAAGAAAGAAATTCAATTCTCCCATCATTGACATCTCAAACTCTTCCTGCATTATCTTAGAAAATTCCTTACACAGAGATTCATTAGTAGCGCTGAAAACAATATCATCAACATATATTTGAACAATTAAAATATCACCACGTTTTCATTTTATAAAAAGTGTTGTGTCAACGTTTCCTCGTACAAAACCTTGATCAATAAGAAATTTACTGAGCCTTTTGTACCATACTCTAGGAGCTTGTTTTAAACCATATAAAGCCTTTTTGAGTTTGAAAACTTGGTCAGGTTTGGATATATCTTTAAAACCTAGAGGTTTCTCTACATATACTTCTTCCATAATGTAGCCATTTAGAAATGCACTCTTTACGTCTATTTGATAGAGTTTGAATCCTTTGATGCATGTAAAGGCTAAGAGTACTCGTATAGCTTTCAATCTAGCCATTGGAGCATACGTTTCCTCATAATCAATCTCTTCTTCCTGATTATAGCCTTTGGCCACCAATCTTGCCTTGTTTCTGACAATAATTGCAGATTCATCAAGTTTGTTCTTGAATACCCATTTAGTGAAAATGATCGGATGATTCTTGGGTCGGGGTACGAAATCCCAAACTTGATTTCTTTCAAATTGATTTATTTCTTCTTGCATTGCTATAACCCAATCATTGTCTAATAAGGCTTCATCAATGTTAGAAGGTTCAATCTTAGAAATGAATGCAGAGAAACTTACTTCATTGAAAATTCTATTTCTAGTTTTGACCCCTTCATTCACATCTCCTATGACTTTATCTAAACGATGACTTTTATTGTATTTCCAGGCTCTAGGTTGTCCTAGTGATTGCTCTTCTTCTTTGGTTTCATCAACTTCTGGAATAAGAGATTTAGAAATAGATTGACCATTTTCTTGATTTAAAACAACTTTCTACTCTTCATCAATGGTTTTTTCAGAGGATTCAAATTCATCAAATACAATATGAATTGATTCTTCAATAACACATGTTCTTTTATTGAAAACTATATATGCTTTACTTCGGTTAGAATATCCTAGGAAAATTCCTTCATCAGTTTTAGAATCAAATTTTCCTAAGTTATCTTTACCATTATTATGAATGAAACATTTACAACCGAAGATGCATAGATGAGCAATGTTTGGCTTCCTTCCTTTGTACAGCTCGTATGGTGTCTTTCCAAGTTTTGTTCTAATCTAGGCTCTATTTGAAATATAGCATGCTGTACTCATAGCATCAGCCCAGAAAACTTGAGACACGTTCTTTTCATTTAACATTGCTCTAGCCATTTCAGTAAGCACTCTATTCTTACGTTCCACGACTCCATTTTGTTGAGGTGTCCTTAGAGTAGAGAAATTGTGATTAATGCCATTAGTATCATAATATTCTTCAAAGGCTTATTCCTTAAAGGTTTCATCCTTTGATGATAGAAAAATAACCCATGTAAATCTGGAGAAGTCATCAACAATGACCAATGAATATAAGTTGCCACCAAGACTCTTTACTCTTACTGGGCCAACTAAATCCATATGCAATAATTGTAGTAGTCTATTTGTTGAAATCTCAATTTTCAATTTGAAAGATGATTTAGTTTGTTTACCCTTTTGACATGCATCACAAATCAAGTCATTTTTGAAATTTACTTTGGGTAATCTAAGAACTAAATCCTTTTTGAGTAGTTTGCCTAATTGATGCATATTGACATGAGCCAATCTCTTATGCCATAGCCAACTTTCATCGACATTACTCAGAAAACAGTTTTCAGATTCATTTTTACTAATATCTAGAGTATAACAATTACCTCCCCTTTTTGCTCTAAGCTTAGCCTTGATATTCTTCTTATCAAGTAGTAAGTCATTCTTGTTGATAATTAGACATTCCTCTGAGTCAAATATTACCCAGTTATTTTTTTCTGCACTTTGACTCACACTTAGCAAGTTATGGAATAATCTTTTGACATAGTATACATCTTTGACTTGTATGCCTTTGTCATTTTTGATTTCACCAATTCCTGCTATCCTTCCAGTTTGATTTCCTCCAAATTTTACCTTTCCACCTTCTTTAGGTTGCAATTTCATAAAACTTTCGAAATCACCGGTCATATGTCTAGAGCATCCACTGTCTATGTACCACTTGTTTTTTTGGATGCTTTGAGACATATCTACAAGTAAATACGATTAAGTCTTAGGTACCCACTTCTTTTTAGGTCCTTTTGGGTTAGTACAGGAAATCTTCGAAACATATGTTCCTTTAGGTACCCATTTGTAGGTTCCTATTATTCCTTTCTTTTTATGAATGCATGAAGAGGTATAATGACCTTTTCTATTACAATAATTATAAAATGCAAAAGGATTTGATGTATGCACAGAATGCTGGAAATAATTCAAATATGACTTACCTCCTGCTTTCTTTCTACCTTTCCTTCTATATGATTTTGGATCATATCCAATACCAGATCGGTCATTTACAAATCGTTGAGCTTTTAAAATCACATTTAGCATCTCACTTCCTTTAGTAAATTTTTCAAGAGTTTTTGTGAGATCAGTGTTTTTCTTTTTCAAAGAAGAACAATTTTCACAATCCTTTTCAGAACTTTATTTAAGTTCACTTTCAAGAGCTTTGTTTTTCTTTTTAAAAACAACTAATTCTTTAACTACTTTGATGAATTTAGAATGTAAAGCATTATATTTAGAAAGTAATTCATCATAGGTAGGATCAGAATCATTTACCTCTTCTTCTGTTTTTTCTTGAGCAACGAGACATATATTGGCTACTTCTTCTTCATCACTTTCTTCGTCAGAGGAACTATCACCCCATATAGCATATACAAAGGCCTTCTTTTTGTTAAAGAATGTGCCTTTTCTCTTTTCTTTGCTCTTTTGATTTAGTTATGGACATTCTAATTTGATGTGTCCTGGTTTTCCATATTTGTAGCAAATGATATGATCTTTGCTGCTAGTTCCTCCTTTCTGAAAGTGTTTGAATCCTTAACCTTTCTTGTAGAACTTTCTCAATCATTTTATGATTAGACCCATTTCATCATCGTCAAACTCCTCATCCTCATCTTGATTTTCTTCTTTTGCTTTTAGTGCTAGGCCTCTCTTCTTCTTGTCACCGATGTCATCTAGTTCCCATTTGAACTTTAGTTTACTTTCATATTCAGAAAGACTTCCAAATAGAGAAGCAACTGATCTCATTGATTCTCCTTTTGCTTCTTCTATCGCAGTGACTTTGGCCTCCCACTCGTTAGAAAGAATATTCAAAATCTTTCGTACTTGGGTATGTTGCTTTCCCAAGTTTTGCAAGTTGATTAACAAGATGAGTATATCTAAGTTCGAATTCAGATATTGATTCACCTGATTTCATTCAAAGTAGATCGAATTCAGTGACCAAGGTGTTGATCTGATTCTCCTTTATTCCTGAAGTTCCTTCATGAGCTATTTCCATAGCTTCCCACATTTGCTTTACTATTGGAAGTGTGCAAATTCTGAAGTATTCACTTTGACTCAAAGCACTTTGTATCATCAAATTGCCTTGCTGTTGAGAGTGATAAGTTTCTTATCATTCTCATCATATTCCGCTGGCGTCTTGGGAATTTTCTAAGAGTCTACAATCTTTGTAGGTTGATAGTTTCCACTTTCAATCACATCCCATAGCCCATAGTCGGTAGCCATTACGAATACTGTGAACTTTGCTTTCCAGAAAGAAAAGTGTTCTCCACTGAAACCTGGAGGTCTAGTGATGGATGCTTCGTCGGAAAGAATTCCTTCACCCATGCTTGCCATTGGATCCTTCTTAGGTTGTTATACCTTAACAATAAGACCTACGATCTAATACCAAATGTTAGAGCAAGCGTTTCACCCAAGAGGGGGGTGAATTGGGTGATACTAAAATTTTGTTGCAAATATGTAAACTTGACGGTGAATATAATGCAGTAAAGAGTTAGGAGAAATATCACCGAAGTGTATACCATGAGTTATACTAGTTCGGCCACAACCACTTTGACCTACATCCAGTCCTCAGAATATCTTTGAGAGTTTCACTATAACTTCCAAGATTCAGTGGGTTCTTGGCACCTCAGTATAAGCAAGTTCCTTCGCCTGGACACTCACTCCCCCTTACAAGTTGTAATCCAATCCCAACTCAAGGTTCCACAACCTTAAGTTATCTCAATAACAAATATTGAGTTTGAATGAAATATCTCTCTCACAGAGTGAATAAGAATCACTGAAGTACAGAATTACAAGTATGTGTAAAACCAGAGTATTGAAACGTGAACCTGATAATGTGTTCGTGTGTGTGTTCTTGTTCTATTTCTCTGTTTGGATGTTCTCATATATATAGATGTGTTGGTAATGACCGTTGGAACATTTTCTTATTGCCCGTTAGAGTGTGCGTAGCCACTGTTGACTTTTCCAATATTTGAAAAATATCCGTTTGCAGTAGGTGGTGGTAGGTAGCGTTTGAATCATTGCATTTGACTTTCCTTATTTGGTAAGATCTCTTCATTGTTTATCTGCGGATTTGCTAAGAATACTAATATAATGAAGGGTTAATCACATAGGAAACAAATCAATGAACGTTGGAATGATTTCTAAATTTCTAGACTTGCATACTCGAGTAGTTACTTGAGTATTCATTAAGTTTACTCGAGTACTTACTCAAGTATCATTGTGAGAGTAATGATAGCAAGTTAATGAATGAACATCACATAACTCGAGTAGTGCATGAAGTAAACAAATTTACAAACCTTGGAAATACCTGTTTACTCGGGTACTTACTCGGGTGTGGCACACTTTTCTTCATAGGTTACTCGAGTAGCTACTCGAGTAATCTCTCAAATAAACTTCAGGTTACTCGATGCTTCACTCCAATAATGTTGGCAGGATTTTAGGGTCGAGAGCACTTCAAGTTTGATTACCTTGTTACTCGAGTACTTACTCAAGTAAACATAAATTTTCTGCATAGCTTACTCAGGTAGATACTTCAAGTGCTTTGTAAATAACTCTGCAAATTACTCGATTACTGACTCGAGTAATCTAGTTCAAATATTTGATAAAGAGTAATTGAATATCTGCATACTTGAGTAATGCCTCGAGTGAAGTGTGATAAAAGCATATCAGGTTAATAGAGTATTACCTTCAAGTTTTGCTTACCACAGTAGGTTACTCGAGTAGCACCTCGAGTAACATTGGCAGGATTGAAAATATCGAGAGCAAAATATTTCTTAAAGCAGGGGACTCGAGTACAAACTCAAGTAACATTGGCAAGCCTAGAGCAACTGGAAGTTATTTACCAGGTTACTCAAGTACTCACTCGAGTAACATTGGCAGGTCGAGAGGAACTGCAAGTGATTTACCTGGTTACTCGAGTAGCTACTCGAGTAACGTTGGCAGGCCGAGAGCAACTGGAAGTGTTGTACCTTATTACTCGAGTAACATTGGTAGGTTACTTGAAGGTTGACTCTGGTTACTTCAAATTTCTGTCTCATTACTCGAGTACTTACTCGAGTAACCCTTTAGAAATTTTGCCAGTGATGAAGTTTCTCAGCTTTTTCTCTTGGCCTTTCTTCATTACTCCAATGCTTACTTCAAGTGATGATTTTCCCTGTTATTACTTTGTTCAAACTTATTTGTTTATCAAATCTTTTTCATACCATTCTTTGTTATCATCAAAATATGAGAGATCTAACACGGACAACATTGCTTTGCTTTTTATACTTTCATAGGGGCATTGATGAGGCAAACAAAACTTTCATATATATACCAATTAGTCATGATGATGCTGCTGAAACAAAATTTGATCTCGTAATTTTTTTTTAAAAAAATAAAAGGGCATTTTTGTCATTATGATGCTGCAAAGACAAAAATTAAAATTCACATTTTCAATTTAATCATATCTAGTGCCCCAAAGCTATCACCTGTTCTTTGTTTTCAATTTACATCAAATAGATAAATATTGATAATTAAATATTTCATTAATTTTTGGACCAATACAACCTTTATTTGATATCATATTTTGATATTACTGACATAATTATCTTATTTAAAGTTTTGGTTCTTCACATACAATATAAAACCCTTTTTTTTATAGAAACAAAGTTCATACTCAGTACCTAATGCATCTTACACCACTTTGAGTATCAATCTACAAACTTCTCTTTATTGTTAAACTACATTATATAATTAAAATATTAATTAGCTTAATATAATTATTTATTTATTATTTTCTTGGGCCATTACAAATATTTGGTGTGAATCAAGTTTCAAGTTTGTATCTAAACACACATAAGCTAATGACATTTTATAGATGTAGTTAATCTTGAAGGTGAGGAAAACAATGGGGCATCAGAATGTTTCATGAGATATTAGGTTTTATGATAGAAAAACAATGGTGGGGCATCAACTTCACTGTAGCAGCCGCCGGGGTACTGTAGCAGAAACTTCCAGAACACTGTAGATGCCGCCGGAACACTGTTGAAGCTTCCAGAACACTGTAGCAACCGCCAGGGGAATAGTAAAAGTACTGTAGCACACGTTTTTTCCCTCTATAAATAGATATCAAAGCCAAGCTCAAGGAGGAGGAGGAGAGGAAGAGAAGCAGAGGCCCTTCTCCGACCGGGAGAGGTCCTTCTCTGACCGGGAAAGATCTTTCTCTGACATTTCTGAGTTCTTTGTGTCGTTTTCTAGATTTAATTTCATGTATTGTATGCCTCCATCTTGGAAGGCTTAGGATTTTATTACTTCTTGCATGCCTCCATCTTGGAAGGCTTAGGATTGTATCACATTTTGCATGCCGCCTACATGGAAGGTTTTACCTCCTCAATGGACGGCTAGATTTCTTCATTTTTCATTCTTCTTTTGGTTGTATATTTATGTTTGATATTGTAATATTCAAGTTTATGCAGTATTTCTAAGGCTTTCATTCTAGCTTTATATAATTTATTTTGGTTTTGTTTTTAATTTTATCATGTGCTAAACTTTCATTTTCCTAGGGTGATGACGTAGCTTACTAATGACGGATTGAATCCTAACTTATTAAATCTAGTTTGAATTTCTCCTTCATGATTGAGTTTTAATTATTATTCTTATGAGTTGTGTAGACCCTATATTTAAAACCATGACTTGCATATGAAATAGGAATATATTCATATGAGTTGTGTAGTCTTACTGAGTTCCATAAATCTTAATGCATAATTAATTGCTTAAATTCATATAGGAATATATTGGGTTAGCAATTGATTATAGAATTGCTTGACCTTGGAAGAGGCTAGTAATTAAATTAGGGAAACTCGACTATCAATCATGTGGAATAAATTGGGCTAGAATAGATAAGTGATTCAATCCGGAATTTGTTAAGTGAAATCTAATCCCTAGGACTTTTTCTCATATTTGCTTTCATATCATTTGCATTCATATTTAATTGTCTTTCTTTTATTTTGTGCTTTCAATTACCAATTAATCGATCGACTGAATAGAATTAAAATTACTCATTTTGGTACTTAGTACTCAATCCTCGTGGGAACGATACTCTATTTACTTCTATATTACTTGATTACGACAGTGTATACTTGCACTATTTAATTGATCATTTGAACTCGTATCAACAACTTTTGTCGCCGCTGAAAGTAACTTTCCGTGGAGACTTTTGTCTCCACTCAAGGTGACTTTCAGCGGCGACTTTTTATGTTACTGTTGAAAGTGTAATTTTTCTAAATTACAAATTCTATCACAATTTTTTTTAAAAAAAATTATAAATTCCAAGTGTCTCTCTCCTCCACTCGTTGCTACGTATCATCTTCACACACTGCCACGTGCCAATTCCTCGTGCTCCCACGTGTCGACGTCACATAATTCCTGAAAGTGCTTCTCCTCTAACTCAAACCTGCGACCTCATGGTGTTGATGCCTTCACATGCGTGCGTTTGCCAATTACGCTGAAATGAAACTATGTTAAATTATTACATATTGTTATATATATAATATTATCATACACACACATATAATTAATTAATTAATCAATTATAAATATATATATATATATATATGATAATTAATTATTAATTATATATAATATTATTAAAAATAATGATAAATTAAATAAAAATGTAAAAAAGTATTTATATATTTAATTAACCAACTCTTTAATTAAAATTACTTAATAAAAAAATTTAATATTATAAATATTATTTTTAATATAAAAAGATACATCTAATATTACTAACATATAATTTATTTTTAAATAAAATAAAATAATAGCTATTATAATAATATCATAAATATTATTTTAGTAAAAATTTTTAAATATAATATTAATAAATAATATAATTATAATAACTAAGATTGAATATAATTATTCAGTAATTAATATTTTATATCATAAATATTATTTAAACAATTAAATTAATAAATTTTAATTTTTACCACAGAATTTCCGACGGAAAACTTCGGTCACAGCAAAAAAATTTGAATCTAATTGCTTTTCATCCATTCATCTTAATATGCAAGTTTGCAAGAGAAGGAAACTTGTGTAGAGAGATCCCATACACAAGCAAATATATAATTATTTTATTTTATTTATAATAAATAATATATTTAGTGTCCTCAAATATTAAATATCAAATTTTAAAAAAATATATAAGAAAATAACATTTGTTGGTGATAAAAAAATCTATAAAAAAAATAAGCTGAAATTGACTTTTAGTGGCGACAATTGGAGTCGTCATTGAAAGTATGGTTTCGCTGAAAATGGCACTTTCAGCGGAGACTGAATTGTCGCAACTGAAAGTGTCATTTTTAGCTGCGACTATCAAAAATCGCTGCTGAAAGTAGTCGCTGAAACTCAATGTTTTTGTAGTGGATGTATGGCTATTTTTGAGGTATAACGAATGTCTGAGATTAAACAACTAAAGTAACTAAATTTTAAAAGCAATACGAGCACTACTACAAACACAATAAATGACATTTATTTTTAAAAATATTATGGTACTTAAGAAGTGTCATAGCTTTCAACTCCATAAAAGAAAGCTATAGTACTTCTTGAATATATGGAAATGCCGCAGTGTGTTTCTTTATTATTTTTTTAAAAAATAGCTTCTTATGACTCTTCTGTGGGGAAGTGCCATATCAGGGAAGTGTCATCAGAAGTGCATCACTTCCTATGGCACTTTTCCAAAGAAGCACCATAGGAAGTCCTTTTTTAAAAAAAAAATATTTTTGCGTAATTGTTTCCTTTTTCTAATGAAACCATATGTATTTATAGTCCAAATTCATAGCAATTTACCATACAAATTGATAGCAAAATGCAATAACCAAAATTAAACCAAATCAGAATGAAATAACTCGAAACAAATAACTAATTCATAAAATTAGTACTATGTGTATTTAATTACAACATACCAATTATAATGTACAACTAATTTTTAGTGAATAAACAACACAAGAATACTCATTTTTCATCTATCAAGCATAAAAGAACTCCAGCATTTAAGTTGCTTAAACTTGAGCCATACTTGTTACTTTTATGGAAGATTAAACTAGTATTATTATATATTTAAGCTCAAAAATTAAAAAACTTACAATGTATAGGAAGTTTAGGAAGACAGAGTTGAAACGTCAAATAAATACCTGAAAAAAAATTATGGGCACATATATAAGATTCATGACAAATTTTAACTGCAAAAATAGAAGAAAAAGACGTAGGGACTTAAACTTCTGTATATATATATATAAAGACTCATGAGCTTGGGAGCTTCTATAGGAGGTCGAGACAAGAAGGAAAAAACACGTGAGAGACCAAGCTTTGTACTGCAACTGAAGCGGCGACCAAATGTTGAAAAATGTGCATGGGGAGGAGACAAGAAAAAACAAAAAGTAGAGGGACCAAGGAAACTTATACTTGTCGCCGTCAAAGAGAGGAGGGAGTGGGGATAACGACGCCATTGCAACGTCCAAATAGAGAGAAGGAGTGGGGACAAAGCATTATATAGGAAGATGGGAGTGGGGAGAATGAATAAGGAAAGGTGGAAGACCAATAGAGTGGGAAACGAAGGGATAAAAGATAGCGGACCCATGGAATTCTTGGAAATGGGGAGCTGGAGAGCTCGAGAAGACGATAATGGTGGGCTTTCAAATTCACTTACAAAAAATTAACCTTGCAAAATAGGAGCCTATTTAACAAATATATCAGCAAAATTAAAAAACTCTCTATGTAAAAAAATGAAAATGAATATTCTAGTTCCTTGCAATCTAGTTAGTGGCTTGTACAATGTAATTAAGGATGGTTCTAACTTTGTTCCAAACATGTGAGTATTGCTTTGACCTCCGTGATAGCTACCTTGACTTTGAGGTTTTTCGTCAATGGGTGGATCTTCTCTAGCTTTGAAAGTAGTGGAGCTTTCAAAGTCGCTACCAGATACATGGTTAGCATAATCTACATTTAGCTGTGTTAGCTTTGGAACCAATCTACATAGTCAAATAAAACTTGATTATAGAGAGCTTATAGCTACAGTTTTGTTACTAAAATGTGATAGAAAAACTTAAAATATATAAACATAAAGCCGGCCAAAAACTAAAATGTCTAAGAACACACAAAAATTAGTTGAAAAGTGAAGATGAAATTACTCCCTATACTATTCCCAACTCCTCAGCATCCCAACAGCACAGGATTAGCAGAACAAAGAGCTTAAACTTAATACCTTTTGGTCTTCCGTTAATCAGTTTTCTCTGTAAATGCAAACTTCTGTGGAAGCCAGCCGCTAGCATCTATACTTTCTTTTTCATCACATTAGATCTCCTGAGCAATTTCTATATGAAACCTAGGGCATATAAAATTCAGTAAGAATCAATTTGCAAGGTGTTGTTATAAACACACCTAAGCTGATGGCATTTTATAGATGTATAGTTAAGTTTTAAGGTGAAGTAAACAATGGGCTTTTAAAATTGTGTACGCATGATGTTTCATCAGATAATATATTAGGTTTATGATTGAAAAACAATGGCCTATCAAAATAGTGTGTTATCTACATTAGTAGAAAAATGACTTTTTAGACCGGTTAAAAAAGACTTTTTAGACCGGTTGTATATTAGGTCTTATTACAACATGTCTAAAATGTATGTTATTTTTTACAACCAATCTAAAAAGTATAACTTTTAAGACTGGTTAAAAGAACAAATGGTATTAAAATTTAATTTAAGACCGGTTGTAGGCACAACCGGTCTTAAATATGTGAAATTTAAGACCGGTTGTAGGCACAACTAATCTTGAATTTCCTACATTTAAGACCGGTTGTGCCTACAACCGGTCTTAAAAGTTAGACCTTTAAGACCTGTTGTAGCTACAACCAATCTTAAAAGTTATATTTTTTTAAAAAAAACGTCCCTTTTATATATAAGCTACCTAGCAAACCATTTCTATCCTAGATTCCACAGAAGTAACGCAACACAGATTTCACAGAAGCAATGACAACAACAAGCATAAATGAAGGTGTAAGATAAGTGACTTTAAATCAACTTCCAACAAATGTTAATTAGTGTAGAACACTTAATTTTAAGCCCCACAAATCAAATTGAGATAGCTAACACTTGGTGAAATGTTGCAAGATATCAAGGTTGAAGATCAAATGTGGATAATTCAAGCAACAAGCTTAAATCAGATTCCAGGAACTCCAAATGCACTCAACAACTGTCTAAAACTAAAACACATCATATGAATCAATTTTAATGTACAATATGAAGGAATGTCCAAAAAAACAAATTTGCTCAGAAATGGATGCAAAACTTTGAATGACAATGGCAACAATAAAATTCAAGGATATATACAAGCAACAGCAGAAATTCCTCAATTTTACAAAATAAAAAGTGAAGAAAAAGTATAGAGGACAATCCCTCAAATCCCATGCCTCCTGTATCACCCATATCCCAGAAATTGTCCTACACAGATACATAAACCCATTTAGAAATTCATACAGCCGGAGCAATACGCATGAGAACAATGTATAATGTAACGTTGGATTCAAAAACTCACTATTTTTATAATAGCTCATAGATGAATTCAGCACAACATGTGCGAATAAAATCAATATCTTCTTCAGAAAAGGGATCAACAAGGTCAAACATCTGTAACACCAATACCAGACAAAATATTAACTAAGTAATTTAAAAGCAATAAAGTACATAATACAAAAGTTCTGAAATATAAATTGACCTCTTTAGAAAAATCAGTCGTGCCTAGAGTGATAATATTGTAGATGTGTCTCAAAACATTAAAACCACATAGGTTTCACCCTTGGGTTGCCTCCGGCTCTTGAAAAAAAACATGATATCATTAAAATGAGTATAAAGGCATGGTTTATTACATTCTTTAAACAAATCAATATGTACTAACCTTTGGCATGATCCATGTAGGTTCCTTTAAGTCACAAACATGCTTACCATAAGTAGTGTGTAGGAATGTCCGCATAGCCCTATCATCATCAAAATCACAAAGATTAATTATTTTACACAATTTCCATAAGCTTTACAAACAAAAGGTAATAATGTAAGAAAACTTAGGAGTTCATGGTCTTTTTCAAATCATTCCCTGGTTTGAAGTGGAGGGAGCATAAGGGGATGACAGTATAACTGCTCTTGCATAAAAGAACCAACTACCAATGCTCACTGAAAAACAGAGAAGACTATTAAGCAAATATAAAGCATTATATATTTTTTAAAATATAAGATTTTTTCTTACCCATGAACATATGGAGCCAAGAAACACTAAGTTCCGATTTCACTAAGCCTCTCTGATAAGTATGTATGTCTGATAGTAGCAGTGGTCCCTTTCTCTTGGATTTGATGGGGGCATAAGAATCCAAATTTTGTGTTTTTGCCAGAGGAGACCAACCTACGATGCATGTACCTACAATAATGCAAGCACATAAATCAAAGGTAAATGGTGAATCTTTTTAAATATTTACTTTGAATTGCAGAAGATACTTACATTAAGAACAGTTGGACAATCCCAATAGCAAGATTTTGTCCAGGAGCTACCAGGGACATCAAATCATTCATATCAAGATAGCATGTCACCCCTGACTTGCCAACAACTGAATCTGTAGGTCAATCTCTTGTTTTAAAGGATGTATCAAATGCCATCAGAATCACTTATTGCATGATATTCAATAGAGGCTGTGAAACTTCTTGAGTGAAGGGAGTTGGACTTGATGGGGCTTTGTTGGATATGTCTCATGATAGTTCATGTTTCATGAAACAGTTCTAGAACTGATGGGTCTAAATGTATGTTAGGAACTCTTAATGAACAAGAACATAACAATCAAGGTCATTATAACATAAGGATTTGTAATGGTGACACCTACATCTAAATCAGAGCTATCTTATTTTCCTAGCCTTATGACATACAGTAGGCCAATATGAATACTAGAATTCAATTATGATTTTAGAAATAACCATATATTGAGAAACAATCCACAAACTTTCTAGACCATACTTAGTCCTCTTTCATGTTTCCAAGACATATGTATGTGTATTTGGGTTCTCTGTTGTGCAATATAATCAAAACAAATCACAAATTTCAGTCTTGATGTTTTTTTTATACTACAATTACCCATTATAAAAACTTCAATTGGCTAATAAAATTAGAGCAAAATGGTGTAAGGAAAGTGAATAATATCCAGCAAGAGCATAAAAAGAAAAATCTTAACCTAGAAAGCATAATTAAAATAAGACATTAAAATGACAGAGAAACCACCTAAATCAAAGACACGATAAGCACTCAATATTATGCAAAAAGGTCAAGGATAATTAATCAAGCATATCCTAATTAAGGATATACCACCAACCTTTACAACATTATTAATAAGTTCCATAACAAGACATGGCAAAATATCGGTTTCTTACCAAATAACATTGTTCTCATCTATAGCCTCCCTAATGACATAAATGTGCAATTATAGAGTATGGTTGATTACTAAGTTTATATTACTGAAAAGCATGGGGTTTTTGTTAGAGCAAGCGTTTCACCCAAGAGGGGGGTGAATTGGGTGATCTTAAAAATTTCGTTGCAAATATAAAATTTGACGTTGAAATTAAAACAAGAAAGAGTAAGGAGAAATATCACCGAAGTGTACATCAGGAGTTATACTGGTTCGGCCACAACCACTCTGACCTACGTCCAGTTCTCAGAGCTTCTCTGAGAGTTTCACTATAACTTCCAAGATTCAGTGGGTTCTTGACACCTCAGTACAAGCAAGTTCCTACAACTGGACACTCGCTCCCCCTTACAAGTTGTAATCCAATCCCAACTCAAGGTTCCACAACCTTAAGTTACCTCAATAACAAATATTGAGTTTGAATGAAATATCTCTCTCACAGAGTGAATAAGAATCACTGAAGCATAGAATCACAAGTACAATGAAAAACAGAGTAATGAACTTGATGATACATTAGTGAGTGTGTTCTAGTGTATATTCTCTATTTAGATGTTCCCATATTTATAGATACGTTAGTAATGATTGCTGGAACATATTTCTTCATGTCCATTGGAGCGTGCGCAGCCACTATTGACTTTTCCAGTTTTTGAAAAACATACGTTTGCGGTAGGTGACGGTCGGTGACATTTGAGCGTTGCTTTTAACTTTCCTTATTTGGTAAGATCTCTTCATTGTTTATCCGTTGAAATGCTAACAATACTAATATAATGAAAAGTTAACCAAATAGGAAACAAAACAATGACTGTTGGAATGATTTCAAACTTTCTGGGTTTGCTTACTCGAGTATACCTTGAAGTTTACTCGAGTACTTACTCGAGTATCATCGGGAAAGCTTTGTTTAACTTCAAGTCAATAGACAAATACAAGATTACTCGGGTAGTGCATGGAATAACTAAATTTCAAACCTTTGAAAATTCATGTTTACTCGGGTACCTACTTGAGTAATGCATTCACAACTTCATAGGTTACTCGGGTACCAACTCGAGTAAACCTTCAAATAAATTTGATTACTCGATGCTCTACTCCAGTAATGTTGGCAGGATTTCAAGGCCGAGAGCACTTCAAGTCTGATTACCTTGTTACTCAAGTACCTACTCGAGTAAACTTACTTTTTGTACATAACTTACTCGGGTAATGACTTGAGGTTTTCCTTCAAACATAACACTGCATACTCGGGTACATACTCGAGTAATCCACTTAAAATAGAACATTAAATACTTGCATACTAGAGTAAAGACTAGAGGAAAGTGAGATAAACTTAAATCAAGTTATTCGGGTACTACCTTCAAGTTTTCACTTACCTCAGTGTGTTACTCGAGTACCTACTCGAGTAACATTGGCAGTGGTACAAAGTGCTGAGAGCAACACATTTTCAGAAATAGAGTTACTCGAGTACTTACTCGAGTATCATTGGCAGGCGGAGAGCAACTGGAAGTTTTTTATATGGTTACTCGAGTAGCTCCTCGAGTAACATTGGCAGGCCGAGAGCAACTCCAAGTATTTACCTGGTTACTCGAGTAGCTACTCGAGTAACATTGGCAGGCCGAGAGCAACTTGAAAATACTTACACTATTACTTGAGTACCTACTCGAGTAACGTTGGCAAGTTACTGGAAGGTGCTTCTGGTTACTCCAAGTTTTGTCTCATTACTCGAGTACCTACTCGAGTAATGCCTTAGAAAACTTGCTTCTGATCAAGTTTCTCAGCTTTTTCTTCTGGTCTTTCTTCATTACTCCAATGCTTACTTCAAGTGATGCTTATCCCTGTTATTACTTTGTTCAAACTTATTTATTAATCAGTTCTTTTTCATACCATTCTTTTGTTATCATCAAAACATGAGATCTAACAATTTTGAGGTGTAACTTTGAGAAAGTTGTTCTAAAAGCCAGGGGCAGAAGCCTGAGGAAAGTAGGAAAGGTGGTTTAACATTTTGGCCTTGACCTACTCGGCTTTAGCGATGGAGGCATCAGATTTGTGGCTTCATTCTCTTACAGTTTTCTGTGTGTCATGTATATATATGCATTAACTATTTAGGAAGGAGTACATCCTTCACATTCTCATGTGACTCCAACCAGAAACAATGAATCGTTTAAGTATAGATAGTCCCAGCAGCACTCAATTTACTTGGTATTCTCTCATTTAGAATCTACCTTATCAGCACATGACTTCAATTAACCATCTATCACTTGTAATGCATGTATGAAACTTTTTCTCTGTGTGTGTGATAGAGAAGTCCAAAGGATAATTTGAGGTTTAAATATTTATAGGGTGCCTTTATAACTTTTTAGTAAAAGAAATCGAACCTTTATCATTAAAGGTGATTGACCCCAATTTCTAAATCATTGATAAATTATGAGCCGTACAACTTATGCAAGTGAATATATTTTTGCTAAAGCAGCATAAGCTTGTGATTATGTTTATGGGGAAATAGAGGAAGTGATTCAAGTAACCTCTTGTGCTGACAAAGAAAGCAATATCGGGAGCCTTTGGAAAAATATACTAGGAAATAGGGGAACCATTATGATGAGTTTGGTTGAGAGAGACAGAGGAACAAATAAATAAAAATGCATAAGAATAAGGAACACAAAAGCTATCATAACGCAGGAACATAATAAAGAATAGAGAAGATATCATAACGCATGAACATAATAAGGAACAGAGAAGCTATCATAATGCAAACCAATGTCTCATATAAAAGAAAGACCAATAATGTCTCAGAAATTAGAACCACAACGCCCCCACATTTCCAATCTCCCAAATCATACCCACAACTTTCTTCATCAGCAATCACAAAAAAAAATTAATAGTCGAAGTAAAAAACTACCTGTGTAACCCCCTTCGATAATCAGGCCGAGATTAGCGTTTAAGCACATTTAATTATCGAATGAGAAATCCAGGACAATTAAAAAATTTTTAAAACACCTGTACAAATGGATCTCCATTCATTTCATTCATTAAAACAAATGGCCTGTTTGGTCTGTTACATATACAATATCAGAGTAAGCACAATTCCCGACGTTCACCCGGGATAATAACATTAATCCAATGGTTTATACAAGGCATCATTGCCCATCTCAGTATCCATACCGGGGATTAAACAAAACTATAGAACTATGATCTATACAATATATTTACAATGATCTAATATGATAACCAATTCGATATAAAGCTAAAATATTTACTAAGACTACCGCTGGCAGTCCTAATCGTCCTTTGCCATTTGCTTGCTTTTCGATCCACTTGCCCTGTCTAAAAATGTTATTTGGAAAGAATGAGATTCTAGAGAATCCCAGTAGCAACAGTTTATTTATATGATGCATATATACAAAGCAAGTCACATATATATCACAATGCAGCAATCAATATTTGAGACCGGGCTTTCGCCACGTTCCCTTCACTATCACTGTAATCGAGTCCGGGCTTTCGCCACGCCCCCTTCACTTTCACTTTAATCGAGTCAGGGCTTTCGCCACGTCCTCTTCACTTTCACTTTAATCGAGTCTGGGCTTTCGCCACGTCCCCTTCACTTTCACTTTATTCGAGTCCGGGCTTTCGCCACGTCCTATTCACTTTCACTGTATTCAATGACTAATGCAAACATGCAATGCAATACACATGATATAGGATAAAGTGTCACTACCTTTGTCTTTCCTTCCTTGAGTAGGCACAGGCCTTCTATACTCCGAGCAGATATCAAAGTCTAAAGTCATAATTAAGGACGAAACATTATTCTCTATTCCAATACTCAATTAACTCTTCAACTCTTAGATTTGGTTATCAATAATGACTCTTAAGAAGCCACAAATGCCTCTAAATAAACCCCTAAAAGGTTGGGAAACAAAAGGTTGAAGGTCACTTTTCGAAAACACTAAGTGCTGGAACACAAGGTTGGGCTGTGGCCCGCCCTTCCTTGGGTTGCGGCCCAAATATGGTCAGAAGGCCGTGGTCCGCGGCCCAAATCAGGCCAGAAAGGTTTGGGCCGCGGCCAGCCACTCTTGGGGGCCGCAGCCCAGAAATTTCCTGACTCTGGGCTGAACTTCGAAAAACTATAACTAATTGTAGAAAACTCGAAACGGAGTGATTCCAAAGCCAAATGAAAGGTATTTGAGTCCTCTCTCAAGGAAAAATATGTGTTATAACTTAAAATCATCACAAAAATACAGAATCACCCAAAACCCAACATTACTCCAAAACAGAGTTCTGTTTTTGTACCAAACTTTGGCAAAGCATAACTCTCAGAATACTAAACGAAATGACACAAAATATATGTCTATTTTGAAGCTTGGGATGTGAACTTTAAGACCGGAAAGTTTCACAATTTTCTGAAATCATTGGGTCACTCAAAACGTCCACACAAATAAACTGTCCAGACAGAGTTCACATTGACAGCATTTTCCAACTTTTCTACCAAAGTGTTCAATGACTCCAAAATCATTAACCAAGCTTATTCCCATACAATTTTCCACAAGGAACACAATGGTAACCTCAAAATGACCAAATTCATACTCTAACCACATGCCCTGTTTTGACCAATACACCATAACCAACACAAAGTTCCCAAACTTTACTTTTAATGATTCAAACCAATCCATTTGTCCAAAAGACATCACAATTTACCATTTTCATTATCACAACATGCCAAACTCACTAAGACCCTAATTTTCGAAAATAGGGCAGAAATTTTCAGAAAAATCAATGCTCACCAACATCCACAATATATATATCAAAAGGGAGATAACACTCACCTCTTTCACTTTGCCAAAGAGATTTCTTGATTCTTCAACTTTCACAATCTCTTGAGGTCATAAACTAACACCAATGAACACATTTCAACCATCACAATGAAGCTCTTCATTCAAGGATCAACATTAAAGAAGGAAGTTTGAGCAATGGAAGCCATTTTCCTTACCTTTTTGCAAGCTTTTCCTCTTCCTCTTTGCTGCAAAAATGTCGACAGAAAATGGAGAGAGAAGAGAGAGAGAGGACGAGAGAGAGAGATGGAGGTGGAGTGGAGAAATGAAGAATGATGATTATTTCCCTCTTGCCATGCTTAATCCATCGAAAATGAGGGAGGGAGAGAGAAAAAAACATTAAACAATTGGGGGATTTTGACTTTTCTCTACCTCTCTCATACTCTCCTCTTGACACATGTCAATTCTTCATTGGCTCCCATAAAGGTAAACCACCAATTAGTTACTTTAATCCCTCCATTAGCCATTTAATTACACTTCTCATTTCTCTTTTAGCTAGTAATTAATTTTCTCTATTAATCACTAACTAATTGCTCAACAATTTCATTCTTTCAATTTCCCAACAATTATGACATATTAAATAATATTGTCACCAATATACATTAATTTAACTTTAATCCGATAATTATCCTCAATAATTATCATTAGGCCTTAATCAAAAATTGGGGCGTTACAACCTGGAAGAGAATTAGGGCTTCACCAAGTTTATTATCCAATTTTCACAGATTGACGATGAATAAAAATGAGAGCAGGGTGTGTTCAGCGCTGTCAAACGTCGACACTCAACGAAAAGACAGAGCACCAATACGCCCTAACACTGACTAACGAGGATGCTAGCTCCAAGATCCTATTTTCATGGCAAAAATGCAATACCAATCCAAGGTGAAACACTAATTCTACTCTTGATTTAATGAATTTGGAGTTGTTGTTCGTTCTTGATTGTTGCTGTTTAGCTTGGAAGAATTTAGAATGAAGAATGGCATGGAGCGTAAACTGCGAAAGGGATTTGGGGAATGAGTTTTAAGACCGGTTATAAAAATAACCGGTCTTAAAACATTTTTAACACCGGTTGTTAAAACAACTGATCTTAAAATCTATCTTTTATAACAACCGGTCTTAAAAACCTTTCTTTTAGACCGGTTATTATATGAACCGGTCTAAAATAAATATTTTTTAGACCGGTTATATCAGTAACCGGTCTAGAAACATGTTTTTTTTTTAAATTTTTTTCCTCTGAGCCTTTTAGATCGGTTTAAAATTCAAGCAGGTATAAAAGGTTTAATCTTTTAGACCGATTAATGTAGAACCAGTCTAATTAATATTTCTTAGACCGGTTAATAGAATAACCTATCTCCCAATTTGTTTATAATTACAAAAATACCACCGCTAATTTCTTTTAGACCTCATCCGTTGCAACCAGTCTAAATGTGCCGGTCTAAAACACCTTTTTTGTACTAGTGCTAAGTTTAATCAAATGGCTCAAATTCCTTGTGACGAAAGTCAAGATTTATTTAGCCATTAATTTGTATGAATGAAAAATGTAACATTTTAATAATTTTTGAAAGTGTGATTTGAATCTCGAGATGAAGTGACATGTAGTTGTTTTCAAGGTACAATGAACGGCTGAGATTAAATAACTAAAGAATATAATTTAATAGTAATACTAGCGTGCTCTTTATGCTTGACGTAAAATGACTTAAATGTGAGCTGTAACTAGAGCTGGGAATGTGGGCCAACCCACGGGTTGTGGGTTAGCCCGCACCAACTCGTGGGCCATGTGGTGTGGGCCTACGGGTTGGCAAAACACCAACCCTTACCTGCAGTGTGCGGGTTGCAAGCCAGCCCGCGGGCCCGTATTTATTTTGAAAAAAATTCTTATTTTTTAAAGAAGATAAAATATATGAGACATATATATATATATGAGTCATTAAATTTACTTTCCTAGCATTAATCATTTCTCTTATAAAAATTTAAAAACATAATCCATAATTCAAGAGATAAAGTTATCAAAAAGTCCAAAGTTTATAAACAAAACACAAACTCATCCTCAAGCAACCAAGATATAATAATTTTGTTTAGAGAAGAAGGGAAGAGGCTAAAATTTTTTCTATTTGGATTGGGAGGTACCAAGATAAGAGTGGAAAACTTAGAAGTTTTGTAAAATTATTATATGTAAAAAAAATTTTTTTGCAGGCCAACCCCCGGGCTATGTGGTGCGGGCCTGTGCGGCCTGCATTTCTAACCCGTCAAAAACAGCGGGCTCACGGGTTGGGCCCGTATTACCGACTCTAGCTGTAACAACCTCTTAATTACCATACATTTACAATTACAAAACATAATTTAATAATTCATTAAGTACCATTATATATGATAGAAAAGGATGAAATCAATTATAAAGGTCTATCATAGTAGAAAAGACTTGACCAAAACACTTAAAGAATAACGATGGTAGAAAAAGAAAGACGTTAGTCTACAATGGCTAAAAAAAAATATTTAACATATGATTTAAAATCACATATCAGTCAACATTATAATAAGTGGGCCTTGGGCATTCAAAGCCTTATAACACAATTTACCAATAGGCATTATATCATTTCCCACAATTATAATTTTATTCACAATTCATGATTTTCCTGAATAAATTTTATTTTCATATAGAACCATAACTTGCTCAAAACTTACACAAAAGTGGATCCATTATTAAAAGTAATAATTTATAACACATGGCCTTATGCCTCCTTTATTTACTTCTCAAATAGTTTCATAAGTTATATTAGAGTATGAATGAGCTCTAGGTGGTAATATACAAAGCTAACACATAATTACTAAAAGAGGAGGGTTTACAAGGCACAACTGCAAACCTAATAAACCTCAAGTGCCTTCTTTGAACATATCCCATGAGAAATCTTACCTAAAAATAATAGTCAACTACAGAGTGTGTCACATGGATCTAGTAACCACAATTCTAGTTTAGCAAGTATGCAGGAAATTATTACAAGATAGCTAAGTGGGCTAAATATAAACTCATATAATATAAAGTATAAACATTTTTCCACAAACAATAGCAGTTCAAGGAGTAATTAAGCATGCATAGGACTCTATCAACCATCTTTATAACTACTAACAAAATCCATGGGCTACAACACATAACAGGATTCGTCTTTGTGACAGAACTACATCAAGATCTCTAATAGTTATGAGGTGTAGCTTGGCCAAAAGCTATAGAACTCACATAAAACCATGGGTTCCCTTTCCTTAGAATATGAAAAGGGGTCACATGTCCCTTGCGTTGACCCTTAACCTGGCCAAGGAAGGGTGATACCAAGGGTTCTGAGAATGTTGAAGTCAGACACTGGGCGTCAAGTGGCAGCTATGTCATATGGTATAATAGCATCAAGCCTCTCATAACCACAACTCCATACAATCCAACACAACTTGATAATATGCAGTTGAATAATTCAACATGACAAATCCAATATCATCACATTTTCTCATAATCAATACTCCATGCCATGCATGATTAATCATTCAAATAAACCATTCAGGCCCACTTAACTAAGAAGTTTTCTAAAAACATAATTCATACTGTTATTATACATTTTTCATATATAAAATACTATAACCATTACAAAAAAATGTGATTTAGTAGCGGTTAAAAATGGGTATTAGTAGCGATTTTAACCTCAGGGGTTTTAACCACTACAAACAAGGTTAGTAGCGGTTACTAGAACAGCTACTAAATCGTATGTTGCAAGCAGTTTTGTAGCGGTTATATAAAACCGCTACTCAACCAAAAATAACCACTACATCCTTTGTAACAGTTCAACCCAACCGCTACAACACCCTCATGGACGAAATGTTTTTCAGAGATATTTGTAGCGATTATATAACCGCTACAAATATAAAAAATTGAAATTTTGAGAGCAAAAAAAATGACATTTTTCTATTTTGTAGCGGTTAACAAACCGCTACAAATATAATATAACAAATAGAAACTTTGTTGGCGAAAAAAATGACATTTTTTTATTTTGTAACGGTTTACAAACCGCTAATAATTTTGAATTTCATGAAATTTGTAGCGGTTATGAAAACCGCTACTAATTTCATGAAATTCAAAATTAGCGCCAAAAAATTTAATTTGAGTTTTAAAAAGGCGCGTTATTTAGTAGTGGTTTAATAACCGCTACAAATATTTAAAAATTTTTTAAAAAATATACGATTTTTTGTTTCTGTTTTTTCAATATTAAATTAAATAGTTTATTTTGTTATTATTTTATCTATTTCAATTAGCTTATTATTCAATAGTTTAACTTATTAATAAATTAAAAGGAAAAATGTAATTGAATTGGATTTGTAGCGGTTAATGCAGCGGTTATTAGTTAGTAGTGGTTATTTGTATTTTTGTAGCGGTTTAATATTTATAGTGATACACGTACTATTTGTAGTGGTTAATATATCCATTTTGTAGCGGTTATTCATTTAGTAGCGGTTAATTTTATATTTGTAGCGGTCAATAACCGCTACAAATATTATTTTATTTTTTTAAAATTTTTTTTACATTTTATTTTAAAAAAATTTTTGCATTTTTTGTAAAGACAAAAGCATAATTTGAATTTGATCACTTATTGTCGCCATCCCTACAGAAATTTTGTAGAAAAATTATTGTTATGGATGTATTATTAAATTTAAAAAATTTAATTCAAATGACGTGGACTTAATAAAACTCACCGCAGTGGAGGTAAAACTCACCTTCAGGGAAGTAGTTTTCAAAATCAGCTGACTGAAATGGCTCACTCTCGTAGGCGATGTTATCGCCTTCACCCATGTCGTAAAGGTCTCTTGGCTTTAAATGAACGACCATGTGCCAATCCCTATGCCTCTCGTCCTTGACATAATAAACCTGATGTGCCTCTGAAGCTAGAATATACGGCTCATCATATTGAGAAATACCATATGAATCGGCCATGAGAAATTGACTGATGTGATCCCTAAGTCGTCAGTTGTCAGTCCCCGAGAAGTAGTGGTATTTGCCCACAAACACTTGAACAGCGTCACCGTGAAACGACCTTGATAATTAAGTTCGACCATATCAAGAAGCTTGCCATAGTAAGGGACGCCTCCGAACTGCATGTTGGCGACACTGCTGCTCGCATAACTCCTTGTCCCAAATGTGCCATAAACACCCGAATTATGTGTTTGCAATCCTTAATCCCGTGAAACCGTGCAAAATTTAAAACCATTGACATTGTATGATGTAAACCGTTTTGCAAGATCAAGAGGGTCGATTGCGAGAGCTCTGAAATCTGGTGAGTGTGGGTTGTGGTCATTTAGTATTCTGAGCGCAAACCAGCTCGGGAATTCTCTATGGACCCTCCTATCAACTTTCGAGGATGTCTGTGTACGGATCCTGAGTTGACGCTTAACATTACTTCTGAATTCCCTGCAATTAATAATGGAAAGGCGTTAGTGAAATGAAAGTGAGAAATGTTACGAAAGATATAGATCAAATAATATGTGAGTGTACAATTCTTACCGTATGAAAGGTTCAACTTGAGTGCAATTAATTAAGACATGTCTATATGCTTGCAACTTCTCAGTTGCCGTTAGTTTGAAGTTCTCAGTTGCTCCAACTGGTTTACCAACACGAGGGATAAATTCTCCTGATGTTGGCGCAGGTTCAGGACAATCGTCAACACGAGGTGGGCGGTTGAAAGCCGTCTTAAGATCATCAAAGTACCTTGAGGAAAAATATAGCACCTCATCTCCTATATAGCCTTCAGCTATAGAACCTTCTGGGCACGCCTTATTCCTCATGTAAGATTTTAATTTCCCAAGGAACCTACGAAGTACAGAAGAGAAAATTGATATAAAATGATGAAAAGGACGACTAGCAAACATTAAATATGGAGAATAAATTAAAGCACATATTTAAAATGAGTACCTCTTAATCGGATAAATCCAACGATATTGTACTGGTCCAGCGAGCTTTGTTTCATGAACGAGGTGGACTGTGAGGTGAACCATCACAGTAAAAAAGAACGGAGGAAAGGTCATTTCCAAATGACAAAGCGTAACAATGATTTTCGATTGCAGCTGATCGAGCTCCTCAACGATCAAAACCTTAGAACACAACTTCTGAAAGAAAGAACAAAGTTCCACCAAAATGATGGAAACATCAGGAGGAAGTGTATTCTTTATAGCCAGATGGAGTAACTGCTGCATAAGAACATGTGAGTCATGACTCTTCAGGCCAGCAACCTTTCGAGCCTGCAAGTCAACACATCGAGAAATGTTGCTTGAATACCCATCAGGAACTTTTAATTTCTTCAGCGTCGCGAGGAACACTTCCTTGTTCGGTTTTGTGAGGGTAAACTTTGTCGGTGGAAATCTGTTATGCTCATCTGGCCAAGCGTCTTCACAAACTCCCATGTCGCTTAAATCTTTCCTCGCTTGAAGGTGATCTTTTGTCTTGCCAGGTTCGTTAAGCAGCGTATACAGCACATTGTCGCAAACATTTTTTTCAATATGCATTACATCAAGACTGTGGCGAAGTAAATTAGATCTCCAAATGGAAGCGTGAAGAAAATACTTATCTTCTTCCATTGCTGAGGCGCCGAAGTCTTGCGCGTCTTTTGCCGAGTTTGTGTTGAATCATCACTTTTTCCAAACTCGAAGTCAACATGCTCAAGCTGCTGTAAGATATCTGTACCGGACAAAGTCTGAGGTGGTCCTCTTTTTTCTGGTTTCCCATTGAAGCGATTTTGTTGCAATATGAACTTATGCATTCCATCGAGAAACCTCCGATGCCCCATAAAGCACCACTTTCGGCTGTGGGGAAGGCGCAATGCGTCAGAGTCAAAATTACAAGCTGGACACGCCGACCCAGTATGCACATTCCAACCAGATAATGTGCCAATGCCAAGAAAGTCACTAATCGTCCACATCAAGGCTGCACGCATGTTGAACAAAGTCTTGTTGTAAGCGTCGTACGTCTCCAAGCCGACATTCCACAGGTCAAGCAATTCCGCAATAAGCGGTTGGAGATACACATTGATGTCATTGCCCGATACCTTTTTGCCTGGAATGATCATAGACATAATGAAAGAGCTTTGTTTCATACACATCCAGGGGGTAAGTTGTAGGGAACTAAGACTACCGGCCAAATACTGTAACTTGTACTAAGATTCCCAAAAGGATTGAAACCGTTGGTCGCCAACACAAGCCGAACATTTCTGGAGTCAGTCGCAAAATTTGGAAATTCGTTGTCAAACGTTTTCCAAGCAGCTGCATCTCGCGGATGTCTTAATTTACTGTCTTCATTTTTATCAACAGCATACCACCTCATGTGCTCAGCAGATTTAGACGACATAAATAATTTTTGTAGATAAGGTTTCAAAGGAAAGTACCTGAGAATCTTTGCAGGTTTCTTCTTCTGCTTTTTCCCCTTCCGAATGGTCTTGTACCTCGATGTGTGACATCTCTTACACGTCTCTCTGCTGGAATCGTCTCCCCAATACAGCATACAATCATTTGGGCATGCATCAATCTTTTGATAATTCAACCCCAACCTATTGATAATCTTTTTGGCCTCGTAGAACGTTATGGGAATCTCAGCGTTGGGGAATGCATCTTGTAATAAGTCGAGCAACATCGACATTCCCTTATCTGTGATCACACACAAGCACTTGATATGATACAATTTGATCAAGAAAGATAATTTAGAATATTTGCGACAACCTTGATATAAAGAATGATCTGCTTTATCCATCAAGCTGAAAAAATCCCGAGCTGCTTCATTCCCCATAAAAACCGGCTCAGAGCCGTGCACTTCTTCATTGAAGTTATCGCCTTGAAATCCAAACGCATCATGCACAACATCATTCACAAGATCATCTTCATCTACTTGAACGCCTACTTGAGAACTTTGAGGAAGAGCATCGTCATATCTAATGCCGGCCTTCTCACCATGAACTGCCCAGAACGTATAGTCCTCAGGGAAAGGCTTCACAAGCAAATGTTCCTTCACAACATTTCATGCATGCCACTTCTTGAACTTGCATTTCCGACACGAACAGACGATCTTGCTATTACAGCTGGCGTGAGTAAATGCGAAATCCAAGAAACTGTTTAATCGGTACAAATATTCAGGAGAATTGCGCAGCAACCTGATCTATGATTTATCTATAGCTACAAGTGAGAGAGAAGAAGATGAGTGAGAAGATAATGACGGATGCCAAGAACCTTATATTCTGAAATTCCAACGTTTATAATTTTATAGTGGTTCTAAAACCGCTACACTAACCGCTACAGTTATAAAATATTAGTAGCGGTTATATATATAAAACCGCTACTATTTTTCAAGTCGTTACACATTGGTGGGAAATTCAAAATATATATGTTGAGTATTTGTAGCGGTTATATATATAACACCGCTACTAATTTTCAAGCCGTTAACATTGGTGAAGAATTCAAAATTTACTTGTTGAGTATTTGTAGCGGTTATATATATATAACCGCTACTAACATTAAAGCTGTTGGACAGCAAATTTAAAAATAATTTTTAATTTGTAGCGGTTATACATAACATAACAGCTACAAATATGCACAAAGGCGGTAAATTTCAAAATTCAAATGATGAGTGTTTGTAACGGTTCTTATTGTAAAACCGCTACAAATATATACATGTTTGTAGCGGTTTCTATTGTAGAACCGCTACTAATGTATATATAGTTATAGCGGTTGCACAAGAGAAACCGCTACAACTGTATATATATTTGTAGCGGTTTTTTATTTAAGAACCGCTACAAATATATATGCTTTATTTTTTTTTAATTTAGAAATATAAATAATATTATTGCAATTAATTCATAAATTCAACAACGCGATCTAATAATATAAATATAATTATATTAAACACAATAAGAAAGTTCTGAAATACAAACTCATATATATATATATATATTTACAAACGTTTCAACAAAAAAATGTCCTAAACTAAGTAGCTGGGGGCTAATCATCTGGTGCTCCCTCAGGTGGGGCTCCCTTAGGTGCTGCTGGATCGGGCCGTTGCACAGAGTGAACCGCACCATCGTCATCAGTAGGAGGAGGAGGAGGAGGAGGAGTGGTACTTGGGACAACGTAGCGAGGGATAGGGGGAACCTCTGGATGCTGCTCATCCGGGAACAGGCGACTCCATGACCGCTCGAGCATGTTGTTCGTGATTTCACGCCACTGCGTCTGCTGAGCGTACATCAAATCAGCGTGTAGCTGCATCTGCTGCTGCTGCTGCGCCATCTGCTGCTCCAAATCTGACCGCAGCTGGTCAATAGACTCATCCCTCGGACGTCTGACCCCTCTAAAGCTGCCAGCCTCAGAGGCGGCGCTCCTGCCGTAGACCATGCAAGGTCTGGCGCCTATCCCCATCCCCCGCACGTGTCCAGGGTGCTCAGCCTGAGCCAGACCCGCCTTTAAAGGAGTCGTCGTGTCCACTGACCCCTGTGACTCCTCAGGCTGGGTCTGTCGCAGTTCAGCCTGCGACTGCTGCATCTGCTCCTGCCATTTTATGAAACAATTACTAATTAGCATTTTTCATTATTAACTTGGTTTTATAAAAATTATAATAATGGCTGCCTCTACCTGCTGAGAGGTCGCAGTCCCGTCACGGTGTCTGTGTGTGATGGCGTACAACTCCCAATAGTCCGTCTGATTGTTCTCCTGCTGTGCCTTCGTCTCCTGAAACAATTACAAAATTCAATTAGTATTATGAAATAATCAGCTAAAAGTCAGTGATATTTTGAAAAGTTACCAGCTCGCTATAGGTCACAAAGGTCTTCGATCCTGCTGTGTGGTGGATCGTCTGCTGCGCACGGATCCCAGTGTTCCTCTGAGAAAGTTCCTGGAAAAAAAATATTAAATGTATTATAATTTAAAATTAAATATAAATTAAATTGAAATTATAATTTAATATTTAACAATTACAAAATTATATATAAAAATTTAATAAATACATTACCTGCGCCTCAGGGCTCCTCCTGAACTGGACGAAACTCGCCCAGTCATTCGAAGGCACGCCGTCCGGGACACTCTCGATCAGCTGCTCTAGAGGCATCGTCCGGTCCTTGTTCACCTTGTGGAAGAGACGGTTCCTCCTGTTCCTCCAGGCGTCACCCATCTTCACGAGGGCGTACCTCTTCCGGTTGGCCCGGACGACAAACCGCAGCTAAAAAAAATTATTTAAATATCATTAATTACCAAAAACATAATTTAAATAATATTAATTAAATATAATGAATTACAAACATTATTAATTAAATAATTTTAATTACCTGAACCACCTCCTTCCAAGCCTGGTCCTTTGGCCCCCTCGGAACGTGCCTCCACGTCTTGAAGTGAAGAGGGAACCGCATCCAATTCACGCCCAGGTCGTTCAAGAAGCGGTTGAGCAGGTGACCCCCATTATGGATGGGCTGGTCAGTGCCCTCATTCCACGGCACTATAACTCGCAGGCTCTGGTCCAAGCTGTTCACACCGGCCACATCTAGCCTCCTCATCGAAACGTTCCCCTGCTTGTCTGCACAGTTTACCACACGTTAGATAAATTGTAATTCAAAGTTAACATTTCTAGTTTAAATAAATAATTTACTAAATTAAAAAATTAATTTACCTTGGACCTGCACCTCAAACCCAGTGGACCACGAAGACGACCCTCGTGGGTTGTTCTACTCCCGAGCCTCATCCTCATCGAGGAATTGCTCCATCTCCCTGATCCCAATTGGGATCTCAAAATCCTCCTCGTTGAGGAAGTCCTCGATACTAATATCTGGCCCCCCAACCTCAGGCACCTCTGGTGCGGTCGTCTCCTGTAGGATCGTCTGTGGTGCCTGTGGTAGGGCCGACTCCTGTGGGGGTATGGGCTGAGATGCCGCGGTCGCCCTGCCTCAGCGCTGCCCCCTCCCTCTGCCCCCTGGCCGGCTGCTACCACCCTGTAAAATCGGTCTAGGGACCTCAGGGGCGTTCCCCTTATCCTCTCTTGAAGCCATATCAACTGTACAAATAAAAAAAATAGTCACATTATTATGCAAAAATCTAATAAAAATACAAATACAAATAATTTACGTGTTATATACGTACCTCAAGTGCAAATACTGAGAAATACTGTAGTAAAAACTCCTACACAGATGTCTGAATGCTCAAATCTTGAAGAAACCACTCAGAGAAATCCCAGGAAACAAAATGAGCAAAAGGAGAAATGAGGGGGGTGGTGGCTTAAATAGGCTAGATATTAGTAGCGGTTATTTAAATAACCGCTACTATAACCGCTACAAATAATTAAATTTGTAGCGGTTCTACAATAACCGCTACAAATGACAACAACGTTTGAAATTCTGTAGCGGTTATTGCCCAGAACCGCTACAAAGGTGGAGACTCTTGAAATTCTGTAGCGGTTATACCCCTATAACCGCTACAAATAGCTGACCTTTGGTATTTTGTAGCGGCTTGGTTGCTAGAACCGCTACAAATAATCATTACACTGTTGGCGGGTCTTGGTCGCGCCAAGTACCTGGAATATTGTAGCGGTTTCTGTTCTTTAACCGCTACAAAATCACCGCTACAAGTTTTGGCGGGAATTTCACGCCAAATTTCTAGCGGTTTTGTCTACCTAACCGCTACAAAAAATGTGGCTAATCTGTCGCGCCACTTGGCGCGTAGCTTGCCGCTATAAATTTGTAGCGGTTTGGGTGAAAACCACTACAAATACTATAATTTGTAGCGGTTTTATATAACAGCTACAATTGCACTGCTACAAAATACCTATTTTGTTGTAGTGAACATACCTATAGCAATTAGAAATACCAACATACACTTACAATCACCTCAACATGCATACAATATAAATTGAAAAGTGGTTACCTTAAATTCTTGACACAAGAACTAAACTTGAGAGAATTCAAGTTTAACAAGTCAAATTCAAGTTCACTCTATAATAAATATATATTTACATGTTAATAAAATTAATAATAATGTTATAATACAGCAGTAAATAACAGTAATTGAACCCCTATAATTGACTCACTTTAATTTCCTTAGAAAAATGACAACAATTTATCTATTCCTGAAATCATCCTTTCAAACCACAAATCCAAAAATTTCTTAACTCTATCTCACTCAAAAAAATTTTTAACAACAATAATTTCCTCTAATTACCTTAAAATCCTCAAAATTGCTCACTTTAATCACTCAATTTCATATGTTAAAATTTCACCTCCAACATACCCATAATCATAAAATAATCAATACCAACATCCTAGATCAATTAAATCTCCTTTCTAACTTCTATGAGCTTAACCCAATTATCAAACAACTCTTCAAACTTCCATATAATCAAAATCATATCAAACTCTAACTCAAATATCAAATCATAACTTATAATTTCATATAGCTCAAAATCTAACAAACTAAACCGATTAAAATTTCAATAATACCTTCAATAACCCAAATAAATTGTTTAATCCAAATTTAATTGATAAAAAACGGTCTAAAAGTATAATTTATTATATGATTTAAAGAAATTAATTATAAAATCATAAAACAATCAAATAATAAATCTAAACCTGCTAAAATTAGCTATTAACCTTCCTCTACATATTTATAGTTATCTGTTGTCAAAACTCAAAACTCATATAAAATCTTAATACCAAAATTCTCACTAATCTACAACATTACCATCAATAAAAAGAGAAAAATACATAGAAAAAATTTCATAGAGGAAATTTATTGAAAATAAGTGATTTTGATTATCTAAATTATCTCAAAAACTTGCTCGGATAAAAAATAACATGCTAAAAACCAACCTGACCTCTCTCTCTCCCCCTCCCACCCTCCCTCCGAATGACGGTGGGAAAATGAAGTTGGGGGTATATTTAATACCCCCCACATGTGATAGCAAAGGGCCACGTGCCCCTTTACTTTTATTATTACTATTTTTTATTTTTTTAATAAATTTTTTTTATTACAATTCATATTTTTACTAAACACTTTTTATTCCAATAATTATGTAATAAATCCATTCATCATATAAAATTCTTTATTAATTATAATTAAATCTTAAAATAAAATTTAGGATGTTACATGAGCATAAATATAATTTATTTATTATATAATCAGTTGTGTTTTGTTTCATATGAAAAATGATTCCTAGACAATCTAGTATCTAGAGCATTTTTTAACATATTTATTAAAGAGATTGTTTCTAGGATTTGAATAAGGAAATCTTATTGGCAAGTGTTTGCATTGCCAGTGCATAGGTTGTGCCAAGTGGTAAAGTGATAATTCCCATGAGGATTTGGTTCCAAAACCCATTCAAACACTAATTATCATACTTTTGCATAATTTGAGTTATACAAATATCAATAGTGCGGGGAAATTGTTTTTTAAAAATTAAAATAAAAAAAAGTGATTCATGGACTTTAAGGATAAAATGAGATTTAGGATTATTTATCCCCCATGAATGTCAAAAGTACCTGAAGGAATAATAAACAGATTAAGCAGTAGAGTAGAAGCGCGTACCGGTAAAGTCAGATATGGGTTTGGGGGCCTACGCAAGGATTAGACTACAAGAGCCTAATCAGGGTTTGCACAGCAGCACACCAGAACAAGCAAGATGGTAGATAAGAGGGGATTGCCAGAAAGCTCAATGGCAGGGGTGGTTTGCAATGCTACAGGCACACCCTATTTATAGTGATCAGAGTGACCACTAATTAGGCAGTGTGTGCACCCTTTTCTTGCTCTCCAAGTTGGTGATCTAATTCAATTGATTCTCAATCTATTCCTCAATCATGGAGATTTGTTTCTCAATCATAATCCCACAATTAATTGCCAACTTATTTACCAAGCAACAATCTTAAGTTGATTGATTAATTATTTGATAAGGCAACTTATGCCCTAAATCAAATAGTCCGGCCCATCAAGGGTGGACTTGGACCCAAAGTCTAATATCTCCCACTCACACTTGATGGGCCACCCATCATGCGACTACATCTTCTTCTTGTTTCATACTTGGTGTCTGTCGTGGCTGCGTGGGCACAACATCTTGAGAACCTTTGGTGCTTGTGATACTAGAAATCCTTGATATCGAATCAGCATCCAAGGACACCCTTTGTGAACCTGTAAATTGTTGCCTCATATGCCCTAGGCCTGTCCATACACTCAACTCATGGCATATTTGATCCCTCTTGAGTCATAGCTTCTCTTGTTTCTGAACTTGACCCAGATTGTCTACTATTCGCGTGATATCCACACTTACTGGTTTTTCTCATAACCTGTAAGGGACATGTCACAGATGCCACCGCAAAAGGTGTACTTCAAGATAGACCTTCCTTTTTTACTAGAAACATCGATCTTTACCGACTTGGTCGCTTTCCTAGCTTTTAGTTGTCTGATCGAATCGTACGTGATTATAAAGCTTTAGCCAAAGTAGCTGGCCCCAAGTCAGGCTTTCAGGATGCCTGCCTAAGTCTTGAGGGCATCTTTTGAGGATTTCTCCTTCCTGGGACTCGCACCGTAGTAAACCAGGTATCTGTCACCTATGTCCCATATTGCAGCCATTCTCTCAAGCACATGCAGTATAAATTGCATGCTACGATGATTTTGCAATGGTGTATGTTGATTTTACCTTTATCTTTCACCGTACAGACTTTAGTTCAAATGCATTCAGCATTGGAACCAGAACTTCCCTTTTACAATCATTCCCTTTTGGAACCTTATTTGTAAAAGAGAGTCCTTTGCCTGGCTACAGGTCTGATGATACATCCTTTGTAATCATGCCTCGATCCATGACGTATGTATACATGCAGATCTTATCTCAGTTCAACTGAGGCGACTCAAGCGCAAAGATCTTCCTTACCCTTCTCATGGTGATCATTTGCTTGTCTTATCATCCCACACCCCTGCAAATCATGGTAAGACGGTTGTTCGTGTGAGTGAACCAACCTTCCTAACTTGTATGACATACGGAATTGCATACCTCGTGCCTATGCATTAATATATACACAATATATTGAAAAACTGAAAATGCATCATTTTATTGCAATGTTCAATACATTACATTCTACGCATGCCTAAAGCGTTTACATGTTTAATAAAAGGGTTTCTAGCAATGGGCTTTGTAAGGGGATCAGCTAACATCTTATGAGTAGAAAGGTATTGAACGGTCACTTGTTTCTTAGTGATCATGTCTTTTACAAAATGATATTTAATGTCTATGTGCTTTGTCCTACTGTGATCCTTAGGGTTCTTTTCATAGGCTATTGCGGCTTGACTATTGCAATGTATCAAAATAAGACCCTCCTTTCTGCCTTTCATTCCTAGACGTTCTAGAAATCTCTTAAGCCATATAGCTTCTTGAACAGCGGCAGAACAAGCTATGTATTCAGATTCCATGGACGATAGAGCCACACAGGTCTGTTTCTTGCTGCTCTAGGAAATTGCTCCATTGTTTAGGAGGTACGCGTATCCAGAGGTAGAGTGTTGTTCATCTATATCTCCCGCCCAGTCAGTGTCAGAGTATCCTATAAGATGCATATCTCTACCTTAGTAAAATAGCTCATAATCCATGGTTCCCTTCAGGTACCTCATGATTCTTTTTACAGCTTCCTAATGCTTTATTCCAGGGTTGGATTGAAAATGGCTCACAAGTCTGACTGCGAACCATATTTCCTTAGCAGATTTGGTTAGCGCTTCTTTAACACTTTTCGGATCTTCCTCATTGTCTTTTGGATTGACAATGAGTACTTCCCCTTTAATAGAGAAGCGTCTTTTAGGGATTCTATCCCTTTGGCTTCTCCGGGGTGGGAGTTCTCCATGATTCTCTTCCTGTGCTTGATTATCATTTCCATGTTGTGAAAATGACTCATTTCTCCCACTCGGGTCAGTGATCTGAGGGATGCCTTCAACTTCCTTATTCTCATATAGAGTTTCTGTTTGGTTAAAGCTTCCTTTGCTAGGAAAATCTGCTTCTAGGAATATTGCATCCCTTGACTCTACCTCAGTTATTGAGCCGTCCTCATTTTCACTAATGAAGACATATCCTTTTGATTGCTCAGAGTATCTTATACAGATACATTTCTTACCTCGAGGTCCCAAATTTCCATATTTGTGAGACGAATTGTGTATATAGGCCGCTGATCCCCCTGGTCGTAAGACACTTGATTTGGCTTACAGCCTGTCCACAGCTCATAAGGCGTAGAAGTGACTGATTTGGAAGGCACTTGGTTAAGTATGAATGTCGCAGTCAACAGTGCATCACCCCAATATGAAATTGGTAGTTCAACTTGTGACATCATTGACCTAACCATATCGAGAAGTGTTCTATTTCTTCTCTTGGCTACCCCATTTTATTGGGGAGTGCTAGGGATGGTCAATTGTCTGACAATCCCTTTTTCATCACAGAGCATTTTAAACTGTTCTGAGAGGTACTCTCGACCTTTATCAGTTCTCAAGGCTTTAACCTTGCAATTTAGTTGATTTTCAACTAGATTAAGGTACTTCTTAAAGCATTCTAAAGCTTCAGACTTGTGAGAGATCAAGTATACATGTCCATATCATGAAAAATTGTCGATAAATGTAATGAAGTACCACGCTCCATGTTGTGCCCTCACACTCATAGGTCCGCAGATATCCGAGTGTATCAGTTTAAGAAGATGTTCTGCTCTAGTTGCTTTTCTGAAGGGTTTCCTTGTGCTTTTGCCAGCAAGGCAATGCTCACATAGAGACATTTCCTTTTTTGACACTTCTCCTAGCAATCCTTCATTTGCTAGTTTGGTCATGCGTTCTTGACCAATGTGTCCTAATCTGGCATGCCATGTATCGTAATTATCATTAGATGAAATCGCATAGCATTTACTAGAATTAAAATCATAATTCATTAAAACAAAGAAACCATCTGAACTACAACCAAATCCGAAATAATCGGTCCCATTTGAAATGTCAACAACTTGATCATGAAAGTTAACATTAAAACTAAATTTAACTAAAGAAATAATAGACACTAGGTTTCGTCAGATCTCCAGAGTGTAGAGGACATCTTGTAAAATTAGGGTTCGCCTGCCTTGTAAAGTTAATTTACAGGTGCCGATCCCTTTGACTTCTACCATTGCATTGTTCCCAACGTAAAGCCATTTGTTTCTAGTTGGTAGCCTACGAAACTCCGTGAAGTTCCCACGATCTCTACTCACATGGTCTATGGCCCCTGAGTCTACAACCCACATAAGATTAGCCTCAGCTATAAAGGCAGTACTAGAAACAAAAGAAAAATGAGAAGGGTTATCACATAGTACCTTATTTTTCTCAGGGCAATCTTTTGCAAAATGGCCTTTCTTTTCACAAGAGTAGCACTTGACCTTAGAAAGGTCTCGCTTCTTTGCAGGTTTCTTGTTCTTCTTGAAGGCATTCTTATCCTTCTTTGCCCCTGGGTTCCCCTTCTTCTTTTGGGGTCCCTTTCCTTTATTAGGCTTTTGCTTCTAGGATGAAGCTCCTTTTTCTTTAGTTAAGAGTGCTTGACCATTGGTTTTTGCACCATACATACGGTCATCCTCCAATTGGATGTGACGAGCAACGTCAGCAAAAGTCTTGATGGTGTTGTTGTGAGTTATGGTGTGCTTCATGTGATCCTAGCTCGCAGGGAGTGAACTCACAACAGCTTGCACTTGCTGTTCTTCAGAAAGAATTCCTCCTGCCTCGATAAGTTCCCTTACCATATTCTGCATTTTCCTTAAATGCTGCCTTATGGTAGTGTTTGGACCCAGCTTATAATAGTCAAGCTTGACAGTGATTCTCCTGAGTCTTGCATCAGAAGTACCATCAAACTCTTCTTTCAGCGCTGTCCACATGGCAGAGGCAGTGACATGTCCTTCAAATTGACATATCACATCGTCGGTCATTGCCGCAAGCATTGTGATCCAAACGATGGTATCCTTCCTTTTCCAGGTTGCAAAAGCATCCTGTTCCCTTCGTGATGCATTAGCATCGGGTTGCGGAAGCACATTGGTCAAGACGTCCATGACATCTTGTTCCTCCAAGACATACGAGATCTTACGGCGCCACATACCGAAGTTCTTACTATGCAGCTTGTCTCCTCGGATGAGATCAGCAACAAAAGTCTTGCTTGTCATTTGAGCCATTTTTCTGTCACATAGACATGCATTTTCATTAGGTATGCAATTTCATTTTGAGACACTATCTCTTTGTTTAAGTAAGAGTAGAAAATTAATAGAATGAGAGTTTGCTAGCTTCGTGTTCAGGAATCAACTGGGTTGACCCCCATCCCACTCATTCTAGTTTACCGCTCATTATTATTAACTTCTATTCTTATTCAAACATATCCCCATATTTATTTTTCAGAAAAAAATTCCAGAAAAGAGAAAAAAAAAACATGCTCCCACTCAAATAAAGCATCATAAGGAAGTAGAATAAATAATTCCAAAAACAATTTATTCATTAAGCAATAATTCCATGAAGGGTTCATATAAGTTGCAATGAAAACAAATTCAAAAACAAGTGAACTATAACATGGATAATCAAGTTTCAATAATGAGCTACATCAATGCCAAAATCTAGAAAGGTTTTCCTAGCCTTAGCTCTATAAGCTCCTTTGTCCATATTGTTTATGCCTTTCTTGAAAACATCTTTCCAAAATCCTAGGCCATGAAGATGACCCCTCTTTGTCACTTGCTCACGGTATTCCACCATAGCTTTCACGTAGAACTCAGCGTCACTGGCATTAGTGACTTGTCTACCATATTCACAAATGACCCCATAAACACTTTTGATTTGAACATATCTATCAACATCTTTTTCAACAAGATATTTGATTAGAGCACTAGTTCTTGGTCTATCGACCTCCTCCTCTTCGAACTCATCGAATTTGAATTTTGCTTTCTCTTCTTGCTTCACCTCGTCAGGTGTGTTGGAGTCTTGTTGTGACAAAGGGGGACCCTTCTTGTTGGTGCTACCAACTCCACTTGAGGTCTTTACCTCTTGTTCATCATCAGAAGCCGAAGAATATTCAGGGGGAGCCCCATCAAAGGATTGGTCAGTGTGTATACTAGCCATATCTGACCAGTAATCGTTCATCACAAAGAAAAACAATTTTCAGAACTTATTTTAAATAGTTTAGGGCCAAAAAACACTCAAAAACGTCTATAAAATGTTCTGAATAATTTCCAAAAATAGAAAAATAATATATCAATATGAAGAATATGAATTTACAAATTTTTAGGGCCAAAAAAATTCTAAAAATGACCCTGCACGAGGCCCCATGGGCCACCAGAAGATTTCTGGTTTAAAAAATTCATTTAAAAATAGAAAACTGGGAAGTTCCACTCTCGGGTGGTAGCGTGTGTTAGTCACGCGCCGCCTTAGGGACCTCATTTTGACACAATGTCAAAACCACTGGACTTGTCTCGGTGCACTGAGTTTGATGATGTCCTTGATTGGCCCATATGGCCTTGGGGTGGGTCCCACGCGCCACAAAGGCGCGCTGTCAAGGGAAAAGAGGAAACTTTTTTTAAATGAATTAAAAAAAAAAAAATTTTTTGAAAATTTTTTTTTGGAAATCGAGTTGGGCCGGTCCAGGTCGGTAGACCGCCAATCGGGTTTCAGGTCTCCTGACCCGAAACGCTGCGTTTCACTTAATTGAAACGCAGCGCCCCCACTGGCCGAAACGACATCGTTTCGGCCAGTACTGAAATGCCACCGTTTCACTTAGTAAAACAGTGCGTTTTATGGGGTTGGCCAAAATGATGCCGTTTTGGCCCCCTGAGTCGTCTTCTTCCTCTGGCCGGGTCTTGTGATACCAATGAATACAGCCACAAGAACAAGCAGGCTCTAATACCAATGAAGGAATAATAAACAGATTAAGCAGTAGAGTAGAAGTGTGTACCGATAAAGTCGGATCCGGGTTTGGGGGCCCATGCAAGGATTAGACTACAAGAGCCTAATCAGGGTTTGCACAGCAGCACACCAGAACAAGCAAGATGGTAGATAAGAGGGGATTGCCAGAAAGCTCAATGGCAGGGGTGGTTTGCAATGCTACAGGCACACCCTATTTATAGTGATCATAGTGACCACTAATTAGGCAGTGTGTGCTCCCTTTTCTTGCTCTCCAAGTTGGTGATTTAATTCAATTGATTCTCAATCTATTCCTCAATCATGGAGATTTGTTTCTCAATCATAATCCCACAATTAATTGCCATTTTATTTACCAAACAACAATCTTATGTTGATTGATTAATTATTTGATAAGGCAACTTATGCCCTTAATCAAATAGTCCGGCCCATCAAGGGCAGACTTGGACCCAAAGTCCAACAGTACCTAATCAAATCCTCACAATATTTGCTTCTTAATGAAAGATTATGCTAGCCAAAGATACTAAACTACTTATAAGTACTATCTCAGGTCTACAAATAAGTGCTTAGTTCAATTAATTCCTTAATCTCTTAACTAATTAATTAATTAAACCCTCAATTTTCATTGCAAATCCTATGTACCAACAAAACCATCTATTCAACTCACAAACTTCAAGTTCTCACATGATTAAAATCAAGTTTTCCACTCAACCCACCTCTCTTGAGCATCAACCAAGTAAACCCAACAATCTCATTGGTGGCCAATCAATAAGAAGAATTAAGCAAAGAGTAAAATCAACATAGTCATATCACTAATCACAAATACAAATGGGAAATGAGTACTTAATCCATACAACGGTTCAAAATAATCCAATAATCAGAGTTTTAGATACATATGTTCATAAAGCCCATGAGAAAATGGGCATAAACCAGCAAAAATAATAGAACATGAGAAAGGAATAGAAAATGGAAAGAAAAAATCAAGAGGAGAAGCCCGGATCTCTTTAAATCTTCAACTTTTAGCTCAATCTCCACCTCAAGCACCAAACCCTTGCAGAGCAAGCCTCCAAAATCACTCCAAAGTCTAGAATGATGTTGCTATGCAAGTTTGGGAGGTTGTAAGGTGCTAACATAAGTTATGTCACTAAAACGCACAACCTGATTAAGTTCCGTTGTCTACATCCAAAGTTTGTATTGGTTGCGACCAACAACCGTCTTTCTTGTCTTTAGATGAGACCAATAGCTCCCTGTCTCTATCTTTAGCTAAGGCCAACAACTCTCTATATTGGCATTGGCTGAGGGCAGAAAAGGTGTTGGCTGAGGCTAAAAAATACTTTGTTTCTTATTTCATTTCTTCTTGTCTTTCCAGGTTGTCTTGACTTCTTAATCTCCTTTCCAACTTATTATGCATTGATTTAGCTCTGAATATCTTTAAATGTAGCCCAAATGACGTGATTCAATATCATAATAAAACAAGACGATTTATAAATTAAAAGAGAAAGTTGATGAAATAGAGCAAAATATTCACTATCGACCCACAAAACTTCACAATTGTAGCTCATGCACATTTTTCTATCATTTATATCACCAAATATGTACAAATTCACCGAGAAGTCTTAGATTTTTTTTTGGTATCATATGCTTTTTACAAGAGAGATAAAACAACAACAACAAAGCTGTATCTTATAAGGTTGGTTTGGTTATATTGATTGTACGATACTATTGTACTCTATCGAAAACCATATCTTAGAATAGATTATTAACCAAAAGACCCTGTTCTATAACCTCATTGAGTGTTCGCTTTAATCTTTCTCGACCTCTTTTTAGTGGATTCCATACTTCTTAGCCAACCCTCCTCACCGATGTACTTATGGCCTTCTTTGAATGTGTCCAACCACCTCAAATATTTCTACCATTTTTTTCTCAATAGGTATCACTTCAACTTGTTCACTATATGATCATTATGTATCTTTTTTTTTCTTGTATGGCTACACATCCATCTAAACATCCTTATCTCAACTACCCCCATTTTATGTTCACATTGTCCTAAAGCTCAACATTCACTATTATATAGCATTGCTGGTCTTGTAGTAATGCGATAAAACTTTCCTTTTACCTTATTAGGTACTTTCTAATCACAAATAACTCCTGTAGTTTTTCTCTATTTATATCATCTGAGTTGAATTCTATGATCAACATTTCCATCAATTTCACCATCTTGTTTTTAATTGATCTGAAATATCTAAACCTTGTCACTTGTGGAATGTCTTGTCCTCCCAATTTAATTTCCACTTAACTTCTAACGTGTCTCTTATCAAAATTGCATTGCATATATTTAGTTTTTTTTCCTACTCAGATTAGACGAGAACCCTTTGACTCCAAAGTCCTTCTCCATATCTCAAGTTTAGAGTAATTTCTTCTCTAGATTCAGCCAACAAAACTATATCATCAGTAAAAAAAATGTAGTTAGGGGTCTCCTATTTGATGGCTCAATTAGAACATCTACCAAAAAGACAAACAAATAAGAGCTCAAAGTTAATCCCTGTTGTCTTCCAATCCTTATAGGAAAGTCTTTTGTGTCACTTCTAGACATTCTAACACTGGTTGTTACTCCCTCATATATGTCCTAACTAGCTTTGATATATGCAACATACATCCCCTTCTTTTTCAAGACTTTCTAAAGTACATTTCTTGACGCACAATCATATGCTTTTTCCAAGTCAACAAAAACTATATGCACAAGAGATATCAAAGCAAAAGTAAAATAAAAAAGAAATAAAAAACTCGATTGATTCTGATCACAAAACCATAGCCAAAAGAACAAAGTGGTTTTGTCTTCTATTTCTTCGATCCAAAACAGAGATGTTGATCTATGAGTTTTAGATTTGACCATTTCGTTCTCAAAGTGTCCAATGATTGCGCACTGGTAAGCATTTTAGATATAGCTATCATACTTATCTAAAAGCAGAATATGCTTAAATATATTGATTGCTTCAACCTCCAATATAATCTGTGACGTATTATATATCCCTGAGTTTTGTAATTTGTAGTTCAAGTGAATTTCTTGGAAATACAGATTCATTTCTCTTAAACTTTTTGTCAAACACATCGTGGGCTCTTCATCCATATACAATTTTAGAGTATTTTTTTTCCCTTTAAAATATCATAAGAATTGAAAACTGCATCATTTTTGCAGTTGAAAAAATTGAAAAAATGGCTCTGACGACTAATTGATAAATCACAATTTTAATATATTTTATCCCACCTTATTCATTTATTTTGGAGATTATTTTAGGCTAATTTAGATTTATTAGATAATATTTGGATTATTATCCAATTATAGGAAATAATATAAATTTGAATGGATTATGATATTTTTGGGCTTAAATTGATAATATTTTAATTGTTATATTATGATTGGAAAATATTTCCAATTATATGATAAATCACGATTTTATTAGATTCTTGCAGGATAAGGAAAAGCATATTAGAAGATCCTACGGTGCAGAATTTTTCGGGGAAGCTAAAATAGAATCTGATGGTTGAATATTATTGGGCTTCTTAAATTTTAATGGGCTCAAGTTGATACCCAAAAAATTCTCTTATCTTCCCTTTTAATTACCCTAGCCGTCACAGAAGTTGGGATATACACGGATATACGCAGAGGAGGTCGAGACACAGCCGCTGGACAGACTCGCAGAACGCAGACACGGGATACACGGACTGACGCTGGAGCAGGGGGCGGAGAGGCACTCGCAGACGCTGAGACGAGCTATGGAGGGACGACATTGCTAGGAGTTCTTGGCTTGAATATAATTGACGCACTCCAGGGATATTGATTCATTGAATTGTAATTGCTATTCTTTCTCCACGCGGGTCCCACGTCCATTCTCCTATTCTCATGGCTGTGACGTGTTTGGGGATTGGAGGGCGAACTAATATCATGGAGGCTTAAATTCTTTTGGGAGGTGACTTGGGAGGAGGAGCATGGAGGAAGCTAGAGTCTAGGAGTTTATTTTTGAAGACCATAAGGGAGTGTCTATCTTTTATCTTTTTGATTCAAGACTTGGGATTATTTAGTTTTAAATGATTTTGAGTTGTGTTAATTGAGAACAATTTAGTTTTAGATTGTAGACTTATTATTGATTTGGATTAAATTGATATTTTGGATTTAATTTGTTCTTAAATGATTATTGGGATTTTTGTTTGCAAACATTTGATTGTCAATTAGATTATTAATGGAGTTTTCATTATTAATTTAATTGTCAATTTGGGTTTAATCTCTTGATTGTTTAATTAGAGTGATTAATTGTCGAATTGTTTAATTAGGCAATTGTGAACATAATTTCCAAAACTATCTTAAACAATTGTGATTGGTTTTTAATAGATTTAATTAACCACCACTTTTTCCATTATGAGTTTTCTAGTGGATTGGGTGTTGTTGAGCTTGAGGGTTTCCCATATTTCAATTAGGTAATTAAGTTTATTAATTCCAATTTTTTATGAATCTCCCTTTGGTCTAATAAATTAAATGGCTAAGACAGCATAATCCATGTGAATCCTAAGTTGTTCCCTTCATCATCATAACTGAACTAAATCCTTGTTGATTGTTTTGCTTTTGATTATTTTCTTTGCTTAGCATCTTAATTCCTTTTTCATAAAAAACCCCAAAGATTGCATTCCAATTCATTTAGGTTAGTTTCATTCTCATATAGATTTTAGAGTCATTTGCATTTAGGTAGTAGAGTTTTGCACTTTAGTTTAGGTCCATTCTATTGCATCTCTTGTCACTTAAAAATCAATAATAAAGAAAACCCATAATTTGCTCCTTAGGAGAATGACCTAAGTTGATCCTATACTGCTTAATTAATTAGGACCTACTTTAATTGATTGCTTTAGCGACAGAAGTACGCATCACTAATCATTGTTTGAAACATCAAAGCTGACAACTCTGAACCAGAAACATCGATCTGATGTAACTTCATCTGTCCAAGTTCAAAAATTCAAGGGTAGCACAATGAACATCAAGGTTTTTAAGCTTCTTACACCTTAAACAGGCTCAAATTCTCCAATGTAACAGCATTGGAAAATTATTACAACGTAACAACATGTCTCATCAAAAAACATGAACATTAAAATATAATTAATTAATGGCGATGTCTAAGAGAGAAGAAGCCTGCTTGGGAATAGTGAGCAAGAACTGAACCATGGAATGGTATTGTTGGATTCTGGAGGCATTGTCTTGTGTGAACAGATAAATGTTCATCTTCTTCAAAACTCTGGCACAAGCTTAAATAATGCTGAACATATACATACATGTTTAGTGCAGTTTAGCAAACTCAAATATTTTACAGAAAGGTTTCAGAAATAAACCAAGTGTCATTATAAGAACCTAACACCGTTCTTGAACATAAAGGGAAGCCCAGCCTTAAACAGCAAGCTTGTCCGAGTCATTTAGCCTGTCGTCCTTCTCTAAATCGCTGTAGATACTTCTTGTTCATCCATGGATTTGCTGGTTTCATTTTGGAGCCTTCAGTAAATCAAGCAGCACATCAACAAAGTCGCGGCTAGATCCGTCTTGTTCTTATATGATTTGGCCGACGAAGACGTTAACTCTCGCCACCAACTTTCTGCATCTCTTCTTGACACCTTGTAAATCCAGAAAACGCAGAAGAGGAAAGCGGTCGCTGCAGTTGAAAATCCCAGGCAAATCATACCCTTCTCTCACCAACTCCTCCAACTCAAGCCCACGTCATCACGAGCATCACCGAATTCGTAAATCCTCCCACACCTTGACACGGTCGGCTTCACTCGGTTCATCATCGCAAGCCATCCCGACACAGCCAAAGAAATTCTCAACAGTTCAGCTTTCGCACCGTACGGGGAGGAATCTCCGGCTTGGCAAGGACTCTGTGAGTCCAAGACCCAGTGAAAGTAAAAACGAGGCCTACAAGGAAGTTGAAGGTGAGTTCGCTCTTGCACCCGTAAGCAGAGAACAAAAATCAAAAGACATTTCCGTTGTTATTGGTTTTACTGGAAATGAAATAAGAGGAACGGTTGGTGTGTTTGTAGGAAGAAGAAATGGAGGGAAGAAACTCCAGAGATATGAATCGGAAGAGACTCTGAGAGAGAATTGAAGAGACAGTGGAAGGCGAAGGGGGTGACCAGAATGGCCTTAAGCCGTAACGGTGGAAAAGAAGCTTTTAGGATATGCACAATTTACATGAACTAATCACTCTTTGGCCAAAATTTTATATCACTGATAAAATTTCTAGGTGGGATATGATTTCGTCCTTTATATAAAAATCAGTTAATTTTTTTTAGAAGATTAAAGAAACTAAATAAATCAAATTAATATAATATGATTCGTTGAGATGATTTTGATATCAGAAGAAAGAATGGATATGATTATAAACATAACATTAGAATCCAGTCCACTGAGCCTTAAATTCTGCAATAATCAACCATGAAAAACAATTATATGAATCATATCAAACAACTCAAGAATATAAAACTTAAATTTCATACCTTTTGGTATTCCATTGATCTGATTTCATTGAAAAGGCAAACCCCTGTGAAAGTAGCTAGCATAAGTACTTTCTCCTTCTTCATCACCGTTAGATTTCATAAGCAATTTCTTCATGAAACCGAAGGCAACAAAAAAAATTTGGTGAGAATCGATTTGCAGGATTTTGTATGAACACAAATAAACTCATGCCATTTTATAGAGTTAATTAAAATTAAAGGTGAAGAAAACAATTCGCCTAGCAAAACAACGTGCGCGCCGAAAGTTTCACAAAATGCTAGGTTTATGATTAAAAAACAATGGGCTAACAAAGTAGCGTGTTTTATAAGTTTGATCAAATGGCTCAAATTCTTTACAAGGAACGGCTGAGATTCACGAAGTCTTAAATTAAATTAGTGGAAAAAATGTAAAATTTTCAAAATCTTGAAAAGTGTGATTTGAACATTGAGATCATGAGATATGTAGCTATTTTCGAGGCTTTTATGAATGGCTGAAACTAAAATAGTGGGCTATTAAAACAGTATGCACCGAAAGTTTCATCGGATATTATGTTTATGATAGGAAAAAAAATGGTCATCAAAATAGTGTGTTTTCTTAGTTTGATCAAATAAATCAAATTTCTTTGATGAAAGGTTGAGATTGGCCAAGTCATTAATTGCATAATGAGGAAAAAGTAAAACTTTAAGAATATTAAAAAATCTTATTTGAACCTAGAGATCATGCTACATATAGCAGTTTTTGTGGTCTTATCAATGATTGAGATTAAACAGCTAAAACTGATATATACATGAATTATATGATAAAACCCGACAAAATATAGAACTTGATCAGCTAAAACCCTAGAAAAACTTATCTCCAGATCCTTAACCATAAAAGGCTTCACAGGAGATTATCAAACTCTTACTGCTTCACCGTATTCTATGCAGAATACAAACTCACAAGTAGCTCTATTCGCAAAAGAAATTCTTATTCCCAAAATCAAAAAATAACTGAGTACAACTCAACCCTTGAAGAATAGGTGTTATCGGTTTTATGCCTTGGTAACCTCTTCAAAATTTAACCAATGATTGCAATATAGAGTGCAATCCCAGATCGTCTCTCGAAGAGCCTTTTATTAATTACCTAGGAACTAAGTGTGATGATTGATTTAAAACATTTTTGAGCCTTTTATCTAACTAAATTGCAATTAAACTAAAAACTAATATTTTTGGATTTTTGAAATAAAAGTGGAATCAAATGGAAATTGATTTTGAAAAGTATGATAAAAACCTCCTCGAACAATGGATTTCATCTATCATTTGCTTCAAAATATTTTTAGGAGTGTGCTAGTTTGACAAAAACTGCCCAAAAGACCTTTTGGGCTAACTTGAGTTAAGTGAATTAAATCTTCCACATAGGGCAAAACTTAATCCCTTTAACCGAAACTCAATGATTATTCCTAGACCTAGAAAATAATCACTTCTTAAAATACTATTAGAAACCACTTTGTATGCAATTTATGAAATCACTAAGTTTTCTAAAATACCAAACCCTATCAACCGATGAGTCTAACACCAAAAGAGAGGAACCCCTACTCTAGAGATGCTATTAAGCACTCTTAGTATGTGATTGTGAATTAATTGATGCAATTGGTTCCAAAATAATCCAAAATAAACTCAATATCCAAACAATACTATATAAGATAATCGAGAATCAAGAAAATTACAATGAAATATATATGTAACCACATATATTGATGAGCACAAAATTCAACATCAACTAATTCAAATAAAAAATTTGGTTCAAACAAAGATTAAACCACAAATATTAGTCTTAACTACAAATTATAACTCCACTATCAACCTCCTCTACTTCAACTTTCTCTTCTCTTATATCTTCAACTTCAATTGACTTTTTCTTGGAACTTTCTTTCACAGACTCTATAATCCTATAACGCATATCAGAAGTAACCTTTTTGCAAGAAACAATCTAACCAACCACACCAGCAAGATGTTGTTTCATCCTGTTTATTCCCCGTCCTCTATAGCTATCACCACAAAAGAGACAAGTGTATACATTCTGTGTCCCCTCTTTTTTGTAGCCAACATGTGCCCATGCTGGATTAGTTTTAGAACGAATTGTGGAATTGGGGGTAGGAGTAGGATTCGTGTTGGAATTGGAAGTATGAGGCTCGGTATTAGGAGTGTGAGGTTTGGTATTAGGACTAGGAGTGACATTCTCATTTCCTAAACTGATATATCCATCCTTGCAACAATAAACTCTCATTGGCATGTTCCTAATATAACCAGGGGGTAACTAATCAGCATGTTCCCGATATAATTAGGGGATAACCAATCAGCACATTCTCAATATAACCAGGGAGTAACTAGAAAGCAAAATAAAAGTATGACAATTTAAAAACCTACAACTTCAATGAAAACCACTATAGAGAGTAACATATCATAGATTCATAATATAACCAGAAAAAAAAATATTCTCATTGGCATGTTCACAATATAACCAATAAGTAACCTATTAGCATGTTCACAATATAACCATAGATTAACTAGAAAGCAAAATACAACATACACCTGCAACATTTAAACTCTCATCAGTAAAAACATTAAAATAGAACAGAACCACAACAACATACACGCTGCACCTGCATTCAATGATTTCTTTTTCTCTAATTTTCAACTAAATTTTTAAAACTTAACCCTCAATAATTACAACCCAGAAATCAAATTGTCATTGTCTTCAATAGTTCAAAATAATGAAAATATCCACTCTACTAGAAATTACTCAAATTAGAAGGCAGAAGAAGGAAACACACATAGCAAGAGTGATCACTGATCAAAGTAAATTCGAAGAAGAAGAAGAAAGTGTCTTGCACACTTGCCTGCTGTCGACACTGTGTAGGTGAAAACGAGCAACCAAGTCGCGTAGTCGTAGAGGAGTGTTGAATAACGACATTGAGGCCAAAGATGGACTCAGAGCAAGCGGGTAGCGTCGCCGTCAAAGAGCTCTGTCACTATCAGATTCTATCTCTATGACCAATCATGGTTTTCAAGGTTCAACATCAAGAAAAATCGCGGATTGTCGTCACATCCGACTGCTGTTGATTTCGTTTCCGGTGATCAATCATGGAGAGAACCAAGAATAGAGGAGAGTTTCAGAGAGTTAAGGCAAACATTGCAAACGCCAAAATCAGAAGCCAAAAAAATTTAGGTCGATTTTGATTTTCGAATGGTTGGACGCTCAACGTTGCTGCAGATCAATTTGGGGGTATTTTGTGGATTGGGTCTGGTGCAAAAAGTCCGCTCCAATGGCCCAAAACAATGTCATTTTGGGCATTTAACAAAATTAAAAAAACGACCCGGCCAACTCAACCCGGCCAACCCGCCCTATCCGACGGTTTGGCCAGGTCGTTGTGGTTTTTGCCGGTTCGACCCGGTTTTCACTGGGTCGCTTCTTCTCTCCTCTCAAGCATTTAACCGAACCGGACTGAGGGCCGGTCGACCGGTTTCCAGTCGGACCACTCGATCCGGTCCGGTTTTTTTTCCTTGATTAGGATAGTTCAAAATATCTAAAATATGTATCAAATCTTCTTAACAATCTATAATGTATGAAATGACTCTTTTAAATAATAAAATTACATAGAAAATAAAAATAATTTAATTTAATTAGAAGCCCTATTAAATAAAATCTTTTATTGGTCTTCTATCATGACTTGACAGAATTGATAAAATTTCCCTTTACAGCCCTATCAAAAATAGTAGGTTTTCAAAATAATGCGTCGAAAGTTTCAACTAATTAGATTTATGATAGAAAAACAAGACATGGACTATCAAAATTGTCTGCTTTTTTAGTTTGTCAAATGACTCCAATTCCTTAGATGAACGGCTCAGATTCACAAAGTCATTAATTACATAATTGAAAAAAGTGTGGTTTGAACATGAAGATCACGCGACTAATAGCTATTTTCGAGGTTTTATGAAAGGTTGAGATTAAACAACTAAAATTGTGGGATGCCAGAATAACGTGAACCGAAAGTTTCATCAGATATTATGTTTATGATTAAAAAAAAAACACTAGGCTATCAAAATGGTGTATTTTCTTTGTTTGATCAAATGACTTAAATTCCTTTAATTAACGGCTAAGATTCAAAGAGTCATTAATTGCATAAATATAACATTATAATAAACGCAACACATCGCAGTTTTTAAGGACTTATGAATGGTTGAGATTGAACAACTAAAACAGTGAGCTACGAAAACAATGTGCGCCATCGGACATTAGGTTATTCATGAAAACAATGGACTGCCAAAATAGTTGGTTTTCTAAGTTTGATCAAATGACTCAAATTCCTTTCATGAGCGGCTAGGGTTCACAAAGTCATTAACTGCATAAATGGACAAAACGTAACATTTGAATTTAAAAAATATTGAAAAGTGTGATATGAATCTAGAGATCATATGACCACTACTACAAAAAGGTTGAAAGGTAGCGCACATTTTGTGGCACTTCTTTAAAGAAGTGCCACAACTGCCTTTTTTTTTCTTTTTCTATTTTTTTTAAAATTTTGGGTACCAACTGTGGCGCCTAGTGGACCAGATGCCACAGCTGGTAGACCCAATTGTGGGGCCTGCCAAGGCAGACGTCATAACTGGGTGCATCCTACCAGCTGTGGTGCCTGGTTCTTCTATATTAAAAAAAACGAAGGCTAGCTGCTTCGTGCCTTTATGGTTCTAAAGCCTTGTAGTTTTAGGCGCATGTACTCTCAAAATAAAAATAAAAATAAAAAAATAAAAAAATAAAAAATGGACTAGCTGTGGCGCCTAGAAATCCAGGTGCCACAGCTGGTTTTATTAAATAAAAAAAAAATTGGCGTAGGTATTTCAAAAAAAAAAATAAAAAATGGATTAGTTGTGGCGCCTGGACTGGTGTTATTAAATAAATTTTTTTTGGTGTAGGTATTCCAAAAAAAAAAAGGACCAACTATGGCGCCTGGAAATCCAGGCGCCACAGCTGGTTCTATTAAATAAAAAAAAATTTGTCAAATGTTCAGCTTATCTTTTTCCCCCTTCCCACGCAGTGGCCCCCCTTCCTTCTCTTTTAATTTATTTTGACTCATCCCACTTTAATTATTCCCTCCTCTCTCACTTTCCCTTTTCATCTACACTATAGCTTCTTGCAGTGGACGACCACCGCTCCCTCTCTCCATTTCCTATCATCTTCACACTTAAAAACATACCCACATGCACACATGTCTTCATCATCGAATCTACTTCTTTGTTTTGTTTCAACTGCCATCTCCACTCCTCCTCCTCCTCACTCAAGATTGCGACACCAACGGGCAACGTGGTCCCCCACTCCACTACACTGATCAATTAAGCTTGTAAGTTCAACATGCTTCTTCCTTTTTTTTAATTGGCATATAATTTCTGCAATTTTTTATTCAAATTGATATCTATGTTCTAATATGTGTTTAAAAAGTGGAGAATATATATAATATTTCAAAAGAAGTTATCCAAAAAAATAATATTTCAAAAGAAAAGAAAAACCAAAAAGTGGACCATGTCTCGTGATGCCTTTAGTATGTTGATAAAAGATATCTTTACATATCCGGAGTACTTGATTTCAGATTAGGCTTAAGCAATTTTAACATTTTTTGCCTGAAAAAAATTTTAATTTCAAAAAACCTTATTTTAGTAATTTAAAAGAAAATAGTCTAGTCCAACGCATGATTAAGAAAAATATAATATTTGTATCATAATATAAATTTCTTTAGCTTAACTTTTTTGCCAACAGTTTCTAGTTTAACACTGGCCTCAATATCTTCAATTTTGAAAATAAATCTGGACAATTAATATTATTTTGTAAATTAAAATAAAACAATTTCTTTAGATAAATTTTTCAATAAGCGCCACAGGAGACCCCCCCTCCTGTGGCACTTCCTCCAACAAGCGCCACAGGAGTGTATTTCTTTTTAAAAAAAAAATTAAATGATGTGGCGCTTTCAAGCGCCACAGCTTCTTTTAGTGGCGTCTAGATATGTGGCACTTTTCTAGCGCCATAGCTGATGCAATTATAAGCGTCACAACTTTACTTTTTTGTAGTAGTGGACATATAGCAATTTCTAAGTTCTTATGAATGGTTGAGGTTAAACAAATAAAACAATAGGTTATCAAAATAGTGCACTAAAAGTTTTATCAAATTAGTGATAGAACCATATTTTTATATGATTTTTTAATGATTAATTTGGAATTTTAATGCATTGCCTAGGATATTATTGCATTATTAAGCACTAATTTGAGTTCGGGACATTTGTAATAGATATTCATGTTTGTGACTTTGTAGACTCTCATTGAGAGCTTTGGAGTAGCTCTTAGTGTGATTACCTGTAAACTAGCACTACAAAAAAAAAACACTGAATTCCCGACAAAATTTCTAACGGAATTTAGAGTTTTCGACGGAATAAATTATATCGGTAATAATAGCGTGGCAAACAAATTTCTGACGGAATTCAGATTCCGTCAGAAATTTCTGACGAAATTTATTTCCATCACAATTTCTGACGGAATTGAATTTTTGTCAAAAATTCTGTTGGAAAATTCCTCGCAAATTCCGACGAAATATTCTGTCAGAAATTCCCTCGCAACTTACGACAGAATTAATTCCGTCACAAACTTATTTTTTTATTTTTTAAATTTAAAAAGCCATATGGCAACTCCGGTGACCGCTCTCTTATCGCTGGCGACGGCACGTGGCAGCTTCGGCGGTGTCCACCTTGTCACTGGGTCCCAGATCTGCCACGTGTCACAACATCATTCCGCCAGACGTGTCGCAACCTCTTTATTCCTGGAAATGCAATTCAACTTGCCCTTCCTTTGGTTCGAACCACGACCTCATCCGTACGAGCGTGATGCCTTATCGGATTGACTCGACTGCTTTGGCGTTCTATTATTACACAATTATATATATAATCTTACTATACATACTTAATTTTTTATTAACATTAATTAATGAATAATTATTAACTAAGATTTTCTTACTAATATTAATTAATAACTAACAATTTTTATTTTTTATAAATAATTTTTTATAAGACCATTTAGCCCCCTATAAGGACTAAAACCTATGATTGGAAATTAAAAATATTTTAAAAATTAGAAAATAATAATTAAAAAATAAATTGAAAATTAAACTAAAAATATTAATTAATAAATAATAAATTTTATAAAAATAATTTTTTTTAAAAATTTAATTTAATTAAATAATAATTAATTAAAAAATAATTTTTAAATTTTCCGACAGCATTCATTTCGAGGGAACCATCGGAAATTGCGAGGGAATTTGAATTCTATAGGAAATTATGATGAAATTCAATTCCGTCGCAAATTTCCGTCAGAAATTTGTAATTTGTGACAGAATTATTTCATTGGAATTTTTGTAGCAAAAGACGGAATGTGCCATGGAATATTTTCTGTGGCTAATTCGGCACAGAAAAAATTTTGTCGAAAGAATTTCCGATGGATTTCCACCAGAATTTGCCATGGAAATTTTTTCTGTGGTAAATTCCGTCAGAAATTTCATGTGTTTTTGTAGTGTAGAGAATAACAGGTAACTCTGAATATTCTTCCATATACTTATGAATTGTGTATGATTGTGAATGACTATCTTTTATATAAAAAAAATGAACTGAATTATATGTATATATGTATGTATTGTAAATTCTCAAATAAGTAATGTTACTAGTAAATTTCTTTGTAACTCACTTTATTCACATAGTTAATAATTTAATTATAATTAATGTATTATTGTACTATTGTTTCTTTTTAGGCATGTTTGAATATATGATGATATTTGATACGAATGGAAGCATAATTTATTGTACCTTATCTTATAATGGTATTATATTTATTAGTGATTGAATATAACCGTCATGGGGTTGCATTTGTGATGGGTTAGAGTAAGGAAGAATTTGTATGATGAGATATCTTACCACATGATATGCCATCACTCGATGCACATTGGATGGCATTTGTCAGGTCCCCTTCTTCCATTTTTCCTTTGGTAGGGATTACGGGTGGAAACAGGATAGGCCAAGCCTGTTTTGTAACAAGTAGGTTTGAGCCTAACCTATAGTCTATTATATGCTTTTTTTAGGCCTAAGCCTGGCTTGACTTGAAGCTTGTTAACAAGCTCACATTTTTTTAATATTTACTTTTGTATTATATTTTGAAACCCTATCAGAGATAGCTTTGGAAACACACGCTTCATGTCCAACTCTTGTGCTGCGTCTTGCTTCCCTCCAAATACTTGCTCAAGCTTTGAGGCACTTTCTATATACAACGCGGAGAGCTGTGGAAGGATACCACATGAGGAGAATAGACATTTCAACCTCTCACAGTTTTCCACATAAATAGTATGGAGATTTGGGAAACAACATTCTTCATCATCATCCTCAATAATGCACTCTAGCTCTTCACATTCCTTTACCCATAGTTGTCTCAAATATGGCAGGCTTCTCAAGATAGATGCAGACAATATAAATTTCAGTTGAGGGCATCCAAGGATTATTATCTTGAAAAGATTTTGAAAGCTCATATGAAGATCTTTTGGTCCCACACATATATTTCTCAAATTATCCATGCCTCCCAATACCAAGGTTTCCAAACTTGAATTCACACGACTAGCAATTTCAAGTCTTTCAAGATCATAAATTGTTTCCATGTCCAATAATGCTAAAAAAAGATGTTTCAAATTGCACAGCTCCATCCCAACTATCTGTATCATAAGATGTGTGTGTGTGTGTGTGTGTGTGTATCAGTATCAATGTATCAATCAATCATAAATTAATGTTAGAAAAATAATATTAATTACCCTTTTTCTTGAGAGTTTTTCTTGTCTTTTTGGCCCCTCGACTGACAAATCTATAAAATACTTTATAGGAAGTTGCGAGCTGCATTCACCCAAAGAGATATCTTGTAGAGACAATGCTTTCAAATAATAGTTTTCAGGGCACAAACTGACCATATTTGGTACTCCTTTAAGGCATAGTATGTTGAGAGCTGAAAGATCAATCTCAATATTCTGGTTCTGATGAGGTGAGTTATCATCACCACAAGATTTTCCGAACAGATATTTCAACTGACTCGCCCACGAGATATTCATATATTTCAAGTGCACAAGGTTTCTTGAACAAGAAGCTGGAAATACATATTCCAAGTTGTCACATTCGCTAATTTCAAGGGTACGCAAGTTGGGAAAGATAGAGTTGGCATTCATATGATGATGACCATCCACCTCCTCTATAACTATATGCTCCAATTCATCACAGTTTGAGACTACCAATTCTTCTAATAGTGACATTGATGAGGCAATCGATACATAGAACAGTGACCTTAAGTTTGAAATATCTCCAATATTCATCTCTCTCAAATTGTAAGGATGTATTGGTGGTGCAAAAATTCCATGTGCTCTATTGCCAACATATTTCACCTGCATCCCAAACATATATATGAATTCATCTTCAACAAATTCTTCATGTTTATATTAAATTGTAATTTATTTTATGTGTCTCCTTATAGTCGTTGCACCATAGTTGAATGGATGCAAAAGCCGGAGGCATGAGACATTTTTATTTCATTTTTTTGAAAAAAAAAATGTAATCAAAGAAATTTTGGTTTTATTTGCCTCTGTTTTTAATTTTTTTTTGTTTTCAAAAAAATTTTATAAAATTGTTTTTAAAAAGAAGTTTTAGAAATAAAAAACGAAAAAAAATCTCTTTGAATATACTGAGAACAGAGGGTGAAGCTTTGATGGGAAGTCAAGTCGTCAAATGGAGGAAAAGCTATCACTAAAAACAAATTATCAAACAAGGTTTTTTATTTTTTATTTTTAGAAAAACAAAACTGTTTTAAAACAAGGCATTTATTTCTCTCATCTCATCTCACTTAATCTTTAATTACAACATTTAGCTACTAAATGCAAGTTATTTGGAATTAAATTTAGAAAATTCGAAATTCTTCTCTATCAATTAAAGGGAACAATGAAGCAAAATTTAATTAATCGTTAGTTGTTCAAAAAATTGAGTGTAAATTTGGGGTTAAAAAGTTATTTGTGATTTGATTTTTAACTATATAAAAGTAAATTTTTTTTTGGCTTTAATTTGTAAACAAACTATTTAATAAATATCAACTTGATTATAGAATAAAATTGTACAGATACATTTTAGTTAATTATATACTACATAGGAGTATTATGATCTTTTAACAATATTAAAAAATCTCTAGTTATACCATTCTCACGCAAACACAAACCTTCCCCATCTTCAATTGATCCCAATTTTCACAGTGAAAGGGAGAAAAAAGCCAAAATATCCTAAACAAATAGAACCAACAACAAAGGTTGAATTACAATACCACTGTATAGGATGAAATTTGAACATAGAATCAAATTGTATAGATTATTGACTGTGAATAAACTGACAAATACCACAGTAATATATGTTTGATATAAATTATTCAGCATATCATATATGCTTCAAATTAAAATATAGCTGTTTGTTAATTGATAGAAGGCTAAAGTATATTTTGAGTCTTTTAATATAAGTTTACATGAGATTTCATTTCGGTCTCTTGAATTTATCAAGTGTACTTTTAGTCATATAATTTTAACACTATTAGTTTCACTAACAGAAAATACTGACTGAGCAAACTTAAGTGATAACTATACAACTGACAAATGAAGCTTAAATTATAATTTTTAATATAATATTAGGGTTAATATAATTGTTGGTCCTTGAAGTTTAATCTAATTTTATTTTCGGTCCCTCAAGTTTAAAGTCGGTGGTTTTGTTTTCTGAAATTTGACCCTTGGTCCCTTAATTTTAAAATTTTTGGTTTTAGTCCCTCAAGTTTGAAAACGACTTGATTTTTTTCGGTTCTGTTCAGTTTTCCACCAAGTCCTTCTCAAACTTAAGGGACCAATAGTTATAAACGGAGTAACCTTAAGGGACCAAAACCAAAAATTTCAAACTTATGGGACTAAAGGTCAAACTTTAGAGATCAAAATCACCGATTTTAAACTTGAGGGACCAAAACCAAAATTAGATCAAACTTTAGGGACCAAAGTTATATTAACCCTTAATATAATATTATTAATTTTAATTTTAGAAACTTTTGTGAGATTAATTTCTTGGTCAAATGAAGATATTGATCATGCAGTACAATAAAGAAAAGATATTGATCCCAATTCGCTTAATAAACCCAAAATCTCCATCTCTCCATTCTTGCCTTAGATTTTCCCTCTCCTTCAATTTCTCCCGGCTGTGGCAGCGCGAGAGGCTTACCACGAAGGCTTTTCCATGTTTGCTCTCGATAAATATTTGAGAGTGTGTTAGTTAGCGCAGAACCGGCCATTACAAGAACAAAGTTTTACTACGGAATGAGAGAGGGGGGGTGAAGGTGATGAAAAAAGAGATTTTTTTTGTTGGGAAAATGGAGATAGTTATAGAGAGAGAAAGAGAGTACTGTGGGAGGGATGAATTACGAGGGAAACTGTGGTGAAACGGAGTAATTATGGAAGCGAAATTGAAGGCACAGTCATGATTTTAAATTAACAATATTATATTAAAATATTAAAATTTAAGCTTACATTGTTAGATGCATAGTCATGATATAAGTTTGCTCAGTCAGCATTTTTTATTAGTGACATTAACGATATTAAAATTATAAAATTGACATAAACTTAAGAGACTAAAATGAAACCTCATATAAATTTATAGGACTAAAAATATACTTTAGCATTGATGAAAATAATGTTGCTTACGGAAGGGTCAAAAAGTAATGTTTCTTCGTGCCATTTGCACACAAATACCATCCTGCCCCATATTCAATTGCTCCCAAATCTTAATCACAAGATCTCTTAATATCCGATCCAATCTTCAACAGTATAAGGAAAATAGAAAACTGCCAAAATACCTCAGCAAATAGCACCAAGAACAAAGGGTGATGTAAATAATAGTTGAATGTTTAGGATTAGTTTACTTATTACGTAAAGTGTTTGTAAATGTTGTAATGGGCCAGTATGCTTGTTGGGCGATATTTAGTAGGTTGTAGGATTGTGTATATATATATATATGGGCTGAGAACAGTGTGTAAGTTGCTAATTACAAGCCAATTATAAGTTTATAAGCTGTTTATAAGTTTGTTTAATGTAACAAACCAATTATTCAAGAATTCTCTGGTTAGGCATTTAACATGGCATCAAAGCCAGTTTTTGACATGGCACGTGGGCAATTTCAGACCCCATGATACGACCCAACTAATACCATTAATCCTGTAGAAAAGGCTATACATCATCTCAATCGTTCATCATCGATGTGGATCTTCCCAAAATCCATTGTTGACTGAAGCTCTCAAATTCTACCATTGATTCACTTGCTTTTCTTGATCACAATAATATATTAGGTTTTGGATTAGTTTTTGGAGAATAGTTTTTACAATTTACAAGGTAAGTATGTGAGAAGAGTTTTGTCTCGATTTACGGAAAAATGTTTCTGAACCCATGGTTTCAGAGCTTGCCAGTCACACAAGACACACAAGACTTGGGGTTTCACAATTATCTTGAGAATTGAAACCACTTTCTTTCCTTTTGCCGTTCTCAATATCCCATCAAGAAATTCTGGCAAAATTGGCGTATTCCCAAAACTATGCAATGGGTGAAATTGATGTGTTTTTTTATAACATGAAGAGAGAATAGCGTATTAGCCTAGATCTCTATGTAGTATCCGTTCAAGCTCTGGCGGAGCTTGGTACACCATGTGCAGACCCAGTGGTACGTTAAGCCCTTCCTTGGCAAGGTGATCCACGGCTAAATTATGCCATCTCCATACGTGTTGTAGATTCACATCCCATTCCCTTTGTAGCATATCTCTCACTGCATCAATAATCCCTTTATCAACATGAGTATCACAAGCCCCATCTTTTATGAGTAGAATTGCTTCCTTAGAGTTTGACTCCATCTCAGCTTTACGAAAGCCCAAGTCCCAAGCAAGTTTGAGGCCATGGAGGCATGCCCATAACTCTGTAGTCAATGGGTTGCCTTCGTCAAATCTAAACATAAATCCTCTAACAAGATGACCCAAGTGATCTTGTATCAAACCCCCACAAGCGGCTCTCTTCGTACTACAGGAGAACGCACCATCCACGTTAATTCGGATGTATCCTGGGTCAGCTGGGTTCTGTCAGGGAAACTGATTATCTTCTCTATTCAAAACCAGTCATCCCTTCTGCATCTTTGCATATGCATCCATTAAAATTTGTAGCATCGCTCTTGTACTTGTCTTAACGACCTCATTCAAAACCTTCTTCCTTTCGAAAAACCCATAGGTTTCATCTCCTCCAGATCCACCAACACACAATGGCAAAAAATGACCTCCACTCATCCTGTTGGCGGTTGTTGCTCATTGTTAGGTTCCAATGAAACCAATCAGCAAAGTCCAAAGAGATGAACTTCCTCCATGCAGTGGGATGCACGAGATCTTTCCATAGACTTCGTGTACCTTCACAATCCCTGAGGACGTGGAGGGTGTTTTCACAGTGTACCTGGCATATTGGGCACCGGTCATCCTCGCTTAAGCCTCTCTTTACTCAAGATGTATTAGTCAGTAACCGCCTCCTAGCAGCAAATCATAAGAACATTCTACACTGTTCTAGGATCCGTAGTCTCCATAGCTTTGCCCAAAAAGGGTCTTCATGATTCTGTGCACTAAGGGAGTGGTATGCCGACCTTACAAAGAACAACCTAGAGTTATTCCCTTTCCAGCGAACATTCCCTCCATCTATAAATTCCATGCCTTTCTCAATGTCTTCCCATGTTGCCTTGATGCCCATCCTGACATTGGAACATGGTTTCTTTGAGTTAAACTTTGGTAGGATATCTGTACCACATCGATATTTATCCCGAATGACTTTTACCCATAAGTCATCTCTGCGCTTGACCAAATCCCATCCAAGCTTCATGAATAGCGAATAATTCTGTTACCTGGCATGTCGAAGCCCAAGACCTCCACTTCGCTTAGGTTTGCACACCTCATCCCATGACACCAGAGGTATCTTTTTATGTTCATCAGAGCTTCCCCACAGAAATCTTCTATTATATTTATCAAGTGATTCCCACATGCTAGTTGGTAAATAGGAGGTTTGCATTGTAACAACCCAAATTTTCGATTAAGGCCTAATGATAATTATTGAGGATAATTATCGGATTAAAGTGGAATTAATGTATATTGGTGGCAATATTAATTTATATGTCATAATTGATGGAAAATTTAAAGAATGGAATTATTGGTTTAAGTTGGTGATAATGGGAAATTAATTACTAACTAAGAGAAAAATGAGAAGTGGGATTAAATGGCTAATGGAGGGATTAAAGTAGCTAATTGGTGGTTTACCTTTATGGGAGCCAATGAAGAATTGACATGTGTCAAGATGAGAGTATGAGAGAGGTAGAGAAAAGTCAAAACCCCCCCCCCCCAATTGTTTAATGTTTTTTCTCTCTCCCTCCCTCCTTTTTGTTGGATGAGGCATGGCCTTGGAGAAGGAATCATCATTTCTTCTTCCTCACACTCATCTCATCTCTCTCTTCACTCCATTTCTGCGCCATTTTTGAAGAAGCTAGGGGAAGGGAAAAGCTTGAAAAAGAGGTAAGCAAATGCCCTACATTGCTCAAACTTCCTTCTCTAATATTGATCCTTGAATGAAGAGCTTCATTGTGATGGTTGTAATGTGTTCATTGGTGTTAGTTTGTAACCTCAAGAGATTGTGAAAGTTGGAGAATTGAAAAGTCACTTTGAGAAAGTTAAAGAGGTAAGTGAAACCTATCTACCCATCTAAGTTTTGTGCCATTTGAGGTAGCTTTGAATTTCTGGGATTTATTGGCCATTTTCAAAAATGAGTGTCATTGGTCATTTGGCATGTTAAAGGTATAGAAATGGTCTATTTGGAATGTGTATGGATAGATAGGATTGATTGGGAAAGAAATGAGTGAGATTGGAAAGTTTGGAAAGTTAGTGTTTAGTGTGGCCATGGACCAAAGCATGCTAATTTAGTGGAAATTAGGTTGTTTAAATGGTTTTATTGGATTCCTTGAGTGTTTTAGTGTAAGGAATAGGCTTGATTGTTGATTTTGGAGCCATTGGTCACTTTGGTAGAAAATTGGAAATGCTGCCATTGAAAGTCTATTCTGGGCATTCTGTTTGTATTGGCGTTTTGAATGACCAAATGATTTCAGAAAATTGTTAAACTTTCCGGTCTTAAATTTCACATCCCAAGCTTCAAAATGGACATATATTTTGTGTCATTTCGTTTAGTATTCTGTGAGTTATAGTTGTCCAACGTTTGGGATTGAAACAGAACTCTGTTTTGGGGTAGTGATGCGTTTTGTGTAATTCTGGGAATTGTATAGTGATTTCCAGTATTGGTTCATATTTTTCCTATGAAGAGGACTAAAATAGCTTTCAATGGGCTTTGGGATCACCTCATTTCAATTTTTCTATAATTAGTTATGAATTTTCGAAGTTGCCTTAACTGCAGCGCAAAAGTTTCTGTGAGCGTTTTGGCCGCAGCCAGAAATTCTTGGCTGCAGCCAGAAACCTTCTGTGCGTGTTTTGGCCGCAGCCAGAGGTTTCTTGGCTGCAGCCAACCCCCTGTTTTCAGCATCTTGGGATTTTGAAAAGTGGTTTCCAACCTGGTGTTTCCCAATCCTTTTAGGCGATTGTTAGAGACTTTCATAGCTACTTAAGGAACTTTAATGATAACCAAAACTAAGTGTTTTGAAGTCAATTGAGTATTGGAATAGAGAATAATGCTTCGTCCTTAATGATTATAGGATTTGATATTTGCCCAGAACATAGAAGGCATATGCCTGCTCAAGAACGGAAAGAACAAGGTAGTAACACTTTATCCTATATCATGTGTATTACATTGCTTGTTTGCATTAGTCATCGATTACAGTTAAAGTGAAGGGGACGTGGTGAAAGCCCGGACTCAATTACAGTGAAAGTGAAGGGGACGTGGCGAAAGCCCGGACTCGAATATAGATAAAGTGAAGGGGGCGTGGCGTAAGCCCGACCTCGTATATAGTGAAGGGAACGTGGCGAAAGCCCGGTCTCGAATATTGATTGCTGCATTGTTATATATGTGACTTGCTTTGTATATATGCATCATATAAATAAACTGTTGCTACTGGGATTCTCTAGAATCTCATTCTTTCCAAATAACATTTTTAGACAGGGCAAGTGGATCGAAAAGCAAGCAAGTGGCAAAGGACAATTAGGACTGCCAGCGATAGTCTTAGCTATATATTCTGGTTTTATATTAAACTGGTTATCATTTTGGATAAATGTATACATATTGAATAGAATTGTAGTGGTATAGTTTTGTGTAATCCCCGGTATGGATATTGAGATGGGCAATGATGCCTTGTATAAACCTTTGGATTAATGTTATTATCCCAGGTGAACGTCAGGAATTTTGCTTACTCTAATATTGTATATGTAATAGACCAAACAGGTCATTTGTTTTAATGAATGAAATGAATGGAGATCCATTTGTATAGGTGTTTTAAAAAGTTTTTAATTGTTCCGAATTTCTCATTCGATTATTAAATATGATTAAACACTAATCCCGGCCTGATTATCGAAGTGGGTTACATGCATGATATACCCTGGGATTGCTAAAGTGACAGAAGCAATCAGTGTTGCCCGTCCTCTCATTGATAAAGAGTTCACTTTCCATTGATCAAGCCGTCGTTTAACTTTATCTATTACCTCAGCATATGTCGCCTTGGAAACACGATCATGATGCAATGGCACACCAAGGTATTTCCCTAAGTTTCCAGTTTGGGTAAACCCAAGAACTACACCAATCTCACTGCTACAATTATGATTAATATTTCTGGAAAAGAAAACCAGAGTTTTACAATTGTTCACCTTTAAACCTGAACTTGCACAAAAGACATCCAAGCACTCTTTAATCACATTTGCTTGCTGAATCGAGGCCTTTGTAAATAAGAGTATATCATCTACAAAGAACAAGTGCGAGATGGGTGGACCAGTTTGCGTAAGCCAGATTGGTTTCCAAGTATTATTCCACACCCTCATTTGTATTAAGCGGGCCAATTTCTCCATGCAAATTACAAAAAGATAAGGCGAGATGGGGTCCCTTTGCCATATAGCTCTGGAGGCCAAGAAGGTATAAGCTTTTTCACCATTCCATAATAACTACATGCTCGAGGAGGACACACAATTTGAAATGATTTCTATCAAATGCTATGGAAGATGAATCTCTGACAGACAAGACTTAAGAAAGTGCCAGTTTACTCGGTCATAAGCTTTTTCTAAGTCAATTTTGATAGTCATATATCCTCTCTTGCCCTTCACAGTGCGCATTGAGTGAATGACCTCTTGAGCCACAATAATATTATCACTATTATTCCTTCCAGGCAAGAAACTACATTGATTTGGTGAAATAATCTGAGGCAGAAATCTTTTCATCCTAGCCACAATCACTTTTATAACAACTTTATATATTACATTGTACAGGCTGATGGGGCGAAGATCCCGCATTGTTTCTGGAGGTTCTTTTTTTGGAATTAACACAATAAGCATCCCATTCACTTCATGAATATCCTGCGGGTTAGAGAAAAGATTTTTAACGAAAGTAAAGACAGCAGAGCGTACTGTGGCCCATTGATTTTGATAAAAAAAAAGGGGGGATTAAATCCATCCGGCCCTGGAGATTTAAGTGCACCCATACTGAAAATAGCTTCTTTAATTTCCTCCTCCTGTACTTCTCTACCACACCATTGGAGCAAATTCTCATCAATGCTTGGATAGGTGACGATGCAACTAAGTATTGGTCATATTTCTTCCTCCTCCAAAAACAAGTTAGAGAAGTATTGTGTGGCCAACTTCTTGGTTTCTTCAAAGTCATATTGCCACTCACCCGTTTCATCATGAATGGCCTCAATCCGATTCGACTGCCTATGTTGATTAGATCTAGCATGGAATACTCAAGAGTTAAGGTCTCCAAACACAGTCCATTCCAATCTCGCCTTTTGCACTCACATGAGATACTCTTAAAGGAGAACATCCCCCAATTCTTTCCATAGCTCCATTTGTATCTCCTCAAGTTGAGGAGAAGTTCCTTTTCTAGCAATGGCATGATTTAGACCCTCCAGTCTTCTAAATAATTTCTTCTTTTGAGCTTCAGTATGACCAAATACGGATGTATTCCAATGGGAGCAAGCTTCAGTAAAGCAAGATATATTCGTTTGCCAATCACCCTCTGTCCTCCATTCCTTCTTCACAAAATCATCAAAGTCCCTATGTAGCACCCAGGCTGCATTGAACTGAAAGGGACGATGTAGTTTGTTCACACTAGGCATATAATCCATGCGAAGAAGAAGCGCTCTATGGTCTGATTTAAAAAATGGTAAGTGAGAAAGCATCGCATTAGGGAATTCCTGAACCCAATATTCATTCATTAGAATTCGGTCTAGTCGTACTTTAGAGTTTCCCCATTTCTAGGTAAATTCTAGCCCCACAAAACTTAAGTCCAGCATATTCTCTCTGTCTACCCACTGGAAGAATTCTTTATTGTACAAGAGTTTAAATGGAGCTATAGATTTCCTCTCACAATCAAACAGAGTGGCATTCATATCTCCTCCTACAGCCCATGGTCTTCAAGTTGTCTGCGAAAGCCTGGTCAATTCACCCTATAAACCACGACAAACAGTTTTATTTGGACTTGCATAGATAATAGTGAAGAACCATGAATTCTTATTCTTGGCCTAGATCTACAAATGCATGAACTGCTTGTTTTTTTACCACTGTAACAGAGAGATTATTAGAGACCCATAAGCACCAAATTCCTCCGCTATACCCCGTAGAGTCAAACTTGCATAACTATCAAATCCCAATTTTTTGAGTTTGCTATCAGTCACTATTTTGTCGCATCAAATTTCAAAAATAGCTAGGAAATCCAAAGAATAATGTTTTTTTAAATCGCGCACAAGAGCCGAAAAGCATTTTGCTCATGTGCCCCGAATATTCCATAGCATGTAATTCATAGAGAAACATTTTGGAGGGTGTGATTGGCTAACCGTGCCTCATCAGACCCTATATGTTCGCACATGTCCTCATCCCGTTGGTCCTCCTTAACTATATGGTCCTCTCCAGCATTCCTTAATATCCGAGGGTGTTGCATTAAGTCATGGGCTATGCTTTCCTCTTCCATATGATCTGATCCTAGAAGTACTACCAATTCCTGAGGCATCTCTTTGGGCCGCGTTGAGATTAGCCTGGAACGAGGTTCACTAGTTCCAGGCCCTATGGTAGCTAGGGCCTCAAAAGAATTCTTATTTTCAATTAGTTTGTGACCTTGGCCCACATTTTCTCTTTTCTCTTTGATGCTCTTTTGCACACGTATTGGAGGCATGTTTTCTTTTCCTTTCGGTTTGACTTTAATATCACCCTATCTCTTTGATCCTACCGGGACCCACTCTGATGCTTTTTGCTTTTGATCTTTTGAATTAATCTGATTCCTACTATCCACCCTCTTTAAAACTGATCCTCCAATATCTTGAGATTTGGCCGTTACACAAGACCCATATCTGCTCTCGTCATTCTATTTCTTCACATCCTAATTTCTCGCAACTAACTCATTAGATCCCGTCACCTTAGCCGTCACCATACCCCCCCCTAAAATCCCGCCTCAAGATCCTCAATTTACCATACAAAGTATTTTTCGCCATTGAGTCGCTGGGACCCACGCCGCCGCTGTTAGCCGTCACCTTGCCCTATACCAGTCCCTCTACATCCTCCGTTTCTGTTCCCTACTCCATCCTGCTCACTTTATCAAGGCATTCTAATTTTTGGTGGCCATACTTGCCACATCCGAAGCATACCAGATGTAACCCTTCGTATATAATAGGCCGGTCCTCACCAAACGCAATGAACATCGGTAACAAGGGGTGCTGTAGATCGATCTCTACACAAATTCTTGTGAAACCTCCCTTATCATAGATGGATATGGACCTGTCTATTTTGATTATCCTACCAATCATTCTCCCGATTTTTTTCAAGGATTCCACACTGTAAAACTCTACTGGAAGATCAGGAAGCCTAACCTAAATTTCTATTTAGAATTTGGTTGCCATCTTTGGACCACCAGGTAGTGATCATCAATCATCCATGGACCCTCTTGGTGAGCGAAATCATGATCCTCTTTCGTGGTAAATGAAATGATGTAGTAATTATTACTTAAAGGGATCATCTTCATTGGACCCTTTGGTTTCCACATACGATTAATATTGTCCCAGATAACATGTTTAGGAATCTTAGCCCCTATAACTTGGATGATCAATGAGTTCATCCAAGGTTTAAACCATGCAGTATATCCTCCTCTGAAAATTTCAGTTTCGGAGATTTTCTATTCAACAATTGTTCCTGATTCTCTTCTTCATCCGAGGCTTCTCCACTCTCCGTCGTATACTCCTCCGAGTTCATCTATAAAGTGAAGTCAGTTAGAGTCTTTTGTGACAGCAAATTGGCAATTCAAATCGCCACAAATCCTGTATCTCACAAACATACTAAACATATTGAAGTGGATTGCCACTTCTTGAGAGAGAAGCTCAGGAGTGAAATGATAGAGTTTCATCACGTTAAGTCAGGGGAGTAACATGCAGACATATTAACTAAGGCTCTTGGTGGAGTACAACATGATCATATCCTCAACAAGTTGGGACATATGAATATAGAGTCCCCATCTTGAGGAGAGTGTAAATAATAGTTGAATGTTTAGGATTTGCTTATTTATTATGTGCAGTGTTTGTATTTGCTATAATAGGCCAACATGCTTGTTGGGCTGTCATTTAGTAGGTTATAGGATTGTGTGTCTGTGTAGTTTGTAAGTTGCTTTGTTTAATGTAACAAGCCAATTATTTAGGAATTCTCTGGTTAGGCATTTAACAGTTGAATATATAATACCACTTGTTGAAATTCCTTAACAAATGAAATTAAACCTGCAAAAGTGTTGTTTCCTCAAGAAGAACAATACCCTAAAATTTAAAATCCTCCTTATATTATAGATAGATCTATTTTTCATTTAACTAATCCTAAAATTGTGGCATATAAAAATCACATTATATACAATCCAAAACTTGATAACTATGACTTGGCTCTTTGCCCGCCTTTTCCATAACATGCTGAAAGTTGCTCTTTTGCAAAACCATGAATTTTTAGTATTATAGCTTGCTAACTAGGATGTTTTGAAAGAGAACCCTATATTGAGCCTACAGTAGAAAAATAATTTTTTGAAAGAGGACAATTTTTTAGGATAACTTGCTATTTTGGATTTAGTAATTTTAGGGGGGTTAAGGGGAAAATTTTCCCATGAAGTTTTTGTTGAATAGCAATGTTGCGTTAAGAGTTTTTTTAGGTTCAATGTTGCCCCGTAAGTATTAAAATGGAGCAATGTTGCCCCTTATCATTAAAGAATTAATAGTTAACGTCAATTTTTTAGCCGCCAACGTTAGATTTTTAACAATTTAGGGCATAATTGCTATATTTTGAACTTTTGGGGTGTAATATCCCAAATTTTGAGTCTACAAGTTGGAAAATAAGTCTAAATTAAGTAGACTATTAAGCCAAGTTAAGTCAAATGTCTTAAGCATATCATAAGAAAAATGCTTAAGATAATTATTAAAATTATTTATGAGCCTTGAAAATTGAGAAAACATTACAGAATATTATTTTTGGGATCTAGAAAAAGTATGAAGAGGTTTAGTTCTCCAAAAGTGGCTTAATTAATTTTAAAGCTAAATTAAGGGAATTAAAGGCCTATTTTCCCAAAAATTAAAAAAAAAAGTTAGAGGTAAACTTTTATGCTGAAAATTATAGGGATGATATTATGAAGTATAGAAGCTAACTGAGGCCAAAAATGTTTATAGAGTGTCCTAGAATAATTTCTGGAATTTATTTGAAAAATTAATACCAATAAAGAATGGGTAAAATGGTAATTTCACTACCCCAAACTGAAAAATGGATTTGGCTCAAAACTAAGCCCATTTTTGAGATCCCATGTCATGCTTGCAGAGATTCCAAGTTATAAGAAAAGTCTAATGCATTACTTGGTCCAAGAAAAAACAAGCTTAATTGATAAGCTTCAATATAAGTGGCATTAAGTGGGAATAAAAAACAATAATATATTTTCCCCTCCACTAAAACCCCTTCAGCTCTCCCTACGTCCTCATTTCCATTCTGGAAAAAATAAAAAGAGATAGAGAGAAACAGAGAAAGAGAGAAACCGAGAAGGAAGAGGAATGAAAGAAGGAAGAAGAAGGGAAGAGGAATTAGTATTCACATACCATGCAAGGCCACTTCTAGGCCAAGGTAAGTGCCTAGAACACTAATCCAACTTTAGTTTCTCTATTTGAACAAGCTTAGGTTGTCTGGAAGTTGGGGGTTAGTGAAAGAAAATTAAGGAATAAGAGAAGTACCCATGGTAAACCATAGATTGAAGCTTATGTTTATGTTATTTGATGTTGCATGTGGCTAAATGCTATTGTATGTTGAGATTTAAATCTCTGGAATTGCAAACGTGGAGCTCTCTATTTTAAAGGATATAGCATCGGTCCTTATATTAGAGTGCTAAAGAAAGTAAATATGTTTAAAAAGTTATTGATATGAGTGACATAGAGTTGTATAGGTGGTTGTATCATGGTTGTTGGGTCGAAGATAGAGTTTAGAAGTTTGAACCTGGTTATCCCCACTATTTTAATGCTTATTTGTGTATTAAGGTTATATTCGAGTAAAACTTCAAAATACCTCAAGCAATTGTAAGCTTAGAGTATAGTTTATGGATGAGGCAAAGTGGCTCAACCAAGTGTTATCTTCCACTCTTGTTTGGCCAAAGTAATATAAATAATGAGACTTAAGCTTTAATTTGTTGACTCTAAACGTCTTAAATTGTATTGAAAAGAGGAATTTATGAATCTGGAAAATTCCAGACTTGAAGAGTATAATGCTATACAAAGTCTTGAAAGAGGACAAATTGCTTAAATGGAACCAAAGTTATAAGTGTGAACTAATGTGTAAAGATGAATACCTGTTGGGTTGAATTTTTGGAGGCTGAAATTAAAGAAAATACCCACTGCTACAAGGTTTTATAATATGAAATTGGTGACTTTAATCTTTTAACCACATCTAAGTCAATTATAGAGGCCACTATGTTTGGTTTGGTTGCAAAAGAGTTTGAGATTCATGAACTTTGCCTTTTCCCCTGTTTTGGTCAGCCCATATTTTAGTAAGATTGAATTAAATTGTGCTCAATTTGAGCCTCTCCTTGAGCCTAAAATCGAAAATAGTATGAGGAAGTGTCAAGGGTACAAGTTGGAAAGCATGATTCACAAAAGTAGATATATATGTCCACCTATGTGCACATGTCTCAATCAAGAAGAGTTGGGATCATGGGACAGATTTATTATGCAATGGGTATGTATCAAGTCTAAGTGTTAATCTTCTCCCACGTGAATAAAATTGCTATCAAGACCAAATAGGAGGCAAAGCAAAGGAAGCACAAATAAGAGGAGGTAATTTGGAAGAAGTGAAATGGAGTGAAACTTAATCTTATATAGTTTGTGTTTGGTTGCTTGCATGTTTATTAGTCATGTATGCTGTAGATAGGTCTTTGAACATGTAATATCCTTGCTCGAGTTTTTGCCATGGTCATATGTATATGCATATAAGGTGTTGTCTTTTTTGGCTATTTACATACTTAGTTTATTATTACCATTGCACATTATATATTGAGTTAATGTTTCGCTACTAAGATTCCCCCGAATCTCATCCCTTTTTTCCCATGTACCCACAATAGGGGCAAGTACTTCTAAAGGAAATGGCAAGCTCTAGCAAAGGAAGCGAGAAGGTGGAAGCTCATGAAAAGCTTGTTTTGATTACCATGCTATTAAATGATTTTCTTTATTGTTGTTGTACATATTTATTCAAGGTTTTCATAATTTAATTATATATTTTGGCATGTATCTAACCTCTATAAGGACGAGCATGAGAGCCAAGCAGAAGTCAAGGTAAGGGCTGTATTAAAGCATAGCTAAAATCTATGGAGTAAGTAATGTTAGTTAGTTGTTGTTTTATTGATGAGCCATGATTTTGGGAATGCTATTTGATAGAGCCAACATTTTAACCAGGTTATGAAATTTAACAGTGTTATAGTACACATCCAAACCTTTAGAATGAGTCCTAGTTCATAATTTTTGGATGTGTACATAAAATGATGCGATTTTTCAAATTGTTGCAAAAAATCTAGAAAATTCCTGTGAATTTCCGTGTCCAGTTTTGATAAATGAGTGTTTTTGGATAAAAAGGTTTAGATGTGAACCCAGGCCTTATTTTTCGTTCAAAGCTTATCGAGATCTAAAATATAGCTTTGACCCACTCATGTTGGAGATAAAATGATTTAGCTATGAATTTTCTAAGTTTCAGGAAAATTCATTATTTATGGTACCCAAGCTTTAATATTGAGTTTTAAGTTTTTAGCTTAATTAAGGGTTTGTGTCACATGTGGTTCTTAAATGGCTAAACAACTTTGATAAGTGACCTTAGAGTGGGGTGTTATATGGGATGACATTGAACATAAAAAAATTTCTGGAGCAACAATGCTCCTTAGCGAAAATCTCCAAATCATTTTTTTTTAAATTTGGGTAAGGTGATGATGTGGATAAAATTACATTTTGACTCTTCATTTAAACTATGTGAAAACATTGTGCATGATGTTTATTTCAAAATTTGAAATGCTTTGGGGATCGGATTATATGTAAATGAATCAAATGTTGAGGTTTTTTTTAAAAGTATACGTGTGTGTGTGTGTCGATAAATATATTAGCCTAAACATTATAACCAATTTGATTAACACAATTTTTTAGAGTAATGTGAGATTACTTACTCAATTAATTCTTTTTTTGAAAAAGAACTCTATTCTATTAATTATCAATGCAAAGAAACATACATAGTATTAACTAAAAGTGGGCACAAATATATAAATTTACCTGTGATGAAGCAGTGTGGTCCAACTGAGTTGTCTCAGATATAGATGGCTTATCGTTGTTTGTAATTTTTGATTTTGGTAGAAAGCAAGAGAGAGGATCCCAAGAGACATTGCGACTGGGACTCTTGTCCTTTTCCTTTAACCCCTCATTTCTATCTGTTGATGAGTTTTGTGGGAGATAACATTCTGGGTATATGTTGACAAATAATGGAACTTTAGAAATAATCATTACTTTCAATAAAGGGAGTGTGATTTCTTTTTGCATTTGATGCAACCCTCCCACTTCTGGATATTGCCCAAACATATATCTTAGACTCTTGCACTTAAAAATCTCCACACTCTCTAGTCGAGGAAGGTCTTCACAAAAACAAATTGGAAATATGAATTCCAATTCTTCACACTGTTCAATATCGAGTATTTTCAATTTTGGAAATATTAAATCATGACTTCTTGGATTAGGATCTTTATTATACACTTTCTCTTCTAATGATGATTCCCCATCCCTTATTAAGTATTTCAACTTCGAACATTCAACTATCTTCAATGTTTCTAGCTGCCTTAGACCTTGAGCAGTGGATGAATGAAAAAGATATGTCATTGAACAACCCTCTATATCTATGACCTTAAGGTTACCTAGCTCTAGCTTGCCCTTGAATAATGCTCCTTCCAACTTTTGACAATTCTTTAACTTCAAATACTCTAGTTTATTGAGAAAGCCATTAGGATAATGGCCATAACATATTTCTCTCATATCCACTTCAACAAGTTGCAATTCAGCTAACTTGGAGAAGATAGTCACTCCAGATATAAATTCAAGATGCTTAGTATGGATCAAACACTTCATCCCAGACCAATGCCTCAAAGAAAGCTTGATTAAGTCTATAGCTCCATCTTCTATTGAAACAATACCAGGAATAAGATTGTTCAAGCCCGTTTCATCATCTCCGTTTAACTCCAAAATCTCTGCTCCTGCGGCCAAGGATTTAATTACTTCTTTGGAGAAGATTCTTTGCAACTTGGCCGGCTTGAAAAAATTTTTTATTGAAGTATCCAATTGAGAAGAATCAAAGGTAGAGAAGTTCCTACCATCTATATGGCACATTTGATAATTAGGAAGAGATACAATTTGAGGGGCCTTTGTACCAATAGGTATATGTTCATAATTTGAAACATAGTACAACTCTTCAAGTTGTGAGCATCTTGCAATCACTTCAAACGGATTGCTCTTTCCAAGTCAACATTGTATCAAGCATAGAAACCTCAATTTATCTAGCTCACTAATTTCATTTGGTAATTCAGCAATTGAACAATTAGTCAATTCTAGAGCCTCAAGCATTTGTAAGTTTCTCATCAACACAGATATATCACCTAACCCCCAATTTGTGGGAGACAATGTTCGAATATCTTTTAGTGATTGAATTGCTTTTGGTAGTGATAGAGCTAAAGTTCTACTATACTGAGTTTTAGAATGCAAAAACAAAACTCTAAGGCTCTTCATCCCTCCAAAGAATGCATTAGGAACTTCCAAAGAACCATTTACGTTTAACCATACTAAAAGAACTTTGAGTTTGCTACCATCAAAACAATTGGGAAAACCATTTATGATCCAAGATGAATATTTCATATTCTCCTTCAATTTTGTCTTTGAGTCCATGCTCACTTGAATCTCTTCCCTCGCTATCTCCAGGGCCACTTTGCGAATCACATCATGCAACTTTACACATTCTTCATTGGCCTTTAACAATAAAGAAGAATTTATGAGTTTGTTTTTCTTACCACGCACTTGTCTTCTTGCTATATCATATTTGTCAATTCCCACAAACAGCCCCAATCCTATAGCAATTCTGCTAAAAAGTTCTATGGGTATTTCATGAGCTTTTGGGAATATAGAGCATAATAGGAAGAGTTCTTGGGTTTTCTCATCTTTTAGATGAGTATAGCTTAACTTCAAAGAATTATAAAACTTCATCACATCTTCATCTTCATCAACAATCTCTTGCCTTGATGAATCAACATCACTTTTCAATGCTATCAAAGCATCCTGCCATTCTTTTGTAGGCCAGTCTTTTAAGGCTTTTGCCACTGCTACAACTATAACTGGTGATCTTCCACACTCATTCACAATATCCACTGCCATATTCTTCAAATTATCCGAGCAACCCTGACCAGTTTCCATAGCATGAAAATGGAAAAGTTTCAATGCATCTTCTAGAGATAAGTCCTCTAGTTTGATCTTCTCTTGGCATCTCATTTAGGTACAAACATTCTCATAACGTGTGGTTAGCAAAACACAACAGCGACCCTTGCTATCAAAGCGAGGCTGAATCCCCATGCTTTTAAGGTTTAGCTTTTCCCAGACATCATCAAGTATTATGAGCAGCTTCCCAATGTTAGCAATCCTATTCCATATTTGTTCTGTGTGGGTCAATAGCTTCTCTTCTTTTAATTGCAATTCCAATTTTTTTGCAATGCCATCTTGAATACTTTTTTCATCAACCGGTGTAGACACACTAATGAAGATGACTCTATCAAAGGAAGTTGACTTTTCAACAAGTTTCCCTACTTCTATTGCCATTGTGGATTTTCCCGTTCCTCCCATGCCTTGCAATCCCATCATATACTTATTCTCATCTTCTAATGCCTTTTTGAGTTTCTCAAAATTTTCCTTTCTACTCTCAAAAGACATGAACTCTTGTGAATGAAATTCCATGCTTGGCACACCAGCTGCATGTGCATATGCATCAAATTTATCAACTTCAGCGATCAAGTTTGGAATCCGCTCTTTCGTCAAACTTTCCAACACCTTGGCTTGCACAATTTGGGAGAAGCAATTCGTACACAAGCCAAAGCATTTGGTTGGTTCAGGGTCATGTTGTACAAGTTTTTCGGCCCTTTCAAGCCAACCTTTAACCCTAGGGTCAACTTGAGTATCATTTCTTTTTTTGGCTTCATCTATCATTAGCTTTACACCTTCCACTGTAGCTGATAACCTTTCTTGTTCATTTTCGAAGTCTTCAACATAACTCTTGTAGTTGTGAAGGTACCCAAGTTCCTCCCATACTTTACCTACCAAGCATTGGATGAATGATTTTGCAACATCCCACGCCACCTTCTCCATCTATATATCATGCATATGTGGTTACAGTTATAATTAAAATCAACTAGATCAGGATATCTAGGTACTTGCCAACTATGACCTAAGATTACAATAAAGTAATCAAAACCTTATTATTTTTATTCGATTATTCAAATTCATAATGAGTGATTAATTATTGGAGTTATTCAATTGTAGGATAGAGATCATAGAATGAATGACATCTCTCCTTGCTTCACCCGGGTAATATGCATGAATAATATTTTAAGGGATGCACATGTTCATCATAAAATTAACCATATCAATGATCGTGACAAAAATCATATCAATAGCAATTTATATATGAATTTAGAGAGGCACAATATTATCCACAAGTAATACGTACGGCTCGTTTAGAATCCTATGAGAATACTGATAACTGTCCAATTTTCATAGATTTCTGTTGATTTTAATATCTTGTTGGGGAGTTATCCACTCTATTTTGTTGAGATTTTTAATTAATTAGTCTATTTTACTCTTATTTTATTATTGCTTTTAAAATAATTTATTTGTGTTTTGGTCTTGTAATTTGTGATTGTTTATCTCTAATTAATGATATTTTCATTTTGGAGAATCCTAAGTCGTAACAGAGTATGAAAAGATTTGGAGAAAGAAAAATGAAGATTTAAATTAGAGAAAACAAAAACTTAACGACAGAACAACTTTGACCTATGACCTCCAACATGCTGCAGAACACTACAAAGAAACGAAGACATAAGGGAGGCGACTAGGTGATTGATTGAATGTGGATTTTATAATTTGCCTTTGAGAGAAGGGAATTGCTTATAGACCATTGGTTGAGCAACTTCGAATTAGGCTTAGTCTATAATTTGCACTTGAAATAGAAATATACTCAAGAGACTTGCATAGTCAAGAAAATCGATACAGAAAACAGCCAAGTAAAGAAGTATGAGTATCAAAGGAAGAAGAAAATTGATGCATCTAGGACTATGTTCCCCATTTTTAACTATTTTACGAAAAACATATTTTTCCTAAACAATACCATCAAAACCTTCTTGGAGGTTTTTCAAGCTTTTAAAAACTAAATGAATTTTAAATTATTAAAATTAATAAACCTGCTGCTTATGAGCAAGTTTGTTTTGTTTTTTAATATAAAAATATTATATTAAATTATTAAAATAAAAGTGTTAATATGTTTTTTATTTCAATTTTAAAATATAATAATGATTATAATTAAAATAACTCTGCCTATGTTATAGCCGGTCCCAAGCCCAAGTAAAGGAGGAGGGTTGTGTTAGGCTCTGACAGCCAACGTAAAACCTTGTCAAATCTCTTATGAACAGGATCAACGAAGAAATTGTGCTAATGCTAGGTTGTTGCCTATAAGTAACGCGCTGTATGGCTCGAGTACAGTGATAAGTAAGCAAGGGCCGCTGCATCGTCGCCCGGGTGTAATGTTAAATAAGCAAGAGCTACCGCTCTCTTCTGAACGGAGGCGGCTAAAGAAGCTAGTTCATGAGAGCAAGATCAGATTTGGCACTTGGAACGTTGGGACTCTGAATGCCAAATCTCTGGAGGTGGTGGGCGTAATGAATGATCGAAAGATTAATATCTTGTGCCTTCAAGAAACTAAATGGGCGGGAGAAAGGTCTCGGGAAATTAACGGTTTTAATCTTTGGTATACAGGAAAGGTCAATGGAAGGAATGGTGTTGGTATCATCACTGACAATGAATAGAGAAAGAACGTGGTGAAAGTTAAAAGGGTTGAGGACAGAATCATTTCCTTAAAAATGATTGTTGGAAAGGATAGTATAAACATTATCAGTGCGTATGCACCTCAAGTAGGGGTAGAAGCACATCTTAAGGAAAAATTCTGGGAAGATTTGGAGGGGCTAATTCAGAGTATCCCACTAACCGAAAAGATTTTATTGGAGGTGATCTTAATGGACATGTCAGAAAGGAGGCAGGACCTCATGCAAGGGTTCATGGGGGTTTTGGATTAAGGGTTCTCAATAGTGAAGGTCAATCTATTATTGATTTCTCATTGTCAACACTTGCTTTATGAAGAGAGAGGAGCATTTAATCACATATAAGAGTGGAGCTGTCAAGACACAGATTGACTTCTTTTTGGTAAGGAACTCTGATAGAAGATTTTGTACTAATTGCAAAGTGATCCATGGGGATGGCGTGACAACACAACATAGGGTTTTGGTCCTTGATGTGAATATTAAGTGTAAAACAAAAGCATTGGCAAGTTTTAAATCCAAGGGTCAGGTGGTGGCAATTAAAGGGAGAGAAGCGGGAGATTTTTAAGAGAACTCTTTTGGAGGAGGGTGAGTGGGAGTTACAAGGAAGGGCTAATATCATGTGGGAGAATATGTCTAAAAAGGTCCAGAAGGTTGCTCAAGTAATTTTGGGAGAATCAAAAGGTTTTGGTCGGCAAGATAAGGAGGCTTGGTGGTGGGATGAGACTGTTTAAGAGAAAGTCAAGAATAAGAAATATTGTTTTAGAGCAATACACTTGTGTACTAATGTGAAAAATTGGGAAAGGTATCGTTTGGCTAAAAATGAGACTAAGAAGGCAGTGAGTGAAGCTCGTAATAAAGCATATGAGGAGTTTTATAAGGAGTTAGGAACAAAGGCGGGAGAGCATAAGATTTACAAGATTGCAAAGAACAAGGAGAGAAAATCGAGAGACTTGGATCAAGTGAGGTGTATAAAGGATGAAAAAGGCAAAGTTTTGGTTACTAATGAAGATATTAAGAATAGGTGAGAAGCCTATTTTTATAAGTTGTTCAATGATGGAGGGGGAGGGCCTTGTGATTGCGAGGATTTGACAACTTGAGAAGGTGATCTCAATTTGTCATTTTACCACAGGATTCGAGTTGGCAAGGTTAGGGAAGCTCTTAAAAAATGGAAAATGGTAAAGCTGTTGGGCATGATGGGATACCTATTGAAGTTTGAAAATGCTTGGGTGAAGAGGGTGTTTTGTGGCTCATAAAATTATTTAATGAGATTTTACGATTCAAGAAAATGCCGGATGAGTGGAGGAAAAGTACATTGATTCCTATTTATAAGAATAAAGGGGATATTCAAAATTGTGCAAACTATAGAAGAATTAAGCTTATGAGTCGTACAATGAAATTATGGGAAAAGGTGATTGAACGCCGGTTGAGGTTGGAGACTGAAATTGCTGAAAACCAATTTGGATTCATGCCAGGAAGGTCTACAATAGAAACGATTTATTTATTAAGGGGGTGTATGGAGAAATATAGGAGCAAAGGACGAGATTTGCATATGGTTTTCATTGATTTGGAAAAAGCATATGACCGTGTGCCAAGAGATATACTATGGAAAGCCTTGGAAAAGAAGGGGGTGCAGTTTGCATATATCAAAGCCATTCAAGACATGTATGAGGGGGTTACAACCAATGTTAGAACGCCTGGAGGTGTGACAAAAGACTTTCCTATGAGGATTGGCCTACATCAGGGACAGCTTTGAGCCCTTATTTATTTAACCTAGTGGTAAATGTTCTAACTGAGCCTATAAGAGAGGAGATCCCTAAATGCATGCTTTTTGCAGATGATATAGTTTTGTTGGCTGAATCCATGGAGGAAATTAATTCTAAACTTGAGATATAGAGACGGACTTTGGAAGTGAAGGGTTTTCGTCTGAGTATGAGCAAAACTGAATATATGCATTGTAAGTATGATACGAGACAAGGTCGAAATGAAGTGGAAGTTAAATTGGGAGGGTAAGTCATTCTGCAAGTGACAAAATTTTGGTATTTGGGATCAATTAGACAACAAGATGGTGAAATTGATGGTGATGTCAATCATAGAATTCAAGTTGGATAGTGTAAATGGAGAAAAGCTACTGGAGTTATTTGTTATCAGAAAGTACCTAATAAGGTAAAAGGGAAGTTCTACCGCACTGCTATAAGACCAGCAATGCTTTATGGTAGTGAGTGTTGGGCTTTAAAGGGATTACATTAGCATAAAATGGGGGTGGCCGAGATAAGGATGTTGAGATGGATGTGTGGTCATACAAGAAAAGACAAGATTCGTAATAATCATATAAGTGAATGAGTTGGAGTGGCCTCTATTGAAGGAAAAATGGTAGAAAGTCATTTGAGGTGGTTTGGACATGTTCAACGAAGGCCGTTGAATGCACCGGTGAGGAGGGTGGATCAAGCCGTATGGAGTCCTGTAAAACAAAGTCACGGAAGGCCGAAGTGTACGCTTAATGAAGTCATAGATAGAGACATTTTTGATTAATAATATACCAAAAAAATATATGGTTTTTAAAAGAGCACAATGGCGTCGTGCGATCCATATAGCCGACCCCACCTAGTGAGATAAAGGCTTTGTTGTTGTTGTTGTTGTTGTTGTTGATTATAATTAAAATAAACATGCTGATGGCCATATTTAATTTGATTTTAAAATATAAAAAATGATTATATTAAAGGATTAAAATTAAAATAAGGTTGTAGATTAGCAGATTTATTTAAATTTAAAAATACAAAAATGATTATAAGTATGTTCTGTCATTATATTTGATTGAAGAGTTATTAACTATATTTGTTGAGTAAGTAATTTCTCTTAAATAAGACTAACTCTGTTAAAATTAACTGACTAATTAAAAATATACCTTTTAAACTTAAGGGACTGACTTAATGTAAACTTATATGACTAAAAATATACTTTAGCTTAACATTTTTAAGTGTAATTTTTAACGCCTCACCCAAAACCTTTGATAAAAAACCCTAAAAGCATGCTAGTAATTCTTGTTTTCATAGTGACATGCATGAATTAACAAGAAACTTTCAAGATATTGAAAGTTAGATCATATTAATTTCAACATTCATATGAAATATAAAAAAAATATGAAAAGTCACATTGCTTACATGTTATTGAAAATATAGTTAATTTTATATTCCATGGAAATATATATAACCCACCTTAGTTTATAATTTTAAAAAAGCGGTAAAAGTTTATACACATAAATGAAATTTACTGTAAGACTATGCATATTACTATCGTACCTGGAAACAGGAATCGAAATCTTCAAGTATACTTTACGCGGCCAACCAACATCTAAGAAATGAAAACAAGTTAAAGAAAGTTTAAGAGACAATAAGTGTATGTGTGCATATGTAATAATTCAAATGTATCACGGAGCGCAAATATTTACCTCTCAGAGATTTATATGCGTTACGACTGTAATACCTTTGATATAAAAGCCTCCTTATGCTTTTTTTTGTCCTTTGTTGGATTTTTTTGTCATTAAGAAAAAGGAACAATTTTTTGATCAAATGAAAAAAAAGGAAGTATGAGAACAAAGAAGACTGACAGAAAAATCTAATGAGGAAATTATTATTTTTTTTGGTTCAAATCAAATAAGGAATTTAAAAACAAAAACGTAAAATCTACTAGGATGAGATAATATTTGAATACAACTTTTTTAAGTTTTCTCTAAACAAGAAGGAGAAGAACAACGATAACAACGAGCAGCAGAGATGAAAATGGGGGGGAAGGTTCAAATACAAGAAAATAAAGCTAAAAAAGTCCCTTCAATAGACAAACACTGAAACAGAAGCCAAAACTCTATTTTTTTGGTTTGGAAGAAGAAGAACATCAAAAACTTTTTGCGAATGGACAGATCAGAAATGAAAGCGAGAAGAAGCCAAAGAGAGCACAAAAATCTATTAGGATGAGATAGTATTTGAATACTTTTTTTTTTTTCCTCTAAACAAGGAGAAGAACAACGATAACAACGAGCAGCAGAGATGAAAATGAAAACAATAGTTCACATACAAGAAAATAAAGCTAAAAAGAGTCCCCTCAATAGACAAACACTGAAACAGAAGCCAAAACTCTTTTTTTTTTTTTTTTTTTAGAAGAAGAAGAACATCAAAAGCTTTTTGTGAATGGAGAGATCAGAAATGAAAGCGAGAAGCCAAAGAGATCACAAAAATTGCAGAGAGAATGGAAGCAGTAACTTGCTGGTGTGGTCAATAGTAGAGGGGTATTAATTGACCATTACATAATTTATTTTATTTGTTGTTGGCCATATGTTTTGTTCGGAGTCATTATCTAATCTTTAGTTTATTATATTATCACCATGTGACATGTAATGTACTGCCAAATTATACTTCATTAGTGCTAATAATATTCAGCGGTTCTTTTAATAATAATACTCAGTTTGAAAATAGCACATTTCACATCACAAGGCTCATCATTTTACATTTTATATCGAGAACGGATAAGGGATAACCATTAGGTCTTATTCACAAAATAAATGCAAGTGGCAGGAAAAGGATTGAAAAATAGAAAATGTGATAATGAGTTGGCAACGTGGAGGGTAGTGGAGAATTAGTATTAAAAAACTTTATTATCATATTATTAAAGTCGGCATCAATATTTGGTAGAGTTAAATAATCTAAATATTATATAATTACAATTACAGCCTATATCAATCATACTCTTCACTCTTCTACACTCCTGATTTATGCCATACCAAAAGGAATATTCTATATTCTTCAATTTCCAAAAATGATTAAAACAAAATCAAGTTAATAACTTCCTTTGTCGTTTTCATGGCCAAAAATCCAACTTCATCGCAGAATGATACAACATTTCTAACATGAAAAAGTGAAGTGTAAAAGCTTAATTCATTGAATTGAATTACTGTACAATATATCTCATGTACATATATAAGATAATTATCCCAACTTCACAGCTCATTATGTACAAACTAGTTGTAACAAATTAACTAATATGAATAGAATACAAGTAAATAACTATATTTACAATACTAATTTTACAGCTACCAAATTTGTTTACTATGGTAACTCTATTACCCCCCCCCCCCAAACAAGCTATGGCGTAGATATCAATCATGCCAAGCTTGGACAAAAAAATATGAAAAGGTTGAGGATCCAATGGTTTAATAAATATATCAGCTAGGTGATGTGCACTTCGAATAGGGAGAAGTTTGATGATGCCAACCTGGACTTTTTCTCAAACAAAATGGCAATCAAGCTCAAGATGCTTAATTCACTCATGGAAGGTAGGATTAGAAGCAATGTGCATAGCAGATTGGTTGCCACAATACTGAATTGTGGGAGAAGAATGAGAGATCCACAAATCAGTGAGAAGATACAAAAACCATTGAATCTCACATGCTACACAACCCATAGCTCTATACTCAGCCTCTAAAGAAGAAAGAGACACAGTGGTTTGCTTTTTAGATCTCCATTAAACTAAAGAATTTCCAAGAAAAATGCAATAGCCAAAGAGTGATCGTCGTGTATCAGGACAACCGACCCAATCGGAATCACTAAAGGCCTTCAAAAATTATAGAGTAGAAGATGCTGAAAAGAAAATTCCTTGACCTAGACAATGCTTAAGATAGCGAAGGACCCTTAGGGCTACTTGATAATGCACAGTGGTAGGATGCTATATAATTTGACACAATTGTTGGACAACATAAGAAATATTTGGACGTGTGGTAGTAAGGTAGAGAAGATGACCAACTAAGCACCTGTAAGGAGCAACATCTGCAAGAGGAGTACCATTTTCTTGAGAAAGCTGGGTATGGCGAGCCATAGGAGTGGAAAGAGGCTTGCATCCTAGATAACCAGCATCACTGAGAATATCAAGAGAAAATGTATGCTAGTTTAAAGAGATTCCAGTAGATGACCAAGCGACCTCCAATCCAAGAAAGAATTTCAATTTCCCAAGGTCTTTAATTTTGAAAGTAGTATCAAGATAGGCCTTGATACAATTGATCTCTACAATATCATTGCCAGCGAGGATAATATCATCTACATAGACTAGCAACACTGTAAAAGAAGCATTAGTGGATCAAGTAAACATGGAATAGTCATATTTGGATTGAAGATATCCATAGGAAACCAAAGCAGATGAGAGATTGGCAAACCATTGCCTAGAAGCTTGTTCCAAGCCATAAAGTGATTTTTGGAGCTTACAAACCATATGTGAAAAGTTGTAGCAAAACCAGGAGGTAAAGACATGTAAACATCTTCATGAAGATCTCCATGTAAGAAAGCATTATTGACATCAAGTTGCTCAAGATGCCAATTAGAAGAGGCTGCAACGACAAGTAATAACCTGACTATTGTCATTTGAGCAACTAGGGAGAAAGTATCAAAATAATCAACCCCCTTAGTTTGTGTCTAACACCCTAAATTTCTATTAAGGGCTAATGATAATTATTGTGAATGATTTTGTAAATCAAAATGGATTTAAGATCCGAATTATTACTGGAAATGCGCAACACCCTGTATTTTAGAATAATTATGTGATGAAATAATTATTTGGGCTAAAATAAGGGTAAATGACGCATGGAAGTGGAAAAGTAAAGAAATTATATGTTATGTGGCAATTTGAGTTAATGTGTCATAATCATTGAAAGAATGAAAAATTATTGGTTAATTAGTCAGTGATTAATGGAGAAATTAATTACTAACTAAGAAAAATGAGACGTATGACTAAATGGCCAATGGAATGGTTAGAGTAACTAATTAGTTACTTACTTTATGAGAACCATGTTAGAACAAGCGTTTCACCCAAGAGGGGGGTGAATTGGGTGATACTAAAATTTCGTCGGAAATATAAAACTTTAGCAGAGGAATTAAAAACAGTAATGAGTAAGGAGAAATATCACCGAAGTGTGCACCGGGAGTTATACTGGTTCGGTCACAACCACTTTGACCTACGTCCAGTCCTCAGATCTTCTCTGAGAGTTTCACTATAACTTCCAAGATTCAGTGGGTTCTTGGCACCTCAGTACAAGCAAGTTCCTATACCTGGACACTCGCTCCCCCTTACAAGTTGCAATTCAATCCCAACTCAAGGTTCCACAACCTTAAGTTATCTCAATAACAAATATTGAGTTTGAATGAAATATCTCTCTTACAGAGTGAATAAGAATCACTGAAGCATAGAAATACAATTCCAATGTGAAAACAGAGCAATAAACTTGATAATACGTTTATGTGTGTGCTTGTTGTTATTCCTCTGTTTGGATGTTCCCATATATATAGATATGTTGGTGATGACCGTTGGAACATTTTCTTTCGTCCGTTGGAGAGTGCGCAGCCACTATTGACTTTTCAAGTTTTTGAAAAATATCCGTTGGCGGTGGTTGGCATTTGAACGTTTCTTTTGACTTCAATCTCTTAAAGTGTTTTCTTCATTGTTTATCTGTAAATATACTAAGAATACTAATACAATGAAAGATTAATCATATAGGAAACAAATCTATGAACGTTTGAATGATTTCAGAATTTCTGGGTAAGCTTACTCGAGTACCTCCTCGAGTATTGCTTGAATGTTACTCGAGTACCTACTCGAGTAACCTCGGAAAATCTTTGATCAATTGCAGGTTAATGAATAAACATAAGATTACTCGGGTAGTGCCTGGAATAACCAATTTTCAAACCTTTGGAAATACATGTTTACTCGGGTACCTACTCGAGTAATGCACTCACAACTTTATGAATTACTCGGGTACCAACTCGAGTAAAACTTGAAATAAACTTTTGGTTACTCGATGCTCTACTCGGGTAATGTTGTAGGATTTCAATGCCGAGAGCACTTACCTCATTACTCGAGTACGTACTCGAGTAATGTACTCATTGTTCCATAGGTTACTCGGGTACCACCTCGAGTAACTGTGCTTTTTGTCAATGACTTACCCGGGTACTGACTTGAAGTTTATCTTGAAAACATTTTGCATACTCGGGTACTTACTCGAGGAATCCACTTAAATATATATGCATACTGGAGTAAGAACTCGAGGAACATGAAATAAAGAGATATCAAGTTAATCGGGTACCACCTTGAAGTTTTTCACTTACCTTTATGCGTTACTCGAGTAGCTACTCGAGTAATGTTGCAGTGGTACAAAGTGCCGAGAGCTCCATCTTTTCAGAAACAGAGTTACTCGAGTAGCGCCTCGAGTATCGTTGGTAACCTGAAGGCAACTGGAAGTTTTTCACATGATTACTCGAGTAGCTCCTCGAGTAATGTTGCAGTAGTACTAAATGCCGAGAGCTGCACATTTTTAGAAACAGGGTTACTCGAGTAGCTCCTCGAGTATCAATGGCATCTTGAAAACTTTTACACTGTTACTCGAGTAGCTCCTCGAGTAACGTTGCCTGGTTACTGGAAGTTGTCTTTGATTACTTCAAGTTTTGTCTCATTACTCGAGTACCGCCTCGAGTAATGCCTTAAGAAACTTGCTTCTGATCAAGATTCTCAGCTTTATCTCTTGGCCTCTCTTCATTACTTCCAAGCTTACCTCAAGTAAAGCTTATTCCTGTCATTACTTAGTTCAAGCTTAAGTATTTCCTTTTCAAACCATTCTTTTGTTATCATCAAAACATGAGATCTAACATTCTCCCCCTTTTTGATGATGACAAAACTTGGTGATTTTGAACATGGTTTTTCAAATTGAATTTTCAATTATAAATATGTCATATTAAGTTTGAATTCATATCATATACCTTGCATACATAATGACTTCATTAGTCCAAAACATGTATTATAATTCAAAGCTAAAAATGAACTTAAAATGAAATCATAACACACTTGCATTAATCTTAAAAGCTTTCAAATTACAAGATAAAACAAAATGAAAACAAAATGCTCCCTAAAGTCCCATGTACACCCAAATACCCCAAAATGAACTAGGACACATTCACAAAATCACTTCAAGCTCTTCTCCCCCTTTTTGGCGTCATCAATGAGGTGGAGGACTAGGAGGTTTGACCACGGAAATGGGTTTTACTGGGAAGACCAACCCACCACCATCTGAACTATCAAAAGAACTGGATGACTCAGGTTCAGGAAGATTGAGAGGTGGGATAACAATGTCATCTCTAGGCTGGAGAGGAGATGGTTGGAAGACAACCATAGTAGTTTCAGCTTCTGGAGTGGTCTGGTTCTCTGGGGTGGTCTCAGCCGTGGGAGTAAGATGTTCAGAGGAGGATGTGGAAGAAGAGATTTCCTCTGTGGGAGCAGGTGATGGAGTTGGTTTAGGATCAGTTTCTGGTTGAGGTTTGGGAGGTGAATCATCAATGGTAATGTGAGTGGTCTCATGGGTTTCAGGATCGTCCACTGTGAATAGAATTTCTTTGCCTTGAGGCTCAAGTGGATCAGAACCCAGAGGAGTAGATGGTTCATCCTCACGGATAGGAGTGTCAGAAGGAGGATCTACAGAAGGAGGTGGTGGTGCAGAAGAGGAGGGACCGGCTGAAGGTCCGGGACCCAAAGAGTCCAAGCGTGCCAATATCAATCTCAGTGTCTCTCCCTGGGCACGTTGCTCTGCTAGCAACTCCTCATGTCTTCTGTCCATTCTCTCAACCAATTCTTCATGCCTCTTGTCGATTCTTTCAACCAACTCCCCCATCTTGAAGTTAGTGTTGGTGATCAACTCGGCGTTTGTATTGGAGATATCCACATGGAACCCTCTGAGCATATTCTCCATAAAGTGCTGGAGAGTGGCATTTAGGAAGGATGGTGAAGAAGTGGTAGCAGCTGGAGCCGATGACTGAGTGTCATCCATTCTACTGGTCTCTGCCTCAGTAGTCTTTCGCTTCTTCTTGGACCCAGACTCCAGTGGGCCTTTAAGAGGGATGTCGATGTTTAATTTACCAATCTGGTTCCTCCCCACTGGGACCATCCTCTCAATTGGCTCCTTACTATCCAAGTACCATATTTTGTTCTCTTTTAAGATAAGAGACACAATTTGGGGATATGGCATTGGAGTAGTAGCCTTCCCTTCCACTTTGTACCTCTTCATCTCCGAGAAGATGTATTCACCCAGATCTTTTTGCTCCTTCAGAAGCAGTGAAGCAAACCACCTAAAGTCCCTATCCGAGAAGTGGGTGTAGTTGTTGGCTTTGTTTACTAGGGACCTAGAGTATATGTACCAAAGGACCCTATGGTGATCACACATATCACTCGGTTTAAAGTTTAGGGGGCCAACTAACTCACCGGGCTTTAGGATAGTGAAAATCTGATTTGGCTCAAGTTCAGAATATATATCATCAGGGGGGTTCTCTATTCCTAACCACAAGTTGATTTTGGAAGGTGAAATCAAAATTTCTTGACCTCTCACAGTTGTGGTCATCTCTTCCTCTACTGAAGTTCGGTTAGGTTCATCTATTATCTCTAGGTTGCAATAGAAATGAGTGACTATCTTTGTGCAAAAAGGTAATCTAATTGACAACCAAGGCATAAAAGGATCTAGATAAGGACTAAGATCGTGCTTCACTACCTCTTGAAGTAGCTTGAGATCCACATAGTGTGTCTTGCACACTTTCCTTCTGGAGAATTGAGTTAAGTATTTGGGAGACTCCTCCAGTTTGCCCACATTAAATCCCTTTGGAGGGGAAGTGATTTCTGCTTCTGGAATCTTAGACTTCTTGGAAGATTGACCCTTCTCCATTTGGTCAATGATCCCAGCCATTGCCTTAGCCACATTTTTGTCATACTTTGACTTCTTGAGTGGCTTATGAGTGAAAGAGGGTGTAGAGGAATCAGAGTGAGGAGGTGAGGGAGATTTGGTACTCTTCCCTCTTCCGGTTGAGGTACTCTTCTTGGATTGAGCCCTAGTGACAATAGGCTCATTGAGTACAATCCCTTTTGCTTTCGGTGGTGATTGAGGTTTAAGAGGGATTTTGGCTTTTGATCTTGGAATTAACTTCCTTCTCTTCGTTGGAGGAGGAGGAAGGGGATCAGGGTTTTGTTGTGAATCAGAGGAATCAGTGAAGTTGAGATTCTTGGTTCTAACCATCTTGAAACACAAAAAATCAAGAATCACAGAAAAACAGAGTTACTGACGCGAGATTAGGGCAGAAGGATTTTGAACAAAATAGGAAGTTTTTGGACTTGAAATCAGTTGGGTTTTGACGGAAATGAGGCAAGGAATCAATTGGGAAAAGTTTTTGAAAGGGTGTATAGTGATTTACTCGAGGTGATTTTGTGAAAATGACCGAGTTCGCGCAAGATAAAGACCTAACACCCGACATTACTCGAGGCCGTACTCGAGTAACATTCAAGGTTACTCGAGGCCTTCCTCGAGTGATCATACAGAAAAATTCAAAAATAATTCATTTAAATTGCGTACCTGGCATGAATAATATAGTAATTATCCATGGATGTTCCCTCGATCATTTATAACCCATTCTGAACAGATTTGTGCCATTTTTCATCAATTTGAAAATCTGGACTCCGACTTTACTCGAGGCCTTACTCGAGTAACATTCAAGTTTACTCGAGGCACGCCTCGGGTAACCATATTTTTAACTTCTGACTCTTCATTTCTTCGAAACCTCAAGTTACTCCTCGGGTAATGTTTCTCATATAGCCAAAACTTCAAGTTGGTACTCCAGTAAATATGTCCTCTGATCACCTCTGTTTTTATTTCACAAAACAGAGTTTCAACCTTCCTGCAAAACAAATTTCTATATACTCCGATGCTTAAGTTAGTAATCATCAAAACTTTAACAAGTGACTTCATCTAATATTATGAAATGCTGAAATTACTTATAACTCATTGGGATTTACCATTCCCAATTCTCTTCTAATGTATAGAAATTGATCTTTTGCAAGGGGTTTTGTGAAGATATCTGCTAGTTGAAGATGAGTAGGAATGAATATCACTTTCACATCTTTCTTCTGTACATGGTCTCTGATGAAGTGATGCCTGACATCGATATGCTTGGTTCTAGAGTGTTGAACTGGATTCTTTGCCAAGCTTATCGTACTTGTATTGTCACAATAGATTGGTATTTCCTTGAGATAAATACCAAGATCTTGTAGTTGTTGTTTTAACCATATCACTAGTGCACAACAACTTGAGACTGCAACATATTCGGCTTCCGTTGACGAAAGAGACACTGTATTTTGTTTCTTGCTGAACCACGATACAAGAGATCCGCCAAGAAATTGTCCTTGTCCACTGGTGCTCTTTCTGTCTGTTTTGTATCCTCCATGATCCGAATCTGAATATGCAACGAGATATTCACTTCTTCCTTTGGGATACCACAAACCCAGTTCGGGTGTGTCAGCAAGGTATCTAAAAATTCGTTTGACTGTTTCAGCATGTGATTCTTTTGGTGCTGATTGATATCTTGCACATATGCCAACACTAAATTGGATGTCTGGTCTACTTGCCGTGAGGTAGAGTAATGATCCAATCATTCCTCTATACTTTGTTATGTTGTATTCTTTACCTTTGACATCAGCATCAAGCAATGTAGTTGAACTCATAGGCGTATCTGTCCCATTTGCTTCATCCATTCCATACTTCTTCAATAGCTCTTTTAAATACTTTGTTTGAGATATGAAGATTCCATTCTTTCTTTGTTTGATTTGTAGACCAAGAAAGAAATTCAATTCTCCCATCATTGACATCTCGAATTCTCCCTGCATTATCTCAGAAAATTCCTTACATAGAGATTCATTAGTAGCACCGAAAACAATGTCATCAACATATATTTGAACAATTAAAATATCATTGTGTTTTCGTTTTATAAAGAGTGTTGTATCAACTTTTCCTCGTACAAAACCTTGATCGATGAGAAACTTACTGAGCCTTTCATACCATGCTCTAGGAGCTTGTTTTAAACCGTATAAAGCCTTTTTGAGTTTGAAAACATGGTCAGGTTTAGTAACATCCTCAAAGCCTGGAGGTTGTTCTACATACACTTCTTCCATGATGTAACCATTTAGAAAAGCACTCTTTACATCCATTTGATAGAGTTTGAATCCTTTGATGCATGCAAAGGCTAAGAGGACACGTATAGCTTCCAATCTAGCCACTGGAGCATACGTTTCCTCATAATCAATTCCTTCTTCCTGATTATAGCCTTTGGCCACCAATCTTGCCTTGTTTCTGACAATAATTGCAGATTCATCAAGTTTGTTCTTGAATACCCATTTAGTACCAATGATCGGATGATCTTTGGGTCGGGGCACCAAATCCCAAACTTGATTTCTCTCAAATTGATATAGTTCTTCTTGCATTGTTATAACCCAATCATTGTCTGATAAGGCTTCATCAATGTTAGAAGGTTCAATCTCAGAAATGAATGCAGAAAAACTTACTTCATTGAAAATTCTATTTCTAGTTTTGATCCCTTCATTCACATCTCCTATGACTTGATCTAGGGGATGACTTTTATTGTATTTCCAAGCTCTAGGTTGACCTAGGGATTGCTCTTCTTCCTTAGTTTCATCAACCTCTGGAATAAGAGACTTAGAAATAGATTGATCTTTTTCTTGATTTAAAACAATTTCCTGTTCTTCATCAATGGTTTTGTCAGAGGATTCAAATTCATCAAATACAATATGAATTGATTCTTCAACAACACATGTTCATTTATTGAAAACTCTATATGCTTTACTTCGGTTAGAGTATCCTAGGAAAATTCCTTCATCAGTTTTAGAATCAAATTTTCCTAAGTTATCTTTACCATTATTATGAATGAAACACTTACAGCCGAAGATGTGTAGATGAGCAATGTTTGGCTTTCTTCCTTTGTACAACTCGTATGGTGTCTTACCAAGTTTTGTTCTGATATAGGCTCTATTTGAAATGTAGCATGCTGTACACATGGCATCAGCCCAAAATACTTGAGACACGTTCTTTTCATTCAACATTGCTCTAGCCATTTCTGTAAGCACTCTATTCTTGCGTTCTACAACTCCATTTTGTTGAGGCGTCCTTGGAGCAGAGAAATTGTGATCAATCCCATTAGTGTCACAATACTCTTCAAATGCTTGATTTTCAAATTCTCCGCCATGGTCGGTCCTAATACCTGCAATGGACATACCTTTCTCATTTTGCACTTTCTTAGCAAAAACAATAAATTCTTCAAACGTTTCATCTTTTGATGATAGAAAGATAACCCATGTAAATCTAGAGAAATCATCAACAATGACCAATGAATATAAGTTGCCACCAAGACTCTTTACTCTTGCTGGACCAACTAAATCCATATGCAATAGTTGTAGTGGTCTATTTGTTGAAATCTCATTTTTCAATTTAAAAGATGATTTAGTTTGTTTACCCTTTTGACATGCATCACAAATCAAATCATTTTTGAAAGTCACTTTGGGCAATCCAAGAACTAAATCCTTTTTGAGTAGTTTGCCTAATTGATGCATATTAACATGAGCCAATCTCTTATGCCATAACCAACTTTCATCAGTATTACTCAGGAAACAATTTTCAGATACATTTCTACTAATATCTAGAGTATAGCAGTTACCTTCCCTTTTTGCTCTGAGCTTAGCCTTGATATTCTTCTTATCAAGTTGTAATTCATTCTTGTTGATAATTAAGCATTCTTCTGAGTCAAATATTACCCAGTTGTCTTTATCTGCACTTTGACTTACGCTCAGCAAATTATGACACAAGCCTTCAACGTAATATACATCTTTGACTTGTATTCCTTTGTCATTTTTGATTTCACCAATTCCTGCTATTCTTCCGGTTTGATTTCCTCCAAATTTTACCTCTCCACCTTCTTTAGGTTGCAATTTGGTAAAACTTTCGAAATCACCGGTCATATGTCTAGAGCATCCACTATCAATATACCACTTGTTATTTTTGGATGCTTTGAGACATTCCTGCAATCGAATGACTAGGTCTTAGGTACCCACATCTTTTTGGGTCCTTTTGGATTAGTACAAATAATTTTCTGGATATATGAACCTTTAGGTACCCATTTGTAGGTTCCTATCGTTCCTTTCTTCTTATGAATGCATGAAGAAGTATAATGGCCTTTTCTATTACAGTAGTTACAAAATGCAAAAGGATTTGATGTATGCACAGAATGCTGGAAATAATTCAAATATGACTTACCCCCTGCTTTCTTTCTACCTTTCCTTTTATCTGACTTTGGATCGTATCCAATTCCAGATCGATCATTTACAAATCGTTGAGCTTTTAAAATAACATTTAGCATCTCACTACCTTGTGTAAATTTTTCAAGAGTTTTTGTAAGATCAATGTTTTTCTTTTTCAGAGATGAACAATTTTCACAAATCTTTTCTTTAAGTTCAGTTTCAAGAGCTTTGTTTTTCTTTTTGTAAACAATCAATTCTTTAACTATTTTGATGAATTCAGAATGCAAAGCATTATATTCGGAAAGTAATTCATCATAGGTAGGTTCAGAATCATTTACCTCTCTTTCTGTTTCTTCTTGAGCAACGAGGCATATGTTAGCTACTTCTTCCTCATCACTTTCTTCGTCAGAAGAGCTATCACCCCATATAGCGGATACGAAGGCCTTCTTTTTGTTGAAGAATTTGCCTTTTCTCTTTTCTTTGCTCTTTTGATTCAGTTCTGGACATTCTGATTTGATATGTCCTGGTTTTCCACATTCGTAGCAAATGATGTGATCTTTGTTGCTAGTTCCACCTTTTTGAAAGTGTTTGAATCCTTGTCCTTTCTTGTAGAACTTTCTGAATCGTTTTATGATTAGACCCATTTCGTCATCGTCGAACTCTTCATTCTCATCTTGATTTTCTTCTTTTGCTTTTAGTGCTAGACCTTTCTTTTTCTTGTCACCGATGTCATCTAGTTCCCGTTTGAACTTTAGTTTGCTTTCATATTCAGAAAGACTTCCAAATAGAGAAGCAACTGATCTCATTGATTCTCCTTTTGCTTCTTCTATCGCAGTGACTTTGGCCTCCCACTCTTTAGAAAGAATATTCAAAATCTTTCGTACTTGGGTATGTTGATCATAAGATTTCCCAAGTGCTGCAAGTTGATTAACAAGATGAGTATATCTAAGTTCAAATTCAGAAATTGATTCACCTGATTTCATTCGAAGTAGATCGAATTCAGTGACCAATGTGTTGATGCGATTCTCCTTTATTCCCGAAGTCCCTTCATGAGCTATTTCCAGAGCTTCCCACATTTCCTTTGCTGTTGGAAGTGTGCAGATTCTGAAGTATTCACTTTGGCTTAAGGCACTTTGTAACATCAGAATTGCCTTGCTGTTGAGAGTGATAAGTTTCTTGTCATTCTCATCATATTCCGCTGGTGTCTTGGGAATTTTCTGAGAATCTACAATCTTTGTAGGTTGATAATTTCCACTCTCAATTACATCCCATAGCCCATATTCGGTAGCCATCACGAACACTCTGAATTTTGCTTTCCAAAATGAAAAGTGTTCTCCACTGAAACCGGGAGGTCTAGTGATGGATGCTCCGTCGGGAAGAATTCCTTCACCCATGCTTGCCATTGGATCCTTCTTAGGTTGTTATACCTTAACAAGAAGACCTACGCTCTGATACCAAATGTTAGAACAAGCGTTTCACCCAAGAGGGGGGTGAATTGGGTGATACTAAAATTTCGTCGGAAATATAAAACTTTAGCAGAGGAATTAAAAACAGTAATGAGTAAGGAGAAATATCACCGAAGTGTGCACCGGGAGTTATACTGGTTCGGTCACAACCACTTTGACCTACGTCCAGTCCTCAGATCTTCTCTGAGAGTTTCACTATAACTTCCAAGATTCAGTGGGTTCTTGGCACCTCAGTACAAGCAAGTTCCTATACCTGGACACTCGCTCCCCCTTACAAGTTGCAATTCAATCCCAACTCAAGGTTCCACAACCTTAAGTTATCTCAATAACAAATATTGAGTTTGAATGAAATATCTCTCTTACAGAGTGAATAAGAATCACTGAAGCATAGAAATACAATTCCAATGTGAAAACAGAGCAATAAACTTGATAATACGTTTATGTGTGTGCTTGTTGTTATTCCTCTGTTTGGATGTTCCCATATATATAGATATGTTGGTGATGACCGTTGGAACATTTTCTTTCGTCCGTTGGAGAGTGCGCAGCCACTATTGACTTTTCAAGTTTTTGAAAAATATCCGTTGGCGGTGGTTGGCATTTGAATGTTTCTTTTGACTTCAATCTCTTGAAGTGTTTTCTTCATTGTTTATCTGTAAATATACTAAGAATACTAATACAATGAAAGATTAATCATATAGGAAACAAATCTATGAACGTTTGAATGATTTCAGAATTTCTGGGTAAGCTTACTCGAGTACCTCCTCGAGTATTGCTTGAATGTTACTCGAGTACCTACTCGAGTAACCTCGGAAAATCTTTGATCAATTGCAGGTTAATGAATAAACATAAGATTACTCGGGTAGTGCCTGGAATAACCAATTTTCAAACCTTTGGAAATACATGTTTACTCGGGTACCTACTCGAGTAATGCACTCACAACTTTATGAATTACTCGGGTACCAACTCGAGTAAAACTTGAAATAAACTTTTGGTTACTCGATGCTCTACTCGGGTAATGTTGCAGGATTTCAATGCCGAGAGCACTTACCTCATTACTCGAGTACGTACTCGAGTAATGTACTCATTGTTCCATAGGTTACTCGGGTACCACCTCGAGTAACTGTGCTTTTTGTCAATGACTTACCCGGGTACTGACTTGAAGTTTATCTTGAAAACATTTTGCATACTCGGGTACTTACTCGAGGAATCCACTTAAATATATATGCATACTGGAGTAAGAACTCGAGGAACATGAAATAAAGAGATATCAAGTTAATCGGGTACCACCTTGAAGTTTTTCACTTACCTTTATGCGTTACTCGAGTAGCTACTCGAGTAATGTTGCAGTGGTACAAAGTGCCGAGAGCTCCATCTTTTCAGAAACAGAGTTACTCGAGTAGCGCCTCGAGTATCGTTGGTAACCTGAAGGCAACTGGAAGTTTTTCACATGATTACTCGAGTAGCTCCTCGAGTAATGTTGCAGTAGTACTAAATGCCGAGAGCTGCACATTTTTAGAAACAGGGTTACTCGAGTAGCTCCTCGAGTATCAATGGCATCTTGAAAACTTTTACACTGTTACTCGAGTAGCTCCTCGAGTAACGTTGCCTGGTTACTGGAAGTTGTCTTTGATTACTTCAAGTTTTGTCTCATTACTCGAGTACCGCCTCGAGTAATGCCTTAAGAAACTTGCTTCTGATCAAGATTCTCAGCTTTATCTCTTGGCCTCTCTTCATTACTTCCAAGCTTACCTCAAGTAAAGCTTATTCCTGTCATTACTTAGTTCAAGCTTAAGTATTTCCTTTTCAAACCATTCTTTTGTTATCATCAAAACATGAGATCTAACAAACAAATGACATTGAGACAAGTGGCAAGTCAAGAGGAAGAGAGAGAGCATTGGAAAAGTCAAAATAGAGTATTTTAATCATTTTTCTCTCTCCTTCTTCCCTTGATTTTGGCTGATGAGAGTATGGGGGCAAGAGAATCATCATTTTGCCTTCTTCATCAAGCTCTCATCTCTCCCTTCTCTCTCCAAATTCATGCAGCCATGGGAGCTCAAGAAGGAGGAAGAGTTTTTGACAAAAGGTAAGCTTTTGACCCTCTAAATGGCTTCTAATGGAAAAACTCTCTTCTATAAACTTGTTCCTTGTGTTGAGAGCTTCAATTTCATGGTTTTAGATTTGTCATTTGGTGTTGTTTGAGCTCTCAAGGGAATTTGGAGTTTGGAGAACCAAGGAACTCCTTTTGGGAAAGTTGTAGAGATGAGTAAGACAAACATTTTCATATAGGTTTTGTAGTCATTGGTTGAGTTTGGATTTTCTGGAAACTTTGCCTTGAATTTTGAAAATGAGGGTCATTGTGTTGTTTTCATGGAATTAGTGCCTTGTTTAGTTTTTTGAATGGATAGAATTTAATTGAAGCTTAAAGGTGAAGTTTGGCAACTTTGTGTTTGGTTTGTATATTGGGTGAAAACAGAGCATGTTGATAGGTTGTAATTTTGGTCATTTTGAGGTTTTCATTGTATTTCTTGTGGAAAATTGTATGGGAATAGGTTTGGTTATTGATTTTGGAGCCAATGGACACTTTAGTACAAAATTGAAAATCTGTCAAGTATGAACTCTATCCTAGGCAGTCAGTTTGCACAAAATTTTTGAATGAACAAATGGTGTTAAAAAATTCTGAAACTTTCCAGCCTTAAATTTCACATCCCAATCTTCAAAATGGGTATATAATTCATGTCATTTCGTTTTGTGAACTGAGCATTATGCTTTGCCAAAGTTTGGGGCTAAAACTGGACTCTATTTTGGAGCAGTGTTGAGTTTTGTGTAATTATGGAATTGTGTGGTGATTTCTAGTAATGGTCCATATTTTTCCTATGAAGAGGATTTAAATACCTTTCATTTGGCTTTAGAATCACCTCATTTAGATTTTTCTAGAATTAGTTATGATTTTTGAAAATTTAGCCAAGAAACAGGATTTTCTTGGCCGCGGCCCAAATGTTTCTGACCTATTATTGGCCACGGCCAATGGATTGGCGGGCTGCGGCCAACCCCCAAAGATGACATTTTGGACTTCCAAAGATGGTCTTTGGTCAAGTGTTTTCCCAAGCCTTTGGGCATGTGTTTAAGTTTCGATTAGCCACCTAAAGGCATAAATGGTAACCAACTATAAGTGTTATAATAGTAAGAATTTGGAAAAAGGAATAACCCTATGTCCTTGTTTTGGTTTATAGGGTTCAACATTCACCCTGATCATGGTTCGATGTTCGTCTGATCGTGAGTAAGCTGTGCTGGATCACACGTGGAAGAATAAGTGAGGGAACTTACCTCTCCTGCATGTATTGATATTTGTGTTTGTGTATTGATGCATGTTATTGCTTTGCTTGATTATGTGAAACATATATGAATGATTGAAGCTCTGTTTCTATTTATGCTATGGCCATGAGTATGTTGTTGAAATATTGAGCATGCGGATATATCATTATGTGAGCACGAGTTATTGTTATGCAAGCATGTCATGTATTAAACACTTATCTTGCATGCATATTGGTATCTGTTTCCTGCTGGGATTCTCTCGAATCTCACCCTCCCCTACCAACATTTTAGACAGGACAGGTGGCTCGAGGAAGGAGCAAGCGGCTAAGGACGGCGAGAATTCCTTATAGGCATTTGGATTTGGTAGTTGGTTATCGTCATATGTTGGGATAATTGTATATGTTTGGATGTATATGTTCGGATGATAGGTTGGAATGTGTAATTGAAATGAGTATTGTGTAATCCCCATTTGAGAGATTCTAAAGGGCGTATGTGCCCTATGAAACTTTAGTGAAGGTATGAACCTGGGATTGTCGGGAATATTGTTGTGCACTCTGATATTTATATGAATGTGATTTATCTTCATGAGGTAATTGTATTCGAAATATGAATGTGAGACCAGGTTAAAGTGTTTGTGAAAGAAATTTGTGAAAACCCTATCTTATGGATGGGAATGTAAATGAGTTTTGATTATTATTGGTTTCTATTTCATTTTAATCACGTATTTCGGATAATAATTACGGAGGGGGTTACATTGTGTGTAACACTTAGCTACCAACCTAGCTTTGTACCTCTCTAGAGTTCCATTAGCATAAAATTTTATCCTAAAAACCCATTTACAACCAATAGGAGTTTTATCCTTATGTAATTCAGTTAAGACCCATATATGATTTTGCTCTAAAGCTACAATTTTAGCTACCATGACCTGCTACAACTTAGAATATTTAATGGCTTCCTTAAAATTGTGAGGTTCAAGAGGAATGTAAGTGGAACAAATAAAATGTTTGTAAGAAGGAGAAAGATGATTATAGGAAAGAACTGAAGATAGTGGATATCGAAAGGATGGAAGTATGGAAGTCGATTGAGCTGAAGGTAAAAGAGAACAGTGATAGTCACTTAAATAAGAAGGCTGCTTGTGCACTCTGTTTGATCAATGTATAGGTAAGGAAGAATGAGAAATGGTAGGATTAGATGTTAAACCAGGGGAAGTAGATGAAGTAGGAGAGAAATCAGAAGGAATAACAAAAGGTGAAATAGCAGGGACAAGAGAGGGAAGAGAATTATAGGGAAGGTGAACAGAAGAGGTAAGACTATAGTATCATGGTAATCAAGATGGTCAAAAGATTGAGGTAGAGGCAGGGAGTCAAGAGGTGAAGAACAAGTCGCATAAGGAAATACAGACTCATAAAAAAACACATGTTTAGACACAAAAATTTGATGAGTATGAAGATCAAGAAGGACATATCCTTTGGTACCTGATTTGTAACTGAGAAAAACACATTTCCTAGCCCTTGCATCAAATTTGGTTCTATGTGCAGATGGAGTGCATGCAAAACAAAGAGAACCAAAAACTCTAAATTGAATATAATCTGGAACTGAACCATGAAACAATTGAAATGGAGTATGGTTTTGCAAAACAGGTGTAGGTAACTGATTAATAATGTACACAGCATGAGATATAGCATAGCACCAATAGTCTAAAGGTAAGTGAGACTGAAATAATAACGCTCTAGTTACATGTAAAATATGTTGATGCTTTTGTTCCACCATACTATTTTTCTCAGGAGTTTCAACACAAGTTAATTGGTGAAAAACTCCTTTTAAAGAATAAAAGGAAGTCATTTGGAATTCAACTCCATCGTTAGTTCTAATACTTTTCACCTTCTGATTAAATTGATTTTCAAGAAGTAAAAGAAGAGATTGCAAGGAAGCTCTAGCTTCATATTTAGTTTTTAAAAGGCAAACCCAAGTAAATTGAGTGAAATCATCAACCACTGTTAAAAAATAGTGATGGGCATGTATAGAAGAAAGTTTATTAGAGCCTCAAATGTCTGCATGCAATAATTGAAGACAAGTAGTAGTTTTAGATGTACTAGTAGGAAATGGAATTTTTCTCTATTTTGCAAAGTGACACATCACAAGCACCAAAAGAATTACAAGAAAACTGCAGTTTCAAAACATCAAAAATAGTAGAGGACAAATGTCCTAGGCAAAAATTCCACAAATCAAAAGCTAGCTTACATATAGTAGCTGAAATAGAAGGAGTTTGGATACATTTGGTATGAGAAACAGAATCAGCACAAGCACCTATTTGAGGTAAGTGACTATCAAGTGTGTATATACCTTGAAAATGATCAGCTATACCAATCGTTGTCTATGTCTTCAAGTCTTGGATAAAGCATTTAGAAGAGGAGAAAATGAGGCAACAAGAAAGGCTATGAGTTATCTGTGATAATGAGATAATATTGAAATGGAAATCTGGAATATAAAGGACATTGGTGAGACTAATATCAAGATTAATTTGTACAGTTCCAAAAATAGTAGCAAGTATGGTTGAATTTGTTGGTAAAGTGACTTTAACAGGGGAAATATGAGAATAGCTAGTGAATGAAGACAAAGTATAGCAGACATGAGTAGTAGCTCCACTATCCAGTATCCAGTAATTAGAAGAATGAAAAGCTAAAGTCGTATATATATACCTTGAGCATAGCATTAGACATCAAAGTGAGAGAAGAGAACTGATTGATACATGCATTAGAATTAGTTTTGGGCTCAGAAATAGAAGCACACGAACATGAGAGATAGCAGTCTTAGGAGCCTTTGGTTGCAGTAAAGCAAGTAATTGATTGTATTGATCTTGACTAATGAATTGGTTAGCAGAAATAGGTTTTGAAGACAATATACCATCTGAAGAATTAGAGATTGGTGTTACCGCATTGTTGACCGAAGTTCTTGTGCGATTATTGTACCTAGGGGCATAACCATGTTTCTTGTAACATGTTTCAATGATATGCTGTTGTTTTCCACAATATGTGCACACCTTAGTCTTAGAATTAGGTACAAATTGGTACACAGGCTTAGGATTAGTATGAGTAAAGCAAACGCTTTGATCATGAGAACCTATGAGTTCACACTCTTGTTGTACTACTAAAGAGAAAGCCTTATCAATAGAGGGAAGTGGATCCATCAACATTATTTGAGATTGCACATTAGAGAATCGATCATTTAATCCCTTCAAAAATCTAATCACATGTCTTGATGAAATATTCTTTAGATGAGCAAGAGCAATCAACAATCGGTCAAAAATTTAGCAACTTATCCCAGATTATTTTAATTTTTGTAAAATACTCAGAAAAAGAGAGATCACCTTGACGGATTTGGAACAGCTCATCTTGTAATTCTGCCACTTGAAAAGCGTCTCTCTGACTGAATCGTTCCTATAAATCATTCCAGACATCTTTAGCACGATTAAGCCAAGTCACAATCTGGACAATCAACGGAGAGATCGAGTGAGTAAGCCAAGCCAGAACCATGGTATTGCAGCATTGCCACACCAAAAACAGAGGATCGTTCCTAGCTGAAATTTGCAGTGATCTATCCACGAACTGATGTTTATTCTTACTCATCAAGGCTATCATCATGGCATGAGCCCAATAGTGGTAGTTAGGGCCGTTCAGCAGCGGAGACACGAGAATGAGGGCCAGATTCTCATTCGGGTGGAGATAATAGCAATTGGAAGGATTCTGAACCAAGGAAATCGATGAAATCTTAGAAGAACTGTGAATCGGCATTGTCGAGATCTGAGGAAGGGTTTTGGTGAAGAGAAATCAAGATCTACAAATGCTTGTAGAAAGAAGACAAGGAAAGGCATTAAACACGAGGTCTGAGAGAAATTAGAAAAAAAATAAGGGCAAAGAGAAAAATTAGAGTAAAAGACTCTCTGATACCATAATACGAAAAAGTGAAGTGTAAAAGCTTAATTCATTGAATAAAATTACTGTACAATATGTCTCATGTATATATACAAGATAATCATCCCAACTTGACAGCTCATCATGTACAAGTTAGTTGTAACAAATTAACTAATATGAATAGAATACAAGTAAATAACTACATTTACAATGCTAATTTACAGCTACAAAATTTTTTGACTCTGGTAACTCAATTAAGTCAACCCCATATTTATTCAATAAGTATTGCTATCCATGTGTTGTACAAAGAAGTTCATATATAGTATTTTCAGCTTCCAAAGTTTTTACAAGTATAGAAGCACGGTTCATGATTCTAAAGCATTACTTTTATGAGGTATGTAATATTTATTATATAATTTAGTCTTGACAAGAGGGCAATCAATATGTCCCATCACTTATTCAACTCAAAATCTCCAGTTGTTGGATTAATTTGCAGCTAGCACAAGTTTCAAATCGAGTTGACGTGATTTTGTAAGTTAGAAATGTAAAACCGATAACTCAGAGAGCCAACTTGTAAGTTTAACAACAATAATTAAAACTACATATATACTAATCTTGAGATCGAAATCAAAATATTTACTTGCTGAAATATTCCGGAACAAATGACTGTATGTCCGTACTTGCCTTAGTACCTCAGTTGGGTCCCACTAGGCCTTATGGTACTTGTGTTTTTCCCACCAGGTGGTACTTGTGCTTTTCCCATACCACAACTAGGTTTTTGTACTTGTCTTACAGCCTTAGCTTTAGGTCCCATTGGGCCGAATGGTACTTATGCTTTCCCATTAGGTGGTACTTGTGCTTTTCCCACACCATAGCTAGGTTTTGTACCAAACAATTCTTATCACAAAATGTGGCAACACAATGCATATATACAATAACATAGTATATGAAAGATAATGTTACTATCTGAAATCTCTTTCGACTGTCTAGCTACTTGGTCTGGCTCGGGAAAATGTCAAATCCTAAAATTTCAATTTATAATAAACGAGTTATTACTCATTCATGTCTCATTTCTAATTCCATATAATTGGTTATCTTTGTCAAAAATCGCATCATTACTAAAATGCCTTTAGGAATCCAATTTAACTCCCTTTTATACCCGGTATGATTGTACTTTACCAAAAATTATGACATAGACTATTTCTACACAATTTTATGTGTAGAATCCATTTTTGACCTCCCCTTCCCAGAATACCCTTGGCGACCACAAAGTTAGGGTATGGGTAAAATTGTCATTTCACACCTTAAAGCCTCCATACTCCTTTTTTCACATGTTTCGTTCACAACTTTTCATTCTAAACACAATGGAACATCAAATTCTAGCCCAAACACAGTGAAATTGCCCCAAGCCAAAAATCATAAAAATTTAGGGAAAATGGAATTTCATGTTTTCAATCAATATAACACCTTTTTTTCATCTCAAATCACTTCTTAAACCCTTTAATTACACTTCCCACATGATTAATCATCAATTGGACAGCATTTCCCCTTAGGGTTTATGCTTCCCAAATCACAAATTCATGACAACCAAAACAACCTATCAACCAAAATCACCAACAACAAGCTTGAATCATCAAGTAAGATCAGATTTTATGATTTACCTCTTGATTCTTTCTTCTTCCTCTTGAAATGGTGCCTTATCCTTCTTATTCCCCTTGATTTTCCTCTTGCTTTGTATGATTTCAAGAGGATATGAAGATTAGAAGAGGTATTGAAGACAAGAACAAGTGGAATTTGCACCCAAACTTACCTTGATTTGCTTCTTGATCTCTTGTTCTTTCTCCTTGCTCTTACCTCCTTCCAAGTTGTTCTCTCTCTCTTCTTTCTCTTGTTGGCCGAAAACATTGGCCTTTGGAAGTGCTAAATGGCTTCTTGAAGAAGTATTTTCCACCTCCTAGAAATAATATTTTTTTATTAAAATTTTTGCACATGTCACAACTTGTTATTCCTTCTTTTTTCCACTTGGCTAATAAGGCTTCCACATTGCATTATTTATGTCCAAAAATCCATTTTCCTTCTTTTCCTCTCTTGGCCAAAATTTGGCCCCTTTGGAGGAGTTAAAGGGCTTCTTCAAGAAGCTCCTTCCACCTCCTTAAAATAATATCAATTCATTAAAATTCCATCACATGATCTCAATTTTTTTTATTCTTTCTTTTTTTTTTTCCATTTGATCTCATGTATTTCCACTTGATTCCATAAGCTTCCACTTAATTCCATAATTATGAAGAAGTAAGAGGCTTCTTGATTTATTAGCTAAACGACCATTTTGCCCTTATATTTCTTCAATTTTTGCATGCAATGTTGTCTTCCTTCTTTCCTTTTTGTTTTGGCCAAAATTTTCATATTAAATTGGGCCAAGAATTATGCTCTTCCTTTCTTCATATTGGGCTACAAGAATAGGCTTTTAAGAAGACAAAAATTGGACCTTTATATCTCATTTTGGCAAAAATTTCGTGTAGTCACTACTTCTAGTATTTTGTCATTCCAAGTGCACCACAATTCACCATTTTATTCCATTTATTGTAGCAAATATACAAGGAAATTTGGTGATCAAAATTTGGGATGTTACATATGTGTGATATTTTCTTGGCTAGGCTTTTCAATCATTTCCACTAAAAAAAATTAATGGCGCTTTCTAAGGAAGCGCCAAAGGTTTCAATTTTGTTTTATAACATTAATGGCGCTTATATAAGAAGTGCCATAGATACTCACACCTTTTTTGGCACTTTTTATATAAGCGCCATAAAAGGTAATATAAATGTTAAAAAATTTTAACACCCGCCATTGTTACGTCCTGCCACTATCGCTTTCCTGCTTTTCTTTTCTATTGTCCCCACCCCCTTTCCTCTGTTTGACCGGCGACAAGTAGAAGCTTCTTTGGTCCCCCACTTGCTTTTTTTTTTGTCTCCTCCTCGTGCAAATATTTGTAAACATTTGTTCGCCACTTTCATTTCAGCATAGAACTTCGTTGCGGTACAAAGCTTCCTCCCACACGTGTTCTTTTTCTTTTTGGCTGGTTGCAGTACAAAGCTTCCTACATAAGCTCCTGTAAGTGTTGTTTGTTTTTTAACATTTTATTCATATTTTTTTAATTAAAATATGTATGACTATTATATATTTGCTTATACTTTTCTATAGAAGTACATGTTGTCAATAGTGAAAGAGTTGGGAATGGCACTGTTGAAATGGTCAAATTGGGTAGAAGTGTTATAAATGCCGCTGGTAGTTTAATCAATGATTATTTTGGAACCAATTAATTTAATAAACGCAGGGTTGTATTTTTGTTGGCTTGTTATGGACCCAATTATTTTAATTACGACATGTAGTAGTGTTGGCCAATATGATTTATTTGGTGGTGAGTTGTGAACATTATTTAGATGTTGTGGGATTAATTGGTTGATCATTTGTGATTTAAGAAGAGTGTTTAATATTTTGTAAAACTTTAAATTTTGGAATGTTATGCTGTTGAATTTACTTTTTTAAAAAAATAAATAACAAATAAAGAGAACTTTAAGAGGCAAGCAACTGACCACTTATAAAAATATATATGTTTAAGGTATAGATGGATCGAAAATGGATGTCATCTAATCGGTGCTCAAGAGAATATATTGATGGGGTGAAAGAGTTTATTAGATTTGCAAGCGAGCATGCAAATGATCCTAACAAAATCCTATGTCCTTGCTTATCTTGTTGTTATGGAAAGCGGATTAGTCCACTTGATTTGCTACATCATTTAGTGTGTCATGGAATTGATCAATCATATACACGATGGACAAGGCACGGTGAGACGGATGATGCAGATCGTGGTCAAATACATACCATGATCAGTGCTTTAAATGAGTTTGACTCAAGCATGTGTGATGAAGATGATGGTCTTCAAGAAATGCTAAATGCAGTTGAAGGGGTGCTTCATAACCGTCCTCAAGAATATGAGAAGTTGAAAGGTGATGCAGAGAAGCCATTATATGCTGGTAGTACTAAATACACAAGATTGCTAGCAGTGTTGAAATTGTACAACTTTAAAGCACGCTATGGATTGAGTGATTCTGGTTTTACTGCACTACTTGAACTTGTGCAAGATATGCTCCCAGAAGAAAATGTACTTCCTACCAAGACATATGAGGCAAAGCGAATACTTTGCTCTACAACTGGCATGGGTTATAAGAAGATTCATGCATGCCCTAACGATTGCATATTATTTCGAAATCAATATGCAACGTTAAAGAAGTGTCCTAAATGTAATGCATCTCGATATGGGAAAAAGAAAGGAAAGAGTCCCTCGAAGGTCGTATGGTATTTTCCAATTATTCCAAGATTCAAGCGATTATACAATAATGAGGAGATTGCTAAGTTGTTGACGTGGCATGCAGATGAAAGGATTGAAGACACAAACCTTAGGCACCCTGTGGATGCCCCTCAATGGAAAAAATTGATCATGACCATCCTGACTTCGTGAATGAAGAAAGGAACATACGCCTTGCACTTTCAACTTATGGAATCAATCCCCATGGGGTTCAGAGTAGTACACACAATACATGGCCAGTGATATTGATGATTTATAACCTTCCTCCACACTTGATCATGAAACACAAGTATATGATGTTGTCTATGTTAATTTCTGGGCCAAGGCAACCTGGAAATGATATAGATGTATACTTGGCTCCTTTAATTAATGACTTGAAGCTACTTTGGGAAGAAGGCGTCAATGTGTATGATGGGTACAGGGAAGAAAGTTTCAATTTGAAAGCCATGTTGTTTGGCACAATTAATGATTTCCCTGCTTACGGTAATTTGTCCGGATATAGTGTCAAAGGATATTGTACGTGCCCTATATGTGAAGATGACACTCATTCAATGCACTAGATCATTGTAAGAAAAATGTATACATGAGACATCGAAGATTCTTACCATCAACACATCATTGGAGGAAGTGGAAAAAGGCTTTCAATGGTGAGTCAGAAGAAGGTAGCCCACCGAAGATGTTGACCAGTGCTTAGGTTTTTAAGGTTAAGCACATGGATAACGATTTTGGCAAGCCTTTTGCAAAACAATTCGGGACAACTAGTTGGAAAAAGAATTCTATTTTCTTTGAACTTCCATATTGGAAGTCCTTGTATGTGAGACATTTTCTTGATGTGATGCACATAGAAAAAAATATATGTGATAGTCTCATTGGCATATTGCTCAGTATACGAGGAAAAAGCAAGGACAATGTAAATGCGAGGTTGGATTTGGTTAATTTGGGAATAAGAGAAGAGTTGGCACCAGTTGAGCAAGGGCACTGTACTCATCTACCTCCAACGGCTTACACTCTATTGAGGAAAGAGAAAAAATTATTTTGTGAATTTCTGGAAGGAATTAAAGTTCCAAAGGGGTATTCTTCAAATATAAAGAACCTTGTATCAGTGAAAGAGTTGAAGCTAAAGAACCTTAAATCTCATGATTGTCATGTGCTCATGCAAAATTTCATACCGATTGGTATACGGTCAATCTTACCCAAAAAAGTAAGGAACACCATTACTAAACTTTGCATGTTCTTCAAGTTGATTTACAGTAAAGTGGTTGATTCAACGAAGTTACAAGATTTACAAAGGCTGATTGTTTGTACTCTGTGTGAACTTGAAATGTATTTTCCACCTTCATTTTTTTACATTATGGTCCATCTAACCATACACTTGGTGAAAGAGGTTCAATTGTGCGGTCCAGTGTACTTGAGATGGATGTACCCGAATGAGCGATTTATGAAAATTTTAAAGGGGTATGTGAAAAATAGATATCGACCAGAGGGTTGTATAGCTGAGCGGTACATAGTTGAAGAAGCAAGTGACTTCTGTGTTGACTTCCTATCAAATGTTGACCCCGTAGGTATCCCCAAGTCTCGTCATGATGGGCGAAGATCAGGGAAAGGAACAAGTGGGAAGGATGTAATAAGGATATCGGTGACTGAATGGAAACAAGCTCACTTGTATGTGCTTCATAACACTGATGAAGTTGAACCATTTGTTGACGAACACAAGGCCGAACTTCGATTGGCACATGGTGACAGGAATGAAAATTTTATAACAAAGGAACACAACAAACATTTTCCAAGTTGGTTAAAAAGGCGCATTAAAGATGAGGTGGAGAGGAATCCTGATCTAATTTCTGAAAACTTGAGATGGCTATTGAATGGACCGAGCTTAAGTGTATTATCTTATAATGGTTATGCAATCAACGGTTACACCTTCTACACACAAGAACATGATACAAGGAGCACGATGCAAAATAGTGGGGTAACACTTGTTGCTGATTCTTGGCATAGATCCAGTGTCAAAGACATGCACCCTATTTACGCACCAATATCATACTTTGGTGTAATTGAACAAATATGGGAGTTAGATTATACTGTGTTGAGGGTCCCTGTCTTCAAGTGTAAGTGGGTTAACAATAACAGTGGATTGCGGACAGATGAGTTAGGGTTTGTTCAAGTAGACCTTTCTAAAGTTTGGTATAAAGATGATCCTTTCATTTTAGCATCACAAGCAGAACAAGTGTTTTTTGTTCCCGATCCTGATAAGAAGAATTGGTCCATTGTAGTTCCATCAAACAAGAATCATCAAAAACAAGTTGGTACTACAAGTAATGAATATTTGAATATTCCTGAGGATACTCTTTCCTTTGAGATGTTGTGGTCAAGATATATTGATATAAATGAAGATGAAGATGAAGACGAACATTTATATATGAGACATGATCATAAAGAGGGGACATGGTTTTTAAATCAAACAAGAAAGAGAAAAAGATGATAATGAGTGTCTTGATTTTTTAGTATGTATGTTTTATTACATGTATTCATATATTCCAACTTAATTTACTTTTATTACTATGATTGTCAATATGCACTGATATTTTTGTCTTGTTTATTTAACTTGTAGGAAAATGGATCCCCACAATGATCAAGCAGCCTTTGAAGCCCACAATGAAGATGCAGTTGATCCTCACATTGAGCAAGCAGCCTTTAAAGCCGTTGTAGTCTGAGGTAGGACTGTGATGCATAAACTGATCAAACTAAGGAGCAAGGGCATTATGTTAGAGCTTGAGTGGAATGACAAGGGAAACCCAATTGGTGAAAATACTAGCAACTTTATTAATTATATTGGGAATATTGTCAAAGAAAGAGTCCCCATTACAATTTCAGATTGGAGACGGGCAAAGAAGGACTATTCTGATATGCTTTTGAGTTCAGTTAAGGTAAACATTATTTACTTTATTATTCTGGTTGTTTTGTTGCATGAATTACAATCTAACAAAGCATGTGTGGTTTTTTTGTTACAGTCTATCTTCATTATCGATGACGACAAAGACAAATTCGTGCTCGCAAAATGTGGCAAACTTTTGAGATGTTTTCGTTCCAATCTTATCAAAATTCTACTCGCGGGACACAGATGGCAATATCATTCATACGCCACCACAGTTGTACGATGGAATAATAACACAAGAGCAGTGGGATGAGTTTTTGAGCACACATACTACCGCGGAGTTTCTGGTAATACAATATTAGCCCTTACAGACTACTTGCAATGTAATTGAAATTAATATTTATTGAAATTATTTGCATTTAAAAAGGAACGAAGTGATAGAAATCGTGAAAGCACAAGCAACATGGCATACCGGTACTTAAAAGGACCACTATCATATGCAAAGTTGGAGCAACAATTGGTAAGAACTTATAATCATTTCATATGAATATAATTTAGATGACTAATTTTTAACTACAACTAACTTTGTTATAAAGGTCAAACAATCACATTCTGATGTCACACACATGCCACGTCATAATTTGTGGCTAGCCGACGTCCCTAATAAAAAAGGAGAAATTCCTAGCGAACAAGCTAGAGAAGTTGCAGAATATTGTGTAAGTGGTGGATTATTCATAAATATTTTGCTTTGATTAAATGATTCTATTTTATAATAACTAATATTATTGCAATTGTTGTTGTGATAGCAAAAAATGACGCAGAACCAACCAGAGTTGATGAATTATGTTGGTCGTGACGATTTACTCAGCAGAGCTCTTGGAGCTCCTGAGTATCATGGTCGTCTTCGTGGTACTGGTTTTGCAGTCACCCAAACATCATACTTCGGACGCCAAAAGCGACCCAACAAAAATGACTTTATGCAACTACAGGAGCAGATTTGTGACTACAAGCAACAACTGGAACAGCAGATGAGTGTCTACAAGCATCAAGTAGATGAGCAAATGAGTGTCCACCAACACCAAATAGAACAATTTAACGATCATATGCGATTGATGCAAGAGCAAAATACATTATTGAAGGCTCAAATTGACACTTTACTGCTTTCTCGGCCAGCACCAAGCCCAATATGTGACAGCACAAGTGTGAAGAATGATAGTTGACCCTCCACGCCTAAAGTCCCAATTCCTTTCGTAATTAATTTCTTCTCTAGTTAACTTTTTGTTATGTTTTAAATTAGTGTACCTTCATATTGACTCCATCTTTCATAGGGCGAATCGGCGTGCAAGCTGCACGTTGATGAATCTTTCAAGCATGCAGTTGCTGTAAGAGTTGTCTACAACACCGACACTGATATCCTTCATGGTTCACCATTGCATAAGAACACACTTAGAGTCAAGGTTGACGTATGCACAGATGCAGATGCCCTCCTACCAATCCCTTCTCTAGATGAACAGACAATGGTAAAAGATGTTGTTGGTGGTTATGTTGCATGGCCAATAGGTCTGATTGAGCCATATCAAAAGGTGATTTAATTTACAATTCCTTCTACTTATTCTATATGCACTTCTATCTAAAAAACTACATGATTAAATTTTAATAATTTTTATAGGTTGCTACTAGTCATAAAGGAAAAAGAATTGAAGGCCATAGGAAGAACTCACATTGTTCAGCAACCCAACAAAAGTCCCAACCTTCTACTAGCAAATGAAACAACAAACCAATGGTCTCGTATCGCCAACAGTTGGCATCAATGGTACAACAATTGATCCTCCAACGAGGTCAGGAAATACGTTTTCATCTAGCCATCTATAATGCAGAAGGTGTAATTGATCATGTCGATGGTGCTGTGCTGACTGATGTGCTTACTCATGGAAGGATAGGTGGAACAGCTATCAACTTATGGATTAGGTATTCGTCTATCATTGTTATTATTATTCATCATTCAATTTTTTTTTTATGGAAATGACATTGTTTGTTTGATATAAAGGCATTTGTACCACGATGAGATAGTAGGCATGGATAGGATGTAGAGATTCATCTTTGTTAGCCCACACCTTTTTGGCCAGCATAGGGGGAGAGATTTGGAAGCACAGTCTAACGAACTTAGAGACTGCTTTATACTTAGAGCAACCCCTAACAAGCTCTTTCTTGTGCCATACAATGTAGGGTAAGTGATTTGTGACAATATTTGAATGTATGTTTTTTATTTTTTCACTTTTACCATTAAATGATTGTCCAAATGGAATTTTCAATTTTAAACATTTATAAAATTAGTTGTACACTATATAATCATTGTTAATACAATATATTTTGTAGTTGTTAAACATTATAATTATTCATTGTAGTTATTTGAACATCATCGTTTTGTATTGTAATATTTGCCTATTAGACGAAATATATGGTCATTTGCTTACTACTATATATGGTCACAGGTATTACACTGCACAGGGAAAAAATTATTAAAAAAAATTAAATATCCTAAAGCGTTTGAAGGGAAAACGCCAAAGTAGGGGTACCCTCCTTTGGCGTTTAAAGAAAAAACGCCAAAGGAGGGGGTGTCCTCCTTTGGCGTTTTTTGTTTAAACGCCAAAGCAAGGGACACCCCTCCTTTGGCGTTTATTGCTTAAACGCCAAAGGAGGGGTACCCCTCCTTTGGCACTTCCTTCCCGAAACGCTACATATAATTAATATATTTATTTAATTTAATGAAGTAACGTATGGCGTTTCTGTAAATTGAAAAGCGCCACAGGAATTTTTAATGGCGTCAAAAGATTTGGCGTTTCTTAAACGCCAAAGTATTTTATAAAATAAGCGCCATTACACTACTTTTTTGTAGTAGTGGTCAAAGCTTCCTATTATAATATTTTTTTTTTTAGTTTTTTTTTAATGTGGCCTTTTTAAAATTTTTTTAAAAAAAATACATAGGAAGCTTCTAGTAGTAGTGAGTCCTATTCAGAATTTTGTCCTCGTTAATTCTCTTCATTCTCCTGCAACTGCTTCCAAAATTGTAGTATATTTAAAAATTATATAGAAATGAGGACAAAATTGTATATAATTTTGTTAAAACAAATGTTATGGCAAGTTAAAATTATTAAAACAAATTAAATATAGAAATGCTTTAAAAATTATATATTTTCAACTCACACTTTTATATTTACAAGTTAAATTTAGCAATTTATGTCTACACGTACAAGTCGAACTTGCATGTTTACAAGTTAAATTTGTAAAAATATTACATTTTTTCGGATCTTTATGGTTTAATTTTTTTACCTGACACTTATGAGTAATTTTCCCTACAAAATAGTAATCATATTACTTACCACATGGAAATCTTATGATAATGGGAGAGGATTTCTTTTCTTTTCTTTTTTGTGCCAACAATTGGGGAAGATCTATATATCTAGCTTTTATATGTTTAGTACACATTTATTGAACCAAATCAAGACAATGAATTTTAAAATATTAATAATAAGAATTATTATAGAATAAATAATATATTAAGAAAAGTTAAACACATTAAACTGATTTTAATGGGAAACATGTACTCTTAAGTATTAGTTTTTCCTTTACTATGTCATATATGGTTGAAACCAACGTGGATCAAATTTTTTTAAAAAAAAAATACATAGGAAGTTTTGGCACTTCCTTAGAAGGGCTAAAGCTTCCTATTATAATTTTTTTTTTCTTTTGGAATGTGGCCTTTTTAAAAAAAATTAAAAATACATAGGAAGCTAAAGAAGCGCCAAAGCTTCTTATTATAATAAATTTTTTTTTAGTTTTTTCTTTTGGAATGTGCCCTTTTTTAAGAAAGAAAATTGATGAACTTCATGGAGCTCACTCAGTTATACGCTTCATTATAAGTGCAAGTTAATACCAGTGACAACAATATATTCAAGCAGATAATATTAGATCTATAGAAAGAAAGAGCAAAAAGTATGGCAAACATATCATATAGTGTTACATTGATTGTAACTATTAAACCTTTATCAATAATAAATGTTATTACCCATATTTTAAAAAAAAAATTAATTTAAATTTTTTAAAAAAAAAAGGCATAATGCAAATACAATAGGCATATTACAATAGTCAAAAATAAATTAAACTTCTTTTATCAAGTATATGTGCAGGGCTGTAGAAAGATTAAAAAGAAAAAAGAAATAATATATTAAACTTCATATTATATTTTTTTAAAAAATATATATATGATGCTTTGGCGCTTTCTTAGCTTCCTATTATATTTTTCTTTTTATTTTTTGTGAAAATATAAGAAGCTTTGGCGATTCCACATAAGGCACCAAAGCTTCTTATTGGTTTTTTTTTAAAAAAAAAAATTGAAGACATTGTTTGGCGTTTATTTAGGAAAGCATCATATAAGGTTAACGTCTACTATGACATTTATAATTGTAAGAACTAAAGCTTCTAAATAACTTTAAATAAATAATTATCTTTGACGATTTTTTAAAAAAGTGCCATAAATAGGAGCTGCGCCACTCTACCTTTTTTGTAGTAGTGAAAGTTTCGTGAGATAGTATGTTTATGATTTAAAAACTATTGGCTATCAAAATAGTGCGTTTTCTATATGTTTAATCAAATGACTGAAATTTCTCATGATCAAAGGTTGAGATTAATTGGGTGGGTAGCATTTGAATAATCTTATAAAGTCTAATTTGAACCTCGAGATCAAGCGACATTTAGCTATTTTTGAGGTGTCATGAATGGTTGAGCTTAAATAGTTGAAGTAATATAATTTTAAAAGCAATATCAACATATTCCTCACGCTTAGCTTGTTGTAAAGAAACTGATATGAAAATAAATATTAGTATTAATTTATTATATAATTATTTAAGTCTCCTTTCATATAAAAAATTGTTTTCTTCTTGTAGTCAGGGAGACAATTATGATCTTTCTTTTCATAACTTAAACATAGTGTGGACTATAAAAATTAGTGGATTTTGACAATGAGTTATGAGTTGATACAAATAAGATCTTAAGGTGAAGAAAATAATAATGAGGGGTCAAAATAGTGTGCACAATAAGTTTTTCATCATATTTTAGGCTTTTGATAGACACAACGTTAGGCTTCCAAAATAGTTGAGGGTTGTTATAATCCACAAAACGAAAAGAAACGAATCTTAATTAATTTCAACAGACCCTTGCATCCACAAAAAAAAAAAAAAAACCAATAACAAGATAATATTCCATGCCACAACCAGAATAAGTGCATTCTTATATGATATTTCCCACCATTTGGTTAGGTTCATTTTTCAATTATTTTCAACAAAAATTAAATAACGTGTAAATTAAGAGGTTGTTTAGCTTTTAAATATATATATGTCATGGAGCAAAAAATCGGATCGGACCGCCCGGTCTGACCGGAAAACCGGTAAATCGGTCCCTAGTCTAGTCCGGTTCATTGCTTGAGAGGGGGAGTGTTGAACCGGTGGAAAGCAGTTGAACCGGTACAAAACCAGTCAAAATCGGAAAAACCGGTGGGTTACTTATTCAACCAGTTTTTTTTTTTTTTTTTGAAAAATGAGATATCACAGGAAGGGATGTAGAAAAATAAAAAAAAACAGAGAGGGAAAAAGATGAGACGTTTCAACAGCTCCTCGTGCTCTTTTGTCTGTTATCTCTTGTAGTCTTTATTTGTTTAAACATTTCCCTTCCTAACATTAACCCATGCCCATGGAAGAAATACAGCGACCGGAGACCAAAAAGAAGAAGAAGGAAGGAGAAGTGAAAATGTTGAAGTGAAGAAGAAGAAAGAGAAAAAATATCTATCAATGCATATAAACTTTGCGTGTTGACTATTGGGCTTCATTACTTTTCAAATTGTCATATAGGAAAATGTGTTTTGGGACAAGTGAAGGCTGACACTAGAACTAGAGTGTAGGTAGTATGAATTGTACTATTCATTAATTCAATTTCTCTCTCTCACGGTTTTAATAATATTTTTATAAATAGGTTTTATTTTTTTTCCCCAATATAAATAGGTTTCATATATCAATATATATTTAAAAAGTTAAACATTTTTAATATTATCTATTTTTATATTAAAGTTTTAACAATTTTAATTTTACTTCAAGTAATCAAATCTAACATAATCAATAAATTTTTTCTATAGAAGTTTAAAAATATATTAATATATATATTGTTACTAATAAATTGTAATATTTTAATATGACCGGTTCGATCACCGGTTGACCCATTAACCCTTGAACCTGTTCTGTTACCGGTTCATAGCCCAGCCTGATTTTTTGTTCCTTGATATATATCACCACGTAATTAACAAATGCTATATACAAAAACATTAAAATGAATATTCTGACAAAAGAAATGATGTTTTTCATCAATTATTGATTTTGTCTGCTAGATTTGAAGAAGGAAGCCATGACAATTTTGGTATTTGTTAATCTGATTTCTCTGAAAACGTAAACTCCTGTGAATCATTAACACAAAGTGCGTACTCCTTACCCTTGATGAGTTTTTAAGGTGAAGAAAACAACGGACCCCCAACACAAAGTGCACCAAAATTTCTATCAGTTGATGTTAGATTTAAGATAGAAAAACAATGGGCTATTAAAATTGGGATTGGGCTTTCCTCCTTTGCAAAGGAGGATCCGCTGTAAAATCTGGGCCGTTGGATCATATCTCAACGGTTCAGATTTAATATATTATAAAAATATAATAATAATCTAATCCCACGTAAGGATCGAAAAAACTAAAGAGACAGAAAGGGAGAGAAGTAGAGACCGATCGGAATCGTTAAATTATTAGATGCAGAATGATGATATATGCATAAAAGAGATGAAGATTTATGAAAACTGATATATTATTGAAGATTAAAACGATACAAACATAAAAAAAACAAGAAAACACACAAAGGTTTATCAACCTTAGAGAAAGAGGGGAGAGAGAATTGAGTCGTCAACACAACTCGGGGTACCTAACAATTGAAGTGAGGTGCCATTTTATAGGCGTTCACATCAGTTACTATGCACAAGTTTACTTTGGGTAAAGTTACTTTAACCGGAGTAGAAAACATGTTACTCAGGTAAAAGTACTTTTACTTTTGCTTTTACTTAAAGTAAAAGGAAGTTACATCATTTTGTTTGCTAAAGTAAAGTAAAGGTACAACTTTTACAAAAGCAAAGAATCTTTTGAGTCAGCAAGTCTTGGACGGATATGCCGACAGTTTTATTTTGGAATCAATCTTCGCCGAGGCTAATGATTTCATCATCCAATTCATGTCCAAAGTACTAGGCCGGGTCTTCAAGATCTGATTCATCTGAGGATTGGGCCGATGGACTTGACTTTTGTTCTTGGGTTTGGAGAAGCCCAAGTATTTCATGCAGCTGCTCAGTTAGGGCCTGCTTTTCAGTTGTTGAAGCTAAGCATGCTGTAATTTTTGCCTTTTGGTTAAGGAACATGGCTGATTCGTGATCCCCCGCCATTAGGGATTTTGGATTTCTTCTGAACCACTTCTTAAGGTTTGTTTCTGACACATTGTTGATGTGAGGAAACTTTGCCCACCATTTAACAGAAGAGGTTCTTTGCAGTATTGGGAACAATTTTTGGAACCTTGAAGGAACATATTTGTAGCTCTATTTGAAAACCCAGGCTAAACCAAATTTTGAAAAGTAATGAAGATCTGCTGGGAAAGGATCTTCACTAAGATTGATCCGACTTTTGAAGTAGTCGAACCCAATTTTCGCTGTAGTTGGTAAAATTTCTTGGATAGGACCAAAATAGTCCCACCATTGGTTGAACCACAGTGGAAATTGGTCTTTTATTTCCAATTCATATGAAAACATAAAAAGCCAAGTATGACTAAAACTTGGGTTTTGGTACCAGAAGGTACACCACCATGCATCCAAATAGTCCCAGTATGTGAAACCAATTGGATTCATTTTTTCCGTTGAAAATTTTTTTCTTTTATTGAGGTCTTGACCCCAATCTTTTGGTGATAAAAACTTCCTAAATCTGAAAGTAGAATAACCATGAATGCTTTTATCATCAGGATGATTTTTATCTACAAAATGTCTTATTTCTGTAGATTCTGTATCTACAAGAATAAGCTTATAAAATTTTTGTGTTTTCTCCAAAGATTTTGGAGTAAAATGAAATCCTTTCGGATAAATTTTGGCTGCCAATGCAACAGGATTTTTGTCACAGAAACCTGGTTCTGTGTGAAAAAGGTTTAAGATCTTTTCTGGTTTTAACACAAAAGTGGTTTGTGTTGGTTGGGAATAGATGGCTAATTCCTTCGAGGTTGAACCAGCCTTTGAAATGGTTTGGGAGGTTTTTTGGATGGCCAAAGCAAGAGACTCTGGATCCAAGATAAATGGGGCTAGGGCTTTGGACTGTTCCATTTCGGTAACATCAACCCATGTTTTGGTTGGTAGTTTAGCCAAATTTTGATTAGCCTGTAAGGCCAAAAGAGTTTCAATTGGAAAATCATAATGAGAAGGGTCCATTATGGTTCCAGTAGTTTTTGGGGAAAATTTTTGGATGGGTTTGGTCCCTGAAGGGGACCCTTTTTGTTGGATCGAAGATCCTTGGGTCAATGACCCTTTTGACATTTTGATTGCAACCTTAAATTGGGCTGCTTCTTCTTTTGCGATCCTTTCTGGATCTTCTTTTGCTTGGGCTTTGGCCCTCTGCTTCTTTTTCTTATCTCGATCACTCATTTGTCACCTTATTTCTCCTGCAAGAACTCTCTGGTTAGAAAGTCTGGTAAGGAATTTGAAGCACCTTTGATAAATTCAATTTCAAAATCAAAGACACTTAAAATTGCTTGCCAACAGGCAAAAATTTGTTTTGATGCAAGATTTTTGACATCCTTTTGCAAAACATCTTTTGCAGCTTTGCAATCAACTCCAATTAAAAACTTTTGATTTAGCAAATCACTTTGAAATTTGTTTATGCACAAAACGATTGCTAAAATTTCTTTTTTGATTGTGGAATAGTTCTGTTGAGCCCTATTCCAATGCTTTAAAGTTAATGCAATGCAATGCTCTTTACCATCAATTTTTTGTTTGAGAATGCCACCATAACCTATGTCAGAGGCATCTGTTTCAACAATTTTGAATGCTTGTGGATTTGGGAGATACAAGCATGGAAGATTTTTGACCAAGGATTTAATTTTGATAATCACATTAGTGTGATCATCAGTCCAAGGAGGAGGAGTTTTTGAAAGAAGCTCATGGAGAGGCTTAATGATATTGTTTAGGTTGGGAATGAAATCACCTATGTAATTCAAACAACCTAAAAATCTTTGGAGTTGAGTTTTATCTAGAATTTGATCTGGAAATTTATTGGCAAACTGGATTGCACGATCAATTGGAATGATAGTTCCTTGGTATATGTGATGGCCAAGAAACCGAATTTTTGTCTGGAAGAGACTGATTTTGGTTTTAGAAACTGCTAAGCCATTGAACCTAGCAACATCTACAAAGATTTTAACATGTTTAAAGTGTTGATCAATTGATTCTGAGAACACTAAAGATCATCAATGTAGACAATAATAAATTTTGTAAAAGGATTGAAAATTTCATTCATAACCTTTTGAAATTCTGAGGGTGCATTTTTCAACCCGAAAGGCATAACATTCCACTCATATTGCCCAAATGGGACTGTGAATGCAGTTTTATACCTATCCTTTTTTGAGATTTGGATCTGCCAAAAACCAGATTTCATGTCAAACTTTGAAAATATTTTGGCCTGATGAAGGCGATTTAACAAATCTTTTTTGTTAGGTATTGGATACCTAATCCATTGGAGAGCTTGGTTGAGGGGTTTGTAATTGATTACAAGCCTTGGAGTTCCTCTTTCAATCTCAGAATTTTTATTTACGTAAAAGGCCGCACAAGACCATGGACTTTGACTCTTTCTGATTAAACCCTTATCAAGTAAATCAGAAATTTCCTTTTGGCAATGTTCCAAGAGTTCTTGATTCATTTGAATCGGACGAGCTTTCGTTGGAATTGCCCTTTCATTGAAATCCTTTTCATAAGGCAAATCAATTATATGTTTCTTTCTTTCCCAAAAAGCATTTGGAAAATCAGAACAAATTGTGTCTTGAATATTTCTCAAAACATTTTGAATTTTTTGTTTTAGAAAAGGTTTCTCCAATTGGTTTTCAATTGTTTTGTAAGAAACTTCTTCTTTTAAGAAATTGATTTGACTTTCCTTATACTCAATTTGATTTATAAATTTTGTATAAGGTGGATCAACAAGTTCAAAGAAAACCCTTTTACCCATAACATCAGATTCAATTCTTTCATCATGTGTTAAAAATGGTTTTAATCTACTGATGAAAGGAGACCCAAGAATCACATCTTGAGATAAAACTTTTGCTAGGATAAAAAGGTCTTCCATTTTAACACCATTGTTTTCAACTACTGCATTCGAAAGCTTATAGTTGACATTTAATGGAGATCTGTTTGGTCCACAAAGTCTTTCTGTAGTTTTCTGAAAGAATTTTGTTGGAATTAGCCTTCCTTGATACAGCTCAGAGCTGCACCAGTATCCCATAAAGTTATTGTTTCTAATACGAAGGTATTAGCAACAATAATTTTAACTGGCACATGCCATTTCTGGACTAAAACTCTTGATATAATGTTCAAGAAATTCTCAGAAGGTGTTTCATCATCTTGTGATGAGTTTTTAACTTCTTCGACTTTCTTTTGTTTATCAAGACTTTCTTCCTGAATTTGATTTGGAATAAGAGAATGGAATTCCTGAGTATTGTTCAAGTTTCTTATCTCTTCTTTAAATTGTTTATTTCATTCTGAAGGTCAGAAATTGAAACAAGTTTTGGATTAGACTGAAATCTTTTGATTATTTCAGAAAAATCATATCTTCTTTGCAAATTTCTTTGCAAATATTTTTGATTTGGTTTTGTAGAAGAAGAAGAAGAAGCAGTGCTTTCTCTGAGTTTATTGAAAAAATTAACCTTTTCTTCATTTGTTGGAAGAGAGTTAATTATTTCAAAAACCAAATCTTTTTCAATAACATTTATTTGTAAACTGTCTATCCCGGGACCGGTTAAGACCGATTCCTTGATTGGGTCATCAAGAACAGACTTTTCTGAACTCTCAGCAAACTTATCAAGACAGTTTATTTGAAAATCATCTTCTTCAAATGAAGATGAAATATCGTCAAGTTGAAGTTTACTCACTTCACCCTGAAGTTCATTCACTTCTCCTTCAAATGATGATATTTCATATTCTTCTTCAGAAAAGGTTTCTTCAATCAAAAGATTGTTTAATTGTTGAAGAACTAGTTCTTCAAGATGTAGGGCATTAATTCTTTTATTAAGCCTACAATATTTTTCCATGTGGCCTTCTTTACCACATCGAAAACAAACAATTTTTCCTTTGGGAAGATCCATAGGAGGTTTTGATTTGAATTCATTTTTCAAATTTCTAGGTTTGTTTGTTTTTGGTTTCTTCTAAGGTTTTCGATATTTTTTGTAATATCTTTTAGCCTTGTAGTCTTTGTCTTCGTGCTTGTGTTTAGGTTTTTTAGACTTCTTACAAGCAGGAAAACCAAATTGTTCACAGAAGGTTCCTAAGTCCTTCCAATTTGATGCCTTTTCTTTGGCAAGTTGATGTTGAATTTTATCTTCTTGACAAATTTTTTAAGCAGTTTTTTGAACAATTGCAATTAACTGTCCATATGTTAAATTTTCGTAATGGATTTGACCATCACTAGTTTGGTTTCTAATTTTTTTCTCTGATCTTATCTCCTAGAGACCTAGGAAGACCAGCAAGGAATTTTTCTTTCCAGATAGGATGATTTCCATCTTCTCTGGCCATAACTCTCAGGAGGAAGTTATCTCTATACCATCTGAAATTGGATAGAGTTTTACATTTCAAATTTGACAGAAGATCTGCCGATTTGTCCCTCCATAGTGCTGGATCTCCAACAAAGTGAGCTATAATGTTAACTATAAGGCAGTTAACAGCATCAGACATTGGTTCACCAATACTGTCTCTGAGAATTATACCATCTTGAGTGGTTTTTATAGCTTGCAAAATTTGATTCTTTTGTTCGTTTGTGAGATGGAAATCCCACCAACCTCTGAGTTGCCCAATAAATCCAGAGATCAATATATGAATAACGTCTTCCTCTTTACAATTATTATATATTGCATAAGCATTACTGACCATCGTCATTTGTTGGCATATTTCCAAAATATTTGTTTCAGATTGTCCATCTATGTTCCAAACATAGATGTTATTTGCATTAAATTGTCGAAGAACGGAATCCCTTTCTTCGAGCATTATATCCGGAGGAGTAGCTCTCGGATAATACAATTTTGTTGGATTTCTCCAACCTTCTTGTTTTATTTCATGAATTTTTGGACAATCTTCACTTTCACTTGTTTAATTGTTTTTTACAACATTTATTGTTAAATTAGATACCGTAGCCTTAGATTTAGAGGGAGGTGTATCTTGCATAGTTATCTTTTTTAATTCCTTTTCAATTCTTGCTTAAAGATTTCCTTCTCTTACACTGGTTGCAATGTTTGCAGGGATAGTGTAAGGTTTGAAAATTGGTTGTGTACTGGTGGAACTAGGTAAGATTATCTTACTGGTTTCACTAGTAACAGTTTTCCTCAAAATATGTTCTCCAAGAGTTTGAAGATAAGAATTTGTATAATTATTTTGTTCAATGATGTTTTTAACATCGTCTTTACTTATTTCAATTTTTGGATCTTTTATTTTGAAAGGAGAGGCAATAACAGTTGTATCACCAATTTTTGCACCAAGGATCTGGTAAGATTGTCTTGGAGGGAGTTCAGATTCAACTTTCTCTTCATTTTTCAAAATCCAAGAAGCATTAACTCCCTCAAATGGTTCAAAAGGATAATCTCTTATATTCTCATCTTTCACATAGGCTTCAAACCATAGAAAGAAAGGAATATGAAGTTTAAACCTTTCAAGCATTTTGTAAAACTTTTCTTGAATTGGTTTTCGCAATCCTTCAGTTTTATATTTTTGGAAAAACCCATTTTCATCTTTCAGAGTTTTCATTAGAATAGAAATCTTTTCTTAAGAGTTCTTTATCTAATTCAAATTGTTGCTCAATCACATTCATGTCAGAGTATGTTGGAGATTGGCAAGTTTGGGTTTCATCTTCAGTGGTTTGGTCTAAGTTTTGGTAGACAGGTTTGACAACGCTGGCTGACTCACTAAGACCTTGCATTACAAAAGGTGAAACAATTTGATCTTTGACAGAAGAACTACAAGAATGCCTAGAAGGTTGTTCTGGAGAAGTTCTGAAGCTTTCTGCGATTGATGGAGTTCTAGAAGCAGAAGAGAAAGATCTTCTAGATCTATCAAATGTAATTATAACATCTCCATTAATATTTTGAACAATATTATAAGAGTTATTTACAGGTTTAGGTATAACAGGAGCAATTTTTGTCATTTCCCAATCATCTGGAAGAGTGATGTCTTCCCAGTTTATTGGTTTTGGAACATTAACATTTGCTCTAGTAGCATCTGTTAGAAATAGACATGTTTCTTTTCCTTGAGGAAACATTTTGACATTTGAAGTTGACGAATTCATAACTTTATACTGGACCCTGTAAACCAAAGCTACAGGTGAAACTCCAGGTTTCATTTGGAATCCGTTCAATTTCAAACTTAATTTTAAACATTCAATAACAGGATCATCATGCAATGAAGCTGTTAAATTTGGGAAGCAGTTGAAGTAGATGGGTCCTTTATTAAGACCTGCTTCAACCATTCCAAAAATTGATCTTGAAAAGATTTCATGTCTACCATCTCTAACACATACTAACGTTGAGACATATAGACCAGCTTTTATCAAGGGAATGACAGCCACTTGAACACATCCAATGTGTATGAATTTGAATTTCTTTTGGTGTTTTAAGATTGAACTTTCTGACAGGATACACATATCAGTTGGTTCTTCTTTTAGAGGAATTGTTTCTTCAACTGTTCTAATTATGTAATCATAAGCTTTGAAAAAATTTTTATCCTCAGGTTTGTATAATTCATTTTGATCAATGACTGGAATAGTCCAATCACTAAATTTTTGGTTAATATCTTCAAAATGGATTTCATTGTTGAAAATATTATTTTGAAGGGAAGATTTCCCAAAGCTTTTGTTGGTCATAACACCAGATTGCTGCACAGAAGAGGAAGGAGCAGAAGAAGAAGAAGAAGAAGAAGAAGAGTGAGAGGAACAGAGGAGTTGGAGCGAAAAGAGCTAGATCTGAACAAGAAAGCCATAATTAACTTTACTGCTAATACCATTACCTTCCAGTTGGTAGAGATATGCTAGATCTTATGAAGTTTCTGGGCTACTTATGGAGTTATTATAAATATTTCTTTTTATGTTCTTATAAAGATAAAAATCTGCAAATATTATTATCACTTAGCCAATGCCTTTAAACGTTGAACCCTAATATCATATGAACATTCGAACAATAGGCGTCTGGACTTATCTGCCCTGTCCGTCGGGACTTACTGCCATAGCCCTAGAAAAGACGGACGAAGTTCATATGCTATCATTGATCAACTAGCTTGCATGCTATCAGATGATAATAATATTATCCAGAGACTTAGTTTTATATTAACATGTTTCTGATGTGGAAGATCAACCGAAGTCGCAACCACAGAGCATACTTATCCAGAAATATTCATAAAAACTTCATAAATTTTCCAGAACTTCAAGACATCTAATACATCCCTACTTCCCCTTCTGGCTCTGATACCAGCTAATCCCACGTAAGGATCGAAAAAACTAAAGAGACAGAAAGGGAGAGAAGTAGAGACCGCAATATTATTATATTTTTATAATATATTAAATCTGGACCGTTGAGATATGATCCAACGGCCCAGATGCTACAGCGGACCCTCCTTTGCAAAGGTGCAAAGGAGGAAAGCCGGATCGTTAAAATTGTGTGTTTCCTATGTTTAATCAAATCAAGTTCCTTAAGGTCAACGGTTGAGATTCGCAAAGTCATCAATTACATTAGTGAACAAAACGTTACATTTTAATAATTTCGGAGAGTGTGATTTGACCCTCGAGATAATATAACATAGTTTCTGAGGCCTCATGAACGGATGAGATTAGACAACTAAAGTTATATATGACCAGCATACTCCCCACGCTTGGTTTTAAGAAACTGATTTATCATATAACTACCTACATTTCTTTTCATATCAAAAATTATTTTTTTCTTTCGCTTGAAAAATGATTTTTTTAAAATTTTAGTCAGTGTAGCGCCTGAAATTTGAAAAAATATGGAGCCGCTACCAAAATTTTAAAATAGGATAATTTTGAAAACATGTTTTAATAAAATGAAAACTAGATAGCGTTCAGAAGTCGATTATGCGTACGGAAGGTGTTAGACACCGCATAACACCAGTTCATTAGAAAGGTTACCCTAGGTCATTTATTTAAAAAAGAATATGGCCTTTAAATCTCTCTGATTGATTGACTTGTTATTACTCCTAATTTGTAGTAATATGGTTAGAGTAATTATCATTTAATGTAATTGCATGATTCTCTCCTCTAATGGCTCACTCTTAAACCTATATATTCTAATGTTTTCTACTGAATAATACACACAACTCAAAGAGTGTTAATACCTCTGATTCAATATGGTATCAGAGCTTTGGGAGCTTTGGGTAATGATTCAATGCCATAGAGAGCAAGAGATACAGTGAGAGATGGAAAGGAGAGAGAAATGCGAGAGAGAGAGAGAGAGAGAGAGCAACAGGGGACGTTGATGTTCGATCTCTAACAACTTTTCAGCCCAGGATGATGAACCCCTCAGAATTTCCTCCTCTACCAAGTTCTTTTCCTCAAAACTCAAAAAATTTCAGAATCAATCCAATGGTTTTTATGTTGGGTACAAACCCTTAAACCCAAAGTAACTCTTCTTCGTCTTCCACCTCTTCTTCTACTTCTTCCACTACAATTATAGTACCCTCCAGACCTACAAAGAAAACACCAAATTTCTCAAAAAAATCAAAGTATGGTTATTAACCATAAGTTTAATGAAAGAAACTATCTCCAATGGTCACAAAGCATACTAAGATGCATTCGTCGCAAGAGAAATGAGAAATATATCAATGGAGCAGCCCCTCAACGAGCCCCTGATGATCCGAGTTTTGACATGATGTTTTTCTGAAAATAATCAAGTCATGACTTGGTTATGTAACTCTGACACTAGATATTAGTTAGGGATATCTTCTGGCAAACACTGCGACCATAAGAACCTACTCTTCTCTTGATAACACCGCTACCTTAAAACATTTGAAGCGGCAACACCAAGATTTGAGATAATGTAATACATCGTGACTGATTATTACAATGCTTTGTTAAACTCTGCCAGCAACAAGACTTATTTAAGGTGCACCCATAGAAGACTGTTAAGGATGCTCAACGGTATAGGAAGATAGTAGAAGAAGGAAGAATTCATGATTTTCTCCTTGGACTTAATGATTCCTTTAAGGAGATAAGGGGTAGAATTATGGGGTTAAAACCTTACCACGTCTGCTTGATGTAGTCAACAGTATACAGTTCAAAGAAAGCAGAAAACTCCTAAATCGAAGCAGCCAAAGTCACATTAAGGGTTTAGCTCTTGCAGTGAAAGGACCACAAGTTGAATGGAAAAAATAATAAATGGTGCAATTATGGCAAGAATCAGGGTCATACCAAAGAAGAATGCAAGAAGCTGCATGGCAAGCCATCAACTAGAAAACAACACTTTCAACAAAGTCATCTCACTACAACTTAGCATAAAGTTGAGGATTATAATTCCCTAAGCTAGGAGGAGTTACAGGTGCTTTGCAGGATACTTGATAAACAGAAGTCAAACTATGTACTAAGTGTCAATCTGGTATAATCAAGTAATTATATTATAGCTCTTAATGCTATGAGGACTAGTGAAGATACAACTCCTGGATTGTTGACTCGGGAGCTACAGATCACATGACTGGTAATCGAACATTATTTACAACTCTTAAATTGTGTCCTAAAAACCTTCAAGCCAAGGTTGCTAATAGCATGTTCACAAAAGTTGCAGGAATTGGCACAGTCATGCTGTTTAATCATTTAAAAGTTCACAATGTTCAATTTGTACCTGCACTTGCCTGTAACTTAATATTTGTGAGCAAATTAACTAAAGGGTGAATATGCCAGTAGTCTTTGGCGATGATTTATGTATTTTTTAGGATTTAAATTCGGGAAAGACGATTGAGATTTCTAGAGATTTGGATGAACTTCTCTACCTGGAAGGATCAGAGTTGAAGAATAAAGATACTTGGAATGTACAGAAGGCACTGATCAACACAAGTTCTCAAAATAAAGATGTATTTTCATGGTATTGTTGCTCAAGTCATCCTAGTTTTGACTATATGAAATATGTGTTTCCAAGTTTATTTAATAAAAATTCCATTCCTTTTCATTGTGAAATTTGTCAACTAGCTAAACAAACACAATCCTTATACCCAAAACAACCCTTCACACCCTCTACTTTCCAACTAATCCATAGTGACATATGGGGTCCTCTTAAAACAAAAACCCTGGCAAATGTCAAATGGTTTGTAACTTTCATTGCTAACACTCGTTTCCATTTTGATATTCGAAGAGTAATGGAGACAAAGTTCCATGGGCATAATAAAAAGTACATATATACTGCTAACAGTATTTGTTTACAATCTAAAGTCGTTCATCGACAAAATACAAAGTGCACAAAAATTCCAATATTTTTAGGATTTCCCAAAATATCTTAAACATAAACTAATTATCACCACGATCTTTAACCCTGCCTCGAGACACATGCCAATCACTTCTCGGTGTCTATGCCTTTGCCTTTCAATCCACTAGCACCCGCTGAGATGTTTGTTTAGAAAAAGGGGTAAGATTCTAAGGAATCCCAGTAGAAACATGCTATTGTTCAAAGAAAATACGAAAAGTAAATATGATATGTACCATGTATGCACCAATTAATTAATAAAATAAACACATCATCATCATGTATACATGAGTAGGGCCCAACCCCACTAATCTACACCGGTTGGATTCTCACCAACTCCCAGTGCAAGTGCACCTCTAGCACTAATTGCTCTTCTCTAGGCAAAACATGTTGATTAATAAAGCTCATTTACAAACAATGGCATCCACACAATCATATAACTATGGCATGATATATGAAAGATAATGTCCCTACCTAAAAGTTCTTTTAGCCCTTTTTTGATGTGCCTCGTAAAACATGTCGTTTCCGACTTCAGACTTGGTCCTAAAATATTTAATGTATAAGAAATAAATCATAATCTATCCAAGTATCATTTTAGACTCTTCCATAGTGTTTCTTGTGGTTATATTAGTTTATGGTGAAAATTTACCAAAATGCCCTCGGGACCCCGACCCGGCCCTACTGTACCTGGCCCGACAACACGTTTTCCCAAAATTTTGACTAGGGCTATCCTAACATATTTTTGCCCAAGGAATCCATTTCCGGGTTTGAAATTGCCAAATTCCATGTCAAATTGTGAAATTGCCCTTGACACCCCCGTTTTAGGGATTTTAGGGGCGTTTTTGTAATTATGCTTTTTTGGGCTTTTCCGAAAAAGTGATAGACTATGGAACCCGTTTTAGGGACCCCGGCCCGGCCCTACTGTACCAGGCCCGACAACACGTTTTTCCAAAATTTTGACTAGGGCTATCCTAACATATTTTTGCCCAAGGAATCCATTTCCGGGTTTGAAATTGTCAAACTCCATGTCAAATTGTGAAATTGCCCTTGACAGCCCCGTTTTAGGGATTTTAGGGGCGTTTTTGTAATTATGTTTTTTTGGGCTTTTCCGAAAAAGTGATAGACTGTAACCTCACCTAATTTTGCCTCCTCAATCCAATGGAACTATCAATTTCATGAAAATCCAACTCCTTGACCCCCAGAATAGTGCTGGCCGAAACATGCTCAGGAAAAAAGGCAAATGCAACTTTGTGTTTTAACCTCTAAAGCTTACTCCTTTCCACTTCTAATCCCTTATTAAGTCATTTAAACACATTATAACCATGATTCAAAGAAATTTGGGCATCATAACCCTTTAGGGTTATGAATTTTCCAAATTTACAAACTTAACAAAAATCACCAATTCCAACTATACACTTCAACAACTACAACATACTAGTATGGATTTGAGTTTTGCGAAGTTATCTCTTGAGCTTTCTCTCTCTAGGCGTCATCTTCTCTCTCTCTCTCTCCTTGAGCTCAAAATTTGCTTTCTAAACCATTGATTCCATAGAGAAGAAAAGTTGAGAGAATATTTCCAAGCAAGATTACAAGAAACTCTTAAGAGATCAACTCTTACATTAAGTTTTCTCTCCTTCCTTTTCTCTTGAACTTGAGAGCTCTCTCTCCCTCTCTCCCTCTCTCTTCTTGGCCAAAATATGCAAGGGAAAGAGGAAGGAAGAGTGTTTTAAAATATCTTCCATTTCCCTTTATTACTTTATTTCCAAGATTGAATCTTATGGTGACACTTGGCATTAGTCTTATCTCCTCTCAATTGGTGTCATAAGGCTTCAATTAACCTTGAACTAATCTTCCTCCTCTTTTGGTTAGCTCAAAACTCCCCCCCCCCCTTATGTCTTCACTAACCAAATGGCTTCTTTCAACTAATCTAACTAGATACTCAAGTGTTGTACCATAATCATGATTACTATATAAAAAGAAGCAATATTTTAACACAATTAAACATGGGCTCATTTTTATCAATTATAAACTAATCCCTTTACTATAAGATAATGACTCTTGACATATTTAATCCCATTAATCATTTTTCCCTCCCATTTTCTTATGCTAGGCGAAATTTTATAAGAAAAGGGAAATAGAAATTGTTTCAACATTTCCAGAATTCAATTAAATGAATTATGCACATGTCTTTCCAATTTCACAACTCTTGATTTATTCCACCAAGAATGTTCAATGTACATATTCTCCTTTATTTTCCCTAATTAATTGAAATCAACTTCAATTAATTGGAAAATAATTAATCTTGTTCTAAATTGAAAAATTTTCTATTTTGCCATTACCTTTGTAATCTAATTCCTTTCTTGAATTAATTTGCTCATTTTCTCATGAATATTTACCATTTTATTGAATTTCTAGAATAATTATAATATATTTGGTGAATATAAAATTTGGGGTGTTACATTCATAGATGATCACACTAGAACCACGTGGATTTACTTAATGAAAGAAAAATCTGATGTAGCCAAGGTTTTCTAGAGCTTTTATACTTACTGAAACCGCCACTTATTGGAGGTAACCAAAACTTTATTATTGGAACGAAATGTACCCACGGTCTTTCTGGGGTGATGAAGTTCTAACTGCCGCCTATCTAATCAACTGGATGCCCTCAAAAGTCCTTATCTATACTACTCCTTTTCAAAAACTCCTTGAAACCTTTTCCTAATTGTCCCCTTATTAGCCCATTACCCCAAAATGTGTGTGGTTATATTGTCTTCATCCATAAACATGATGGAAGCAAATTGGATGTCCAGGCTCAAAAGTGTATATTTTTTTGTTACTCCTCCACTCAAAAAGGGTACAAATGTTACTGTCCTACCTCAAAGAAATTATTCATCTCCAACGATGTTGTAAAGACATTGAAGTTCATGGGATAGTAGTATTTTACAATTGTTGTCAGATATGTGTTATTCTCTGTGTAATATTGTATTTAAAAGAAAGCACCCTGAAGTATTTTTCATGTGTATTCAGTGCCCTAAAGTATTTTATGGTGTACCCTGTACCCTGAAGTATTTTTTCAGAGGTATCCATCACCCTAAAATACTTTTTTTATATAATTTTGCACTTAACAATTTAGATAATTTAGAGTATTGGATAAACCTGAAAAATACTCTAGGGTGTTGGATGCACCAAAAAATAGTTTATAGTACTGAACGCCCCTGAAAAAAATACTTTAGGGTGCTTGGTGCACCAAAAAAATACTTCAAGATGCTAAGTACACCACAAATTAGATAAATATTTCATAGCGCTAGAGGCACTTTAACCTTAAAAGAAAAACATGAAAAATAAAAAATTCCTAAAATAAGAGGCAGATTAAATATTGTTGTCTTCTTTCCCATTGCTTTCTGATATCAATCCACCATGTCTTTGAAGATTACAACTGCAGAGATGTGGCCAGAAACGCCATTAGAGACAGATGAAGAAGCCGCTGATGGTGATCAGATACAATGCTTGCTTGACCAAATTAATTCTGAGTCAGCCAAATTAAATTAATAAAATTATACTACCTCCACTCCTTAATATAAGATCTCATATATATATATATATACACACACACATATATATATCCGCACAATTAACTAATTCTATATACAAAAACATTAAAGTGAATATTTCAGTTGCTTGCAATATAACATGGTGATCAAGGTTCTTCGCTCAATCATATAGTCTGTACACAATCAGATAACAGAATTATCTTCTACCTTCTGACAAAAAACTGATGTTTTTCATCTAATGATTGATCTTGTTTGCTGGATTTGGAGAAGAAAACCATGACAATTTTGGTATTTTGTTGATCTGATTTCTCTGAAAACGCCAACTTCTGTGGAAGTTGGTTGCATCATTACTTTTTCTTCCTCTTCTTCTTCACTATTAGATTAAGCTAATGGCATTTTATAGACGTAGCTGATGAGTTTTAATGCCGAGAAAATAATGGGCCATCAATACAACGTACGCCGAAAGTTTTATCAATTGATATTAGGTTACGATGGAAAAGCAATGGGCTTTCAAAATATATAGTGTGTTTTCTATGTTTAATCAAATGACTCAAGTTTTTTAAGATCAATGGTTGAGATTCACAAAGTTGTCAATTATTGGTGAACAAAATGTTACATTTTATTAATCTTGGAAAGTGTGATTTGAACCTTGAAATGATATGACATAGTTTCCGAGGTATCATTAACGGTTGAGATTAGACAATTAAAGTTATACATGACCATCCTAGCTACTCCTTACGCTTGATGTTAAGAAACTGATTTATCATAACTATTTACGTTTCTTTTCAAATTAAAATGATTTCTTGTTTTTTTTTTAAGTCATGGAAACTAGTTTATAGCCTTTTTGTCCCCTAAGTTAAACATGGTATATATGGATTCAAAAAATTAGTGAATTTTAATATAAAGTTACAGCACTTTTCAAACAAAAAAAAAATACAGCATGGAATATATAGACTCTAAATATTGGTGTAGTAACTCGTGGAATCTATAATAAATTATAATACTTGTCAAAATTACCCTTATTAAATACTATCTTCAGTTTTTAATATAAGATGTCATTCTTAATACAAATTATACTACGAACAAGAACCGGAGGTAGTATAAAATGAACCGGGGCTGATGCGGCACCAAATTAAGCATCATCTTCTTTACCCCACTCGCAACACTTCCTTCCTCAACTTCTCTCTCTTCCCCTTATCCACTTTGTCTTCTTCCAAGCCAACGCCATTACCTCCTCAAGCCAAGTTCTCGGAATCTTACAAGACCCATATGGCAACGTGAATGGTTTAATAAAGGAAACAGGGTTGTTAAGGAAAAAAAGAAGCTAGGATGAACAAGTGAGGCATTCAATATTTCTAGCCACTGCAAGTTTCTTATAAGCAAATCTGAGCAATGATTATGTGCACACTACTTATCCAATCCTATATATAACCGCATATAAGTCATTGCCTATCTCTTCTCCATTCCTAATTGTCCTTCTAAACGATAAAATAAAAACATGAAAAACAGTATCAAGACCCGGTTCTTCTCATCTTTTGTGTCCAAGAATTGACTCAACCAAACCCAAACACAAACACCGCATAACACGAAAAACTAGTTGCTTCTGGCTACAAAACTAGTCTGTTTGATTTCTCACTATGTCATCTTAAAGTAACAGCACCTTCCCAGATCATAAACAGAAGGACTGTATGAAATAATTAGAAAACAATAAGGATGGATTAAAAAGGAAAATAACTCTAGGGACTAGCTGATTCAAAATTTGGTGTAACTACAAGGACTGCCGGATTGATCTTCCCTATATTTAAACTAGAAAAAGCTTAGAAAAAAATAACTTATAATTTGAATTGAATTGAGTAAATATAAGAAGTTGTAAGTTATAACAGTGATAGTTTTGTAAATTCCAAAACTATTTTTACTAATTTACCTTGCGCAATTTGCAACTTATTTCCAACTAATCATGTGGTGTTTATAACTAAGATTCCATAATTTACAATTAAACTTATTTTAGGATCTTCAGCGGTTCCATAATTTTTAACCTTTGCAACTATTAATCTTTCAATGTTCATGCCTACTACTGAACTTTCGAGATTTATAACTTAAATTTTGATATTTACAACTGAGCTATATTTTTGACAGTGCGAGAGTATGTTCTCTAATATATATATATATATAAAAGACCTTGGTGGAGGGTGTGCCTTGAAGCAAGGGTAGAAGTTGTTTCCATGTGATCAATAGATGATAAACATCTATATACAACTTATTATTTTTATGATATTCTCTCTCGTATATATCAGATTATCTTAAAAGTTATCCAAATTAAAATAGCGTCTAAAATAAATAAATACTTAGAAATCTTTCTCTTTCTAGATTTTGATTATTTTAAAACATTTTTAAAAATAGCAAAAAAAAATTATAATATATTTATTTTTAAAATATGTGATTTTTTATGGATAAAAAAACTTAAACAAAAGGATGCACATAAAAAAAATTATAAAAATGAAAAATACTAAAATTAGAAATTCCTAAACAACAAATTTCTAAATAAACTATCACAGGAATCTCAATATTTAAATAAAAGCCAAATCAATTTAAGGACATACTTGAGAGGAGAACATCAATTGATAACTAACCGTCAAATAGTTAAGATAGGGTTAGAGAAAATGTAAGGAGTTTAATCAGGTTAATTTCATAATGGAATATTTATATTTTAATTTTTGGTCCTTTAAAATAATTACAATTTTAATGTCCTTAGTTGTAAATATTTTTTTTCCTTGGTACTTATCCTAATTTTCCCTTTAAAAAATACCTTGGTGACTTTTTGGCCGAAAATCATTTTAAAGTTCAAGTAACCTTTTCTAATTTATAAATATTGACTTTTCTTTATATTTAAATCTTTTGAAAGTGAACTTTTCAATATATAATATAAATATGTTTCTATCAAAGTATTGTTTTACTATCCTAGCATAAATTACATTACACTAATTAACTCTTACCTTAGCTTTGGTTTGAAAAATTCAATTGGGATAATAACATATATGAAATTTTTTTTACCTCGAAATTGGCATATATGGAATAAACACATGTTATACTATGTCAGTTTGGTCCGAGGGATTTGACGAGGAGGGGATGGGACATTTTTATGCATTTAATTTTAAAATATTAGAGAAGTGGGGTTACAAAATTTTAATATATATTATATAAGATTAAAGAGTAAAAAAATCAATTAAAAATTTTTAACCTCACTTCTCTTATTATTTTTAAATCCAACTTTAAAAAAATTTCCCTCCACCCATTTTACCCTCCCCTCCCCTCATATCAAACAAGCCAAGATATTATGTGCTGAATTTTGGTATTAAGATAAGATTAAATTATACAAAAACCCCCGTAAATTTTGGGTCAATTGTATCTAATGTAACATCCTAATTTTTATATTAGGATTTAACAGAAATTAAGGAAGAATTAATTATGATAAATAGATTTATCATGTAATTATTAAAATAAAAGGTATTTATTAAAATATAATTTATAAGAGTAAGAAAATTTGTAAATTGATGATGATGATTATTATTTAAAAAGAGATTTATTTATGAAAAAAAAAGCATTCGAAAGTTAAAACAAAAAGAAAATGAAAATGAAAAATTATTTTAAGAAAATGTAACAACTAAAGGGGGCACGTGGGCCCTTTATTTATCACGTGGGGGAAGGGGTAATATATAGAGCCGGGAATATGGGCCGGCCCTTCACGGGCTCGGGCTTAAACGAGCTAGCCCGTTTAGGCCCATTTGCTAAAAAGTATAATATTTTTTAGGCCATCGGCCCTACAGGGCTAGCCCTTCACGGGCTCGGGCCTAAACGGGCTTAAACTCATTTTAATTCAAAAAAATTTCTTTTTCAAGTTTTATAATTTATTTATTATTTTGCTTTAAATTGAGATATATTATTTTTAAAACTCATAAATTTTTAGTTAAAATAATCATCTAATATCCAAATTAGCCTATTTTTTAAAGTTTAAATTAATAAATCATTGTATAAAATAAAATAAATCAAACCAATTAATAAGTGTTTGCCTGTTATTAATACTCTATTAGGTACTTAGGTGTCTCTCATGTTGATAATTTGATATAATGATATTATATTTATTAATTTATTGAAAAAAAATATTAAACGGGCCTAAAAGGGCCGGCCCTCAGGGCTATAGGGCCCGTCCTACAAGGCCCGCCCTTTTAGGCCCGCTTCTCTTTTTAGCCTCTAAATAATAAGCCCGGCCCTTAAAGGGCTCGGGCCTAAAGGGCCGGCCCGATGGGCTCAGCCCGAATTCCCGGCTCTAGTAATATATACCCCGACCCATTACTCCACTATAGCTACGGTAGCAACAGTGGAAATTTTAGAGGCAGAAGAAAAGCAATGTCGTCGTTCGGTTTTTCAGGTTAGGAGTCACATTTTGGAAATCAATAAAGTAATTAAAATCATTTAATCACAAAACTCTTTTCGTAAAAACTATTTTAAATAATTTTCTCTTTCTTATGATAGTACTTTTCCCCTGATTATAAAATATTTTGGGGTTCAGATTTTGAGCAAGTTTTGAGTTTTATCAATATATAACTAGAAGAATGTAGATGATGATTAATAATTAATTTTCATTGATTTACTTTTGTTATTTAGTTGGTGTAAGATTTTATAATAAATTTTCCATATAACTAGCCTATAAATAATTATATATTGAACATTTTTAACTAATTAAATTTGAGCTAAATAGTTTATTTGGACTATTGGTGTAATATCCTAATTTTCAATCACCAAAATTTCTTGTACATTAGTTACATTAAATAGAATAAAATGGTGAATTTTGATACATTTGCAATGACAAAATAATTGAAATAGAGGTTACATGAAGTTTGGTTAAGTTGAGACAAAAAAAAGTTTAATTTTGTCTCATTAAGGGGCCACAAAAATAACCCAAAATGGAACATGGAAGACAAAAGGAAAATTAGTCCAAAAGGAAAAATGAAAAAGGAAAAAGGAAGACAGCATTTACTTACAAAAATGTGAAAAAATATAAGGGCAAAATGGTCATTTGTAAAATAATCAAGAAGACTCTTGATTTTTCTATAAATTACTGGCCAATTTCGGCCAAGAGAGAAAAGAAGAAGAAAAAAAATGAAATTTGGACATAAAGGATGCCATGTGAAAGCATCACAAGCCAAATGGAAAAAGAAAATAATAAAATAATGTAACATGTGCAAAAATTCTAATAAAATAATATATATTTGAAGAGGTGAAAGATGACATTAGAAAGTGCTCAATAAATCCTTTCCAAAGGCCATAATTTCAGCCAACTAGAGAGAGAGAGAGAGAGCAAGTTGGAGAACACAAGAAGCAAAGAAAGAGAAAGGTGTTCAAGAAACAAACTTAGGTAAATTTGGTTGCAAAATCCACTTGTTTTTATCTCTAATCTCTTGGAAACCTTTTCTAATCATCATATCCTTCTTGAAACCACATGTAGCAAGAACCCTAAGGGGAGGTGCTGTCCAAATTTTGATTAATCATTTTCAAAAGGTGTTTAAGTGGTTAAACAAGTGATCAAAGGCCAAAAGAAGGTGTTTGGTTGATTGAAATCATGAAATTTCATTTTTCCCCAATTCTTGTTGAATTTCATTGTGTAGGGAACATGTGAAATATGAAGTATGAAGGCTTTAGGATGTAAAATGACAATTTTGCCCCTAAAACCCTTATTTATGGCTACCAAGGGTATTTTGGTCATTTGAGTGTGAATTTATCAAAACAGAGGTAAAAAATGGATTCTACATATGAAATTATGCAAAAATAGCTTGGGTCATAATTTTTGAAAAAGTACAATTATATCAGGTATAAAGGGACCTGAACAGGGTCCTCAGAGGCATTTTGATCATTTTGCATTTTTAAGCAAAGATAACCAACTACATTATTTTAGAATAAGACATAAATGAGTAATAACTCATTTATTATAAAATTTTGAATTTTAGGACTTATTGTCTGCCCAAGCCGGATCAAGGGTATTGGACCAATAGTTAGGCTGAAAGGGATTTTAAGTAGTAACTCAATCTTTCATATACTATGTGATTACTTATATGCATTGTATTGCCATGTTTTGTGATATGAAATACATCTTACAATACCTAAATGTGGTGTGGGAAAAGCACAAGTACCACCCCGTGGCAAAAGTACAAGTACCATTAGGCCTAGTGGGACCTAGGTTAGGTAGTAATACAAACTTGTTACAAATCCTCGCTGTAGTAGGGAAAAGCACAAGTACCAGCTAGCCAAGCAAGACCAAGTTCAGGTAGTGAGATGAGAATGAGTCAAACAGTCATTTGATCTTGATCAGTGAACATAGATTGGCTAATAGGGACAAAATAGTCCTTTTGATCCTGAACACCAAATAGATAGACAAATTGTAGTGTTTATTTTTGTTACATGATATGGTGCATTGCATGTTTATTTATTGCATTTTATATGATTGACTGTAAGTTACTATTGAGATTCATACGAATCTCACCCCTTTTCATAAAATTTAAATTATTCAGCTAGAAGGAGCGACTCAAAGGGCAAAGATGTAGATATTGGCAACTGAAGGTTCCGGTCTAGTTTGAGCATAAACGTTGGTTTTTTGTAGTACTTTTTGTTATTTTAGATATTGTAAATATTTTATTTTGAATCCTGTGGGATACTCTTGTAATGTAATCAAGTATTTTATATCAGTATTTATGTTCTTTCTATTTGCCCACTGAACTGTGCGACGTTACTTTGATATAAATATTGGATTATTGAGGGGTTTGACAATTGGAGCTATTCTTAAAGTTTTAATTTGTTTAGAATTTTTATTAACGTGAAGATTTTTAATTTCACAATTTTATGCCCTAAACTTTAAATTGATGATTTTATGTAATGGAATGAAATTAATGATAATCAATTACTTAAATAAATCGTTTGAGTTAAGAAAAATATTTGAATTAATGTTAAAATAAATAATTAGGATTTTAGTGTAAAATTGAAATTTTTAAGTAATTAATCCAAAACTTTAAATTTATAGAATTGGGTTGATTGTTCTAATAACTTAAAGAGTTATTGTTTAGTAAATTGATTATTGTAGATTGATTATGGTTAGTGTTTGAGCTCTTGGATTAGAAGCATTGTGATAATACTTTACTTTGGCGAGAGGTAACCACTTTCTTCTTATTGTGCATGCTTGTATGATATTTATGAGTGATTTTTAATTAAATAGAACAATAAATTTGCTATTGTATGTGATGTGGACTATGAAACTATATTGTTGATGAAATTGTCTTGTGGGACTTATTTTCATTGAGAAATGACTAGTAATATTATATTACATGAATGGATGTTGATTTATAAGATTGAAAAGATTCTCTTGATAACTTGTGAATTGATAATAGTATGTGATAATTCATTGTGATTATATCTCTTGAGTATTGGTATGAGAGAGGATGGTAGATGTGGATTTGATGAGAGGTTACTTAAAGAGGAAATAGAGGGTGAATTCTTATACAAAAAGAGGAAATAAGGTTGTGGGCTTTCAGGTTTGTGTTTAATAGGGTCTTAGCACCCCATTGATACGTTGAAGGGGGAACCCATGGTTCGATCATGTGCCTTGTGGACTTTAGCCAGTCTATATTACTTGATCGATGAGATTGTTGAGTGGAAGTACCAGTCATATGGGTGAGTAATAGCCCATGAGTTCAATAAGAGGAAATAAAAGCAGGGAGGAAATAAGAGAGGTTAGAGAATAAATTCTTATGTATTGATTTTGTGCACCCATGTGATAAATATGAGAATGAGATTATGCCATTATGAATTGATATTCATGGATTCACATCTTGGTTTGACTTAGATATTTTGTTATATGATGAAGTATTATTCAGTTTAAGAATTGGACTTGATAGTGAATGTCTATTATGGGCTTAGCAAAATCCAAAACCCAACTGTATACTTGAGTTTCTATTGAGGGATTTTGTTCTTTTAACCATAATAGTCCTTGTGAGAATTTAGTTTTTAAACTTTTCTATTATTATTAACATATTTCAATATTTACTACTCTTTCATGACCATGTTACTGTTTGGTCCAGTGATTTTGTTATTAATTATGGTTATAAGGAAAAGATTTTTTATATAATCCCCTAATATTTCAAAGTTTAAATTTAACCCTCTTGACCTTTTATTCTTTTGACTATTAACACCTTGTCATTAAGTGACCATTATTTTTTTAACAAAAATTGCAAAGGTAGACGATAAAATGACACGTGGCATTTTACATGACATCCTGTGTAAATTATTAATTTCATAAAACCTCATGAACTTTGAACAGTTGCAGATAACTTCTTGAACTTTGATCATTTATAAATAATTCTTTTGACATTTCAAAATTTAAATTTAACTCCCTTAAAATTTTGATTTATAATATTAAACTCATATTGTTACTTTTATCATTTTAATAAGGGTTCAGGGGCAAATTTACTAACGAAGTTTTGTCCGAGGAGCGTCTGGCCCAAATATGTTTTAGAATGGGCAAAAATACCAATGAACAATTAAAAAAGGGTATCCAGCGCAAAAACCGTTAATTTTGACCTAATGCCGTTAGGGGTTTTCTTCTTTTATAATTTAACGCCGTTATGTCAAAATTAATGGTTTTTGTGCTGGATGCCCATTTTTAATTGTTCATTGGTATTTTTGCCCCTTCTAAAACATATTTGTGCCAGACGTTCCTCGGACAAAACTTCATTGGTAAATTTGCACCTTAACCCTTTTAATAAATTTATTAAGTTTTTTACTATCATTTGTCAATTAAAATAACTTTCTTATATGGTAAAAACTAGAAGAATAATCTTAAAAAATATAAAAATAGAAATGTTATTATTTGTATAATATTTACTTATTTTCTTGGGATAATTGAGCAATGAAAGTATAAAAATGTCATAATTTATGTTAAATATGTTCTCGGAATGATTGAGCATTGGTAGTTTAAATATTGCATTTGTGTTAGAGGATAATAACTTTTGCCCTCATTAGTTTTTTATTGGTAATGCATTTTTTTTAATTAGAGGCTCAACGTTCATTTCTATATTTTTCTAAATATTATTCTTCTAATTTTTTCTTTACAAAAGAACTACTAGTATTTTAATTGATAAATGATAGTAAAAATCTTAGTAAATTTATTAAAATAATAAAAAGTAACGGCATGTGGTTTAATATTATAAATAAAAATTTAAAGGGAGTTAAAATTAAATTTTGAAATGTCAGGGGTTATTTATAATTGATCAAAGTTTAAGAGGATTCTTTGCAATTGTTCAAAGTTTAAGGGGGTTTTATGAAATTAGTAATTTACACAATATGTCATATAGGATACCATCTGTCATATCATAATCTGATGTGATATTTTTCGTTAAAAAAATAACAATCACTTAAGGGTTAATAGTTAGGTCGAGGGGTAAATTTAAACTTTAAAATGTCATAGGGTTATATGCAACTATTACATGAATTTGATTTCAAAATTAAAATTGATTGGTTTTAAAATTTATAAGATAAGATTTATATGAACTAAAAAAAAATTTCACTAATTTATTTCTTGTTTTTTTCAGTGTCAACATATCACAATATGCGCATAGACCATCGCGCATAGACCTGTGGAGAAGGGTCAACAAGTCTTTTAAGCATTTTTTTAATAATTAAGTTAAATTAAATTTGTTCTCCGCGAAGAATCTATAACAACGTAGACACAACAACACACCTCATCTAATATTTCGCCACGTATAATTTGTGACACATGGCTTACTCTCATTGGTCCAGTTCCATCATCCTCCCTCACTCCCATGGTAGCACGTAAGCACTACTTCGGTTCAAGTCAAGCACCCCGTTAATTTAACCCTTCACACCTTTTGTTTGGGACATTACCGGCGAAGTCCCTGCTTTTTCTTTTTCTCTCCGAATTTTCTCGGTAACCAAACGCCTAGAGTTTTCTCAGTGATTGTCTTCCTGAGAATGCGATCTGCACAACATTGGTATATCTTTTTCTCATCCAGATTTGAAACATATAGAATGAATGAGGATATTTTCATTTATTTTGTCGGTATTTAAGCTAAATTTTGGATTCAAATTTTGTTTGTGCTGCACAGAAGAAGCTGGGAGTGTACGAGAATACGATTGCATTCCAGAATGACGTCGATCCTGATGAAGCTTGGGATAATTTTATCTGTTCTTTTGCTTCTGTTTTCTCCGTCTCAATCTGCAGTTTTTAGCGTAGATCTAGGGTCTGAGTGGGTCAAAGTAGCGGTTGTAAACCTGAAACCTGGGCAGAGTCCGATATCTGTTGCAATCAATGAGATGTCGAAGAGGAAATCTCCGGCCTTGGTGTCATTTAATTCGGGTGATCGTCTACTAGCCGAAGAAGCAGCCGGTCTGGTGGCTCGGTATCCTCAAAACGTCTATTCACAGATCAGGGAGTTGATTGGAAAGCCGTATAGTTCCTCTAAGAAGTTTTTGGATTCAATGTACTTGCCTTTTGAAATCAAGGAAGATTCGAGGGGTAGTGCGAGTGTCATAGTCGGCGCTAATGGCACTGAGTATTCTGCTGAGGAATTGGTGGCGATGGTTTTGACCTATGCTGCTAATTTAGCTGAATTCCATTCCAAAATTCCTATCAAAGACGCTGTAATCACGGTACCGCCTTACTTTGGGCAAGCTGAACGAACTGGGTTGCTTCAGGCAGCACAATTGGCAGGAATTAATGTTCTTTCTTTGATAAACGAACATTCTGGTGCCGCATTACAGTACGGGATTGATAAGGACTTTTCAAATGAATCAAGGCATGTCATATTCTATGACATGGGTTCAAGCAGTACCTATGCCGCACTTGTGCGTTTCTCAGCGTACAAAAGTAAAGAATATGGAAAGACAGTATCAGTTAATCAGTTTCAGGTAAGCGTAACTCAAAGTTTTGTTTCCAACACAATATCATACACTATTCGTGAAGTAACTTAATGTGTACACCTTTTCTAGCTAAACAACTTCTATATATTGCTTTGAAGTTACTTGTATATGATTCATGGGTTTTTCCTTTGAAAACGTTCTAACATAAATTGTGAAATTGTGGATGAAATTCACTTGTATTTATAAATTAAAGGTAATCTAACAGCACGATTTGCGTATGAACCCTTACATTCAAGGATGATTATGGCATTGACATGATTATATAGTCAAATCTTGAGCAAAAAATTAATATTTGCCATGAGCAACAAATCATGCATCAATATAATGGAAAATAACATCAAAAATAATTTATCAAAATAGTAGGTTATCATCTAATAAGTTATCAACATAGTTAGTATCTTCAAGGCATTTATTATTTGAAGGATATATCATGAATTGGGGATGATGGAGAGTATGAAGATAGAATGTTTTCCAACTCTTTGGAGCAGTTTCTCATTACTGGCTTTAAAGAAATTGTTAATAATAAAAGGCTATGATTTTGTTCTAGTGTGCTTTTATGCTGTTCTCCTATGTATTTGGTTGGAGTGAAGTACCTGTATCTTGAAGACCATTTTTTCCTTAGTTGTGTTATTGAATAGGACTCTGCTTTTTTCCCTTTGGTCGTTTGAAGAGAGCGCCCCCCCCCCCCCCCCCCCCCGGGCGCGGGGCATGCAGAGAGAGTGGACAGCTTAGTCTCATATTTTAATCTTGCTGCCTCTGTCTTCGCTTAGTCTCATATTTTAATCTTGCTGCCTCTGTCTTCTATGGGCATGTCTATTTTGCAGGATAACATATTTTGCCCTGTGGTTGTACATCTCTATTATTTTCAATGACACTAATTCCTTCATCTGGAAAATAAAACGTGTTTAGATTGATATATTGTTGTAAGAATATCAAACATCTTAATATTTTGATGCTATAATTGATATATTTACAATTACAATAACTAAAATGTCTCAGGCGTTAGAAGTTTTAAAAATTGTTTTCCACTATTTATGTTAAAATATGCAAATGGAATTATGGAGAACATTTTACTTTCTGTTGTTGAACCAGCATGGTATACATTGTAAACTCAACTGAATCCTCCATAGTTCTTATCTTTGGAACATAATTAAATGAAATAGCCATGATTGAGTGTGCGTCTGTGTGTGTGCACTATCACATTTTCATGTGTGTGCGCACTATTTCAGATTTTCCTGTATTTTGTAGTGATGGTTCTTATCTTATAATTCATGAAGGTTATGGATGTCTATTGGAATTCAGAGCTGGGTGGTCAAGATATGGAATTGCGATTAGTGGAGCACTTTGCTAATGAATTTAATAAGCAAGTTGGTGATGGATTTGATGTGAGAAAGTATCCTAAAGCTATGGCTAAATTAAAGAAACAGGTTAAACGAACCAAAGAAATTCTTAGTGCAAACACAGCTGCTCCAATTTCGGTTGAGTCACTTCATGCAGACACAGACTTCAGGTAGGCGAATTCTGTAGTTTCTCCTCAGCATGTTTCATCATCCCATTTTATTGAAATTCATGTAATAATTCCTATAAATCTCAGTTTTGAGAACTGTTTCTGTTCAAGAGATTAAGCGTTTCAATGAAGACCTCTTAATAGTTTTATTACAATTTCTAATCCAAACAGAAGATGGCAGTTTATGCTTAACAAAACATAAGGAGACCCCACTCTGTAGTTTTACAATGTATCCTAGTACTCTGTATTCCTGATTTTTACATTATGGTTGGCATTATCATGCAAAATATTCTCAGTGAATATTTCTTGGAAGACATTTTCTATTGAGAATACTTTCTGGGGACACTTTCTTGGTTGAAACCAATTATATTCTAATAACACGTCCTCCTAATTTTTTCTGTTATATATTTTGTTCATCTAGGAGTTTTCTTATCAGATATTTTCTTATCAAATGTTAGAGGCAAAGCTATAGGAGCTTCCTATCATTGAAAGTTTCACATGTTACAATAAACAATACTAAATACGAAAATCACAAAACACTCGTGATGAGTGAAATTCCTTCATATGCTCATGACACACATTAGTCAAAATGGAACCAAATCAACCAATAACAAATTGGCGAGGGATTTAAGTATAATATATTTCAGTTTAAATGTTCATGTATTTAATCATATTCTTGTTTCCTTCCAGGAGTACTATTACCCGTGAGAAGTTTGAAGAGCTCTGTGAGGATATCTGGGAAAAATCTCTTTTGCCTGTGAAAGCGCTGCTTGACAATTCAGGCTTGCCAGCTGACCAAATATATGCAGTGGAGTTGCTAGGAGGTGCAACCAGAGTTCCCAAATTACAGGTTTGAATTATTTCATTCCTTTCTATTACTTATTTTGGTAATTGTCGTGTAAGAGAATTATTCTAACTAACTAGTTATATAAATTAGTCTGCAGTTGCTGTCTAGGCAAGACGAATGGGTCCTGACTAGTCAATTAGAATTATTCCCTCACATGTAACATTAATGCACATTTAGGCAAGGGTGAGATTATTTTGATATATAAGGCTAAACTTTTGAGCTCTCTACATGAGCATATCGTCTCAACACATAAGTTTGCCGTATGCTATGATTTTGAATACGGAAGTTTATCTTTTTAACCCATAACTCCATGCAGAAATTTTAACTTGTTAGTTATCATTTAATGTGCTTTAGTGCTGGTGTTTTGGTTTAATTAATTTGAACAGATAACTAATCATTGGTGCCCTAACAAGGTAGCTGCTAAGTATTTTACAGGAAAAGCAAATGAAAGAGCAAAGCTCTCTTGTTAGCAAGAAGATTTTATGGAGAGACGGTGTTAATGAAAATGGCTAAATTTATATGTTAATCATCTCTTTGACATAGTTCCGAACACATCTGTTGTATATCTATTGTTACTAGGAACTGCAGGAATGGTTTTTATCTGGCTCAGATGATTCTAATATCCTTGTCAACGCAGCATTAGCTCTTCACTTTTACTGGTAGTGTTTTAGTCATGAGCCCAAAATATTCCATCATCTTCATTTCTTTTATTGCAGGCTAAGCTTCAAGAATTCTTGGGGAGGAAAGAACTTGACAGACATCTTGATGCTGATGAAGCTATAGTTCTAGGCGCATCACTATATGCTGCAAATTTAAGTGATGGAATTAAATTGAACCGCAAGCTTGGAATGATTGATGGTTCAATGTATGGATTTGTGGTTGAGTTGAATGGCCCTGATCTTTTGCAAGATGAAAGTTCTAGGCAGTTACTTGTTCCACGAATGAAAAAAGTCCCAAGCAAGGTAAATCAAAGAGGATTGCGTTCATATTTCATGTGACGGCATGTTAAAGAGCTCACAAAGTGATTAGTAGCTCTCCAACTCAGTTAATAATCCTTAGTTACTATTTCCTGCTTAACAGATGTTCAGATCAATTATCCATAACAAAGATTTTGAGGTTTCATTGGCTTATGAGAGTGAAAATCTTTTGCCGCCTGGCATTACTTCTCCTGAAGTTGCTCGATATCAAGTATCTGGTTTGACAGCTGCAACTGAGAAGTAAGAATGAACTACTTGATGAATCATGGACATAATTGCTGCTTTAAGCTTCTTGAATTTGCAAATCTTGGTTTGATTGTCTTCTACATCTGTTTTTCACTTATTCTGTAGGTACTCGTCTCGAAATTTGTCCTCTCCAATAAAAACAAACCTACATTTTTCTCTGAGTAGAAGTGGAATCCTTTCTTTGGATCGGGCAGATGCTGTTATTGAAATAACTGAGTGGGTGGAAGTTCCTAGGAAAAACCTGACCATAGAGAATTTTACTTCAGATTCTTTGAACTTGACATTGGAAACTGGTGGTAGGAATAGTTCTGAGGAAAACAGTGAAAAGCTACAAACTGAAGGAGGAGATAGTAAGACATTGAATACTAGTGCAGAGGAGCAACCTGCCACTGATTCTGGTACAGAGAAAAAGCTGAAGAAGCGAACCTTTAGGATCCCATTGAAGGTACAATCTAGCTGACTTCGTTATTCATTTAACTCACTGCTAATGATTTAAAAATAATATCTGGAGCCTCTTGGCATTTCAACACCTTTGCATAAATTTCAAATTTTTTCCCAGATTGATTCAAAGCTAGTGGGTCCCGGAATGTCTCTTTCAGAAGAGTTTCTTGCTGAAGCTAAGAATAAATTAGAGGCACTGGACAAGAAAGATGCAGAGAGAAGAAGAACAGCGGAATTAAAAAATGACTTAGAAGGATATATATACGCAACTAAGGAAAAGGTTGGTAGATAAAAATATGCTCATGGTTTTCTTTCTTTTATTTAATAGTTTTGTTCTGGGTGATACAGGGGCATTTCTAAAATTTTATCTTTTGTATGCCAGTTCACTTTTTTTGGTTGCTTGGGAATTGAATTCATTGAACTCTCACTTGTTACTGTTTATTTAGTTTTTTGTACATTGACTATCATAAGGTGCCTTTTGGAAAGGAAAAAAAATTATTGAAGGGAAAATAGGCATTTACAACAATGAGGCATGAACAATCCTCAGAAGATAAAAGTTTTTCTTAATCTCTTGCTAAATTAATTTACCATTGCTCCTTCCATTGACTTTTGTTTTGTGAGTTATCTGTTAGAAATCTATTTACATTTCAAATTTTAAATTAGAGAATCCCATGATTATCTCATTTATCATCAATTTGAGGCAGAATTCTTTCTATAACTCTTATTACCTTTTTGAAGTTTGTTAATAATGAAACGATTTAGCTATACATACAAATTTTTTAATGCCGCTCCTCTTTGTACCAGATTGAGACTTTGGAGGATTGTGCAAAAGTTTCTACTGATGATGAACGCCAATTGTTTGTTGAGAAGCTTGATCAGGTTCCCCTTTTTTCCTTGGACAATTCTTTTTCATTTTCTTCTGTAGGAGATTTTTGACTTAAGCTACTTGCATTGCGTCAGGTGCAAGATTGGTTGTATACAGATGGAGAAGACGCCAATGCTACAGAGTTTCAAGAGCATCTAGATATGTTAAAAGAAGTAGGTGATCCAATTTTTTTCAGGTATGTTGTTTTCTTAGTAAGGTACTAGTTTTGTTGATTTTTGCTCACTGTGCCTCTATATATGTTGATGTTTGTCTAAACCACTTAACATTTGTTACAGATTGAAGGAGCTTACATCTCGACCAGCGGCAGTTAATCATGCTCATAAATACCATAATGAGCTGCAACAGGTGCCTTTTTAAGGCTTCTAGCGTAATGCGATGTTTGAAAGTTATCTTAGTTTGATTTGTTTTCTCCAGGAAATTGTTTGATACGTGATAGTATCTGTTTTGCTTCGAAAATGTTTTTAGTGATTAGTGATTAGTGATTAATGTTTCTATGTCCTAGAGGCATCAATGCTCTGTAATTAAGCATGTCTGTGTGATATGGACCGAATAGGAATCTATCCTCGAAAACCCAGAAATTACAAATCAGTTAGCAAATGCGGAAGCAGATAAATAATTGATAAAATAAAAATAGTGATCTTGAAACTAGGAACCCAATGAATACTTGTTGCAGAAAACACTGAGTATTAGAAACTCAGCACCCAAAGGAAACACAGCTTAAGAAACTCCAAGTATAACAAGCACAAGAGTAGATCACTCTCTTATGCCATTTAGTGTTCTATCAAGAATACATAACCAGCAAGTAAATACTTGTTAAAGGAAAATTATTATTCATAACACCATAAGTGATATGAAAATTGCATACATAGAAAAGGTATTGATAGCCCAACTGACTCTAACTAGAACTCTTAACCCCTAAGACTCTTCTAAAAATACTAATTTAATCTTAAAAGCCCAAAAATATCAGGATAGATAATGGTGGATATGATTAAATGATAAATGAAAATATTGGAGATATCTCAATTAGATTATTTGAATAATCTTAATTGGTGTGAAAGGTTTTCACAAATAATGGATTAATTGTTGAAGGATATTAGGAAAAGATATTAATTTAATCTAAAAAGCTCAAAAATATTGGGATAGATGATGGATATGATTAAAGGATAAATAAAAATATTGGGGATATCTCAATTAGATTATTTCAATAATCTTAATTGGTGTGATGGGTTTTAACAATTAATGGGTTAATTAATGAAGGATATTAGGAAAAATGATATATTTAAGGATATTAAAGGATTTTGTTTTACCTAAAATAATAATGGATAATTCTCAATGGATATCAAAGATATTTTAATATGGCAAAAATCAGATCATGGATACAATATGATTATAGGAATCTAGAATTAGATAAAGTAAGACAACCTGTTTCATGGAGATGATATTATGAGCTTTTAAATTAAAATATTGATTAGCTAATAATAATAAATAAATCCTAATATCCCATTAATATTAAATGGTACCTAAAACAGTAATTAATGACTCTTGGCTCATGGCCTTATTAAAAAACGAAAATTACAAAATAAATAGGAATAAAAATGATGGCTTAAACTGACTTTAGTTGGTTTGATTTTCAAGTAATAGCCTCTTGACTAGCCTCATGCAAAGTAAAATAATTGCCCTCCAGGTTTACATTATTATGTGTGCATGTGGCACACCCTTTTCCCGTTAAAATAAAAGGAGGCCCATATTTCTTGTTACTTGTCAGGCCCCATTGGTGCTTGTGTGTGAATTGAAAGTCAGGCTCTTGATAAAACTGGACGCCTGATTTTACAGTTCACCAGCTTGATTAACCATCCAGTTACCACAATATGCTTTATGGTAATATAACTAATTATTGTATTCTGACAAATGCAGATTGTACAAGAGTGGAAGACAAATAAGTCTTGGCTTCCAAAAGAAGATATACATGGGGTATTTGATTTATATTGATTGTGCTTGTTGGTTTCTGTGAACTTAAGCATATGAAATTGACGCTTACATTACAATATTTCGGTTTCTGGCTGCTAGGTTGTAAAAGATGCTGAAAAGTTGAAGAATTGGTTAGACGAGAAGGAGGCTGAGCAGGCTAAGTAAGTCCCTCTTATTTTATTCATTTTTGTTTTTTAGTCTCTTTTCCTTGATAAATGGTGCATTGAGTATGCTTTATTATGAAAACTATCAGCTCATAGAGCCCAGATTACTTTGATATATATAAAATGGTGAATGTTACAGAATATATATAGGAGAAATAGAGTAAGATAGAAAATGCAAATAGACGGAGAAGCATATGCAGAGATTGACGGAGAGGTAGATGGAGAGGAGAGAGTCAACAGTTTCATGCTAATCACTGAATTACTTTTGACTTTTAACACTCCCCCTCAAGCTGGAGAGTATATGTCATTCATTCCCAGCTTGTTCAAATTTAGTTCTGCTTAGTGGTTTTGTCATAATATTTGCAATTGGATCAATAGATCGTTTGTGGGATAAATTCAATGATGCCTGCTTCAATTTTTTCTTTAATGAAGTGTATGTCTATCTCAACATGTTTTGTCATATCATGATAGACTGGGTTCTTGATCATTTCAATGCTGGCCTTGTTATCACACCAAACTTGTATTGGTCCCTCATGTGGAATTCCCAACTCCTTCAGTAATATGATGACCCAAATTCCTTCACGTACTCCACTGTTAATAGCTCTTAGTTCGGCTTCTGCACTACTTGTTGACACCACAGTCTGTTTCTTGCTTCTCCATGTAATCAGATTTCCCCACACATGTGCAATACCTTGAGGTTGATCTTCTAGTCTCTCTATCCCTTGCATGGTTTGCATCGGTGTATATTTTGATATTTCTGACAGTGCCTTTCTTAAAGAAGATTCCTCTTCTAGGATTAAGCTTTAAATCAATGTTTTAAAAGCTGGACCAGACGTCAAGTCGGAAAGGTCAGTGGGTCATGGTTCCGTTCGGTCCATTTGGTCGGACCGACGGTTGAATCGGTACTGTAATTATTAAATAAAAATAATTTTATATAAAAAATATATTAAGTTATCAAATAATTTTAAAATAAATTTAAATAAATTAACAAACTTATATAACAATACATATCACAATTCACAAATTATTGGTCATAAAATATAGTACAAACACAAATAAATATTAAATACAAAAACGAAAAAATAAGGGACATTGTTTAAAAATGTGTAAAAGGTTAAAACTTAAAAATTGCAAAAACAATATTAAAACATAAAAAGATGCGCCTGACAATTCAAATTGTATCATGTATTTGTTCCAAACAAATTATACCAGGAATTGTTTCCTCGATGAATGTGTGTGACAGCAAAGATGTTTAATAAATTAAATTTTTTGACATTGGAAAAAGAGAATGGTACAGATAACATTGTAACAATAATGATTTGCAGCAGTAAAAGAGTACATGCTACTATTCAATTTTCATTTCACATTTGCTTCTTCTTTCTCTTTCTTCCTATCATTTCGTTTTAGTGGTCACCTTCCTTTTGCGTTCAAGCTCCAGCAGGTTTAGGGTCATGGGCTCATGGTTAGCACGTTGTTCAAGTTTCGCCTTTAGATTTTTTTGGTTCATTATTTCTGTTTTTATTCAAGGAAAGATAGGGAGGCACTGGGTTTTTCTTCTAGTTCATCCTCCTCCACTTCCTTCCTCTTCTTCCTTCCTTTTTTCTTCTTCGTTAGTGTGGCTCAACCTCATCGCTTGACTCGTCCGGTTTTTCAAGATCTGCTCCGGCTTCCGGCTTAACGGCAGTTTCCGGGTGAAACACCGGTTCTTGCCGGCTCAATTTGGCTGAACTTCTAAAATGAATTTCATACAAATAACGAGCCGTTTAGTACTCCAGGCAACGGTCCGGCCTGGTCCGGGTTCAAAATCATTGCTTTAAATAGCTTAGGATTCAGTACACAGCTGCCATGTGTTCTTCCTGTGGCTGGTGCATAAATTGACTTGCTATTCCAACTGGATAGCTAATGTCTGGACGTGTGTAGGTCAAATATATGAGTTTCCCGACAAGTCTTTTGTACCGTTCTGGGTTGACTTGGACACCATTTGGTTTGATTCTTAAGTGACAACCTTCTATTGGTGTTCCTTCAGGTTGTGCCCCTAACATTTCTGTTTCATGCAACAGATCTAGGGTATACTTCCGCTAGGATACGTTGATGCCCTTTTTAGTTATTGCCACTTCCATGCCTAAGAAATATCTCATTTGTCCAAGATCTTTGACTTGGAACTCAGTTGATAGATCCTACTTGAGTTGAGTAATTGATTCTTCATCATTTCCTGTAATGACTATGTCATCAACATAGTCGATCAAGATTGTGACTTTTCCATTGGCACGTTTAATGAACAATGTGTCATCTGCCTGTCCCTGAGTGTACCTAAGTCTTTTCATTGTTTTGGTGAATCTTCCGAACCACGCCCTAGGTGATTGCTTGAGTCTGTACAATGATTTGTTGAGTTTACACAGTTTTTAGGAGCTAAAATTCCATTGGAATCTGCATATATACTTCTTCCTCCAAGTTTCCATTCAAAAATGCATTCTTGACGTCCATGTCGGTGCAACGACCAATCCAAGTTAGCTGTGATTGATGGTAGCACTTGGATAGTATTAAGTTTCGCCACTGGAGCAAATGTCTCCTGATAATCAATTCCATACGTCAAGGTATATCCTTTTGCAACCAATCTCACCTTGTATTTGTTGATTGTACCATCAGGATTGAATTTTGGAGTGAAAGTCCACCTACATCCTACTGGTTTCTTTCCTTCGGGAAGAGTTGTAATCTCCCATGTTTTATTTTCCTTGAGTGCCCTCAACACTTCATTTGCAGCTTGCTTCCAATTCGAATCAGTCATAGCTTGTTGAAATGTGTCTGGAATTTTCATCTGTGCACTGTTTACAACAAAGCTTTGCATTTTTGCAAATAAATTATTGTATGAAACAAAACTTTGAATTGGATGTTGAGTACAAGATCGTACCCCTTTTCTCAATACAATAGCATAACCTAGTTCTTCAGGATACAATTCCGGATTGGAGTCATGGTCGTTTCTTTGAATGAGAGAGATAGTTCTACCAGTGTTTGGTTCATCTCGAACTTGTAGTCTAGACTCTTACTCTCGTTGTGGTTCGGTATCCATCCCTGAATTGATCTCAACATTTGTTTCCAATTCATTAGGTGTGGGTTCAGATTGAAGTGGAATGTGTTCAGATTCATGATCAAGTTGGATAGGGCTAGGTTGACTTGTGGGAGCAAATGAGTCAATGGTAGCTATAAGGTTAGGTTGTGGTTGTGATAGTGATGATGTGTGTGGTAAGTCTTTGAAGTTGGATTCTTTCAGGATTAGTCGTTCAATGTCGTTATACTCCCCCTGAATGGGTTATTTGGGATAATATGCTTCTTCTTCTGAGAAGATGGTATCCCAGGAGATATTAAGCTTCTTGGAAGTAGGACAATAGCATTTGTACCCTTTTTGAGTAGAAGAGTAGCCAAGAAATATACATTTGTTAGCTCGAGCAGCAAATTTATTGCCATTTTTTGTGAACAAAGACAACACAACCAAATACCTTTGGAAATAATGAATTGATTAATGGGCAATTTGGAAAGTGTTCAAGGAATTTTTGGATAGGAGTGTTGTAATTGAGAACTTTGGATGGCATGCGGTTAATGAGATAAGCTACCATGAGTATGGCATCACCCCAGAAGATGGTAGGAACATTTCGTTCCATTAGTAAGGTTCGGGTTACTTCCAACAGGTGACGATTCTTTCGTTCTGCTACTCCATTTTGTTGAGGGGTGTAAGGGCAAGAAATTTGGTGATGATTCCTTGTTGATAAAGAAATTCTATAAAGGTGTTGCTCTTGTATTTCTTGTCATTATCGCTTTGCAGTACCTTAATGGAAGCATTGAATTGGGTTCGCACAAAGGTATATAAGTTTTGAAATACTTTGGCTACTTCGGATTTGTCTTTCATTAAATAAACCCATGTGATTCTAGTGTGATCGTCCATGAAAGTAACAAATCATCTAGCATTGATGATGGTTTTTATTCGTGCAGGACCCCAAATGTCACTATGGATTAGTGTGAATGGTGAGGAGGCTGTATAGGGCTGTTTGGGATATGGAGATCTAGTTTGCTTTGCAAGTTGGCAAGTTCCACAATGAAAAGGAATGGAGTATTTGTTGAATAAACTTGGAAACACATGCTTCATATAATTAAAACTAAGGTGACCTGAGCGACAGTGCCACAAGTGTACATCATGATTTTGAGAGTTGGAACTAACCAAGGCCTTTCTTGCCTTCCTTGCATTTCTAGTTTTGAAGTTTGATCCTTCAAGATAGAACAATCCATCCCATTCTTTAAAAGTCCCAATCGTCCTCCTCGATTTTAAATCCTAAAAAACACAAAGATCATCATCAAAAATCACTCGGCATGTTCGACTTCTAGTGAACTTGCTCAAAGATATTAGATTATAGGTAAGTGCACGCACAAATAGAACATTGTGTAATTCCAAGTGATCAGATAAACTGACCGTGCCAATTCCCTCAACCCTTGTGAATACACCATTAGCTACTTTTACTTTGAGGTGTTCAAGACAGAATTTAAGGTTGTGGAATAAATTTTTGTTACCGGTCATGTGATCTATAGCTTCGGAGTCAACAATCCAAGTATCTTCATTAGTCATCACAACGTTGAGGGCTATAACGGACTTACTTGATTGTATTAGATTCACATTAGGAACAAGGTTTGACATACTCTGCTTGTCAAGTATATAGCGAAGCATCTGTAATTCTTCCTGACTATCAGAGAATTCTGGTGCCACCCCTGTGCCGCTGGTATAATGAGTTGGATCCATGTCTATGAAGCTTTCAGGAAGAGAAGGTCTAACAGTAGTTTGCTCAGCTTCACATTTCTTTCCTTGCTTCATGACCTTGGCCTTTTCTTTACCAGCTTCTTGCTTGCTTGGCTTCTCAATGTTCAAACACTTAGGCTTGAGTTTCCCAGTACCCATGGTAGAAGGGCTGTGTACATCTTCATCAAAGGATTGAGTCTCATTGGGCATGAGAGACATTGGACTAGCTCCGGTGGTGGAATCTCCTTTTTGGAAATTGGTCTTAAAACAATTTGATGATTTGCTTATTAATAGCAGCTGCACTTAGCTCTTTCATTCTGGCTTTAATCAATGGAGCAATGGGCTTATCAAGCTAATGTTGCAACTGTACTTTGAAATGGTTGTTTTTCCGTACTCCCAGCAACTGAAATTGTTCCTGGCGATATTGTGGAAATTTCTGTGGGTGCAAAATTCCTGCTGATATGAGGATGCTTGAGATGCTATTCTTACATATGACAGCAACTCCGTGGCAAAAGAACTTGAAATTACCACAGCAACAAAGGCTGTTCTTGGGAACAGTTGTGGTAGGATTTTTAGGAAGAGGGCAAAAAATAAGAGGAAATGCAGAGGAATATATTTTCTGGAAAAATAGGTCACTGGAAACACTGTGGATGACGGCGCGTGGGGTCCACTCGCCGGTGAGAGTGGTGGCGCGTGGGTTCATGCTCGGCTCAGATTGGCACCGTGCTTCTAGGTTCTGCCGATCGGCGCGTCTGACCTCTTTTGTGGTGGCGGTGTGCTCTAACGCGCCAGTGTGCTGAGATTAGAGCACACCGCCTCCTCCTCTGTGTTCTCGCTCTCTCACTGATTACTCTCTCTCCTCACCGTATCCCAGGGCTGCTGCCACTTGCTTCAGCCGCGGATCATCCCTGGAGACTCTGATACCATATTGGCTCATAGAGCCCAGATTACTTTGATATATATAAAATGGTGAATGGTACATAATATATATAGGAGAAACGGAGTAAGATAGAAAATGCAAATAGACGGAGAAGCATATGCAGAGATTGATGGGGAGGTAGATGGAGAGGAGAGAGTCAACAATTTCATGCTAATCACCGAATTACTTCTGACTTTTAACAAAAACATTTTATGGCATTTATGTAAACATATATATATATATATATATATGCACTGTTTTATAACATTAGCATTGTTTTGTTATAATCTCAGTTCTTGTAGTACATTATGCATCCCTTCATTCAAACTAGAAAATTCCGGACATGCTTTGTATGTGAGATATTTTCACTTAACATTTGTTTGTATCATCATGATTAAATGTATATCACATGCTAGTGTCAAACTTAATGCTGTCAAATCTAGAAGCACTACCCTTCTCTTTATTTTTGAGGTAAAAAGACCAAGTGGGCTTGCTGCCTAGTTCCGGCATACATTTCACTTTAAGTACCCATATCTCCTTTGTTCTTCAAAACATTTTCAAAGATTTGGATTAATCTAACTTTTTTATAGCACATATTATTTCTCCTCTTATATTCTAGGCCTGCTGAGGAAGTCAATTTTATTACGTTAGCTTTGGCTTATCCAGTCATTAATTTCTAATTCTGTAATTCTTTTGTTGTGGTGAAGGACTTCTGCTTTTAGCAAGCCAGCATTTACTTCCGATGAAGTGTATCTGAAGGTGTTTGATCTGCAAAGCAAGGTATTGTCTCTTATCTTTCATGATTAAGTGTGTTTGGGTAACAAGAAGAAAAGCACTTTTTGAGCCCTAAGCCATAGTTTTGCCAAAAGGCACCCAAACATCCTAAATTTTTGCAGGAGCACTTTTCTGCCTGAAACCATGGTTTTTGAAAAGCCAAAGATTTTTCCTTTTTTAGAAGCTATTCTCCAAAATCACTTTTTTTACATTTTTCCTCGAAACTATTCTCCAAAAGCTAATCTGAACACATCCTAAAAATGGATTATGGCATTGACATGTGATTTCGATGTCCTTGGAAGATTAGTACAACTTTGGTTGAGTTTTCTCTGTACCTGTACAGGTTGCCAGGATCAATAGAATCCCCAAACCCAAGCCTAAAATCCAGAAGCCTACAAAAAATGAAACCGAGAGCAAGAACAACACTGACTCTGCAAACTCCACCTCAACAGATAGTTCTCCCCAAAGCGATCAACCAGCAAACGAAAACTCAGAAGCTCATGATGCTCCTGGAAGTGACCAATCCGGGGACAACACGGAAAGCTCAACAAAGGAAGTGGTCGATGAGCACCCCCAAGCTCATGATGAGTTATGATTGAGCCTCTGTTTTTTTCCTATGCATGTAGACCTAGATCTAATCTTCTGCACCTGCAAAATTTGAAGTATAGACTGGCAATGGTAAAACAAAAGGGAAGATGCAGCCATATCAGTCTTTCGTGTACTTGAGAATAGAGTTATGGCAATATTGTATACTGGACGATTGTTCATCATTTTTGGGGTTATTTCTAGGAATTGGTCCCTGTGGGGATTTTTACAGGCATTTGGAGTTGTATTTGGCGAACCACTTTAGATGATAGAGAGAGAATACTAATTATCCTTTTGCAGACATACAATGGGATAGAAATTTTTGCTAGAGCCAGCTCCCCTAATAGCTTCAAAGAAATTATGAACTTTTACTTCATTGTATGTTATAGGTTTCTAATTTTGCCACTTAATGTGATGTGGACCATATTTTTTTTTTTTTTGGCCAACGATGTGGACCATGTTTAAACTTGGGAAGATAAATTATGTCACCTTTCAATTTGGGATCCTGCTTTGTGCATTTATTCTCGTCCAACTCTCTGTGCCATGGATGGCTTTCAATTTCATTTTAAATTTTGACTACATGTGCTTTTGGTTGATAAGATAGACTAATTCCCTTTTGGGTAGTTAAGGTTGGGATTCAAACCCCAACTTGTTTAAATGATAGAACTTTATCACTAACCAACCTAATCCAAACAACACATTTATTAGCTTTTGTAAAAAGCATGATCTAATGTAACCGTCTAATGCCTAATGTTATAGCCTCTAACATCTTAGATGAGATTAACAAGTCGGTGATCAGAGAGCATTTCCTTTGAGTGAGATCAAGAGCTTTTGCCACTTTTATCTTGACAAAGCCTTGATTTTAACATGGTGTTAAATCTTCCAAGATACCCTGAAGTTGAGCTGTATTGTTGAAAAGAAATCCAAATTTTTATTTATTTATTTATTTTTTCGGTAGAGCCCTTTATCCGGTGGCTATTGTGATTGCAAGTGAGACCACCATAGGTTTGCATGACCTCTTTAATTAACAGATCTCTGTCAACATCTAATGTGGGGTGCATAAAGAATTACACTTATGAATGATACTCAACAAGTGAGAACCCGGCTTTGATCATTTTCTTGGAAGGAAAAGCCGAGTCCTTTTTTTGTAAGGAAAATGACCGGCTTTTTTCTTTCCTAGACCGTTAGATTGAGATCTCAATGGTTCATATTTAATATATTTTTATAACAATATTTGTAATATAATATATTTTTATAATAATAATTTTGATATATTAATATAATAATAATATTTTTATAATATATTAAATCTGAACAGTTCAGATAAGGTAAATGACAGTTCTTTTCCTAGAAGGAAAAGGGCCGAAGCCAGACTCAACAAGTGAAGCCAAAAATAGTATGTTAGAAGTGCTTAAAAATGCTAATAGCCTTATAGTTTAGTAACATGTAAACTCTCGGTTACCGTTTGTAACATCATGCTGTTAGTGCATATCAGTTTAATTAAAAAAAAAAAGCTTAAAATAATATGCTGAGAGGGAGAGGAGGATACAAAAAGTGGTTCTTGCAATTGATTTGTCAAGGGGAAAAGAATATGGACCACTAGTTTCTTAAACTCAAGATAATGTCATTTTAGGCTCAATAAGGAAAGGGAAAAAATATGTAAAATTCATTCGATCTAGGCTCTCTCGCCTCATTGAGACTGACTCTTGTAAACTTTTGAGTTTGATGCTGATAATTCTTAGATCTAAACTCATTTTCCTGACTTTTGATTGAAGAGCCAGGCATGATTCCTCATGAATAGAAGATAATAGCTATAGGTAGAGACATACTTATTATAGTAAGAAAAAAGCAAGTTGAATTGAGGAAGTCTGAAAGTTACAACTAAAAAGAGAAAAAACGTGTAGCAATAGGCAGCGCTAGCTAGCACATGAAGAATTTCATGAAATGGGGAAGAACACAGGGGCCAGGAATATTAATGATGATGCAAATGTGCAACCAAAAATGGTAAAATATTTGTGTGGGTTTGGGAAAGAGGAATAATTTTTTTGAACTAATAATAATAATAGTATTATTATTATTATTATTATTCACAGTCATCACATTGTGACTTTGTTATGATCTGTTGGGTCCTTTTCTTTCTCTTCTGCAGAAAAGTGTGAAGAGATTTCTTGAGAGAAAGGCCTCCATTTGCTCCACCTTCACACATCAAAGCTTGGGATTGCAACCAAAATGATGATATTGTTTCTGATGTCGATGATGATGATCCTTCCATTTCTCTGCTTCCCAACCATATTATCACCCTTGCCTACAATAGTCATCAAAATTTTCAAATTATTTTCTTCACAAAAAAAGTAAATTATTATTAATTAATATTACTAGTTCTACAACAAGAAGCCATATTCCACTAAGTGATGTTGGCATCCAGAATATATGATACAGTCCTACCTTGAATCTTGAATTTTGTTAAAATTTGTCGTCTTCTTTTTATTGTAGGGAAAGTATATATGAATATTTTAGAAAATTTAAAAAAAAAAAAAACAGAATTGGGTGTGTTTTGTAATTAAGGAACAAGTTCATGTAATTTTAATAAATTATGAGAGTATCCTGTCCTGGATATTTGTTAAAATTAGTGATCATCTTTTTTATTAATGTGGGGAACGTTTGAATAATATTTCAACAAAATTAGGGTGTGTTTTGATCAAGGAAAATTGAGGAAGAAGTTTATGTAATTTAAATAAAATTCAAAGACAACTTGTAATAATCTTAAATTAAGAAAACATAAATATTAATTACCAAGAAAAATTAAGAAAACATATACATTAATTACCAAGAAAACAGACACCGGAAAGCATATAACACTCCTAAACCAAAATCACATCACACACCCAGAAAGAGAGAGAGAGCATCCTAAAGTTCTGTAAAAATTCGTACAATTCAAACGTCATCATAAATACATGGCAGTTCATTTTCCAAATTTTATTTTTCATAATATATATATATATATAGATAGAGAGAGAGAGAGAGAGAGAGAGAGAGAGAGAGAGAGAGAGAGTACCTGAAGTTCTGTAACATCGATGAAGCAGTGGCGGCCACCATTGGGAAGAAATTGGGGATGCTGCTGTGTGATGTCCAAAGGCTCATTACTGTGGGATTCTTGCCAAAAATTACAAACACGCAAACAAACTATTAATAAAATTCCGTTTGTTCCTCAAAAAAATTAAATATAATGATGATGAGAAAATTAACAAAGAAAATAAAAGGCAGAAGAAAAATATACTTACATTGAATTACGAAGCTCCAAGTCGCAGTTTAGCTTCATCCTCCTCATAAATTTCTTCTTAAAACCCTTCACAGACAAAACCTAAGAGGCATAGTGGAAAAGACAGGACACATTGAGGGATCTTATATAAAGTGTCAGTTGGGCCAACAAAAGAACAAAAATAAAATAAAATAAATAAGTTATATATAAAATAATAAAACTCAATATTTCACTTTTTTGCACGTGGAAAATGAGTTCCATATTTGCCATGCTTCAATTCCAATTTCCAAGCCTTATTTCTCTTCTTGTATATATGATTCTACGGAATGAGCCCTATGTTTATGGCTTCTTAATAGGATAGTTTATTATACTTCCTCCGGTCCTAAATATAGGACATAATTTGTAGTGTAAAAATTACACTACAAACTATGTCCTATATTTAGGACCGGAGGTAGTAGATTAGATCTTTTCATTAATAATGATTATTGTTTATTTTGTAAAAGCATACTTTTATATAAAAAAATCAATAAAATTTATATTTGTAACAATACGTGGAATCCCTGCAAATAACTGATAATTTAGGTAGGATTAAGTGTTTACATGATATCAAAATTCAGTCCGATTCAACTAGTTGGATCAGTGAATCAATTCCCAACTCGGTGTAGTTATTAAGAGTTTTGGCTGGGTTAGTCAAAGTGGATTTTATTTTTCTTCCTAAGCCTAAAATGATAATAATAGTTTGTTGTTTCATTTTGAGTTAAGAAAATAATAGTTCATCATATATGTACTTAGTATCTTTGTTTTATTGAATTATGTATAGTTTATACATAATATTCTATTTACTTATATCACTACTATAGATTTTCATATATAAAACACTTAATAAATAACGATTATAGCGAATAAACGTTATATATGTCGAGTCAGAGGTCACATAAGAATATATGACGCTAAAACCTAACGGTTAAATATGCACACCGTCATGTATTGACTATTGAGAGTCGAAATTCATAAAAATAAAAATATAACGATTATAATTATTAACCGTCATGTATTTACTAACAAAAATGATGGTTCTTACAAAATAACAGTCATATATAAGAAGGAAAAATTTTTTTTAAAAAAAATATTTGATAATATTTGATAATTCTTCACAATGAAATCTTATATATTCTTCAAGAATATTTTACGGTTCTTCATAAATAACTTTTAAGTATTATTTCAGATAAGTAAAGGTAGGATTTTGAAAGATATCATATATAAGGAAGCAAGATTCTAAAAAATATAATTTGACAATATATTACAACTCTTCACAAAAAACTATTAAGTACTCTTTAATATAAATAAAAGTGGGATTTTGCACCACTACAGAGGAAAGATTTAGCATCCATCTTTAATGTCTGTTTTCAAAAAAAGGGACGTCAAAATGTAGGCAGTGACATTTTTGCAATTTTCTATTGTGATTTTGGCGCCTTTGGTGTCCTTTTTCTCAAAAGGGACACCAAAAGATTGTGGTGTTCAAGCATTTGAAAAGGGACGCCAAAAGACTGTGGTGCCAAAGCTTTTGGTGTCCCTTTTTTAAAAAGGGATGCCAAATGTTGCTTAAAATAGTCCCACTATCATCCAGTAACCTCATCTTCCTTTCTTCTCTCTTGCGGTTGAGTCCACTAAGATCCCTCTTCCTCTCTTCTCTCACATGGCCGAGCTCCACCACGACCTCCTCCTCCTCATTCTCTCACTCATTGCTCCACCACGACCTCCTTGTCACTCTCTCTCTTAGAGTGCTCCATTGCAGCCACCTCCACACTCTCTCACTCTGTCTACTAGGCATTGTCCATGTCGATCGTTTGCTTCGACCTCCTCTCCTTCTCTTGCTCTGTCTTCCAGGCATCGTCCACGTGGCTTGGATTTTTGCCCACGTCTAACCATTATACCTTTAGTCATTTTATTTATGTCTTAAATGAATATCATTACTCATTTAGTGAATATCGTTATACCTTTAGTTCATTTCATCACTCATTTAGTCAATACAATTATGTCTCTAGTCAATACCATTACGCATTTTGGCATTTCCATTACTTATTTTGTTAAAGTCATTATACCTTTATTTATATTATACACCTACATACATGAATACATACATATATTAATGTGTGTGTGTGTGTGTGTGTGTGTGTGTGTCAAAGGGGCTTTGTTGGCCTCATGGCCACCAAGCCCCTTTGGCAAAGGGGTGGGTTCAATCCTACCCATTGTTCCCTTGCATCCATTTTTATAATAAAAAAAATTACACTACACCCCACAAAAAACAACCCTCGGCGGCGGCTGGAGCTCAGGGGGCCGATGGGCGGTAGTGCTCTGGCAAGGGCACCTTTCTTTTTGAAAAAAAAAACTAAGGGGCATAATAGTAAAATTAACAACACTTTAAAATTTCAATTTGATACTTGCCACATTTATCTCATTTTCAAGTGTTAACAGACTTTCTGGGATTTTATAAATTCATATAGTATTTATTTGGAATTTTCCCTTTTTATTGTTATAGATGAATATTTTGTATATTTTAATTAAATTTATTATTTCAATCATGACTTGTCTGACCTGAGTTTGAATTATTGTCTCGACTTATTTATTAACAGGTCGAATTTTCAAAACCTTAGTGTTAACAAAAGTTCTCATCTTTTAAACAAGTGATTGGAATTTAGTGAGGAAGAAATTTATCATTTACTCTCAAAGAAAAACCGATGCTCTCTAAAATTAATTTTATAATTTTCAAAATTATAACATAATCTTATAAATGTAGTCACGTTAATTATTTTCATTCAAAATAGTAATGGATTTATTTTTTCAATGTTGAGAAAATTAAAATATAATTGCCACCAGCAAATGTTCGATATACAATAAAAAAAGATGACTATATGTAAGATAAAAATTAAAAACTCTTATAAAATATGTAAACTCAAAACCATATGAACAATATTGCTTACTTTTCAGACTTTGCGGCACCTAGAGTACTAATGTAGAAGATAAAGCCAACAAAGGTAAACTTAGTTGGTACAGAGTTAGCTCATAACTTATATGATCATGAGTTTAAATCTCACTGCCAATGTGAGAGCCTTGTTGGTGAACAATATCAAATATTTTTACAAGTGTTTTTAGAGCTCGAAGGAAAACTCTAGCCATAATGAGCATCGGGACTACCCAATTGACCTAAACTTTTAACATTACAGAAAAGGCAAAGTAGCATCCAACACCCTAATATTATTTATAATGTGTTTAGCACTCTTTGATATTATTTTTTAGTTGCATCCAACATTATAATCTTATTTATGGTTTGAAATGCTGAAAGCACAAGACAAATAACATCAAACTGTTGTATGCACAATAAATAAGATTAGGGTAATGGGTACAACTGAGAAATAACAACATGGTAATATATATTATTTTATGCTTATATAAATTATGGGTATGCCTTGTGTTCAAGAGTGAAAGTGAACAGTGTGATGTTGAAAACTTGGAATATATAGGTAAGGGTTATTTTCATCACGTGGGTTTAGATCAGATGTAACTGCCCCTGTTTGGTCTTTTAAAGTGGGAGGAAACTTTCCATTTTGAGAAAGTAGGTATTTTGAATAATGACTTCTCACCCTACAACTTGCATGCTTTTGCCATCTCCCCGTCAACACGTGATTACATTATCAACGACATCATCATAGATAACATACATTATCAAAATTAAATTATATATTTAAAAAAAGTTTGGCAAAAAAATATAAAAATGAAGTTTTGAAGGAAAATTGCATTTAAGACTTTCTATTTGTAGGAGGAATTAATTTTGATTTTGATGAAAATGAATGAAAGGGATAAGAAAGGTATTGGTTATATAATTACGTAGGTTATAATAATTTACATGCAGAAGTCGGGTTCATCTGTCTCAAGTCCCAATTGACACTAGGCATCTTTTAAAATATTTCTTAAATATAAGGTCATGAGTTCAATCATATAGATATGATGTGTGCACTTTTTGTTGGTTGAATAATAACAAATTAAAAATAATAATCTACATATAAAAGCGATCATCAATGCGATTTGAATTTATGATTTTATGGTATTGAATCGCGAGTCCCTTTAATTTTGCTCGACTAGACGGTTATTAAAATATGTGAATTCATAGCAAACCTTTTCTAAATTTAAAAAAAAAAAATCTTAGGGAAAATGATAATTGCGTATCCTCTTAAAACATTAATAACAATTGAAAACCCTCATTATTGAAATTTTATGGAAAGATCATGGTCTTTGTCTGCAATTAAACAAATACATGAGTTTACAAAATTACCCTTAATAGCAAGTAGAAATTACAAGTGGAAAGCACAAAAGATATCATCCTATAGCTACTACTAGTGCTGGGCAAACGGGCCGGCCCGGCCCTGCAGGGCCGGCCCGTGACGGGCTCGGGCCTAAACGGGCCGGCCCGTTTAGGCCCGCGAAGGAATCCGTACCCTTTTAAGGCGGCCCGGCCCGTTTAAGTTAGGCCCGCGGGCTTTTGGCCCGTTTATTTTTTTTTTTTTTTTTGCAATTCCTTTTTTTTCTCTTATTCTCATAAAGACTAAAATACCTAATTTAAAACATAAATATCATTAACACTAATTTAAAATATAAATATTATCCAAGTTTAATAGAACACAAACACTAAAACTTAAGTCCAAACCATAATTAATGTTCATAACCAATTAAATAAGTTCACAGCCACAATCAAACAAGCCTACAAGCTTCAAATGTCAGTAATAATATAACACCTGATTTGGATTTTGGCGTATACATGCAAAAAAAGAAAAAAGAAAATCAAAGAAGAGAAGCTTCAAATGATGTCTGAATCAATGTGAGAGCATTTTTTATATGAGGGTTAGGTTAGGTTAACTCTACCTCTGACCAATGCTTACTACCCATTGTCTTGTTGTCATTTAAAAAAAAAAAAAAGTTAAACGGGCCTAAAAGGGCCGGCCCTCAGGGCTTCAGGGCCGGCCCTTGACGGGCTCGGGCCTAAACGGGCCGGCCCTTTTAGGCCCGCTTCCATTTTCAGCCTCCAAATCATAGGCCCGGCCCTTGACGGGCTCGGGCCTAAACGGGCCGGCCCGACGGGCTCGGCCCGAATTCCCGGCTCTAGCTACTACACACATATTCCTTAATTTAGGAGTGATTAAGGTTTCCCTAGTTAGTTTTGAGGCTTTTAGAAATATGATACTCCAACTTTAAACAAATCATTGTTTAAGCTATCCATTATAAGATTAAGATATAAATACAGTGATGAAATCAAATCTTTTGTTATAAAGTTAGCATTTGTTCTGTGTAATTACATGACAATAATAATTAAGTGGCAAGAATCATTAAGCTATCTATTTGATATCCTTTTTAGTGCACTACTACAAAAAGGGGCTTTAACCTCCCAAATTTGGCACTTTTAACGTCCCAAAACGGGGGGACGTATATGCTGGGGGCGTAGTAAGTTGAAACAAAAGACGTCCCAAATGATAGGGACGCCTAAAGTCCCACGCTGGGGGACTTTAGGCGTCCCAATTCTTAATTTGGGACATCTAAAAGTTAGGTTTTTTTTTATACCATAATTTACATTTTGTATTACCCAACGAATTGAAACTGCAGAAACAGAATAGAAGATGGATTCATAAACCACACTGTCCGTTACAAACTGGTAAGGACATCCAGCACTACAATCTTTACTATATATACATACAATAACCTTTCATGCAACCTACTACTATATATATCAACAAAAAACAACCAGAAAGTGTCAAAACGCTGTCATCACACAAGTACAAACTGATATAAAATAACAAGTTTACTGCTCTATATGTTGAAGAAGATGTCCAGCCAAAAGATCTCTGATCAAATCAAGGTCTTCACGTAGGTAGGCATCTTCATTATCAAAAATCTGAAAATTAGAAAGTAATAAGCTTTGATGAAATGAATTAATTAGCATTTCGATTAGAACACCAAAAATATTATCATTTGAGAATGAAGAAGCAATTACCTTTTCAAAATCGCTAGTAATTCCACTTTGAGTTATGTTATACATATAAAGTATAACATAATATCCGCATTCAGTGTTGCCAGGTTGCCGAGGGCACTTTTAATCAAAGGGATGCAATTGGTTGTTAAAATCAATAAAGGCATGTCTAAAAGGACCGTCAATGAAACAATTATGTAGGATCGAATGTACTTACTATGGGATAAAACCACTTTGGCTTTTTAACAACTGCACCCTCGCGTGACCCACCTAGGATTCTATATGTTTGACAAGCACTATCATAAAATGCAAAATGAACAGAAATTAGAACCATTCATTTATTTTTGTTGTCAATGAAATACAAACAGAATAACTTACGTGTCGAAGACGGATTTTGTATCTCTGTCTAGCTTTTTACTCAAGGGATCAAACTAATAGACTACGTTGCGGCGGGGACATATAACACACAAAGTCCAGTGGAAACTTTAACAACATGTACACATTAAAATGAAGTTAGATGAGTGAGAAGACAATTATTTATTAAACTTCTTAAATTGACAAAATGTAAATACGAACCGTTGGACAATGGGTGCTAGATAACAACGAAGTTTGGTTTATGCCATTTGGTAGGCGACATAGTGAGTCCTATGCGCCACAGTACAAGTATCCCCTGTCGTATTCGCAGGACATAAGAATCCATACCAATTACTTCTTTCCATGTTTGTGCAGAGATCGTGGAAGGTGCTATAATAGAATTAAAATAAGGAATCAATTCTTGAATGTATGAAAACAAAAAACCACTAAATGAATTCTATGGGAAAATTGAAAAAAAAAACTTACCGGACTGCAAATTTGACCCAACCTGCATCTATCTCCTCCAACCTGATAAACTGCTTGAGATCTTTATTGTCAATCATATAGGGATACTCCTCTTGGCCCACAATCCCTGGAGGCATCTTCAAGTCAATCTGTTTAATGCGCTTGTAGATCTGTTACAGCCGTGCTAAGAAGGGCCATTTGGTCGCAGCTTCGTCATCCTTTTAGAACATCAAAAAACAAATTGTTATTAGGATGCCAACAGATTTTCAGTAACAGTAAGGTAATTCCTACCATTGGAGGTGTTGCGTCTGAACCAATAAGATTGCGAGGCCAAAGGATGAAAGATCCTATCGCTTGACCTAACGTGCCAACCTCTGGATCAGGAACAGGGATAGTTGTACCTTCTTCCCCCTTTCTAACACTCGTCACATTCACCCTACGAAAATCCTCCGGAATTTGCTGATTATGGTGGGTGGTAGCACATGTGTGAACGAGAGCATCAGCAACAACATGCAACAGTGGATCATCCAAATAGAGGGTGCAAGGGTCTCCCGACACTGGAGTGGGAGAAGGGTCGCCAAGTGGTCTCGACACTGGAGTAGGAGAAGGGGCGCCAAGTGGTTGCTCCAGAGGGTTGTAACTTCCTCTGGTGCTATTGAAGGCCGGGGATTCCTGAGTTCTATGCTCGTCCCTTGCCCTTTGTGCTTCAAACATCTTTGCCATTTCAAGTTGAAGCTCTGGCAACAGCTCTTGTCGGAGCTTGTCGCGAAGGTTGGCCTCGATCTCTCGTTCGAGCTCCTCTCGAATCTTGGCCACAACGTCCTTACTAGGTCCAGCTTGTGACGAATAACGTGGCTCTCGTCCAAAATACCTCGCGGCACTAACTCCCCGTGTCTCTCCTCGAACACGACCAAGGTCATCTGCCTTCCCAATAGCCGTTGACAAGATGTCCATCAGTCTACTTGGATTGAATGAACCTTGGCTACTCTGCTCGTCCAGGTCATCCTGTAACATGCAGTTTATCGTAAATGTATCGAAACCACTCGCAACATGTAAAAAATTAGGTACTTATGGTATAACTACTTACAATCCTCGCAGCAACCTCAGCAACAGTCGGATTTATGTACTTCCCAGCCTTAATCCTCCCTGCTTTCCATTTTTTGTGACGTGGAGGAGGTGCCGGTGGCTGGATAACAACGCTAGGATCAGATTCCGCTGCTTCCTTCATTTTCTGTAACTCTTCTGCCATCATTTGCCGCTCAAGCTTCCGATATCCACCGCGAGACATGAAATGTTGATATTTATTTTCTGCTTGCCTCTGGGCATTTGCTGCACTTAATTTCTATGAATGAAAAACAACAAAAAATGAATCAACGATATAAAGTATATGAAAATTACAAGTTCTATATCATTATGACAGAAATCTTACCAAAAACTCAGGATCTTCTCGTGATGCCGCAAACAACCTCCAGTCCTCTGGAGATAAATATGTATACTCCGCACATGGATCCTTACCCCTAAAGGCCCCTCGAATGTAATGTTTTGTTAGCTTGTTCTTGAAACCTTTCCATCGTATATGAACCTCATCCATCCAGTGCCTATACATCTCCGTGGTGTCTGGGACATCGTATGTTTGCTGCAAGGTAAAACATAAGATTATTATATTTGAAACAATAAGAACAAAGCTACAATGCATCAAAACTTACATACCAAAAGTTGCTGCCAAATCATGTCTTTCGTTTTTGGGGGAACCAATCTCCAATTATCGTAGGTAATGCGCACTTTGCTTCGAGCTAAAAGCCCTAAGTAGCTAATGAAGTGGTCTTCCTCAGGACCAACTGGATTCAGATTGTCATCGAAGTCTATATGCAGCCTCTCCTGTTGATGTTCATGACGTGCAACCAATGCTCCCATCTTTGTACAGCCTCTAACCCTCCTTCTTGCAGGGGGTTCAACTCTAGGCCTTTCGTCATTGCTAGAGCTTTCGTCATCTCTACGCCTCTCATCATCACTAACGTTGTCCATATTCCTGTTAACACGAAAAGCATCATCAGAAACGTAAGTAAATTGCAATGAAAACGAAATATACTAAGCGGGAAGTAAAACAGAAAAAACACAGTTCTCGTTTATAAATTAAGGTCTTACTCTATATTGTTTCCCATAGTCCTTCACCATGGTCATTTCTTACAGCATATTCGTCATCATCTACCAATTCTACTTCATTTGTTTGAGTGTAGTTGTTGTGAAAGGTGGTGTGTCATCAAGGTTGAAGGTCGGATCACCATACTTCTGTTTTTTACTTTTAAGGACAATGGACATATTTTTGCTGGCAAGATCGGTGACATAAAACACTTGTTTCGCCTGGCTTGCTAAAATGAAGGGCTCGTCTCTATAGCCAACTCTTCGAAGATCGACTGAGACAAATCCAAATTGTTTATCTATTACCACGGCATTGTTGCTAACCCACTTACATTTAAATAAAGCAACTTTGAACTTGTTGTACGTCATCTCCCATATTTCTTCTATAACTCCATAATAGGCCATAGACGCTAATATGGGGTTTTTGTCTCTCGAACTGGAAAAGTGCATAGATTCAGCTTCTACCATAACCCCACTATTTTTCATGGTACTTTTGTCATCTTGCTCTTTGGTATAGAAAGAATAGCCATTTATATCATAACCGGTCCAAGTAATGACCTGAAACGAAGGCCCCCAAGCTAGCCACTCGATTGTCTCAGACACACCGATCTCGTGCAAAACCTTTTCCTCGAACCACTGCATGAATGTCTTGTTTTGCTCAATAGCAATCTGCATGTCATTCTTCCTTGGATTCTTGTTCTTCAAAGTGTTTCTGTGTTCATTTATGTAAGGTTGAACTTCTTCCATATTATTCAGGATATACAAGTGGGCTTGCAACACCTCTTCACGAGGAACATTCTTCACTTTCAGTCCTCGTGTTCCCTTGCTTCTCCCTTCTTCATGCCGAGATTGTTCCTTCTTCCCTGACATATAATCTTTGCAAAACTCCATAGCCTCCTCAACTACATATCTTTCTACTATTGAGGCTTCTGGTTGATAAGGATTTTTAGAATACCCTTTTAAGATCTTCATGTATCGCTTGAAAGGGTACATCCACCTCAGGTAAACTGGACCGCATAGCCTTACCTCCCTCACCAAATGAACTACCAAATGCACCATTATATCAAAAAATGAAGGCGGAAAGTGCATCTCTAGTTGTGACAAAATAATGTAACCCTCATTTTCTAGTTCATCCAACTTTTCAGTGTCAATGACTTTGTTACAGATAGCATTGAAGAAAATGCACAATCTTGTCACTGTGTTTCGTACTTCATCTTTCATTATGCCTCTAATAGCTACTGGTAATAGTTGTTGCATCAACACATGATAATCATGGGACTTCATTCCCACTAACTTCAAATCGTCCATTGAGACACATCTTCTCACATTCGAGGAATACCCTTGCGGCACCTTCATTTCATGCAAACACCCACACAAACTTCTTTTCTCTGCTTTTGATAGTGTATGCGCTGCTGGCTCCATGTATGCCCTCCTACCATCATCTCTTAGTTGTGGATGTAACCGTTCTCTTATTCCCATATCGACAAGGTCTAATCTCGCATTAATCCCATCCTTAGTCTTCCCTGGTATGTGCAAAAGCGTACTGATAAGGCTATCACAAACATTCTTCTCCACATGCATCACATCAATACTGTGTCTCACGTCTAGCGAACGCCAATATGGAAGATCAAAGAAAATGGATCTCTTCTTCCATATGTTCTTCTCACCCGCAACCCTCTGATTCTTACCAAAAGTGACATGGATACGTTCCACTCGACTGTAGACTTCCTCTCCGATTAGTGACTTTGGAGCCATTCCATGCTCCGGTAAGCCGTTAAACCGCTTTCTTAGCCTACGATACGGGTGGAACCGATGAAGAAACCTCCTGTGGCTAAGGTAGACAGTTTTTCTTCCATGCTTTAGTTGTTGGAAGTATGTGTCTGCTTCACATATTGGGCATGCTTTGTGACCCTTCACGCTGTACCCTGACAAGTTTCCGTACGCAGGGAAGTCGTTTATCGTTGTGAAAATCATTGCACGTAGCTTGAAAGACTCCTTCTTATAAGCATCAAACACATCTACGCCTTCCTCCCACAACTTCTTCAAGTCCTCAATCAAAGACGCCAAATAGACATCAATATCGTTCCCTGGCTGTTTTGGTCCAGAAATCATCATAGATAGCATCATATACTTACGTTTCATACATAGCCAGGGAGACAAGTTGTATATTACAAGGAGAACCGGCCACGCACTATGTGTGCTAGTAAGAGTTCTATACGGATTGATGCAGTCTGTACAAAGCCCAAGCCGTAGGTTTCTCGGCTCGCTGCCAAATTGAGGGAACATTTCATCTATTTTTTGCCATTGTGGTGAGTCAGCTGGGTGCCGAAGATATTTCCCATCAGATATTCTCTCATCAGAGTGCCATCTCAACTTCTTCGCTTTTGTTGCAGTTGCAAACAAACGTTTAAAACGTGGTATTATTAGAAGATACCACATAACCTTTAAAGGTTGCCTTTTACTTGTCACATCACCACAACCACCATCTTTTTTCACTTTGTATCGTGCAGTTTTACACTTAGGACACTCACTAAGACCTCCGTACTCATTTCTGTACAGTACGCAGTCATTAGGGCAAGCATGTATCTTTGTATACTCCATACCCATCGTAGACAGGATTTTCTTGGCCTCATACATACGATTTGGAAGTAAATTATCCTCTGGAAACATATCACACAATAGTTCAAGCAGCAATGTGAAACTACTATCGGTCCACCCACAAGTTGCCTTTAAGTTAACCAAATGTAATGTTCCTGTCAGCCGCGTGTACTTACTACCACTGTACAATGATGTCTCTGCATCACTCCGCAGGCTGTCATACTCCTGCGACTGCGCAAAGGATTCTGCCTCAACATCGTTAATCATTTTCTCCATTCTATCTTCACCTACGATATCCACATCAATGGTCTTGTGCGACGGACAATCCGTTACTTCCTCACCATGCCATATCCACCTTGTGTATCGCAGATTTATTCCATCACAAAGTAGGTGCTCCTTTATGACATCAACATCCCGTCGACTCTCATTCAAACAATTGACACAAGGACAAAAATACTTCCCATTTTTTGCAGGAGCATTCTTTTTAGCGAATTCAATAAATTCTTCCACCCCTTTCTCATATTCTTCACTAGTTCTCAAAGCATTCATCCAACTATGATCCATTTTGTTACCTAGGGGCATTCCCAATCACATTCACACGTTTAGTACAATTGTCAACGACATATGATGGGATTGCCTAATTAAGTTATCAACCCAATAACATTCATAATTCATTTTGAATACAAGAATTTCTTTAATTTAAACAAATCATATTTTATTTTATTATATATACTAATTAATGGTAATATACACAAGTAAATTTATATATAAACAAGAAAATAGACCATTGCACTGGAGTTCCCGAGTACATGCAATTTAAGCAATATAAGCACACCAAACACACCAGGCTATAATCTCAACCATCTCAATATAAGCAATATATCAGCACAATCTCAACCATTTCAAGTAAATTTTAAGGAATGAAAAAGAAAATATACCATTCTGTTACAAAAAAAAACAAGAAGAAAATAAACTAACCTGATAAGGGGGCACCCACTAGTATGCTGGAGAGGTAGAGAAGACGTTGGAGATCAGAGGTGTAAGCACGGTGGGGAGGTGGAGAAAGCAAAGAACCACGGTGGTGTGCACGACAATGGAAGGAAGGAGGTGGACGAGAGCAAAAATCTACACACTGTTTAAAAATAGATATAAAAATATTTAAAAAATATGTTTACAAGTATCATATTAAAAATATAGGGTTAAGGTGCAATTTTAGTAATAAAATTTTTCGCTATAAGCTTATGGTACAATTAAGTTTAGATTATATAGAATAAAAATTAACAAATTATATTGTTCAATTTATCCCTTTTTTTATTAAATTCCTAACTCATTAGTTTCTTTGTATATGAGTTTAAACATTAAAAAATTGAATAAAATACATTAATTACCACCTTCCATTTTACATAAATTATAGTAACCTTCCCTCTAATTTAAAAATGTACTATATAAATCTTAATTGAAATTAAAATATATGTTAAGCAAACCTTCCTCATATATTTGATGTTCAATTTTCATCTATCCAACCAAAAGTTAGTTTTTATTTTATTTTTATTGATAATTAAGTAACAATTTTCATTAAAGAAGTAAAATGATAATCAGGCTACAATCGTAATGGGAGACTATACTTTTTCTAATGTCCATACACTTTTTCACATATACAATTTTTCTTGTTTCCTTTCTCTAATGTCCGATCCATACTATATACTTTCTGAAATTTTCTGCACACGCCTACGTTGATTGATGACTAAGCTACTCATAATGTAAAAAACACTTCAAAATTTAACTAATATGAAAATCTTAAAAAGAAAGAATAGCTTAGATGCACAATACCTCTTGTCTTCAAGATGAGCTTTGCACACGCCTACGATGAAGGAATGATGAAGGTGATGAAGGGCGGTGGTGTAGAACGGCAGCTCCCTCTGTCACTCACGGCTCCCACCTTCTGATCTCCACCTCCCAGCTTCTCTGCTAGGACTGTACTGGCGATGATGCTCGCCGGCGGCTGTGGAAGGGAGGACGTCCGAGTTGAAGTGAAGAAGAAAGGAGGAGGGACGAGTTGAAGAGAGCAAAAGAGTGCCCGACGGTGTGGGTGGGGGAGGTTGAAGAAGAGTAAAGTTAGATGATACATGTGAGGAGAGGAGTAGTCATATGAGAAGACGCATGTCAGACAAGTGTCTGACATGCGCCTTTAGGCGTCCCAAATGGCATTTGGGACGCCTAAAGTCTGTGTTTAGGCGTCCCAAAAGCATTTTGGGACGTCTAATCCCACCTCCACGCGCTAAAAAAAAATTTAAAAAATTTATATTTCGCGCCATGAAGCACTTTAGACGTCCCAAATTTAAATTTGGGACGTCTAAAAGTTCCCCTACATATATAAAATTACGAAAATGCCACCGTCTCCCTTTTTAACCTCCCCATTTTCAATTTGGGACGTCTTTGGGGGTGGTTATATCTCAATTCTGTGGTAGTGGTGTTTACTTTCGCTTGAACAACATAGCTTCAATAAATCACATTTTCTTTAAGGGAAAAATAAATTCAGAACCCCATATTATATATAAAACATTTATCTTTAAAAAATTGTATTTTTGAAAATAGTAAAGCTATGTTGTCATTATAATTTTTTTTTAAAAAAAAATTATTAAGCTTTTAGAGAGCTTTCTTCTTCTTTTTTTCGCCAACAATAAAACTTTTAGGGAGCTAAACTATTAGAATATATGATTTTTGACCAATTCATAAATTACTAAATTAAGAAAATTTGGACATTGAATGACATGCATGTTATATATATACATATATATAATATTATTCAAAGCTCATAAAAATACAGTTGGTTACTTTGTGCAATGTATGAAAATCTATGTTGCTAATTATAGTTTTATTATTCCCGAAATTATGTGTTCACAATGTAAATTATAGTTTAACTAAAATTTAAATTTATTATAGAAAAGTAAATCACAATGAAAAAAAACTTTCATACTATAAAAACTAGCTAAGACAATCAATAAATATTTTCAGATAGTAAATTAATTTGAAAAATATTATTGTGATGCATTACTCGATGAAGACCCCGAGATTATTATCTACATACATATATAGTTTATATCTCAGCCTAAATCCTTAACATTGTTATTCCGCTACCTCGATCAACTTTTTTTTAAAAAAAATGGGAAAATATTATTAAAGGAATACAGAAGACAAAAATTTAAGTTAAGGATTAAAAATTTCTGAAATATCTATCTAAGAGATTAAATTTTGCAAAAATAATGGATAATTTAGTTTATATAATTTTTAAAATGATTACTTTTTTTTTCTCATTCAGTATCCCGGTTCGGGGTTTATGGTTTCCCCTCATATGATTCTAATACTAATTAGTTTAATTAGGATTGTATTTTAAATTATGATAATTTTTTTTTTTTTTGGTAAATGAATAGCATTAACATGAAAGATGAACCATAATGACATCATCAACATAAAAAAGGCTGCAAAATGCCTTATTACCTAATGTGATTAAAAAGTTATAAAGAGGGAGATAGGGTGACGGAGTGGACCAAACTAGAGCCCAACCCGAATTTTATGTGTTGATGGTGTCATTATTGTTTAATGGAGAGACCGAGTTTAGCAATCCGTGGTTCACTCTAATCTAATGAGAATTCAAAGTTGAGTTGGATTGAACTTGATCCACCAGACTCGGACCTAAAATTTCCTAATTTTATTTTTCATTTTTCTCTATAGGAAGCCAAGAATTAAATCAAATAAAAACAATTAAGATAATAAAAATACTTACAATCATATAAAAATCATCCCAAAACAATAAACTTCAACAACGTTAAATAAAAAATTAACTTCTAAATTAAAAAAAATTTCTAGAGCAGGCTAGACCAAACCATGTGGTTTGATCACTTGGTCCTAAACCTAGTCCAACATGACCAATCTGCATGGTTAAATTTGATTCAATTTCATTATATTACTTATTTAGACTGAATCAGACCGACTAAAACCATCTTAGATTGGACCAAGCTAAACTGAACCACCGAATTTTTGAACAATCCTAGTGGTAGATCATGAATTCCATCGTGCCTATGACCTCATGAAAAGAACCGACCAAAAGGATGTCGTGCCGCGTATCACACGCATGTCACGTGCCATGTGGGATTGTTTCCCTTGGGAAATGGTGGGCATGATGATGTAAGCAACCATGTGATCAATTAATATCCCCTCCCGACCTTTTTGCTACGTGTCGTCTCTCCATTGGCTGGCTGTGTTTTTCTCTCTGTTTGTTTAAGGAGGTAAAATTGCTCTAATAGGCATAACATCGATGCTTCAAACAAATGCAATCAAATAATATGCAAAAATGATTATTCAAACAAAATAATCAATATTTAAATTGCCCAATAAATTTCAAATTTACATACTTTAAAAACACAAACACTTGCGCATGACATGATAACTTCGTGAAAAAGAAAAATGAAGGAAATAAAAGAGAAGAAAAGAGAATGTGAAAGATGTGTGAAGCGTGGAGTTGTATGGAAAATGTGTAATTTCCGAATATGGAAAGTGAAAGCTATTTATGAGTGGGCGAGATGGCTTATGTCTTCAATGTTAAACCTTTTTTATGGCAATCAGAATATTGTCAATGACTTGCCCTTTAATTTTCACCCTCCCATGTGATTTTATAAAGTGCCTCATTCGTTATAATTTATTATTGGGATGCTACAATAATTTTTTGTAACACTTTACACAAGTAGATAGGAAACAGAGATCATATCGGAAATACAGTAATTTACGAGTATTACATAACCTACTTACTTGAGGTTAAATTTATATGTAATATTGAGGAAATTTTCAACTTTCAAATTCATAAATAACAAAGGGTTAGATTTCATCCAGCACCCCAAAATATTTTTTCAATAGTACCAGTATTTTAAAGTAATTTTTGACATATATTTTAAAATAATTTTTTGTTCACTCAGCGTTCTAAAGTATTTTTCTAATAGTATTCAGTATTCTAAAGTAATTTTTTGGTCCACTCAGCATCCTCGAATATCTTTTAGTAGCATTCAATATTCTAAATTAATTTTTGGTGCAATTTTCCCTTAAACTATTTTCTCAATAGCAATGAGTATCCTATAATTAAGATTCTGAGTGCTAATTAATATAAACTTTAGGATGCTGAATATACCAAAAATTACTTTAGGTTACTAAGTATTATTGAAAAAAGTTTTAGGATACCAAATCACAAATATTGCTTGAAATACTTTAGGATGTTGAATGTAACTTAGCCCAATAAAAAAGGACAAGATAATTATGTATTTAATAGAGATAAATTGAGAAAAAATTAAAATTGAAGGGGTAAAATATATTGAGATCTTGCATTTAGGACAAAAATAAATAATCTAGCTTCTATATTTTGGATGAGAAGAAGCGTTTCTAAATATTTTTTTGTTAATTTTTAGAACTTGAAGGTGGACTATTACTTTAACAATTGTAGTTATATGTAACCTAATAATAGTTCGTTGAATAATGCGCTTCAAATTAATAAAAAAAATAAGTGTTTTTGGTAAATTATGTAGGAATATAAGTGGAATTGACTTGACCCTCTTCAAGTTATAACCTTTTCTTTTTAGCAAACACTTCAAGTTATAAACAATCCATAATTTATCTCTTTTGTCAATCCTTAAAGAGTTTGTTTCCAGATTTACAGACTCTCTAAGAGATTGGTTTCAAAATCTCAGTGTTTATCAGAAACTTTAGGCTGTACAAGTTGACAATCCTGGACAGATCCTAGGTGCTATTCATAAAGAATTTATTGGAGATTTCAATCTTATTGACAAGCGAGACAGACAAGAATTCTTTGAGATGAAATGTCGTTGTGTTACCATGATGAAAAACAGATAGAGAGGAGAGCCAATGAGAAGAAGGTCTTTCTGGTGTACGAAAAGTGGGTCTTGAAATGGGCTTAGGTTGTATAGGTGAAGGCTGTTGAAATTTTCTGAAAACAGGATAGTTCATTTTGAAAACTTTATTGTAATCAGTTTCATCAAGATAAGTCATTGGTGGAGGTGGATAAGAAAATCTTGGTATAGTAGGATAGGAAGGATATGATTCATATATGACCTGAGATTGTTTTCTAGCCACATCTAGTTCTATTTGCTGTAGATCCTTTTGTATTGCTGATAATTCCTTTTCTTTCTGTTGGAATTCTGGTCCCATGTATCCAGTAGCGATAAACCTTTTCAATTCTACATCCAGTTTCTGAGCTTGCTGCATCTAGAAAAGATATAGCTGTCTGACTTCTTCAGAGAGTAGTCCTATTTGAGAGGACAGTCCTTCTGTCTTGATTGTTAGAGAATCAAGTTTAGAATTGAGTTCTGTTAGCGCCATATTTTGACAAACTGCATTCTGAGTATGCCAATTCAGAACTTCTTCAGCTGCAGATGCTGGTATGAGATTTCCCTGAGAATTAACCGTGTTTGGAATAACATAAGGTCGAGCAGAAACCTTAGTGTCTTCATTTGTTTTTCTCTCAAGAGGAGGAAATTCAGAGTCATAAGGATGTCTGATCATCCCTATGCATGGTAATGATTGTGTAGGTGTTGGTGGAACAGCTGGAATTACTGGTTCTGGAAAGAATTTTTGGACAAGATCTATCTGCCCTGTTTCTATCATCAGTTCAACAAGGGACATATCTTTGGAAGATCTTTCAGGAGGAGGTGGAGGTTGCCAACCTCTTCTCTTTTTCTGAACAAGTTGTGAAGAGCCATAGTCATCATCTTTATGACATTTGGCATTCTTGTAAGAACAGGAAGATCCTACAAAGGATTTATTTTTCTTGGCTTGCTTGATAACATATTTGTATGGGTAAAGTCCTTGTTCATCATCAGACTCTTCCCACCATTCTGGAGTATCACACTCACAGTCAGGATCACACATACCTGAACTAGGTATATCCCATAAGAAGTGACCATTTAGATGAGAAACATAGCAAGGGTTTGCATTATGATCTACCCAGGCTATAGGTGGATCTCTTCTAGAGGGTGTATAGGCAGGAGAGAGAGTAAGAATCCTTCCAAGAGATACAAAAGGTGCATGTGGGTTTGGTCTCTCAAAAGTAGTTTTTATTGTGCCGTCTGAAAGTCTCTAGATGAGAGGATGCATGGTAGTATGGACATCTGGTTGAATCCCATGGAAAATATTTTCATAATTATTGATCCATTCAAGAGGCATTAACTGAGAGAGTTCCTCCCGTGGAATTTGTCTGGGAATCTGAATGATAGAAGTATCATCAGATCTATTGGATATGGCAAAAAGAGCATCTTTTGTAGAATTTGATAGTGTAGATCAAGAGAGTGGTTCTGAAGTCTGTAAACCACTTGATGCTGTAGAGTAGCCATGATAGCTTTAGGATCCTGTTCAGCTTCAACAATTTGAATTTGCACTTTGAATCGATTAGTCAGAGTAGAGTTCAGTAGGTTGATGTTGAAGTCTGGCTGGATAGTCAGGATAACAGTTCCATTGCTCAAAGTGGTTAAAAGAGCGCCAATAAGAGCATTAGGATACTGTTTGTATGTGGAGTCAATTAAGGCAACTCGAGCTGTAACTAGCATGCCTTTTCTTCCATGAAGAGTCAAAGCTAGTCGGATAGCCCCCATATGGAGATGGGTATATCCTTCATATCTCCAATGATTGATCAGAGGTTGTGGTATCTCAATGGTAGCATACTGTTCCTTTGTTGTTGCTGGAAGATGACACTACTCCAACTTTGTCGTTTGAACAACCTCTTTAGCATGAGGTCTTCTAGTGGTCAGGAGAGTCTTGATATTTCTGGTAAGACTATTGGTTCGGTGGTAAACACTATATGGACTAAGAAGAGGAAGATTTGTCTCAGAGATTAAAGCATCTTCTGGAAGATGATTAATCTCTATGAGGTTTTCTATTTTTTGAGAAAGAGTTCTTTTTACAAAAGAAGGGAGATTTCTAGGGGTAAACTGAGATATAAGAGTAGTAGAGGGAGAATTAGAAAGATTCAAAGAGCTAAAGGCTTCACTCATGATTTCTGGGTTTCTTCTTACTTACCTTTGTTAGACCTTGTTTAAGTTCTTTTTCCTGGTGCTTTAATCATAAAAATAATAAAATTATCTATACATGGAGGTAATTAATTAAGTGTACTAAAAAAATGTCGACGACCCTTCTATATTTCTATCCATTGATTACGATAGTGGTCTTTTCAATGAAAGGGACCAAGTGTGTGTAGAGAGAGAGAGAAAGAGAGAGATTGAAGGACCACGAGGAGGATTAATCAATTAAGTGTTTGTTTTAGCTTTTTGTAAGCATTTTTAGGGTTGATTAAATAAATATATGAGAAGAGTTTTACCCCAACTTGTGGAAAAAGATTTCTGAATTCATGGTTTGCTTGTTTCACAATTTATAAATTAACAAGATTCACAGGGGACAATTATCCATAGTTGTTAAAAACAAAAGAATTAATATGAGGTTTTAAAGAAGATATTTAATTAATAAAAAGTTTCAATGACAACTGATGAGCATATAATAACAAATTTCAAAGTAATAAATGACAATATATCACTTATTGTTATATTGAGACTTCTTATTAATTTAATCCCTTACTTGGGACTTCACAATAATTCCCAAAAAAAATCATGAAATGATTATAGGGTAATTCATAAATTATATTCATCAATTTATAACTCATTTGACATTATTTTACAACTAATCATATCGAGTATATGACTTCAAATGATAGGGGGAAAATTGTTTTTTGAAATAATTTACAACTCATTCCATAATTTCAATGGGAAGTTCTCAATCAGGTGCTTGATATATATGCGTAGGCCTAAAACAGTCACATTAGTACAAGCCAAAATCTACAATAATACTCCTATACTTTTTGTGTTAAGTGTATATAATCCGTGACCTTTTAAAATCTAAATTTAATCTTCGTTAATTTCTGATTTTTAACATTAAATCTCTATGGTTAAGTGATTAATGGAAAGTACTACGTCAAATCAATAAGAATGGCGTGGCATCATATAATTATAAGGGAAAATCCCTGAAAAGGAACTTAAAAAGTGTGAAAAGATAGAAAGATGTTTCAAATTTGGTTAATCTCGCAAAGGTGGTTTTGACTGAAATGGGATTTACAATTTCAGCAGCAATGACACATTTGCCCATCTGATGTAAGAGAAAAGAAGTGAGAGAGAAAAGAATATGGTGGAGTGCAAGAGGGGCAGGACAAGAGGGAAGGAAAGAGTTGCCGCTATCCAACCGAAGTGATATATGCATTTTTTGAGTCAACGATGTTCTTCCCTTGCCTAATCAATCCTCAATCATGGTTTTTTTCATCTTCATTTGGATGGTAAAAGATGAATTCGGAGCTGGGTATTTGGGTTTGAGGGATGTGAACGTTGATGTTTGGTTCGGGAAAAAATTGTTGATGATTGTTGAATCTGATAGGAGGTTGCTATGGTATATATACTAGGTGAGTTAGATGTATAAGGGTGACGAGAAAAAAAATAGGGTGGATTTTATGAGAAATGAGTAAGATGAAGTTGATAAACAGTTATGCAGATTTTTCTAAACTGATAGTGTGCTGATTTATTTGTTACAGGGAACTTAACAAAATGGATAAAAATAAATGCTCACTCCAGTGTTCCACAAATCTGTATTAGGGTTTATCAACTTCATCTTACTCATTTCCCACAAAATCCACCCTATTTTTTTCTTCACCCTTATGCCTCTAACTCACCTAATATATATACCATCGCAGCCTTCTATCAGATTCAACAATCATTAGCAGTTTTTTCTCCAACCAAACATCAACGTTCACGTCCATCCAACCCAAATACCCAGCTCCGAATTCATCTTTTACCACCCAAATGAAGATGAAAAAAACTATGATTGAGGATCGATTAGGCAAGGGAAGAATATCGTTGACTCAAAAAATGCATACCTCACTTCGGTTGGATAGCGGCAACTCTTTCCTTCCCTCTTGTCCTACCCCTCTTGCGCTCCACCATGTTCTTTTCTCTCTCACTTCTTTTCTCTTACATCAGATAGGCAAATGTGTCATATCTGTTGAAATTGTAAATCCCAGTTTAGTCAAAACCACCTCTGCAGGATTAACCAAATTCGAAACACTTCTTTGTCTTTTCACACTTTTGAAGTTCCTTTTCAGGGATTTTCCCTAATTATAAATAATTTAAATTTTAAATATCAAGTGAGACAAGAATGAAAAATTTTCAATGGGAGTTTTTAGTTTAGATCCTCATTAATTTGATGTGGCAATTTTTTCAGTAACTTAATGGTTAAATTAATGGTGGAGAGTTTAATGTCAAAAATTGAAAGAATTTTCAAGGGGGGTGTAGCTATTTTCTAAACTAGACGTAATTTTTTTTCTTTTTAATAAAAAAGTTCTGGTGGGCAAAGCATGTGGTACCATGTTACGGAACATGTCCACAGACCACGATCAAGAAGTATGAGATGAAAATTTTTTATTTTGTTTCTTATTTTTAATTTAAAGTGATGATACCAATATCAATATATACAATCAAAATTATAATAGACCGTTTTATTTACAAATCATCGACTATATGTCTATATTTTAATTTTTGAATCTCCATGCAATGGGGGAAAAAAAGGAGGAGGAAGAAACAAGTCTAGTTATACATTGAAACGGACAATTTAATCGGGCATTAAATTTAAATTGGACATGTTTTTTCATGTTGTTCCTAAAAATATAATCTTTTTAGGGACATGATATTATCATTTTCTGCAATATATTTGATCCTTCAGTTGTTCATGTGCCACCTGGTCTTTTCTTCTTTTTCTGCCGTCAAAATTTGGCGAAACAAACCCATATCCATATAATACAATACATGTGCGATATTCAACGATATATATATATATATATATATATTCTATCATTTGTATTACTATTTTTTGACTTTAAAACTTGAAAAATTAATGTAAATAAATTTATATTACTTGTTTAAAACTCAAATAACACCGACAGAAGGAGTAGGATTTAATATGAATCCTCATCATGAACCTGTGTGAAATTTCGCCAACTATGTGCACTAGCAACTGCTGGTTCTGAAGGTTTAACAAAATCAGGGTATAAAATATTTCTATTCCTCCCCGCCAATACAAAGTTGTCTTACAATTTAAAGCCCCACTAAATCTCTTTTAGTCTCGAGTTCATCTCTTAGATTATGAACAAGCCATTCTCATCCCTAAAACAGCAGCATTTTGGGTGTGACGGTCTTTTTTTATTTTATTTTAAAATGTTTTATGTATTCTTATTTATAAGGATTTAATTATATGCCGCATCCTAAAATATTTTTGGCACTGGGTATCCCAAATCATCCAGAAATATTATTTTGCTAGCACCCAATATTCTAAAATATTTTTTCAAAAACACCAAATATCTTGAAATATTTTTCAACAACACCTAGTATCTCAAATTAATTGATTTTTAGTGCATTCATCACCTTGGTACCGGATGCACTAAAAATTAATTAATTTGAGATACTGAGTGCTACTAAAAAACACTTCAGGTTGTTAAATAAAACTTAACTCAAACGATTAAAAAAACTAAGAAGAATCCTCTTTTTGGGGATGAGCATTCCCTATTCATCTAAATCAAATACCGGATGATCATATAAAATGAAAATATTACTATTCCTCCAGTTCCATAGTTTTCAATTGGACACGCCCCATAATAACTTCCAAGCACCCGGGATATTTTTCCCATCTCTCTTTTGAGATTAAGGAGCTGTTTGGTACGAGGGATTTGAAGAAAAAGTACCATTTGACGTTCCATTCTAAGAGAGCAAGTCGTCTGCAAATTCAGGCATAAGGGGCATCATTGATTGTTGGATCCAACTACTCAAGATTCTGATTAGGAATTGGAGATGGGACGGGCCCCTCATCTGAGTCATGGCCCAAAACCCCACATTTGGGAGATAGCCCTAGCAGTAGTGGGTGGTACAAGCCAGTCTGCTGATATTTTGATCCAAACTGTTAACGCTCGGAGTCTAAATGTAGGACACGGTTTAGGAGTGGATTTAGGGGTGAATGTGTCTATTTTAACAAGTCAAAAAGTGACAATTGATAATTACATGCACCTAAACATGTATCCTTACTTCTCTTTTCCTTTTTTAATCAAGCGGGTAAAAAGGCAATTTCATTTTCAGAACTTATATCAATACAGTTTCTAGAGGTTTTGATAGAAGAATCTATTATGAAACTTTGTTACTATTTTTTTTATCTTTGGACTTGAGTTCGATTTTCCCAAACAATTTTGATGGGCATTGTGCATCGGCCAATGGAGAGAGCAGAGATGGTGCGAGGAGATCAAGAGAGCCACAGAGGAGAGAGCAGACAATTAGGATTTTGGAGTTCACTACTTCACTCACTCAGCAGACATCCATTTAGGATTTTACGTATTTCTGTGTGTGTGTGTGTGTGTGTGTGTGTATTAATATACAAGGCGGGGCAGGATCAAGAAGTCCCAATTGCCCGGGATCGAGACTAGATGACTAGTACTAGAAAACTTTGAACATCCCTATATGAGATAGATAATTAATTTACAGATATTAAAAAAGAATAGATACGATAGTTTGTTATAACAATTGGGTGCAGCTGTTTCTAAAATATTCTCTTTAACCATATGCATTGAAACTGCTATTTGATGGAAACTTTCTTAATATGTCCAATCGATCATTTGGTACTAAAATTATAAATTTAGATGGCAAAACGAATTGAACCGAGATCTTACATCGGACCAAAATAAACCCCTCGTATAGGTTTCTACAAGTCATGGCTAGTATACCACCGAGAGGGAACAACTCGCACTAATGTCATGGCTAGTAGAAGTCATTCTCGTAGAATGGAAATGGTTTCCTCCTCAATTCTACTCACAAGCCAAGAGAAAAGCAAAGAAATTACAAAGCACCCTTGGCAGGCACATATCCCACAAATGAATTATATGTCTCATACACCATATATACAACATACAAAAATCAAGAGTCAGCAAACTAGCATCAACTTCAAATCAAAACTAAATTCTCACATGAATGAACAACGAAAATGCTGACACACATGCCTAACAGGCTAACACAGCAATTGCAGGAAGACTCTCTAGTGATGCACTAAACAAGGCACACACATATCTCAGAAAAGAAAGAAAACATGCAAACATAGTTAATTTATGAAAACAACAGACGTTAGCGACTGAAATGACAAAGGGTGAATTACTACGGAGTATCACTTACATGAATGTAAGCTGCATTCATAAAGTGAAAACTGAGTATCTGCACAATTTAACCAATTTAATCGCATTGTGCCACCATATAATTGTATTGGTGGTAGTAGCTGCTCAATTGAACCAATTTAATCAGTCATGCCCCATAGGAGTATTTGTCAACAAGAGAATGACGCAAACAACGCCAACTGAAGGATTGATGTTGTGCCGAAATACAGAATGGTAGAAGCATTTACAATAAAAGCTTAAAGCAAATTGTGATCAATCAAGGGAAATCTAACCATAACATCAGGCCTGCTCCAACACGTTTCGAGTGAACAAAATTCCTATGAGGCATGACTGATCATCAAAGGTGTGCCAAACCCGCAGGAAAAATACCAAATTTTCCACCTTTCAAGTAATTGGAGGAAAAAAAACTAACAACAAACAGGATTAGCAGCAAACACAAAAGCATTAACATGTTGAAAATGAAAAATTGTTGTGTTGAAAATCACAAGGGGGGGGAGGGTTGGCGATAGGAGGGAAGAGTTATGAAACCAGAATTATTCATATAATTCTATTAGTTTGCATTAGTTAAACTTTGCAAGGCATGGTCAGGTCCAAGAATTTAGAATTTAATTCTCTCCAACCAAAAAACACGAATGCTGGTTTGACCCAAAGAGATAAAAGAATATTTCACAAAACCATTGCAAAATGACCCAAATTTACCTGCAACAGGACTAATAGACATGAAAAAGTAAACATTCCCCCAAAAACACGAATGCTGATATGATACAAATCAATACTGATAATCAAGCCAACAAGATCAAATACAAGCCATTACTACCTCCAAGACAATTATAGCTAAAAATTTAACTGTCCAACCACAATCATTTAATCACAAAAATATGCATCAAATACTCACCAAACCATCAAAATGGTCAGACAAACAAACGCGATTAGAAATGACATGATTATCAATTAAACTAAAGCAAAACGTACATAGTCTAACAGACCGAATAATAATTCAAGAAGCATCAACATAATTCTAATAGTTTGTATTAGCTAAACTCCTAAGGTTTGCAAGGCATAGTCGGCTCCAAGAATTTAGAATTTAATTCTCTCCAACCCAAAGAACACGAAAATAAAATTTATGGACGTAGCATATGACCCAAAGAGATACAAGAATATTTCACAGGTGAAAATTTACCTGCAACAAGACAAATGGGCATGAAGAAGTGGACATTTTTCCTAGAGCAGATTTGATACGAATCAAATCTGATAAAGATCAAATGCGATTAAAAATTGGTTAAATTAAGCAGCTACTACCTCCAAGACAATTATAGCTAATTAAAATTTAACTCTGTCCAAGCACAATCATTTAATCACAAAAGATGCATCAAATACGTAAATGCTATCAACTCAGGAATACTCACCAAATCAAAATGGCCACACAAAATAAGCGATTAGAAACGATATGATCACCAATTTAAATAAATAAAAAAAGTACATAGTCCAACAGAGCCAACAAAAAATCGAGACACGATAACACTGTAATCTCTTTCCAAAATTCCCTTAAACAAAACTAGAGCAGAGACAAAAATAAACCAGAGCAGAGACAAAAATAGTACACAACGACATCCTTGTTCACCAAGGGAAACACTCAGAACCTAAGCTTGGTAAAGAACCACCTGTTCTTGCCGGTCTTGAACCTCTCCTCGAATCTCTTCTTGGTCTCCTTCAACGCGGTAACCTTCTTGTCCTTAGATTGGAGGGCATCAATAGTCGCCACGTCCTTAAGATCCACATCGAGGGTGTACCGAGTGGGCATGAGATGCTGGTAGTTCACGAGCTTGACGAAAGCCTTAACCCTAGATTTCCTGGCTGTTTTCTTGGCCGAATCCTTTTTGATGACCTTGCTGGGGTACTTCTTAATTCCGGCGACCAAACAGTGGCCATACGGCCGGTCACGCGTGCCGTCATCGAAGTTGCGCACGATAACCGCTTTGCGACCAGCATAACGTCCTTGAAGGACAATAACGGCCTTGTTCTGCTTCAAAAACCGCACCATTTTTAACACTATCTACCCCTACGAATGTGACCTCTTTACACTTCGCTGGATGATAAAAACCTAGCTGGTTTATATACATATTATTTTCTTGAAGAAACCAATCGATTGCTCATAGTGGGCTTGTGGGCTGGTTATAGAGTCCAGTGGCCCACCGGTCAAACCTTTAGGGCTAGATCATCAAAATATCAATTGAGGATAATTTTTTTGAAGTGGATTATTAAGAATATATTGAGGATGGGATATTGGTTAGATTAGGGGAGAATATCTTGCTCTATCAAACAAAAAAAGAGGATGCAGGTCAGTAAATATGTAATTATGCAAAGAATCAATTAGAGGCAGTCGCAGATTATTAGGAGGTGCTATTGGGTAGATCAGAGGAGAATATCTCGGTAAATATATAATTATGTAAATAATAAATTAGTGATATTGGGTAGACAAGAGGAGAATATCTCGGTAAATATATAATTATGTAAATAATAAATTAATGGGAGATAATAGATATGTTGGGTAGATTAGAGAATATGTCGGGTATGAAAAAAAATATATTTTTTTTGGGTGCAAAAAAAAGGTTGGATTTTTTTTTTTAAGAAAAAAAATCATATATCCACATAATAAAGCCATGTCAGATCATTATTGCCATGTCATATTGTCCTGTCATCATGCCATTTAAGTAAAGTTAACGAAGTCAGCAACAGGTAAGTACAATTAACACCATAACTTTTAGGTTTAGGTCTTCGTTTTGCTAAGCATAAATATTACTTCCTTCGGTCTTAATTATAAGATAAAGTTGATTTTTTGGAGAAATTAAGGAAATCAATTAAATTACTTTAGAGTGTTTATATTTCTAGTATCCTTAAATTATATATTAGTTTATTAGTCAAATTAAATAGTTTGGAGAAAAAAAATAAAAATATAAATACTCTAGAGTAATTTAATTGGCTTCCTTAATTTCTCCAAAAAAGTCAACTTTGTCTTATAATTAGGACCGGAGGAAGTATCTTATTGGAGGTAATCATATTCGAGACATTATCAGGCATTGAATGTAGACACTTCCCACATTTAAAACTTTAGGTCCTTTTAAAGATGTATAGAACAACAGTTTTAGACAAAGCAAACTTTATATATTAAAATCACATGTTTAAAATCACATGGACTAAGACCTAAATCAAGGTAAAATTATAAGGACTAAAAGTTGGTTTAACCACTTTTTTTATCACCTCTTCTTAAATTCTTAGGTCCTCAATTTTTTATTTTAAACATATTTTTAATAAATTTTAAATATCTTTATAATTAAAAATTTTAAACATTGCAAATATTTCTTAAAAATTATCATATATTCCTCTTATCCTTAGTATAATATCCATTCACCTAATCTGGGTATATTAAAAAAGTTAGATAAATAAATAAATTAATTATAAGATAAATTAAATTCCATATTAGTTTAGGTAAATTAATTTTTTTAAAAAATAAATATGAAAAATAAAATAAATTGACCAATAAACTTGTGATTAAGTTGGTAAGCGGCTTCACCCGAAAAAGATAAGAACACAATTGTGTCATTACCTTGAATAAACCAACTGAAATTCTTTTTCCGTGTGGATATTTTTTTTATTCTATGATATAATTATTTTTAAAAAAAATGTTATTTTGAATCTATTTGCTGGGTGCTAAAATCTATGTGAATGGCGTTGTTTTGCATTTATTATTTTGAGAATATGTTTTGTGGATGCAGTTGGCCGATTCCAAAAATTTAAAAAGTGCTTGGATTGACGGTTGAGATTTTCTGTCATTATTTGATGGATAGCATTTTGTCTGGTTATGAGCATGTTTTTTTGGACGCACAAGATTTACCCACGTGTGCCGGACTTCTAGGATCAAGTTATTAACAAATGTAGAAAGAGGATAATCACAAGTGGAGAATATAAAGAAAATAAATTTAGGAGGAAAAACATACTGCAACACCAATGTAATGGACCAATATCATGTATTTAAAGGGTCGGTAGAAAACAGATCAGGTGATAAGAAGAATTAAAACCAAATAGAAAAATGCTTTAAACGTGCCCTTGAAAAATTGAATCAAAATGCTAAATTAGATTGAATAAAAATTAAAATGTATATGAGAAACACTTAAACCCTAAGGGCATCTATGGTCGTGCCTAGACTGAAAAATGATCTTTTTGGGTACTTCTTAATGTTGACGACCAATATGTATGATCACTGCTTTGAAACCACTACTAGCGTAAAGTTGCCTTGTTAGGCTTCAAAAACCTGACCATCTTCAATAACTTCTACCTTTTCGGACTATGAATTTGCTTCTTCCTCTACCTCGCTTGATGATAAAAACTCAACTCGTCTGTATGCATATAATCTATCTATTCAAAGTTCATAAAAAAATTACATACAATTGATTAGCTAATTAGACTTTTGAGCCATGAATGAAAAATGCATATTACAAATTTTAGTTTTACATTTATATTTACATTTTGGACGAAGTTAGTTTTCCTTTGAAAAGGGTGGCAAGATGATGCAAACAGCCATGTCATTAATTAATATCCTCTCACCACATTCTTTGCTACATGTGGCCTCTCCATTGGCTGGCTGTGGGTCTCTCTATTTGTTTAGTACTTTTAAAGGCACTTTAGTAAAATTGCTTGATAGGCTAGCCAAAGCATAACATTGATATTTGAAATATCAGTGCGGTTAGATTTAATAGAAGGGATTTATTTCTTATAATGTGACGAATTAATGTTTAAAATTTAACTAAGAGATGTGTTCACATTTAGTACCTGACAATGTCTCAGATAAGATTGCCTCAAATATAAGATCAATACATGTTCTTAGCCAAAAAAAATTGATTATTCAAATAAAATGATCAGTATCTAAATAGCCAAATAAATTTCAAATTTACATACTTTAAAAACTCAGATAGTTGCGCATGATATGATATGATAACTTTGTGAAAAAGAACATGGAGAAAATAAAAGAAGAAAAGAGAATGTGAAAGAAGCGTGAAGCGTGGAGTTGTATGGAAAAAGCAAGGTATTAAAATTCGGACCGGGTATTGAATCGGTCGGGGCACTGGGTTAAGGGTTAATGGGTCAAACTGGGGCCAAACCAGAGCCAAACCGGGACCAAATCGGTGAAAAATTGAAAATTTTAGACTTATAGTATGAAAATCTAAAGAAAAAAATAAAAAAATTTAAAAAAAAATAGTAACCCGAACCGGACCGGTCTACCGGCCGGTTCGGTCCGGGTTACAGAACCATGGGAAAAAGTGTAATTTCCGAAATATGGAAAGTGGAAAGTGAAAGATATTTTATGAGTGGGGAAGATGGCTTATGTTTTATTAAACCTAGAATGGCCACTGAACCAGTCTGAGTAGTGGATTGAGAGTCAATGAATCATATCAGAGTCAAATCAGAGTTAACCCGGAGTTAACCGGTGAGGAAATAAATTTGAACGATAATATTTTTTGAAATATTTTTGAAATATTTTTGAAATTTGATAATTTTTTAAGAACAAATGATAATATTTTTGAGTGATTTTTTTTTTTTTTTTTTTTTGCATTAGAAAGTAGACATCTCAAGCTTTCTATAGAATCATAATTTATAATTTTTGAAAATATATAGAATTAAATATGAATTTTTAAAATCAGAAAAATCAAAATAAATATTGAATCGGTTGGACCGGACGGACCAAACTGGTTTGATTACCAATTCGACAGTTTCCATGATTGAACTGGCCGGTCCGGTCCGGTTTTAATAACATTGCTTCAATGTGATACCATTTTTATGGCAATCAGAACATTGTCAATGACTTACCTTTTTTTTTTTTTTAACCAGCACTTTTTTTTGACCAGCGACTTGCCCTTTAATTTCTACCCTCCCATGTGATTTTATAAAGTGCCTCATTCGTTATAATTTATTTGGATCCTACAATAATTTACTATTCGTATAACCTACTAACTTGAGATTACAATTATATGTAAAGATTGAGGAACCTTTCAACTTCTATATTCATAAATGAAAAGGGTTGATTTATATCCACTTAGCATTTAAAAGTAATTTTTAGTACACTCAACATCTTAAAATATTTTTCACTAGTATTCAGTATTCTAAAATAATTTTTTATATAATTTTTTTTCTTATATGATTTTCTCAGTAGCAATGAGCACCTTAGACTAAGGATAATAAATACTAATAGAAAAATACTTTAAGGTGTTGAATGTATTAAAAATTACTTTATAATATTAGGCATTGTTGATACATGGCTTTAGAATGCTAAATACATCATAAATTATTTTAGAATACGGATTTTTATTAAGAAAATACTTTAGGTTGTTAGGATTAGATGATTATGCAATTAATAGAGATAAACTGAAAAAATATAAATTTGAGGGTTAAAATAGATTGAAATGCTATACTTGTGACCAAACAAATTAGTCAACTAACCTCTATATTTAGTATGAGAGGAAGGATTTCTAACCATTGTTTTTTATTTTAAAACTTGAAGGTGAAATATTGCTTTAACAATTATAGTTATGTGTAACTTAATGTAATAGTTCGTTGAATAATGCACTTCAAATTAACAAAAAGTAAAAATAAAATTTGATTATGGTAAATTGCGTATGGATATAAGTGGAATTCACTTAACCCACTTCAAGTAAAAATATACTATTCTTCTAGGGCCAAGGAAAAAAATGTACAGTGCTACCATATCTATTGATTACTATGCTGGTCTCCTCCCCTCCCTTCCAAAAAAACGCCAACCAAACAAAAGGACTGAGAGGAGGATTAATGACACTTATTTACCCACAATTAATAAAATACTACTAACAGGTTAATAGGGGACATTGATATGGAAAAAGGGTCTCTCCACTAACTTCTTTCTTCACTTAATGTCTCAACTATTGGATCATGTTTTAATTGATACGATTTAATGTTATATAACAATATTATAATTGTAGATTTTTATTATATATAATATCATAATACTATTTAATACATATAATTAAATCTCACCCATTAAAATAAAATCTCATGGTTTAGATATTTAATAGAGAGGAAGTTGAGAGAAGGGTTAATGGAAAAACGGAAGAGGATACTATTAGAATCATTTTTCTCCTTTTCTTTTTAGAATCTCATCTCCACCCTTAAATCAAAAAATGAAGAGTTCAGATTTAATATTTTCTAAAACTATGATTATAGTGTTTATAAATTAAATTTTCTATTACTTGTGTTTGTATTACATTTATGAATTGAGTAGATCATGTTTTAACAGTGTAAATTTACTTATTTATGTTTAAACTTTAAAAAAATAGTTTTATAAAATATTAAATCTAGACTATCCATTTTTTTAAGATATGATGACGGAGATGAGATTCTGAGAAGAAAAGAAGAAAAAAGATTCTGAGAAAACCCATACCTATGAAACACACCCCTCTCCCACATTGGTCCATAATTGTTAAAAAGGATTTCATGAAATGACTCTAGGGTAATTTATAACTTGTATTCATCAATCTATAACTCAATTGATATTATTTTACAACTAATCATATAGATTTTATGACTTCAAATGATATAAAAAAATTTGTTTTGAGATAATTTGCAACTCATTCCATAATTTCATGGGGAGTTCTATATCCGGCCCTTGATATATATATATATATATATATATATATGCGCATAATGCTGGAAAAAGTGACATTTATATAAACTAAAATCTATAATACCCTTTATATAGGTCAATGGTAAATAATCCCGGCAATTTAAAGTTTAAATTTAATTTCTTTAACGTTTTAAGTTTTAACATTAAACCTCTTGCGGTTAAGTTACGGATGAAAATATCACGTCAAATTAATGAGAATAATGTGACATCATACAATTAAAAAGAATTTAAATATTTTCATTAAAAAAGAATTTAAATTTTGAAATATTAAATGAGTTAAATGCAACTATAAAAAAAGTCGGAGGGAGCTTTCAGTTTTGTATAATATAGACTAAAATTTTTTAATCTTTATTCAATTGACGTGGCAATTTCCATTATTAAAGTAATCGTAAAATTAACGGGAAGGGTTTAATGTCAAATTCTAAATGTTAAGAGATTAACTTTAAATTTTCAAACGTCGAGAGTTATATGTAGTTGACAAAAAGTTCAAGATATTTTTGTATATTTTAACATACTCATATATAGCTCCTTTTTAAACTATACGTTTTTCTTTTTTTCTTTTTTCTTTTTAAAAAAAAGAGTCTTGGCGGGCAAAGCATGTGGTACCATGTTATGGATGATGTATATTCATGTCCACAGACCACGATCAAGAAGTATGGGATGTACATTTTTTAAGTTGTTTCTTATTTTTAATTTAAAGTGATAGTACCATTATCAATATATACAATCAAATTTTTAATAGACAGTAATATTTACAACAATAAATTATCGACTATAATTTTCATTTTTGAATCTCCATGTCTAGTTATAGTAAAACAAATCTGTGTTATCAAAAAAAAATAAATAAATAATCTTAAGTCTGGAAAAATGTCTGGTTCTAATGAATCGAAATGCAACTCACCTGACCTTTCTTTATTTTTTTTGAACAATTCTGAATACTTCCATTACTTCACTAGAAAATTACAAGAATGACAAAACACAACATCCTCACCAACAGGTTACAAGAACAAAAACAAACAAACTGATATTGCAGGAAGCAAACAAAACACAAAACAAAGGAAAAGAAACACTGATACGAGATAAAATGCAGAAAAGGGAAATACTGATAACCTATCAGCCAGGATCCAAGGTTTCAGAGGTAGGAGATCTATGGTTACCAAACCATCTCGAGCTCTTAGCATCTTCAGCTAGCAACAAAGACAAAGGGGGTAAGGGTGTCTCCACCCACCCAATAGGGCCATAGTATTAAAAACTAGACCGGACCGGCCGGGTTGAACCGGAAACCGGCGAACCGACCACTTGTCCGGTCCGGTTGATGTTGATACTCGGGCGGAATGCGACTCGAAGCAACCCGGTATAAACCGGGTAAACCAAGAGTGACTCGGGATAAGCACGAACATTTTCATATTGAAGACAATCTCGAGCAGGGCAAATTCAGGCAAAACTGAAATAAATGGGTGCTCAATATGTACCAGCAAGCTGTCAGCTAAAATGATAGAGGTGAACACAAATTCAAATCTAGGAAAGTCACTCCAAACTCCGAAAGCGATTACTCCTTGATTAATTAAATTTTTTAAAAAATGGGTATTTGATAGGTGCTCTGAATTTGTTTCCCTCGCATTGTTGGATCCACCTATTCATGAATGAAGAACTAATACACCCAACAATGAATGCTGACACACATGTCTAACAGGCTAAGATAGCAATGGCAAGATGACTCTGGAGACGCAAGGAACAAAAAATGCAAACATGGTTCATTTATGAAGACAACAGACAAATGCAACTGAAATGACAGAGGATGAATGTAAGCTACATTCATAAAGTGAAAACTGAACATCTTGCAAGTTCCAAGATAATGGTGCAAACACATTGAGCCACCACAAAGAATGACAGCAACATTTACAATGCAAGCTAAAAGCATATTATGATCAATCAAGGGAAATCTAGCTATACATCAGGGATGCTCCAATATGTGGAGTGAGCATCAGCTTCTCTTGCAAGTTATTTCCTAGGAAATCCTTTGTTACACCGCAATGGAGCATGTACCAAAAGAAAAACAAATTTACAACACAAGGTAATGGGAGAAAAACGAAATTTAAAGGTGTGCCAAATCCACAAGAGAAATCCCAAATTTTCCAGATTGCAAGTAATTGGGCATAAAAACTAACAACAAACAAGATTAGCAGAAAACAAAAAAGCATTAACATGTTGAAATGAAATATTGTTGTGTTAAAAATCACAAGTGAAAAAGCAGGAAATACTCTGTTCAGTTTCCAGTTTGTTTCCGGCGAATAGGAGGGAAAAGATGTAAAACTAAAAACATCTATCTGATTCTATTAGTTTGTATTAGCTAAATTTTGCATCGCATAGTCTGCTCCAAGAATTTAGAATTTAATTCTCTCCAACCAAAAAAACACGAAAATAAAATTTGGATGTAGCATAACACCCAAAGGGATACAAGAATATTTCACAAAACACTGCGAGATGAAACTTTACCTGCAACAAGACTAAAAGGCATGAAAAAGTGAACATTTTTCCCCAGAGCAGATTTGATATGAATCAACACTGATAAGCATCCCAACAATAACTTATGCGATTAAATTGGTTAAATTAAGCAGCTACTACCTTCAAGACGATTATGGCTGGAATACTCACCAAACCATCAAAAGGGGCAGAAAAACATAAGCGATTAGAAACGACATGATTATCAATTTAACTAAAGAAAAAAGGTGCTTAGTTCAACAGACCCAATAATAAACCGAAAACGATAACTCTACAATCTCTATCCAAAATTCCCTTAAACAAAACAAAAAATAGTATAAAACGACGTGGTTGTTCCCCACGAGAAACACTCAGAACCTAAGCTTCGTAAAGAACCACCTGTTCTTGCCGGTCTTGAACCTCTCCTCGAATCTCTTCTTGGTCTCCTTCAACGCGGTAACCTTCTTGTCCTTAGATTGAAGGGCATCAATAGTCGCCACGTCCTTAAGATCCACATCGAGGGTGTACCGAGTGGGCATGAGATGCTGGTAGTTCACGAGCTTGACGAAAGCCTTAACCCTAGATTTCTTGGCTGTCTTCTTGGCTGAATCCTTTTTGATGACCTTGCTGGGGTACTTCTTAATTCCGGCGACCAAACAGTGGCCATACGGCCGGTCACGCGTGCCGTCATCGAAGTTGCGTACGATAACCGCTTTGCGACCAGCATAACGTCCTTGAAGGACAATAACGGCCTTGTTCTGCTTCAGAAACCTCACCATTTTCAAAACACTTTCTACCCCGGCGAAGGTGACCTCTTTACACTTCGCTGGATGATAAAAACCTAGCTGGTTTATATACATATTATTTCCTTGAAGAAACCAAACCATTGCTCATAGTGGGCTTGTGGGCTGATTATAGAGTCCAGTGGGCCACTGGTCAAACCTTTAGGGCTAGACATAATTCGTTGTTTTTATTTTTTTGTCATCAGACCATAATTCACATCCTTAATTTACTTGTTTTTCCCTTTCTCTTATTCATTTTTGGATAAACTGAATTAACAACGTTTTAGTACTTTTTAGAACTTAAAAAGATTTATTTTTTAGGATAAAATATATTTTTAATCCTTTAAGTTTTACATAAAGTATACTTTTGGTCCTATATTTTTAACACTTTCAAAGTTAATTTCATACTTTGTTGTAATACCTCAATGAACATGCTTGATTTAGTGCAAATATTTTTGGAATGTTACTTTTGCGGTTACTTGGATGAAATATTTTAGTGAGAATATTTTGGATGTTGTGTATCAAAAAAAAAAAAAGGATGTTTTGTTGTGAAATTTTCTTGTGAAATTTTTGCTCCACCTCTTTATGCCATTACGGCAATTCTTAGTGGTTTTTCGTTAAATTTTGGCCCAGCAGTCTCTTCGGCCAAGGCCTATAATTGGATTAAAATGTTTTAGTGCATGTTTGGGAACACTTATTTTTTAAATATAAGTGCTTATTACGTAAGATAAGATAAAACTCCTTTCACATACTTACCTCGTATACCATGAATAACGATTTATAAGCACTTATTGCCCAAAAATAAGCTATTCCAGACGAGCTCTTACACTTCTCTATGCATGAATTGACAAGATATGTTATTGTAAGCCATATCTCGGAATTATCATAATCTTGGAGGAATATTTACCACTACATCATCAAAATATCAATTGATTTAATTTTTTTGACGTGGATTATTAAGAATATATGGAGGATGGGATATTGGTTAGATTAGGGGAGAATATCTCGCTCTATCAAACAAAAATAGAGGATATAGGTCAGTAACTATGTAATTATGTAAATAATAAATTAGATGCCGTCGCAGATTATTAGGAGGTGCTATTGCGTAGATGTAGATCAGAGGAGAATATATCGGTAAATATATAATTATGTAAATAATAAATTAGTGATATTGGGTAGATCAGAGGAGAATATCTCGGTAAATATATAATTATGTAAATAATAAATTAATGGGAGATATGTTGGGTAGATTAGAGAATATGTAGGGTATGAAAAAAAAAAAAAAAAGAATATCCAAGGAGGGGTTTGTGTAGATGAAGATGAAGCCGTCCCCCTTTCCTTTTCATTTCAAATCTCTTATACACTTTGTGCCATTTCTTCATTTAAGGTCGGATTTTTTTAAAAGAAAAAAAATCATATATCCACATAATAAAGCCATGTCAGATCATTATTGCCATGTCATATTGTCCTGTCATCATGCCATTTAAGTAAAGTTAACCAGGTCAGCAACACGTAAGTACAATTAACACAATAACTTTTAGATTTAGGTCTTCGTTTTGTTAAGCATAAACATTCTCTTATTGAAGGTAATCCTATTCAAGACATTATCAGACATTGAATGTAGACACTTCTCACATTTAAAACTTTAGGTCCTTTTAAAGCTATATAGAACAACAGTTTTAGACAAAGCAAACTTTATAGATTAAAATCACATGTTTAAAATCACATGGACTAAGACCTAAATTAGGGTAAAATTATAAGGACTATAAGTCGGTTTAACCACTCTTTTTACCATCTCTTCTTAAATTCTTAGGTCCTCAATTTTTTTATTTTAAACATATTTTTAATAAATTTTAAATATCTTTATAATTAAAAATTTTAAACATTGCAAATATTTCTAAAAAATTGTCATATATTCCTCTTATCCTTAGTATAAAAGCTATTCACCTAATCTGGGTATATTAAAAAAGTTAGATAAATTAATTAATTAATTATAAGATAAATTAAATTCCATATCAGTTTAGGTAAATTAATTTTTTAAAAAATAAATATGAAAAATAAAGTAAATTGACCAATAAACTTGTGATTGAGTTGGTAAGCGGCTTCACCCAAAAAGATAAGAACACAATTGTGTCATTACCTTGAATAAACCAACTGAAATTCTTTTTCCGTGTGGATATATTTTTTATTCTATAATATGATTATGTTTTTAAAAAATGTTATTTTGAATCTATTTGGTGGGTGCTAATTTTTCAATCTAATCTATGTGGATCTATGTGAATGGCGTTGTTTTGCATTTATTATTTTGAGAATATGTTTTGTGGATGCAGTTCGATGATGACAAAAATTACAAAAGTGCTTGGATTGACGGTTGAGATTTTCTGTCATTATTTGATGGATAGCATTTTGTCTGGTTATGAGCATGTTTTTTTGGACGCACAAGATTTAGCCATGTGTGCCGGACTTCTAGGATCAAGTTATTAACAAATGTAGAAAGAGGATAATCACAAGTGGAGAATATAAAGAAAAAAAATTTAAGAGGGAAAACATACTGCAACACCAATGTAATGGACCAATATCATGTATTTAAAGGGTCGGTAGAAAACAGATCAGGTGATAAGAAGAATTAAAACCAAATAGAAAAATGCTTAAAACGTGCGCTTGAAAAATTGAATCAAAATGCTAAATTAGTTTGAATAAAATTATTAAAATGTATATGAGAAACACTTAAACCCTAAGGGCATCTATGGTCGCGCTTGGACTGAAAAATGATCTTTCTGGGGTACTTCTTAATGTTGACGACCAATATGTATGATCATTGTTTTGAAACCACTACTAGCGTAAAGTTGCCTTGTTAGGCTTCAAAAACTTGACCATTTTCAAAAATTTCTACCATTTTCAAAAATTAATCTTGGCCGAATCCTTCTTGATGACCTTGCTCGGGTACTTTTTGATTCCAGTGACCAAACAGTGGCCATACGGGCGGTCACATGTGCCGTCATTGAAGTTACGCACGATCACTGCTTTGCGACCAGCATAGCGTCCCTATAGGACAATAACGGCCTTGTTTGGCTTCAGAAACTTCACCATTGTTTGGATTCTGCACGGTGAGTCTGCTTCTCTTGCATCCAAGATAAAAGATAAAAACCCTAGCCGGTTTATCGACGTATATTGCTTTGCTTCAATGATAAAAACCCTAATCGGTTTATCGGCGTATATTGCTTTTCATAAACGAAATCAATTACTCTTTGTGGGCTTGGAGGCTAGTGGGCTTCCGTTCTAATGGATTTGTGCTGCCCCGTAATTTCCATCCTTAATTTGCTTTTTCCTTCATTTTTATTTTTATTCTCTCTTTTTTTTTTTGGGAAAAATTGAATTAACAACGTTTTAGAACTATTTTGAACTTCAATTTTTTTTTCAATTTAAATTTTATGTTATATTATGAATATAACATTTGTGTTGATATCCATATTTTCCCATTATTTCACATTTTCTCCCATTATCTCATGGTATTCTATATCATTATTAGATTTGTAGATATTATTCTAGTTTATTGATGTTTTAAAGTTGTGATAGTACCTATAAATATTGGGCATTTGTAAGGCATGTACCATATATTTGAGATGTCTTGCATAATAAATAAGAATACTTCTCTTTTACTCTCATATTCTCTCTTGACACTCTTTATTTTATAACATATTTCAATTATTTAAAGACTTGTATTTTTATTTGTTGGTGAAAAAATTATATTTCCCTTTAGACAATGATCAAGATAAGTATTTGGTCCAAAATAAAAAAGCATCTTTTCTTAAAACAAGATCAATGGTTCAAACTTCATACAATACTATGGCTATGTTTGGTGGGGGCGTTTTGGGGCCCAAACGCTCAGTTGGATGCCCAAAAGCTAAATGATCAATTGGGGAAAAAATGAGTGTTTAGAGAGCCCAAATCCTCATTGAGCTTAAGATTTAAAAACAAACTTTAACCCAAAGCTGAAATGTGGAGCTTTCGCAGAGGCCATCGAGCGTTTATTATTACCGTTAGGTAATAATTATTTCCAACTTCTCTCACCTACCTTTTATTCTTTTCTCAGTTTCTGTCTCTTTCCCCTGCGTCGTCCTCCTCAGTCCTCACACTTCAATCTTCAACTGAGTGCTGTTCCTTTCGTTCCCTCTCTCAGTGTGTCCTTTGAGTGTCGTTCCCTCCGTTCCCTCTCTCGGCGTCCACCCAATCTTCAAGCTGATGAGTTGCCTCATCTTCAACTTCGATTTGTCCTTCGTCATCTTTGATATGTCATCTCTGACTTGAAGTCTGACGGTGCTTGCTTTGGTGCAGGCGTCGCCTTTCATTTTCTCTCTCGGCGCGGATCTGGTCTCCGGAAGTGGCATCTTTTGGAGGTAAGGTTTAACCTCATTCATTTAAGATTTGTTATGGTTGTTGTCCGTTGGTTTGTGCAAGTTTATCCTCTGCTTTGCTCTGGCCTGGTTTGGGTGTAACACACACACACACACATTGTTTGCCTTCTGCGATCTGTACGCTGTGATGGTCTTTTTTTCCCTTAAAAATTAGCAAAAGAGACGTTTCATTTGGTAGAGATTGAGCACCAAAATTTTCATCTTTGATTCTGGTTTCGGTTTAGGATATTGTGACCCATCTAAACATTTTGATTTTTTTTGGTATTATTGTAATGTGGAATTACACCTGTGCCTAACCGAAATGCTTGCTTCGTCTTGCTTAATGGTAGAAGGACTTGAGAATATTGATGGCTCTGGCATTTTTCTTCATATAGAACTTCGGACATTCATAACTCTCATTCATCTGCTTAGCTTTGGTTTTTTTTAGTAATAGTTAAAGTGAGAATGAAAATAAAGTAAAGAAAACATGTTTGAGTATTAATTAGCTTGGACTGCGTCTTCAAGGTGAGCTCTATTTTGGCGTTAGGTGCCTATAAAGCTTCAACGGAAATTTTGAAGGCTTGCTTTCGATGATTTGTTTCTTTTTTCTTTTTTGGTATTGATTTGATGAAATGAATTATACTTTTCTACAATTTCATGCTGAATTCATTTAGTGAAAATGCTTGGTGAGTTTGGAGTGATGAAGAATATACTGATCCTATGAATTGGTTTCCTCTCTAGCCTTCATATTAATTCTTATTCATTGACGTTGTGTTTTAGCCTTCATATTAATTCAATCAATGAAATCATGCATTTATTCTTGTGTGTGTAATGCTAAATTTGTATGTTTATGGAATAGTTGTTTTAAATTTGCTTTTTTGAGGTGCAAGTATTGTTGAAATAGTGGCATAGAAATATTGATAAAGCTGTTTGGGATGATGCGACAACGGAGACTTTTGTGTACGCATGCCTAGAGCAAATTTACAAAAAAGAACGCCAGGGGTTGCATTTTACAAAGGATGGATGGAAGGGTATCGTCGCTACATTTAATGAGAAGACTGGGAAAGAATATACAAGGGCACAGTTGAAGAATAGGTTTGATATCCTTAAAAAAGATTTCAAGGCTTGGGATTCCTTAATCAAAGAGACCGGTGTGAGTAGATATCCTACAGGTAAAGTCCTCACATCAAAAGAGTGGTGGCAGCGGAAAATACAGGTAAAAAAATTTAGCAACTTATACAATTAACTGTTTTTTGCTCGAGAATATCGTTTTGTTTAATTAATTAGTTTTTTGTTGCTTGTGTGCTTGCAGGAGAATTCAACATACAGAAAGTTTAGAAACACAAGCCTCAAGTTTGAAAACAAACTAAGGATTATATTCAAGGATGCTATGGCGTCCGGCGAGGATGTTTTTGCACTGCCTTTTGCAAATCCACAGACACAGATAGAAGATGTTGAGAATGAAGATGTGTACAGACCAACAATGCATGAAGAAGAAGGGTCAGGGGATAGCGAAGATGGTATGTTCGGTACTAACCCTGTGCCTAGTACCGGAGTGACTGATGAGCTTGCTAGCATTGGTCTAACAACAAGCACTCCATCACCTGTTGGTACTGCGTCAGAGAGTCGGGGTAAGAGAAAGGTGGGTGAGGGGTCTGGACAGAGAAAGAAGCAGAAAGGGCCAACTTCAAGATAGATTGCGAATGCATTAGTGTTATGGCAAATGCATCCAAGGACAGAGCGGCAACATTAGATGCTATTAAAGAAGTTAGTGTCGATGCTGCTCTGACTTAGCTGCTTGGCATTAACGAAGTCATACGTGATGAGGACTTTCGTCACCGCTGTATCGACCTAGTATAGGATAAGACAAACTGGGAAACGTTTGTGTCGATCAGTAAACAGAACATGGAGTTCGTGGTTCCGTGGTTGCGCTATAATATTTATGGCTCCTAGATGTACCTAAACTATGTTTTATTATGTTTGTGACTTCATAACACTATGTGACTTCATGACAATATGCTTTATGAAAGTTATTTTATGCCATTATCACTTGAATCTATTTACTGTATGCCTTTCAGTCCTTATTGAGTATTTTATTTCTTCCATTACTCATAATTGAATTTTTAATCACACTCACAGGGTCCATAATCAATGGCAAATTCGAACAATCAACACTTACCTGATATGGTGGAGGAAGATGACCAGTCTTGACTTATATCTCTTATAAATGGGGAATGTGATGAGTATGAATGAATGACTGCGTTGATATGTCAATATTGGGTGCTTTTCATGTGCAAAGAACCCCACAAAACAAGTGTACGCACCGGTCGTTTATGGGTGCAAGAGGTATTAGCAACCCATGGTTCACGCTGTCATGACTTGTTTAGAGTGAAAAAACATGTCTTTTACAGCTTGTGTCATAAATTGGTCGAACATGGCTTACAGAATTCTGTGAACGTTGGGATTGAGGAAATGGTTGCCATGTTTTTGCTCACCGTTGTCCATGGGATAGGCAATAGAGTGATACAAGAACTCTTTCAACATTCAGGGGAAATGGTCAGTAGGCTTTTGCACAAGGTATTAGATGCTTGCATCAATCTAGCTCTGGAAAACATCAAACCCAGTGATCCCAAATTCACTGTATGCCACCCAAAGATAAAAAACGATCCCTGTTATTACCATACTTCGAAGATGCTATTGGAGCAATAGATGGAACGCACAGTAGATGTAACACCCTACCTTTAATCACGTAATTATAATTCGATAATGCACATTTAATTCGAATTAGAGACCATCGGATGACTTAAACTCATTTCAATCTCCTACTTTGTAGTAGGGTTTTCACAAAACATTCAAAATCTCTTCCTGTTCCTGGTCTCCATTTCAAAATTCGAATATAATTACCTGTGCAATTTATCTACATTCATGTATAACAGAGTGTATAACCAAATCCCCGGCAACTCCCGGGTTCTATACATATATAATCTAGAGGTTACAAGTATCCACTAGGGGATTACACAACCAAAATCGAATATAAAATTCCTAATTCAAAATATCCAGTAATCCCGAGTTTAAAGTAGATAACCAACATCTCAAAAAAATCCTTAGTATCACTAAAGATCCTAAGTGCTTCGGGTTGGCCGCTTCTCCTTTGAGCCACATGCCCTGTCTGAAATGTTAGTCATAGGAAAGAATGATATTCAAGCGAATCCCAGTAGTAACAAACCACTCACACAATGCATAACACAAAGCATGTATATAAATCACAACCAGCAACAGCAGCAGCAATCTCAAAGATACATGGTTTTCACCACAAACGACAGCATTCACGGCTGTATGCACAATACGACAGCTCTCGCTGTAATAATAATCACGACAGCTTACGCTGTAATCACAATAACGACAGCTTGCGCTGTAAACGACAGCTTGCGCTGTAAACGACAGCTATCACCAGCTGTAATCACAGCAGCATCAGAAATCATCACATAACAATGATAACACACACATACAGAGCATTATACATAGCATAAGAGAGAGAAAGTCACTACCTGATCCTTTCCCGACGTTTCTTGGCACTGCGGGCTCCCGAGGGCGGAAAATATCGAATCCTACAATTCCAAATGCACCATTTAGACACTTCCATAGTGTTATTTGGGGTTATATGAGTCTATAATGAAAATTTACAAAACTACCCCCGGGGACCCGACCCGGGCCCGCCGTACCCGGTCCGGTTGCACTTTTCCTGAAATTCTAATCTGGGCTATCCTAACATATTTCCACCCAAGGAATCCATTTCCGTACTCGAAATTATCAAATTCAATGTTAAATTACAAATTTACCCTTGGCAGCCCCACTTTAAGGGTTTTAGGGGCGTTTTCGTAATTATGCTTTTTCGGCCTTTTCCGAAAAAGTGACCAACTGTAACCCCACCTAATTTTCGCTCCTGAACTCAATGGAACCATCAAATCATTGAAAATCCAACTCTAAGACCCATTTCTAGAGCTGGCCGAAATTTATGAGTTCTCCGGGGAAAATCGGGGTTTTACGATTTCGGCTCCGTAAACGCGTTCCTTTCTACTCCTAACCACTTTATTAACCATTACATTAGGTTAAAACTAACATTAAGACCCAATTTGGGCAGCATAACCCCTAGGAAACTCAATTTCCAAAATTTAAAACCAATGGCAATCCGGCGAAATTTCACCGATTAAATTGCCCACAGCAGCCAGAATAAGCAATATACGAAAGTTTGGAAGTTACCTCAAGCTCCCACTAGCTTTTCCCAAATATTGCTGAAAACCCTAAGTGCTCAACAACAGATTTTGAGCTTCCAAACCTTAAAGAACAAAGAGGAGTAGCTTAGGATCAGAGTTACACGCGTTAGGAGCTAAATCGTCGGAGAAATCGGCTTACCTTGTGATTTTTCTTCTCCTTTCTCTCTCTACAAACCTCAACGTTCTCACTCCTCATTCAGCTGCTGTGTGCGACAGAAATGAGCTGAAGAAGATGAGCAATTTGATTAATATTCCATGCTGACATCATCTTTTAATGAGATGATGTCATAATTCCCATTTTCGGATTTTCTGGCAGATTTTCTGCCCAAACTTTGAAAAATCATAACTAATTCTAGAAAACTCAAAATGAGGTGATTCCAAAGCCAAATGAAAGATATTTAAGTCCTCTTCATAGGAAAAATATTGGCCATTACTAAAAATCACCACACAATTCCAGAATTACATAAAACTCATCACTGCCCCAAAACAGAGTTCAGCTTCCATCCCAAACTTTAGACAGTTATATCTCCTAGTTCACAAAACTAAATGGAACAAATTATATGTCCATTTTGAAGCTTGAGATGTGAACTATAAGACTGGAAAGTTTCAGAATTTTTAGATACCATTTGGTCATCAAAAACGTTCACACAAACGGACTGCCCAGAATAGAATTTCACTGGACAGAATTTTAGATTTTGCATCTTTGCTTCCATTGGTTCCATTTTCATACCAAACATCATTCCCACATAAATTTTCACAAGGAAGCCATTGGAATCATTAAAATATCCAAATTCCCATCACACATTCTTCAAAAGTGTTTATTCAACAATAATTACATCCACTTTTGAAGTCACCAGCCCTTAATCACTTTTTGGGATATTACATTGCTTCCCCCGTAAAATAAATTTCGTCCTCGAAATTTGTCACACAACTTGAGCCATAAACTCCGGATAACGTCTTCGCATATCCGCTTCCGCTTCCCAAGTTTCTTCCCTTTGAGTCATTCCCTTCCAGATCACCTTCACAAATGGAATGCTTCGGTGTCTGAGCCGTCGTTCTTCTCTATCAATGATCTGTTCTGGCTCTATCGCATATGTGAAGTTGTCTTGTAACTCAACTTCTTCATATTCAACAATGTGAGATGGATCCGGTTGGTACTTCTTCAATTGGGAAACATGAAACACATCATGGAGCCTGCTCAAGTTCGGGGGTAGGGCTACTCGATAGGCAACAGGCCCAATCCTCGCAAGAATCTCAAAAGGACCTATATATCTTGGGCTCAACTTCTTTCGTTTGATTGCTTGCCCAATGCCGGTGACAGGAGATACTCTCAGAAACACATGGTCACCAACTTCAAACTCTAGAGGCTGTCTTCTCTTGTCAGTGTAGCTTTTCTGTCGACTCTGCGCTGCAAGCAACCTCTTACGAATAATCCGAATATGTGCTAAGGTTTGATCAACCAAATCTGGCCCATAAAGCTTCCTTTCGGATAACTCGTTCCAGCACAAAGGTGATTGACACCGTCTTCCATACAACGCTTCATACGGAGCCATTTGGATGCTCGCATGATAGCTATTGTTGTAGGCGAACTCAGCCAGTGGAAGGAAACGATCCCAACTTCCTTTAAAGTCGAGAACACAAGCTCGCAACATATCTTCCAGCGTCTGAATTGTTCTCTCAGATTGTCCATCCGTTTGAGGATGATAAGCCGTACTGAATCTCAGTTGAGTACCTAAGGCTTCATGCAATGCTTTCCAAAACTTTGAAGTAAATCGTGGGTCTCGATCGGAAATGATGTTTTTTGGAACACCATGAAGTTTGACAATCTCTCGAATATAAATCTCCGCTAGTTTATCAGGAGAATAACCAGCATTGATTGGTATGAAGTGGGCTGACTTCGTTAACCGATCCACAATTACCCAGATCGCATCATAGTTCCTGATCCTGGGCAATCCCACAACCAAATCCATGGTCACGCTTTCCCATTTCCATTCTGGAATCTCAAGACTCTGAAGTAAACCAGGCGGTCTCTGGTGCTCGATCTTTACCTTCTGGCAAGTAAGACACCGTGCCACGTATTTTGTTACATCACTCTTCAAACCCGGCCACCAATACACAGATTTCAAATTATGATACATCTTGGTCATACCAGGATGAAGAGTATATCGGCTCTTGTGTGCCTCATCCAGAATCTTCTGCCTCAACTCTGCCTTAAGTGGAACGCAGACTCTTTTCTGGTAACGAACCAATCCACGAGGCGATATGTCGTAGCCTGAAATTTCTCCCTGTTCGATTCGAGTCAGATTGCGTTGTATCCAGTCATCTTGACTCTGAGCTTCTTCAATTTCTGCCCTTAGATCACTCTCCTCTTGAGAAACAGTGTAATTGGCACAGATGATCTGGTTTGTCAAATTTAAATCACGGAAATCTTCAATCAATTTCCTTTCTTGTATCATCATAGCTGCAACGAGCACAGTCTTTCGGCTAAGAGCATCAACGACTACATTTGCCTTACCCGGATGATATTTTATTTCCAGGTCGTAGTCCTTAAGCAATTCCATCCAGCGGCGATGTCTCATATTCAGTTCTTTTTGATCATACAGATATTTGAGACTCTTGTGGTCGCAGTACAATTCCACAGTCACACCATACAGGTAATGACGCCAAATCTTCAAAGCAAATACAATGGTCGCAAGCTCCAGATCATGAGTGGGATAGTTCAATTCATGAGGTTTGAGCTGTCGAGAGGCGTAGGCCACCACACGTCCTTGCTGCATAAGGACACACCCTAATCCCTGCCCACTGGCATCAGAATACACAACGTATGTCAAACTGGGATCGGGTAAAATCAACACAGGTGCCGTCATCAACCTCTCCTTCAGCTCCACAAAACAGTTTTCACATTTCTCATCCCACACAAACGGCTGATCCTTTCTCGTGAGCTTGGTCATTGGCAACGCAATACGGGAGAAATTCTGGATGAATCTCCGATAGTAACCAGCAAGACCCAGAAAACTGCGTACTTCCGCCACAGATTCTGGCCTCTTCCAGTTCAGTACTGCTTCCACTTTACTGGGATCCACGGAGACCCCTTCTTGCGAGATAACATGGCCTAAGAATTTCACTTCTGATAGCCAGAACTCGCACTTGCTCAATTTAGCGTATAGTTGCTTCTCACGCAATTTATTCAATACAATTTTTAAATGATGCTCATGCTCTTCCTTATTCTTGGAATATATCAAAATATCATCGATAAACACAACAACAAACTGATCCAAATATTGCCGAAAGATATGGTTCATGTAATCCATGAAAACCGCAGGCGCATTGGTTAGCCCAAATGGCATCACCAAGAACTCATAATGACCATATCGGGTCCTGAAAGCAGTTTTCGGAACATCTTCTGCTTTCACTCGCAGCTGATGATACCCTGACCTTAGATCAATTTTCGAAAATACACATGAACCAGAGAGTTGATCTAAAAGGTCATCAATTCGGGGAAGAGGGTACTTGTTTTTGATAGTAACCTTGTTCAATTCCCTATAATCAATACACAACCGAAGGCTTCCGTCTTTCTTCTTTACAAACAACACTGGAGCTCCCCAAGGCGACACACTGGGTCTAATGAACCCTTTCTCAAGCAAATCTTCTATTTGTTTCTTTAACTCTGCCATTTCATTTGGGGCCATGCGATATGGGGCCTTAGATATGGAACCAGCTCCAGGTACAATGTCAATTGGGAACTGAACTTCCCTTTCTGGAGGTAATCCGCTCAGATCGTCCGGAAACACCTTAGGGAATTCATTTACCACGGGTATATTACTCAAAATCTCACAGGTTTCCTCTTGCACAGAGAAAAACACTACATACCCCTGGCAACCCTTTTCAAGATACTTTTCAGCTTTAGCTGCCGAAAGAAAATTCATACTAGCATCCACAACTTCAGCCCTCTGAGATACAGGATATACTATCCTCTTGTTTCCACAATCAAGCAATATATTATTTGCCGTTAACCAATCAAAACCCAAATGACTTCTAATTGGCTAAGAGGTAAACATATAAAATCTACAATAGATTGATGCCCTTCCACAGTTATGACACAACTCAAACAAGCTTCAGTGGTCAAGGCCTTAATACCCATTGGAGTTGACACTACTAATTCAAATGGCAATTTGTGCATATGCAATCCCAGGCGCTTCACGCAATCATAGGCAATGAAGGAGTGACTTGCACCTGAGTCAAATAAAACTTGCAACAGATGGCCATGAAGTAGAATTTTACCTTGTATCAGCTCAGGAGATTTGTGAGCCTCCTCATGGGTCATAGCGAATACTCGGCCATGTGTCCTCGGTCTCTGGTCTGGTCGTGGCTCTTTGCATTCAGCAGCAGTATGCCCCACACGCTTACAATTGAAGCATATTATTTTGCCATCACAAGTTTTGCCTTGATGTGGTTGGTTATACCGACGACAAATCCACGGTCCAGAATATGTTCTTTGCTGGTCACGGCTCCCAGACTGGTAGGGCTTCTTACCACTTCCAAATGAAGATCCTTGCCCCTTTCGCTTCTGTGAGGTAGCACCCTTATTAGGTTCATTGCGGTGGCTAATAGCTCGGGCAGGATACAATTCTCTCAAGTTGTTCTCTGTAATCCTGCATTGTTCAACCGCCTTGTTGAACTTAGTGAATTGGTGAGTAGCTAGGCGTTTCCTCAATTCTCGCCTCAGACCGCGAATGAGCATATCAGAACTCCATTCTTCGTCATCTTTGAACCGAAAATAGGAGGAGTACCGAGCCAACCGTACAAAACGGGACAAGTAATCATCAAAACTCTCCGTGTCCCCTTGTCTAATGTTAAGAAATTCTGTCTCCTTCTCGAGTCGCATTGATTTGGGAAAATACTTCTCGTTGAACTCTTGTTGAAATAGTTCCCAAGTCAATGGCATTTCCTTGCTTTTCAATGTTAGGGCGATATTCCGCCACCAACGATCTGCATCCCCTTCGAGCTTATAAACGGCCAGTCGTGGCTTCACCTCATCCGGGCAACCAAGAACCTCAAATATTTTCTCCAGCCTATTCATCCAATCTTCGGCTGCTTGAGGGTCAAACCTTCCTCTGAACGTCGGAGGCAGATGCTTGCAGAATCTGGTGACCCAAAACTGAAGGTCTCTGTCCTCTCTAAGCGGCATCCCATATGATTCTTGATTTGGAATAGCATGAGGTGGGGATTCTGGTGGTCTTGATGATCCTTCTGCAGTGTCCTCATGTCGAGTTTCTTCTTGAGTTTCCTCCGGAGTAGACTGAACTGGACCTTCCTTGTTCTTCGCTTTCTCTGCTCTGAGCTCTTCTCTCAGCTCAGTTATCATATCTCTTTGATCCCGAATTAGACCCATCAGCTCTTGCATAGGATCTGGTGGATTATCATTGACGACCTCTACCTCTGGGTCTACACGCGGAATATTGGGGCGTCCTCTAGTTTTCTTCATTCTACAAACAACTTGCCCCATTAATTTAGCAGAGATAGTATGCACATATAGTCACAAAACTCATATATATATCCATGTCAATAAAACATACATGTGCATACACAACAATCATTCGCAGATATCCTTACTACTATCTAAGGGATCTATCCTAGCTACCTCTACCCTTGCCAGAAACTACAGCTCTGATACCAAAATGTAACACCCTGCCTTTAATCACGTAATTATAATTTGATAATGCACATTTAATTCGGATTAGAGACCATCGGATGACTTAAACTCATTTCAATCTCCTACTTTGTAGTAGGGTTTTCACAAAACATTCAAAATCTCTTCCTGTTCCTGGTCTCCATTTCAAAATTCGAATATAATTACCTGTGCAGTTTATCTACATTAATGTATAACAGAGTGTATAACCAAATCCCCGGCAACTCCCGGGTTCTATACATATATAATCTAGAGGTTACAAGTATCTACTAGGGGATTACACAACCAAAATCGAATATAAAATTCCTAATTCAAAATATCCAGTAATCCCGAGTTTAAAGTAGATAACCAACATCTCAAAAAATCCTTAGTATCACTAAAGATCCTAAGTGCTTCGGGTTGGCCGCTTCTCCTTTGAGCCACATGCCCTGTCTGAAATGTTAGTCATAGGAAAGAATGAGATTCGAGCGAATCCCAGTAGTAACAAACCACTCACACAATGCATAACACAAAGCATGTATATAAATCACAACCAGCAACAGCAGCAGCAATCTCAAAGATACATGGTTTTCACCACAAATGACAGCATTCACGGCTGTATGCACAATACGATAGCTCTCGCTGTAATAATAATCACGACAGCTTACGCTGTAATCACAATAACGACAGCTTACGCTGTAAACGACAGCTTGCGCTGTAAACGACAGCTTGCGCTGTAAACGACAGCTATCACCAGCTGTAATCGCAGCAGAATCAGAAATCATCACATAACAATGATAACACACATATACAGAGCATTATACATAGTATAAGAGAGAGAAAGTCACTACCTGATCCTTTCCCGACATTTCTTGGCACTGCGGGCTCCCGAGGGCAGCAAATATCGAATCCTAAAATTCCAAATGCACCATTTAGACACTTCCATAGTGTTATTTGGGGTTATATGAGTCTATAATGAAAATTTACAAAACTACCCCCGGGGACCCGACCCGGGCCCGCCGTACCCGGTCCGGTTGCACTTTTCCCGAAATTCTAATCTGGGTTATCCTAACATATTTCCGCCCAAGGAATCCATTTCCGTACTCGAAATTATCAAATTCAATGTTAAATTACAAATTTACCCTTGGCAGCCCCACTTTAAGGGTTTTAGGGGCGTTTTCGTAATTATGCTTTTTCGGCCTTTTCCGAAAAAGTGACCAACTGTAACCCCACCTAATTTTCGCTCCTGAACTCAATGGAACCATCAAATCATTGAAAATCCAACTCTAAGACCCATTTCTAGAGCTGGCCGAAATTTATGAGTTCTCCGGGGAAAATCGGGGTTTTACGATTTCGGCTCCGTAAACGCGTTCCTTTCTACTCCTAACCACTTTATTAACCATTACATTAGGTTAAAACTAACATTAAGACCCAATTTGGGCAGCATAACCCCTAGGAAACTCAATTTCCAAAATTTAAAACCAATGGCAATCCGGCGAAATTTCACCGATTAAATTGCCCACAGCAGCCAGAATAAGCAATATACGAAAGTTTGGAAGTTACCTCAAGCTCCCACTAGCTTTTCCCAAATATTGCTGAAAACCCTAAGTGCTCAACAACAGATTTTGAGCTTCCAAACCTTAAAGAACAAAGAGGAGTAGCTTAGGATCAGAGTTACACGCGTTAGGAGCTAAATCGTCGGAGAAATCGGCTTACCTTGTGATTTTTCTTCTCCTTTCTCTCTCTACAAACCTCAACGTTCTCACTCCTCATTCAGCTGCTGTGTGCGACAGAAATGAGCTGAAGAAGATGAGCAATTTGATTAATATTCCATGCTGACATCATCTTTTAATGAGATGATGTCATAATTCCCATTTTCGGATTTTCTGGCAGATTTTCTGCCCAAACTTTGAAAAATCATAACTAATTCTAGAAAACTCAAAATGAGGTGATTCCAAAGCCAAATGAAAGATATTTAAGTCCTCTTCATAGGAAAAATATTGGCCATTACTAAAAATCACCACACAATTCCAGAATTACATAAAACTCATCACTGCCCCAAAACAGAGTTCAGCTTCCATCCCAAACTTTAGACAGTTATATCTCCTAGTTCACAAAACTAAATGGAACAAATTATATATCCATTTTGAAGCTTGAGATGTGAACTATAAGACTGGAAAGTTTCAGAATTTTTAGATACCATTTGGTCATCAAAAACGTTCACACAAACGGACTGCCCAGAATAGAATTTCACTGGACAGAATTTTAGATTTTGCATCTTTGCTTCCATTGGTTCCATTTTCATACCAAACATCATTCCCACATAAATTTTCACAAGGAAGCCATTGGAATCATTAAAATATCTAAATTCCCATCACACATTCTTCAAAAGTGTTTATTCAACAATAATTACATCCACTTTTGAAGTCACCAGCCCTTAATCACTTTTTGGGATATTACAGTAGATGTGTGGTCACTGGTGGCAATCGGGAAAAATATATCGGCAGAAAGGGATATCCAGCTCAGAATGTAATGGTTGTATGTGATTGGGATATGTGCTTTACGTTCGTGTCGGCGGGCTGGGAAGGTACTGCACATGATGCTCGTGTGTTTAAACATGCTGTTTCAAATCCAGCTATGACCTTCCCTCATCCACCTGCAGGTATATTTCAGTCACCTTCCTATCAATTACTTTCATGCAATGCCGCATTTATATTTATCTAACTGTTTGAATTGAATTCAACATATATTAGGGAAATATTATTTGGTGGATGCTGGCTATCCGACACAACTTGGTTACCTTGGTCCCTATAGGTGTGAGCATTATCATATGCCAGAATTTAACCGCCAACCCGGATTTAGAAATGCTAACAAGACCTTTAATTTTTATCATTCTAGTTTGAGGTCAACTATAGAAAGGACTTTTGGAGTATGGAAGAATCGATTTGCATTGTTATAAAACATGCGTAAGTACAGCTACCAGACACAAGTTCGCATTGTTTGTGCAACAATGGCTCTACATAATTTTATTAGGAGAAATAATGTTGAAGACGTGGTGTTTCGCAAGGGTGAAGCTGGGAATCTCGTTGATGTAGATAATAATAGCGTAGATGAACAACCTTCCGCGTCAAATTATAGTAGGCGATCTTCCATTCAAATGCATCAGTTGCGTGACTCAATTAGAGACCACATTGTACGGGACATGTGATCTAATTTGTTATGTAATATTTTTTCATCAAATTGTGTTAATTTTAATTTCCAAATCTCCCAACTTTAACTTTTTTAAATTTTTTTTCAATTTCAAATTTAATTTCTCTCTTACCATTATCACAAAAATCACTTATGCTTAAGCCAATCCAAACAAGTTTGTAAAAGCTAAATTGAAAAACTCCATTTTTTCAATTGTCAATCCAAACATAAATTACATTACACAATCGAGCTTTTACCAAAAATAAGATTACAAAAAGCTAAATTGACAAACTCCATTTTTTCAATCGCTGTTCCAAACACACACTATATCAGAAGTACTACCTTTAATTTTCTCAAAAAAAAAAAAAAAAGAACATTTAACCACGAGGTCTAGTATAATTGGCACTTGGCATTTAGCTGGGTTCTTTAATCATCTAGTCAGGAGTTCAATCGAGAAGTCTACGGGGGGAGGGGATTAATCACCATTACCAACAGTAGATACCTTGAGCCTACTAAGAAAAGAAGTATTCCCTCCGGTCCTAAATATAATACGGAGTTAACTTTTTTTTTGGAGAGATTAAGTGTCTGTTTGGATTAGCGATGGAAAGTAGCTTTTTTTATTATCTGACTTTTGGAAAAGTCAGATAGAAAAAAAGTCATATTATAGATGTGTTTTATGTTTGGATTGGTGGTGGGAGAAGTAACTTTTTTCCTAACCCAAAACTTGTTTGGATTAGTGTTTGAAAAGCCTGTTTAGATGAGAAATGACTGAAAATGGCATGAATCTTATTAAATACTACATACATACATACATAGTGCTAATTGAAGTGAAAAATATAAATAAAATTTGATAAAACTATCTTTTAATAACATGATGGCCTCTGATTCTGTCACAAACATTATTCATTTAAAAATTTTATCGAGTAATTATTTGAGTAATGAGAATATATCATTTTTTATGTCAGTTTAATTAATTATTTTAGTTATTTAAATATATCATTTTTTATGTCAGCTTAATCAATTATTATCCTGTACATATATACTTATAAAATTTATAGCCGAAAGTTGGTTACAACAGACAAAGTGAGGAAAAATAAGCAAGCGAACAAGACAGATGAGGGGGGTTTTTTTTTTTTTTTTTTTTTACTTTAAATTTTAATTTTATTCTTATAATTTAGTAGTTCATATTTATAAATAAACTGGATTGCATATTTATATTTGATTATTTTTTTAAAACTTGCTGAACTCTTTTTTTTTGATAAAATTAGAGATTAGTAACCCGTTCAGCTATGTTGCCACATCAGAAACGACAACAACAAGGAATTACACCAGTCAAAGTTTCCTCTGCCACCCCCCAGAAACAAGAAAAGGAAAACAAAATATGCATTTACTTTATCCGCTTTGCTGTGAAACAGGATGTACCTTTCAATAACTAAACAGACATCTGCTTTGCTTTGAGAGCCATGTATGAGGACTCTTGTAAGGTTTAATATGTCCCTTGCTTTGAGGTCCATGCAATGGTCTCAGAATTTTGGATGCAAATTTTACCTCTACACCAATTCTAATACACATAATGATCAAAGTTAGGATAATAGTTTCCTCAGTTTCGCTGCTTACAAAACAGAGCTACCGAAAAGCTCACTGAAAAATAGTTTTTGTTGAGCCAAAGCTTTACAAACTTTCAACGAGCTAGCTGGAAACAGAGGAAAATGACCACACCTAAGCACAAAGAATTAGTTTCGAGAAGGAGGATGGCCCACCCGCATAGTGCTGCCATGCTCACCGCAGGAGAGAACTGCAAGACAACGGGTTTCTTCAAAAAGCCACATTTACTAGAGAAGCCAAGTGGAGTTTGCCGCCTTTCCAAACGGTAGAAATTATAATATCATCTCCTGCCGCACAATTTTGCCTTCAAACACTTTGCCAAATAAGCTCTAAGGAAGCTAAATAAATTATTGGGAGAATTACATCCAGGTCCTAAAAAAGAGGAGAAATAAAGAAATGGTCCCTATAGATTGTAAAATAAAAAAATGGTCCCATGGAGTTGTCAATACAGGCTCCTAGAGTTGTTAATGAGTTGTCAATACATGCTCATGGAGTTGTTAATGGGACTATTTTTTCATTTTGCAATCTACAGGGACCATTTTTTTATTTTTCTTCTTCCATGAGACCTCAATGTAATTCTCCCTAAATTATTTAATTATATCATATGTTGTATATTCTTATATTATATATTAGTTTATAAGTTAGGTAACATAATTTAGAGAAAAAATAATAAATATAAATATTTTAAAGTAATTTGATTAGTTTCCTTAATCTTTACAAAAAAAATCAATTCTATCTTATATTTAAAAGTGGAGGGAGTACTGCCTTTTCTTCTAATGACCTGGTTAAAAAAAAAAACAATACTAGTACAGAAGCAAAGGGAAAAAAAAATGGGAGAAAAAGGGGAAATCATACTTAGATCGTAAGGATAAAAAAATTATCAAAAAAGTTCCAATGTATATTTCTTTATCTAAAAATTCCTTAAGGACTACACTGATATAGATTCATAAGGAGTGTTTAGATGGAAGAATCTATATTTTGAGACTTTTTTTATATTTATTTTTGGCCTTGGGGTTTTGAGGGCGATTCTCGTAATGGCATAACAGAAGCAATTATTTGGATTTTTGGAGGGAAACGCGATTATTATCCACATTTTTCCCAGAAAAACCCTGTGGTTCTTGCTAAGTCTCAACGGACCAACTGGGGTTTTTCTTCTTCCTCTCAACACAAAATCCTCATCGCAATTTCCAGGCCTCGCTTCATTCTGTATATTTCATATTAGTCCCGTTTCCATCTCTATCTTCATTTCGTCTCACACATTTGAATCGATGTTTTCTTCCCCATAGGCTAGTTCTTCACTCTCTCCGCACATGCCGTTTTTGAACTCATAACCAAATAAAAGCAAAGTTCAAACTCATGGAGTTATCTACCGTAGTTATTCAATCGTGTTTTTCAATCCCCTCAAGGTTTCCTACTGTCAAAGCTTATGGAGATTTTTCTTGTTCCCTCACTGCACCAATAAGCACTACAGTTCGAGTTGCTTCCTTGAAGTTTAGCACTAAAGGTAAGCTAATTACTTTTCATCTTAAATTTGCTCAATCTTTAGAACTCGCTTTGCTTGTAGCTGTATTTTGGATTATAAGGGTGCACAATTAGTGAACCCTCTCGAAGGAAAGAAGGAAATGTGTCACAAATTTATGTAACATTGAAGATTTACATTCCATTGTTAGACATAAATGTATCATCCAGTTGGCTTAGCTGGGGAGTCACCAAAACCTGGCCAAAAGTCTATTCACCATGACTGTTAAATATTCTTCTTTCAATGAGTATATCAGAATCTCATAATGGAGTTTGATGATCCACAGAATAGCACTTAAAATGTAATATTTGCAAGAGGAAGAAAGTATTTTTGAAACTGAGGCTTAATTTAGATAAGAGTTCATCAATATATTATGCTTGGTGGTGTTCTGTTTGTTAGCCTGAGCATTTCCCCCTCTCAAGTCTTGACAGAAGAAATCATGTGATGCATGTCATCTTTTAAAAAATGAGTCAATTTAATTGGGTAGTTCAAACCTGCTTATTTATTTTATTTTTATTATATTGTCATTAACTTGCATTTGATTTTCCGAGACAAGGTCTGGCAAAACCTAGGAGCACTTGCTTGTCCATTGTCCACGCTTATGATGCTGCAAGTGAATGCATTGAAGCATCAGATGCTGCAGAGTTGAAATTCCATGACACTATCAATTATCCTTTTCATGATGTTGCCAGGAAGAAGATGGACAATGGGACTGAAAAAAATCAATGCTTAAACCCACGTTTAGTTGCTCGATGGCTGCGGTTGTGTGTTAACGTGGAAGAAGTAGGAAGGGTACACACAGTCTTGTTAAAGTGTTTGACAGATCCAGTTAATTATGTTGATAACAATTTAATTTGTTCCTATTTGAGATTGGAGAAGTTATCTTTGGCTCGCAAAGTATTCGATGGAATGTCCAGGAGAAACACAGTTACCTGGACTGCTATGATTAATGGGTATTTGAATTATAACATGGACGATGAAGCTTTAGAGTTGTTTCATGAATCCATTAAACATGGGGTTGAAGCAAACAATAAGATGTTTGTCTGCCTCATGAAATTGTCTGGTAAGAAATTGGATTTACAGCTGGGTAAACAAATACATGCTAGTATTTTGAAAAGCAAATGGAAGAACTTGATTGTTGATAATTCAATTGTTCATTTTTATGCAAAATGTGGGGACATGTCAAGTGCATTTCTTATATTCAACCGGATGTTGGAACGCGATGTGATATGTTGGACAACTATGATCACTGCTTGTTCCCAACAAGGGTTAGGGTATGAAGCCTTTTTGATGGTGTCACAAATGCTAGGCAATGGGTTTATTCCTAATGAATATACTGTGTGTAGTGCACTGAAGGCTTGTGGTGAGAAAAAGGCATTAAAAATGGGGAGACAGCTACATGGTGCTATAGTGAAGAAAATTTGTAAGAATGATGTATTTATAGGCACATCATTAGTTGATATGTATGCAAAATGTGGAGAAATTGCAGATTCTAAACAAGTTTTTGACAAAATGAGGATCAGAAATACAGCTACCTGGACATCTATTATATCGGGATGTGCTCGAAACGGATTTGGTGAAGAGGCCATTAGTCTATTTCGGTCAATGAAGAGACAGAGAGTATATATTAACAAAATGACTATTGTTAGTGTCTTAATGGCCTGTGGTTCAATCAAGAATTTGCTAAATGGAAGAGAAGTTCATGGACATATAATCAGGAGGCATATCCACTCTAATATGTTCATAGGGAGTACTTTGGTGTGGTTCTACTCTAAATGTAAAGAATACTCTCATGCAAATAAGGTGCTCCATCATATGCCTTTTAGAGATGTTGTCTCGTGGACCGCCATTATTTCTGGAAGTGCTCGGTTAGGACATGAATCTGAGGCCCTCGAGTTTCTAAAGGAAATGATGGAAGAAGGTGTGTTGCCTAATTCATTCACTCACTCATCAGCTCTGAAAGCCTGTGCAAAGTTGGAAGCTCTAATGCAAGGAAGATTGATTCACTCATATGCAAGCAAAACGCCTGCCCTGCGCAATGTGTTCGTAAGCAGCGCTTTAATTTATATGTATGCAAAATGTGGATATGTTTCCGAGGCTTTTCAAGTTTTCGACAGCATGCCGGAAAGAAATCTTGTTTCTTGGAAAGCCATGATCATGGGTTATGCAAGGAATGGGCTCTGCAGAGAGGCTTTGAAGCTCATGTATAGAATGCAAGCAGAAGGTTTTGAGGTGGATGATTATATCCTTGCAACAGTTCTTACTACATGTGGGGACATCGAGTGCGATATAAAGCCTTTATCTTCTCACTATCTGCATTCTTAATCTTTACTCTTGTAGGATGACAGGAGCTTCAGTATGCATGAACTTTGTATGAATCAAGTGGATTCACATATTAAAATGTACATAATGTATATTGACGGATCAAGAGGAACCAACACGTGCTACTCCCTCCGGTCCTTAATATAAGACTCATTTTAATGAAGATATTGAACTACAAAGTGGGTCTTATATTCAAAACCGGAGGGAGTATATAAGATGTTAGCAATTTGCTGATTCTGCACCCAAAAAAAATGGGAAAAATCATAAATGAAAAAAAACAAAGAATAGTTTCCTTCTGTTGATAATTGATGGTGCAGGTGATTGCTGTGAAGAAGTTCAACAATCTTGTGAGGTTTCATTGTATTAAAAGTAAGTGATCTGGTGTTCATCCAGTATGTTTGCTATTTAATTTTCTGGATTCTAATTAGCAATTTGCTTTTCTAGTCCAGTTATGATGCTGAGTTCCTCCCTGTACACTAGGCATTATAATCTTGCTTGGATTTGCTGTGCAATAATCAACAAAGATGAAATAGTTTTTGGAAGCAATTTGTGGTTGAACCAGATGGTACATAGTCTATCAGTTGCAAGTTATAAGCATTCCAAGATATGTCATCATTCTCCAGGAATGAATTGATGTATATTTAAATTTCTTATCCCCCCCCCCCCCCCGTACTTTTGTTTTACATATCTCTCTGTATGTGTATGACAGATTCACAGACCTTATATATATCTTCCATTACCATGTGAAAAGTTCATCTTGTACGTTGTTGATATTGCTAGGAATTCTTTTGAAGATGAAATCGTAATTATCTTCTAAAAGTTATTTCTAGATTTGCAAAGAGTTATCATCAAATCCTTTACATTATATATTATATAGTAGTAATACATTTTTGCTCAAGATGTGTAAATATAGTGTTATGTTACTTTGCATGAGACCTTGGACTTCATCTGGATTCCACTAACTCAGTATATTACAGAAAAACCGGAAGACTCAATTTAGCCATGAGCTCCTTCCCATAGGCAGGTCAGACTTATAGCCTCTAAGCCAATTCTTACAAGGTTGAGATTCAATTTTGCTTTGAAAGTTTTCACATAAAAATTGTGGGCATCCAGAAGTTTTTATTGGATAAAATTCTCAAAAAAGGAGGAAAGTCACCCTCATCATTAAAAACTAACATTAATTGTTAAAAAATTAATGTTGACTGTTAACATTTTTAATGGCAAACGGCTATTTTGATCATTTTTTAATACTTTTAAGGCAATATTGATCCAAAATAATGTTTACTCATAGTTACAACACATAAACTTTTGAGCCAAAATTGAATCTTAACCCATTTTTTTTGTATTAGCCTTTGTCAAATAATTAATTTAAATCTATTAAAACATATAAATGCTAAAGTAGGTGAGAGGAAACCAACATGCGTTAGTCCTATTGGAAGGGGCTTTGACCGTTTAAGCATGAAGTCTCAAGTTCGAGTATGTATAAATGTAAGAAATGCCTTTAAAAGAGTTAGTTTGAATTAAGACTGGCAATGCTTGAATCAAACATAGTCAAATACCAATATTAAAGAAAAAAAAAAAGAGAGAAGAATGAGACTTATCTTTGTAATTCCATCTATAGAAGTGAAATTCATCTTTTTCTCCCTCCTCACTTTAGAGGCCGAACACTATCAACTTTCAAGGCATTTTAATTCTTAAAGCCTTTTTTCACATTCATAAATCTTAACTATAGCATGATAGCTCATGCTATAGTTTCAAGAGAGGCTTTGAAACTCATGTATAGAATGTGCGCAGAAGGTTTTGAGGTGGATGATTATATCCTTGCAACAGTTCTTACTACATGTGGGGACATCGAGTGCGATATAGAGCCTTTATCTTCTCACTATCTGCATTCTTAATCTTACTCGTGTTGTGGGATGACAGGAGCTTCAATATGCATGAACTCTGTATGAATCAAGTGGATTCACATATTAAAATGTACATAATGTATATTGACGAATCAAGAGGAACCAACACATGCTATTCCCTCCGGTTCTTAATATAAGACTCACTTTAATGAATAAATTGAACTACAAAGTGGGTCTTATATTAAAAGGCGGAAGGAGTATATAAGATGTTAGCAATTTGCTGATTCTGCACCCAAAAAAATGGGGCAAAATCATAGAAGAAAAAACAGAATAGTTTCCTTTTTTTGATAATTGATGGTGCAGGTGATTGCTGTGAAGAAGTTCAACAATCTTATGAGGTTTCATTGTATTAAAAGTAAGTGATCTGGTGTTCATCCAGTATGTTTGCTATTTAATTTTCTGGAGTCTAATTAGGAATTTGCTTTTGTAGTCCAGTTATGATGCTGAGTTCCTCCCTGTACACTAGGCATTATAATCTTGCTTGGATTTGCTGTGCAAGAATCAACAAAGATGAAATAGTTTTCGGAAGCAATTTGTGGTTGAACCAGATGGTACATAGTTTAGCAGTTGCAAGTTATAAGCATTCCAAGATATGTCATCATTCTCCCGGAATGAATTGATGTATATTTAAATTTATTTTTTTGCCCCCTGTACTTTTGTTTTACATATCTCTCTGTATGTGTATGACAGATTCACAGACCTTATATATATATATATATATATATCTTCCATTACAATGTGAAAAGTCCATCTTGTACGTTGTTGATATTATTGCTAGGAATTCTTTTGAAGATGAAATAACATATGAAGACATGTTGCTAGGAATTCTGATTAACCGATCTTGGAAATCGTAATTATCTTCTAAAAGTTATTTCTAGATTTGCAAAAAGAGTTATCATCAAATGCTTTACATTATATTTTTTCAAGATGTGTAAATATAGTGTTATGTTTGAAACCTTGGACTTTATCCGGATTCCACTAACTCAGTATATTGCAGAAAAACTGGAAGACTCAATTTAGGCATGAGCTCCTTCCCATGGGCAGATTAGACTGATAGCCTCTAAGCCAATTCTTACGAGGCTGAGTTTTAATTTTGTCTTGAAAGTTTTCATATAAAAATTGTGGGCATCCAGAAGTTTTGATTGGATAAAATTCTCAAAAAAAGGAGGAAAGTCATCCTCATCATTAAAAATTAACATCATTAACATTTTTAATGACAAATGACGATATTGATCATTTTTTAACACTTAGGGTAATATTGATCTAAAATAACTTTCAGATACTCATAGCTACAATGCGAAATCTTTTGAGCCAAAATTGAACCTTAACCCATTTTTGTATTAGCCTTTGTCAAATAATTAATTTGAATCTATTAAAACATATCAATGCTAAAGTAGGTGAGAGGAAACTAACAGGCATTGGTCCTAATGGAAGGGGCTTTGACTGCTTAAGCATGAGATCTCAAATTCAAGTCTACATAAATGTAAAAAATGTCTTTGAAAGGGCTACTATGAATTAGACCCGACGACATTGCTTGAATTAGACACAGTCAAATATCCATATTAAAAAAGAAAGCAGGTGAGAAGAATGAGACTTATCTTTGTAATTCCGTCTGTAGGAGTGAAATTCATCTTTTTCTCCCTCCTCACTTTAGAGGCATAACACTTTCAACTTTCAAGGCATTTTAATTCTTAATGCCTCCTCACATTCAGAAATCTTAACTACAGTATGATTAGGTGTTTCATGTGATTAGAGTACAGTTCACCATGATCTGACACTTCATTTCGGTAAGCAACGTCTCGAATTTATGTCTTGTATATTAAATAAAAAAATCTTTCTAAAATAACTTTACACCCACATTATCAAACCCAGCATAATCCAAATTAATCAAGATCAAATGTAGCTTGCAACAACTGGTTTGTATATTAATAACAATACAAGTTAAGCCGTAGGGTAACATAATAATCAATTTACCACCTTTTTTTTTAATCCCTATTACGATGTTTATTCGTGCAGCCCACCCACAATAGCTTTAAGTGATCCATTTCTGATCACAATCAAGTTTTTAACTTCCTGAAAACAACTTTTCCAATTTACCAGATGTTTCTATTAAGTGCCTAAACAAGTAATCATCAAAAGGAAAATGAAAGGCGATTGATTCCATAAAATTTTACTCTTCTTCGGCTCCTGCGCTTATTTCTGATGCCGCATTTACAACCTCGTACTATCTAAGACGTCTATTATAATTTGATCAAACCTTTAACAAAACAAAAAAGTGTAATTATTTAATAAAAATAAATAGCATGTATAAAACATTATAACTCAACTGAAATATATTGTACAAGACGACTTCAGCCAGATAAGTATCAACATCAAGTTTGAAACCTTCCTCCACAGAGGACCTACCGACCAAAACTGTTCATCTCAGTCCAGAATAATCTGGACCAATGTGACTTATGAAAACTGATCAAAATAATAAGATAATTATCTTGCCCTGCCTCCTAATTGGGCGAATTCTGTTCTATAAATTTCTGTCACTAAAATTACCAAGACTTTGGACACCTTCCTAGCTGTCGTTCAAGAATCTCATGATTCCTAGAAAATGTGTAGGCTTTGAGAGATACTCCATTTACAGGTTTTATTCACATAAAGTTGTCTTCCACTACCTTCCTCAGCTCCTCCAATTTCCGGATAATCTTTGGATCCAACAGATCCCTAGCTTCCCGTATAAGGGTACCTTCTCCACTCAAATTATAAGCGTCCACCACAGCTTTTATCATGGTATGAAGCTTCTCAGGAGTCCTACAAATATAAAGAGAAAAGAAAAAGGTGATGCCTTAAAGCTGTTATTGCATCATGTTTTTTGAGGGGAACGATCTATATTTCAAGATTTAATACATACGTGTATAAGGTATCCTCATTGATTCCTTCGAGTTCTTCGCCAGGGGTAAATGCATCTTTGAGGGCACACATTTGCTCCACGGGATCCTCAATTCTAATAACATGCTTGATTATTCGAACCTCCTTCGGCACTAGTCTCTGAAGACTACCAAGTGCGGTCATGTATAAATGATAGAGTATATCTTTTACCTGCAACATTTCACACTTGTCTCAAACATACAATTACACAATAATGTTTATAAATTACATCTTAGCGGTAATAAGGATGTACTTTTGGAAGAAAATTATATCTTCAGGAATGTTCACCAAAGAAATTTTACAATAATAGGTATTGTTTCAATAACGTGGAGTGTAAATACCAAGTCCAAAGGACCTCTTCATTAGGGGAAAGACATAATAAGAACAACAATAAAAAAACTATGGGATAGTTTATAATTGTCATAATCATTCAAAAACACAAGAAGACCTAAAAGAACACTCAATGAAATTATTTACTAAATTTGTTTGGCTAACAACTTATTTAAAGATTTGGTTGTTGATAGAGCACAATGGCGCCGTACGATCTATGTAGCCGACCCCACCTAGTGGGATAAAGCTTTGTTGTTGCTGGTGTTGTATTCAAAACTTTTTGGCCTGTGTTTATAATGCAAGACACATCACATAGAAAGGGAAATAGTATTTTCTCAGGTCAATTACCTCATCTTTCATCATATTTGACTCCTTTGCAGCTGACCAAGCTTTTGTGATCATCAATGCCAATGTTGAATCCAGTTCTTTCTTCTCAGCCAGAGTGTCTATCTTTTTGCAGGCAGCATCCAGAGAAGGAGAATTCATAATATCCTGGAATTTCAATTGTGCAGCATTTAATGCTTCAATGCTCTCAGTAGCCGCATCATATGCTTGCACTGCAGCAAAGCAAGTGTCCCCAAGCTCTGCCATTGCTGGTCACACAATGCACAAAGAAAAATATATGAATGAACCTAAAATGAATCAAATATTAAATTATTTTTCTTCTTCCTAGGAGTATTATCCAGAAGTGTAGTATGTCACCACAAACATAAAAGACTCAACTTTCTTGTACACTCATAAATGAAGAAATCCTATGGCTAGCAATCAGAATTCCACCCGGGATAACCTGGATAATAGTATATCTTCATGACCACTAAATCAAGGTCAAATTAAAATAAGACTACAGGTTCAATATTACTTGTTATCTTCCAAAGAGCTATCATCTCTAGTTTCAATGGATATAATCATGTGGCTCACCAAATTTTTATCTGAGCATAAAATAGCACCTCTATTTTAAGTGAGACAAAAAATTAGATATTATGGGTATGGTTTGATTATCCAACACACAACCCAACCGAGTGATACATGGATTTGATAATGTGAACCTACCATGTTAGAAGAATCAACATTGACTCAAATTATAAAGAAGCATGCAAGTATTAAGTCTAACCATTTTGCTCTGTTGGGTTATCATAATAGGACTGTGCTACAGTGTGAAGATGTCCAAAGAATTCTTTGGTGAAGTCTTTGCGACGGCGGGAGACAATTTCACTAATTTCTGATTGTGACTCTTTGATCACTTGAAGAAGTTCATTGTGTCTCTGCACATCTTCATCAATCTGCAAAAAGAACATACTGAATAAGTTGAACGTAATAGCAACCAGATACATCATACTTAATACTTAGATTCTTGGTACAATTCTTGAAGCATAAAAAAGGCCAAGAAAATTTTGTTATTTACACTTGTCTCATTGTCCAACTAATTAAGCAAAAACCAAACTTGCATTGTGAAATACTCACAATCTCTTTCACTTCCAAGCAAAATGAGAAGACAATACAAAGGGAGCAGAGGAATAACATTGTACTCCTATAGTCCTTACAGTAAGAGCTATTTAACTAATTTGGGTTGATTAGGGAAGTTAGATAAACTAGCTAATTGTAACAAATGTGACATAATCTTCCTAAAATACCCTTGTGTAACAAATGTCTTGTACCTATTTCAATTTGATTGCTACTATTGTTTTGGGTAAACATGGGAGACAATTTGAATTGAGGTCTTTAGGACCAACACCAACCCCCAACTAGCTTCCCAACTAGCTTCTACATTTAAGACCAGAGTAGTACTTTAGCTGAATTATTTCAGCATTCACTACAATCATATTAATATACTAAAAAAAACAAAAAAAAGTCTTATTGAGAGAGGGAAGGCGGGATTTCAGAATTATATGATAAACCTCTTTAAGCTTCCTTCCAAGCCGAAGCAAATTCTGCTTCATCACTGGATCTTTCTCATCATCGGCTCTATCTTGACAACGTGCAAAAAAATGGGGCCTAATATTGTCCCACGTCTTGCTGAAGGCTAACAACCTTCTCCAATCAGTTGGAGTTGTCTTGTCAACCATGAAAACATCAATAAGCTTGTCGCAAACTCTAGCCATTTGACTGTCATCCGAGCACAGAGCACCATCACTATCACTCCTTTCCTCACCACTTTGATTAGGTGCATCATGAAGTGAGGCAGCTTCAGAAGTAGGAGAAGACGATAATCCTTTACAAATACAATCATATCGCACATAACTTCTAGCCTGTTTAACTAATAAATTACAGCCTGGAATTCAATACCAGCCATCAGTTATAAGACTTGCCAATTTCACTTCAAATCAACCGCTAGGGGGGGGGGGGAGAAGAGCTATAAGAAGTTAAACACTTGAATTAGTAGAAAAGAAGCCGCTTGCCTTTGTTACTGAACTTCAAGCAAGAGAATTGCGGTGGACTTTTTAACAATGATGGTCGACCAAAGTTGACAGAAGGAATGGCTATAGAGAACCTTGACAGCACAGGAAAACTTAACTCCATTTATTTGAACTTTTCTCTCTGAAACACTAAAAATTAACAAGAATATGAGGCTATGCGGAAATAAGAAAAACCCTATTTGAATCCAGAAATGAAATCCAAGAGTAGCCACACAGTTTGCAAATCCCCCGATTTAACGAGATGAAAGAGCCTGAAAGCAATAACGAAGCCTCAACTTCTACCAGTGAAAGGAATGCTTCCGGCTATATTGGCCGCTGGAGGCGGCATCGAACTGAGAAGAAAAGAAAGGAAGAAATTGGAGGAAGAGGGAAACGACGACGTATAGGAACCCCACTCGCCACTGAGCACAATTTCTCGATCTCTTCTTCTTTTTTTTTTTTTTTCCCTTCTTAAATTGTTTTTTTTACCATCATATCGTTTCTTAAATTGTCCGGTCCTCAATTTTTTTTTTATTTTAAACATCTTTTTTTAATAAATTTTAAACATATTTATAATTAAAAAAAAAATTAAACATTGCAATTATTTCTTAAAAATTATCATATATTCCTTTGGTCCTTAATACAATAGCTATTTTGATAACTTTGGCATGTTAAAAAAGTTAGATAAATTAACTAATTAATGATAAGATAAATTAAATTATATATCAGTTTCTAAGTTAGGAAAATCAATTAAAAAAAATAAATTTGAAAAATAAAATAAATTGGTGTCTTACCTTTAAGACCAAAACTAACCCCGCTCTAACATAGATTTCCTCGTGCTTGGATGGGAGAAAAAAAGGTGAGGAAGAAAAATATCCCAAAAAGTTCTTTGGAGAGATTGGTAACAAAAAAAATTGATCCTTGAGCTTGCCCTTTTGAACGAAGCTCTCATTAGTCTTGTAGACGTACTCCATTAAGTCCATTTGGATTTTTTTAGTACAAATTGGAAATCTCTAACACTTAAAGTGTGATACAACAAAATCTTAAAAAGGGATCATCATCCTTCATGATCAACCGCCCCTAATACGAAGATGGTGGTTGATCAAGGAAAACAAAATTTCCTTTAATGTTATGGGCAGACTTTGCTAAACAATCCGCAATAGTATTGCTTTCCCTAGGTATATGACAAATCAACACCTGCTAGTTTCTAGATAACCACAATCTGCCATCAACTATATGATGTCGTAGAAAGGATGGGTATAGTCAATCCCCTCGTTAGTAAGTTGACATCTTCAATACAATCAGTACCCAGGATGACATTTCTAAATCCCCTGTTCCAGCATATTTGAAAACCTTGAATGATGGTGTAACCCCTTGCCTCGAATAGCGTAATTATGATTCAAAAATGTGTAATTAAAATAGATTAGAGATCGGCGGATAATTAAAATTCATTTCAATCCCTCCTTTACGGTAGGGTTTTCATAAATTCTTTCAAAACTTCTTTCCCATCCTGATCTCAATTTGAAGTTTCGAATATAATTACCTAATGCAGTTAAATCACATTCATACATGTCAGAGTATATAGCAAAAATCCAGACAACCCCCGGGTTTTATATGTATTAAGGGTTTATCAATTTTCCATATAGGGGATTACACAACTGTTTCAAAATAATATTTACATCTCATCCATATATACAGTAATCCCAACTAAGGATCGATAACCAACCACCAACATATAATCCTCCAAGGATCCTAGCCGCCCTTGGTCATCTCCTGTCCTTTGGAGCCGTTTGCCCTGTTTAAAGATTAGTCAATAGAAAGAATGAGATTCAAAAGAGTCTCAGTAGTAACATATCACTCAAACAATATATAAGCATATAGCATATAAGAAAAATCACAATCAGCACCAACAAATCACAGCATACACGCTGGCACATATACATGTTGCCTCATTGGCATACACATATCGCATTGCCTCTCTGACAATGCACATAGCCACTCTGGCTTTCACATTGCCTATCTGGCATTCACCTATCACATTGCCTCTCCGGCAATCACATAGCCACTCTGGCTTTCACATTCGAAAACATCGTAACATAATGATAAATCAAACATATATTGCATCATATACAGTATAAGAGAAGAAGTCACTACCTTGTTCTTTCTTGACGTCCTCTGGCACAATGGGCTCACGAGTATGGCAAATATCAAACATTATAACCAAGATCAAGGACGACAGATCAATCTCTTTTCTAAGTTCTTAATTCCATAGTACTTAAAGTTGGTTATCATTTAAACTCTTTAGGTGGCTACTAGAAGCCTAGACATATACCTAAAGGGTTGGGATAACTACCCCCAAAGATCACTCTTTTAGAAGAAAAATACTGATTTTTGGCTGACTCACTTGAGTGAAGAAGGCCTCACTCCAGTGATGGATGACTTGCACTTGGGTGAGGATTGCACACATTCGCGGGTGCTTGACAGAGAGCAACACCTAAAATAGGAAGTGCTCGCTTCACTCGAGCATATAGGACAACACTCGAGTGTTAGCTTCAGGCTCACTCGAGTCCCCCCAAAGTATGGCATAGAAAGTGTTTACCCTAAAGCACAGAAAACTTTAGAGGGGGAAATTCACTTGAGCACTACCTTTACCACTCGAGTGAGGACACAACACTTGCGAGTGTCAAGCCACACTCTTGAAAAATAGCCTGCGAGTGTTAACCCAAGATGCAACCTCAAATTGCAGAATACACATACACTTGAGTGACACTCTAGCACTTGAGTGATACCCCATATCACTCGTAGGTGAGAAAAGTGCACTCTTGCTTCCTACATGAAAATTCAAGTGAAATTGAAGGGAAAAGGAAAAATATCACGCTGCACTCGAGTGAGACCTTACCTCACTCGAGTGAGGATTAACAGAAGCCAAAACGCAGCGGCTGATATAATTTTCCAGACTTGCCCAATTTGTTTCCAATGGTTCCAAAACTCATCCCAAAGTTCATTCCCACCTAGAATTTCACAAGGAGCCTATTGGTAGAATTAAAACACCTAAAATCACATCCTAACTACAAGTTTGGTCTTGGGTCAACACTCTACACACATTACCCCATTTCACCAAACTTGCTTGCATTGCTCAAAACCCATTTCAACATTCAAATAACATAATAATATACCAATGCATTCATCAATATCCATGCAATTCATACATTTCAAAATCATGCCAAAATCAGGGGAAATTATCCAAATTTCAAATCTTAACCATAAATCACAATAAATATTTCAAAATGCTATAAATGCTCACCTCTTTAACTTTCAATGGCTAGTTTCTTGATTCCCTAGTTTTCAATCTTGCTCAAGCTTTTAAACACCTTCTTTCAAAAATCTAAAACCATCAAGATGAAGCTCTCATCAAGGTGGTCAACATTAATGAAGAGATCTAGAGTATTAGAGGCCAACAAAAATGTCAAAATCTTACCTTTGATTTTCTCTTTCCTCTTAAAGCTCAACGAAAATGGGGTTTGGGGGAGAGAGATGAGAGGATGATGATGATCTAAATTTTTCCCTTTTTCCTATGCCTCTAATTGACTTGGAGGGAGAGAGGGGAGAGAAAAATGAGTTTGAAACTTTGACCTCATGTAATGGCCCACATCTTGCCACATGTCATAATCTTATGCTTCCTTCTATGAACTCACATAGATGCATAAGCATGAGATTCCACCCTTTTCTTTCTTATGCACTAGTCACAACCATTAATCCCTAAGTTACCAATGAGTTTCCTCTTCGGTAACTGATCAATTGGTCGGCAAATTTACGATTTTGCCCCTGGTTATCACAATGCTTACTAAGTCATCGTCAAGCATATCTTTATTATTCCACCAATATAACCATGTGCCCTCCCTTAATTAGAACTCATTTTGAGCTTTATCTCATAATTAAGCTTAACTACAAGGTTTGGGCATTGATTATAACACATTTGGATCAAAATTCTAATCACATTTCTAAAAGTGTTTTCATAACTTGAATTGCACCACTCTTGAAGTAATTAGCCCTAAATTACAATTTAGGATATTACAATTCTCCCCCCGTAAAATAAATTTCAACCTCAAAATTTGTTATACAACTTGAGCCATAAACTCTAGATAACGTCTTCGCATATCTGTTTCCGCTTCCCAAGTTGCTTTTTCTTTGAGCATGTAATTGTGCTGTATAAAGCTTTCCCATATGCAACTAGTCACATGAAGGATTTGATCTTCTCAGGTATAGTCCACTTCTACAAGTTCTTCCAAAATGGTTCTACCGCCTAATGGGTACCTGCAAAAAGAAAATGATACACAAATCTAACCAAAAATTGACCATTAGAGGATGGCCTCCAATAGAATATATCCTTTCCTCTCTCCGGGGTGGATGAGCACACACAATCCTATCAATAATCTGTAGATGAAACCATTAGCCCAGTTTGCACATATCTTATTCACCCCAAGGATCAACATAGTCAACCACCTTCTCTTCCATGTCTATAAAGGCTTCATACCCAAGAGTTAATTCAATCAACGGTCTATTGAGTTCAGACCAGTTTTCAAGCAAAAAAGAAGCTTGTTGTCTATCCCCAATCTTAACATCGACACCCTTCCAAAACTTTTCCCATACAGTATATATTCCTTTCTACGTTACAAAGACTTTCCTTTTACATAGCTTTGGCATATAGCCATGTCTACATTTATATTTCGCTCTAAGAACCTGAGTCCATAATGAATCTCTGTTATTGAATAGATGCCAATAAAGCTTCATAATAAAAGGCCTCATTTTGCTTACATAAGTCTTTGATTCCCAGCCCTCTATCCTTCTTATCTTTTGTGATGTGGTCCTGAGAGTTCAAGTAGAGCTTCCTTTCTTCCCCAGTTTCTCCCTACAGAAAGCTTCAGCTTTTCCTCTCTAAATCCTTAAGCAAGCCTTTCAGAAGTAGCATTGTCTGCATATTATAATATCCTAAATTTTGGGCCTAGTAGTTTGAGAACAAGCCTAAATCAAGTAGGCTACTAAGCCTAGTTTGGCAAGAGTCCTAAGAATGTCTGAGAGATAAAGTGACTTTCAAGGACTATATGATTCAACCTTCCAGGTAGAGAATGATTATTTGGATTATATAAGGGCTCAATGTGTGTAAGTAGTTGGATAAATGTGTTGGTGTAGATGTGCATAGGACACAGATACGACGCTATTTGGTTAGGCCAGATGAGTGATGTATGACGCCATATGGGTCTCACATGTATAAAGTAACTTTTGAGTTGGTGCAATGGTAAGTTGCCTTGTGTGTTAGTATTCGGAGGAATCATACCAGTACCTAAGCACACTTGGTGCCTTCTATGACCCTCAAAGACATATGGCGCCATCAGGGACATATATACTAACACTTGGTAGTTCCCTGAGGTGTGTGGCACTATCTTATGCCACCTAGCTCCCTGAAACATGTGACTAATTAGTCAAATAAAATATGCTGGTGTGTGTGTGTGTACATGGTGTTTTTAGGGTAGATAAGTATACCTTATGTTTTGGAGAAGACACTGGTATGTGGCGCTATTTTATGCCAGGATGACAAGAGGACATATGGCGCATTCTTGAACGAGACACCCTAAATTAGCTTTATTAAAGTAATTTTATTAAAGCAGCTTTATTAAAATAGCTTTTGGCTTGGAACCATGGTTTGCTGACACCTTAGCTCCTTTAGCTTTTTGCTTTTAGATTGGCCTAATAAAGAGACACCACTTAGCTTTCTCAGGTGCTACATGTTCAAAAGGTTGGGACAACTCACCAGTCCCCAGTTTGGCCACGTGTTCGACTTCCTCTAACACTGATCATGAAAGACAGAGAAATCATTAGATCTTCTCTTCCCCTGACCCTTAAGGATGCCTAGACATAACAAAGAGAGAAAAGACTGGGTTTCAAAAAGAGCTCATAGCACCCTGGAAATTTAATAAACTTCCAACACCTCTTCACACTTATTAATTTTGTCCAAGACAAGGAAAAGGGGGGAAAATAGAGAAAAATAGGGAGAAAAAGAAAAAGGACAGAAGGAAGGAAGTTCTTAAAGAAACTAAGTGTTCTTAAGTGATTTTTACCCCCAAAATCACATTTTTGGCCTATCGAGCCTTCATAAATCTTGTTCTACTAGTTGAGGGTTATGTTTCTATGGTTTTGGATTCTTGAACAGAGGAGTTTCATGCTAGCTCTAAGGAGTAGATGCTGTTAGAATCAAGAGCCGATTATAGAATAGAGTAGAAGTAAGCATAAGCTCTGATTTGAGTATAATGTCTTGAGATTTTGTTAAGTTTTCATAAGGTTATTGGGATGCTATGATTTTGACCAAAAGGTGATAATAGAGCTTTGATGATCATATGAACATGCATATGATGTTAATTGAGGTTTAGGCGTGATAAGAATGAAATTTTATAAGTTTTGTGGCTAAATTGCAAAGTCATGTTATGTTAGCCTAAGGTTGAATTTTGGCTAGATACAGAACCTAGGGAAATGATATGATTTTGAGGTTTACAATAGATTTAGAATAAAAAAATGTATGGGATAAAGGTGAGGAATCAATTCTGGGAACACTGGAATAGAAAACAAAATTTTGGCCTATAAACCCTTAAGTTTCAGCCAATTATGGTTCATAGAGAAGGAATTGGATATTGTTAAATTTGACGTTAGAAATGTATTCTATGGGCAAAATTTTATAGGAATAGCTCATATTTATAATTTTAGAAAGATCGGATTGAAAACCTAAAAATTATAGTTAAAGATTAAGTAAGGGAAGCCAGTCATGAGTAATGGCTTACTGTCATGGTTTTACTGATGTAGTTATGTTTTTAGGGCTATGAGATTTCAAAGAAGAGGCAATGGAAGGTTTGTCAAGCAACTTCAATGGTTGGAAGAAAAGAAAAGAAGAGGAGGACATAAATACAAAAGGTGGTAAACTTACCTAACTTGCATGTATTGATATGTATGTTTGTGTATTGATGTCCATGATTTCTTTGCTTGATTACGTGTAGCATATATGAATAATTGAAGCTCTATTTCTATTGATGCTATGGTCATATGTATGAGATGTGAAGCATTAAACATACAAATATATCATTATGTGAGCATGAATTGAGGCAAGGCAAGTATGTCATGCACTAAGCATCTATCTTGCATGTATTTTGGTAATATTTCCTACTGAGATCCTCCTGAATCTCATCCTCCCTCAGCCAACCATATAGGTATGTTAAGCATAGAAGAGGAATGTATCAGAGTTGTGCAACGAAAGACATGATGGAGAATTGAAGATTAACATGCGATAATATGTTATATGTATATTATTGCATATTTTGATTATTTGTATAGCATGCCAAATTGAATGATGTCATATATGGCATGTATGTATGTATGTATATGTTCAAGAAAGAATGAGTATGAAATTGTAAGTCTAACTAGTCAATACAACCTAAATGCTTGACTAGTTGAGAATGGAAAAGTAATTCTTTATACTTGGTATGCTTAAAATACACATTCTAAATGTTAGATGAAGTGGTAGATCACTTCAAGAGGATGTGTAAGTTAAAGGATAAAAATTTTTGAAGTTAAGAGATTTGAAGATTAAAGTTTTTGCCAAATGAATAGTGCCTCAAGAGTAAATACAGAAGTTTTGGTTTGAAAAGCTTTAATTGCTGATACTGCTAGCCTAGCAACGCTTCCAAAAGCATAATAAAGGGGTACAAATGGCGGGTGTTACACATATGGTAACTAGGTAACATTGTGAGGACTAATCTAATAAGTGTAGCCTTCCTTACCAAGTTCAAACATCCTCGTTTCCACCCAGAAATTCTTTTATGTGCTTTATCCAATAAAGGTGAAAAAATGACATTGAAAGCTCTATTATGTATCAATGAGATTCCCAAGTATTTCCCCAGGTCACTTGTCAATCTCCATGCTTTGACTTAAGCTGATAACTCTAGAGTAATGAACATTCTTGGAAAAATGCATTTTGGTTTTGCTCTTGTTCATTTTCTATCTTGATGCTTCACAGAATTTTTGTACGCACCTCAGTATCACTTGCACTTGGCTTTCTGATGCCTTACCAAAAAGGATAAGATCATCTGTGTAACCCACACTAAAATGGCCGTAAATAGGGTTTACATGTGTCATAAATTAAATAAGAGACCGAGAACAAATAAATTTTTTTTCCAAAAACCTGTACAATACGATCTCTATTCACTTTTAAAACTATTTGGCCTATTGAGCTCTATTACATACATCAATATTAGAGCTCTTAAGAAAAATTCTCGACATTCACCCAGGATATATTCATTAACTAATAGGGTTTACAGGGCATCATTGCCCATCTTAGTTTCTCTTATCGGGGATTACATACAAACACTATCCTGTAATCAATATATACATTTGTCTAAAATTGATAACCAAAAACCAAACGAAAGACAACTATTGGCAATCCTAGTCGCTCTTATGGACTTGCTTGTCCCTTGATCTGCTTGCCTCGGCTAAAATTTGATCATTGGAAAGAGTGAGATTTAAAAGAATCTCAGTAGTAACATTTCACGTATATGATGCATAATTTAACAAAGTATGTAAGCAATTATCACAATACAACATCACAGTAGCATTCAATTAGCACAACACTCATAGCTGTATTCAATCATGTCTTTGATCACAAACGTGATAAACATGACAATTACTAACACAACATTCAATCATCAAAGCATTTATAGCAGCATTAAATTATGACAATAATAACTTTCATGATAGGCATGACAATCATTACAACACTATCCACATCATTCAATCATGGCAACAATCACTTTCATGATATGCATGACAATCATTACAGCACTTCCATGACATTTGTCACATTCAAAGCCGTGACATTCGTCATGACTCAATCATTCATTCAATGATAAGCACAAACATATAATGCATTAAACATGATATAAGAGAAAGTGTCACTACCTTATTTTTTTCGTTCATGTTCTGGCACAAACTTCTTACATTCTGGGAAAATATCAAATCCTATCATTATAATTAAGGACGACAAGTTATTACTTATTCCAATTCTCAATGACTTTAAAGCACTTAAGTTTGGTTATCATTTAAGTCCCTTAGATGCAATGAAAATCTCAAACACTAGCTCAAAAGGGTGGGGAAAATTATATCAAAAACTTACCTTTCAAAATCATAAAGTGATAAAAACAGGGCTTGGCCAAGCCAAGCCATCTAAGGGCCGCGGCAAGCAGATGGTCAGAAAGTCTTGGGGCGCTGTCAATATCTTTGGGCTGCGGCTAAGAGTAGGTCAAATACTTTTAAGCTGTGGCCAACATCCTTGGGTCGCAACCAACACCCCTTTGGTCGCGGCCAAGAATAGGTCAGAAACATGTGGGCCGTGGCCAACTACCCCTAGCCGTGCCAAGAACTGGCCTGATTCTTGATTGATTTCAATTGACCATAACTCTCAGCACATAACTCAAAATGATACAAACTTTATACCATTTTAAAGCTTGTAATGTGAACCACAAAACTGGAAAGTTTCACAACTTTTTAACACCATTTACTATTCCAAAACATTGTGCAAAGTAGGTCCCTTGCATAGAATTTTCCTTTGCCAAATTTTCCAGTTTTGCAACTTAAATCTCCATTGGTTCAAAAACTCACATCTAAGCCTACTCACATACCAAATTTCACATAGAAACCAATGGAGACATCAAAACAACCATATTCACATTCCTTTTACATGTTATGCTTTAGGCAACAATTCAACACAAAACCTAAAATTGCCAAACTTTACATTTAAGGTTCAATTCAATTCTATTTATCCAAGACTTAATACAAAGCACCATTTCCATGATCACAACATACCAAACTCTCCAATACCCTAATCCAACAAAAAAATAGGGCAAAAATTACAAAAATCAAAATCTCAATCAATGGCCACAATATTCATATCAAAAGGTTGCTCTTACTCACCTTTATCACTTTGTCTAACTTGTTCCTTACTTCACCAACCTCTAGATTTTCTTGAGAGCACAAACCACCACCTCTTGAAAATCTAAAACCATACAATGGAAGCTCTCAACAAGAGGAACTAGATTAAAGAAGAGGATTTTGGCATCCAAGGTCATTTTCAAGGCTAAATGGCTTACCTTTACCAAGAACTTCTTCCTCTTTCTTGCTTCACCATGGCTGCCGAAAATAGAGGAGCAAGAGGGAGATGAAGATCATGAAATGATGATATTTCCCCTTCCCATACCCATGACAACTAAAAATAAGGGGAGAGAGGGAAGAGAAATAATTTAAAAATGCATTTGACTTTTTCCAACAACTCTCTCTTAATCCAATCATGCCAAGTGTCTAAATCCTATTATTTCTCATAAAGTAAGTAACTACATGGTTACACTAACTACTCCACTAGCCATTTAGTCACACTCCTCATTTCTTTTAGCTAGTAATTAATTTCTTCATCAATTACTGACTAATTGGTCGGTAAATTTTATTCTTTCTGTTTTACCCCTGACTATGGCACATTCACTTGACTTGCCACTTGGCACATGATTTAACTTCTTTTCCCTTCTTCCATGAGCTGTTCCCTCTCATTTAAATTCAATAAAAACTTTGCCACATAATTAACCTTAAATACAGGGTTTGGGCATTTTCTACTGAAAATTCAGTCATAACCCATACTTTGTTTCACAAAAGCATTCCTCAAACATTTTTTACAATCTCATTTGAAGTCATTAGCCCTTAAACAAAATTTGGGGCATTACAATCTGTAAAGAAGAGATGTGAGATCGGTGGTCCTCCTCGATTAATTTGAATTGTTGTCCATTCATCGTCCCCAATAGCATCCCTGATAAGATGGTTTAATATTTCCATACATAAGGCAAAAATGTACAGAGATTAGGTCTCCCTGACGTACTCCTCTGGAAGATCTGAAAGGTGTAGTTGGTTCCCCATTCTAAAGAACTTGAAAAGACGGTGATGTAATACACTCCATAATAATGTCACATAACTTACCCTCAATACCTATATTCCTAAGAGTGTCATTTATGAACTGCCATTCAAGTCTGTCATACGCTTTCTCCATGTCTACCTTAATTGCCATCTATCAATTTGGACCAAGTCTAGTCTCCTCTATTTGGACCAGGTTTAGTCTTCATTGAGTATATAACCTCTTGATCAATAGTAATATTATCACTTCTCTGCCTACTATGAAACTGTACTGATAAAGTCCCACAAGTTTACCCATAATTCCTCGTAAACATCGACTAATTATCTTAGTGATGATCTTGTAGCTGACATTACATAGAGAAATTGGCCCGAAATCCCTAATCGTCCGTGGTTGTCCAATTTGAGGATAAGAACGACATCGGTATCGTTAATCTCCCTAACTTTATCTGGGTTCTTAAAGCAATAGTCAACCAATTGGCATATTAAATTCCTTGTCAAACTCTAGTATTCCTAATAGAATACCGCTTGGATCCTATCTAGCCCAGGAGCTTTGAAGGCACCCAAATCAAATATGGCGTTCTTGATCTCATCCCTTGCAAGCTCATAATTTATCAAAATCATCTCTTCCTCAGCTATAAGTGGAAACACATTTCTAGTAGTCAATAACGTAGATGCAAGATTCTGACTCTTGAAAAGCTCTTTGTAATATTTCAAAAGCATGGCAAGATGGAGGAGGAGCTCCAAAGGAAGAGAAAGGCATGAAGATGGAAGCCCAAGCTCAAGTCTGGAAGTCCAATATCCCAAAAGATCCATTACAAAGCATTGGAGGCCCAATGACAAGAGCAAGGACTAAAGCTATGAAGGAGGCCTTGAATTGTTTGATAAGAGAGCTTAAAGAGTTGGAGCCCATTTATTTAGAAGAGGCATCCTTTAATATGCCTAACAAGAACCCAAGAATGGTGATCACATTGTTTGAAGCCCAACAAGATGAAGTACAAGGCCCAAGTGGAGTCCATAATGAAGAATTCACTTAAAATACCATGTGACAAGCATGTGCCTTGAAGGAGGATCATAAGTGACATCCAAGACACCTCAAGAAGCAACTAGAAGGCGTCCTTATGCAGCAAATCTGAATTAATTTTGTTTTTATTTGTTTCCTTTTTTTATTTGCATTAAATAAGGCCTTTGGTCAAAGATTGCTCATGAAGACCTTGTATTATTTCCTATTTTTAGGTAGCTGACTTAGTCTTGAAGAATAAGTAATTTCCTAATTCCTTTAGGCTTGAATGGTACCAACCAAGACAATCAATCATCATTAAGGCATCATTATTGCATTCATGACTAGGTTTTCTAACTCTAGAGTGTTCTTTTGTGGCCTTTATATATGGCTGCGTTTTTGTACTGCATTTTCAGACTTAAATGATAATTGAGAGTTTTATTTCTCTTGTGTGAGCTTTGCTTGCAACCTCGTATTCTCATGCGAATACTCCGACTGTATCAAGGATTGATCATCCTTGTGGTGTCTTGTGGCTAGGGTTGTAAGAGACAGGTTCTCTTAAGGTCTTACCTTTGATCATCCGTCCCGTTAGTGTTTTCATACTTGTTTTCTAGCCGGTCCGTTACCCTCATCATATCAGATAGCCTTTAGTTCATCCTGATCAAAGGTCCATTCTTCATTATCCTTCTTGAGTGCCTCAATCCTGTTTCTTTGACGCCTTATCATAGTTGTTGAGTGGAAGTATTTACTATTTCTATCCCCCTATTTGAGCCAATTGCATCTAGATTTTTGATACCACAGTAACTCCTCTTGTGCTAGTACCTTGTTATACTCTTTCCATAATTCTCTTTTTTTTGGAAGAGGTACTGGTTGTCATGCCTTCTACTTGCTCTTTCAATTCCATCAATCCTCATGAGTATATTCTTTTTCTTTCTGAGAGTATTACTGATCTTGTTTATGTTCCCTTCTTTTTCTTTCTAAGAGTATTACCGATCTTGTTTATTGACTTTCTCACTCCTTTGATCCATGCTCCAGTATTGTTTCACAACCTCCTCAAAACCCTCTTCTAGAAGCCGCTTGACACTTGAAAGTTGGCTTCGGTCTATGTTTAGATATCTTAGGATATTGGCAAAGAAGGATAGGCCTATGATGCTACCCAAACTTGCTTAAATGATAGACCTTTGAAAGAAGGTATACTTGATTCTATTCTGAATTAATTAAAGCCCAATAATTCTCTCCTTCAGCCTGTCCCTTTCCCATATGAATCTTTCTCCTGCCACATCAACCTCAATCAATTTTGCCCTTATAATACATTCTTCAAATTGTCTCAGACATATAATTGAGCTTGGATCCACCTCTCTTATCTTCTTTAGATAAATAAGCGTTAAAATTACCTATAACAAGCCATGGTATTGAAATTGAACTGTAGAAATTCTCTAGATCTTCCCATAGCTTTTGTCATTGAATGCAATTAGGCTCAGCATAAACATTGGAAAGAATAAACTCATCAAAGTTATTAACTGGCCTAACTTTAACATGAATTAATTGAGTAGAAGAATTTATATACTAGGCGTTTAGTTCTTTAATATTCCATATAACTTAAATTCCTCTAGCATATCCTGTGGCCTCTAATCTTAAACATGTGTTGAAACCGAGCTTTCAAATGATTCTATTTGCTCTATTCCTACTGACACGAGTTTTATTCAAAATAAGTATTTTAACATTTCTACCCTGTAAGACGTCATGAATTCTTCTCGAAAAATATTTTAAGGCAGCGCTTCTGCAATTCCATAATAGAATAACCTTATATAAAAAATATAGAAGTAAAACAAAATAAAAAGAAACAAGAAGCAATTATTGCCTTTGGTTAGAGAGTTCCATAGCTTGATCCACTCCACTTTAGGTCTCTGGAACTTCTATGTCATTTCTGAGGCTAGGAGCATTCGATGTATTTCATCCTATCCCATTTATGGTATCTTCTTGCATTATGGCTAGTTTAGGTTGTATTAGAGGTATCATCCTATGTTCTTTAAGACAACTACACTGCACCTCCGTTTGAAGAGTTTTTATCTCATCCCTTGAAGTGCATAATGTCCCTTCTTTCTCAATGATATTATTTACATCACTTATACTAGAGCACATTAGAAGCTACTGAACCAAATACAAGCCTATGGCCTCTTCCAACTTGCTTCCTTTTGAAATTGGTTGGTAGGACTTTAGGCCTTAAACGACTGGCCCGATTCTTTCTTATTTCTTTTTGGTTATATAGGCTTTTAAACTCTATCAAATTTGGTCTATTTTGAATAGGCTCCAAATCCTTCTTTTTACTCACCTTAGGAACACGTGGCTTTCCTTTTTTCCTTAAATTTTTGCTATTGATCTTATCTACTTTATCAACACATACACCCTCACCTTGCTTTAATCCACTTGACTCCCCCTTCTCATAGATTGAAAACATCACATCCTTTATTGCTCAGAACCTTCTTTCCTTTTCTTTACTCTCACTATTTTGGAATTGCTCAGAACCTTGTTTCCTTTTCCACTGCATCACAGTCCTTTATTGCTTTTCACTACTTTTTTTTGGCAATTACATTGGCTGAATCGATCTCTTGCAAGGGATGAAATCTCAATCCAAAAGATTTACCTGCTTCCATCCCAAGGGTTCTAAGGTTCAGTGTAATGCCCCAAAATATGATTAAGGGTTAATGACTTCAAAAGTGAATGTAATTATTGTTAAGCAAAAAATTTTGGAGAATTCAATGTGAATTGTGATCCAAATGAGAAGTAATCAGTGCCCAAACCCTATATTTAAGCTTAATTATGGTATTAAAACCTAAATTGAATTAAAAGAGGGGGGTGGGAGCGCATGGCATGAGGAGTTGAAGGAGAAAATGTGTTAAGTGGCGATTTAGGTGAAATTGCTATAGTCAGGGGTAAAATGGGAAAAAGAAAAGTTACGAGCCAATTAGTCAGTAACCAAAGAGGAAATTCATTAATAACTAAAACAGTAAGAGTTGTGACTAATGAGATAATGAACTTGGTTAGTATAACTAATTGGTGAATTACTTTTGTGAGGGACCATGAGATCATGACAAGTGACATGCAATTGATGAAGCAAGAGAATTGAGAAGTCAAATAAGTGATTTTTAAATCATTTTCTTGTTCCCTCTCTCTTCCATAATTGACTAGGTATAGGCAAGGGGGATTAAAAATATATCTCACACACTCTTTCTTTCCAAGCTCCAATTTTGTCTAAAGGGAAGGAGCAAAGAGGAAGGTAAAGCTCAAAATTAAGGTGAGATTTTGACCGAATGCTCAAACCCTCTTTTTTAATTTTGTTCATGTTGATGAGAGCTTTAATCCTATGTTTTAGATTTATAGTTGTCTTGAGTGAATTCTTTAAGAGGAAAACATATAGGCAAAGTCACTATCCTTAGTCATGTGCCCATCATGTCATTCATCTCTTATAATTGACTCCACTATATTAATATGTTTACATACCTATATAACACTCTGAATTTTGGTCATTAAAGTTCCTTATATTTAATGGAATACAATGGTGAATTAAAGAGCACATAGAATGACAAAACAAGGCAATTGGTGGTAACACATAACATGAGTATGTTTCAAACACAAATTGTAAACATTTGAATTTGCCACCAGTGAGTTTCCCTGTGTAGCAGTCTTTTTGTGTGATATTTTTAAATAAGAAAATGATGTTTTAAAATCATGAAATTTTACAAGATGAAAATAGACATCTTAAACTTTAATTTGACAGGTTATAGGTAATTTTTGGAGCTGTATACAAAAAGTTATGAATTTTTGAAGTTAGCCCAGAAAAACTGTCTATTTTCTAGAACAACGTCCAAATACTTAAAATCTGGGAACTGTGTGCTTCTAGTTGACTAAAAAAATATATTTTTTCTTGAAACTAGACTCAATAAGGGTTTTATAGCTTTTTGAATCACTCTAATACAATATCTACAAATTTAGTTATGATTTTTCAAAAATTGAGTAGAAAATATGCCATAATTTCCATTAAATCCAAAAATGGGAAACATTTTGTTATTAAATTGATATCAGCCCATTTTATCTCTAATTTGGACCCCTAGACATGTAAAGATATGACTAGAGAGGGAAGGAATTGGTTACATGTAATGGGCTTTAAGTCATAAACTTACATATAGATAAAGTCTAATTACTTTATGACACCAAAAGTCAAACTTTTTGATTTTTGGTTAATTAAATAATTAAAAAGGGATAATATAAGATATTATAAAACATCATCCTTCCCTCCATGCTCACAAAACTGTCTTCCCTGCTCAACATAGAGAGAGAGAGAGAGGGAGAGAAGGAGGAGCCAAATTCTCAAGGTGAGTTGATTTCTTTGGTTAATTAGCTCCTAACTAGCGTAATCCTTCTCCTAAGCTTCTCCTCTATGTGATTAAAGGTAGTTTGAAGCAAATTTTAGAGTTTGAAAGGGGCTATGGTTCAGCTAACAAGGGAACAATAAGAACGAGCCAAAGGTGACTTCCTAAGCTTCAATTTCTTGTGGATATTGCTATTGTGGTTAGTTTAATCGAAAATTTTTTGGTTAATTTGTTGTGGCTATAAAATTTAGGAAACGTTGAACCCCGGGCGTTATGCTACCAAAATTGAGTCTAAATGGTGGTTTTAATGTAATAACATATTTAATAAAGAGGTTAAGAGTAGAGAGGAGCAAGTTTGCAAAGTCAGAATTGAAAAACCCCAATTTTCCTCTGAGAATTTCAATTTTCATCTAGTGTTGTTTGTAGGGGTTAGGCCTAGATTTTTTATGTTTTGATGATTTCATTGAGTTCATGAGGAAAAATTAGATGGGGAAGCATGCTCATAATAATTAGACAAAATACTATCCACAGAAAATATCAACCGTCAAAATAATAAATTCAAAACAACACCATTTTAAGGGATAAAGGTTCATATAGATCCCCATAGATTAGATTGAAAAATTAGCATCCACCAAATAGATTCAAAGTAACATTTTCTTAAAAAAATAATCATGTTATAGAATAAAAAATCTATCCATATGGAAAAAGAATTCCAATTAGTTTATTTATGTCAATGGCGAAAACATATGTGTGGATATACAATTTTTGTCAAATTTTTAGTTCAATGAAAGAATTCACACACATATGCCATTTTCCTAGGGTAAAATCTATAATCTTATTGTTTGATTGGGAGCATTTAAAATAAATATTTTTAAAATATTTATTTTGTGCAATTAATGTTACTACTTACTATGGTGCATAATTATGTATATGATATATACACACTAATTGAAAGGGAAGGGGAAGAGAATTCATCATACTCCCAAAATCTCAGTTGAGTTTGATGTGAATGTTTAGGCATGAGATCTTGAGTTTAAATTCATATAAACTCAAAATATATCTGTAGATGAGTTATTTTAGATTAGGCTTGACTATGCTTGAATTTGAATCAATTAAAAAGAAAAACAAAAACTTTACATACCTAATAGCTAAACATGAATTTGAGTTGCGAAAGTATGGTTCACGTACGGTCCGATCATGGTTCGAGTAAGGAACATTGTGGCCGTCGGTGGGCCCAAGAGGACCAGCGAAGTAAAGATCGAGAGATGGGGTGATGAGCTGAGATGGGTCGAGTTGTGACCCGTGTTTCTATGGGGCAACCCAGCTGCCCAAGCAAGCCTCTTGTTGGGTATGTATGTAACATCCTGAATTTCAATCACCAAAATTTCTTATATTTAAAGAAATAAACTGGTGAATTAAAGAGCACATGAAATAACAAAACCAAACAATTAGTGATTACACACAACATGATTATGCTTGGAATATAAATTGTAAACATTTGAATTTGTTGCTAGTGAGTTTCCAAAAGTAAAAAATTGTAGGCTAAAGTTGTAACATTAGAAGAGGCAATTAGAGTAACATACTTGATTATTTCAAGAGCCCATTTACGTCACTTTTTGGGCAAGGAATGAAGGGAATAAAAATGATTTAATGTAATGGCCAAGTTGAAGAAATGAAAATAAGTAAAAAGTTAAAGTTTGAAAAGTCAAAAATCAAGTTTGTAATAAATTGTCCATTACATGTTAGTTTCAAAAAGATGGATTTGGTTCCTTCAATAGCCACCTTTGACGTCCAGATAGGGACAAGAAAAGGGAATTAAACACTTCGTTCATATTTAATCAAGATGAGTGTTTGAAAAGTTAAAAAAAAGTAAGATATGTGATAAATAACAATTTAATACAATATTTTAAGGAGGTAGAGACATGATATTTTAAGTGAACCTTTATCTCTTCCAAGGCCATAGTTTTGGCCAGAATTGGAAAGGGGAGAGAGAGAGAGAGAGGTTGGAGAATACAAGAGCAAAAAGGAGCTCAAGATGTTCAAGAAACAACCAAGGTAAGTTGGTTGTGAAATTTCATGGGTTATGCCTCCAATTCATGAAAAACTCTCTCTAATCTCTATTCCTTGAAATATTCATGTAACAAGCTCACAATCAAGAGGAAGATTAGAGAAGGGCTATGGTTTTATGATTTAGAGAGAGAAAGAAGGAAATCAAAGGTAAAGCCAAAAAACCTTGTTATCTTGTTAGATTCAAGGTTGTTGTTTTTGTGGTTGAATTTGTGATTTGGGAGTCTCAAACCCTAAGGGGAGGTGCTTCCCAAATCTTGATTAATCATATGTAAAAGGTATTTGAGTGGTTAAACAAGTGATTAGTGGTGCAAAGAATGTGTTTTGTGGATTGAAATCATTAAACTCCATTTCCCCCAATTTTTATGGAATTTCTTTTAGACCTGGTTTGGACTGGATTTTGGTGTTTTTGATGATTTCATTGTGTTTAGAATGAAAAATTGTGTAGGGTACATATTAAGTGTGAATTGTGGAAAGCATTAGATTGTGCAATGTCAAAACTACCCTTAAAAACCTAAGTTAGGGGCTGCCAAGGGTAAATCCGTCTTTTGACAGTAAATTTGACAATTCTAAGGTCAAAAACGTATTCTACACACAAAATTGTGTAGGATAGCCCTAGTCATAATATTTGGAAAAGTACAGTTGGACTAGGTATAAAAGAACTCGGACCGGGTCCCTAAGGGTATTTTGGTCATTTTGCAATTTTAAACCTAGATAACCAACAAAGTGAGTTTGTAATAATTTAGGAATGAGTAATAACTCATTTATCCTAAATTTGGAATTTTAGGATATATTAGTAGCTCGAGCTGGATACAGTATTGGACCAACAGTCAGTAAAGGGAAAGGCAATTCAGGTAGGAAACTTACCTTATTTGTATGTAGTTGATATGTCTGCTTTTGTAGTGATATATGTGATTGCTTTACTTGATTGTGTAGAGCATATTCGAATAATAAAGCTCTGTTTCTGTTTATATTGAGGCCATAGTTTTGTTGCATGAAACATTGAGCACGCGGATATGTTATTGTGTTAACATGAGTTTATGTAACAAAACTCCCAGGTTTGACCGAATCGGATTGGTTCGTGGGCTGAGCCAGGGTGGCATAGGCTTAGGATGTGATATATTTGTGTTGTGAGTCTATCTCCCAGAGTGGGTCAGATCAGGGTGGTTCGGTGGGCTGAGCCAGTGTGGCATAGGCCAAGGATATGGCAGATATTTGTGATGTCTCTCACCTGCGGCTTATCGGGTGATTCTGGTGGGGGGACTGTTCCGCTGGAGCGGTAGTTTACGGGGGATTGACTATCTGAAAGCCGAAAAGCTATGTGTATACATCGCCATGCCAATAGTCCCTGAGTCACTAACAACGGTTGGGTGGGGCTGCGTGCCTTCCCGACGATAAAAGGAGATGAGGGTGTGGTGTGACAATTGTGAACAAGCTGGGATTGGGGTGTGGTTGTGTAGCAGAGCAGAGAACTAGTTCAGCTGATGGAAAATTTGACTATATGATCAAGGGTTCTCACTTGTGAGGGCATTACCCCAGCATGGTCAGTATGGCTAGCCACCAGGCTGGTTACACTGATGTTGACCCCAGGCCGAAAGGCGGTGCGTAAAATTAGAATCTGTGATGTGTGTTGTTATGGAAGCTATGTGATTATAGCGAAAGCTAGCATTATGATTACAACGAAAGCTGGCATTGAGTTACAGTGAAAGCTGGCATTGTGATTACAGTGTAAGCTGTCGCATTGAGATTAAAGCGCAAGTTGTCGTAGTATGTATGAACCACCACGCCAATAGTCCTTGAGTAGCTAACAACGGTTCGGGTGATTTTCGTGTGCATCCCCGATGGAGAAAGAGGATGAGGGTGGGGTGTGATAATGTGTGTTTCCATGCAAATAGCCCTCTAGTAGCTAACAACGGTTCGGGTGATTGTTGTGTGCATCCCCGGTGGAGAAAGAGGGTAAGGATAGAATGTGACCACGCCAGTAATCCTCGAGTAGATAACAACGGTTTGGGTGAGTACCGTGTGCATCCCTGGAGGAGAAAGAGGATGAGGGTGGTGTTGGGAGAGTTAGACTTTCGATCGGTCACCTGGATAGAAGAGATTGAGACTCTAGGTTAGCCGATATCGTAGGGTGCTTCAGATAGAAGAGATTGAGATTTCAAAGTGACCTGATGATGACATTGTGATTGAGACCCAAAAGTCTCGGTTACCACTAGCGGAGTTACTAGTGGGTGTAAGGGTGAGGGTAACGCCTTTAAGTTGATACGGCAATGTTATAATGTTATGAATGTGACAAACGGCGGGAAGCTGAGGTATCTTTGCAAATGGCGAAAAGCCGATGTATTTTTGAAAACAGTAAGGGCCGAAGCACTTGTGTATATAGTAGAGGCTGTCATTTTGTGTAGTGAACATGCGCGTTATGAGTTATGCCTAGAAGGGGTGATTAAATTGAGTTAAAGAGGGTGGTGGCCTATGCCGCCCAACTACCGAGATGATATTACTCATGATCTAGAGACTCCAGTGAGTATGTTATGTAATGATGATAGTGTGTTGTGGCAATCATATGTGGAGGCAATTGCATTTTCTTGGCAAATGTGTGGTAATTGTGTTTGTGTGGCAATCATGAAATGGGCCGATTGCGATTTGTGTGACATACTGTTTGTGGGGGTGGTCTAGATGGGACTGTCCTAATGTGAAAAGCAATTGTGATATCAACACAACACAAGGCTAGTGGTGTGTTCATATGTGTGATAAAGTTTGTGGTTTAAGTGGTGTGACAAATTTCGAGGACGAAATTTATTGAACGGGGGGAGAAATATAATACTTTGAATTTTAAGATTTGAGGCTAGAGAATAAGCCTGAGAAAAGTGGGCTGCTAAGCCTTGGTTTAGCAGGATCCTAAATTTCAATTAAGGGTTAAAGACTCCAAAAGTGGATGTAATTAGTGATAAATGGACCCTTTAGGAGAATATGATTTGACCTGGGACTCGAATGTGATTTGTATGTGTTGTGGTTCATACCCAAACCCTGTATTTGAGTTCAATTATAGATTAACATCTAAATTAAATGAAAATAAGGGGGAGGGCATATGTATGGTGTAAATGAATGAGAAAATATATTGGGTGGTGATTCAGGAGGAACTGCAATAATCAGGGGCAAAACGGTAAAGTTACTGATCAATTGGTCAGTTACTAAAAAGGAAACTCATTGGTAACTTCAAGATCAATGGTTGAGATTGAATATGTGATAGATCAAAAGGGGTGGAATCAAGTGTATGTGTGTGTATGTGAGTTTATGGAAGGTGTATAAGATGTTGACGTTTGGCAAGTTTTGGACCCTTGGATCTTGGTCAAATGTTTCAACTTTAGACCCTTGGATCTTGGTTAAATGTTTCAACTCTTCCCTCTCTCCTCTCTTCTATTTTAGGTCGGCCAAGATCATTTGAGTAGCCCAAAAATCTGATTCATCTCTCTCTCCTCTCATCACCATGGACGTGCAAGCTTAGAGGAAGAAAGAGAAAGCTCAAGGTGAGATTTTAGCTTGTTTGGTGACCTCTTTAGCTCTAATCATCTTCTTTAATATTGTTCACAGTGATGAGAGCTTCATCTCTATGGTTTTATATTTTTGAAAGGAGGTGTTTGATTGCTTGAGGAAAAGTGGAAGGATGAAGAATCAAAGAATTGGTTTGGGAAAGAGGAAGAGGTGAGTATTTGATGCCTTTTGATCTAAATTTTGTGACTTGTGGTTGAGTTTTGAGAATTTTGGAATTTTCCTTTATTTTTGTGGTATTTTCATGTGGCATGTAATTGGGAGAATTGCATGTTGATTTGTGTGGAAAATGGTGATTTGTTGTGTAATTTGGTCATTGGAATTGGTTTGGCATTGGAAATGGAAAAGTTTGCAATGTTAGGTTTTGAAATGTGAATTGTGTTGACATATTGAGATTGTTGTGAAAGCATGTCAATGTGATGTGAATTTTCAATGGATTCCTTGTGAACATTTGTGTGGGAATGATGTTTGGTATGAAAATGGGACCATTGGAAGCAATGATGCAAAATCTGAAATTCTTTCTAGTGAAACTCTATTCTGGGCAGTCAGATTGTGTGAATGTTTTGAATGACCAAATGGTATCTGAAAATTCTGAAACTTACTAGTCTTAAAGTTCACATCCCAAGATTCAAAATGGAGATATAATTTGTGTCATTTCGTTTTGTGAGATGGGAGTTATGCTTTTCCAAAGTTTGATGTTAAATCTAGGTGCAAATCTGGACAGCAAGGGGATTTTGAATAATTCTGTATTTGTGTGGTGATTTCTGGTAATGATCCATATTTTTCCTATGAAGAGGACTTAAAGAGCTTTCAATAGGCTTTGAGATCACCTCATTTTAATTTTTCTAGAATTAATTATCAATTTTTGAAGTTTCCTTGGCTGCAGCACAAAACCTACTGTGTAGTTGTTGGCCGCATCCATAAAATTCTTGGTCACAGCCAAAAACCTTCTGTGCTGTTTTTGGCCATAACCAACCTCTATTTTCAGCACTTGGTGATTTTGAAAAGGTGATTTCCAACCTAGTACATCCCAATCCTTTCAAGCTTTTATTGAGCTTATTATTAGACACTTAAGGGACTCAAATGACAACCAACTCTAAGTGATATGAAAGTAAGGATTTGGATTAGAGATTAATCTTATGTCCTTGCTTTGGTTATAGGGCTCAATATTCGTTCTGATCGTAAGTAGCCGGTGCTGGAGCACACGTGGAAAGAATAAGGGTAGGAAACTTACCTCTCTTGCATGTATTTAATATTTGTGTTGGTGTATTGATGCATGTTATTGCTTTGCTTGATTATGTGAAACATATATGAATGATTGAAGCTCTATTTTTGTTTATGCTATGGCCATAGTGTGATGTTGAAACATTGAGCATGCAGATATGTCATTATGTGAGCATGAGTTATTGTGATACAAGCATGTCATGCATTAAACACTTATCTTGCATGTATATTGGTATTATTTTCCTACTGAGATTCTCTCAAATCTCACCCTCCCCTACCAACATTTTAGACAGGACAAGTGGATCGAGGAAGGAGCAAGCAACCAGGGGCGGCTAGGGCTCTTGTTGGAGTTTGATGTTGGTAGTTGGTTATCATTGTTGGTTGGGATGACTGTATTTGTATTTGGACCTAGGAATGTATATTTGGATATATATTTGGGATGTATATGTGAGATGAGTATTGTGTAATCTCAATTTGAGAATTGTATATGGGCGAATGTGCCCAGTACTCCTGAAATTAATGTATGGAACCCGGGGTTTGCCAGGATTTTATGTTGTGCACTCTGATATATTCAAATGTGATTTATCTTGTCGTGGTAATTGTATTCAAAATGTGAATATGAGACCAAGTAAATTAGTATATGAAAGATATTTGTGAAAACCCTATCGGGAAGATGGGATTTTAAATGAGTTTTGATTATTATTGGTCTCTATTTCATTTTAATCACGTATTTTGGATATAATTACGGAGGGGGTTGCACCAGCAGGAACCAGTGAATCCAAAGGCAAGGTGGTAGATAAGGGAAATTGATGGGTGCGGATCCTGAGATGGAAGTTAATGGTTATATGCAGTTTATTCTGTTTGAATACTTTTGATCTCTTAGAAAATTGTGTATGTATTTTCACACCCTATTGGACATTCCTATATTATAATCAAGCCTAATGTATCAACATATCAGTATGTTTATACTATTCATGTGTTGCTCACCGAGCTGTGCAAATGCTACTCTGATTATGGTTAATGGTAAGTGGTATGTAAGACAAGGTTTTACATTTTTGGTATCAGAGCCCAAAATGGTTTTGGCAGAGTAATGGTTTAGGCAATAGGATAATATACTGATATGGTCTTGATTATATAATGACAGGACACATGCACGGATAGGGGTATCAAAGGAGTGTAACACCCTAGTCGGTTAACAGCCTCTAAGGATTAGTGAATATTTAAAGGGCAGCAAGTGGTGCAATACCAGATAGAGAATGGTCTAAGGACATTATGGAACCTAAGGAAGCGGGTACGACCAAGCCAGTTGTAGATCATACACAGTATTTAGTCAACCGAAGGCAACTGGAATGATGTTTAAGATGAGAGTAGTCTCAGGGTATCGGTGGTCAGGAGCAAATAGAGCTAGTATTTGCATTTTGGCACGGGCACACAAAAGTTAATCGTGCTCAACTTAGGGAAATCTTAGGATGGTTGACCCCCTGGGAAGTTAATTGGTAAGGTCATGGAGACTTAAGAAATAATAATTGTCTTAAGATTTCTCCATGGCTAATAATCATTTGAGTTAGATGATTTAAACAGTGCTTAGACATATAGAGACAATGATGATGTAAGCATTGCTTTTAAATTAGGACATATTTGTCGTAGTGAATACTACCCAAAAAGGTCCAATTGATGGGGTTATTTAAATTTGAGGCATAATAAATGTTTTGAGGTTTTTCCATGATAAGTAATGATCCTTAGTAACACTGTAGTGTTAAAGGTATGTAGGAATGATATACGGTGATATAGATGCGTGGTGATTATGCGTATGTCGATCTTAGAGGATCCGATATGATGAAACTGAAGGTTGGGATACGCTTGAATCATATCTAAGCTAAAACAGTGCTTTGGTCAAACTTTGAATCAGGTTGTACTATGGTTCTGAGACATGACAAAAGTTTGAACCTTCTCAACCTTGTGGATAGTGTTGAACCTTCAATAATGTTTTGAGGATAATACCCAAATGCCGTGGAGGTTAGAATAGGTGCTATTGATCCTGATTCTTAGCATGCCTATTGGGTGTAATCGAGAAAAATGATTTCTAATTTGTGTGATGTTGAGGTTCTAGATTTCATGATGAACCTAAAAGTTGGATTAGAGACCTTAGACTATAAATTCTACATGCCATGTATGTGGTAGTGGACTTGTGTGTCCTGAGGCCCTAAGACCTAGTGTACTGGTGTGTCTTTAGGCTAGCTAATTTATTGAGAATTGTGTTGGGCTAGTGATGATTCGTGGAATTGAGGAAAGAGATTCTTACGGACACAAATCCTTATAGAAAGGGATGTTGAAAATTTGCTAGATGTTAAGCCTAGCATAGGGAAAAATATGATTATAACTTATTCCTTTAAAGGATTGATTAAGGTGATAGCTCTCTAATGAAATGAGAGACAGAATTGATTTGCCTGCTAATCTACTAACCTGAGGTTATATTAGGAGTCGATAGGTGGATGACAAATAATGTGTTAAAGGGTTACCAAGTAAACCATAACCCAGGAATCAACTATTACATTTTGATTCCATAAGAATATAAACTGACCCTAGATGGGATGGTGGAATTAAAGAAAGCAAGCTATAGACTGCTAGAGAAGAAGGACTTTATGAAATATGGGTTCTCGTTACAATAGTACTTCTATATAGAAACAACCAACTGGAAAGAGCTACCTATGGAGGATTCTGATCTAGAAGGGCTACCTATAAAGAGTTCTGATCAGAGAGGGCTATTTACAGAGTGATCTGATTGGAGAGGGATACCTACGGAGAGTTTTGACCAGAGGGGCTGACCAGTCAGGTAACTGAGTGAACCACCGAGTATAGTATCGTAGCATGGAGCCACCGTGACGACGAACCCTAGGGTGGAGCCACCGTGATGACGAACCCTAGAGTGCAGCCACCGTGACATTGGATCATAGAGTAGAGATACGGGAACCTTGACTCTCAACGATAGTGCATTGTAATGCATCTCACATCGAATGAGTTACCTTGAGATAAGAGTTTATGTAGCCTAGAATGATTTAGTTGAAACGGGCCAAGATCTACCACAGAGAAACACAGATTTTAGGTGTAGTCAGGTACTATAGGAGGTTCTTGTGGAACTCCTATTAAATCATCCTGACATTATTAAAGCTCATATGAGGAGATAGACCTCAGAGTGGGCAGTGAAAGCATAGTAAATTTATGTGGGCACCAATGATTGGTTCTGGGTGGTTAGACTCGATATGTTTCAGCAAAGATAATGAAAAATATGTGCTTAAGCCATAAGACTTGATGGGCTAGTAAGTCCTTAGGCCGACAGAATGTGATATGTTTGAGAATTGTACCTAGCGGAGGCTTGAGGCGGTAAGATCCAATCTGCAAGTTGCATAGGGCTTTGTCCCTGGGCTATAAGACCTATATGTTTAGTGCTGTGGTTGATGCCGAGCGCGATGACATGGGACCGGTGTGTCCAAGGTATATCTTGAGGCTGACAAAACATTCAAACTATACCAAGTTATAGTTGAGGTAGTGAGACTAGTGTAACCGAGCGCTTTGGTATGGCCTGGGCAGTCAAGTCCATTGCTTGTTATGACTGTTAATGAATCCCTAAGCACTTGTGAGGTAGAGGCCCTTAGTGTGGAAGAGGGGACAATTCTTGCCTATGCCAAAAGACCTCAGGGAGGTGGGGTGAGGATAGGCTGGTATGCCAAAAGACCTCAGGGTGGCGGGTTGAGGATACCGTTACATAAAAAGGTAATTATGTGATTTGGGTAGAGTCCCGAAGAAGCTGTGAGGCCTACAGAACCAAGTGCTGTGGGAATGGACCAATGGGTCCTATGTTTAATTGCACACTACATACTGTGTACAAAATGAATGATAAATGTTGAATACTGTCTGTCTAAGAATATGATTGTGTTGCAAGCTCGATAAGCTTGCGTATGAAAGAGATATATTGAATATGATCATTATGCGGCACGGCTTGTAAGCCTGCACATGAAAAGGGAATGGATTAAGTGATAAAAAGTGATCCCTAAGTTGTAGATGTTCAAATTTTGAGGACAAAATTTATTAAACAGGGGGAGAAGTATAATATCCTGAATTTTGGGATTAGAGGCTTAGGAATAAGCCTAAATCAAGTGGACTGCTAAGCCTAAGTTTAGCAAGAGTCTTAAGAATGAGGATTTGTTGCTAGTGAAAATTTCTTGTGAGGTAGTGATACTGTTATATGGTTTTGGACGACCAAATGATGCCCTAAAATTATGAAATTTTACAAGATGAAAGAAAACATCCTGAGTTTTAATTTGATAGGCCATGGGGATTATTTGGAGTTGTACACAAGGAGTTATGAATTTTTGAAGTTAGCCCAGGAAAACTGTTGTTTTTTTCGAACAACGTACAAAAACTTAAATTCTGGGATTTTTTTCTTCCAAGTGGCAAAATACTATATTTTTCCTTGAAACTAGACTCAATAAGGGTTCTATGACCTTTGGAATCACTCCAATACGATGCCTACAAATTTAGTTATGATTTTTTAAAGTTTGGGAAGAAAAACTGCCAGAATTGACAAATAATCCGAAAATGGAAAAAAATGTGAGATAAATTCATATCATCTTTTTTTTTTTTCTTCTTCTATGGGCTTGGACATGATTGAGAGCTGACTAAAAAGGATGAAATATGAGTTACATGCTAATGGGCTTCATGTCAACATTTCATGTAGATAAGGCCTTAAGCAAGCATGCCTTAGAAGTCAACTTTTTGAAAATTTAATAATTAGAGTAAAATAAAGGGATAAATGCAACAATTATAAAACACATTTCTCTTCCCTTCCATGCTCATAAACCGTTAGCCAAGAGTGCTGAGAGAGAGAGAGAGAGAGAGCAGTTGGTGATCTTATAAAGAAGAAGGAGCAACAATTGGAAGGTAAGTTGATTTCTTCAGTGATTTAGCTTTTAACTTGTGTAATCCTTCCTATAAGTTGTTCTTCTATATGATTCAAGGGGGTTTTGAAGCAAATTTTTAGATTTGAGAGGGTTAGGGTTTCGACCTAATGAGAAGAACAAGAAGAAAGCAAAGGTAACTCCATAAACTTCAATCTTTAGTTGTTGTTATTGCTGTTGTTGTTGATTTAATCGATAGTTTTTGGTTTGATTTGCTGTGGATTGTAAAATTAGGAAATGATGAACCCTAATTGTTATATTGCCGAAATTTAGTATAAATCATGTTGGGAATGTAATTAAATAGTTAATTAAGTGATTAGGAGTAGAAAAGAGCAAGTCTGTGGAATCAGAATTCAAAAACTCTAATTTTCCCTCGAGTTGTTAAAGTTTCAGCCAGAGCTAGATGGAGGGGTTAGAGTTGGATTTTTGATGATCTGATGATTCTATTGTGTTTAAAGGGAAAATTAGGTGGGGTTATTGTTGATCATTTTTCCAAAAAAACCCTAAAAAGCATAATGACTAAAACACCCCTAAAACACTAAATTAGAGGTTGCCAAGGGAATTTTGGTCTTTTAGTAGTGAATTTGGTAATTTCAAGGCCGTAAATGGATTCCTTGGGCAAAAAATATCAAAATAGCTTGGGTCAAAATTTCAAGAAAAGTATGGTCGAACTAGGTATGACGGGGTCGGGCCAGGTCCCCAGGGGTATTTTGGTAACTTTTCAGTATAGACTCATATAACTACTAAAAACACTATGAAAGTGTCTAAAATAGTATATGAATTGGTTGTAACCTAATTCTTGTGCATTTGCAATTTTAGGATTGAGTTGTTGGCACGCATTACAAGGCACGCATTATTAGGTGAAGAAGGCTTAAGATATAACTATTATCTCTCATACACTATGTGATTATTGATATATTATGTGTTACTGTATTCTGTGATATGAACACGTGCCTAGGGCAAATTCCCTATTCTGTTTGAATACTTTTGATATCTTGGAAAATTGTGTATGTATTTTCACACCCTATTGGATATTCCTATAATATAATCAAGCTTAATGTATCAACATATCAGTATGTTTATGCTATTCATGTGTTGCTCACTAAGCTGCGCAAAGGCTACTCTGATTATGGTTAATGGTAAGTGGCATGAAAGACGGGGTCTTACACCTCTTATTTATAACCTTGGGTATTTTATTTCCTACCAGCATGTATACTTCCGCACGTGATTGAATCCTTTTTAATTCTTTAATCGCGGGTCCACAATCTGATATCTATCTCTTTATTTCTAATTCTCCCTTATAGATATATATATATATATATATGTGATTTTATAAATTGTTTCTTTTTATTTGATGTTTTCTCTTCTACTAGATCACATGATATCTCTTGCAAAATAAAATAGGATATGAGTAGATTTTATATCAAAATTTCTTTTTATCCTGAACTTAATTAAAAGATAGTAAATATATAGAAGATATTTAAATAGGTTTAAAATATTAATAAATTTAATCAATTATGTCCTAAAATCTATACCTATTTAATTAAAACATATATATTTATCAGCCACCGAAGGGATTTCAAAGGAGTGGTTAAAGTGGCGATGAGAGCTCCAATACTAATGGAGAAATAGAACCTATTGAAGAAAGGGCCCTTCTTCTCCTTCACATCTTTATCAGTGTCATCAATCTGGTTGGTTCCGAATGAAAAATTGCAGGCCTGATGCCACTGGTGCTGAGAGATATTACTCGTATAAACTATAACCCCTTGTGACTTGTGAGTCTGCTTTAGCGGTCTTAAGGATGAACAACCTCATTGAGAAAGTGAGTTCAGTTCATTAGGCTGTCCTAGACGGGAGGCATCTTTGTTGCCAAGTGAAGCACTTTGTAAGCAGAGCCTTCACTATAATATTCTGAATTTTAGGATTAAAGGCTTGAGATTAAGCCTAAATCAAGTGGACTGCTAAGCTCCGGTTTAGTAAGAGTCCCAGGAATGTAAACTTTGCTGCTAGTGTATTTTTCCTGCATGACAGTCTTGTTGTGTGACAATTTTAAATAGGTAAATGATGTCCAATGCCTGTAAAAGTTTACATGATAAAAGTAGACTTATCAAGCTTTAATTTGATAGGTCATATAAGTTATTAGGAGCTATACAAAAAGAGTTATGTATTTTTGAAGTTAGCTCAGTGAAACTGGTAAGCTTATGTGGCAGTGTCTAAAAATTGAAATTATGGGAATTATAAGCTTCCAGTTGGCTAAATGCTATTTTTTCCTAAAAATAGGCTTAATAAGGGTCACATAGCCTTTAGAACCATACCAATTGGACGTCTGTTTAATTAGATATAAATTTTCAAAGTTTGATAAAAATTCTGTCAACTTTTATCAATGTGTTAAAATTACTAAAATGTATGGGCATAATAGTCATTTGTCTAAATAAAATCCAAAGCCCACATTTTTTCCTTTTCCTTATGATGTTGGGACATCCAAATGAGGAAGCAATAAGGGAGTTTAAATTCTTAGTTCATATTATGCTTCAATATGGAGGAATTGTGGCCAAGTGAAAAGTTAAGTTGAAAAGTCAACAATTGTGGGCTAATGTTGTAACATTTGAAGAGGTAATATTATGATATTTCAAGAAACTCCTTTGGTTACTTTTAGGCCTCCATTTACGTCACTTTATGACATGAGGCAAAGAGAATAATGATTGAAGTTCAAATGCCATTAGTTGGAGTATTTTGGTCAAGCAAAAGTGAACTTTGAAAAGGCAAAAAATAAAATAAGTGTAAAGGGCTTTTACATGGTTATTACAAGACTTGAATGAAATCATATTAGGAGACTTACTTGGTCCCTTTTTGCAGCCATTTATACATCACTTTTGGGAGAGGAAAGAGAAATATTTGTGTTGATTTAACAATGGATAAGTCATATGGAAAAAAAGAGAAGGCATGTGACAAAATTCCAATTAAATAATAATAACTTAAGGAGGTGAAGTAGGAAATTTTTAAGAGCTTTGTACCTTTCCTTGGGCATGTTTCACGCCTAAACTAGAGAGAGAGAGAGAGAGAGAGAGAGAGAGAGAGAGAGAGAGAGAGAAGGTTCAAGAAGGCAAAATCCAAGGTAAGGTTGTGAAATCCTTGTGTTTAAGCCTTCAAATTCATGTAGAACCTCTTCTAACCTCTTCTCCTCAATGAATATCATACTTAGCAAGCAAAATCAAGAGGGAAGAGAGAGTGAACAATGACATCCTAGAGAGAGAAAGTGAAGAAATCAAGTGGTAATCTCAAAATCTTAATCCTCTGGTTAGTAGGTTGTCATTGTAGTGGTTGTTATTGATATTGACTTGGTTATGTTAATTTTGTGAAATTCGAAAGACGAAACCTTAAGATGTTATGTTGCCAAAATTTCCATGAACCATGGTTATTGGGTGTTGAAGTGGTTAATCATGTGATTAGAAGTGTGAGGAAGATGTTTAATTGCATGAAAAGTGAAAATCACATTTTCCCTAAATTTTATAAATTTCGTCTAGGCATTGTTCACAAAGGGTTTGGACATGAATTTGGTTGATTTGATGTTCCCATTATGTTTAGAAGGGAGAATTGTATAGGAATATATGTGTCCATGATTTTTGGATATTTATATGTAAATATGGAAATTTATGAAGTTAAGGGGAGGTTCTGTTTGATTTATTTCATTGGAGGCAGTCTGATTGTGCAATGAATTTCGTAGTCAAACTTAGTCCAAATATTATGAAATTTGGTAGGATTAAAGTAGACATTTAGAGCTTTAATTTGGTGGGTAGAGCATGATTTTTTGATGAGTAGATTAAGAGATATGATTTTTCAAATTTGTGCTATATTTCTGGAATGCAATCTAGAATAGGGGAAGTTTGGTGAATTTTTGGGAAAAATGTGATGATAGTGACCAGCCTTGGGTATTTTTCCATGAAAACATTTTTAAAGAGCTGTACAAAGGCTTTGGAAAAAGCCAATTTGAAATTTCCTAGAATTAAATATGATTTTCCAAATTAGACTGAAAATCTGCCAGCTTTCTAGAAAACTGTAAAACTGCACTGTGCAGAGTTGTACTATGCAGAAATTGCTGAAACTGTGATAGATAACCAACAAACTGTGATTAAAGGCAGTAATAGTTCAAGTAATAACCAGTTACTTATAATTTTAATTTATAGGAATTTTCATTAGCCAGAGCTAGAACCAAGATTTTTAAACAGACAAGTAGAGCAGGAAAGGGCAATTCCAGATAGTAACTCTCTCTCTCTCTCTCCCCCTCTCCCTCTCCCTCTCATACATTATGTGAGTGTTTATATGCCTTGTGTTATGGTTATGTTGCATTACATGGGGTATGACATATTTATTTGTTGCATATTATATGACTGATTGCATGTTACTACTGAGATTCTTTCGAATCTCACCCTTTCCATGAATATATAAAGTTTTCAGCTTAAGTAAGCGGCTCAAAAGGCAAAATCATTATTACCAGCAATGGAAGGTTCCGAACCAGTACAAGAGGAGATGTTGGTTATCTGAAGGCCTTTTATTATTTTTAGGTATATAATTATTATATACGAACCCCTGTAGGAAACTTCTGTATTATAATCAAGCAATATTGTATCAATATATAAGTATATTTATGCTATTTGTGTGTGCCCACTGAATTGCTCACAAGCACTCTGAAAAATTTTAAAATAAGATAAGGGTATGACATTCACCCTGGTGTGAGTTATGGGTTAGTTGCCCTGTTATTGGTTTGTGGGTGAGCCTAATGCTGCCAAAACATTATTCACCAAAAATAAATAATACTCTCTCTGGTTATTATTGTAAGATCTATTTATCTAATTTCTTTATATTAAAAAGTTGGTTAAATTAGTTAATACTTAATACCACATGCTTTTTTTAAAATACTCTAATCATCTTCCGTAATTCCCTTAGCATCTCTCTCATTATTATTGAAGGCACATCAATAAGAGTAAGTTATAAAAAAATTGACAATTATATATAAGAAATAGGTAAACTCTCCAATTAGCTCCTACATATATTAATGACCGGAGGGAGTATAAACTACAGAATCTAATTCAAAGTTACCCCATTTACTTTAAGTCATAAATAAGTAGTACTTGTCATTCTTTAAGCTCCATACCATGCCATACCATTCATTGAACTCGTATAGGATTTGTTTTTTTTTTGTTGATGCTTATAGGATTTGTTTTATTTGCAAACATTTCTAAAATTTTAAAAATCACTCAGCTATTGGCTTTCAATAATGTTTTAATGTACAAGTCTCTCCAGTTTTTCTATAACACCTTGAATCGTTGATGATGTTCAGACTAATTTGAATGATATAAATATAAAATAGATTATATCTGTGGTATTTTCTTATTTATAATGTTCAAAACAATGCAGTTGTACTTTAATATCCACAAATTCAATTTGGTTTTGAAAATTAAAAAAGATAAGAATATGATGGTAACATGATATGGAGTTGCAAGTATTATGACACGATTTTGCCTTGAAAACATTCGGACCACTATATAAAAATCACGATATATGATGGTTATTAACTATTATACATAAAGGTTCCAAACTGTCATTAAAGCTCGGTGCATATATATTATGGTTCCAAACTATCATTTATTCTATATATATTATAACATTTTTATTATAACACTCATTATATATTGAGATGTGGTGAGACTATATTGTGCGTAATGTTGTCATAATAAATAATGGGCTTAAGTAAACAACCATAATAAAACTCTGTAACGTACATAATGGTGCTTTCAAATAACCGTTATATATAAGTTTAGCATGTATAAGGGTCGCTATATAGCAACTCTTATTTATTTGCTATAAATGCTAATGGGTTTAATGAAACAACTGTCATATATAGTGTATAAATATATAGAGGTTCTTATTTAATAATTGTTAACTTTTGAGGCAATTTTTTTAAAAATGGGGATTCTCCTTTCACTCTTGCATGCATACAAAACGAAAATGTACACAAATTTATATATTACAGAAGCTCACACATTGAGTATAGCCATACAATGTGAGATGGATCAAGACATTCCCTTCTTTGTGTCTATGCTCAATGGAACTCCCTACTATAAATGGCTCAAGGGATATTCCAATCATAGGGAGTTGTTTATGGATGAGAGTTTATTTCGATGACATCACAAGGAGCATTGCAGTGCTTTCTCTTTCCAATCATTAATTACGAGGTGAGATTAATCTTTGTGTGCTAGCTTTAGCTTGAATCTCACAACCACTTTGTTGGCGTCAGCTTTTCACACCATCCTAATTGTTAGCAGCAGCATCTGTTGAAACACAATAAACAAATAGTTTGAGTCACACCAATAAGCACTGTCCTTAGGAGATATTCCACAACCCCCTAGTAGATTAGGAAGTGGCAATCCCCAAGATAAAACGAATCCTTCCTGCGAAAAGCAGGATGACAAAACTACAGAAAGATATCAGTGTAACTCAGAAGAGAGAGAGAGAGAGAGAGAGGAGAGGAGCTCAGGGACCTCAGTGTCACTGGACCTCGGTGCTCTCACCTCGATACTATTGAACTTACTTTGTACATTGCCTTTTATAGGCACAAAACATGTGACCGTTGAGCAGCGATAATGGCTATTAAAGATGGGTTAATGACAATTAAAATGATAGTTACAAAACAAGTATTAATTATAATTTATTGTAATAAAACCTTTTAAATGTCATTGAAATTGGTCAATTAAAATTCCAACGGTTATCTCTAATAGTCAGTTCAAAGACTCCTCTTATAAGTCTTTTACTAACTCAAGCTCATATTTAATTATATACTAGGGTGTTCCTAATCTTAAATTATATGAAACTTTTTCCTTTGACATACACACAATATTTACAACTATCCCCCATATGTGTCAAAGGAAGCTCGTAACCTCCTTAGTTAAGTTACACATATGGATATAACCATTGTATTTGGTGATTCTTTGGACTATGAACCAGACCTAGACTAATAACATTTAGTAAACAAAGATGCTAGTGATCCTATGGACTATGAACCAGGATCTCTTAGACGTATACTAGAGACATTAAGAGTCAGATTATACTCCTACATTTCCCACTGTTAATGCGGTTTTGCACATTAAATGGCCATGCACGTATCATGGAATTTAACGAATGCTCAAGAGATTTTGCTATGATCTCATAGGAGTGGCACCACTCATACGTATAGGTGATTTCAAGAAATGTAAATGTAATGAGCACATCATCCCATAGGATTATAAAATCATTAAAAGCTTTCGTTTAGCCTCACCAAAATGCATTCTAGCACTTTCTCTTGCCATAGGAAGGGACTCATAATTTATTTTAGTGCCAGCGGAACTAACAAATGACTTATTCTTACCCATTGAACCTCTTTCATGGGATCACCAATCACAGAGGTTCGGTTGCCATCGCTATTAATTTCTTATTGGCTTTAGTCCCATTCTCCTCGGCTAATTTGATTCTTCCCAGGGTTTGTTAACGAATCCATAGGTCAACTCTTTGACCTCACAAAATCGATTGAGATAATTCCACAATTTTTAAGCTAGCTTATTCACATTATATCTCAAACAACTTTCACTTACATCATTGTGTTTCACAATGGCTATTGTCATTTGGTAATTTCAAATCATCGACATTAAATGCCAGTTTTCCACCAAAATATTTGCCAAGAGTTTTTCAACAACTTAGCCTCCAAATTTAGCCAATTCCAAAGTACCAAATTCTAACTCACATAATAATTTATTTTGGCTACCAATGGATTTTCTTACAAAAAATTGAAATTCAATTAACTTTCGTATATCTCAATATAATGGGAATCTACTATACATGATACCAACATTTATGGTAACCCTCAAAAATTTTGTTTTCATGCACACATATGTATACATTTATGCCCAATCTCCATATAGCATAAGCTATATTCATAAGGATTAATGTCTATCAATTAATGCAACAAATTCTCAAAAAATTTGTGCATATCTAGATTGAGCTGCAAAACCATTTCAAACTGTGTTAGAATCATAATTCACACACATTCTTAAACTAAGATAATTATATAGCTTCAAATTATGAAAATCTCACATTCATCTACTATAGATGAATGTTTAAATTTTCATACCACATAATGCTTGTTTCAAGCAAAATATTTGATAATCCACAAAATTTGCTCGCATAAGCAAATATAGCAAAGTATCTACTCAATCAATTATTTGTAGTACACATCTTGCATTTTTAAAATGAGGTAGCAATATATAATATGTAAGTCACATTATAAAACATGCTATTTACATTAAAAATTCAATCACAATAATCATGTATATTTATACCACTATAAATATATATTTGCAAATCATGAAATTTAAACACCCACATTATGAAAATCTCACATTTATCTCTATATTAGATAAAATGATTAAATTTTCACAGCACACAAATAATTCACAAATTTGCTCTTTACAGCAAATAACAAAACCTCTACATAATTAATTTTAAACCACAACTTGGTTTTATCAAATGAGGCTAGAAACAATTTGTAACTTAACAATTTGCAACTTGAAAAATTTATTGGGTAGTTCACATGTTAGGCACCCCACAGTTTCAAATATCTCAACAATATTTCATAGCTTTATAATAATAATACTAATTAAATTAGAATCTCATCACATAATCCCCTTCCATTCTAATTATATTAGAATTTTCACCTAATATTAAATTAGGATCTCACATGATAATTCTCAATTTAAAAGGGCTCATCGTTTAAGCTCATATAAATATATATAATTTCTACCACTAAATTAGATAAAATGTACCTTTAATTTATACCTTTTCCAAACAGTTACAAAGGCTTAACCAATTCATACGGTATTCTTGAACACAAAATAACAGCCAGCACCATATTAAGTATACGTCACAATAATGCAAAAGGCACATTACCAATAGACCTCTTATATGTTTGGCAAAAAAAAAAAAAAAAAGACCTCTTCTATGTGTTTAACACTTTCAGACCACAATTGAAAAATAATTTGCTTAGTCCTTATCTTATAGGTAAGGCGTATATACATATACATATAACTGCTGAGGTGACTGGCGCGTGCACTCTCAGAAAATTACCATTGATCGAATCATAACAAGGAGGTTACCAAAATATGAAGTATTAATTCACTAATAAAACAATTAAACCTCCAAAACTTAATTCACCAACGGTAGGAAATGTTTTTTGATACACAGACTCAATAACTGACACATTAACTGCGCATAGCTTATTGAATTCTTATCATTTGATGTGCCAAATTATAAGTATTTATTTCTTTGATGGACATTATAGCTAATCAACCAATACTACCATTAAATTTGGAAAACTCAAATAATGCTTTGTTTAACTTGCACATAGAAACTCAGCCAAAAAATTCATGTGCATAATCCTTCATTAACAATTCATAAAATGTATGTTGACACGAAAATGTTTGCACCAGAATTCAATCAATAGAAAGGAATTAACAGTTTTAATCTATAATTATATGCAAACAGCAGATAGAAAAGCTACCGTATAAAAAGGCAAATGTATAACGCACATTCAAAACTCATAAAGCTCAATTACATGCCATCAATGTGACGGAGGCTATGGAGGACACAATATCGATAATATATTTAAAAGCCCATAAATCACATTAAAACTCATAAAAGGGATCTATTATATTAAAGGCACACTTCATAATCATAGTACAATTCTGAACTAAAACACGTATAGATAGGTGTATTTTAACTCCTTAAAGAAATCAACAGTAAATCCTTTTATTGCAAATTATGACTGGAAACTCTTTCATGATGTACAATAAATAAATGACAAATGATTTAATATTCAAATTTGATCAATAACGCCAAAGCTATGATCTTGTTAGTTTTTTTGTTCTAAAATAAATACCAAAACCGAAACAAAATTCATTCAGCCATATGTGGTGAGAAAACACCACAATATCCATGCTAAAATATCTTCTAACCAGGAAAATAATCTCCTATCATCTAGACACCTGAACAAGCTTATAGAAGAAATATAGAGACGCACTTGTTAATCAACTGACTGCCAATCTCTGTATAATGATCTAAGAATTCTCAAAGGAAAGATTCACATGTGAACAAGTGTAGCTTCACAAAGATTCAAGTAAGTCCGGTTGGAGAGAAATCAGGCACTTGTCCATGACAATAATGATCATGGACCATCTTGAGCATAATCTCATTTCAGTATGCTCCCACTAGATATAGCAAGACCAATACCTCACTCCGTTCTCCACTACCACCCTCTCCTTTTAAGTGCCCATCCAGGCTGAAAATCTACTGCTCAATATGTTTCACATGGCTGCGCACAAATGTGAGTCAGTAATAAAAATGAAAAGGTAGATACGACCTTCCCTCTCTACCCGGTTCTTCAAAACATTTTTATAAAATATATAAAAAGTATTCCTAAAAGGAAATAATATATATCAATGGTGTAATATCCAAATGCCTAATCCAACATTAAACATTTGAACACCATTCAAATCAAAAGACACGAGGCAATAGTTGATATTAAAACTTACCTCATCTCCTTTTCAACCAACCAATCGAATTGGAGAAAAGTTATCATGAGGCATTTACAAAATCAACATGATTATCTCCCAAGATTGTTGGTGGTAGCTACTCACACCATACTAATTTTTAGTAGTAGCATCTGTTGAAACACAATAAACAAATAGTTCGAGTCACTCCAGTGGGCACTGTCCTTCAGAGGTATTCTGCAACCCCCTAAAAGATTAGGAAGCGGCACTCTCCAGGATAAAACGAACCCTACTTGCGAAAAGCAGGATGACATAACTATAGAAAGATATTAGTGTAACTAGAAGAGAGAGAGAGAGAGAGAGAGAGAGAGGAGAGGAGCTCAGGGACGACCTCGGTGCTCTCACCTCGATACTATTGAACTTACTTTGTATATTGCCTTTCACAGGCATAAATCATGTGACCATTAAGCAATGATAATGAACATTAAAGACGGTTTAATGACAATTAAAATGATAGTTACAAAACAAGTATTAATGATAATTTAATGTAATAAAACCTTTTAAATGTCATTAAAACCAGTCAATTAAAATTCCAACGGTCATCTCTAACGGTTAGTTCAAAGATTTCTCTTATCAGTTTTTTACTAACTCAAGCTCATATTTAATTATATACTAGGGTGTTCTCAATCTTGAGTTATATGAGACTTCTTCCTTTGACACAATCACAAAATATTTACAACACACTTGGACTTGAGCCACAATTCCTTTGAAACCATGAGTATGCCAATCACTTACTACTCCTCCTAATCATTCAGCAAGATTTTCTGTTGCTCTTGGTTATCTTAACTTTTCAGTAAATGATTTAGTCACAAATGATATTCATTAGCTTTCTCAACTTTCCTCCTTAAAATATCTTATCCTTAGTTACTGTGATATTGGAAATGAAACCAAATGGCTCTAGTGTATAACCATAATTCTTTCACTCTCTGAGTTACACTTGAGCTCTAATGGATTCAAAGATCTTCCATCCCTTGATTTTGACAATTTTGATGTCACTTGAAGTTCTTGATCTTTCTTAAAACTATATATTTTATGATGAAGTCAAAATTGCCTCATTCATTCTTTAATATAATCAATCACCTCTATCATCTCAACCTTAATCATTGCCATTTTTATGGTCAATTATAAAAATCCCTACTCAATCTTCGAAACCTCAAGCATCTAGACTTGAGTTACAATAATGTCCAATTGTTGGACTTTGGGTCCAAGTCTGCCCTTGATGGGCCGGACTATTTGATTAAGGACATAAGTGGCCTTATCAAATAAGAAATCAATTAGCATTGATTCAGGAAGCATTAATTGTGGCTTGGTAAATAAGTCAGTCATGGATTGTGGGATTGTGAATTAAGGAACAAATCACCATAATTAGGAAATTGATTGAGAATCAATCAATTTAATTACCATCTTGGAGAGCAAGAAAGGATGCACATATTTCCTATTCTAGTGGTCACTCTAATTACTATAAATAGGGTGTGCCTCTTCCATTGCAAATCACCCCTGTCATTGAGCTTTCTGGCAATCCCCTCTTATATACCATCTTGCTTGTTCTGGTGCACCGCTGTGCAAATCCATATTAGGCTCTTGTAGTCTAATACTTACGTGGGCTCTCAAACCCGGATCCAACTTTATTCGATACGCATTTCTACTCTATATCTAGTCCATTTATTCCATCATTGCTATCAGAGCCTACCATGATCTTATGGCTATATGTTATGTGTGTTCTGCCATTTTTGCATATTAATATACGTATATGAATAAAATAAAAATTATTGCCTGGCTTCTCTATTTTTTTTTCCTATCTACACATGTTCATATTATTTTTCTTATTCTTCTGCTGCTACTCTATATATGCATGATCTCGGTGTTGTTGTTGAAGTATGCATATGAATGTATGAACCTATGCCTCTCTCTCTTTTCTTTATCTCTCTCTCTTCTACAACAAATTTTTTTTTGGTTGTTTCCCGTTTCTGATTCACATGTACTCACATGATCATGCACTTATTTTCACTTGTATTCATAAGCATGATACTATTCCTTGAAGCATGTTCTTAGTTCTCAAAGATCGAAATTGCAATATGCTTTCTCTCTCTTCTCATTTTCTCTATCAATGTCATTATTATTATGGAATCTGTGTGAATCCAAAAAGCAACAACTTGAACATATAACTAAGTGCATGAGATCATAAAACGTAAGAAGAAAGAAAAGGATAATGTTTTCTATGTGAATCCGACGGTCACCAACAAGCTTCAAGAATTGGGTTTTCAAAAACGCAAGCCTCTGTGTGAAAAGAGGTGATGAAAGGGGAGGGGACCCGCCTGAGCTCCGGTCAGGTCACGTCGACTCGACTGGATGTTGAAGAAAGGGGAGGGGGCCAAAACCGTGTCGTTTTAGCCAGAACCTCGAAATGCACCGTTTCACTCAGTGAAATGACGACGTTTGGCACTGGCCGAAATGACGTCGTTTCGGCTAGTGGGGGCGTTGCATTTCAACTAAGTAAAACACATCGTTTCGGGTCAGCAACTCGAAACCCGATTTAAAGGATAGTAGGCTAGTTCAACCAACCCGAACCGACCTAACCCAATTTCCAAAAAAAACTTCTTTTTTATTTCAAAAAAAAATTTTAATTCTTTTTTGAGCTAGCGCCTCTGTGGCACTTGGGGCCCAAACCCAGGCCATATGGGCCAATCAAGGACATCATTGGACTTAGTGCGCCGGGACAAGTCCACTAGTTTTGACACCTTGTCAAAATCAGGTCCTAAAGTAGAGTGTGAGAGACACGCGCCACCACCTGAGAGTGGAACTTCCCAGTTTCCTATTTTTAAATGAATTTTTTCACCCAGCAACCTTCAGGAGGTGCATGGGGGCGCGTGCAGGGGTATTTTTGGGATGTTTTTTGCCCTAAAAATTTGTAAATTCATGATCTTCAAATAGGTATGTTGTTTGTCTATTTTTGGAAATTATTCAAAACATTTTATATACATTTTTGAGTGTTTTTTACCCTAAACTATTTAAAATAAATTCTAAAAATTGTTTTTCTTTTTGATGAACAATCATTGGTCAGATATGGCAAGTTTTGAGACTGACCATTCCTTTGATGGGATCCCCCTGAATATTCTCCAACTTCTGATGATGAAAAAGAGGTAAAGACCTCAAGTGGAGTTGGGAGCACCAACAACCTCTTTGTCACTACAAGACTCTAGCACACCTGACGAGGTGAATCAAGAAGAGAAAGCAAAGTTTATATTCGATAAGTTTGAAGAGGAAAAGGTCGATAGACTAAGAACTAGTGTTCTAATCAAATCAAATCTCTTGCTGAAAAAGATGATGATAAATATGTTCAAATCAAGAGTGTCTATAGGGTCATTTGTGGATATGGTAGACAAGTCACTAATGCCAGTGATGCTGAGTTCTATGTAAGGGCTATGCTGGAATACCATGAGCAAGTGACAAAGAGGGGTTATCTCCATGGCCTAGGATTTTGGAAATCAAGAGAAGCTTAAACAATATAGATGTAGTAGCTCATAGAGCTAAGGCTAGGAGAACCTTTCTAGATTTTGGCATTGATGTACCTCGTTATTAAAACTTGATTATCCATGTTATAATTTGCTTGTTTTTGAATTTGTTTTCATTGCAACTTATATGAACCTTTCATGGATTATTGCTTAATGAATAAATTGTTTTTTTTTGGAATTATTTATTTTACTTGCTTATGATGTTTTATTTGAGTGGGAGCATGTTTTTTTTTCTAGAATTTTGTTTTCTTGAAAAATTCAATTATGGGAATATGTTTGAATAAGAATAGAAATTAAGAAATATAAGCGATAAACTAGAATGAGTGAGATGGGGGTCAGTCTAGTTGATTCCTGAACACGAAGCTAGCAAACTCTCATTCTATTAATTTCTCCTCTTACTTAAACAAGAGATAGTATCTCAAAATGAAATTGCATACCTAATGAAAATGCATATCTATGTGACAGAAAAATGGCTCAAATGACAAGCAAGACTTTTGTTGTTGATCTCATTAGAGGAGACAAGCAGCATGGTGAGAACTTTGGCATGTGGCGCCGTAAGATCTCGTATGTCTTGGAGGAACAAGATGTCATGGACGTCTTGACCAATGTGCTTCAGCAACCTAATGCTAATGCATCACGAAGGGAACATGACACTTTTGCAACCTGAAAGAGAAAGGATACAATCGCTTGAATCACAATGCTTGCAATATTGACCGACGATATGATATGTCAATTTGAGGGACATGTCACTGCCTCTGTCATATGGACAGCGTTGAAAGAGGAGTTTAATGGTACTTATGATGCGAGACTCAGGAGAATCACCATCAAGCTTGACAATTATAAGCTAGGTTCAAACACTACCATAAGGTAGCATTTAAGGAAAATACAGAATATGATCAGGAAACTTATCGAGGCAGGAGGAACACTTTCAGAAGCAAAGCAAGTACAAGTTGTTGTGAGTTCACTCCCTACAAGTTGGGATCACATGAAACACACCATAACTCACAACAACACCATCAAGACTTTTGCTGACATTGCTCGTCACATCCAATTGGAGGATGACCGTATGCACGGTGCAAAGACCAATGGTCAAGCACTCTTAACTGAAGAAAAAGGAGCTTCATCCTAGAAACGGAAGCCCAATAAAGGCAAGGGACCCTAAAAGAAGAAGGGGAACCTAGAGGCAAAGAAGGATAAGAATGCCTTTAAGAAGAACAAGAAACCTGTAAAGAAGCGAGACCTTTCCAAGGTCAAGTGCTACTCTTGCAAAAAAAAGGCCATTTTGCAAAAGATTGCCCTAAGAAGAACAAGGTACAATGTGATAAGCCTTCTCATTTTTCTTTTATTTCTAGTACTGCCTTTGTAGCTGAGGCTAATCCTGTGTGGGTTATAGACTCAGGGGCCACAAACTATATGAGCAGAGATCATGGGAACTTCACGGAGTTTCACAGGTTACCAGCTAGAAGCATATGTCTTTACGTTGGGAACAATGCGATGGTAAAAGTCAAAGGGATCGACACCTGTAAACTGACTTTACAATGTGGGCGAACCCTAATTTTGCAAGATGTCCTCTACACTCTGGAGATCCGACGAAACCTTGTGTCTATTATTTCTTTAGTTAAATTCAGTTTTAATGTTAACTTTCATGATCAAGTTGTTGACATTTCAAATAGGACCGATTATTTTGGATTTGGTTGTATTTCAGATGGTTTCTTTGTTTTAATGAATTATGATTTTAATTCTAGTCATTGCTATGAGATTTCATCTAATGATAATTACGATACATGGCACGCCAGATTAGGACACATTGGTCAAGAACACATGACCAAGCTAGCAAATAAAGGATTGTTAGGAGAAGTGTCAAAAAAGGAAATGTCCTATGTGATCATTGCCTTACTGGCAAAAGCACAAGGAAACCCTTTGGAAAGGCAACTAGAGCAAAACATCCTCTTAAACTGGTATACTCGGATATCTGCGGACCTATGAGTATAAGGGCACGACATGGAGCGTGGTACTTCATTATATTTATCGATGATTTTTTGTGATATAGACATGTATACTTGATCTCTCACAAGTATAAAGCTTTAGAATGCTTTAGGAAGTACCTTAATCTAGTTGAAAATCAACTAAACTGCAAGGTTAAAGCCTTAAGAACTAATAGAGGTCGAGAGTATCTCTCATAACAGTTCAAAACGCTCTGTGATAAAAAAGGAATTGTCAGACAGCTGACTATCCCTGGATTCCTCAACAAAATGGGGTGGCCAAGAGAAGGAATATAACTTTTCTCGATATGGTTAGGTCAATGATGTCACAAGCTGAACTACCAATTTCATATTAGGGTGACGCATTATTGATTACGATATTCATACTTAATCGAGTGCCTTCCAAATCAGTCACTTCTACGCCTTATGAGCTGTGGACAGGACGTAAGCCAAATCTAAGTATCTTACGACCATGGGGATTGGTGGCCTATATACATAACTCACCTCACAAACATGGAAAGTTGGGACCTAGAGGCAAGAAATATATCTTTATAAGATACTCTGAGCAATCAAAAGGATATGTCTTCATTGGTGAAAATGAGGACGGCTCAATGACTGAGGTAGAGTCAAGAGATGTAGTGTTCCAAGAAGCATATTTTCCTAGTAGAGGAAGCCTTAACCAAACTGAAACTCTATATGAGAGTGAGGAAGTTGAAGGCACTCCTCAGATCACTAACCCGAGTAAGAGAAATAAGTCATTTTCACAACATGGAAATGATGATCAATCACAGGAAGAGAATCTTGAAGAGCTCCCACCTCGGAGAAGCCAAAGGGATTGGATCCCACAAGACGCTTCTCCATTGAAGGGGAAGTACTTATTGTCAATCCAGAAGACAATGAGGAAGATCCGAAAAGTGTTAAAGAAGCACTAATCGGACCTTTTAAGAAAAAATGGCAAAAGGCCCTAGAAGAGGAAATGAATTCCATGAAAGCTAACCAAGTTTGGGAATTGGTTGACCTACCACCAAGCCGAAAGGCAATTAGGAACAAATGGGTTCTCAAATATAAATGAAAGGCAGATGGATCAATTGACAAACTCAAAGCACGATTAGTGGCTAAGGGGTACACCCAGTGAGAAGGGATAGATTATGAAGATACCTTCTCACCAGTGGTGCGTTTTAACTCAATAAGACTCATACTCACCATAGTGACATGCATGGATTTGGAGTTACATCAAATGGATGTAAAAATCACATTTCTTAATGGAAAACTAGATAAAGAGATATATATGGAGCAACCTGAGGGCTTTATAGAAAAGGGAAGTGAACAAAAGTTTTGCAAACTCCTAAGGTCCATCTACAGACTGAAACAATCATCTAGACAGTGGTATCTAAGATTTCAAGAGGCAGTGACCTCATTCAACTTTGAGATGATCGAAGAAGACCACTGTGTCTACATAAAGTAGTTTGGAGATGATTTTGTGATCTTGTCTCTTTATATAGATGATATACTCCTGGCAGGAACGAGTCCTAAGGCAGTTAAAACAATCAAGGATTGGTTATCCTTGAACTTTGAAATGAAAGACATGGGCGAAGCAGAATATATCTTGGGAGTCAAGATAAAGAGGAATCATTCAAAAATATTGTTATCCTTGTCACAAAAGACATACATAGCAAAGATCTTAGAACGATTCAATATGAGAGACTGCAAGCCTATAGATACCCCTGTGGTTAAAGGACACCACCTCAGTACGGACATGTGTCCCATGGAAGAATCTGAAATAAAGCGTATGAAAAGAGTCCCATACTCGAGTACAGTTGGAAGCTTGATGTACGCTATGCTCTGTACTAGACCAAACATATGCTTTACATTCGGACTTGTGAGTCGTTTTCAATCCAACCCTAGAATCAAGCATTGGAAAGCTGTGAAGAGAATCATGAAGTACCTGAAGGGAACCATGGATCACGAGCTATGTTACCAAGGTAGAGATATGCATCTAGTAGGATAATCTGACACCAACTAGGTGGGAGATATAGATGAACGACACTCCACCTTAGGGTACATGTACCTCCTAAATAATGGAGCAATTTCCTGGAGCAGCAAGAAATAGACCTGTGTGGCTCTGTCATCCATGGAATCTGAATACATAACTTGTTTTGCCGCTGTTCAAGAAGCTGTATGGCTTAAGAGATTTCTAGAACATCTAGGAATGAAAGGCATAAAGGAGGGTCCTATTCTGATACATTACGATAGTCAAACCACAATAGCCTATGCTAAGGACCTTAAAGACCACAGTGGGATAAAGCCCATAAACATTAAATATCATTTTATAAGAGACATGATCACTAAGAAACAAGTGATCGTTCAATACCTTTTCACTCATAAGATGTTAGCTGATCCCCTTAAGAAGCCCATTGCCAGAAACCCTTTTGTTAAGCATGTAAGTGCTTTGGGCATGCGTAGAATATAATGTATTGAATGTTATTTTTCAAAGCAATAAAATGATGCATTTTCAATTTTTTCAAATATATTGTGTATATATTAATGTATAGGCATGAGGTATGCAATTCCGTATGTCGTACAGGTTAGGAAGGTTGGTTTGCTCACACGAACAACTGTCTTCCCATGATTTGCAGGGGTGTAGGACGATAAGACGAGCAAATGATCACCATAAGATGGGTAAGGTAGATCTTTGTGCTTGAGTCACCTCAGTTGAGTTAAGATGAGATCCACATGTATATACATACGTCATGGATCGAGGCATGATTACATAGGATGTATCATCATACCTACAGCCAGGCAAAGGACTCTTTTTTACAAATAAGGTTCCAAAAGGGAATGATTGTAAAAAGGAAGTTCTAGTTCCAATGCTGAGTGCTTTTAAACTAAAGTCTATACAATGAAAGATAAAAGATAAAATCAGCGTACACCATTGCAAAATCACTGTAGCATGCAATTCATACTGTATGTACTTGAGAGAATGATTGCAATATAGGATCCTTGGTTCACTATAGTGTGAGTCCCAAGAAGGAAAAATCCTTCTACGATGCCCTTAGGACTTAGGTAGGCATCATGATAGCTTGACTTGGGGCTAGCTACTTTAGCCGAAGCTTCATGATCACACATGATTCGATCAGACAGCTAAAAGCTAGGAAAGCGACCAAATCGAGAAAGATCGATGTTTTTAGTCAAAAAGGAATGTCTATCTTGAAGTACACTTTTTGTGGTGGAATCTGTGACATATCCCTTATAAGTTATAAGAAAAACCAGTAAGTGTGGATACCACGCGTATAGTAGGCAATCTGGGTCAAGATCAAAACCAAGAGAAACTATGACTCGAGAGGGATCAGATATGCCATAAGTTGAGTGTATGGACAAACCTAAGGCATATGAGGCAACAATTTATAGGTTCACAAAGGGTGTCCTTGGATGCTGATCCGATATCAAGGATTTCTAGTATCACAAGCACCAAAGGTTCTAAAGATGTTGTGCCCACACGGTCACGGTAGACATCAAGTATGAAACAAGAAGAAGATGTAGTCACACGATGGGTGGCCCATCAAGTGCGAGTGGGAGATGTTGGACTTTGGGTCCAAGTCCGCCCTTGATGGGCCAGACTATTTGATTAAGGACATAAGTGACCTTATCAAATAAGAAATCAATTACCATTGATTCTGGCAGCATTAATTGTGGCTTGGTAAATAAGTCGGTCATTGATTGTGGGATTGTGAATTAAAGAACAAATCACCATAATTAGGAAATTAATTGAGAATCAATAAATTTAATTACCGTTTTGGAGAGCAAGAAAGGATGCACACATTTCCTATTCTAGTGATCACTCTAATCACTATAAATAGGGTGTGCCTCTTCCATTGCAAATCACTCATACCATTGAGCTTTCTGGTAATCCCCTCTTATCTACCATCTTGCTTGTTTTGGTGCACTGATGTGCAAATCCATATTAGGCTCTTGTAGTCTAATACTTGAGTGGGCTCTCAAACCTGGATCCGACTGTACCCGGTACGCGTTTCTACTCTATATCTAGTCCATTTATTCCATCACCAATGATCAATCCCAAATTGGTTAGGCCAATTTGAGCGATTTGCAATAATTGGATATTGGAGGTAACTTGTTCTATGGTGTAATTCCGTCATCTCTTGGAAATATCTCTTCCAGCTTGCTCAACTTAGACTTGTCCTACAATCAATTATGAGATGCAATCTTCTAAAAACCCTTGGAGAACTCCATAACTTGAATCATTGAGGCATTGGTGGCAATTCAAGGTTGGCTATTATTTCGAAAAGGAATTTTCTAATTTCTCAAATTTAACATCTTTGAACTTAAGTTCAACAAGTTTGAAACTTGACCTTGATCCTAAATGGGTTCCGTCATTTCAACTCAAGGAAATGGATATGAGGAACATAAGCATAGGTCTTGATGTTTCAATATGGCTTTATACCCAGCGGTCTTTAAGAGTTCTGATATTTCTACATCAGGGATTTCAAAAGTTGATGTAGATATATTTTGGAGCTTTATATCGGGAATTGAACATGTTCATTTCTCAAACAAGACATATCTAATGTCCCAGTTGTTAGATCCCAAGTTTTGATGATAACAATAACTCAATTATGTGCAAAACATGTTTTTAGAAGGTTAAGAAAAGTTTCCAAGTTACCAAATGCATATTTGATGTTTTGCTGATATCTGCTGTGAATTTGCACTTGAGTGCTCGAGCAGGATGTTTGTGCTCGAGCAGAGATCTCCTTTGCACTCGAGCAGGTGTGAGAGAAAGCTAGAAAGTATGTACCCGAGAGGAATTTTTCCTTTGTGATCACTAGATCACTCGAGCACACATGCGAGTGAGGGTCTGCGAGCACTTGGCCGAGAGCAAGTAATGGCATGCTTCCTTTGTTCACTCGAGCAGGGTGCTGCGAGCACTTGGCCGAGAGCAAGTAATGGCATGCTTCCTTTGTTCACTCGAGCAGGGTACTGCGAGCACTTGGCCGAGAGTCATGAAGTTCATAGGAGTGCAAGTGTGCTCGAGCACACCCGTTCATGCTCGAAGTGACACATCAATACTTGCAAGTGAAAATTCATTCCCTCTCCAAATCTGCTGCAAGTGCTTGTTCAAAAGGTATAATTCTTGAGAATATTCTTCTCACTCGAGCAGAGGCATTGTGCTCGAAGTGAGGGCTCAGATCACTCGCGAGTAAAAATTCTATCCCTCTGAAAATCTGATGCGAGTGATGATATTGAGAGCATATTCCCTGAGAATATGCGTCTCACTCGAGCAGAGGTAAGTGTGCTCGAGTGAGAGTCCATTTCACTCGCGAGTACAAATTCTCACTCTTGTCAATAAGGTGTGCGAGTGATGACCCGAGAGGACATTCCCTGTGAAAATTGCAAGATCACTCGAGCAGAGGTTTTGTGCTCGAGTGAGACCTCATTTCACCCGCGAGTGAAGATTTTGTCTCTCTGATTTTCCATGCGAGCACAACCCGATAACAGAGGTATATGAAGGAAAATAGGAGATCACTCGAAGTGAATCTTTCATGCTCGAGTGATGCCCTGTTTGACCACCGAAAATGATAAGTATCACAACGTTCATTCCGAATATAGTTTATTATTGTTTATTCATATCATCATTACTCTTTATCATTGTTTAATATTGTTTTGATTATTTTAAAAGTATAATACAGGAATATAAACGTTGGAATTGGACCACATGAGGAAAAGTCAAGCAACGGCAGACAAAATGATTATATACACGTTGTCACCAACCACACTCAGATTAGTCAAAACATGCGCATGTCTGCCATTAATTTCAAATGTCCCGCTCCACAAATGAAGAGTTTCCAAACGGGCAAAAAAACTGGAGCAACTATATATACAGAGATTCAAGGAGAACAAAAACACAACGTAGCACATGCATTCATAAGCTCATACTAAGTTTCTGCTATTCATCATTTTCCTCTGTATACACATTGATCTTCAGTGTTTATTCATTTGCTTTGTAAGAAAGTCTTCATACAATTCAAATTATATGTTTATGTGATCTCAAGGTATTGGGACCTTGAGAGGGTAGTTTTTCTTTACGAGAGAAGCAGTTGAGAGAATTCCTTGTTGAACCTTCCATTCATAAGTCTTATAAGATACAAGCAGAAGAGAACGTTGCTGCTCGTAAGACTTACAGAGGTGTAAGCAGGAGAGAACGTTGCTGCTCATAAGCCTTGTATACATAAGCAAGTGAGAAAGGTCATAGGTTGTTTTTCTGCACGTAAGACTTGTCGTAAGGGGGAGAGAAATTTCTTAGTAAGAGAATATTTCTGCTCGTAGTCCGTTCAAGGACAATTGTTGTCTAGTGGCGTTCTGAGAGCCCATTGAATCTTGGAAGTATAGTGAAAATCTCAGTAGGTCTTGATCTCTGAGGACTGGACGTAGGCCTTGTTGTTAGGCCGAACCAGTATAAATCTCTGTGTTCAAATCTTCTCAACTCTACTCTATCTACTATATTTTTCATATCACCACATCAAGCAAAAAATTTATAACATCACCCAATTCACCCCCCTCTTGGGTGAAGCTTGCCTCTTACATTTGGTATCAGAGCCTCGTCTTCTCCGAAGAGCCTAACAGCTTGAGAAGGATCCGTCAAATGGCAACAATGGGTGAAAATATCCTTCCTGATGGAGCCTCAATCACTAGACCTCCTGGTTTTGCTGGAGAACATTTTTCATTCTGGAAAGCCAAATTCAGAGTGTTCGTGATGGCCAACGAGTATGGATTGTGGAATGTTATACAAGATGGTGACTATGTTCCAATGAAGAAAATCGAAGATAGAGCTGTTAAAAAGAGCCCAGATGAGTTTGACGAGAATGACAAGAGGTTAGTAACATTAAATAGCAAAGCCATTTTAATGATACAGAGTGCTCTTAGTCAAAAAGAATATTTTCGTATATGTACTTTACCTACTGCCAAAGATATGTGGGATGCTCTTGAAATTGCTCACGAAGGTACATCTGGAATTAAAGAGAATAGAATCAATACTTTAATTACAGAATATGATTTATTTCGTATGAAATCTGGAGAAAGTATATCAGAATTTGAACTAAGGTATACTCATCTTGTTAATCAATTATCTGCTCTTGGAAAGTCGTTTGATCAAAATTCCCAGGTAAGAAAGATTCTTAATATTCTTACGAAAGAGTGGGAAGCAAAGGTGACAACCATTGAAGAAGCCAAAGGAGAGTCTATGGGATCCGTAGCTGCTCTCTTTGGAAGTCTTTCTGAATATGAAGGTAAGTTGAGATTCAAAAAGGAACTTGAAGAATTCGATGATAAAAAGAAAAAGGGAGTTGCACTTAAAGCTATCAAAGAACAAGAAGAAACTTCCGAGAATGAAGATGTTCCTAGTGATGATGAAATGGGAATGATCGTGAGAAAGTTCAAGAAATTTTACAGAAGAGGACAAAGGAATTTCAAGAACTATCAAGGTGGACCAAGCAAGAAAGAAAACAAAGAACAACAAATAGTGTGCTATGAATGTGGGAAACCAGGACACATCAAATCTGAATGCTTCAGAAATAAAGACAAAAAGAAGCAGAAAAAGAAAGCATATATTTGGGGTGATAGTTCGTCAGACGAAGAAAATGACAACGACGAAGTAGCTAATCTATGCTTGGTAGCTAAGGAAGAAGAATCAGACTCTGAGGTAAGTGACTCTGAACCTTCTTATGATGAATTGTTATCTGAATATAATGCATTACATACAGAATTCATCAAAGTTGCTAAAGAAATGGTTAGTTATAAGAAGAAAGTAAAAGAATTAGAAAGTAATGTCATATCATCATATGAAATGTGTAAAGAGAAAGATAAGAAAATAGAAGATTTAACAAAGGTTGTTGAAAAATTTACTAAAGGAAGTGAAACACTCAAGGTCATTTTAAATTCTCAGAAAGTTTCATTTGATAAATCTGGAATTGGATATAATGCTATGCATAATAAGAATAAAAAGAATAGTAGAGACTATCTTAAATATTTTAGGAATTCTGTGCATACATCGAATCCATTTGTATCATGTAATTATTGTAATAAGAAAGGACATTATACTTCATCATGTTATTTCAAAAAGGGACAGGTTGTTGGAACATATAAATGGGTTCCGAAAGAGACACATATTTCAAGTACTAACCACAAAGGACCCAAGAAAGTGTGGGTACCTAAAACCTGATCATCTTATTCTAGGTATGTCTCAAAGCATCTCGAGCGAACAAATGGTATATTGATAGTGGATGTTCGAGACACATGACTGGTGACAAAAATAAGTTCACCATGTTTGAAACTAAAGAAGGAGGAAAGGTGACATTTGGAGGAAATCAATCTGGACGTATTGCTGGAATTGGTGAAGTAGGAAGAACCGATGGCATTCAGATCAACGGAGTATATTATGTTGAAGGATTATGCCACAATCTCTTAAGCGTAAGCCAAAGCACTGACAAAGATAACTGGGTGATTTTTGACTCAAAAGAATGCTTGATAGTAAGCAAGAAAGATCTACTCCTAAACAAAGAGACTATCAAAGCAAAGATCCGAGCTCAAAGGGACGGTAATTGTTATACTATTGATTTAAATTCAAATTCTTCTGAAAATTGTTTTCTTAGTCGATCAGAGGAAAGTTGGTTATGGCATAAGCGGTTGGCTCATGTCAATATGAATCAACTTGACAAATTGATTAGAAAAGATTTAGTTGTAGGCCTTCCTAAACTCAAATTCAAAGACGACATGATTTGTGAAGCATGTCAAAAAGGCAAACAAACTAAATCTTCTTTTAAAACTAAATATGAAATTTCTACTTCAAAACCTTTACAATTACTTCATATGGATTTGGTAGGTCCTGCAAGAGTAAAAAGTTTTGGAGGAAATTTATATACGTTAGTAATTGTTGATGATTTTACAAGATTTGCATGGACTATATTTATTGCCTCAAAAGATGAAACTTTTGCTGAATTTATTATGTTTGCCAAAAAGGTTCAAAATGAGAAAGGTATTCCTATTGTCTCTATTAGAACAGATCATGGAGGAGAATTTGATAATCAATTGTTTGAAGATTACTACAACGACAAAGGAATAGATCACAACTTCTCAGCCCCGAGAACACCTCAACAAAATGGTGTAGTAGAAAGGAAGAACAGAGTGCTTACAGAAATGGCAAGAGCATTACTTAATGAAAAAGAAATATCACAAGTGTTCTGGGCAGATGCAATGAGTACTGCATGCTATATCTCAAACAGAGCATATATTCGCAAATCTCTTGGAAAGACACCATATGAACTTTACAAAGGAAGGAAGCCAAACATTGCTCATCTTCATATCTTCGGGTGTAAGTGCTTCATTCATAACAATGGTAAGGAAAATTTAGGTAAATTTGATTCAAAGTCTGATGAAGGTATTTTTCTAGGATATTCTAATAGAAGTAAAGCTTATAGAGTTTTCAATAAAAGAACATGTACTATTGAAGAATCTATTCATGTTGTGTTTGATGAAATTGAATCTCAGACAAAACTTAATGATGAAGAAGAAATGGATTCAATCAAGAAAAACAAATCCATTTCAAATCAGGATGATTTTGAAACAAATGATTTTCAAAATATAGAAGATGTCGATGATCATGCTCAACCTAAAGCATGGAGACATATGAAAGATCATCCAATTGATCAAGTTATAGGAGATATTCATGAAGGTGTTAAAACCAGAAATAGAATCCTTAATGAGGTAACTTTTTCAGCTTTTATTTCTGAAATTGAGCCTTCTAATATAGAAGAAGCTTTATCTGACAATGATTGGGTGATTGCTATGCAAGAAGAACTAAATCAATTTCAAAGAAATCAAGTTTGGGATTTAGTTCCTCGACCTAAAGATCATACGGTTATAGGGACTAAATGGGTTTTCAAAAACAAGCTTGATGAATCAGCAATCATTGTGAGAAATAAAGCAAGATTGGTCGCCAAAGGCTATAATCAAGAAGAAGGTATTGATTATGAGGAAACATATGCTCCAGTGGCAAGATTGGAAGCAATACGAGTACTCTTAGCTTTTGCTTGCATCAAAAGTTTTAAACTTTATCAAATGGATGTAAAAAGCGCTTTTCTAAATGGTTATATTATGGAGGAAGTATATGTCGAACAACCTCCTGGTTTTGAAGATGAAACAAAGCCTGATTATGTTTTCAAACTCAAGAAAGCATTATATGGTTTGAAACAAGCACCACGAGCTTGGTATGAAAGACTAAGCAAATTTCTTCTTGATCAAGGTTTTGTCAGAGGCAAAGTTGATACAACTTTATTCATCAAACATAACAAAAATGATATTCTAATAGTTCAAATTTATGTTGATGATATTATTTTTGGTGCTACTAATGAATCTATGTGTCAAGAATTTTCTAAGATTATGCAGGGAGAATTTGAAATGTCCATGATGGGAGAATTGAATTTCTTTCTTGGACTTCAGATCAAACAAAAGAAGAATGGTATATTTATATCTCAGACAAAGTATTTGAAAGAATTATTGAAAAAATATGGATTAGATAATGCTAATGGAGCTGATACTCCAATGAGTTCTACAACATTGTTGGATGCTGATGTAAAGGGACCAAGCTTCAACATCACAAAGTATAGAGGAATGATTGGTTCATTGCTCTATCTTACAGCAAGCAGGCCAGATATTCAGTTCAGTGTAGGAATGTGTGCAAGATATCAATCCAATCCTAAAGTATCTCATGCAGAGACAGTAAAAAGGATTTTTAAATATCTAAGAGATACTTCTGAGCTTGGTCTGTGGTATCCAAAAAGAGGGAACGAGTATTTGATGGCATATTCAGATTCAGATCACGGTGGATACAAAACTGACAGGAAAAGTACCAGTGGTCAATGTCAATTTCTCGGAGGTTCTCTAGTGTCATGGTTCAGCAAGAAGCAGAACACAGTGTCATTATCTTCGACTGAAGCTGAATATATAGCTGTGGCAAGCTGTTGTTCACAAGTGCTTTGGTTAAAACAACAACTTCAAGATTTGGGAATTTATTTAAAAGAAATCCCAATCTATTGTGATAATACTAGCACGATAAGCTTGGCAAAGAATCCTGTACAACATTCAAGAACAAAGCATATAGACATTCGACATCATTTCATCCGAGATCATGTTCAAAAGAAAGATGTCAAAGTGGAATTCATACCAACTCATCTTCAACTTGCGGATATTTTCACAAAACCAATTGCAAAAGAGCAATTCCTCTATATTCGAAGAGAATTAGGAATGGTTAATCCTAATGAGTTGTAAGTTTTTTTGTTAAAAAGGTTTAATTAAATAATTATTTTGATGATAACCATACTGACTTTAGCATCGGAGTGGTCAAAAATTGTTTTTGCAGGATTCTCACTCGAAGCACAGAGGGTGCTGCTCGAGTGATGAGCTGTGTCACTCGAGCACAAGAAGCTCTGCTCGAGCACAGCACTATTTATGATACTCTGCTCTTTGACATGAATAACAGAGGTTAACAGAGGAGTTAAGAATACCAAGAGAATATATCAGAAATAACAGTGAGAATTGAACTCACTCGCGAGTGAGGAATTCTCACTCGAGCATGATATGAACATGCTTGAGGTGAGGAATACCTGCTCGAGTGAAGAAGAAGAATCTCTTTGCAAAAGCTATTCAAATCATGGTTACTCAAATGATCTTGGAGGATTTGAGTACAAAGATGCAAAAATATGTCAAGAAATTCACAATCCAGGTACGTTTTAATTGCTTCTTTATTTTTCCAGAAAATCACTCGAGCACAGATAGAACACTCGCGAGCACAGTATGAACATCACTCGAGCACTAGGGTTCATGCTTGAGCACTGTCACTTATATCAGTTACTGGGGAGCTCAGAACGTCACACTTCCTTCTCTCACTCGAAGTGCTCTCTCACTCGAAAGACACAACTCTTCACCTTCAACCGTTCTCTCACCATTCAATCACGTCTTTCTGCTTTAAATCACCGTTACAACTCTTCAATCTTCTATAAAAGGTGATTTTTACCTTTTGCATTTCTCATTCAAACCCTAATTTCGTTTTTCTCTTAACATTCGAAATTTGTGCGTTCTTAATTTTCTTTCTTGATTCTCCAATGGCAAGAACCAAAACACCTTCTATTCCTCAAAGATCCCATTCTCCATCTCCTACTCAGTCTGCTGGCAGTAAATCGGGTACCCCAGAACCAACACCTCCATCTCCTAAAATTTCATCTTCACCGTCACCTCCTCCTAAACCCAAGACCAAGAAGAGGACTCCGGCTAAGAAACCTCACCCAAAACCTTGAGTTTCAAAGAAAGACCAACCTCCTTAAAAGAAACCAAAGGGTGTGGCATTCAAGGAACCTATAATCACCCGGTCTCAATCCAAAGAGGTGCAAGGAAAAGGGAAGAAAAAGGAGTCAGAGCAACCCCGATCATCTTCTTCCTCTGATGATTCCTTAAGTAGACAACTCCGGGAAGCAATTGAGAAATCCAAACTTGACAAGATAGTTGGGCAAATTGCTTCTCAAGTCGGTGCTTCAAGTTCACATAAAGTTAAGCAACCCAGTGTTTCTGCCTCTAGAGCACCCTCGGCATCACAAGCACCAGTGGAAGATCAACTCACTAGTCCTCCTGAGGGATTCAATGTGACAGAACTTAAGGCAGTATCTCAGCAGGTATATGATGATGAATTTAAGCATAGACATTTCTTCCCTGTAGTGTATGTGGATTTGGATTACTTGAAAAATAACTGTCATTTGGACTTGTACCCTTACCTTCAATACTATGCTCCCTGGTTAGAAATCCATTTGCCATATTCCCCCACTGTTGTAAAGACATTTTATTCCAACATGAAAATTCATAATATCATGTCTAGATCCGGTGATTTGATTGAAGAAGCTGTATCTACAACCATTAGAGGGAAATTCATTATGATCTCTGCCAAAATCATAAATGATTTACTTGGTTATGTGGCACCTCTTACTGATCCACCCTTTTTCTCTGCCAATGAAACCTTTAAAATTTTAAGACCTAAAGACCCAATTGGCCCCCTTATTTTCAAGCCTATTGAAATGCCTGATAATCACAGAATCCTTCATTACATTTATTCTCGGAGCATAGTCAATAAATCCAGGAACTTTACCCACTTTGCTCAAAAAGATTACTATTTCTTGGCTTCTTTGGTTGCTAAACAACAAAGGAATGTAGGGGAGATCATTTTTAATGAAATGAGAAGGTTTAGATTCTCTTCAACAAAATCTGCAACCATTCCTTACCCTCAACTTGTTTCCTTCATCTTGATGAAAAACAAAATTTGGTATTTGGAAGGAAAAGAAAGGGTCCTTATCTCACGGTTTGGTAAGACTCAATTAACTCACATGGGTATCAATCTTCCGGTGAGTCGGACCAAAGCCACATCAAAGAGGGAAGCCACTCCATCCAGAGGAGATGAGGCACAATCATCTGCACACGGGCCTATTCCTCCTCCTTCATTTCTCAATGCCTCTTTGTCTAATCATCTGACTGAGGTAATTAATCAAGCAGTATCAAGTTTGAAGAAGGAGTTGGTAGATGAATATGAGAAGCTTGTGGAGAAGATGGAAACACAAGTCATTAAATTGGTAGACCAGGCCAATCTTAACTTTGAACTAATGTTCAAAACACAAGATGAGATGTCACAGAGGATCACCAATATGGAGACTTTCCTGCACTCACATTTTCCCTCCTCGTCTTCCGGGGTGCCTCCAGAGACCACTCATACCTCACCAACTCATCCACAGACTCATGTACTTTTCACTGATCTAGAGTCTAATGTCGATGTTACCTTTGATCGGTCGCCTTTACCACAGCCAACATCTCCTTCTGATCCGCCTATTGACCCTCTCACTGCCATGGTACCCTTTGTTCCACCTCCACAGCCCCCCTTTTGATGTTGACAAAACGGGGGAGAAGGGTGTGTGATGTTTTCTGAGCTTCTGAAGGGTGTATACGGGTGTTTGGGTAGATTTTTGTATTGGGTAGGATTTGATATGTATGTCATTTTGAATTACAAGTTATTATGTTTTTCCAAGTTTAATGATATGGTTCAAACTTTAAATTTCAATGTTACAAGTTATTAAGTTTTTATTAAGTTATATATCTCATATTATACTAATCTTGGTTGTTAAGTGTCTAGAGGAAACGACATTGCAGGAAAAATTTGAATTTGAAACTTAAACATGATATGCATTTGGAAACATTGAAGAAATTTCAAAAATTTTCAAATTCAATCAATTTCTTTTAAATCTTCATCACAAAGAGTTTTGTCATCATCAAAAAGGGGGAGAATGTTAGATCCCAAGTTTTGATGATAACAATAACTCAATTATGTGCAAAACATGTTTTTAGAAGGTTAAGAAAAGTTTCCAAGTTACCAAATGCATATTTGATGTTTTGCTGATATCTGCTGTGAATTTGCACTTGAGTGCTCGAGCAGGATGTTTGTGCTCGAGCAGAGATCTCCTTTGCACTCGAGCAGGTGTGAGAGAAAGCTAGAAAGTATGTACCCCAGAGGAATTTTTCCTTTGTGATCACTAGATCACTCGAGCACACATGCGAGTGAGGGTCTGCGAGCACTTGGCCGAGAGCAAGTAATGGCATGCTTCCTTTGTTCACTCGAGCAGGGTGCTGCGAGCACTTGGCCGAGAGCAAGTAATGGCATGCTTCCTTTGTTCACTCGAGCAGGGTACTGCGAGCACTTGGCCGAGAGTCATGAAGTTCATAGGAGTGCAAGTGTGCTCGAGCACACCCGTTCATGCTCGAAGTGACACATCAATACTTGCAAGTGAAAATTCATTCCCTCTCCAAATCTGCTGCAAGTGCTTGTTCAAAAGGTATAATTCTTGAGAATATTCTTCTCACTCGAGCAGAGGCATTGTGCTCGAAGTGAGGGCTCAGATCACTCGCGAGTAAAAATTCTATCCCTCTGAAAATCTGATGCGAGTGATGATATTGAGAGCATATTCCCTGAGAATATGCGTCTCACTCGAGCAGAGGTAAGTGTGCTCGAGTGAGAGTCCATTTCACTCGCGAGTACAAATTCTCACTCTTGTCAATAAGGTGTGCGAGTGATGACCCGAGAGGACATTCCCTGTGAAAATTGCAAGATCACTCGAGCAGAGGTTTTGTGCTCGAGTGAGACCTCATTTCACCCGCGAGTGAAGATTTTGTCTCTCTGATTTTCCATGCGAGCACAACCCGATAACAGAGGTATATGAAGGAAAATAGGAGATCACTCGAAGTGAATCTTTCATGCTCGAGTGATGCCCTGTTTGACCACCGAAAATGATAAGTATCACAACGTTCATTCCGAATATAGTTTATTATTGTTTATTCATATCATCATTACTCTTTATCATTGTTTAACATTGTTTTGATTATTTTAAAAGTATAATACAGGAATATAAATGTTGGAATTGGACCACATGAGGAAAAGTCAAGCAACGGCAGACAAAATGATTATATACACGTTGTCACCAACCACACTCAGATTAGTCAAAACATGCGCATGTCTGCCATTAATTTCAAATGTCCCGCTCCACAAATGAAGAGTTTCCAAACGGGCAAAAAAACTGGAGCAACTATATATACAGAGATTCAAGGAGAACAAAAACACAACGTAGCACATGCATTCATAAGCTCATACTAAGTTTCTGCTATTCATCATTTTCCTCTGTATACACATTGATCTTCAGTGTTTATTCATTTGCTTTGTAAGAAAGTCTTCATACAATTCAAATTATATGTTTATGTGATCTCAAGGTATTGGGACCTTGAGAGGGTAGTTTTTCTTTACGAGAGAAGCAGTTGAGAGAATTCCTTGTTGAACCTTCCATTCATAAGTCTTATAAGATACAAGCAGAAGAGAACGTTGCTGCTCGTAAGACTTACAGAGGTGTAAGCAGGAGAGAACGTTGCTGCTCATAAGCCTTGTATACATAAGCAAGTGAGAAAGGTCATAGGTTGTTTTTCTGCACGTAAGACTTGTCGTAAGGGGGAGAGAAATTTCTTAGTAAGAGAATATTTCTGCTCGTAGTCCGTTCAAGGACAATTGTTGTCTAATGGCGTTCTGAGAGCCCATTGAATCTTGGAAGTATAGTGAAAATCTCAGTAGGTCTTGATCTCTGAGGACTGGACGTAGGCCTTGTTGTTAGGCCGAACCAGTATAAATCTCTGTGTTCAAATCTTCTCAACTCTACTCTATCTACTATATTTTTCATATCACCACATCAAGCGAAAAATTTATAACATCACCCAATTCACCCCCCTCTTGGGTGAAGCTTGCCTCTTACACCAGTATCGACAAATATGTATTATTTCGTTCTATCTCACAACTCTTTGTCCAACTAGAGGGTAATAGGAATAGCAAGTTGATTGGATTGACTTGTCATATAATCAATTGAGTGGAGCAATTCCTGATGTTGGACCAACTAGAATACCTTAATTTGGGGAGTAATTAGCTAACTAGCTAGTAAAGTTCCTCCCTTATTGGCGTCGTTGAATCTTCGTTTGTTGGATTTGAGTGATAACATTTTCTTTGGCAAGTTTTCAATGCACATGCTGAATTGGACAAATTTGGGATTCCGCCTCTTATAGCAAAATAAATTTTATTGAAGTTTAACAAATCCTGTGGCGCCATATTTGCTAGTTATTCAATTGAGGGCTAACCAATTTATAGGCAATATTCGGTTAGAAATGTGCATGTTCTCCTCTTTTATTACTCTAGATCTTGTTAACAATAGGCTTTCTAGATCCATACCTTATTGCCTATGCAACATCCCGCATACAAATGATTGGGCATCTTAGGGTAGTGAAATGATACATGTATATAATAATGGTAGAGAATTAGACTACCAACAAAATCCTTCATATCTTTTGGGAGGTATTATTGATCTTTCCTCTAATCATTTGTATGAAGAAATTCCAAAAGAATTGTTTAATATCAGTCTAATGTGGTACTTGAACTTGTCTCGAAACCATATGAGTAGAAAAATTCCTCTAGAAATTGGAGGCATGAAAAACTTGAAATCTCTTGATCACAGTTACACTAAATTTTATGGAGAAATTCCTACAACCATATTTAGTTTGTCTTTTCTTGATTATTTGAATCTCTCGTGCAAAAATTTTATCGGATGAATTCCATTGGAACCCAAATTTGGAGTTTTAATTCTTTGGTTTTTGTTGGCAATCATGAACTTCATGGAGATCCTCTTCCAAAGATGTGCAACTAAAAAGAAGAAACTTACCACTCAAAGCTAGCTAAAAGAAATGAAGATGACAACTTTCTAAAGTCATTGTATCTTGGCATGGGGGTTGGATTTGTAGTGGCCTTCTGGGGAGTTTGTGGATTTTTCTTCCTCGTCAAAGCATGGGAGTGACAAAATTTTTCAATGGTTTGATCACTTAGTCGATCCTAGGTAATCAAACCCGGACGGGTCACTGAACCAACCGAGATACTGGGTCAAGGTTCAGTAAGTCAGACCGAAGTCAAACCAAAACTAACCCGGAGCTAAACCGATGAGAAATTGAAGATTTTAGGATTATTAATATGAAATCTTAAAGAAAACATAAAAAAATTGATTTTAAAAAAATAAAAAAAAAACAGACCAGACCGGGTCACCGGACCGAACCGATCTACCAGCCGATTGGTCGGTTTTAGGCCTGGACCGGTTGGTTCAGTCCAGGTCTGATTACTTGGAGTAGATCAATGTTATGTTGCGTTAGCCCTCTATTACAAAAGATTCAGTTGAATATCATTAGCAAATTTCCCTTGAGGTAATAAATTAGCGCTTTAATTTTTCAAGTATTATTATATTTTACTTTTCCTTTTATCCGGTTTTACTTGCTAAAAAAATTCTATTCCTAGCTGATTATGTTTTATCCTGTTTAGTTTTCAAAATGGTTTGTCAGTGGGGTGCAAGTGAAATCATTATTGCTTCTGTTACATGCAACGGCACGGCCCCCCTCAGCTAGGCTCAGAGTGGTGCCAGACCACCCTCACCAGATGACCAGAATTTTCCCTCCCCTTCGCCTGTTTCTAAGGCTTAGAAATTTTCCTCCTGAGGACACTTCTGCCATAGGGAGTCGCCTCTCCAATGATCGAAGGCATGACCTGAGGGTTAAGTACAAGCCTTATAGCTAGGTGCGCTAGAATTTTTATTTTTAATTAAAATTTATATTAAAATAAATTTTATTTATTAATTTATCCTTCATCGCTACTAATTTCCTAATTTTGACTAAAATTATTTAAGTAATTTAAGAGTTTCTTTTCCTTTTTCTTAACTTTTTTTTTTTTTACTTTTGTAAATAGTTATATTATATGTTAAATTTTTTTCATATTAAGATAAATAATTAATTAATTAAATTAATGTAGACATAGAAAACTTAATTAAAAATATGATTAATCCTATTAATAGATGTATACTAAAATAAACATGTTTATAAATGTTTTTACAAAAAATGTATTTAAAAAATTAAAATCTAAAATTAATATAAGTTATATACTATATCAAATTTATATTATTAATAATATATTATGAATAAAACATATTTCTTTATTTTTTTTTTCTTTTTTCCTTTCATTTGAAAGGCATATTTTTTAGTCATTTAAAAGAATATTAAATAAATAAGTTTCAATAAATATGGTAAAAATTTAAAATATAAAAATTTTATAATATATTGGAAATTTTGAACATACATGTATTACAATTATTTTTTTATATAAAAATTTATTTTTAGGCAAATATAAATGTTTATTCATTTGTTGAAAAAGGGGTATTTTAGTCAAAGTAAATGTTTAATAGTCAAACTTAACGGTTAACTAACGGTTAGGTGGATGGAAATGGAATATCAAATATATAAGGGAGGTTTTTGTAACTTGCATTTTAATTTCAAGGGAGATCTATATATGTTTTCAAAATAAAGGAGATGTTTGTGTAATTTAGGTAAAATTGAGAGGTAGTCAATGTATTTTACTCTTTTATATTTTATATCCATGAATATTATTTGGCCCTCATAATTCAAGGAGTTATCATAATAATAATTTAACCCATAAGTCAATGAGTTATCATACTTATGATTCAAACCAAATATGTAAAAAGCTTAATTTTGAAGAAATATAGTTGGCCTCATGATTATAATAATGCTTATATATATATATATATATATATATATATATATATATATATATATATATATATATATATATATATATATATATATATATATATATATATATATATATATATATATATATATATATATATATATATATATATATATATATATATATATATATATATATAATGATCTCAATTTTTTATCCCCAAATATCATGATAGGTCGACCTTATGAACTCATTAGGAATATTGAGGCAATCATATTCTTCATGTAGGGCCATAGGATTAAGGGTGCACTTATGTAGAAGTGGCACCATTAGGGATTTACTCAAGACATGATAGAGGTAGTGGCTGCACTTACCTCAATTATTTCTTTTCCTCCTTTTATTTGAATTTTTGTGCCTTGTAGTATATTAATTTTTGAATTTAAATTTCTTTTTTCTAATTCTGATTTCCCTATTTTCTAATTTATTTATCAATCTCAATTTCCCGATTCAAAAGGTCAGGACAATCCATGGTTGGTGTTATGACAGTTGTCCTTGCAATACTAAGCCCAAGTATGTCACAGCAAAACTCGTGCAAGAACTGCCAAATGTTTTTATTTATTTAATGTTCCCTCGTAATGTTCATCATCGTCACTTACGATCTAACTTCTTTCTAATTTCAAAGTTCATTACATGCCTCAAGATCCTTGACGACAATTCGATTTACAAATAATAGTGACGGGGAGAAGTCGAAAAAGATCTTATTGGTGGTATTAAATTGTTGGAATTTAATCAAACATATTCTTTCTTGACAGAATGTATTGCAAATTAACATTGATTTCGTTTTCTTAATTTGTTTCTTTTTTTAAAAGCAATGTCATTGCCCTGGTTACATTCTCGTGATAAGGTCTTTGATATTGGTATTATCAATATTTATTGATAAGTACATTTGGCTCTTTCACTATAAAAATACATAGATCATTTAAAATAGATAATTATAAAATAATTACACAATTTATTATGATTACAAATAAATATTTCTTATTTTGCAAAAAATAAAAAATAAAAAAATGCCCCACCCATAAAGACTAAATTATATAATAGATATTGCATACATCATAAAACGATGCTTTATATTCATAAACTATCATTCTGTGCTTGTAAAATCTTTGAAAGCTCAAAATGCTATACAAGAACTTCCCGTGCCATCGACTGGTAGTAGTACATGTTGGATATTAATTTCAATGTTAGGTATCAAAATTTATGGTTCTTTGGATTTAAAAGAGATGTTCAAATTTCCCGTTCTTCATGTTAGGCCCACAATTCTTGAGAAATGGGCTAATAGAAAGTGACTTATCTTAGTTTGCAAACGGTCCATTCTCCTTCTGCGCTTTGGAACTCAAATTAACACACATGCCAATAAATGTTGGTCTAGTTAATAAAAGGATTAGACTAATAACTATAAGGTTGTGAGTTTGAATCCTGCCGATGTGAGGATCTTGTTGGTGGATGATCTATAAATATATCTGTAAGTGTTCTTTGAACCCAAAGATATGCCTTAACTCTGGTAAGCTCTCAGGGCCCAACTCACCTTAAACTTTATTGTACCAAAAAAAAGATTAACACACACACATACTCTCTAACACTCATATATGCCGTAGGGTTTGAATCCTGAACCTCAACTAAGTAGGAAGGTGGCATTGCCAATGAGACAATTTGTTGCCATAGGCTTCTCATTCTTTGTAAGCATTCCTAAGAACCCCTTAGTTTTGTTTTTCCTGTTCACTTCTAGATTTCATTAATTTGCTCATGTATTAAATTTTCGCCCCTTTTATGCTCTTTGTAAAACTATCCAAGGATGTTTAATTCTATGGATTGGAAATGTTTTTACGGTACCAACTTACATGGGGCTGGAACGGCCTAGTCTTGTTCTACATCGAAAATAAGTATGTTTTTATTGCCTCACCACTGCAAAAAATAATACACATAACAAAGTAGAATTTTGAATTGTATTTATACAGAATCACGAGAATATTCCGTTTCAATTACTACAAGTCTACATACTGTACTAAATCACTCCCCTTCCTTGTAAAGTAGTTGCATAGTATGGATGAATAAAAATAAAATATGTAGAGTTATTACCACTATGCGCTTCGTTTAACTGATAAGAGAGTTGTACCAAGTTAATCAAATGTCACAAGTCTAAGTCTTGGAATTAATGTAGCTGCGTTAAACACTTTGTGATAGCGCTAGCTGTATGACGCCCAAAAGGATCACATCTGACTTGATTTAAATTAGTCTGAGTTTTGATAAATTTTCTAGCTGAAAGTTGTGAAGTTTTTTGAAAAAGAAATGAAAGACCCAAAAACTATGTAGTTTTGGTATTCAATTATCGGATTAGTTAATTCAATTCTATAGAAACTGATGTTTGACGGAAATTGGCAATATCTTTTTCACCAAAATAAATTGACAGAGATGACAAGAATGGAAGCTCCTCAGTGGGTTCCATTCATGAAAAGATTGAAATTGAGTATGGTTTGGGACAAGGACTTTATAAGCATCATGGACGAGGCAATGTCTTTTATACTTGTCGAAGATCGTTATTTTTAATGATCAATAAGCTAAAAAATAGAAAATCAGAAGTCGAAACAGAACTAGTAAAATTAAGAAAACTAGAAATAGTCAATCAAGGTATTCCCAGTAACCTAGAACCAATCAAAAATCAATTAATGATTCTGAAAAAAGAATTAGATTTGATTGCTGAACAGATTTCTATAGAATCTGCTCTATTTAGAGAAGAACGAGACAAGGAAGCATCGAGTAGTAGATATCCCAGAGTAATGAAACCAGTAACAGATATTGTTCCTTTTTCTTTAGCAATTCCAACTGCTTTGGATAAAGAAATAGAAGAATTAAAAGCTCAATTAATAGAAAAAGAAAAAAGAAAAGCAGAGAGAAAAAGAAGAAGAGAAGAAAAGAAAAGATTAGAGAACTTTTAGAAGAACTAAAAGAGAAATTACAAGAAGAAAGTAATAGTTCAGATTCGTCAAAATCTGTTTCATCAAAATCTAGCCGAAGATCAGTCTAAAAAAAAAAATCTAGCCGAAGAGAAGAAAAACAAGAGATAAAAGCTTTAGAATTAGCTTTAGAAGAATATTTAGAAAATGAGTCTTCTTATAGTTTAAAAGAAGAAGAGATAAGTCAAGAATTAATAAATCAATTAGTAGAAGAAGAATCGAAACCCTCTGAAGTTAAAACTGAAGAAGGACAAACTTCTAACCCACATAAAAATCCTTATCCAGAGGAACAAAGTGGATATGGTTATCATAAATATAATCCTCGAAAGGATTATAGGAGATATAGATATGAACCAAGTAGTATTCCAACTGAATACGTCAGTACAAATGGAATAATTTTAAATTTAGATTGTGAAATAGATTCAGAATCCAAAATTAACGGATGGATAACAGAGAATATGGTTTTGGCCATTAATAGACAATTTAATGTCTCTCAAACATTAGATTTTTTAATGTTAACTGTGAGAGGTCAAACAAATGAATATTTTCAAGGATTAAATGAAGAGGTTAAGAATAACCTTAGGAATTCTGAAAGTATTCAAGAATTAGCCATAAAGATCGAGAATATTTTGTTATGGGAATGGGTAGGTGATTCAAAAACCGAAACCCTAGAAGAATGGCAGAAAAGAAAAGGGCAAGAAGCCATAAGACAATTAAATCAATTAAGCATGTGTTCTCCTTGTTATTTGGAGCAATACATTTGTAATTTCCAAGACATCTTCTATAAGGGAAGATTTGGAGATCCTGGAATACAAGAATATGATATATATTCGAAGTTATTATTCTAGAAGATATCTAAACCTTGGGGTTCCCAGATTGAAAAAGAATATTACTATTATTATAATAGTAAATATGAGTCTACAACCAATGATACTTTAGGACAAAAGATAAAGTTTTGTCGAGAATGGTTTAAAGAAATTTGCATAAAGCATTTAATGAATAAGAAAATAGAAAAGTGGAAATTAACCAAAGGGTTATGTTGTGAGCAATTACTTCCTAACCGATGGGGTTGTAAACCACAATTCTATGAGAAGAAGAAAAAATATAAGAAAAAATGGAAACCCAAGAAAATATTTAGAAAATATAAGAAGAAATATCCAAAATATGGATATTGGAGAAAGAAAAATACAAGTTATAAACCGAAAAAATAGTGTACCTGTTATATTTGTCAAGAAAAGGGACATTATGCGAATGAATGCCCTAATAAAGAAAAAAGAAAGAAAGAAACTAAAATTTTCGAAATTTTAGAAGAACAAGGATTTAATCCCTGTGAAGAATCTGAATATAATACTTCAGATGAAAACCTATTAATTTATGAAGTTGATAGTGAAAGTGAATCCGATAATGATTATTATTATGACTAGTGAAACTCATATTTTTAATAATCAAATAGCATCCAAAATCGAGAAAGAAGAATTCGATTTAAAATCAGAGAATATTTTCAAAACAAAGATTTTGAAAGAAGTTTTTAAGAAGAAAAAATCACAATATTTTGTGATAAGAAAGATTCAAGAACCAATAAGAGTAGATCAAGCTACATCAAAACAAGCTGATATACCCTTATTAACAAATGAGATTGCAAAAGAAGAACTAGAGAAAATTAATAATCCAAAAATCCAAAATATATATATAGGAGCAGTACAAATTCTAGTAAAAGCTTGTTTTAGGTCAGGAATTAGTACGCCTATCCAAGTATATTTGTTAGATGATAGAATAACTTCAAGTTTAAAACATGCAACTATTGGTGTTGTATTAGGAGACTTGATATATCAGAAACTAAAATTTGTTGTTCAACCAAATTTCAGTTTAACAAGACGAGAACCAAATAAACAAAGAGCTTTGAAACTTTGTTACAAATTATCAGAAATAGACATGATAACAGATAGTGATATCATGACTATTGAAACAAGAATTTTGTATGCTTTTACAGAAAATCATAAAATAAGTCGAAAGAATAATGGTAGAGTGATAATTCCCTCTATTTTTAGTACATTTCTAAGAAATGAGCCAATCCCTACGGATGATAGACTCATTCCATAAGAGATAATATTAGAAGCAACTAGAAGTAGGCCCCTAATAACAAGAGCAATAAGTATGCCAAGATTATCTTTTGATAATAATGCAATAATAATAAGAAACCCTAACTATCAGTTAGTTAGAAGACTGCCTATAGTTATCCCTCCAAGGATAAATGAAGAAAATCTTCAAGAAGTAGAAGATAAAGGAGAGAGCAGTCTGAATCAGGTATGTTCAATCCCAATGGTAATTAAAAATGAGAGAATTGCGCAGAATTGTGTAATTAATGAGAAAATACAGTATTCTCATATTAAAGAATCTTTAATATGGCAAGCTATTCCAACAAGGTTAGAAAATTCAAGGATGTATAATCCTTTTAGAAATTGTTGAAAAAGAAGTAGAGTTAGCAATAACTCTCTATACAGACAAGAATGAAGAGTTAGTTATAATTCATAATTTTGAATTAATGAGTAATCCTCAAGTACCTATATTATTAGGTGAAGACTTTATTATAAAAAATAAATTTACAGTCAATACAAATCATTTAATTATAAATGACAAAAGAATCCGAGAAGTAGACAGGGAAACACCCTATATAACCATACATTATAGAGCTAAAAGATATAATTGTCTTTTAGATACAGGTTGTACCATTAATATGGTAAAACATAATTTAATCCAAGAAGAGTTAATAAGCTTAAGAACTGTTAATGCTTATGATATTCATCAAAATGAAACCCGATATGAGAAAGGTTATAAGAACCTTTATTTACAAATCAGACAAATAGAATTCAGAATAGACACTTTTTATGTTTATAAAAACTTAGGAAGTGATTTTATTCTAGGAAGAAGAGCTATGAATCAAGCATTTCGATTCATAGGTTTTACAAAAAAATAATGCACATTTTATTTCTCATTGCCATACGAGTTTTAAAATTCCATTATTATTAAGACTCAAGATCCATCACTATACTCAGCAGTGACAGCTCAGCATGGTGAGTTTAAAGGAGAATTTCAATCACCCAAAAGTTTAAAAGAAACATTAGAAAAATGTTTTGCAGAGAATCCAAGAGCTTTTGTAAACAGAAAAAACTATGTTGCAAAAATAGAATTAAAAACTAATAAACCAGTTTACGAAAAACCAAGAAGATATACAAAGCTAGATTTGGAAGATTTTCCTAAAATAATGGAAAAACTTTTAAAACAAGATTTAATTAGAGAATCTAAAAGTCCTTGGAATTGTCTTGGATTTTTAGTAAGAAATTATTCAGAACAAAAAAGATGAGAACCAAGATTTGTAATAGATTATAAACCTTTAAATAAGGTAGTTAAATCTAATACTTATCCTCTACCAAGAAAAGATGTTTTATTTGATAAAATCAAAGATTCGAATATATTTTCAAAATTCGATTGTAAGTCTGGATTTTTTCAAACAGAACTTGAAGAGAAGTCAAGAGAATGCACAGCTTTTAGTGTTCCCAACGGACATTATGAATGGAATGTTCTTCCAATGGGACTTAAAACTAGTCCAGCCATTTTTCAAGAAAGAATGGATAAAATTTTTAATCCATATAGATCCTTCATTTTGGTCTATATAGATGATATACTAGTATTTTCCAAAAGCCCAGAGGAGCATAGAAAACATTTATTTGTTTTTGCATGTAAGTCTTTTGAAAATGGACTAGTATTATCAAGAAAGAAGGCCGAAATAGGAAAGGCCCAAATAGAATATTTGGGACTAATAATAAAACCCAAAGGTGTTGTAGAATTACAACTCAATATTATTCGGATAATATTAACATTTCCGGATAAGATTAAAGACAAGAAACAACTCATGTCATTTTTAGGACATCTAAATTATGCCATGAATTTCATTCCCTATGGAGCATTAGTACGAGGAAAGCTTTAAAAAATGCTGAAAAAGGATAAACCCTTTAATTGGGGAGATGAAGAGACTCGAGAAATGATTAAAATTAAAGATTTTGTAAAAAATGAAATTAAACCTCTACCTTTACCAAAAGATGAGGATGATTTATTTCTACAAGCGGATGCATCTAATTATTATTGGGGAGCAGTACTGTGAAAGTGGGAAGAACCCATAAATCCAATTTTATCTTATGCCTCAGGAACTTTCAAAGGAGCAGAGATAAACTATGATATAAATGAGAAGGAACTTCTAGCCGTGAAATATGGTATAAAAAAGTTTGAGATCTGGATTGTCAGCAAAGAATTTGTTGTTGAAACAGACAATACTCAAGTAAAGGCTTTTATTAATAATAAATGCCTAGACACTATTGCTAGCTAGAGAAGAGCTAAATTAGCTACATGGTTTAGTATGTATTCTTTTAAAATTATAACCATTAAAGGAATCCATAATGTTTTTGCAGATTTTCTTAGTCGATATGGAAGCCAATTCCATGACTAACCTATTGGATCAAATTCAAAAGATCCAAGAGGAAGAAGCCAAGTTGGAATCTCTTCTAGATTCCCAGAAATAGTTATATGAGAAACTTTCAGAGTTTCAAAGTCAAGTGATACTTCAAAGGAGTATTTTATTAAGTCTAAGAGCTGATCTAAGATTTTCAGTAAGGTCATTAGATGAAAAAGTCTTTGCCAGTTCTTCTGGTATAAGTGAGAAAAGTCTTCCTGGTAGAATACTGGAAGCGAAAAAGTCAGATGCTTTGTCTTCTGCAAAACCCAATTCGGATGAGGGAGACATGATAGCTATAAGCAAAAATCCCTGTGATTCCAAGAAAGAGGATAAAGAAGGTGATCTATCTTTGACACCTAATGAATTATCCAAAGAGAAAAATCTCAATAATTCAGGATCCAAGACTGAGACAATAGTTGAGGCTAAAGTCTGTGAAGTTAAGGAAATGAATCCTGAGTTAGAAAAACTAACACAAGAATTACTTGGACAAAATTTTGTGCAGGTACTAAAGAAGAAAGCTGTTCAAATGGGGTTTACTTTTGTTGAAAAAACCAAACAGATACCCCCATATCCTAAACAGTTTCCTGAGTTACCTGAGAATAATAAAAATCGAGAGCAATTCTTGTTAGAATATAACTGAGTGTTTACCCTGATAAATGCCGGAAATAACCAAGAGTCAAGTAAAACCTTTGTCATAGACTATGGAAGTTATTATCCTAAAGTCATGACCTTGAGTAGAGTGAAAAAAGAAGTAATTAAACTTGCGTTTAATTATGGATATCTTTCCTTAGCCTATGTCGAAAATCATCAACAGATTGATGAGGTCTTACCCAAACCTATTGTGTCAGCTGTTAAAGAATTAGAAAAAATAGGACCATCCAAGATAAAGTTCCTAAACTTTACCATGGTTCCACCCGAGTTTTCGTTCTCTGGACCATATATATGCCAAGTAGGAATAGTTGGAGTTAATCAACAGATTAATTTAAAAATAAAGAAAAGTCAGCCGGATCTGAAATTAGATTTCAATGAAGATTATATTCATCTTCGAAGAGCATCCGGATATATTCCCTATCTTCTTGAGATAGATGAATTAATTGAAGATGGAGAGACTTAGACCTATCACGTTACAGAATTTGCAGTAGTATACTGTCAGAAAAAGAATCCAATGAAGAAAGGAGTGATGAGTCAGCTCACTGCCTTTAGCCGAAAAATCTGGATGAATCATATCACTGCCAGCGATAAAGTAAAGCAGAATCTTTGCACTATCATGCGCAGAAAAGAAGACAAACACAGCTGTCCGATCTGTCGACCACCAACAGAAAAGACAGGAAAAGAAAAGTATATGGTCGGTCCCATGGAAAAGTAATTCTTATCCAAAAAGGACATGAGAAGATAAGAGTAGTTGGTGACAAGACATAAAGATGTCGGCCAAAGAGATTGCCCATGATTACTTTTGTAACTAGGGTTATGTAAAGCAAACTATAGTTGAGTTATAAAACTATGGTTATCTGCTAGACGAGTTTTATAAATACCTAGCAGGGTTTTTTACACAGAGCACGATAAGCACACACCAAGCTATGTACTCTGTTTTTCCCTGAAATGTATACTAAGTCTGAGTGAATAAAATTTAAGGGATCCTTATCCCTAATTTCTATTAATATGCTTCTATATTAATATATCGAGAAGAGAGGGAGTGAGAGAATTTTCCGAATAACCGAACAATGAAGATTCTGTAAAGAATATCCAAATTCTCGAAGGTCTACCGGCTGTGATAGGTGTGCCCGTTGAAGGCAGGAGGCCGTGTTGGGGCGATTCACCGACTGAAAGGTTGCCGAGGTGGAGAAGTGAGAAAGAGGAAAAGGATAGCGGAAGACGAGTTGGACCCGGTAAGTTCTAATCTCTCACTCTGTCATAATCCTGAATATTAATAAACTCGAAGCATGATAGGATAAAGATAAGGAAACCTTAATTTTTACTCATGATTAGGGATTTGGTACTCGAGCTTATCTTTTTAGCCAAAGAAGATAAAACTAATTTGTATAATCATACAAATGAGTGTTGTATAATTAGCCAGAAGTATCCTAAAATATTTAGGGCTATAGACGAGTTAAGATTAAATTCAGCTATAATTGAATTTATAGAAGAATTTTCTTCTACATTCGATAGAGTCGATAGTTATTTAGTAAATAATTTCAATTTATTTGGAATTAGAGATTTTGTGCAACTTAAGCATTATGCTTATGAAGCATTAGGTAAAGTTGTTATTGAGAATTATATTGCTCAAGAAGCAGTCAAGCAAAAGAGAATAAATTTAGATCAAGAACCTATTATCTTGCATTTAGATTCATCTATGATAGAACTTCAAAAAGAAATTATAAGAAAGCGTAAATGTGGATGTTTATCCCTTTCTTGCGAATTAGAAAGCCTAAAGATAGGACCTAATTCGGGACCTACAAATTCCAGCAAAGTGGTATCTGGGTTTCCATTTTTTCTTATATTTTTTCTTCTTCTCATAGAATTGTGGTTTACAACCCCATCGGTTAGGAAGTAATTGCTCACAACATAACCCTTTGGTTAATTTCCACTTTTCTATTTTCTTATTCATTAAATGCTTTATGCAAATTTCTTTAAACCATTCTCGACAAAACTTTATCTTTTGTCCTAAAGTATCATTGGTTGTAGACTCATATTTACTATTATAATAATAGTAATATTCTTTTTCAATATGGGAACCCCAAGGTTCAGATATCTTCTGGAATAATAACTTCGAATATATATCATATTCTTGTATTCCAGGATCTCTAAATCTTCCCTTATAGAAGATGTCTTGGAAATTACAAATGTATTGCTCCAAATAACAAGGAGAACACATGCTTAATTGATTTAATTGTCTTATGGCTTCTTGCCCTTTTCTTTTCTGCCATTCTTCTAGGGTTTCGGTTTTTGAATCACCTACCCATTCCCATAACAGAATATTCTTGATTTTTATGGCTAATTCTTGAATACTTTCAGAATTCCTAAGGTTATTCTTAACCTCTTCATTTAATCCTTGAAAATATTCATTTGTTTGACCTCTCACAGTTAACATTAAAAAATCTAATGTTTGAGAGACATTAAATTGTCTATTAATGGCCAAAACCCGACACACTCGGGTTTCATTAATTAATATAAAGGGTTTACACAAAGGCACAAAGCCCACAATTCATACCCTTTACTTGGAGATTACACAAAATCTAATATATACACAATCATTTCTACCAAAAATATCCAAATGATGTACAATGATAACCATTAACCAAAACAAACTCCTAAACTGGAGCTCTAACTGCTCTTCGTCGCCCGCTTTCCCTTAGATCCTTCAGCCTTGTCTAAAAATTGTGATTTTTGGGGAGTGAGATTCTAAAGAATCCCTATAGTAACAAATCACTCATAATATGCACAACATCAAAGCATGAAGGTAAATCATCCATACAACACACAGCAATCCCAACAACAGTTGCAACGGCCAGGGTAGGTATCATAAGCATCGCCCCCCTACGACGGCTCACGCTGAACTACTTGTTGTATTGCACATCCACATGAACATATCACATATATCACCACAGCTGGGATCTATATAAAACATTTCACAACAAACAGCCCCACGGGCTGGATACTCAACACAACACGCAGCCTCACGGGCTGGATCTCAAATAGGAATCCACGATTCCATAACGTAGCCTCGGCACTTACAGCGGTAGATACAATGGCCGGGGTAGGTATCATGAGTATTGCCCCCTACGACGGCTCACGCTGAACTGCTCACGCTGTAAAGCCCTATGGCCGATAACAAATTCACAATGATAAACATGCATACCAAGTATCATAAACAACATGAGAGAAAAGTCACTACCTGAGTCCTTCCGTGCGTGTCCTGACGCCGGTCTCTCCCGAGTAGGGCAAATGTCAAATCCTATATTCATAATTAGGGACGAAGAGTTATACTCTATTCCAAGACTTAATTCACTTCATAACACTTAATTTGGTTATCAATATTGCTCTTTAGAGTCATTAAATACTCATAACAAAACTCCTAAAGGGTTGGAAGAACTACCCCAATGATCCCCTTTTGGAAGCACACAAACTGATTTTCCACAGCGTCACTCGAGTGAAGACGGCCTCACTTGAGTGATGGTACAGCCTGCACTCGGGCACCAGAGAGTGAGAGACAGCGAGTGTATACCCGAGAGCACAACAAAGCTTTTCAGAGATAGGATCACTCGAGCACACTGGACCTCACCCGAGTGAAGGCCAAATGCCTCACTCGAGCACCTACGAGTGAAGTTCAAGAAGTGAGAACCCAAGAGCACAAGAGAAATGGCAGTAGCCCAAATGGCTCACTGCACTCAAGCACGGTACAACTTACTCGAGCAGATACCCCATACCCGCGAGTAAGAAGCCACACTCTTGCACCATGCCCCGGAGTGACAACCCGAGAAGCAAGTCCTTGGTGTCAAATACACTAGTCACTCGAGCACAAGGAGGCTCACTCGAGTAATATTCATCCCTCACTCTTGGATTTTCTAGAAAGCACAACAGAAAAACTGAAGAGAAAACAGAAGATACACACAGCACTCGAGCATTGATCATCCCTACCCGAGTGATTATCATCCCTCACTCGAGTGAATCCCGAATCACTCGAGTGATTCTATCAGAACCAGAAAACCCAGAAAACAGAGGTATTTTCCAAACACTTGCCCAATTGATTCCAATAGACATAAAACTTAACCCAAAGCCACTCCCACAGAAAAACACCCAATAAACTCAATGGAATCCTCAGAATCATCAAAATCCTACTCCATTATCATGCTTTGGGTTTTGGGCAATATAATCAACAAAATACCAATCTCATCCCAACATCACATTTCAGTCACCAATTAATCTATCTATCCTAAACTCATTCCAAGATACCATTCTCATGCCAAAAACATACCAAATGAACAGTGGTATTCATTTTCGGATTCAAGCCAAAATTTCCAGAATTTATAAACTACTTCAAATGGCATGAAACTTAGATAGATAGATTAGTTTCACTCACCTTATCAATCTTCCCAAAGGGAGTTCTTGATTCACCACTTCCCAAATTTTCATGTGGCCACAAATCAACACTAATAAGCATACTATAAACACCAAAATGAAGCTTATCACTCAAGGATCAACTTTAATGAATAGTGTTTGAGCAATGGAGGGCATTTACTTACCCAAATCACCAGTTTTATCTTTCTCTTTCTTGCCTAGTTTGGTCGCCGGAAATGGAGGAAGAAATGAGAGAGAAAATGAGAGATTGAGTGTGATGAAGAAGAAGCAATCATCATCATCCTCTTGCCCATGCTTCCACCTTGACACATGTCACACCACCATTGGCTCTTATAAAGGTAAACACCCAATTAGTCATTTAATCACTCCATTAGTCGTTTTAATTTCACACATAATTTTCTCTTAGTTAATAATTAATTTCCCCATTAATTACCAATTTATGGCCAATATTCCCATTTTCCAATTTCCAACAACTATGACATATTAATTAATATTGCCATAAAATACATAATAATTTTAATTAAATTCATAATTATCCACAATAATCATGATTAACCCATAATCAAAAATTAAAATATTACACATGATACTCAACGCTTGGCTTGACTGGAGGAAAATGGAAGGCAAAAGAAGAAAACTCAACAATGGAGTGGAGGAACAAACCTGATGGAAGAGAACGTGCTGGGACGTGGGAACATATCTCTCATTATTAGTGAGATATTCAAGGCTTCACATTGGGAATTGTATTTGAAATTTAAAATTTAAAATCCTGTCCCATAAGCCATGGGCTGTTTTTTTTTTTTTTTTTTGACATAATCCATGGGCTGATTTGCCTTAGGTAATAATGATTATTAGTAGGTTAGATATCATAACATTGACAATAATATTTGAAATTTAAAATCCAATCCCATAATCCATGCGTTGATTTGCTTATACAGTAATAATAATTAATAAGTTAGATAATCATAACCTAATTATACATATTATATATGACTGATACTGACAGATTTTAAATAATTTTTTTAAAGATATTCATTTGTATTTATAGAAGTTTAAAAAATATATTAATATATATTGCCACTTATTTTCTTATTATCATTTAAAATTTATTTTATATTTTGATTGTGTTTTTATTATTTTATCTAAAATATTAATTTTTACATTTTAATTAAATTATATTATTTTAATATGACCGGTCTAACCCCAAGTTGACTTCAATCTGATTCATTGGCCCTTGAACCACTACCTCAACCTGCTCAATGTCTATTTTTTATTCCCCGATTGAAAGAGATGATAAGAATGGAAGCTCCTCAGTGGGTTACATTTATGAAAAGATTGAAATTCAGTATGGTTTGGGACAAAGACTTTGTTTAAAAATAAAAAATAAAACTACTTCCTTTTTATTTCAATAAATAAATATTTGATTTACGTTTGCATTATTTGAAACATTCTCATTTGAAATTAAAAACATCAGCCAGACTATTTCCTTCAAGAATTATATGATTGTTGCGGTATCTCTGTAACACCAGGTCATTGATGTTGATAATATGAACTGAAAATAACACGTCTAAATAATAATTTATGGGGTACATTTCTTATTTTAAAAGCTAAAATTTACATTCATAAATAACCTCTAATTGAATGGTCTATTTGCATTGTGTCGTGAAAAGATATCCATTCTTCTAAAGCGACTTTTACTTTTTGAAACGTTCAAACAATTTAATTGTGGAAATTTAAAAAGAAGATAAGAATGGAAAATGATGTGAAGTTGAATGCATTAATGTACAAATTTTTCCTCGAAAACACAGGAAGACCAGAAAGTATTGAAAGACTTGACCATAAAAAGTACTATGTGGTTATATTTTTTTTTATTAACGAATTGCCCCCCCCCCCCCTCAATTTAAGGCATTTAAATGTTTGTTTACTTATTGTCCAAAAAATGTTTGTTTACTTTTGTGTTTCAAATATTCTTTAAGAAATATTTTAATTACATTGATTTTCGCAACTTATATACATCCTGATCATGTAAGAATTTCATTTTGCAACTTTTGATTTTCTTTTATCCCTTTATTTCAGAAATACTCTCACATATACTTCATAGAGTTCATTCTACTGAAATAAATTATAATGAAGAATTTCATTTTGCAACTTTAGATTTGTTTTTTTGTTCATTATATAAATGTAAGTGAATTCGAGAGGTTATGATTTGCAGTGTGTTTGGAGTAAAGATAATGTATTCAAATTAAAGAGAGTTGAAGAAAACATAAGTGATAGTGATAAGTGCATATTTTATAATTAAATAGATGTAGATTTTGAATTATGTTATATCAAATCTATAAATATTCAATATATATTTAATTATATATATATATATATATATATATATATTCTTCCAAATCTAATTTTAAGGATAAAAAGTGATATTTCTACAAAATCTACTCATATATCTATTATTTTGTAGATAAGATAATATCTTGAAGGTAAGGGGTTTCCAGCTGTGATTTTATCCAAAAAGCTAAGAGAAGAAGAAGAAGACACATCACACATGGGGTGACAATTGCAGAAACGGGGTCTTAAATTGTAATTTTTGTAGAAGATTCAGAGCTGATTATATGGGATCTAAAGCCGTAATTCTTGCCAAAATAAAAAAGTATAAAAAGATATGATGTGAAGATGAATCAAAGCAGACATAATATATTACCACATGGACATATCAAAGAGTATCACGTCAAGAAGTAACTTCATCTATAAATAAAGGTGATATGGGTCATTCTTGACACACAATCACTATTCCGAGAATTATGAGCAATATTCTTTCTATAAGTTTCTAAGCTTCTCAGTTGAGAGAGGGATATATATAACGGCCCCACACAAGCAGCCAGTCAGGATCACATAGGTGGCCACACAAGCCCCCGGTAGGAACTACCCCACCTCTGCACCACACAGGTGCTTAGAGGATAACTCCAAAGCCTAAGAGCTACTTGATAACCACTTGCACCACGTAGCACACCTGGTTACCACATCTCTTTTAGGCCTCATACTTATCCTTAAGTCGAGGGTTCGAGGACATGGGGGTGCTTTTTTATGTAAAGGACCCACATAGGCAGTTGACCTGGCCCATATAGGTGGCCACACAGGCCCCCGACAGGAAGTGTCCCCTCCTTTGCATCACACAGGTGCTTGGGAATTTATTTCGCCTCCCTAAGGGATCGAATACACTACTTGGGATAAGTAGTGCGCCATGACCCACTTGGTAGCCACTTGCACCACACCCGCTGCCTGTGTGAAGCCGTTACAATATAGGCTGACAGGGAAGTTAGTTTCTAATTCTTCTTATTTGACTCTTTAAATATAATATATGGGAAATCTCGGTGGACTGGTAGATGAAGGGAGAACATAGACATAGAGAAATAAACACAAATTATTTAGGCCAAAGATAGTTGTAGATATTTGTGGTGCTAAAAACCATAGCTTTAGGGCTTGATTAGTTGTGTGGGTGTTGTGGGAACGAGCTCAACATTAATTAAAAATGGACTAATAATTTGGGAGAATATTAGGATACTTTAGGAATAATTTGTCACTATAAAATCAACTCAAAATAATAGAAATTAGCAATCTGCAGGTGAAATCTTGAACCCAACTTTTTAAGTGATTGTTATATTCTCATAAATATTCTTCTTATTTTCTTCTTACTCAAATCTCATTTGAATTAGTAAATTATAACCTCCATATGGGTATGACCCCAGAATACTCTGGGATTATTACTATACACTTGCATATCGATCCCATACACTTGCAGGGGCGATCAGATAACATTTAAACGTCAATAAAATTTTTGTAAGTGGGATCAGTTTTTCTTTGAACCTATAAAAGCCTGAATCTATAGTAAATTTTAGGCAAAGTATTTAATTGTTTGTGATGAACATCCAGGTTTTATCTTCTAAATTTCCACTCGCGCTTGGAAGGACAAGTGAATAGGAAAGGTACGGGTCATTTGGTAAGAAAGAAGATAAAAAAAATAAAAGAAACGTTGGAGTTGGAGGAGCCATGTTTAATTTTGAGGATTTCTTTTTCCTTTTTTCTCCCTACAATTTTGAGGAATTCATACGTAGTTTTTATTATTATTGTTATATTACTTATTAAATTTTCTAAAAATTGTACATATAACTTAGATATTCTAGGGTCATACTAAAATTTTGTCCAGTTTTTGTACACAATAATCAAACTTCAGCGCACAAATATGTATTCAAATTTCAAAGATCTCGATTAATTTATTCATTATAGACTAAAACAAGAATAGATAACATCGATTCACTTTCAATTCGATACGTACGTAAGTGTGTGTACATATACACTCCTTCATTAATCAATAGTCAATAATATCGTAAAATATAAATTAAAATGTATAAAAGGTTTGTCATTTATAAATTATAAGTCATAAATATAATACTAATTGTAGGAAAAAATTATATAGTACAAATGTTATTTTTTAAGCTCCATTATTTATGGAGCTGTATAATATTTGTTTTGTTTGGAAACATCTTTAAAATGAAAAAAAAATCACTGAGCTATTAGTCTTTAATATATTTTTTTATATATTCGGTTTTTCTCTAACTCCTGGTATGGTTGATGTTAAGACTAACTTTAAATATATAATATATTATATATATACAGACATATAAAATCTTTATATATAAATAATCTGTGTGTGGGTGTGTGTGGGGTATTTTATGATTTATTGTGTGGAAAAAGATGGAGTTGTAAAAATCCACGAATTCAATTTGGTTTTGGAAATTGAAAAAGATAAGAACGAAAATAACATGACGTGGAGTTGCAAGCATTCAAAAGGCGATTTTCCATGGAAAAGACGGGAGAATGACTTGGAAATACTAGAAGCAGACATTTATCTTGTGGTTATCAATTTTTAAAAGCATTTAACTTTTTGCTTACTTCAGATTTTTCAATATATATAAAATGTAAAGACTCGATTGGGGGCATTATACTCAAACTTACCACAATGGCCAGCTTTGCTTCGCAAATTTCCTTTGTTTTGTTGTTTTTTCAATTTGCAATAACACTCAACAGAAGCATGATTACCTCAAACCAGGTCATCCGCTGCAATGAGAATGATCAAAAACTGCTTTTAATCTTCAAGCAAGGAGTGGTGGAATCAAACGGCAAACTCTCTTCTTGGAATGTTGAAAAAGATTGCTGTTCATGGGAGGGAGTTTGGTGCGACAACATCACGCGAAGAGTTACAAAAGTTGATCTTGCCCTTCATGGATTACACGGTGAGATTAATCTATGTGTGCTTCATCTTGAATTTCTCAACCACTTAGACTTGAACAACAATAATTTTGAAACTGTGAGTATGCCACCATGCCAAATCTCCAAATCTCCAATTGATGCACACAAACCTGACAACCAATCACTTGCTACTCCTAGTGAGTCAGCAAGTTTTTCTGTTGATCTAAGTTATCTTGACTTTTCATATAATAATGATTTAGTCATAAATGACCTTCATTGGCTTTCTCAACTTTCTTCCTTAAAATATCTTGACCTTAGTTACTGTGTTATTGGAAATGATACCAGCTGGCTCCAGCACATGGCCATGCTTCCTTTACTCTCTGAGTTACACTTGATCCAATGTGGATTCATAGATTTTCCATCCATGGATTATGTCAATTTTACGTCACTTGAAGTTCTTGATCTTTCTTACAACCTTATGAAGTCAAAATTACCTAATTCATTCTTTAATATCACCAACCACATCTATCATCTTGACCTTCGGGGATGCGAATTCCATGGTCAGTTACCATTAGCCTTGCTCAAATCTTCACAACCTCAAGCATTTAGATTTGAGTTCTAATAATTTGGAAGGATCTATTCCAAATTGGTTTGGCGGATATAAACAGTTGCAATATTTGGATATTGGAGGTAATTTGTTCCATGGTGTGATTCCATCATCTCTTGGAAATATTTCTTCCTTATTTCACTTAGACTTGTCCCACAACCAATTGAGTGGCAATATTCCAGAATCCCTTGGAGAACTCCATAACTTGAATCATTTAGACATTGGTGGCAATTCATGGGTGGGTGTTCTTACAGAAAAGAACTTTTCAAATTTCTCAAATTTAACATCGTTGGGATTAAGTTCAACAAGTTTTGAATTTGATGTTGATCCTAAATGGGTCCCACCATTTCAACTAGAGGAGTTGTATATGAGTAACACAAGCATAGGTCCTAATGTTCCAACATGGCTATATACACAATGGTCTCTAAAAAATCTAGACATTTCTACATCAAGGATTTCAAAAATTGATGCAGATGTATTTTGGAGATTTATAGCGGGAATTGATTATGTTGATCTCTCAAACAACTTGATTAGTGATGACGTGTCCAATGTCACACTATCAACAAACATCTCTTACTTTTATGCATCTCATAACTATTTGTCAGGATCAATTTTCTCGTTATTGTGCCAACTAAAGAGTGATGGGGAAACCAAGTTCGCTGAATTGGACTTATCATATAATCATTTGAGTGGGGAAATTCCTGATTGTGGAGCCAACTGGAAACAATTTCAATACCTTAATTTGGGGAGTAATAAGCTAACAGGTGCAGTTCCTCCCTCATTGTCTTCAATGAATTTTATAAGTTTGTTGGATTTGAGTGACAATAGTTTCTTTGGTAAACTTTCATTGGACATGTCGAAGTGGACGAATTTGGAATACCTCATTTTAGAGAAAAATAAATTTTCTGGAAGTTTGCCAATTCCATATATGGCACAAAATTTGCTTGTTTTTAAATTGAGGTCCAATCAATTTATAGGCAATCTTTCATCACAATTGTGCAACTTTCCTTCTTTGACAATACTTGATCTTGCTGAAAATAAACTTTCTGGATCTATACCTCATTGCCTATACAACATCACGAATCTAAATGATGTAACAATTTGGCCCGATGAAATGTTGAAAATACTCACTAAAGGAAGAGAATTATACTACCAATCAAATCTTCTTCCAGAGCTCCAAGGCGGCATTATTGATCTTTCTGCTAATAGCTTTTCTGGAGAAATTCCTAAAGAGCTTTTCAGTATCAGTCAACTGCATTCTTTGAACATGTCTCAAAACCATTTAACGGGAAAGATTCCTAAAGAAATTGGAGGCATGAAAAACTTGGAATCTCTGGATATGAGCTACAATAGACTCTCTGGAGAAATTCCTTCAACCATCTCTAGTTTGTCCTTTCTTGCATATTTGAACCTCTCATACAATAATTTCATCGGGCAAATTCCATTGGGAACCCAAATTCAAAGTTTTGATTCATGGAGTTTTGTTGGAAATCATGAACTTTGTGGAGATCCTCTTCCAAAGAAGTGCAATAAAAAAGAAGAAACTCACGACTCAAAGTTAGCTGAAGGAAATGAAGACAATCACTTTCTAAAGTCACTGTATCTTGGTATGGGGGTTGGATTTGCAGTGAGCTTCTGGGGAGTTTGTGGTTCTCTCCTCCTCATCAGAGCATGGAGACACAAAATTTTCCGATTGTTTGAGCATTTAGCAGATCAACTTTATGTTTCCATGGCCCTCTATTTCAAAAGATTCAGTTGAATATCAATAACATATCTTCCCTTAAGGTAATAAATTAGCTACCTTAATTTTTAAAGTATTGATATTATTTAATTGAAATTTCATTTTCCATTTCCTTTTATATTTTTCTACTTGCATAAATAGGTCTGTTCTTAGCTGACTATGTTTTATCTTGTTTAATTTTTCTATATGGTTTGCTAGCATGCAAGTGAAATAGCTATCACTATGTTGATCGTTCCTCTCATTCAAATATCAAGTTCTGCTTCATGGAATAAGGAGTTTTGCTGCTGTTACACATGGTCAAGGACTCTGAGGTTGCCTATTGAATGTCCTTTTTGTTATCTTAAATTCATTGAATTGTGAGAAGACAACTTTTTGTAATAATAATTATTAGTGTGTATGTGTGTCTCATTATTAAGAAACCTTTGATGAATGGTCTTTCATGTGATATATGGTATTGTACTTCAAACTTGAACCATGAGTAATGACTTAGAACTAAATAAAGAAGAACATATCATATGCGTCTGTATTTAAGTTTTCAGGTGGAAGCAATGAATTAAAAACCGGACCGGACCGGACGGTCCGGCCGGTCTATCCGGTGGCCGGAGCCTTCTCCGGCTCGTTTCACACCGTTCACCCGCTTTGAGAGTTCAGCCGTTTCCAACCGCCTTAAGCCGCCTTTTGGACCGGAAGCCGGCGTTAAACCAGGAACCGGCACGGTTTTGCAAAAACCGAATGACCTGAATCTGTGTACTCACGCAGATAAAATTGAACCAGATTTGAGTTGAGACAACAAAAAAGAAAGAAGTAATGAGATCAAAGGAGAGGATAGAAGAACCACCAACGTTGTGCGACAGCCATGAACTATAAAAATGAAAGCTCCGATGCCATGAACTGAAAAAATGAAACCACAGATCCGAAAACTGAAAACTCAAAATGAAGATTTTTGGTCGGATAGTTTAAAATTTGTTTAGAGGACAGAGAGTAAAGTTGCTTTAAGTGTTGTGAAAGTAGTATTTTCATTCAATGCCTGTCACCATCACACACGTTCACCAAGGATTATTTTTTATTAAAAAAAAAGAAAGAGAGAGAGAAAAGGCAAAGATACTTACGCCAACAGTTACACCATTTACTATAAAAATATTCAAAATAAACACATCCTACGTATTAAAATAAATGAAGTTTGTTACATTTTATCAGTGTTCAGGGACCCGGACCGGACCGGCCGGTCCGGCCCGGAACCCGCCGAACTGGTCACTAGACCGGTCCGGGTCCCCATTTAAAAAAAAAATTTAACTTTTTCCTTTAGAATTTCATACTATAAGCCTAAAATTTTCAATTACTCACCGGTTTGGTCCCGGTTTAGCTCCGGTTTAGCCCCGGTTTGACCCACTGACCCTTAACCCAGTACCCCAACCGGTTCAATACCCGATCCGGGTTTTAATACCTTGCATTTTATTCAAGGCCTAAACTTTTAACCAAAGTTTGACATTATAATTTTTTTTAATATATTAGATAAATTATATTTATATCATTATATATGTATATAATTATTATTTTAAATTTATTATTATGTGACTAGCTTGACTAGACGATCCGACTGTTTGAACCATGACTCGTTAGCTTTTCTGACTCGATTTCCGATCCGACTTTTAAAACATTGATATCAACATAATCAGATTTGTATAACCCTTGAATAGTGGATATTTTAAGCATTTATCCAGATAGGTGACAATTGATGAGATTTTTAAACGGTGTTGTGTGACTTTAATAACTTCATATGAAATTAGACTAGTGACTAATCATTGTAATATATATATATATATATATAATATTTTTAAATTTAATTATTACGTCACCGGTTCGGTTAAACGGCTCAACCGGTCCAACCGGTTGAATCTTGACCCTCTGACTTTTCCGGCTTGACGTCCGGTCCGGCTTTTAAAACATTGGGTGGAAGTGTAAAAATTTAAACGAAATGGCAAATGAGTGTTGTAATCTGTAAGATTTACAAGCCAATGTTGGCATATTTGATATCAATTTTGATGTTTAAGATATCAAAATTTGGAACTTGCAACAATCAATCGCTATAAAGCTCCTCCCTATAAGACGATATAATAACATTCTGTCTGCCACTTGAGATGCTCTGTTTTATTTTGTTTTATAGTATTTGAAATAACAGAGTAGTGCCTTAGTTAGGTTAGGTATTCAGATTATCTCTCGGCTATCAAATGTATTATGAACATTACATTGCAAAGTTAATTTGCTCATTTAAAGTAATGAACTTTAATGTTATATTCTCAACACTATGCTTTGGCGGTTGCTTTTGCTGCCCATAATGCCTTTCCCTTCAACTAAACTGCACTCAGAATGAATATTGAGGCACAATGACCTGCTTGTTTAAAGATTCTTTATAATCTTACTTTAAAACAAGTTATTGTAACTCCCATGCAGTTAAAATTGTAGAAGTCACAATTGTAAATGAAGATGGTGAGATAGGCAGGAAAAGAAGAAGCTCGTCCGTGTGGGTTCCATCTATGATAACAATTTGCTGGCGATGATTTTCTCAACTTCTATTTATGCCATAGAAAGAATTCATTGAGTTCGTTCTACTAATTTTATCAAGGTTAAGGTACAAATCAAATAAAGAATTATTTTCATGACACCATAAATTTTTATTGGATACAAAAGTAAGTACATATGAAATTTTCAAAATAGTGCAAAAATATTATGACAATTAAGTCAACCAACGTTAGACCATTTAATGTAACATCCCAATTTCCATCAAAAATTCCCTTGATGTAATGAGATATTTAGTGGAATAAAAATGGTGAATTAAGATGCATTTGAAGTGGCAAAACAATGCACTTAATTATTTTATGCACAAAAATTAAGTTTGGCCACAAAGGAGAAAATTTTAGTTCCTTAAAGGCCTAATATGGGAGCCCAAATTGGAGCATAAAATGGCACAAATATTGGCCAATAATAGTGTGAAGTTTCGTCCAAGAAGAGAGAAAAAAGGAAGAAGCCACAATTAAATATAAAAATGTAAGGGCAAAAGAGTAATTTGTCAATAAAACAAAGAATTAATTATTTTTCCAATTTAGGGAGGCCATTTTCGACTAAATAAAGAAATAAAAGGGAAAATAAATATTTGGGGATCAATATCCCAATTTTGGAACAATTGTGGCCAAGTAAATTGAGTTGAAATGTCAAAGAGAAAAAAGGATTATAAATTAATTATTTGAAGAGAGAGAATTGTGATAATGCAAGAGGCAATTATTATTTTCCTTTCTCCTTAATATTTTCACCCAAAAAGGGAAATGAGAAGGAAATAATAATACTTGATAGCTAATGGTACCATGAGTCATTATCCTAAGCCAAGTAAACAGATGAAGCAAAAAAGGGAGCTTGAAAAGTCAAAGACAAGTGATAATTAAAGGGCTAAGTACATGACAACTTCAAGAGGCAATTGAAGAGGCCCATTTGGTTCATTTTGAACCCCTCCATGGCGTCTTTTTGGGCTAAAGAGAAGGGAAGAAATTTAGTCAAGAAGGGAGGGGAATAATTATGACAAGCTACATAGAGATAAGCCCAAGAAAGAGGACATGTGCAAAATACTTTAAAATAATATACTTCTAAGAGAGATGAAGTGATATTTTAAATGCTTCTCATCTCTTTCCTAGCCTTCATATTCGTCCAAACAAAGAAGAGAAAGAGAGAAAGAGAGCTTCAAGAACAAGAGGGTTCAAGAAGGCAAAAATCCAAGGTAAGATTATGAAATCCTTGTGTTTAAACCTTCTAATTCATGTAGAACATCTTCAAACCTCTTCTTCATCTTGCAAATCATGTTTGGCAAGCAAAATCAAGAGGGGAGAGAGAGTGAAAACTGGCATCCTAGAGAGAGAAAGCCAAGAAATCAAGAGGTAATCTCATAAACTTAATCCTCGTGTTATAAGATGTTGTTGTAGTTGTAGTTGTGGAATTTGGCTTGGTTTTTTCTTGGTTTGTAAATTTGGGATGATGAACCCTAGAATGTTATACTACCAAAATTTCTATGGATTATGTTTGTTTAGTGTTTAAGTAGGTAATCTTGTGATTATAAGTGAAAAGGAAATGATAATCAAGAGAAATCAAGAAAACACACTTTCCCTTGTAAGAACCTAAATTTCGTTATGATGCAAAACCATAGGAAGGAGTTGGAATTTTGTAATTTTGATGGTTCCATTAGATTTATAAAGGAAAAATTGTGTGGGAATACATATGTTCATAATTTTTGGATGATTGTATGCAAATCTGGAATTTTTAGAAGTTCAAAGTACATGTTGTTTGCTTGTTTCACTGGAGGCAGTCTTAATGTACAGTGAATTTCGTTAGTCAAACCTAGTCCAAATGCTATGAAGCTTTCCAGGATTAAATTAGAGATGTATGTAAAGCTTTAATTTGATAGATGCTTCATAATTTTTGGACTTGTATACTAAAAGATATGGATTTTTGAAGTTGTGCCCTGTTTCTGGAATGTAATATGGAATAGGGGACGTTTTGTGAATTTTTGGGGAAAATGTGATAATATTAACTAGCTTTGGGTATTTTTCCATGCAAATACACTTAAAGAGCTTCACATTGGATTTGGAATTAGTCAATTTGGAATTTCCTAGAATTAGTTATGATTTTTTTCAAAATTGACTAAAAATCTGCTAGTTTCTGAAAAAAGTGAAATTGCATTGTGCAAAATTGTACTGTGCAGAAACTGTTATAACTACACTAGATAACCTGTAGAATTTGATTTAGAAGTAGTAATAGTACAAGTAATAATTAGTTATTTGTAACTTTAATTTTATAGGAATTGGAAATTTCCCGAGTTGGATCCAAAGTTAGGACGGACTGAGGAACCGAAAAAGGAATCAAGTAGTAACTTTTTCTTGCATGTACTATGTGATTATTATATGTTTGTGTATATCATTCTATGTAACATGAGCATAGTGTCTTAGACACACATATTAGCTTAGTTATGGTCTAGGACCCCAACAGAGTTGCAAGGTTAAGCTAAGGTTGGTACAAGGTTAAGTCAGGGTTGAACAGTCGTTTAGCTTTAGACAGTGTGCACACAACATTCTATCATTTTACATATCGTGGTGCATGGTATATTTATTTTCACATTTTGTATGTCTGAAATGCATGTTGCTGCTGAGATTTGCTCGAATCTCACCCTTTTTCAACAATACAAACATTACAGCCGAAGCTAGCGGCTCAAGGGGCAAGGTAGTAGTTATAGATGAATAGGGTCCCGATACAGGCGAAATCTACTGTTAGTTATTTAAAATTGTTCTTTTGGTTCTTTTTGAACACTTTGTATATATTTTCAAAGCCTATGGGAAATTTCTTGTATTGTAAATAAGTATTGTGAACACCTTATTTTGTCCAAACCCCACTCAAAAATACAAAAATAATTGATGATGATTGGTGTCCAAATTGACAATCATCATTGAATGAAAAAAAATAAGAAAATCCTCCTATTGATGATGATCGGTGTTCAAATTGGCAATCATCATTGAATAAAAAAAAATAAAAAAAAATAAGAAAATCCTCTTATTGATGATGATCGATGTTCAAATTGGCAATCATCATTGAAAGGGAAAAAATAAAAAAAAAATTAAAATTAAAATAAATCTCCTCATTGATGATGATTAGCATTGTCATTCATTAAGGGAAAATAATAAATAAAAAAATGAAAAAAAAAATATCATTTATGTTGATAGATTTAAATTAGGAAATTACTTGTGGGGAGAATAATAAAAAAATTATTAAAAATGAAAAAAAAAATCTCCACTAATAGTGATTAGATCAAGCTAGGAAGTTTTATCAATAAAAAATACAAAAAAATAAAAAAACAAAAATAAAAAAAAATTCCATTGATGGTGATTAGGTCAAGTTAGGTAATTCTTAACATTAAATACAAAAAAATCAAAAACGAAAATTAAAAAAAGAAGAAGGAGGAGTATTATGAAGAAAACTCTACCTTGAGACTAGAAATAGGAGAGTAAGGGTTGAAGTAAGACACACAAGAATTTTGGGAGAGTAAGGAGATAAGGTCTGTGGCTGAGTTTTCATCCTTTTCTTTTATTTCTAATGATACATGGGATCTTATTACTTTGACTGTGTAACTTTATTCACTATGACTTTGATCGTCTTTTTCTCATCCAATATACCTTTGTTCATGCTCACCTCATCTCGTCTTTTTCTCATCTAATATACCTTTATTCATGCTTACCTCATCATTCATGCATTATGACTTTATCCAATATACATTACATTACTTTGCTTTGCACTTGCTGGATGTTGCTTTGGACGTTGTGGTCTTGCGGATTGGTTTTCTATTGTCCGATTGAACTATCTCATACATTATTGCTGGACGTGTTGCATTTAGGAAAAAGGTATGTGCTGTCTTATTTTTTTATGATACTAGGTGTCATACTTAATAAATATAGATAATGTGATTGTACTTACCTCTTGTTTATTATGTGGTTCTATTACCCTATCTCTTATTGTAGCGGTTTCAAAGGATAAAAGGTACGCATAAATCTCCTCATCTTTGACTTCTTTTTTGTTTAACTTGTGCTATTTTTCTTCTTCTTTTTTCTTTATCCCTTTCTTAGGTTCTCTTTCAAAAAAAAAAATATTTTGACACATTTTGATAAATGAAAATAAAATGGAAAAATTCTCTTTTACAAGAAAATAAAGAAAATACCTTTTGAAAAAAAAATAAAAAACAAAAACCAAACAAAAATATATATTTTTCTCAAATAAATTAAATAAACATTTTCTAAAAAACGCCAATCAAGCGACATGCTTTTCTATCCCCAAACTATGTGGGCTTTGATCCCTCTAAAGGGTACGTAGGCCCTAGGTTTTCATCGTAGGTTAAGTCTAACTTTATAAATAAATATATTTTTTTTGAAAATAAATGTTCTTTTTTTCTTAGTTTTCATTTTATTTATTTTTGTAAATATTCTTTTTTATTTAGGTAATCATAATAAAATTGAAGGCCATATTTATTTTTAAATAATTAACTTAGGGTAACCATTCTCATGAATGGGTATTGTGTGGTACTTAACACCTTCCCCATACACAATCGACTCCCGAACCCTAAATGGTTTTTTTAGACCAGTTTCCCTTTTTAAAAAGGTTTCCAAAATTATCCTTTTTCTAAAATTTTGATTGTGGCTCCATGTTTTTTCAAATTTCGGATGCTACAAGTACTTAATGTCAGTATGTTTCCGCTATTTCTGTATGCCTTACGGAACTACACACTTAATACTATGCTAATATCGATATTTTAAGGGGTTTGACATATAACATTGAAAATCATTACATCAAACAGAGATACAAAAGAAATCTACACCAGCCTAAGTTCTTTCATCGTCTTCCACCTCTAGAAGGACTGTTTTTAATAAAGAATAATACTCAACTCTGTTTCATGAATCTTCATTCCTTGCTTGATGTATAAATCATCCAATGTTTCATTTGACACTTCAATAGCATTTCCAATCCATCGTTACCTTACTTGGTAGATCAAAGTCGTCCAATATTAGACCCACTCAGATTTTTATGTAAGATATTTTAATATATTATAATTATTATTAGTTATTATTAATTAGGTAGTTAAATAAAATATCTTGAGTGTGACCCGTAAACCAAATTTAGGCCTAATTTAATATTAGGGTTATTAACTATTAATGCGATTTTTCTGATGGTGGAAAAGACACACACTTGGATTTACCGCCAATTGATACAAATGTTATAAAAACCTAGTTTGCTCATCTGAGGTTCTATAACTGATGATGGCTCTTAGCCCACACTACTACAAAATATAGATTTAGCAACGCTAATTTTATGACACTTCTTCAAACAAGCACCGGAGGAGACTTCTATTTTTTTAAAAAAAATACATGTGGTAGCTTTGGCGCTTTCTTGGTCAAACTCCATAGATGCCTAATACCTTGTATGGCGCTTGCCTAGGGAAGCGCCATACAAGGGGTTATTTAAAAAAAAATTAGACTCCTTGTATGGCACTTACCCGGACAAGCGCCATAACTGATCTTATTTTTTATAAAAAAAATATAGGCCTTACATGGCGCTTGCCTAGTCAAGCGTCATACAAAACTACCCTTAAAAGTTTTAAGGCATCATACAGAGGTAGACTAAGGGCATCAAAACATTGAAACTAAAAGCCTTCAAAGGTGCTTGACGATGAAGCGCCATTGAAGGCACTTGCTAATGCCTTCAATGTCGTTTGATGAATCAAGCGCCGTTGAAGGCCTTGACTAAGGGCATAGCTTCTTTTTTATTTATTTTTTAATTATTGAAAACTATGGCGCTTGCCTAATGCCTTCAATGGCGCTTGATTTGAAGGCCTTAACTAAGGCCGTAGTTTCTTTTTTATTTTTTTAATTATTGAAAGCTACGGCTCTTGCCTAGGCAAGCGCCATAGCTTTCCTTCCCCGCTTTATTTTAAAAAATTTCTCCAACCCACCATATATTTTCTTCTTCGTATTGTCACTTATACGTACAGATCTAGATACGGAAGTTATCGCTCTATTGCCTAAGTCTCTCATGTTCAAAAAAATACGCAATTCAATCCGATTGAAAAGCTTACAGCAAAGCTTGTGGTAGCGGAAGTTATCCCTCTATTGCCTATGTCTCTCACGTTTGAAGAAAAACATAGTCCAATCTAATTGAAAAGTTTACACCAAAGCTTGTGGTACTAGAGAAAATAAGTGTGACTATGGTGCCCTTTTCTCTAAGTACATACTGAATTCCCAAATTTTAGAAGCTTTTTTCTTCTTACTGTCTTCTCCTATAGAAACTCCCTTTTAAGTATTTTTTTTTCTTTTTTTAATATAGAAGCTTTCAATGATTGGCACTATAGTTTCCTTTTTTATATTTTAAGTTTAAAATCTATCATGAAATTTTGTTTGTAGTTTTATATGTACTTGTACTTTTTATTTGCTTGAAGTTACAACTCTCTCTTATTAAACTTCCTATACATTGTAAGGTTTTTAATTTTTGAGCTTACAAATAAAATTTTATTAGTTGTTACTAGTTTAATTTACTCAATGTAGTTCCCTTTTTGAGTTATTTCCTTCTGACTTAGTTTGATTCTAGTGTTATTTTGTTTATTTTTCTATGAATTTGTACTGTAAAATACGGAGTTCATTAGGAAAAGAAAAAATTACGTAAAATTATTTTTTTTTGAAAAAAAATACTTCATGTGGTGCTTCTCCAAAGAAGCGCTATAGGAAGTGTATGATTCTTATAGCGCTTTCTCAAGGAAGCTAATTTTTTTAAAAAAAGAAACAAGTTATGACACTTCTATATATTTTAGAAGCATTATAGCTTTCTTTTATGACCCTGGAAGCTATTACGCTTCCTCAATGCCATAGTATTCTTAAAAATAAGTGCCACTTGTTATATTTTTTATAGTAGTGCCAGTTGCTATCGTTGTGTCTCACAGCTTGTCAGAAAGAGACATGACAATTATCTTCTATCTTCAATTCCTTTTGCAGCTCTCTTTCATTAGGATTTGTAAGCTCTCTGTCTGTCAAAGCTTAGCAATTGTGAGAGTTAATTCTTATAAGTCTTCTGCTATTGATATAGGAAAATTCATGTACTTTAATTTGTTATTTATTTGTGTATTCATGAGTTTTTTCCTACATGTGGTATCAGAGCCACGCTCTCTAATCCTCTACCTTCTAATCTTTGATATGTGATAGTTTGTGCACGATATGGAATTAATCACTTTAATTCAATCGTTTTAGTTTTACATAAGTTCCAAAGCTCAAATTAGAGATCAAACTTTTAATTAGATGAATCATTTATTGTTGCTAATTGATTCACCTGGGTTTGCAATTTATTAATGGAATAATTAGTATAATAACTGCTTAATATTGTGTTTGGATATTGGGATGAGAGGAATTTGCTTTATCTCCAATAAATCGTCACTGTCTTCAAGTTTTTGAGGAAACTGAACTGGTTTCTGCCATTATTGAAACAATGAATGAAAAATTGTTTTGTTTGACTCAAGTTTTGATCTTTTGATGTCTTTCGAAAACATGATCCATACTTTTTCTCAGATTTGTTAACTAATCCATGTTAAATTTTAATCTTGTTCGTTGATGGCTCCTAAAAGCATCTGATTCATGTTTAAATATGTGATTGATTGTTCAGAGATCTGGGTTTCCAAGAATATTAGGGTTTCCACGATTTCATTCTTGAATATGCATCGTTATTAATTGATTTTAATTTGTTCTCGATCACTTTCATGATATGGTTTTCGAAATCTCCTTTGATTTGTATGGCGAGAGGCACAGGTAAGGTAGATGAGAGAAAAACTTTCACGTTCTTCAAGGATCGCCATAGCACTTTAATAGAATCATTGACTTCCGTATCTCTTAATTTCTTTAAAATTGATTCCATTAATTTCAATTTCGTTATGATCTACGGTGTTTTTCGTGAGATTATTCAGTTATTGTGTTATAGATTGATTATTCGTGATTGCTGTCATTGAAATTATCGTCTTCAGAGCTCTCCGATTGCTTGAAAGCATCGCCTGAGTTTGCGGGTCGCGGTGACCTTTCGAGTCAATCTCGAGTTGGCAGGTCAGGTAGGGTTTTGGAACCAAGCAAGGAGACGACTTAAACGATGTTGTTTTGACTAAGTCAAAATGTCGTCATCATTTCAAGCCATTAGGAAGGCTCCCTCTCCCTCATGCAAAACAACGTTGTTTTCTCCTATTAGTGAAACGGTGTGTTTCACCTTTCTAGGTCGAAGGGGAATCTCGCGTTTGGGGCCGAACTGCTCGGTCTTAGGCCAACCCGTTTCATCTGGGTTGAGAACCATTTCTTTTCGTTTCCAAACAAGAATTGCGTGTGGGCCTAAGAGGAAACTGAATTTTTTTTTAATGAATAATAATGCTTTATAGGCCTATTAATTTTTGACAGTGACGTTTTTGAACAATTTTGGGCATTTTATTATCCTATTTCTTTTCTAGAAAAATATTGTATGCACATTTTTAATTATTTGGGCTATAAAGATCTAATTTCCAGAAAAGGTTTTTGGGTTAAATTGACATTTTGCTCACTGTCAATTAAATTAACTTCTATTTTATGCATCAATTTAGTTATATCACATCAAATTGTTTAAATTAATGAAAAGGGTTAATTTTGGCATTTTTCATATTCTAGAAAATTTGTGAAATTTTGTGTGTGTGTGTGTGTGTGTGTGTTTTAATGAGTTGTTTAATTGTCTAAATATTTGGAAGATTATTTTTAGACAATTATTTAACTATTCAAATTTTCTGAAACCTAATATAAGTTGAAATATGCCAAAATTGATTCTTTAAACAATTTTGGATACATAAAATAGTGGGAGGGCTTTAATTAATTATTTAATCCCTCTATTAAGATGTGCATATATTAGATTCAATTTGGATGCACAAAATAGTGGGAGAATTTATCTAGGATGATTTTTAGTCAGATTTTGTTGATTAAATTAATCAATTAAATTCTCATTAAAGATTTGTACATATTTGGAATCTAAATGCACAAAGTTGATATGTATGATTAGCATGTATCTTGAACCAGTCATAGCATCCTCTATTGCATGTGTAAATAATTACTTGTGTGTTTTAAAATATCAACTCTATTCAATGGGTAATATTAATTTAATCAAAGTGGGAAGATTGTATTTAGTCACTTATGTTAATTAAATTAATTGGTTAAGTCCTCCATGAAGATGTGCATATACAGGATTTAAGTGCACATAATTAATATTTATGATTAACTTACGTGTTAGAGTGGTAGCTATACTGCCTTCTTATAGCATACATAAATAATCACATATGGATTTTAGAATATCAATCTTTTGAAGGTGAGTAAATATAATTTTATTCACATTAATGATTTAGTTGATTAAATTAAGAATCGCATTGACATTGTGTGTGTGTGTGTGTGGCGTTTAAATTGTACATATTTGATATTAGTGACTAGTGTACATATTTATTTACGAAATAGCTACAGCATCCTTACGCACATGTTGTATGCATATTTAATCACTTAAGGTTTTACCATATCAAATTATGATCACATGTACAATTAGTATACACAATGGTGATGTCTTTGTGATGAGTATGTAGAATCGAGGAGTAGCAACAACATCCTCACTAGATACATACACTATTTTGTTCTAACAAACAAAATACATCATGCAGAGATTTAAATTCATCAATTTAATTAAATGTGTGGTTATAATTAATCTTTGCCTATAGGTAGATAATTATTTTCATAGTTTTAATTAGGGTGGAATAGAACGGTATTATATTTTCTAAGTGGCTCACAAGTATTAGGAGATATAACTGCATTCTAGTGTCACAAATTCGAGATAAATTCATGCTATGCTAATGTATTTTCTCACAGATAGACTTTAGTGATACGAATTTATAATTGTATAATTTATGTTGGTACACATACGCCTATATGCAATGGTTGCTTGTCTCTTATAGAAGTTTGTAAGCATGATTTAATTTTATTTTGACTTTGCAACATAATTGTTATCTTGTCCATTATTTAGTTTGATATAATTTATTAGAGATAATTAAGCCTATAAGGAGAACACATACCATTAGGATAAAATTGATAATAAGAAAACTTCTGGTATTTATAATACTAGCATGAGAAATGAGATAAGATTTTTGTCTCAATAAAGTAATCTCAATTAAAAGCTGGTTGTTATAAGTACATAAAGAATGGAACAAAGTCAATGGTTGTGGACATGCTGAAGGGCAAATTTAGAAATTCTCATAAATGTTATTACATTGTTTTGTTGATTATAAAGTGATTCTCCATAAAAGGGTAAGATGTCTCCATTAATCTTGGTGGAACATATCTTCAGTTTATTATCTCATGAGTTATTACTCCTTTTCATGAATACATGCATGGACATTAAGTATCCATTGGAAATATGTATATATAACTTTTGCTCCTATTTGGAAAAGCATGAGATTTTAAATGAAGACTATCAAGCTACCAACCCAAAGGCCATAAAGTAATAGATATATAAAGTTTAACGCGTCCACGATTAAAAGCTTGATTGGAGGCAATGATGGATATACACTTACCATTAGTTATGTTCTAACAGATAGAATAGCTCATCCTACTTTTTGTTGACTCTTCAAATACCCGAACACTTTTTGCTTTATAATTAAGTAGTGTCATCTGACATTTTTAGAGTATATAAAGCAAGAGTTGGTTGTCACACCCTTATCTTATTTTCACCTTTTTTTCAGAGTATTTGCAAAAAAATGAAACACAGTTCGGTGGGCAATATAGAAATAGCATAACTATACTGATAATATGTGTATGATTACAGAAAATTCCCCATAGGGGTTTATACATGATGGTTACCATTAATGTAGCTGCACAGGGATACTTAGGTGTCTAAACCCATCCCAGTGAAATGGAGATATCTTCCTATCTTCGTTCCACCATTGCAACCCTCTCATGTAATTCTCTTATATGATCTCTACATACCTTATGTATTTACCTATCTAAATTGTTGGTAGGGGAGGGTGAGATTCAAGAGAATCTCAGTAGGAAACAGTTACTATAACGCAGGCATGATAAATACTATATGCGTGACATGTTAGCTTTAACTAGATGCATGCCCTATAATGAACTTTCTATATGCTCAATGTTTCGTGCAACATAACTATGACCACAGTATAAACAGAAACAGGGCTACATTATTTAGATATGCTCTACACAATCAAGTAAAGCAATCACATACATCACTACACAAGCAGAGATATCAAATACATGAAAATAAGGTAAGTCCCCTACCTTAAACCTTTTTTGTCTCAAAACTCGTGCCTCGTAATGCGTGCCAACCCCTCGGGCTCTAAACTCGGTCTTAAAATGTCAAATGTACAAAAGTTAGGTTAAAACTCATTACTGTACCATTGTAGGCTCTTCCTTAGTGCTTATAGTAGTCATATAAGCCTATTGAAAAAATTTACCAAAATGCCCTCGGGGGCCAAGGCCAACCCTCTCGTACCTGGTCCGATCGTACTTTTCTTGAAATTTTGACCAGGGCCATTTTGACATATTTTCACCCAAGAAATCCATTTCCAAAATTGGAATTACCAAATTTACTGCCAAAAGACTAGAATGTCCTTGGTAACCCCTATTTCAGGGTTTCAGGGGTATTTTCGTAATTATGCTTTTTCAGGCTTTTCTAAAAGAGTTATCAACTTGGGATGATTGTTTGACCATTTGAGCTGAAACTGAAATTGGTTTTCTTTTTCCAGGGCTATCTTGGTGCAATAGATAGTAGTCACATACATGTTCAAGTTTCTGCATAATACAAGGCCTAGTACTACAATAGAAAAGGAGATATACAATCAATGTGCTATGTGTATGCTCACTTGATGCCCAATTCATCTTTGCCTTGCCTAGGTGGGAAGGGTTAGTTGCATATGGAAATATTTTGAGAGTTGCTATATGGAAACCACATGGTTTAAGAGTACAAATTGGTATGTGTGTGACATTTATGTTGAAATTACTAATTTGGTTATCTTCATTCAATTAGTTATGACATAGCTGTTTGATTGGTAAACTGGGTTTGTTCAAGAAACTATTACTTGGTTGATGCAAGGCACACAAATTGCCAAGGTTTTTTGGCTCCTTATAAATGGCAGAGGTACCACTTGAATGAGTGGAGACAAGGACACCAACAACAAATTCCTCAAGAGTGCTTCAATATGCATCATTCTGCATCCTGTAATGTAATGGAAAGGTGCTTTGGCATACTTAAGTTACGTTGGGCCATCCTTAGGAGTTCGTCATTCTACTCGGTCAAGATTCAAAACAAATACATCATGGCATGTTGTTTGATTTATAGTCTCATTCATTGGGAGAATATTGAAGATCCCCTAAATGCATAAATTGAGACCGTTGAAGCTGCACCTGCAACAAATAAGAACACCCCGATGATGATAAATTTCTAACGGTGATCATTTGAGTCCTCTAGTATTGGCTCTGGTGTTTTTAAAAGACTTGATTGCAATCTAATTGTCACATTCAACACAAGTTTAAAGTATCTACTTATTGTTTCTCCAGACCAACCAAACTCAATTAGAATCACTTTGTTCTTTACATGATGCCCCAGTATGTATAGAAACATTGCCACTTGTTCGTCAACCAATATATGTTTCATGGATCTCAATCCAACAACTGTATCTAACATATGACATAATCTATCAAATGTCACCAGATATATCCTAATTTGGTTGAAGTAATTGATATCAATATTGTATATCATAGCCCTTAAGTTTGCTCTCTTGGTATGAAAAACTAATTTGAATGACCTATCTTGTATGTGCCTTGGTCTTCCTACTCCCACAGCAACTATAATAATGACAATCAACCTCCTTATTGCTAAAAGCAAAGCTAAGCACCCAACCAACATTCCAAACAACATTTCATCCGATTCTTCATTCATACCTACAAAAATTTTCCCACACCCATTTCTTTTACATCATAATCAACTATGTGCATTTTCCAAACCACCACATTTAAACATTTCTCATTTTAATGGAACTAATTCAAAAAAAAATTGCCACTACTCGCACAACAAACAAAGCACACTGTCATCTTATTCAAAATAGGCAAACTTAATCAATCTTTCATGCGTGTTTGGTCAACAATACCTACAACGCAATTGAAACACAGATACATGGCTTACTTTCATTTAATTAACATTTCTCATTCAAACCAAAAACTAATTGAAATAAATGCCAGTGGTCATACAAGAAACACAGCATACTATTATCTTATTCAAAATAACCAAACTCATTAACTCTTTCATGTGTGTTCGGACAATAATACCCAGACGACAATGAAAACACAAAAATAGGGCATAATTTCATTAAATAACAAAGAACAATAAACTCACAATGCCATTATGAGTATATCACTGTGCGCACATCACCCAAGAATCAACAAACCACAATATAAATTAAACATGTACAATGAATCCCTAACCATAATATATACACCTACCACCCATTACCTCTTCTCAAACTTCAATCCCGACTGTTGCTACAATCTTTCATCCTCCGATGCTTTTCCTCACAAACTCGTCAGCCTTGATTGAAGCCTTCAGCTTGTCCCAGCTCCCTTTTTTATCACGTTTTAAAGGGCAAACTTGTCCTCAATTTTTATTGTCCCCGGAAAGAACTTGAGTGGATGCCACTTTTAGTGGGAACTCAAATTCCCATGTTTAAAGTAACATTGCTGTTGGTGGGAATTTAAGTTTCCTCAACTTTTGGCTACCAAATAGTCTTCCCATGTTGGAACATCCTTATGTTCCCTTTCCCTTCCTCATTTTATACGTACCAAACGGGCCCTTAAGATCTTTGGCACATAAGTGCAAGATCTTTTGTACATAAGTGCGCATGGGTTTGAACTTAGTTTGCTTGCCTTGATCCCTCGGCTTGTAAAAGAATGAGTACCTACTTTATGCAACATCCTTATAAAATTAAAATTATAATTATATTATTATACCATAAAAAAACAAAATGAAAAAAATGAAAAATGAAAAAAAAAATAAAGAAAGAAAACTAGAAAAAGTGAGGCAAATGTTGAAATAGAAAAATATACATTATTAACCAGATGCTAGTTGAGGTGATAAATAATTGTATCAATAAGTTGGTTTGCTCGAGAGGTTCAGGGCGAAGACTTAAGATCTTCTGCACATAAGTGCGTGTGGGTTTGAACCCCACAGCCAGCAACAATTTTTAAATGAGTGATAAACTATATTTTGTTGTTTATATAGTTATTGTTATAAAAATGGGAAATTACAAGAGTTGTAAAGAAAGAAATGAAGAGAGATGGGGAGAGAACTAGAGAGATAGATGGAGCCATATCTTATTCATTTGGATGTAACTAAAGTATAATATATAGTGCTCTATTTATAGACCCTCAACCATAGCCAAGGGTTACACAAAGTAAATGGAAAACTTTAATCCTCATGAGTACACACACTGTAATCTTTGAGTTATAGGCATGAAAACTCCTAAAGACTATTCATTAGAGAGGTTATGGGATATAGAAAATGAAAGGCCAAGAGTTAGGAGTTTATGGACATCCACCTCAATTAGTATTTTTACAACACTCCCCCTTGAGGCAACATATAATTCAATAAAGAAAATTTCTTGAAAATATTCTTCTTATATTCATAAATAAACATTTTACCATTAAAATCATAAAATCAACATATATAAAGGAGAAAAGTAGAAAGAGGGAGGGAGAATATAAATGGTGTATAGAGAGAGGAGGAAATTATAGCAATAAAAACAGTGTAAAGAACAAAAGAGATCACACTATATAGTCATATATAATACTATAAATAAAATGACACTAATATGGTAATAAATGTAAATAAGAGTACATGTAAACAAATATAAAATATAAAAATAACATAAATATAGCAATAATCATCATTCTCAAGCTCGGATTGGCCGGTCCTAGCACGAAACCATTGGATCGGTGGTCCGACTAGTCTGATCTGGCAACTAACCTCGGTTCAACCAATTTTTATGTGGATTAACTGGTTTTCTCATGGTTTGACTTTTTTTTTAATATTTTATTCAAAATTTCATATAAATAATTCTAAAATCTTCCCTTCCTCATCGATCTAACCCCGGTTTGACTCCGATCTAATCACTAGCCCTTGACCCAGTACCCCGACCAATTCAATGACCGGTCCAGGTTTCAGAACCTTGGCAATAATAAGGGTAAAATGGAAAATAAATTAAATAATAATAAAATAAATAAATGAATGAATTATAAATAAGAAACAAACAGAATAATAAATATGGTGGATGCAATCACTTTAAGGTATTTAATTAGTCTGGCAGTGAGCAGAAAATTGGATATGCGTATAATGGATGTTGTTACATTCTACTTATATGGTGCTTTAGATACTGAAATTTATATGAAAATCCCTGAAGGATTCAAATTGTTAGAATGATGTAAGAATTCTAGAGAAAATTGTGCAATTCATTTGCATAAATCCTTATATGGATTGAAATAATATGGAAGAATGTGGTATAACCATCTCAATGAATATTTGTTAAAAGAAGGTTATAAAAATAATCATATTTGCCCATGTGTTTTCATAAAAGGAAATGGATCAAAGTTTGTGATAGTTGATGTATTTGTGGATGATTTGAATATAATTGGAACTTCTGAAGAGCTTCAAAAAGCTATTGATTGTTTAAAGAGAGAATTTGAGATGAAGGATCTTGGAAAAACAAAGTTTTGTCTCGGCTTGCAAGTTTTTCCAAAGTTTTGTCTCGGCTTGCAAGTTGAACACTTAACAAATGGAATTCTCCTTTATCAATCAGCTTATGTTGAAAAAATATTAAAGCGATTCTATTGGATAAAGCATATCCATTATCTACTCCAATGATTATAAGATTACTTGATAAGAAGAATGATCATTTTCCTCCTCAAGAAAAAACAGAAGAACTTCTTGGTCCAAAAGTACCATATCTTAGTGCTATAGGTGTACTAATATATCTTGCCAATACAACACGACCCGACATTGCATTTACTGTGAATTTATTGGTAAGATTTATTTCTTCTCCAACAAGAAGGCATTGGAACAGAATTAAACATATATTCCGATATCTTCAAGGAACAAATTGCAATATCCCAAAATATACTCAAGGGCTAAATGTACAGAATAGATAGCGGTATTAATGACATAATTGCCCTTGAAATTTGCTATGACTTTAGTTTCGATTAGCTAGAAGTAATTACCTAGTTTTTGCCTAAAGTCAGAAATGACCAAAAATATAATTTGAACATAAGAAAGAAAGGAAGTAGCACCATTTGGGAGAAGACTAAGGGAAATAAAAGAATTAGGAAATGGAATAGAAAGAATTAATGGCACAAGAAATAATATTGCCACAATCAAAGGCAAAAGAGACAATTGCCGCTTGATCTTTAGGTTAAAGTTGGAAGACAAATTGAAAGGTTAGGATTCACCCTTCAAAAGCAAGAAGCATGTATGGGAATGAAAATCATATCATCTCACTTTCCTAAGACCACAAAAAACGTCCAGAAAGGTTTACCAAGAGAAAAGAGGATTAGTCAACATATTTCACAAGAAGACTTGGTCAAAATTTGTGGCTAAGACATAAAGAAAGTAATAAGAGATTTTTTTAGCCAACATTTCTTCTCCATTTGGGCAGCCACTTTCGGTCAAAAAGAAGAAGGAGAGAGGAAAGGGAAAAGACTCAACTCAAGTCACATACCCAAGCTAGTTAATTTATCATAAGTGTATGACCAAATGAAGTAATTTTCACCACAACTTTTTTCTACTTTTTGACCTATTTTTGGTTGGTTATTAAGGGATAAAGGAAGCAAAAAATATGATCATTCGTCACTCTTATTCTCTCTCCTTAAGTCGGTTATGGTTGCCAAATATGTTGACTAAGAAGAGTAAGGTAGAAAGGTGAGTTTGATCTTGATTTTTCACCTTCTTAACCTCATCTATAGCTCAAGTATCCTTCACAAACTTTGTTCCTCTTGATGAGAGCTTCATTTATATGATTTTAGAATTTCAAGAAGAGGTGTTTTTAGCCATCATCTAAGAACGAAAGTTGAGGAAGTGAGAAAAGAACACAAGAAGAAGCAAGAGGTGAGTAAGAGCATTATTTTGATGTATATGATGCTTTGATTGACTGAGTTTTGGTGGGCTATTGTGATAGCCCTAATTTCATTTTTTAGGGTATATTAGGAATCATGAAGCTTTCATCCTATGTATGTGCTTATATGTTGGTTTTGAGGCAAATGAGTTAAGCTTAGTGATTAGATAGTGAAGTAGTTGTTTGTTGTGAAGTGCCCTAAAATCCTGCCAAAACAGGACATGGGGAATGAGTGAGAATTTGTTCATTTTGATGTAACTATTATTTTTTACATGAAAAATTGTGTGGAAATAGTCCTGGATTGTGAATTTTGGGTCATTGAAACTCAAAATGCAAAATTGGATTTTCTGCCTTAACAAAATTCTAGCAAGGTACCCTATTGGTGTGGTGTTTTGAATAACCAAATGAGATCTAAAAATTTTGAAACTTTCCAGTTAAATAGTAGATATATCAAGCTTTAACTTGATAGGTCATTTGCTTCATTTCAATTAGTACACTGGGAGTTATGAGTTTTTGAAGTTAGGTCATAAAAACTCGGTTGAATTCTGACAGTGTGCAATAAATGAAAATTCTGGGAATGTTATGTATCCAACTAGCTGTGGGTGATATTCTTTTCTTGAAAATAAACTAAATAAGGGTCACATAGCCTTTTTAATCATCCCATTTTGATTTTTGTAGAATTAGTTATGATTTTTCAAAGTTTATGAAAAATTCTGGCAGATTTAGTCACCTATGCGAAAATTGAAGATGTAATGTGATAAGTAAAATATTTGCATATTTATTTTCCCTTATATGATGATTTTATGGATGATATTTGCATTTAATATAATAAATTTGGGTGTGATTGATAAATAAATATTGTTTTTCGAATAAACAGCATTTAAAAAAAATTATAATAATAATAAAATAATAAAAGTACTATAGCAGCCACCGAGCACTGTAGCAGTCAACGGCACTGTAGCACCCGCCAGATCACTGTAGCAGTACTGTAGCACACGTTTTTCCCCTATAAATAGAGATCAATGCCAAGCTCAAAGGGAGAAGAGAGGAGGAGAATCAGAGGTCTTTTTCTGACAATTAGAGGACCTTCTCTGACAAGGAGAGATCTTTTCTCTGACAGTTCTGAAAAAAAGTGTGTTACTTTCTAAATTTAATTTCATACATTGTATCAATTCTTGCATGCCTCTATCTTGGAAGGCTTAGGATTTTATTCCTTCTTGCATGCCTCTATTGTAACCCCCTCACCGTAATTACATCCGGATTACGAAATTTAAGTGACATAGAGACCAATAAAATAAAATAACCATTTATGATCCCTCATTCAAGAGATGGGATATTTCAAAATCATTTCTAAAGCATACTGGATCCTGGTCTCACATTCACATACGGATATAACTACTATGAGAAATCAAATCACATCAACAATATCAGAGTGCGGAAACCAAAATCCCGGCAAACCCTGGGTTTCTTACATAAATAACTTGGGTTTAAGATTTCCTAATTATGGGGATTACACAACCAAAATAATCATTACATTCTTATGTACACTTGTCAACCCCACATCCAAAACTATGATAACCAACTACCACTTAGATTTCGGAGTAAGCTTAACTACTCCTGGTTGTCCGCTTCCCTTTCGAGCCACTCGCCCTGTCTGAAAAGATTAGTCATATGGAAGGGGTGAGATTCTAAAGAATCCCAGTAGTAACAACAATTTTATACCACATGCAATCACAGAATATGCACACCAATCATCTCATACAGCAACACAAGTCACTCCACCCTCATCCCCTTTTACCGCCGGGAAGGCATACGACCTTAACCCGAACCGTTGTTAGCGACTCAGGGACTATTGGCGTGGCAGTGCATACAAATAGCCACACGGCTCAAATATAGCCTTTCGGCTTTCACAATGGCCCGTCGGCCTTCACAAATAGCCTTTCGGCTCACAATTAGCCTTTCGGCCCACATATACACATATATCACACCCTAACCTCATCCCCTTTTACCGCCGGGAAGGCATACGACCTTCACCCGAACCGTTGTTAGCGACTCAGGGACTATTGGTATAACGGTGCTTCTACAGTTTTCATAAAACTTACAGCATACGATTTTCATTTCAAAAACAATGACATAATATACATACAATGTATCACACAAGGCATAAAGAAAGAGTCACTACCTGTATCCTTCCTGACTGGCTCTGGCACCTTAGCCTCACGAGGACGACAGATATCAAATCCTATATCAATTAGGGACAACCAATCAATCTCTTTTCCATATGTATATTTCAATAATACTCTAAGTTGGTTATCATTTAGGACTCTTTAGGTGACTATTAGAGGCCTAAACATATGCCTAAAGGGTTGGAAGACACTACCCAAAAGACCCCTTACTCGAAGGCAAAACACCTATTTTTGACAGTCTCACTCGAGCACAAATGCTCTCACTCGAGCACGAGTACGGACATCACTCGAGCACAAGAGAGAGTGAGCCTGCAAGTGAGCACCCGAGAGCACACACACAGCTCTCCAAGCACAGGATCACTCGAGCACAGCCATGTGTGCTCGAGCACACACCCCACACCCGCGAGTGAGAAAGCACACTCGTGCAACTTTCCCGCGAGCATCATCCCGAGAGCACCAACTCACACCAGAAGCACAAGCTCACTCGAGCATGACCCCCAGTGCTCGAGTGAAACGGCTATGCTCGCGAGTGTCAGAGCACACTCTTGGCATCAACCAGCGAGTGAGGACCCGAAAGCAACCTCAACTCCGGACTCGCACCTTCACTCGAGCAGAACCATACTCACTCGAGCATGTTCTTCGCTCACTCGAGCACAAGGCGATGCTCTCGAGCACAACCCATAAAACCCAGATAACTCGAAGCACAACAGGGAAAAACTTGCATATCACTCGAGCACGTTCTTCCTCTGCTCGAGTGATGTGTATCAGAGACCAGAAACGCAGCCAAAAACCAGAAACACCAGATGGTCAAATCCTCCCCCAAAGGTTCCCCAAACTCAACCAAAAGCTTACACACACTTGGCACTAACTAGGGAACACCTTGGCAACTTTAAAAAAAAAACACTCCAAGAACCAATTTGACCACAATCATTCACTAAGGTCTCAATGACACACCATATCCAAATTCCCTTAACACCTTTTTAACATTCCAAATTACATCAAATGATCATATATCTCCAAACTAAATCATTTTCAATCATCAATCATAATGATCTTCACATTTCCAGAAATAGGCATATTTAGGGCAAAAATTCCAGATTTGACCAACTTAGCCAAAAATCACAAGCAATACATTAAAATGCACTAAATGCCTACCTCTTCTCTTTGCCCAATCAAGAACCTTGATTCCTCAACTTTCCACTTTCGACCAACTCACAAATCACCACTTCTCAAGATTCTACAATCATCACAATGTAGCTCTCATTGAGATGGACAATATTATAGAAGAGGTTTGGAGCAAAGGAGAATCACAACTTACCAAGATTCAAGCTTTTCTTCCCCCCTTTCTTGCTTGTCCAGCGGAAAAATGGAGGAAGGAGAGGAGAGAGAGAAATGGGAGGAGGATGATGATGGAGAAGAAGCACCTCTCTCTTGCACACACACACACTCAACCGAATAGAGAGAGAGAGAGAAAAGAAAAAGTGCTATTTTGTCTTCTAGTGCTTCATCCAATGGCCACTCACATGCCACTTGTCATCATCTACTCAATTCCCTCTTTAAGCTCACCAAATCACAACACATAGGATTCCGACCCACGGTCAAAGAATCACAACCATTGATCTTAAATACCACATGTATTTATTCCCAAAATTTACATTACATTAATCATAATAGTGCTTAATTACACTAATTACAATGATTATCAGAGTTATCAGTCCTAATCACAAATCGGGATATTACATCTATCTTGGAAGGCTTAGGATTTTATTCCTTTTTGCATACCGCCTACATGGAAGGTTTTATCTCCTAAATGGACGGCTTGATTTCTTCATTTTTCATGCATCTTTTGGTTGTATATTTATGTTTGAGAATTTAATATTCAAGTTTATACAGTATTTCTGAGGATTTCATTCTAGCTTTATATAATGTCAATTTATTTTGGTTTTGTTTTTAATTTTATCATGAGCTAAATTTTCATTTTCCTAGGGTGATGACGTAACTTACTAATGACGGATTGAATCCTAACTTATTAAATCTAGTTTGAATTTCTCCTTCATGATTGAGTTTTAATTATCATTCTTAATGCTTTTGATTGACTGTCCATCTTTTGAATGATTTCAATATACATGTTGAGACCGGAAGGAGATACATGTGTGTAGACCCTATAATTAAAACCATGACTTGCATATGAAATAGGAATATATTCATATGAGCTGTGTAGTCTTACTGAGTTCTACAAATCTTAATGCATAATTAATTGCTTAAATTCATATAGGAATATATTGGATTAGCAATTGATTATAGAATTGCTTGACCTTGGAAGAGGCTAGTAATTAAATTAGGGAAACTCGACTATCAATCATGTGAAATAAATTGGGCTAGAATAGATAAGTGATTCAATCCGGAATTTGTTAAGTGAAATCTGACCCCTAGGGTTTTTTCTCATATTTGCTTTCATATTATCTGCATTCATATTTAATTGTCTTTCTTTTATTTTGTACTCTCAATCACCAACTAATCGATTGACTAAATAAAGTTAAAATTGCTCATTTTGGTACTTAGTGAACAATCCTCGTAGGAACGATACTCTACTTACTTCTATATTACTTGATTACGACAGTGTACACTTGCACTATTTAATTGATCATCTGAACTCGTATCATAATGGCATAATGTAATATTGTTGAACTCTGAGGTTAGAAATTGATCTTTTGGGTTAATTAACCACTTTAGCTCCTTAGTTGACTTGATTAAATGGCTATAGTGATAACCAACCCAATTATTATGAGTTATTAAAGAATTGAAATAGGTAATAACTCGTCATCTGTAAACTCTAATTTATAGGATTTAACATCTGCCCTGAGCGCAGGAGATCAGTTGAAGAACAGGAACGGAAAGAACAAGGTAATGACCATTTCTCTTATATTGTGTATGATATATTGTATGTATGTCTTATCATTGAGTTGTGAAACATGCCGTGTGAAACATGCCATTGTGAAACCCATCGTTGAGAAACATGTCGGTGTGGATATGCCGTTGTGGAATATGCCATGTTGGAATATGCCAATGTGAAATATGTCGTTGTGAAACATACCGTTGTGAACATAGCGAAAGCTATCGCAGAAATGTCATTGATGTGTTATTGCTTGTGATTTGCTTACATGCTTTGTGATTGTACATATTATAAGTGAACTGTTATTACTGGGATTCTTTTAAATCTCATTCTTTCCATTGGCTAGCCTATAACCAAGACAAACGATTCAAAGTAAAAGTAAGTGACGAAGAGAGGTTAGAGCTCCTAGCTTGAAATTTTAATTTTGGTAGTTGATTGTTATATTTTGTTGGGAATTAGTTGTATATATTGAATGTTGTAGTGTAATCCCCTACATGGGAAACTGTAAATCCTTCATTAAGTAAATGAAACCCGAGCATTGTCGGGAATTTTTTGTTGCACTCTAATATGTATGAATAAAACTGAACTGCACAAGCCAATTATATTCAAAATGTGTACGTGAGACAGCACTGAACAGGTTTTGGAAAAGTTTTAAATTAACCGTTGGTTTCTATTTCAACTTAATGACGCATTCTTGAACTATAAATTTGGTTATTAAGGTAGGGGTTACACAAATGATATGGAATTACTTTATTATAACGAATTTGGATCACAATTGATTGGCTATGTAGATGCAGGATTTTTATCAAATCCACACAATGGTAGATCTCAAACAGGATATTTATTTTCTTGTGGAGGTACACCTATATCTGGCGATCAACAAAATAGACTTTAGCATCTACCTCATCAAATCATGCAGAGATAATTGAAGTTCACGAGGCAAGTCGAGAATGTGTTTGGCTAAGGTCAATAACTCAACGTATCCAATTAGTGTGTGGTCTGTTTCCTGAATAAAAGATTCCAACAATACTATATGAAGATAATATAGCATGTATAGCTCAATTGAAAGGAGGGTACATTAAAGGAGATAGACCAAAACATATTTCTCCAAAATTCTTTTTCACTCATGATCTTATGAAAAGTGGTGACATAGATGTTCAGAAAATTTGCTCGTGACAACCTTGCAGATTTGTTTACCAAAACATTTAAGAAGTTAGTGCCTGGTATTGGAATGCATAGGCTAAAAGACATAAAGTAATGTTGTCATCAGGGGGAGTAAACATTGTTTACTCTTCTTTCTTCATTAGGTTTTTGTCCCAATGGCTTTTTTCTAGTGAGGTTTTAAGGAGGCACAATATTTATTCATTGACATCCAAGGGAGAGTGTTGTAAAAATAATAATTGAGTTGGATGTCCATAAACTCTCAACTCTTGGCATTTCATTTTCTACATCTCATAACCCCTCCAATGAATAATCTTTAGGAGTTTTCATGCCCATAACTCAAAGATTACAATGTGTACACTCATGAGGATTAAAGTTTGCCATTTACTTTGTGTAACTCTTGGTTGTGGTTGGGGTTCTATAAATAGAGCACTATGTACTATACTTTGGTTGCATCCAAATGAATAAGATATTGCTCCATCTTTCTCTGTAGTTTTCTTTTCATTTCTTTCTTTACATCTCATATATTTTTCCATTTTTATAATAGTTATATTATTGTTTCTTAAGTTCCATGGAAATCATCGCAAAACAATTAATTTTGGGGGAAAAAATCCCAAAAAAATACCATCAAAATATGCAAATCCCAAATCAGTGCGCCGAAATTGTGAAATCCCGATTCAGTGCTGTGTTAGTACGGATGACAGTGCTAGGTCGGCGAAAAGACGATTTTGCCCTTTAGCCCTCCCTCTCGCCACTTCAGAATAACAACACGAGACTCTTAATTAACAACTTCAGATTTTTTATTAACAACTCCATTTTCTTCTTTATACTTTCACAATAACAACACCAATTTTGTTATCAACAACACCATATTCTACATTAACAATTCTCATTCCTTGTTTCAAAACTTCGTAATTTAAGTTTCAGGGATAATAACAACATTGTATTTTACATTAACAATACTATATTTTTGAAATACGAAGATGTAAAAGAATAAAGCGGAGTTGTTAATTAAGAGTATCGTGCTGTTATTCTGAAATGGAGAGAGAGATGGCTGAAGGGCAAAATCGTCTTTTTGCATACCCAGCACTGTCATCCGAACTGACATAGCACTGAACCAGGATTTCACAATTTCGGCACACTGATTTGAGATTTGCATATTTTAATGGTATTTTTTAGGGATTTTTCCATGAATTTTTTCACTTGATCCATCGTTAGCGATAGAGATTGACAAGACCACAATGTAAATGTTTGGGCCCAAGTAGGTGTAGGCCGAGTCTAACAGCCCAAGAAATGGAAAAGAGTGAAAGCAAATTGAAGCCCATAGAGGGCCTGATCTGTGAAATCCATTTGCTAGTTACCGTCAAGGCTTTCGAAGCAATACCTAACCATGTTTTCCAGTGCTCTAGTACACTTGTTCTCCTTGATTATTCTATTTTATTCAACATTTAGTGTACCTTCTCTTCAAATTAGTTAACATGTGTTGATTTTTTTGAAAAATACTCGTATCGTTTTATATTTATTTGCATTGGAAACTAGTTCCTCAGTGAAAATCCTACTCAAAAACATGCCATCAATAGGGAGAGTTTATTGTATGCTTGACGCACCTTGGTTGTTAAGATAAACTCTTGCAATGACAACTTTCCTTGTATAATAAAACAAAGTTTTTATATTAATATTATTGTAATGTTTTGCAATTGTTTTTTTTTTTCCCAACAGTTTTTTGTGTCAGGAATAATGAACCAAAACTTGTAAGTTGTTATAAATATTTTAAACCTCCATGTATGTAGTCTGTCTTGGCATTTATACTATAAATTTTAGTATCTCTATTTTTATTTTTTTTTTAATGATTTGATCTATTAAATATACATATAAATAGTTCTTTGCATGTGTGCGCATATTAAATGTATATGGATAATGATAAATACAAATCTTATAAAAAAGATTAATATTAAATCAGTACTTTTTAAAGACTTTCGGGGTCAAAATACAATAAAATGAATATATATTGAATTTCAAAACTTAAGTTTTGATGAGCCGATGATTTGGTATTTAGATTTCATCTTAAATATAAGATCTCTTTTTTGCCTTCCCTAAATATAATATCTCAATCCACTTTATCTCCCAAATTGAATATTTTTTTTTTCTTAAATATCCTTATTGATTGCACAATTTAAGAAGTTGCTATCTAATAGTAGTCATAATAAAAAATTATATTTTAAAAAAATTAACCTATATTTATTATAAATAACTAGCATAACTAAATTCATTAATCTACCAAAATTAATTAACTAGTTCTTATGTTAAGGATCAGGTTAGTAACATTTTTTTAAGTGATACTCTCTTCTATCTATAATATACATCACTTTTTAGGAAATTTCGTGGACTTAAATTGCGTTATTTCAAATAAATCCTCCTTCTCAATTTTCAATGAGGGTATAGCGAGTGCATATTTTTTAAATTTATGGCCTAAAAATCGAAACAAATTTTAAACAACTTTAATTAATCAACTTACTTTTTTTTTTTTAGGACAAACAACTAACTTTTTTTTAATTTCAATGAACTTATTTAAGTGACTTATAATGTGGACAAAATAGAATATAGAGTAAATTTTTAAACTTTTTTTAAGAAAAATTTAGGATGCATCATGGCTGTTAGAAGTCAAACCCATAATCAAAAGTAGAGATTTAAAACATATAAAAAAATGACACATCAAGATCAAGACCAAGTCAAATGATTAACGTAGCTTCCGGGCAAAAAGAAAAAGAAAAAGAAAGACTAACGTAGCTTCGCTGGTGTTTGTGAAAATTTGCTATGTAAAATAACGGTTCAATTATTCATCTTATAAATAATTTAATTTACATGTAATAATTATTACCATTGACTTTCCTTGGCGTGGCGCACACAGTTTCCAGAATTGACCTATGATCGCCTGCTTTCTTAATTGTATGGAAAATTTGTTTTTTTATTCTACATAAGTATCTTTTTATTAAAGATAATCAAAGAAAATTTGAATCTTGTCATATTACGAGACTTAGGTTCTTCCTATAAACTCAAACTTAGTAACAATTATTAATTATCAAATTTCTTAGAAAAATACTACGGTTAACGGGTAGAGTATTTTTTTTAATATTTTTCAAAGGAAAACATTTGTTTATGGTTAGAGAATAGAATAAAAGTTATAAAACCAAATGAGTATACAACTTCTGGAATTCACAAAATTTTTTATTGAAAAAATTAAACTACAATCATAGTTGCAATCATTTCCCATTTTACTCATTTACCCAAAAAGAATCCCCATACACTATCTCCAAGAATCTAATGCAGAAGAAGAAGCAGAGATCCTGGCAATACCAGAGTTATGGTCACATGTTCCTCACCACCGCCAACTAAATCTACGTCCACCTCCGACTTACCAGGATATAACAAATCAACACTCTTGATTTCATCCATGAAAGTCATCTAATCCGACGGCTGCCACGCAGATGCAGTCAAAAGACAAAGATCCTTCCACCCCAACTTCAGACACCCATTCTCTTCCACCAGAGTGTACCCTCTCCAAGGGTACATACCCAACAAGAGGCTCGCTTGGGCAGCCGGGTTGCCCCTTAAAGAAACGGGTCGGAACCCGACCCGTCTCAGTTCGTCGCCCCATCTCTCAACCTTCACTTCGCCGGTCCTCTTAGGCCCGCCGACGGCCACAATGTTCCTTATCTCGTACCCAAACAGCTGCTGCTCCACCGTATGCCTTTCTGTGCTGTCCCCACTCAATCCGTCCCCCAGAGCGTCGAACAACGCGCTGTAATAATGCAAGGCCTCCACGAACCTCGCGAGGAAGCTCCCGGCGTGACTCAGATCCTGTTCGACCGTCGTGATCAGCTTCGGCCGCAATAGCGTCAACAGTCTCAACGTCCCCAAATCGCTTCCGGTGATATCGTACAAGCAATGGTGCATCCAATGGACCACTATGGCCTCGTTGGGCCTCACTCCGAGTTGACTGAGTTCGGTTATGTTCCCGATTTTGCCCTCCACAGGGTGGAACTCAAACGGCAAGCCGAGTGAGCTCGCGAAGTCGGCGAGTCGCCGGCCGGTGGACTCGAGCATGTCGGCGGAGGATCCGAACCCGGTGATCCTCATTGATCGGATCTTCTTCGAGCGGGAGGCGAGGATGTGGAACAATCCTGGCCATTGAAGGCCCTGCATGATGTCCAAGTCGATGACGTGGACGCAATCTTCGCCGTCGAGGGCCTGGAAGATGGCTTGGTTGGCGGTGAAGTGCGAGAATTTGACGAGAGGAGAGACGGAGTTGTAGGATTGGAAGGCGTTGAAGATTTTCTGTGATTGAATGAGAGTGTGCGATTTCGTGGTGAGAGGCGAGTAAGTTCCGAGGCAGGAGCTAACAACGCGCGCCTGAAGCGCGTGTGCAAAGTACGCGCCGACGCGTTCCGGTGACGTCCCGTAGGGCGAGGACAGCTCAGCTATCTCCGGCAGGAGGTCACTGGCATCATCCAGGTTGTCCATGGCGACGCACTCGGCGCATTGTAGCAAAAGTCCGAGAAGTCTGAGACCCGTCGATTCGGTGCCTTCCAACGGTGGCTCCTGATCATCACGCCCCTCCCCTTCACCCACAGTCTTCTCGCCGGAGACAGAAGCGTCGCCGGAGAAATTCCTGCCGGAGCTCGGCCTCTTGAACGAGGAAGGATCATCACCATCACCGCCGGCTTCATCGAGGTCGCGGTCCACGCGCTTAGTTTTCATGGAGGATGATGAATTACCGTTTGGATTCTCAGAAAGTGAGGATCGAGGGACCAAGCTTTGAAGCATGATCGATGAATGAGTACCAGAGAGAGAGGAAGAGAGAGAAACTCGTGAAAGACGGAAAAGAATATGAAGCTTTGGAGGAAACCTTTGGGTTAAAAGGGACAAAAGTGATAGAGAAAGACAGTGAAAGTTTAGTGAGGCAGCCGGGAGAAGGTTTGTCAGAAGGGACGGGAAGGGAAGAGAAACAGAAATAGAAGAAATAGCTTACAAAAATTTTGATGCAATTAATAAAGAGTTGGCTTATAATTCTTACGAAAATTAATCTCATTGCTGATGTTACAGTTTATAAATAGATTTTCCAACATTCTTTTGAGTTTGAAGGTATATCCTTGTTCTAATGAGTTTAACTGAGTGTTTGAAAATCACTAAAACTATGATTTCAAAAGGATCTTTTCACAAACAGAGACAAAAATCCTTTCACATACTTATCTCGTAAATCATAAAAGTTATTCTCTAATAGTTAATATAAATCCAAACACCCACTAAGAGCCGCGTGGTTTTTGCTTTGAAAAAGCATGGTGGTGTGGCTGTTTTGAAAATTAGGATGTTTGAGTTGATATTTTTGTAACTAGGCTGTTTTTTTTTTCAAAAATAGTTTTAAAAAAGAAGCTCAAAAATCTAACTTTTTGAAAAAAAAAAGTTACTTCTGTTACCGTCAATCTAAACATAAATCATATTTACAATCTAACATTTATCATATCTTAAGTTTATAAAAGTTAAATTTAAAAAAAAATCATTTTTACCACCACTAATTCAAATGGGCCCTAATACTAACTCACAAAACCTTCATATCAAATGAGAGGATCTATAAGTATATCTGTAAACACTTTTTCATCTTAAGGTATATACTGATCCTGATGAACTTGATACCTCGCATGCTTAAACTTGGATAAACAACAAGAAGAGAAGGAAAAAGGGGTTGTTTGGGAGAGAGAAAATGGCAGAAAATATAAAAGAAAGAATGGGGACAGAAAGGTAGATAACTTTGTAGCTTAGATCAAAAAGGGCTGCGAGGGTAGGGGATGGTTTTTTTTTTTTTTTGGATGTTATCCTCGTTTGGTGCTCCGTTTTGTGCGTCGTTACGTTTGTTTCTTTATGGTGGAAGTGTGGATTATGGAATTAGAAAGGCTTTAATGACAGTGATTAATGGAGGGAAATTAATTTTGCTAATTTCGTCATCTTTGGATGCCTTGTGATTTGGGACATTGGTTGTGCCAGGCTTCGAGAGATCAATGTTTGTCCTTTGTCCCCATGACAATGATAAGTCTTGTTTAATACAACTTTCTTGGAGAATATACAAATTTGTGATAATGACCTCTTGATTATCTCATTCTTTTCCCTTTCATTCTTATTTTTTTTAATCTTGAATCACATTAATTATTATTTATTAGAAAAAAATTGCTGGAAATTTTTCCATTACAAAATTTATCATTCAAAAACATCTAAACACTTTGGGCTTATTTGATTATATTTTCTGTTTTTCATTCTCAGAAACATATTTATATAACAATTTTTGGAAACAAATTTAAAAAAACAATCAAACAAAAATATGTTTGGATAATTGTTTTGAAAAATTTGTCTTTTAAGTGACGTGGTGGTGTGGTCGTCAGTAGTGACATGGTGGTAGCCATGTCTGATAGTGTAGTATCGATAATAGATAAGGGCCTTAAAAAAATATAAAATAAGAAGAAGAAAAACAACTAAAAACTATTTTTGTTTTTTAGTTTTTTAAAAACAAATTTTTGTGTTTTTGTTTTTAAAAACAATTTTTTGAAAACAATTCACGAAACCGGTGTTACTGTTTTTTTTTTAAAAAAAAACAGTTTTTAAAAATAAAATCAAACAGCCCCTTAAGTTCTAAAGTGGGTATAGCTCTTTTTTTTCTTTTTCAATTTTACACAATATATATTCAACTATACTGTGATCTTATTTGTAAGTCATTTTTAGCATATTTCACATAGATAAAAGAAATTTTATACTTTATTAACTATATCTTAAAATTTAATAGCTTTTCAACCTTATATATCTATTTAATATATAATATATCTCATGAAAACAATATCATAACAATAAATAGAGGATAAAATTGTTCGTCCGAGTGAAAAATTTAATTATGTGACTTATAAATGAAACCAAAATAAATCTTCTCTATGCCCTATAAATAGGACTAAAGAACTATATAAATGTCTTTAATTTATTGCTTTACATATAGTTAATGATATATTGCTTATAATTAAAGAATAATTGCACTTGTTGTCCACTGAAGATAGATTGCATGTGGTTCTTTAAACAAATTTCGGGTAGCATTGCCATTTAGCAATGAATTTGCGATGAAGGATTTGAAAGTTAAAGTTATACATTTATACAAAAGATTTAATGATATGACCTATCGATAAGATCAAAATAAATCCTCTTTCTCTACCCTATAAATATAAAAATCTTTCATTTTTCACATAGTTGAAGAATAATTATACTTGGTTGTTGAAGATAGGTGGCATATGGATTTTTAAACAAATTTTAGGTAGCATTTAACAATAAATTTGCGATGAGGGATTTTTTAGTCATTTCTCTTTTTTATAAATGTCATTATCAATTCGAATGTCTTCCATAAGCGTAATACAGATTACTCAAATCAACGGCCATTCATCTACAATCAATGTCTCTATCTTATACCGACCTTTGAATAATGTGGCAAATAAAATAATCAAAACTCCCTAACTCCTTAGCGTTGTTAGAGTTTGATAGATAATTAAAAAAATTAGTTAAACTTGTTATCCAGATTAAGAAAATGGTTAAAAAAATTATAAATTTTAAAAAAAAATGAATTGAGATCTCATATTTAGAATCAAATCAAACTCTTTTATTAGCTTATACATTTGGTACATAAGAGAGTATTATTCAATAAATAAAAAATTGTGATTTATCATAATTCGTATGTGGATATAGATGTATAGATGTGTTTAACCCAATATTTTAAAACTCGGACCGGGCATTGAACCGGTCGGGGTACTGAGTTAAGGGTCAGTGGGTCAGATCAGGGCCAAATCGAAGCTAAATTGGGACCAAACCGGTGAAAAATTAAAAATTTTAGACTTATAGTATGAAATTCTAAAGGAAAAATTTTCATTTTTTTTTAAATGTGAACCCAGACCGGTACCGGCCGGTTCGCCGGTTTCTAGGCCGGACCGGCCGGTCCGGTCCGGGTTCAGGAACTTTGGTTTAACCTTTAACATGGCTTACCCTTTGCTATATATAACAATAACATGCTTGATTTCAAAAGTATCTTGCTTCTTCAAAACCAAGCTTCCATCCAAATTATAGTTTTGATTTTTGACAATTTTCAACATGAAATCCAATCCGTACTAAAGGTATTTTTAATTATCTCGTCTATAATTTTTATTAATAATTCATATTATATTTCTTTTGTCATTATTTAGATTATATTAGCCATTAGAAAAATATTTATATATAATGTAAATCTCTCTTTTTTGCCTTCATTCTCTCATTTTTATGCATGCCTAATTAAAATGAGTTGATTGGTGTATTTGTCTGTGTGGTTGTTGCACTTTTTACATTTTATTGTAGTTGGGTTGATATGTTTTTCATGAATCACGTGAACTCTGATAAATTAACCAGATGATTTATTTTTTATAAATTATATGACTCATAATAAATATTTTAATTTATTTTAATAATAATTTTTTGATAATATTTTTTATAATGTCTATTTCGATAATACTAACAATATGTAACTTATAAAAATATGTGCATAGCACAAAACTATTTAGAGACAACTATATATATATGCACATTTATATTTAACATAAAAACTTCATAATAAATTAAACTATTTATGATTTACTAAATCTTTGGCTCATTTTTCAACCTCAGTCTAAGTTAATTAGGAAGTAATTAAAAACTTTGTATGCACAGTACGTATATAAATATGCTACAATTTAAAAAATATATACTGCATTTGCATCCGTAGAATATCACTTTAATAAAGTTAGTCCAGTTGATAAAGGGGTTGACTCCTAAGTCATAACCATAAGGTTTTGTGAGTTCAAATTTCACTAATGTGAAATCTTTTTTTCTGGGTAATCTGTAAGTACATCTGTACTCGCACTTTGAGTCCGGAAGTATGCCCTGACTCTGATAACCCTTGGCAACGAACTCACCTAAACTTTTAATTATATAAAAAAATATTAATGGTTGATTTGGTTTTAAATGTATTTGATTTTATGCTAAAAAACATTAAAATAATAATTTTTTTGATAGAAAGAACTAAAATATTCGGTGATAATAATAATTTCAATATTTTAATACCAAATTAAAAAATAGAGGATAAAGTTACTTAATATACTACCTTGAATTCTAAATATAACTGGATAAGGGGTTCACTCTGACCCATAATATATTACCTTGAATCCTAAATATAAGAATTTTATCAATTTGTCTCTCAAATTTATAATTTCTTTTTCAAGTATCCTTATTGATTGCATATAATAAAGGAGTTCACATCAAGAGATAGTTACAATACACATTATTAAAAATGCTATTTTAGGAAAACAAACATATATTTATTATAAATAACTAACTTAACTAATTTTCTTAACACACACAAATTAGTTATATAACTTTTATATTAAAGCCGTGAGGTAGTAATTGTTTTCATTTGGAAATAATTCTATTCAAGGCATTGTCGAAGATTAAAAGTGGGTACATTTCCAAATGAGGATTTAAACATTGATTTACTACATTATAATATACTAGTCCCTTGACTAGACCTAATCTAGTTGGAAAAATATTTGGACCTACACTTAATTGTATTGAATATAACCCCTCTCTTGATCCAATGTATATATATTGGGTTTAATATAATGAGGGAAGAATATACCAATTCTTTGGCCGTAGGAAGCGAGAATGGGGAGGAGGGAAGGATGACAAAAATAAGAAAATGAGAGAAGGAAGACAACAAGAAAGAAGAGACGTGCTTGTCTGTCTCACTTCAGTCTATAATGATAATATCTTCTACTAGTACCATTATAAAGGGTCACCTCTTTTTTTGTACTCGTACTTCATTCTTATATTAGGTCAAGTCATATAGTTTCTTCAACAATATCATAAATTCAATAAGCATTCTATTCATTTTTTCCTCTTGTTATAAGCACCTAATAACACCATTACATGAACTAATGAAGTTTATTAAAATTAGTTTTTTCTTGTAAAATATTGAAATTATTCTAAAAAGAGTAAGGAATTTTGGTAGTTAGTTAAGAATTTTTATAATTAGTTTGGGACACTAGGTGGGTGTTTGGGAAGTTTCCAAACCTAGGTTTGCGCAGCTTGAGACAAAACTCCTCTCACATATTTATCTCATAAATCGTAAAAGTTATTCTCAAAAGCTAATCCAAACACACACTAAGTGAATAAAACATATATGTTTTAGATAAAATATGTTATATTATGAAACATGTCACATCCCTATGATAGGGAGAGGAGCTAGCTAGGGGGTATTTGTTTTTGTTTTTTTGTTTTTTGTTTTCAAGTTTTGAAGAAATGAGCTTTTAGACTTTTTAGGAAACCAGGACATGCCTATAACAAGGATAGGAGCTAGGGAGTATTCGCCTTTTTTAAAGGAAAAAAAGTTTTGATGAGATCAGTTTTTAGCAAGGTTCTGAAACTCGGACTGGTCGTTGAATCAGTTGGAATACTGGGTTAAGGGTTAGTGAGTCAGATCGGGGTCAAACTGAAGCTAAACATTGGCTAAACCGGTGAAGAAGGGAAGATTTTAGAATTATTTATATGAAAATTTAAATAAAATATTAAAAAAATTTAAAAAAAACCGGTCAAACCGTGAGAAAACCGGTCAAACCATGTGAAACCCGATCGAACCAGGGTTAATAGCTAAACCAGACTGGTCGGACCACTGGTCCAACGGTTTCATGGTCAGACCGGTTGGTCCGGTCCGGTCTTAAAAACACTGGTTTTTAGAACTCGTTAGGAAATCAGGACATGTTTCAAGATTTAAAGAACATTTACATAAACCTTTACGGATTATGTATTAGCAAAGTACACATCATTTTTGAATTGATGAAACTACTTATTGATGGAACCCTCTTAAGTAATATGTGCAATATAATACAAATAATTTGAGGAGAAAATCATAAATTTAGCAAATAAAAAATTGACATCATACATTTTTTTTATACTATTAATAGGTATTTGGCGACTTTTTTGAATCTTATTACTGGGTATTAAAGTAACTGATTATTCGGTTTCAAAATTTGTGATTGTCTCTTCCAATATAGATGTTTCTTCTAGGACTCATACATGTATGACCAAAGTAAATCCACTAATTAGCTCTTACACTTACACTTAGAACAGAAGTGATTACCTATTAACAAAATGCACGTATTAATATGAAAATTCAAATCCACACATTTATGAAACAAGAGTCACATTATTGCTAGCTTGAAGTGGTGACATTTTACTATATGTGTCCATGTTGAAGGGTCAAAAGAGGGAACAAGGGACAGCCCACCCCTATGAACTCAAATGCCTTCTTCTGCTTTGTCCATTCCTTTTGTCTTAGCTTCCTTCTCACTTTGCATTCCCATTCTCTTGGTTTCATCTCCCAACAAGCATATACCATACCCTCTATTCTCTTTCACTTCCCTCTCAACCACTCCTTTTTCTATTATTATTATTTTAATTATTCTAAATTGATCTCTTCACCCCTTTATTATTTTTTCACATTATTATTTACTTCAATGTACTAAATCTAAAATTATTTTACATTACATTAATATATATTTCTTAACTTTGGTGCCCTGCATTTATGCTTTCTCTTTGTCTCTTCTGTTTATATCAAATTAATATATTATATAAAAAAATAAATTTTAACATTAACTTTAATTATAAAATTCTTGAGATCGAATTTTTTGATATAATTATTTTTTCCCCGATCTTGCAAGGCTTGGGGGGGGGGGGATATAATATTTCGAAGGTATGATGTACTTTTCAGGTCTGTCTTCATAGAGACTTCAATGATTGAAATATACGATCCATTATTGCATTCATCATGATCACATAATTATCATCATCCACATAAAAATCTTGTAATAACACTTTTTTTTTTTTTTTTGGGTATGGATATCTTTCAATATTTAGTACTCCCTCCGATCCTAATTATAAGACAAAGTGAATACATTATACTCATTTTCCCCCTCACCATCTCCAAGTGAATACATTATTGTAAAGCACTACAATCAAACCTATATGTTTTTTTCTGGACTGAACAGTCAGACCTATATTGAGATAAACTGTGCTATATATCGACATTAAGCTGGATGTGACCGGGAGAAAAGAAATTTCAAACAAAAGCCATGCTTGAACTTTTTCTTTGGCCGAAAAAAGACACGTTTGAATAAAAAAAATTATACAATAGAAGGGCAGAAAAGAAAATATTTCAAAAAAAAAATCAATAAAATCTTTTCTTTGATAAGGATGGAAGTATTATAAATATTTTCAACTAATTAATTTGTATTCAATACAAAATATAAAATTTATAAGAAGTTGCATGTTTAACAATTCATAAGCAATACAATTTATTTATTTATTTTGTAAAACATAAGGAGTATATTCTTTTATAATTTAAAGGGGGCGAACACTAATGCTCAGCTTCGATGGGAAAACAAATTGGAAGGAAAGAAAAAGGAGATGAAAGGAAACCAGAAAGAAATGTTCGCACTCCTTCATGGATTAGAAAAAAAATAAAATAAGTAAAAATCTAAATGACTAAACTATCCCTTCCTTATATCAAAATATATCATATTTAAAATTATATTAAATATCACAATAAAAGAATCATATGAAAATTACTATCCTAAAAAATTTAAAATCACATTATTTGATGAAAATATATTTTTATTTTATTACTCCAATATTTTATAATAAAATAATTTAGCAAAAAAGTGTTATTTTTCAAGGTGTTTTTTGAGCTCTGTAATTGAAATGGAAGGCATGGAGGATAATCCTTTGACCATAATGTCAGAGCTGTTGCCTCTGGGATGTGAGTTTGCTTCAGAATCATTGTGGGCTTGAAACGTTGAAGAGAAAGATGGCTCTGTCACAATGCGGAATTTTTCCGGTCATCGCATGGAATTTCCACAAAATTTCACAAAAAAAAAAAAAGAAAATTTTTTGGTAGTTGGTGCCACGCCCAGGTATTTTAGAAGCAAGGCGAGCACGCTCAAATTGGAACGGAAAAATGGGGGTGGAACTGCTGTTGCCAAGGTGACCAGCATGGGTGAAGGAGCTCCTTCAACTAATGCGGGATCTGAACAAGTTAAGCAAGAGGGCAAACTGGGAAATAAGATTTACTCTCAAAATCTCTCCACTTTTGGAGGGGAGGTTTAGGAAGAAAATGAGGTATGGGACCCACATTTTTCTCTCCCACTTTTCCCTCCTTCCTCATTTTCTCCTTTAGCTAAGTAAGGGAAAACTTGCTTCCCCTTTGATTTTTCACCCTATTTTTCCTTCATTCCTTATTTTCTCCCCATCCAAAGCAAGGGCTAAGGGCTGGTATGGTGCAATCCCATTTACCCTTATTGCGATGCAATGCAATATTAATTATAAGGTTAATGTTTGATTTTATTTTTAAGCAAGGTGTAATAGGTTATTTTTAATCATTATTTAAACAATATCCATTTTACCCTTAGTATAATTTTCGTAATGCTAAGAGCCATTGCGTTGCCCCGCTAAGGATCATTAGACAAAGCTTGCCACCACCCCCGCCCTTGGTTGTCTCTACTGTTGCCCCTAGTTATATCTGTTGCGGTCATCTTACGCTCTAGGCTAGGAAAAGGAAAATGCCAAACGAGATATTTGAAAACATAGAATGACTTGGGGGTGACATTGAGGGTGGTGGGGTGTGGACGGTTGAATGAGACAAGTGTAATAAAAATAAATGAGACTAAAGGGTAAAGTGGACTTTTTCAAACATGCAATAGGGTAGTAATGACTATTCCTAGGTGGGAAGTATAGATGAGGATTACCATTTTTCGGTAATCATTAGTGCCATTGTAAATCAATTTGCCCTCCAGATGTGTAAAGAGTGATAATTTTATTTTTATATTTTCTCATGCATATTAGTAGAACATCACAACAAATCATAAGGACAAAATAGTCAAGAAATTTTTATTTTAAATTAAATTTGCCCACGATGTATGGAGTGAGTGAGATTTTTTTTCTCACAGCATTAATTGAATATTATAAAAATCATGAGGGCAAAATAATCAATAGATTTGGCTCCTCTCCAAAAACCTCAATTTTGAGGGAGCCAAAATGGGGAGAGGGACAACAGATTTTAGTTCCTCTTACCTCCAATATTTCAATCAAATAAGGGGAGGGGCACTATTACACGTTTACGTATTTATAATGCTTAATACATAACGGTTACAACTAATAAATGTCATATATGTCGGACGAAGATTGTGCAAGGATATATAACGCTTAAAAGTAATGGCTACTTATGCGCACCGTCATATATTAAGAGGCAAAATTCAAAAAAATATAAAAATAATGGTTATAGTTAATAACTATCATTTATTTAGTGACAAAAGTTATGATTCTTTCAAAACAACCATCATGTAACACTTACAAACGATTTGACTTTCAACTTTACATAAGTGAAAAAAAAAATGATGATTATATTAAATGACCATAGAGTATGAATGACAAAAATGACCTTTCATAAGAAACAACCGTCATTTAAAGAATAGCTCTTAAAAGCATCACCGCCTTCTTCTCCAACTACGAACTCTTTCTCCACTTGCCAACTACTCTTATTTTAGTTACCTTTTCTTAAATCTCTAACTAATTCTCACCTATTTAAACCCTAGGGATCGTAGCTCTTCCTTCACAACCTCTTCCTGCTCCATAGTCATGATATTCTCGTTGGTTGTGAAGGAATTTGTAATGATTAGATATGTGAAACTTGTGATTACAAGTTTCACATATCTAGTCATCAAAAATTCCATGGACAAATATTTACAGGGACACACATGTTTGACTCAAAAACATACTGTTAGATCTCTCATGTTTTGATGATAACAAAGGATGGTATGGAAAAAATTTGATAAACAAATAAGTTTGAACAAAGTAATAACAGGGCAAATCATTACTTGAAGTAAGCATTGGAGTAATAAAGAAAGGCTAAGAGAAAAAGCAGAGAAACTTCATCACTAGCAAGTTTTCTAAAGGGTTACTCGAGTAAGAACTCGAGTAATGAGATAGAAACTTGAAGTAACCAGGTCAACCTTCAAGTGACCTGCCAACGTTACTCGAGTAAGCACTCAAGTAATAAGGTAAATGATTTCTAGTTGCTCTCGGCCTGCCAACGTTACTCGAGTAGATACTCGAGTAACCAGGTAAATCACTTGGAGTTGCTCTCGGCCTGCCAATGTTACTCGAGTAACCATGTAAAAAAACTTCCAGTTACTCTCGGCCTGCCAACGTTACTCAAGTCTGTACTCGAGTTACTCTGCTTCAAGAAATATATTGGTCTCGGCATTTTCAACCCTGCCAATGTTACTCGAGGCGCTACTCGAGTAACTCACTGTGGTAAGCAAAACCTGAAGGTAATACTCGAATAACATGATATGCTTTTATGACACTTCACTCGAGGTACTACTCAAGTATGCAGGTATTTAATCACTTATTTAAACTGGATTACTTGAGTAAGTAATGGAGTAATATGCAGAGTTATTTACACAGAACTTCAAGTTGTTACCCGAGTAAGCAATGCATAAAATTTATGTTTACTCGAGTAACAAGGTAAGAAAACTTGTAGTGCTCTCGGCCTTGAAATCCTGCCAACATTACTGGAGTGAAGCATCGAATAACCTAAAGTTTATTTGAGGGTTTACTCGAGTTGCTACTAGAGTAACCTATGAAGTAAAGTGTGCCATACTCGAGTAAGTACCCGAGTAAACAGGTATTTCCAAAGGTTTGTAAATTTGTTTACTCCATGCACTATCCGAGTAATGTAATGTTCATTTGTTAACTTGCAGTTTGTCAATACTTTCATGATGATACTCGAGTAAGTACTCGAGTAAATGTAATGAATACTCGAGTAGCTATTTGAGTATGTAAGTTCAGAAATTCAGAAATCATTCCAACGTTCATTGATTTGTTTCCTATGTGATTAACCTTTCATTGTATTAGTATTCTTAGCATATCCACATATAAACAATGAAGAACTCTTACCAAATAAGGAAAGTCAAATGCAACGTTCAAATGCCACCTACCACCACCTACCGCAAACGTATGTCTTTCAAATATTGGAAAAGTCAACAGTGGCTGCGCACGCTTTAACGGGCATGAAGAAATATGTTCCAACAATCATTACCAACGCATCTATATATATGGGAACATCCAAACAGAGAAAAACAACAAGAACACACACACGAACGCATTTTCAAGTTCATTACTCTGTTTTATGTTATACTTGTAATTCTATGCTTCAGTGATTCTTATTCACTCTGTGAGAGAGATATTTCATTCAAACTCAATATTTGTTATTGAGGTAACTTAAGGTTGTGAAACCTTAGTTGGGATTGGATTACAACTTGTAAGGGGGAGCGAGTGTCCAGGCGAAGGAACTTGCTTGTACTGAGGTGCCAAGAACCCACTGAATCTTGGAAGTTATAGTGAAACTCTCAGAGAAGCTCTGAGGATTGGACGTAGGTCAAAGTGGTTGTGGCCGAACCAGTATAACTCTCAGTATACACTTCGGTGATAATTCTCCTTACTCTTTATTGCTTTATATTCACCGTCAAGTTTTTATTTGCAACGAAATTTTGGTATCACCCAATTCACCCCCCTCTTGGGTGAAACGCTTGCTCTAACATATACCTCTTTCATTCTCTCTCTGAACAAGAAGGTCATCAGATTAACTGGAGAATGAAAAATCTGATGATGCATCAATTCCTTCATCTCCATAATTTTTTATTTTTTTTGTTTTTTACATTGTATTTTTCTTTTTTTTTAATGTTTTTCTATAATATTATGGTTGATTATGCAATTAACAATAGACACCAATAAATAAAAAAAATTGTCAAAAACATAACGATTAACATATAAAAACTGTCACTTATTAGAATACTACTTCAAATTCCTAACGGTTATTAAGAATTAACCATCATCATTTATAAAATATAATGATTTAATACTAAAAGACGTGATGGCTCGATAATCCATGAAACCATGCATTACAGTTATTAAGTAAGTCATTTATTAGAATACCATGCAAGTCGACCACTAAAATTAAAACAAAAGTAATATACATTATGGTTATTAAGTAACAACTATCACTTATTAGAATGTCATACAAATACATAACATTTGTAATTAGTAAACCATCATATATTGTATCACAAGAATGACAATTCTTACAGTAAAACCGTCATGAAACGTTAGATAAATAAATAAACGATTTGTCTTCCAACTTTATATCAACAACAAAAACATAATGGTTTCTCTTAAATAACCTTCAACCAAATGGTCGAAACCTCTCTCCTTCCCCACGTTTATGATGAGAATGCTCTACGCTTCTTCGTTCTTTGATGATCGGCACAAGAACCAAGTACCATTTCATTACCCACCATTGATCGTGACTGCTCCTCTTCAACTTCCAACATGTGCAATGTGTAACCCCCACCGTCATCAAGGTAGTGATTAGTGTTTAAATACGTTTTATAATTGAATAAGAGATCCAAGATAATTTAAAACTTTTTGCAATACTGGTACAATATGATCTCCATTCATTTTTAAATAAAAACAATTGGTCTGTTCGGTTTGTCACATATACAATATCAGAGTATTAATAAAATTCCCGACATTCACCTGGGATAATATCATTAATCCAAGAGTTTTATAGGGCATCATCGCCCATCTCAATTTCCCATACCAGGGATTACACAATAACAACAAACATATGGTCAATCCAATATATACATATAGTTGTCCAAATGATAACAAAAAACCAAAAAGAAACTAAGACTACCACTGGCAATCTTAGTCGTTCTTGTTCACTTGCTTGTCTCGAGATCCACTTGCCCTGGCTAAAAATGTTATTTGGAAATAGTGAGATTCAAAAGAATCTCAATAGCAACAATTTACGTATATGATGTATAATTAAACATAACAAGTAAGCATATATTACAATGCAGCATATCAATATTCAAGGCCGGGCTAACCGCCACGTCCCCTCAATAATATTCAATGCTGGGCTATCGCCACGTCCCCTCAACGATATTCAAGGCCGGGCTCACCGCCATGTCCCCTCACTCATTCAATGATTAATACATACAAGCAATGCATTACACATGATATAGGATAAAGTGTCACTACCTTGTTCTTTCCGTCCTTGATCAGGTGTAGGCCTTCTACGTTCCAGGAAAATATCGAATCCTACTGTCATAATTAAGGACGACGCGTTATCACTTAATCCAATACTCAAATGACTTCAAAACATTTAGTTTTGGTTGTCATTAAAGTCCCTTAGGTGACTACTAGAAGCCCAAACAAATGCCTAAAGGGTCGAAAAGTACTATCCCAAAGACCACCCTTTTAGTGTGCCTCATAAAATGTGCCACTTCCGACTTCCAACTTGGTCCTAAAATATTAAATGTACAAGAAATAGGTCATAATCTATCGAAGTATTATTTTAAACTCTTCCATAGTGTTTCTTGTGGTTATATTAGCTTCTGGTGAAAATTTACCAAAATGCCTCCGGGACCCCGGTCCGGTGGCACGTTTTTCTAAGATTTTGACCAAGGCTATTCTGACGTATTTTTGCCCAAGGAATCCATTTAGGGCTCGAAATCATCAAATTCACTATCAAATTACGAAAATACCCTTGACAGCCCCTATTTAGGGATTTCAGTGGCGTTTTCGTAATTATGCTTTTTTGGCCTCTACCGAAAAAGTGCCCAACTGTAACCCCACCTATTTTTGCCCACTGAATCCAATAGAATCATTTATTTCATGAAAATATAGATACTACACCTCAGAACAGTGCTGGCCAAAAGTTTAGGCAAAAATTGGAAAAATTAGACTTTTGTGCCTTAGCTTCCAAAAATTATAACTAATTCTAGAAAAATAGAAATGAGGTAATCCCAAAGCCTATTGAAATATATTTAAGTCCTCTTTACTCGAAAAATATGGACCATTACCAGAAATTAGTACACAAATACAGAATTCAAGAAATGTCCATACTGCTCCAGAATTGATCCCAGATTTAACATCAAACTTTGGACAGTCATAACTCCTAGCTAACAAATCAAAATGACATAAATTATATGTCCATTTTGAAGCTTGGCATGTAAAATTAATGAATGAAAATTTTCATAATTTTCCAACACCATTTGCTATTTTAAAACGTCCATGTAAGACCACTGCCAACACAGAGTTTTTCACTGACCAAACTTGCAACTTTTCAACCTAAGTTTCCAATCAATTTCTATTTATCCAAGATACATCTCAAAATACCATATCCATGACAACAACAACTCAAACATCAAAAGATCCTAATTTTCGAAAATTAGGCAAAATTTCCAAAAAAATCCAAACTCAACTAATGGCTACAAAACCTATATGGAAAGGTTTGTTTTACTCACCTCTACAACTTTTCCAAAGGAGTTCCTTGATTCGCCAAACTCCAAAATTCCTTGAGAGCTCAAACACCACCAAATGAAAAATCTAAAACCATGAAATTGGAGCTCTCAACATAAGGAACAACATTGTATGAGAGAGTTTTTCCATTAGAGGTCATTAAGAGAATCAAAATGGCAAGAACTTACCTTGGAGCTTCCTCTTTTTTTTTTTTTTTTGCAGAAATAGAGGACGAAATAGAGAGGGAAGCTTGAAGAAGAAGGTGAAATGATGAAGAAACAACTTGTAACCCCCTGACTTTAAACACGTAATTATAATTCGATAACACATTTAAATCGGATTAGAGACCATTGGATGCTTTAACCTCGTTTTAAACTTTCTGTCTCACAGTAAAATTTTTACAAAACTTTCAAAACTCTTTTTTCCCATCCAGGTCTCAATTTCAATATTCGAATATAATTACCTGTGCAGTTAATGTACATTCAATCATATCAGAGTGTATAACCGCATCCCCGGCAACTCCTGGGTTCTATGCATAAAAACCTGAAGGTTTATAAGTATATACTAGGGGATTACACAACCAAAATCGAATGTAGTGTTCCTGATTCAGAATATACAGTAATCCCGAGTTCAAAATACATAACCAACGTTTCCAATTCAACTATATACCCCCAAGGGTCCTAATTGCTCCGGGTTGGCCGCTTCTCCTTTGAGCCACACGCCCTGTCTGAAATGTTAGTCATAGGAAAGAATGAGATTCGAGAGAATCTCAGTAGTAACAAACCACTCACGCAATGCATAAACACAAAGCACGTACATAAATCACAAACAGCAACAGCAGCAGCAATTCACAGATACATGGTTTTCACCACAAACGACAGCACTCACGGCTGTATACACAATACGACAGCTCTTGCTGTAATCAACATCACGACAGCTTACGCTGTAATCAGTAATCAACATCACGACAGCTTACGCTGTAATCACAATAACGACAGCTTACGCTGTAAACGACAGCTTGCGCTGTAAACGACAGCTATCACCAGCTGTAACCACAGCAGCATCAGAAATCATCATAAAACAGTGATACAACACACATGCAGTGCATTACACAAAGTATAAGAGAGAGAGTCACTACCTTGTCCTTTCCTGACGTCCTTCGGCGCAATTGGCTCCCGAGGGCGGCAAATATCGAATCCTACAATTCCAAATGCACCATTTAGACACTTCCATAGTTTTACTTGGGGTTATATGAGTCTAAAATGAAAATTTACAAAACTACCCCCGGGGACCCGGCCCGTCCCGAAATTCTAATCTGGGCTATCCTAATATATTTCCGCCCAAGGAATCCATTTCCGTACTTGGAATTATCAAATTCAATGTTAAATTACAAATTTACCCTTGGCAGCCCCACTTTAAGGGTTTTAGGGGCGTTTTCGTAATTATGCTTTTTCGGCCTTTTCCGAAAAAGTGACCAACTGTAACCCCACCTAATTTTCGCCCCTAAACTCAATGGAACCATCAAATCATTGAAAATCCAACTCTAAGACCCATTTCTAGAGCTGGCCAAAATTTATGAGTTCTCCGGGGAAAATCAGGGTTTTACGATTTCGGCTCCGTAAACGCGTTCCTTTCTACTCCTAACCACTTTATTAACCATTACATTAGGTTAAAACTAACATTAAGACCCAATTTGGGCAGCATAACCCCTAGGCCATATCATTTCCAAACGTTAAAACCAATGGCAATCCGGTGAAATTTCACCGATTAAATTGCCCCCAGCAGCCAGAATAAGCAATATACGAAAGTTTGGAAGTTACCTCAAACTCCCACTAGCTTTTCCCAAATTTGGCTGAACCCTAGCCTCTTTGAACCAGAAATTATTTGCTTCAAAACCTTAAAGAATAAAGAGGAGTAGCTTAGAGTCGGAGTTATACGCGTTAGGAGCTAAATCGCTGGAGAAATTGGCTTACCTTGTGAGATTTCTTCCCTTTCTCTCTCTAAACTCTCTCACCTTCTCTCTCTTGTTTCAGGTCTGGAACAGCACGAAAATGTCTGGAGAAGGAAGGCTGATGTTATTTAATATCATATATTATATGATATTTAATTAATGATTAATTTCCAACAATTTCGGATTTTTCAGAAATTCTGGCAGATTTCTGCCCAAAATTTGAAAAATCATAACTAAATCTAGAAAAATTTAATTGGAGTGATTCCAAAGCCTATGGAACCCTTATTGAGTCTAGTTTTAAGGAAAAATATATAATTTTTCTGCATGGAATCAAAAAATTCCCAGAATTTCAATCTTTACATGTTGTTCCAGAAAATACTTAATTTCGCTAGGCAAACTTCAAAAATCCATAACTCTTAGCTCAAAAATCAAAATGATACAAATTATATATCCATTTTGAAGCTTGACATGTGAAATTGAAGACTGGAAAATTTCAGAATTTTTAGACACCATTTGCCTATTTAAAACGTCCATACAAATCGGCTGCCCTGTACAGAGTTTCAACTTTTGCACAATTGTTCCCAATGGTTCCAATTTCACAATAAACACTCTCCCCACATGAATTTTCACAAGGAAGCCATTGGAATCATTAAAATATCCAAATTCCCATCACATATTCTCTAAAAGTGTTATTTCAACAATAATTACATCCACTTTTAAAGTCATTAGCCCTTAATCACTTTTTGGGATATTACACAACTACTCCCATCCCTCCATACATGCTCAGCCGATTTGAAGGAAAAGGGATAGAGAAAGAAATGATATTTTAACATGTTGACTTCTTCAAACACTCCACCATCATGTAGGCTTGCCATGTGTCACTCTCACATACAATCTCCTCATAATTAATCCTTCACTTAGTTACACTAACTAATTCCATTAGCCATTTAATCACACTCCTCATTTCTTCTTAGTTAGTAATTAATTTATTCATTAATCACTGACTAATTGACCAATAATTTTCCATTCTTTCAATTCTTCAACTAATTATGGCATATTAACTTAAATTGCCACATAACCCATAATAATTCAAACTTTAATTCACAAAATATTCTCAATAATTATCATTAGCCCTTAATCAAAATTTGGAGCGTTACACAATGATGGTTCGAATTTTTCATTTCCAATTTATTTAAACTCCCCACTTCCTTAGGTTTATTGTATTATTTCTTCATCATCCTCTGTTCTTTCAATCACTAAGATGAAACACCATGTTGAAGACTTGCTAGCAAATCCATGGCGTCCTCCTCCTCCTCCTTCTCTTCCTCCACCACCTCTTTCTCCCCCTTTCTCCTCCTCCACAACCTCCTACTCCCCAAGCTCCGCCTCTACCTCAAGTGAAGGCAATGATGCAGTATGTAGAATGCATTGACCATGCTATGAGAATGCTGGCTGGATATTTGTCGACTATGAATAAGAAGACCAATCTCATTCTTAATAAGTATGATATTAGCGACCATAATCTTGACATACTCTCAGATGATTCAAGTTACTCCTCTGGTGACGAGTAGCGTGATGATGTGAGGTTTGCTGCGAATTTACTGAACTTTTGATTCATTTAAATTGAAAAAAAAAAGAAAAGTTCCTAAATTCGTAGCAGACCTTTGATCATCTATTAGGTAACTAGTCACTACTCACCAGAGGGTGATATTTTTTTTTGTTTTATTTTTATAAAATATAAAATTTAATTATTTGGGCATTAGTTGCCCAAACAAGTTTAAAAAACAAAAATAATAACATACCTCATGATTATTAACTAAAAACTCTAATTAATGAATATGTTAAAAACAATAGAATACCACATGGTTATTAACAATGAACTGTAATATATAATCAAATAAATAACAGTTCTATTGATACAACCGTTATTTAAAGTTGTCGGCATGACAAACCAAAAAACTATATCCTTCCTCTTCTATTTAAGCATTTGAAATAAAATACACTTGACACTTAGTCTGTTTGAACGAAACCTACCAACATCGTAACCGTACTACTTCTGTTGTCTTTTCCAGCCATCGAGAGTCATTTTTAGTTGAACCCCACTATAAAAATCCTTTATCTGACTTCTTAGTGGTAGCTATGCTAGTGAATACCTTGACACTTATGACAGCGATTGCCGTGCAAGTTGCTTTCACTTGCCCTAACTCACTTTTTGGTCGTTTATGAGACCTAGCTATGTAATATCCCGATTTGTGATTAGGACTAATGACTCTAATAATCATTGTAATTAGTGTAATTAAGCACTTTTGGGATTAATGTAATGTGAATTGTGGAATAAAGATGTGTGGTATTTAAGATCAAGGGTTGAGATTCATTGATAATGGGTCGGAATCCTATGTGTTGTGATTTTGGTGAGCTCATAAGGGAGTGAGTGGATGATGACATGTGGCTTAATGGAGGCCTTTGGATGAGGCACAAGAGGATAAAACCTTACTTTTCTCTCATTTTCTCTCTCTTACTCGACTAGAGGCATGGGCAAGGGAGTAAGATGTGTTTCTTCATCATCATTTTATCTACTCATCTCTCTCTCCTCCATTGATTCCGGCGACCAAGAAGAGAGGGGAAGAAAAGCTTGAATCTTGGTAAGTTGTAATTCTCCTTTACTCCAATCCTCTTCTCTAATATTGTTCATCTCAATGAGAGCTACATTGTGATGATTGTAGAGCCTTGAATGGTGTTGATTGGGATTTTGGCCAAAATTGAAAGTTGAGGAAACAAGATTCTGGATTGAGTAAAGTGAAGAGGTAGGCATTTAGAGCATTTTAGTATGTTGTTTGTGATTTTTGGCTAAGTTGGTCAAATCTGGAATTTTTGCCCTAAATATGCCTATTTCTGGAAATATGAAGTTATTAGGATTGATGATTGGAAATGATTTAGTTTGGAGATATATGATCATTTGATGTAATATGGAATGTTGGAATTAAGTGTAATGAAATTTGGATAATGTGTATCATTGAGACCTTAATGAATAATTGTGGTCAAATTGGTTTTTAGAGTGTTTATGAAGTGGCCAATATGTTCCCTAGTTAGTGCCAAGTATGTGTGAGCTTTTGGTAGAGTTTGGGAACCTTTGGGTGAGGATTTGACCATCTGGAGTTATCTGGTTTTTCTGCGTTTTGGGTCTCTGATACACATCACTCGAGCAGAGGAAGAACGTGCTCGAGTGATATGTAAGTTTTTCCCTGTTGTGCTTCGAGTTATCTGGGTTTTATGGGTTGTGCTCAAGAGCATCGCCTTGTGCTCGAGTGAGCGAAGAACATGCTCGAGTGAGCATGGTTCTACTCGAGTGAAGGTGCGAGTTCAGAGTGAAGAGTTGCTTTCGGGTCTTCACTTGCTGGTGGATGCCACGAGTGTGCTCTGACACTCGCGAGCATAGCCTTCTCACTCGAGCACTGGGGGTCATGCTCGAGTGAGATTGTGCTTCAGGTGGGAGTTGTGCTTTCGGGTTCTCACTCGCGAGTAAGGTGCTCGGGTGTGCCTTCTCACTCGCGGGTGTGAGGTGTGTGCTCGAGTGCAAATGGCTGTGCTCGAGTGATCCAGTGCTTGGAGAGCTGTGTGTGTGCTCTCGGGTGCTCACTCGCAGTCTCACTCTCTCTTGTGCTCGAGTGATGTCCGTACTTGTGCTCGAGTGAGAGCATCTGTGCTCGAGTGAGATGACCAAAAATCAGTGTTTTGCCTTCGAGTAAAGGGTCTTTTGGGTAGTGTCTTCCAACCCTTTAGGCATATGTTTAGGCCTCTAATAGTCATCTAAAGAGTCCTAAATGATAACCAACTTAGAGTATTATTGAAATATACATATGGAAAAGAGATTGATTGGTTGTCCCTAATTGATATAGGATTTGACATCTGTCATCCTCGTGAGGCTAAGGTGCTAGAGCCAGTCAGGAAGGATACAGGTAGTGACTCTTTCTTTATGCCTTGTGTGATACATTGTATGTATATTATGTCATTGTTTTGAAACGAATATCGTATGCTGCAAGTTTTATGAAAACTGTGGAAGCACCGCTATACCAATAGTCCCTGAGTCGCTAACAACGGTTCGGGTGAAGGTCGTATGCCTTCCCGGCGGTAAAAGGGGATGAGGTTAGGGTGTGATATATGTGTATATGTGGGCCAAAAGGCTAATTGTGAGCCGAAAGGCTATTTGTGAAGGCCGACGGGCCATTTGTGAAAGCCGAAAGGCTATATTTGAGCCGTGTGGCTATTTGTATGCACTGCCACGCCAATAGTCCCTGAGTCGCTAACAACGGTTTGGGTTAAGGTCATATGCCTTCCCGGCGGTAAAAGGGGATGAGGGTGGAGTGACTTGTGTTGCTGTATAAGATGATTGGTGTGCATATTCTGTGATTGCATGTGGTATGAAATTGTTGTTACTACTGGGATTCTTTAGAATCTCACCCCTTCCATATGACTAACCTTTTCAGACAGGGCGAGCGGCTCGAAAGGGAAGCAGACAACCAGGAGTAGTTAGGCTTACTCCGAAATCTAAGTGGTAGTTGGTTATCATAGTTTTGGATGTGGGGTTGACAAATGTACATAATAATGTAAATGATTATTTTGGTTGTGTAATCCCCATAATTGGGAAATCTTAAACCCAAGTTATTTATGTAAGTAACCCAGGGTTTGCCGGGATTTTGGTTTCCGCACTCTGATATTGTTTATGTGATTTGATTTCTCATAGTAGTTATATCCGTACGTGAATGTGAGACCAGGATCAAGTATGCTTTAGAACTAATTTTGAAATATCCCATCTCTTGAATGAGGGATCATAAATGGTTATTTTATTTTATTGGTCTCTATGTCACTTAAATTTCGTAATCCGGATGTAATTACGGTGAGGGGGTTACAAGCTAGGTTGTATTCCTTTAGTGCTCTATTCTTCTTATTTGATTGAGGTGACTTTGTGAAGTCATAACGTGATAAAGCATTCAAGGTGATATTAACTTGTTTTTGTGAAGTTATTTTTTTTGGAAAACCTATTATTGCTCTAATCGAAGATTCGTGTCCTATTACAGAAAGTTGCCAACCCATTGCTTTAACTAAAGGTTCCTACTTTATTGATATTTTTTGATGTGATTTTTAGAGATATAGATCCTTAAGCAAAGACATCTCCTTTTTTAGAGGTATTCATATCTCCGAAAGTTACTTTAAAAAGATCAATAGGGATATGATGAATAAACTAGTTAACTTGTATCAATGAGAGTCATAAATGAACAAGCTTTGTGAATAAACTAATTCAGGTGACATATTGAATTATTGCTTTTATGAAGTTATGTTTTTTTTTTGGAAATCCCATATTGCTCTGACTAAAATTTTCTCTTCTGTTTTTCTATTGAGCAAGTGGCACCAAGTTAAAAGCTATGAAATTTAACATTGTAATGAGTCTTAGACTCTTCAATATGAGAGTTTCTAAGCTACTTGGTCTTGTCTCTATGGTCTCGTCCCTATATATATATATATATATATAATTGAGTAGAATTTCCCATATCAAATAGCCATGTAATTTGGATGGATCGAGATTTTCTAGACTTTGTGGCTAAAATCAATCACACTTTTGATCTATATATGTAATAATGTAAGTGTTCACCTATATCTTGTGTCTCTTCAACAATTAATCCTAGAAAGCAAAGGAAAATAGGGTGAAAAATAAATAAAACTATCAGAAAGGGCGGCAAGGGTTATGCAAACCCTTGAGTTCAGGGGTTTCCATACCCCCTCCGCCCCTTTTTGATAAGGATATATATTTTTTCCCTAGAGTCCTTTGCTTTCTAGGGGTTAATTTCTATGAAGAGACATAATTATATATAAGTCACCAATTACATTATCACTTATATACTTCAGTAGTTGCCATTGATTCTCCCTACAAAGCCTAGAATGTATTGATCCACGCCAAATTGCAAGCCACTCGATGTGGAAGGTACTGTTGTTCTATTATATATATAGAGGAGATCAACTAGATCATAAACTCTCACTTGAAGATGTTAGAGTCCATGTTTTGATGATAACAAACCATATAAATTTTATTCTGAAATAGATTACTCGAGTCAAAAAGTGTAATTAGAGTGATGTCTCTGAGAATCTTGTCACTAGAAAGTAATTGGCTAGTGATGAAGTTTATTTGTGAAAAATGGTTGGTACACTCAAGTGAGAGAAGTGTAACTCGAGTGATAACCTATCATCACTATCAAGGTACTGATTAGTAAGTGATAGAATGTGTGAAAAACTCTCATGCACTCGAGTTCAAGAGGGGCACTTGACTAATACTTGTGTTACTTGCAAGGTACCCGATGGTGAATCTTGAAAAGCTATTTATGCACTCGAGTTACATAAGAGGCACTCGAGTGATGCCAAAATATTCCGTAGGGTACCTGAAGGTAACTAAGGGAAAGAAGGCTAGTTATTCGGGTTACTAAGGTAGCACTCAAGTGATACACAAGTATTGCAAGTTACCTCTTGGTAACTGGAAGGAGATAACATGAGAAAGTTTTAAAAAGATAAAATCACCTGAGTGCAAATTATTCACTCGAGTGACACATGTAAAAATCATGTTATCACTCTTTAATTACTCGCTAGTGATCATCTAATGTTTTTGCAAAACTAAGAGAGGCACTCGAGTGATCTAAAGCAACTCGAATGACATAATATGGTTACCAACAGGTAACTTGCAAGGACCTTCACATTCCTTCTAGTTACCACTTGGTATCTCTCTTCCATAGAACATCACTAGAGTGATAGATTGTCACTCCAGTGACATTGAGGACAAAATTTTTCAAACACTGTCTCGGAAACTTTGATACTTATTCCAAGTGTATTAGAATCTAACTACAATGTTTTCTATTGCTCTTAAACATTACTAATCACACCTATGTACAAGTTTTAGACATCTAAACAATGATTAAACTCAAAATCACATAAAGCATTAAATGCAGTGAAGCTCAACTAATCCAAGCGCTCTCTTTCACCAACAGCTATATCATCTCTCTAACGAATATATTCAAATTCTTCAACAGTCATTAATTCCTTCCAAGCTATAAATATAGAAGCATTCAAGATGGAGCTAACTACCTACAACAAAAAGTTCATTACTGCATTAAGTTCGTATGCTTTGTTCTCCTGATATCCTTATGATATTCCTATACTCTAGGGTTTATCACATATAATCTTTGAGAGAGCCATTGTAAACCCATTTATTACTTTTACCATGAGTTACTCAAGGTAGTAGGACCATGAGTGTGAGCTTTGATTACAAAGTGTAAAGAGGAGTGAGTATCCAAGAAGAGGAACTTATTTGTACTAAGGCACCAAGAGCTCAGTGAATATTGTAGAATAGTGGAAATCTCAGAAGGCTTTTGAGGACTGGATATAGGTTAAGTGATTTGGATCAAACCAGTATAAATCTCGTGTATTTATCTTTGGTGACATCTCTTCAACTCTATTTTATTGAAGTTTGCATTAAATTTACGGTTGTTTATGTGAGACCATTATTTATTTTTTCTAAAAGTCACAGTTCATACATAAAACCGTTATCTGTGTTGCTACATAAATAACGGTTGTAAAATGAGACTATTATGCATTACCATATATTATAACGATTGTTTGAGTATGCCCGTTAATTATTATTACAGCAATGGGCATATCAAGACCTCACCAAACCTCAATACATAACGGGTGTTATATTATAACCATTATAGTAGGGCTGAAATAAATAACGGTTTGGAACTGTAATATATTTGTGCCGAGCTTTTATAGCACCCGCATATATGATGATTCGGAACGTGATGTATGGCAGTTAATAACCGTCATATATGGTGATTTCTGTAGTAGTGGGGAACCCTCCCCTCCAACCAAACACACTCTAAGAGATTGAATCTACGATATTCTATTTTGAAGGGAGCTTTTTTGTTACTAAATTACAAGGTTATTGGCATAAGTGATATATTCGATTGATAACAAAGACTAGTCTTCCCTAAGTGAGGATGAAGAGTAAACCTCTTCTAACTACATTACTATAAGTATGTATGCATGTAAAGATTGATATTCAAGCATCAATCAACAACTCACACTGATTAAAATTGGTAATATAATTTAGGTTAAAGTTACAATTAGCTCCCTTAAGTTTTTTTCTCAGTAACAAAAATATTCTAAAGTTGGGTGTTCATTGCTACTAAAAAAAACTTTAACTCAAAATTTACTTTAGAATACTAAAAAACAACTGGAAAAAAATGTATGATCATTGGATGCATCTTAACCCTACAACTTATTTTTATAGTTTAATCACAAATCCCAGTAAAATTTATTTTTAAAATAATAAAAAGATTTGCCATCTTTTACATTTTCAAACTTACCCACGCTTTCTACTTTCGAATTAAACCCCTTGAATTATATATGCTATGATTTTCTTCAAATTCTTTTCACTTCTATTATCACTATTTTGGAACCCGGACTAGACCGGCCGGTCCGGCCCGAGAACCGGACCATAAACTGGTCCGGTCCAGTGACCGAACTGTTCACCATTTTTTTAATTTATTTTTAATTTATTTTTAAATTATTTTTTAATATTTTTTCTTATAATTTCATATTAATAAACCTAAAATATTCAATTTCTCACCGGTTTAGTCCCGATTTAGCTCCGGTTTGACTTCGATCTGACCCACTGACCCTTCACTCAGTACCCCGACAGGTCTAGTAACCGGTCCGGGTTTCAAAATCTTGTCTATTATACATAATATAGCAAACTCAACCCGCGTTCACATGCTGCTTTATGAAAGAAAAGGATGAGGGACCAGATTTTGGAGTTAAAAGCGGACAAATTAGGCCTAAATGAAATAACTTAGGACATCTTGTCCTTACTTAATTAAACGGTGCTTTTCTCTTTGATATTAGAGAGGTATTCCAACTTTGGTAGTAGAGATTCTTAGATAAGGGAAGGCTTTTCTTTAAGGCAAAATAATGAAAATGAGAGGACATTAGGTGTATGGGAAAGGGAATATCCTGAAAAGATAAAGGTTCTTTCTAGTTTATTCAAAGGCAGATGGGTGCATAGGAGTAGGACAAATATACCCAAAATGGGTTTGGTAGGGAACCTTTGATTCCATTATTATTAGAGGACTTTAGATTTAGGATCTCATATGATTTAAAGTACTCTCATAATCTTTTTTCTTATTTTCTTCTTAAAATCTTATATCCACCTTTAAATTAGAAAATAAATGATCTAGATTTAATATTTTATAAAATTGTTATTATAATATCTTATTAATTAATTTTATGTAATTTTGTCTATATTGCAATTATGAATTGTGTAGATCAAATTTTAACAGTTTAAATTTATTTATATTTAAAATAATAATTTTATAAAATATTCAATCTGAAGTTATGAACTATCCATTTTTTTAATCTAATAGTAGATATAAGATTTTGAAAAGAAAAGAAAAAGAAAAAAAGAAAAATAAAGAGAGCTCAAACCTGACTCAAACAGGGACCAAAGTAAGAAACATGTGGTTTTGGCTGCCACCTCCCTCAAGCCCTAGACTTTGTGACATGGTTGCTGAAAAAGGTGCCTTTAGACTTGTTCAGGGCAAGACTTTTTGCACTCCAATAGCATTAGAGAATCTTGCCAATTCTCTGATGAAATCTATTTTCTTTTCCTTTTTTTACATCAAACAATTTGGCTTACATCAGATATCTAACATTCATACATCTGTGTGGTAAAAATATAGTGACTTTAGTGAGTGACATGAGAAAGGATGATTGTTTTATGAGGTCCACATCTAATCATTACAATTACCAACTATTTTCTCTGTTTCTCTCCAAATATTTCACATACAATTCAAACAAAAATTCGATTGCTTGTTCGATTGCAACTATTCGAACTTCATCTGGAGAGTTCAAATTTCGAATAACAAAATCCCAAAAAAAAAAAATTAAAAAAAAAAAGATTTCTTCAATGCATTGATTTCTATTTACTTCCCACCTTACCCCATCATTAGAGCTGGTCTAGAACCAAAAACAAGGAAAAATTTCAATGGTTCAACTTAAATGTAAACAAAATGAATTATTCATTAAGAAAGGAAATTGCTAGTTTTCCGAAATCTCATTGGCTTGATCGTTTTTTGTTGTACTGTTTCCAGAGAGAAGATGACCTGATTTTTTTACTTCAGTTCATTTTTTGATTGTGCCCTGTATAATTCTCCGGGGTTTTATGTCAGAGTTCTTTGATCCAAAAGAAAAGAAGAACCTTGTTTGAGAACTAGAGATTATCTTGTTAATTTTTCAACTTCCATTAAGTATTAATGATAACTTAATCAATAAGTTTACTCTTGGAGCAGCTAGAATCAGGCAAATTCAATTGATTGATGATAGAAAAGAAGAACCTTGTTTGAGAACTAGAGATTACTCCCTCCGGTCCTAATTATAAGACAAAGTTGACTTTTTTAGAGAAATTAAGGAAGCCAATTAAATTACTTTAGAGTATTTTTATTTTTATTTTTTTCTCCAAAATAATTAATTTGACTAATAAACTAATATATAATCTAAGGATACTAAAAATATAAATACTCTAAAGTAATTTAATTGGCTTCCTTAATTTCTCCAAAAAAGTCAACTTTGTCTTATAATTAGGACCGGAGGGAGTATCTTATTAATTTTTCAACTTCCATTAAGTATTAATGATAACTTAATAAGTTTACTCTTGGAGCAGCTAGAATCAGGCAAATTCAATTGATTGATGATAGAAAAAGCTTGCATTCAAATTGACAAACCAAGTACAACCTTTGAATAATAAAACATGAAACCAACCCCATTTTTCTTTTCTTTACACACAGGCAAGGGATATGAATGAAAAACTAGTTCCCTGACCACTCTCTCAAGACTGGAGCTCAAACTGATGCAAACAGAGCTTTCAATCTTGTACAAGATAATTTATGCTAAATAGAAAGAAAAATTATAAATTAAAAATTAAGAACCATTTTTCACCTGCAAAACCACAATGCATATTACTGCTGATGATGCTAGTAACGTTTCCCAAGAATTACGCCCAAAATCACCGATACAAGAGCTATTCCCAAGATAAACTTGAAGTTCATCATTGAAGACGAAGCCTGGCTGGTTGACACATGAGTCTCTACTGAAGAGAGAGCTTGAGAAGATGCTGCTGCATCTGACTTTTTCTTGCTCTTTCTTTTTGATGGAGTGGAGATGCTTGATCCAATATCCCTGGATTTCACTTCTAAACCTTCCTCAGCGCTCTGGAACATCAATCAAAATGTTTAAAAATCTATCTATATTTTTTAGAATAGACAAAAGAGTATTGCACTCAGTGTATAGATGTTGAGGTACAAAATCATTTGCTACCCTTTTACCAAGAAATACAAATCAAGCCAGATAGCCAAATAGGCTTTCGCATTAAGGTACGTTGTAGAAACATACATGAGTCAGTCAGTGGTCTTTAGCTAGAAGACTATTGAAAAGGTAGTTTGAACATGTTGCGTGCAGACAATAGGCAATTGATGTTAGAAATCAATTTAAGACTGATACTAGTAATCATATATTTCAATATGAACACAGCTGAGGAAGTGATCTATACATGTCACTAAATCCTACAATTGAAAGTGAAGATTAATTTACAGACAACACAAACTGCTCAGAACAGTGGTGGTTCTCAGGTCCTAGCTTATTTTCATTTATGTTTTTGCGTTGGCATTGAAATGATAGTTAATATTGTTAATTTTGATTTTTTTTTTTTTAAAAAAAAGGACATGTCTAGGAAGAAATGGGAATATGATGCTCAGGGTCAGGGTACTTCTCACCAACTTATTTTCCACTACAGCTTCATATGTTCAAGCACTGATACATGCCACGAGAATGTGCCTTGGGAATTTTAAAAGTGGAATTACCTTGTTATAGGATTTACTTCCAACCTGCTGCAATTTCTGCTCCAGCTCTTCCTTTTGCTTTTGTAGAAGAGAAATTTCCTTGGTCTTGGCTTCAAGTTGTTCATGAGCATTTTTCAGGGCTGCTTCACGTTCCAAATCTTTCTGAGATCCTTCTTCTTTCTGTGCAGTTATAAACTTTTATTAGAAAAATGGAAATCAACATCATAAAAAATCACTTCTTTCTCTCAAGAGATAGATATCAAAATATATGAAAACTAGGATGATTTTTTGAAGCAAAATATGTATTGCCTGCATCGAGAAAATGAATACACCAAATACAAAATTTAGACCCTGAGGAATAAATTGAGCTTACGAATGAAGAACGCTAGAGGTACCTTTTCTTTCAGGACAGATTCAGCTTTTACCAATTGCTCTTCAATTTCCTTCAAACGACTTTGCAACACAGGTTTCTCAGCAGCCTCAGTCATAAGATTCTCAACATTGGATATCAATGCATCTTCTTTCTCCCTTTGCTCTTTCAACTTCTCTTCAAGCTCCAATATCTGAGACTGTAGCTCCTTCTTTAAATTTTGATTTGTCTCGTTGAGTACGCTATTCTCCTCGTTCAATGAAGACATCTGCAAGTTGAAGTCATTTTCATTTAGAGATTGTTTGTTCCTTCTTGTCCTTGTTTTCATAAAAAAAATAAAATAATAAAATGAGATCTCAAATAACAATAAATCAGAAAGGACAGATAGAGGCAAATTATTATTAATAGCCACATCCGAACCTGGGACTGGAGTGCCTGCAATTCAGCAGTATGCTTCATCGTTAAATCTTCAATGGCCTTCTTTGCAGTGAGTAGATCTTGAAATGTTGCATCCTTTTCAGCTAAGGATTCAGAGAGCTTAGACTGTAAATCATATAATTTGGATTCATAGACAGCTATTTCCTGATGAAGCTTTGAATTTTCCTCTGTTAGTCCCGAACCCTCTTTCTCATAATGGAGTGACTTGTTTTGCAGTTCCTCAACAACAGTTTCGAGATGCTTTAATTTTTGAAGACTCTCATCCAGCCCCATTTTATGTGTTTCGGATGTCGCAACAGCTTCCTGTGCTTGTTCTTTGTAATAATTAATTTGGCTTTCTAGAGCTTGTAACTTCTGATTCAAGTCATTGGCTTCAGATTCTTTCTCGGTATGCCTCACCATTGCCTCTTGTAACTGCGACTGTACTTCCAAGACGCGAGATTCATACACACTTTGAAGTTCAGAGGATTTTGCATGTGAATCATTCAGTTCTGCTACAGTTTTCTTATGAGAAAGCAGTTCTTCAGCAGTGGCTTCCTTCTCTGATACAGCTGAGTTTAATAGTTCCTGAAGTTCATCAAGCCTGCTCTTTAGCTGAACATTTGTTCCAACCAATAATTCATTCTCTGAAATAGCCTGAGAACACTTGTCCTCAGCATGTGTAATTTGTCTCCTGAGATCTTCATTTTCGCTTTCAAAAGAAGCTAGTTTATTCAAACTATGTTCCAATTCTTCCTTCAAAGAGGTTGATTTTTCAGCAGCTTCAACCACCTGATCCTCCAAAATCTTACTTTTCTCAAGCAGGGATTGAACCTCGGAATCCTTGCTGCTAAATTTTGCTGTAGCTTCTTGGAGCCTAGTTTCTGAGTCTCGTGTTATAGATTCATGTAACAGTTCAAGTTCTGAGTTTCTAGCAGCAACCTGCTCTACATCTCTGCTTTTTACCTCAAGGTTTCCTTCAGAAATTCTAAGTTTCTCCATTATCTCCCTTTCTCTTGATTCAGCAACCTTGAGGTCCTTTTCCGTGCTTTGCAACTTATCTTGTGTGAGATTTAGTTCATTCCTCACAACTTCCAATAAGTTTTCTGTTTCAGCGAGCTTCTCATTCAGACCATTTGATGCATTTTCTAACCTCTTCTTCTCATCTGTCATTGCAGTCAAAGATTCTTCCAACTGCCTTTCCTTTTCACTAGCTGTCTGTAGAGCTAACTCAAGACTCAAAGCTCGTGCTTGAAACGCCTCAAGTTCTGCTGTTAAATTAGAAACATTGTCAAGGTGGTTCTTCGCATCTGCTTCTGAGTTGCTACATTTCTGCTCCAATGTGCTTATCTGCTGTTCAAGTTCCTGAATTCTGTATTTCTCTGCTTCAAGTAATAACTCCAATTCACCCGCTTTTTTGTTAGCATCCTCAAATTTGGAATGGGATGTCTGATATAAATCTTCTAGTTCGCGACTGCGTTGATGATTCATACTTGCTCGATCCTCATGCTCGGTACATTTGCCATTGGCAATCTTCAGCTCCTCCTCAAGCTTTGAACTCAGCAAAGATGATTGATTCAAATCAGATTCCAATTGACTTACCTTTTCCAAGTAGCCCTGCATTTGGGAACTAAGGAGATTCTTTTCTTCCTCAGACTCTGTCAACTTAGCATTGAACTGAGATATTTTCTCCAAATATTCTGCCACTTCTCTCTCAGCACAACTGGTTTCCAGTTGTACCTGATTTATTTGTTGCTCAAGCTCCACATTCTTCTGCTCTGCAGCGATGAAGCGTGCTTCCATCTCCCTCAGCTGTGATTTTGCCTCTTCTGCAGCAGAATTTGAAGCCTGAATAAAGTCCTCAAGCTCAACATTTCTTTGACTAGCAGTTGCTGCAGTAGTTTCAGACTCTTTATGGAGTTCTTCCAGAGACTTCAGCTTCTGCTCAAGCTCTGCATTATTTGAGAGTGCCTGCGACAAAAGAGAATCTACTCTGCCAAAATTCTGCTCTGAAACCATTAGTTTTTCCTCCAGCTCGGTGCATAAGTCTTTAAACTGCTTCACATTACTCGTTAAATCAGCCACAGTTGCTTCAAGACCATCTTTTTCAGTATTTAGTTTAGCCACCTCTTCTTGTGCAGCCACCACCTTTTCTTCAGTAACCTTGAGTGCAGCTTCAATTGATTCCCTTGACTTCTCTTCCACCTGCAACTTTGATTTTGTGTTTTCCAGCTCAGAAATTTTTTCTTGCAATTCTTCTTTAGCGGAGACAAGCAGATTTTGAATCACCGACGCATCTTCCCTCAACTGAGCTTCTGAAGTCTTTTTCAGGTCCAATTCCTGGGTCACCTCATCTATAAGGGATTCCTTTGAAAAAAGTCTCTGCTCCAAGTCCAATAGCTGAGATTTTGACAGTGTCAACTCTGCTTGTACAGCAGAAAGTTCTGCCGCAGTAGTTTTTAGTGCTTCTTCAACCTTTTGATTTTCTGCTGTCTTATCATACAGCCCCTTCAATTCTTCCTGCAGGGAAGTCATTTGATCTTCCATTTGTGTTGCACTCAATTTGGCTTCTTCAAGAAGTTTCTCAAACTCTATTGCCCTCTTTGTCTCAGATTCAGCATGCGAACCACTTTGCTTATGCAGCTTCTCAAACTTCCGTGCTTCATCCCCAGAAAGTTGCACTTCAAGTTGCAGTTCCTCCATCCTCTTTTTGGAGCTTTCAAGCTCAAGGATCAAATTATCAAATGCCTCCTTGACTTGAATAAGCTCTTTCTGCTTCAACTCTTGAGTTTGCAATGCCTCTTCCAGAGTTCTGAGCTGTAAATTATGTTTCTCCTCAGCTTCAATAATCTGTTCTTTCAATTTCTTGTCACTCAATTCAAGCGACTCATATTTTTTTCCACTTTCCTCTAAGTTCTCTTTCGTCACTGCAATCTCACCCTTCAACTGAGCATTTTCATGTTCAGAGGTCTTCAAAGATTCTGCTAGTCTTTGCAATTCAAGCTCAAGTTCATGTATCTTCTCATGTGCTTCTAGTAATTCTCTGCTTGAATTACTTGAGCCTCTTTCATTTGTAGAGGACTTCTCATCATCTGCGGATGCTTTCTCAACTGTATGCGAACTGTCTTTTGTATCTATTGCTTCCTTCTCAACCTTTATGAATTCTCCATCTAAGGCATTCTCTTCCTCTTCTTTCTTTCCTTCTTTTGTTTCTTTAGACAAGTCAGTATCTTTTTCCTAATATAAATCATCAGAAAACAGACAACGTAAATTCAACCTTATGTTTGTGATTACTTTGCCTATAACACGATTGACTACAATAAACTGCAATAGATAATCATTCAACGTTCCTTTCTGGGTTCTTTTTTCTTTTAAAAAAGATGGGCGTTTCTATTTGTAACAAGCTTCATGTAACATGAAAGAGAGGATAAAATGTCAGGTGAACTTCAACAGTTCATTCCAAGCATACAGTAAGAGCTACAAGCAACAATTTTGAGCACCTTGGTTGTGGCCCGAGTTTTTATATCAGTTACTCCTAAGGCAGCATGCAGTTTCACTAGAAGAATATAACGAATAAGCATGCAGATTTACTTGTTCTGAATGATAATTTTTTCCAACGCAAATCTTTTAAACTTCTTATGTAGAGATTCAATCAAAGTTTGGGGAAAAAAAAATCAAGTTAAATCTTAAGCTGAAGTTTCAAGATAATAGATGCATATGCTAAAGTACATATGCTAAAGTTTCAAGATAATAGATGCATATGCTAAAGTACATATTACAACAGGGATCAAATTATTCTGTCAGAGTGAAAAAGTCTTCAAACAAAATTATTATGGCCTAGAAATTTATAATCATCGTGCTGCTCTTAAGCTGAAGTTTCAAGAAAATAGATGCATATACTAAAGAATATATTAAAGCAGGGATCAAATTTTTCTTTCAAAGTGAAAAAATTCTCGAAGCAAAATAATTATGGCCTAGAAATTTATAATCTTTCTACTTTTCTTGAATACTTCTAGTGCCTTAACTGGCTCCTCAAGACATGCAGCTTAATTAGTTGAGTCAATACAAAAACATGTTTATATCTATTTAGTACTCAAAATTCAATTCCTTTGTTTACCAAAATATTTAGCTTAATTTTTCCATTCCTCGTAGCTAAGAGTTGAACAGATGTCATAAACTTTCCAGCTGTATGCATATTTGCAAAGTTCCCGTGCTTTTAAGTATGAAAGCCATTGTGAGGATGTGAATATAAAGGGGTAATCAATATATCTTAACATTTACATTCTGTTTTCTTGTTCATCAACTTCTTAGCTTAAATAAAATAAATTGAGTGATAGCATAAGAATCTATGGAAATAATATATGACAGTCGTAAATAACCGGCAGTATGAGAACTTGTGCAATTTCTAAAATAACAAATGTACAATGATAATACCTTAATTTGGAAACTGTTTTTGATGAAAGGTTCATTCTTATTGTCACTCCATTACAAGTCAGAACTTTATACTAACGAATGAAATGAGGATCCTACCTTAACATCACCAGCGTTGCTATCAGTCTTCACAACCTTTTCCACTGCAACTTCTGAAATGACTTGTGTCCCTTCTTCCATGTTTGTTTTCACTTGCTAGTATGCTTCTCTGTGATTAAAATATATAACTGATATATTGTAAGAAAGAAAAAGAAATAATAATAATAGCGTGGATATACTTGGTTCAGAATCACTATGGACTATAAATGAAACAAAATAAAGAAAAGCTGAACTTGTCTAGATCAACAGAAAAAAGGAGGGGGGGCAAAAGAAAATCCAGAAAATATCATCATTACAAAATCAATAACATAACACTTGTCAAAAAATGTAGCAGAAGTATTATTATTATTATTATTATGATTTATGAGGTCTTGGAATTTGGGAGTCAGTAGATTGAAACTCAAGTAAACCAGGTCCTTATGACACTTAAATCCACGGGAGATGCCATTTAAACCAATGCTCTTGGGCGGCAAGCGTTTACTATTGTTTTTGAAAGGTCAGTTTACAGAACATGGAAAGACATTATTGCAGTGGGGTGTCACTGATTTTGAGATCAACACCTCTCTGACACACTAATAATACGTGTCCAACAAGTGTAATCTTGTGTCAATACTTTTGGTTTTTTGGGCTCCCAATTGTTAGGCATAGTTTTGACAATAGAATCTCCATCTTGATAATATAATTAAGGGTTAATAACTTAATATAATCTTTGGTCCATCAAGTTTGTCCTCATTTTAGTTTTGATTCCTCAAGTTTCAAACCATAAGTTTTGGTCCCTAAAGATTCATTTCTTTTAAAACATTGGGCCTTATAACTCAATAAAAACCTATACCATTTTGCTCCTACAGGGATCAAAACCTATAGTTTGAAGCTTGAAGGACCAAAACCAAAATTAGGACAAATTTGAGGGACCAAAGATGTTATTAACCCTATAATTAAATATCTTCTCTAATGTTTTTAGTTGTACATGAATAGTTTGAATAGTAAGTTTAATATTTTCAATTGTTGCTTGAGAACAAATGCAGATACAGTGCAAAACGGAGGACGGGGAGGACAAAGAGATATTCCATGAAATCTATCAAGTTTTTTTTTTTTTTTTGGCAAGAGAAATTATCAAGTTCTATACACATATATGATGATTAAAATAAATGTACTATATTATATATACTTCCAAAAAGACATATTCAGATACAGATCTCACATGTGAAGATTCATGGGCAATAGTCACGTTCCTGGGTCCACTACATAGTGTTACATCTTGATCTTTCACATAAGCCAATTCTCTCCCGGATATGGATCCCCTCAATTAATTCTCCCTCAGGTGATCCACAATTGAGAGAGATTAACGATCATGATCTCATGTGGTATTGAGTGGGAAGTTAACAAGTTTTTGTTTTAAAGAAAGTTTATTTCAACGCCACTAGATTAAAATATGATGGTTAATTTCCTTCAACTGAGAAAGGACAATTGAGGGAATCCAAATCCATTATCTTCCTTTTTTTTTTTTTTGAAAAAAGTTTTTGGCCCTATTTTCCTAAACCTGTTGTTTTCCCCCTTTTTCTCCAAAATGGAATATATCATTTCGTTTTCTTAATGGAAGCAAATTGCATCTGAACCTTCAAAAATCAGTGATGGATGTGGGCCCCCATAAAGTCAGTAACATTCAAAGGTCCAAATGAAATCACCTTAAGAGAGGACCAGAATAAGCTTAATCACCACTTACTTACTAGTGATGTCTAGGTGGGTCCACTTTTTGATTGTTAGCCACTCCACCAAACTTTGTTTTTAAACTTTTTATCATATTTCGCAAAGTTCAAAAGCGTGTGTATTGTGGCGTGTGGTCACTGGACAGCTTAGCTTAATCATCTGCGCCCCTCTCACAGCTACTGCCTCAATATACATTTATTGAGAACCACTCTTAGGTCCAAAGAAAAGAAAATATTATCAGAAAAGTCCCTGATTACAACCTCAAAATATGTATTTACAACATAGTGTATTTTATAACCTATCTTTTTGATAATATCTTCCTTCCTTAGATCTATGAGTGATTTTCCCTTTATTCTATTTTAAAATTTCTTTTTCATATTTGTTTTTTTAATTGCCAAAATTAACGACATAAGGGTGATTTGAGAAAAAGGTAGGGGTGAATACGAATTTCCAGGATGGGAATTGCAACAACGCGCTAGGCTGGGGCTAGGCTGGCTTCGAGAATCTCTCTGTTACTATTTTTACCTGCTCTTGAATTTACTTTTTTTACCCTAACTTCAGAAACAGCTCTGCCAGCGCATACTAGATAGTGTTTGTTTGAGATCCTAATTCGGCATTTAAAAAATGTTTATTTACATAAATCGTTAAAAAAATTCATCTTACATATTTCTCTCGCATTCTAAAAATTACACTCTATAAATTACAGTTGAAAAGCTATTTTAAAATCCTGTAATCACCATTCCAAAATAATAAACTGTAGGGATCTGAGTTTGTAACGGGATTGCGGGTTAGAAAAAAAAGTGCGTAACGGATTTATTATATGAAATCAACCCCACCGGACACCATAAAAGGACAATAAAGAATTGAATTAAAAACTGCTCCGTGATTTGTTTCTTTTTCTAACGAATATTTACATGATAAACGGCTGAAATTTTGGCAGGTGACAAATCTCCGATCAGGGGAAAGATTCTGCAACCTTGATCGGAGCTGCAAATCAACGGAAAATTCAAATTGGTCTTTTACTTTTTCAGCTGCTTTTCTTCTTTTCTGCTTTAGAATTTTAAAACCATTTTTTAATGGTGAAGAGAAAATACACTGAAAAAGGAACTTCACCTAACCCGTTGATCAACAAAAATGGGAGTAAACGATCACAGATCAAAACAATGAAGATGGAATAATCACTTATCAAAGAGAAATTTGAATCAAACATTCAAAATGTACTGGGCAGAGCAGAAGATGATGAGCCACTCATGCGAACATATACACTCAAGAAATTGATAGCAATAAGATTCAAATCAAGCCTAAAAAGAGATCAACAGTTAAATGCACAAATCAAATCCACGAAGACGGAAACAACATCGGAGATCAACACACTGAAGAAGGATCAATTCCCGATCAAAGAGAAGCAAATTGAAACGGCTGCTAAGCACAGAATAAACCATAGAATCGCTCTCAGACAACCACATGCAGATAAGAAATCAAAAGCGACAAGATTCAAAATAAGCCTTAAAGATCAACAGTCCAAAACACAACTCAAAAAACATGAAGAATCGAAACAGCACACAGAACTTTCAATCCGGATTCATCTGACAAATAGAAAATCGATAAAGGGTAACAAAACAAAACAAAAAACGCAGCTCCAAAGTTGCTCGGTGGCTATCTATAAGAAGCAAAAGCGAGAACTGAAATAGAAGAAAAAGGAAGTGAATTCTTACCTGAGAGAAAGTGAAAATCCTTTTGATTGAAGCACAGCGTGTTGGTCTCTGAGAAAATATATAAAATAAATTGAGATTTGAGAAACTCGAGATTGGAAACGAAAGAATGAAGGGAGAAGAAGAAGAATGAATATGCCAATTTGGAATTCGAAGCAGAGTGAGAGAAAGAGATTCCTCTGTGTATATGACTTGGAATTCATGAGGGCCCCACCTGCACCACCCATATTCTGCGATTGAAGAGCTGAAAAACGCTGCGGGTTTGCCCACCCTTGCAAATTGACCCTGGTTTTGCATTTAATTTACAAAAATGGCATTTTTGTTTGGTCAAAGCTATTGACATAAATCATATGAAAATATAAAAAAAAAACTTCAAAATTACAAATCCCAAATCATGTTTATGTTTGTTTACAAAAATTAGGAAGGGAATGATGAAACTTGGTGCTTGTTTGAAAAATAATCAAATCATAGTTTTAGGGTGTGTTTGGGAGAGCTTATATTTGGGAAATAAGCCCTTATTACGCAAGCCGAGAAAAAACTCATCTCACATACTTATCTCGTATACCGTGAATCACGAATTATAAGCACTTATTGCCCAAAAATAAGCTATTCCAAACGAGCACTTAGAAGTCATTTTCTATAAACTGAGATAAAATATCGCTTACATACTTACCTTATAAATTGTAAAAGTATTTCTAAAAAACTAAAAGAAACAGATACTTGATAAGCAATTTACAACTCATTTTATAGGAAATACCACATTTAGGATTTTGTAACTTCAAAATTCTTTTTCTATCAATTTTCTTGAATCATAATGTCCCATTTGATTAAATTTGAATAACCTGAACATAAAATAAGGGTAGCTAATATGAGGATGTTGAGATAGATTTGTAGTCATACAAGCAGACAAAATTCTTAATACTTATATAAACGAACGAGTTGGAGTGGCTTCTATTAAAGGAAAAAAGGTAGAAAGTCATTTGAGGTGATTTGAATATGTTCAACAAAGGCTATTGAGTGCTCCAATGAGAAGAGTAGATCAAGCAGTATAAAGTTCTAGCAAACAAGATCGAGGAAGGCCAAAACGAACGCTCAATGAAATTATAAATAGGGATCTTTTGGTTAATAATATATCTAAGGATATGGTTTTCGACGAAGCATAATGGCATCGTCTAATGGCGTTGTGCGAACCATATAACCGACCCCATCTAATAGGATAAAGGCTTTTTTGTTGCTGCTGCTGTTGTTTTTAAGAAATAATGGCAAAATTAAAAATTTTTAAGCTGACAAATCATTCATTATAAAATTTGTTAATTAAAATATCTTAAATTTGTTTAAGAATCTGAATGCAATGCTTGCTTGCAACATCAACGGTAAAATTTTTGCTTCTTCAAAATTTTAGATTAAAATGTAAACGTGTTTAGTATATACTCTTCCGCCAGGAAAAAAAGAAGTTTTAATATATACTAGTATTATTCTTTGGTTTTCAACTTTATTTTTACCATTTTTGGGGAAAAAAAGCTTTATTTTTACCATTTACTACTACTATTATTATTAGACTAACCCATACATAACTTTGAATTTTTATTGAAAATGCATAAATATATCCCGTAAATTATTTGTATTTTACAATTTTGATTAGAATTACATGTACTTCCCATCTAGCAATTTCACAATCAATATGAAACTCTCTGAAAATTAAAAATCAATTACAGAAACTATTTCTAAATTTTCTTCAAATTACATGAAAAACCAAGGAAATTTTGAGCAATTTTAACACTAAGGGAATTTTGTCTAATTTATTATTTGCGTAGAAGGCTAAACATATTCCAGTGAAGGTATTATTATAGTCTAATAGATCATAAACAAAGTGGCATGCTATGGATTAAGTATTTTATATTACTGATGATATTATCATTGTACTAATTTTTAAATACTATTTTCACAGAGTTCAAAAAGGTCTGAACAATTTATTATGATTTGAAAGAAAACACAAGAATGTGATGATAATAATAAATATGCTAGTAATAATAAATAAAGTGGACGATATTAGAAGGGGAAGATTATATATGTATGTCTCTATATATATATATATATATATATATATATATAAACAGATCTTATGCTTACCACATGCACAACTCTCCTTTAGAGTTTAGATCGGATCACACTTATTAGTTTTTTTTATATTATTATTAGCATGGGAGTAGACTCCGTGAAGTGCAAAAATTATATTTTTTTTAGCACAAACTGCTGAAAATAAAACATATGACAACTAAATTATTACATAATATCTTTAATACTTTGAACCTTAATATAAAATTCATTCTAATAAAAAAAAGTGAACTACAAAGTATATGATGGACTAAAGGTAGTGTGAACTATTTACACCGACACAGATGACAATATTTATTTTATGTTTGCGGATTATTATTATTATTATTTAAATTTCCCACCATCTCTCTCTGTATGTGTTGTCTGAAAACTACTCGTGTGAATCGAGTGCATGATCGCTGTAAATTTTGTAACTCCTTCAATATCAACTCATTTAATTTAGTTTGGCCAAAAAAAAAAAAAACTCATTTAATTTAAATATAACTTTAATATATGTGTGTGTGTGTACATATATTAAATTCTTATATTTTACTAGTTTGCTTAAATGATTGACCAAAAAGGTACTTTGATTAAAAATAATATTCCATCCGATCCTAAATATAAGATAGAGTTAATTTTTTTTTGGGAGATTAAGGAAACTAAATATGTTATTTAATTATATTATATGTTGTGTATTCTTAGATTATATATCAATTTATTAGTCAACCTAACTAATTTGGATAAAAATATAAATACTCTAAAATAATTTAATTAGTTTTATTAATCTTTTAAAAAAATCAATTATATCTTTTGTTTAGGATCGAAATCTTTTCATGGGGACGGTATGAATGAACGCTTGTCGGGCATGAGATCAACAAGTTGTGATTGCGAATGCCCCATAAAGTCTGAAAATGAGTTGCCAGAGTTGGGCTGCTTAATTGAAGGATTAAAAAAATCAAAATAATCCTATATAATTTTTAAAATTATATTTTATATTATATTTTGTTCAATAAACATTATAGTTTTGATTTTAAATAAACAAACATGTATTAATTTAAGATTTTTAATATAATCTTATTTGTTCATTAAGACATGTTAAGTATAAAAATATAAGAAAATATTTTTATTTTTTCTTTTCAATTTTTCAGAGATTATATCGTACTGAATTATAATTTGATCAAAAGTCAAAACATTTAAAAAGCAAAACTGCAAGTTGTGAAATTTAAGAAAAGCCGGGATAGAATGGTCAATTGATAATTTGATAGAGAAGTGAGAGAAAAATCGAATGGTTTTTGCCTTTTTGGTAAGGCTGGGGCGGCCGTATGAGGCCGACCAAACCGCCCCCGCGAGGCTTGCAAACAAAAAATGACGACCCTATGTCCTTTCTTTAAACCAATCCGACACTTTCTTTATTGACCCTTTTGCCTTCTATTTATATCTTTTTTCAGTAAACATTCAACCACTATGGACATAATTTTAAAATAAAAATATTTTGGGAAGTAATGGATTAATTTTGATTATTCTCGTTGAGAATTGGTATTCGTTAGTTATGACAACATCTTGATAATCCCTAAATACTAAATTCATATTTGAATTTGTTTTTCTCCTTGTATTCTATTCTATGTTCATCCATGCTATTAAGATTTGATAGAGCTCTATGTTAACTATCGAGGATCTAACATAACCTAGCTTGCTCATTTACTCAGGTTTGAGGCTAGCTATAAACAAAGAAAGTCATTGAATGTATCCAATAAAAAGATTATATCAAGTATTATAGAATCCTATAAAAAAGAGTAGAGCAAGACAAAAAAGAACAATTAATAAATTTGTTGAGCAAGACTTCTTTGTTAACAATTTATATATAACTTTTTTTGTTGATAAAACATAATGACATCGTACATTTTATATAGCCGACCTCACCTAATAAGATAGAATTGACATTGTACATTTTATGTGGCCTATGTATGTTTGATTCAATGAGAAGGGAGTGGGATTTATGGAAAGGAAGTTATCATCCCTTATTTAGTTTAATTGGTGGGGATGAAGAGATTTTATAAGTAATTTAAAATTTTAATATTGACTATAAGGATATTATTACCTAAAAATGTTTTCATTAAAAACCCCCTCTAAAAAACCTTTCTAGAAGGGTTCCCTCCCATTTCAGTGCAATGGATGTATTAAATTAAAATTCAAAGAAAGAAAGAAAATGATGTGGGAATAATATAATTGTGAGATGTGTAATCTATTCATCATAACCCCATGTAAACCCCTCACCGTAATTACATCCGGTTTATGAAATTAAAGTGAAATAGAGACCAATAAGACAAAATCAACATTTATAATCCCTCACCTTCAAGATGTAGTGTTCAGAAAACAGTTCAAAATATATTCAGCCTGGTCTCACATTCATGCTTCGAATATAATTACTTGAGAAATCAAATCACATTGATAAATATCAGAGTGCACAACTAAAATCCCGGCATACCCCAGGTTACATGTATATATAAAATGGGTGTATAGTTTCCCAAAATAGAGGATTACATATCCAAAACTAATATTTACAACCCAAAATATATACAGTAATCCCAAATCCAAAACAGATAATCAACAACTAAATAAAATGTCTCTAAGAGATCCTAACCACTCTAGGTTGTCTGCTTCCCTTTTGAGCCACTAGCCTTGTCTGAAATGTTAGTCATTGGAAAGAATAAGATTCAAGAGAATTCCAATAGTAACAAATCACTCATACAATGAATAAACACATAGCATATAAGTTCATGTTCAGCAGCATCTCAATGATTCATGGCTCACACCATGAACGACAACACTTACGACTGTAATCACAATGCGACAGCTTTCACTGTAAGCTCAATGCCCGCTTTCGTGGTAAACACTATGCCAGCTTTCGCTGTAATCATTATGCCCACTTTCGCAGTAAACACTATGCCAACTTTCGATGTAATCACTATGCCCGCTTTCGCGGTAAACACTATGCAGCAGCATCACAAGGCACAAAGTATCACAAAGCAGCAACAGCACAAGGCACAAGGCATCATAAAGCAGCAGCATCAACAAAATGCATGATAGACATACATACAATGATTTACACACAGTATAAGAGAAAGAGTCACTACCTTGTTATTTCCTGATGTTCTTTGGCACAGTGGGCTCATGTGTCTAGCAAATGTCAAATCCTATAACCAAATGAGGGACAATCGATCAATCTCTTTTCCAAATATTTATTTCCATAGTACACTAAGTTGGTTATTATTTAAACTCTTTAAGATGCTCATAAGAGGCATAAACACATGCTAAAAGGGTTGGAATAAACTACCCTGAAGACTTCTTTTTGGAAGCACAATATTGATTTTCAGCTGGCTCACTCGAGTGAAGATTACCTCACTGGAGTGATGGAAGGCTTGCACTTGAGTGAGAATAGTTCTCACTCACGAGTGTTTGATAGTGAGCAACAACCACAGCTAGAAGGTGCTCATAACACTCGAGCATTAGGTTTTGTACTCAGGTGACGACTCCAAATTCACTCGAGTCCCCGCAAGTGCATCACAAAAAGTGACAACCCGAGAGCATAGTCAACTTTAGAGGAAAAAGGCTTATTTGAGCACAACCCTTGGCACTTGGGTGAGAAAACTGCACTTGTGAGTGTCAAAGCACACTTTCGAAAATGGCCTGCGAGTGCTTGGTCGAGAGCAACTCTTAACATGGCATTACACTTGCACTCGAATGAACCCATGCTCACTCGAGTGATGGCCTGTATCACTCGCGAATCAGGAAGTGCACTCGCACTTTTGGCATGGAAGTGCAACAAGAACTGAAAGAATTTGGGCGAAAATATGCACAACACTCGAGTGAGGCTTATCAGATTGCCAGATCGCAACAACTGACAGAAATTTCCCAATTTACCAAAACTGATCCCAATGGTTTCCAAACTCAACACAAAGCTCATACCCACTTAAATCCCATAAAGAACCCATTGGTGACCTTCAAAACACTCAAAATCCATCCTAACAACAATTTATACTCTTGGGTCTCTATAACACACACAATACCCCAAACTCATTCAACCCACTTCCAAAATTCAAAACCACATCCAACACTCAAATAACTCTACAATAAACCAGTTCCAACATCATTCATCATATAATCCATGCATTCAAAAATTGGCATAAAACCAGGGCAAATTCCATAATTCCTCATACTCAACCAAAAATCACAATAAATATATCAAAAAGCACCAAATCCTTACCTCTTCAAATTGCTAGAACCAAACCTTGATTATCCAACTTTCAAATTTGTTCCAACACTTAAATCACCACCTTTCAAAATTCTGAAACCACCAAAATGAAGCTCTTAACACTATAAACAAAATTAATGAAGAGTGTTTGAGCATAGGAGGACTATTACCTACCCAAAATTCAAGCTTTCCCTTTCTCTTTCCTTGCTTCAAGTCGTCGGAAATGGGGAAATGGAGAAATGGAGAGAGAAATGATGAGATAATGGAGATGATGATGATATGATGATAGAGGCAAGCACATATTTTTCCCTTCCCGAAGCTCAAAACCGAATAGGAGAGAGAAAAGAGAGAAAAAGTGATTGTTGACTTATGTGCATGATCCTTTGGTCCACAAAATGCCACTTGTCAATATCTTGCTCACTTCTTCCATGAGCTCACATAAACTCAAAGCACAGGATTCCGACCCATAGACAATAAATCTCAACCAATGATCTTTAATCACCAATGAGTTTCCTCTTCAATAACTGACCAATTAGTCAGTAAATTTCCAATTTTACTATTTTGCCCCTGATTTTCACTATGCTTAATAAATTATCACCAAGTACATTTATATCAAATTCACTTCATATTTCTCCAAAAGTGTTTAATTATACTAATTACAATCAATTTCGAAGTCATTAGCCCTTATTCTCAAATTGGATCATTACACCCCACATACACACACAAACACACATATGTATTCATATTATTTTATGTCATATACTCTTTCTAAATGCGTGAATGTATATGTAACCCCCTTCCGTAATTATATCTGAAATACGCGATTAAAATGAAATAGAGACCAATAATTATTAAAACTCATTCACAATATCATCCTTGAGATAGAGTTTTCACAAATAACTTTCGAAATCTAATTAACCTGGTCTCGTATTCACATTTCGAATATAATCACTTCACATGGATAATTACATTCAATAGATGAATCAGAGTACACAATATAATAATCCTGGCAATTCCGGGTTCACATCTTTACAAAAGGGTTTACAAAGGGCAATACGCCCATATACAAGTTCTCATACGGGGATTACACAAATTTCACCTCAAATACACATAATTAAATCCTCATCCACATATACAAATATCCAATACACAATACTCCCAACTATGATAACTAACTACCATAATGACAACCCGAAGGAGTCCTCATCGCCCTTGGCTACTTGCTCCATCTTTGATCCACCTACCCTATCTAAAATGTTGGTAGGGGAGGGTGAGATTCGAGAGAATCTCAGTAGGGAAACATATACCAATATGCATGCAAGATAAGTGTTTAATGCATGACATGCTTGCATCACAATAACACATGCTCACATAATGACATATCTGCATGCTCAATGTTTCAACAACATACTCATGGCCATAGCATAAATAGAAACAAAGCTACAATCATTCATACATGTTTCACATAATCAAGCAAAGCAATACACGCATCAATACACAAACACAAATATCAAAGCATGTAAAAGAGGTAAGTTCCCTACACTTTTCTTTCCACGTATGCTCCAGCACCGGCTATTCACGATCAGGACGAATATTGAATCCTATAAACCAAATTAGGGACATAGGGTCAATCTCTAATCCAAATCTTTACTTTCATATCACTTAAGGTTGGTTATCATTCACACCTTTTAGGTGGCAATAATAAGCTCAATGAAAGCCTAAAGGATTGGGAAGTACTAGGTTGGAAATCACCTTTCAAAATCACAAAATATTGAAAAATGGGGGTTGGTTACAGCCAAGAATCCTCTGGCTGCAACCAAAACATGGACAAAAGGTTTTTGGCCACAGCCAAGAATTTTTGGCTGCGGCCAAAACGTGCACAGAAACTTTTGCTCTGCAGCCAAGGCAACTTCGAAAATTCATAATAAATTTCAGAAAAATTGAAATGAGGTGATCCTAATGCCAAATGAAAGATATTTAAGTCCTCTTCATAGAAAAAAATATGGATCAAGGCTGTACAAAACCATAGAAATACAGAATTACACAAATATCCACACTGCTCCAGAATCAAACCTAGTTTCGACCTCAAACTTTGGCCAAACATAAATCCCAGTTCACAAAATGAAATGACACAAATTATTCATCCATTTTGAAGCTTAACATGTGAAATTCAAGACTGAAAAGTTTTAGAATTTTTAGACACCATTTGGTTATTCAAAACTTTCATGCAAACTGACCGCCCTAAATAGACTTTCAATGGCAGTATTTCCAGTTTTGGCATATTTGCTTCCAATGATCCCAATTTCATACCGAGCTTCATTCCCACACAGGTTTTCACAAGGAATCCATTGGAAACACCAAAACACCAAATTCACATTATATTGGCATGTTTTACAGCAATCTCAACATGTCACACAATTTCACATTTCAAACTCTAACATTGCAACTTTTCCAATGTCAAACAATTCCAATTACCAAATTACACAACAAATCACCATTTGCAACACAAATCAACATGCGATTCTCCCAATTACATGCCACACGAAAATACCATTAAATCAGGGAAAAATTCCAAAATTCTCAAAACTCAACCACAAGTCACAAAACTTAGATCAAAAGGCTTCAAATACTCACATCTTCCTCTTTCCCAAACCAATTCCTTGATTCTTCATCTTTCTACTTTTCCTCAAGCTCTCAAACACCTTCTTTCACAAATCTAAAACCATAGAGATGAAGCTCTCATCACTATGTACAATATTAAAGAAGGGTATTTGAGCATTAGAGGACAAGAACAAGGCTAACACATCACCTTTATTTTTCTCTTTCCTTCCCAAGCTTGGCGAAAATGGAGGTTTTGGAGAGAGAGGGATGAGATGAAGAAGATATCAGATTTTTGGAGGCATAAAGACCACTTGGACGACCAAATAGAGAGGAGAGGAGAGAGGGAAAGCTTTGACAAATTGACCAAGATCCAAGGGTCCAAAAAGTGCCATGTGTCACACCCTTATCACATCTCTCATGAGTTCACATAGGCACACATACATATGATTCCACCCCTTGATCTATTGCACATATCAAGCTCAACCATTGTTCTTGAAGTTACCAATGAGTTTCCTCTTCAGTAACTGACTAATTGGTCGGTAACTTTACCATTTTGCCCCTGATTATGGCAATTCCTCTTGAATCACCACCAAATACATTTTCTCATTCATTTACACCATGCATACGCCTTGCCCCTTATTTTCATTCAATTTAGATGTTAATTCATAATTAAACTCAAATACAAGATTTTGGCATTGATCATAACAAACTCGAATCACATTCGAATATCAAATCACATCGGATTCTCCAAAAGGGTTATTTATCACTAATCACATCCACTTTTGGAGTCATTAACCCTTAATCGCAATTTGGGATCTTTCTAAACTAGGGCTTAGCAGTCCATTTATCTCAAGCTTATTCTCTAGCCTCAAATATCAAAATTCGGGGTATTACAGTATATCTGTATGAATGGATAGAATTTTATAAGTAAAATATTTGCATATTTATTTTTCCTTATATAATGATTTTATGGATGATATTTGAACTTAATATAATATATTTGGGTATAAAATAAATAGTATTTAAAAAAAATAAAAATATGAAAAAGGTCAGTACTGTAGCGTCAGTTACTATTCATGACAGAATCACTGTAGCAGGCGACAAAACACTGTAGCAATCACGGAAAAATGCGTAAATCTGGTGACAGGATCTGTTCACTACTGTAGCAATGTGGAAAAAATTGACAAACCACTGTAGCATCAAGGAAAAAAATGACACAACGCTGCCTATAAATACGAAGCATCAAGCATAGATTCAAAAGGGTGGAGATATTTCTTTAATAAGGAGATACTTCTCTTATAGGGAGAGATATTTTCTCTTACAGTTCTAAATAAATTATGTTATTTTTTATATTTAATTTTATGCATTGTATTACTTTTTACATGCCTCCTACATGGAAGGTTTAGTAACTTTTTGCATACCACCTACATGGAAGGTTTTACCTGCTAAAGGGACGGCTAGATTTGTCCATTTTTCATGCATCTCATTGGTTGTATATTTATGTTTGAGAATTTAATATTTAAGTTTATGCAGTATTTATGAGGATTTCATTCTAGCTTTATATAATGTCAATTTATTTTGATTTTGTTTTTAATTTTATCATGAGCTAAATTTTCATTTTCCTATGGTGATGACATAGCTTACTAATGACGGATTGAATCTTAACTTATTAAATCTAGTTTTAATTTCTCCTTCATGATTGAGTTTTGATTATTGTTCTTCATGCTTTCATTTGATTGACCACCTTTTGAATGATTTCAATATGCATGTTGAGACCGGAAGGAGATGCATGTGTGTAGATCCTATAATTAAAACCATGACTTGCATATGAAATAGGAATATATTCATATGAGTTGTGTAGTTGTAATATCCCAATTTTTGATTAAGGGATAATCATGATTATTGTGGATAATTATGAATTTATTGGAGTTATTATGTGTTTTATGGCAATATTAAAACAATATGTCATAATTATTGAAAAATGGGAATAATGGAAATATTGGCCATGAGTTGATAATTAAGTGAGAAATTAATTACTAACTAAGAGAAAATGGGATGTGTGATTAAAATGGCTAATGGAGAGATTAAATAAGTTAATTGGTGACTTATTTGGTGAGAACCAATAGCAATTTGACATGTGGCATAGAGGGTATGGGGGAGAGTGCATGTGTGTGGTATTTAAAATCAAGGGTTGAGATTCATTGTACATGGGTCGGAATCCAGTGTATTAAGCTTGTGTGAGCTCATTGTGGGAATGAATGAGATGCTGACAAGTGGCACAGTAGGAGTTGTTGGATGATGTCATAAGAGGACAAAAGTCCACTTTTTCCTCTCTCACTCCATCCCTCCATCTCTCTCTCGTTTCTCTCTCTTCCCTTCCTCCATTTCCGGCGGCTGGACTAGGCAAGAAAGAGAAAGAAGAGCTTGTGATTTGAGTAGGTAAATGATCTCCTTTGCTCAAACATTATTCATAAATGTTGATCCTTGAGTGATGAGCTTCGTTTTGGTGTGTATAGTGTGCCCATTGGTGGTTATTTCAAGAACCACGAAAATCTGATTGTGGGAGAATCAAAGAGTCTCTTTGGAGAAGTTGATAAAGTGAGTGAAACTAATCTATCTATCTAAGTTTCATACCATTTGAAGTATTTTATAAATTCTGGAAATTTTTGTCTTGAATCCAAAAAATGAGTGTCACTGTTCATTTGGTATGTTTTTGGCATGAGAATGGTGCTTTGGAATGAGTTTAGGATAGATAGATTGATTGGTAGTTGAAATGTGAAGTTTGGTTGAGATTGGTGTTTTGATGAATTGTTGCCCAAAACCCAAAGCATGATAATGGAGTAGGATTTTGATGATTCTGAGGATTCCATTGAGTTTATTGGGTGTTTTTGTGTGGGAATGGCTTTGGGTTAAGTTTTGTGTTCATAGGAATCATTGGGCAAAGGTTAGGGAAAATGCCTCTGTTTCTGCGTTTTCTGGTATCTGAGGGATTCACTCGAGCACACTGGGGTCTGCTCGAGTGATGGATGAATATCACCCGAGCAGAGATGGGTCTGCTCGAGTGAGGGATGAATGTCACCCGAGCAGGGATGAACTCTGCTCGAGTGCGGTGGTGCAACCTTCATTGTCTGCTCTAGTGTTCTTATTGCACTTCCTTAGTCATAGCAAGCATAGCCTCACTCGCGGGTGAGGGATGAATATCACTCGAGTGACCTTCCTTGTGCTCGAGTGATGTGTGTATTTGACACCAAAGGACTTGCTTCTCGGGTTGTCACTCGCGAGTAGGTGCACGAGTGTGCCTTCTCACTCGCGGGTATGGGCATCGTGCTCGAGTGAGCCGTGTGTGCTCGAGTGCAGTGAGCCATTTGGGCTACTGTCATTTCTCTTGTGCTCTCGGGCATGTGCTTTCTGTCTTCACTTCCTTGTGCTTGAGGTGAATTCCGTACTTGTACTCGAGTGAGGATTTTGTGCTCGAGTGATCCGTTTCCCTGAAGGGTGTTGTGCTCTCGGGCTTGTGCTTTCTGTCCTCACTCTCTCTTGTGCCCGAGTGCTGTCCGTACCATCACTCGAGTGAGGCCGTCTTCACTCGAGTGTCCGTACATCAGTACTCGAGCAGGGTCATCTCTGCTCGAGTGAAACAGTGTAAAATCTCAGTTTTGTGCTTCCAAAAGGGGATCTCTGGGATAGTTCTTCCTACCCTTTAGGAGTTTTGTTAGGGGTATTTAATGACTCTAAAAGAGCAATAATGATAACCACTTAAGCATTATAAAGTGACTTAAGTCTTGGAATAGAGAATAACTCTTCGTCCCTAATTGTGAAAATAGGATTTGATATTTGCCTTCCTCGGGAGAGACCGACGCTAGGACACGCCCGGAAGAACTCAGGTAGTGACTTTTCTCTCATATCTTGTATGATGTTTTGGCATGCATAACTTATCGTTGAATTTGTGAAATGTGTGCCATGGTCCATTACGGCGCGAGCAGGTCAGCGTGAGCTGTATAGGGAGTGACAGTGGTCATCTCTAGGTCGGCCGTTGGACTTCCGTCGTAATCGGCATGGATATTGTGAATCCGACCCGTGGGGCGGTGTTTGTGAAACCAGCCGTGGGCTGTGTGTGTGTGTATCTTGCCTATGTGGCTTGCGATTATGATATGCTTTATATGGATCCCAGCTGTGGTGAATTATACTGTGTTGATTGTTGTGATGCAATACAACGTGAGCAATTCAGCGTGAGCAATCGTCAGGGATGACATGTGTCATACTAACCATTGCCGTTGTAACTGCCGTTGTAGTTGCTTGTTGTTGATAATGATTTGCTTACATGCACTATTATTGTACATTATGTGATTGACTTGTTACTATGGGGATTCTTTAGAATCTTACTCTCCCAAAATTAACCATTTTAGACAGGGCCGAAGGATCTAAAGGCAAGCGGGCGACGAAGAGTAGTTAGAGCTCCTGTTTAGGAGTACATTTTGGAGTTAATGGTTATCATTGTATATTTTGGAATTGTATATAGTAGATTTTGTGTAATCCCCAAGAAAAGGGTATGAATAGTAGGCTTTGTGCCTTGTGTAAATCCCTTTTTATTAATGAATAGATCCCGAGTGAGTCGGGAACTTATTTGCACTCTGATATTTGTAAATGGAATTCACCTGTTCAGGCCATTATTGTTGTGTATTGTGAATATGAGACCATTGTGAATAAGTTTGAAAAAGTTTTTGCAAATCCGATTTTTGGGCAAAAGATTTCTTTGATAAGTCCCAACTTAAATTATGGTCTCTAATTACAACTTAATTATGAGTTTAAGAACTTAATCTCGGCCTAAGGTGGGAAGGGGGTTACAGTAGTCTTACTGAGTTGTATAAATCTTAATGCATAATTAATTACTTAAATTCATACAGGAATATTTGGATTAGCAATCAATTATAGAATTGCTTGACCTTGGAAGGGCTAGTAATTAAATTAGGGAAACTCGACTATCAATCATGTGGAATAAATTGGGCTAGAATAGATAAGTGATTCAATCCGGAATTTGTTAAGTGAAATATAATCCCTAGGGCTTTATCTCATATTTTCTTTCATATCTTCTGCACTTATATTAATTGTTTTTCTTTTATTTTGTACTCTCAATCACCAACTAATTAATCGACAAATAGAATTAACATTATTCATTTTAGTACTTAGTGATCAATCCTCGTGAGAACGATACTCTACTCACTTCTATATTACTTGATTACAACAGTGTATACTTGTACCATTTAATTGATCATCTACACTCGTAACAAGTTTTTTTTGCCGTTGCCAGGGATTGTTGTCATTAATATCAATACCAAGTAATTTTGATACTAATTTAGTCTTCATGTAAAAATTTCAGAAATAAATAAATAAATAAATAAAATGGATTATTCATAGCATTCATTTGGTTTAATCAGTGATAAAATGTCATATCTTGGTTCTTTTTATGGAATGCATGTGGATGGAATGAGACATGAAAATATAAATGTCGGTTGGATTGAAAATTCTTCTCCTTATTATTGTTTTTCTTGTGCTTATTGTGGAGAGTGTCACTCTTATGAGCATTATCCATATAGCAATACAAGTCATTATATGAGAGATGATTTCAATATGGACGAAACTTGTTTTGATCATTCCTTTTATCCTGGTGGAATTTTAGAGCAACAAGAGTCTTTGGATCCATATGTCAGGTATTGTCCTAATCCTCCTTTCTACTCTTATCCATATATTGAAGAACACACTCTTAAGTATAAGGAAAAGTCTGATTTAGAAAGATTATGTGAGGAGTTTGCAGAATCAACAGATAGATTTTGTAGAGAATAAAAGGAAAGTATCACTAGAGTTGAGTCAAGTGTCCAAAATATTGGGATATATGTGAGTCAAATTATTTCGTCACTTGAAACTATGAGGCAAGATAACTCTTTGAGCATGATGCCCACTTCTTGTGTTAATGATGATTATTGTGAGGAAATTGAGGATATGGAATTAAATGAAACCTTAGCTCTTGTGGAATGTGAAAAGGAACTTGAAATCACTTTTGGAGATGATAGTGGGTGTAGTCTAGAAGAGGATCTAATTGTGGAACCTGATTCCTGTCATTTTGATGTTGAAACTAATGAGGATGTTCCAAAAATTGTTGTTCATGTTTCTCTTGTTGAAGTGTTGACTCTTACTGATGAGAGTCAAGTGGATTTTATGGGATGCTCTAAAATTTTGGAAACTCCTAAATCTTTTTACAAATACATGCATGTTGTGCTTTATTTGAATTCAGTAAATAATTGTACTATGAAATTGTCTATGTTTGAAGAAGTATAATTAATTACTTTGAATGATCATTTCTTGTGTCTAAAACATTGTTGCTTGAAAAGGAATGAAGATAATGTAATCATGGTGTTTGATACTTTTGATTAGTAGTTTGTGTTTGAGAAATCTAGCTGAAGACTATAAATTTAGCATTGCTTGGGAGGCAATCCAAGGTTTGGTTTGATGTTTGTTGTGATTTTGTAGGACTTCTGGTAGCTCCTAATGATGTATTCTACTTTGATAGTTACGATTCAAAAAAAAAGTAAAAAAATATAAAAATATAAAAAAAAAAAAAGAAATTTTTTTTGCTTAATCTTTGTCTAGCTAAAAATGTAAAAGAAGGGCGACTATTTGGGAGGCAACCCAAAATTTCTTTCCTACTCACTCATTTCTTCCCTATTCTCTCATTTTTCTTACTCAGCAAAACACACTGCACTGCATTTAGATTTTAGATTTCATCAGTTTCATTTTAATTTATCATGGAGGAATCTCTTGCAAAGCTTAAGAACAGGTTCCCCACTATTCCCAATGATGTGCTCAGGAAGATCTATAACAATTGACTTGAAAGGATAAAGATATTCAAGTGTTTAGGCCTTCCTGTGGACATACGCTAGATCATTGAAGTTAAGGTACATTTAGTATGTGAGATTCATAAATCATTTGTTAAACCTTTGCCAGGAATGGGAAGAAGTTCTTACTCCAAAAAAAGAAGAGCTAAACGAATGAACGTCTGCCATAAATGTGCAAGGTGGAATTGTGTTTATCATTGTAAGAGTAAAGGTATGGTATCTATAAATCAAGAAGATAAAATTAAATTTATAAAGGATGGATTGAGTAAGGAGTCACTGGATGATATCATTCAAACTCTTGAGTCGCATCCGAGTAATGATGTTCATCGTATTCTTGATTTAGCGGACATATTCCATAGTGAAAAAGAGCGCTATTGTCTTAAAAATCTAACGTTAAAAGACCCTGTTTGCCAGTTTATAAGAAAACTGAATGGGAAGCAAATCCTTGATTCATAGAAAGCATTTAAGCCATTACTGGATGTAAAATCAGAGGAAGATGTGAGCCAAAATCACAACTACTGTACATAATCATGTTTTTGTTTAATCGTTTTATCTTTTCCATAGCTTTTGTCAAATCTATCTTATCTTTTCAGCATCTTTTGTCTATTATGTCTTATCTTCTCAATAACTTTTGATTTTCTTTCCCCTTTTTCTTTACGTAAATTACGCCGGTCATTCATGTCAAAAGTTTTTTCAGAATTTTTTTGAAAAATGCGTGATTTGTATGATTTTATTGTCATTACTTTAGTGTTATATATATGTACTCTTTCATTTGTAAATATGCACATTTTCACTTATAAATATGCAGCCTTTCACTTGTAAGCACAAATGGTCCGAGAGAAAGAAAGAGAAAAAGGGTATCATACAAAAATGTGGATTCACACAAAAATGCTGAACGAATGGGATGAATGGTCTACCATGCTCAAGCTTTCATCGCTTTACCTGGTGGTTTGGAGACGTTGAATGGTATTTCTAGTGTTGCATTTTGGGCTAAGTTAAACTTTCACAAAAAGCCATTAGGATTGTTAAATGTTAATGATTTTTATGATGATCTGTTGTCTTTTTTTGATCATGCTGTGGAAACAGGATTCATACCCCAAGCGACTCGCCATTCTATAATTTTTGCCCCAACTGTTGATCGGCTGCTCGATCAACTGCAAACCTATGAACCTAAACCAGATCTACTCGTCAAGCAAATATGTGGGCAATCTTCAGATAGCAGTCAAAAGCAGAACCCAGATACCACTATTCAGTTGTAACTTTCCTTAATCTCTTGGTTTTACTTTATTGTGTATTTATGTTAAAAAAAACTTCCTCTGAGCTCTAGAAGACATTAGGGACAATGCCTGATTTAGGTTGGGGGAGGGGAGAAATTTTTTTTTTTGGTTAGTTAGTAAAACCATTAGATGCATGGGGTGTGGAAAAAAATGGCAGAGTAAGGAGTTATTCTTAACTCCTGAGACGCATTTTATTAGTTGCATGTTTTTGTTTCTTTTTTTTTTCGAAAAAAAGTATAAAAAAATCATTCTATTTAAGTGCTTTGTAATGATCATAAGAAGTATATAAGTTTTAAGTATGGATCAATTGAATTTAGAGATTTTTTAGCATGAATGAACAACTGATTGTTGCAATTGGTGATGGATTTTGAGATTGAATAAACTGAGTTTAAAAACCACTAACTGTGAGCTTTAGAGCTTATAATGATTATTTCTCTGGTGTATGATATTCACCTATTAAGTTGTCACTCTAGAACTTGCTTTAAATCTGGTTGAAATTACATCTCACATGCACCTTCAAAAATGATAAAGGCATTCATTTTCTATAGCCAGAGCCAAATAGCCAACATTGCAATTATATCGTTGATAAGCCCCTTTGAGCCTAATTGACTATTTCTATGTTATCAACCTATTAACATGTGTTTTAATGATATATCAAGTGCTTTTACCTTATTCAGAAGATTAGTGGAACATTTGAAATTCTTGTAAAATGGGCTTTTGACAAAGTGTGGGGGTGTATATATCATCAACTTTACAGTTGCAATTGAAAAAAGAGAGAAAAAAGGAAAAGAAAAAGAAAAAAAAAAAGATATTAAGTATTTGAATTGTGGGTTGTTGTGATGAGATAAATTTATTTATAAATAGCCCATTTTTCAATTGCTCTATTTCTTTAGCCTTTCATACCATGTTTTACATTTCTTTTACCTTAACCTTATTACAACCTTTAATAAGTCCTTTTGATTTGAATTATGCATGTGAATTAGGCAGTGGGGATTGAGATTTTTTGCAAGCTTATGGTAGTGCAATTTTTTCGGTTGAATTTGAGCGAAACACTTATCCTTAAACACTTGAGAGATTGGGAGAGTGAGTGACAATTACGAACTTAGTTTATTCATTTTCAAACAAAGTTATTAATTTATATTTTCGTTGATTCATGAATGCTATGATTTCTTTATTTTTCAATTGTGTTCTTACTTATAACATGACAGTTCTAATTTTGTTGGAAGCACTTATTAGCTACTCCTTGTCTGAGGACGTCTAAGAGCTAAGTGTGAGGGAATTTACATCTATAGTACTTAATTACGACAGTGTATACTTGCACTATTTAATTGATCATCTACACTCGTAACAGAATTCATATTTGAAAGTTAAATGAGGAAAAAAAAACAGATGAGATCTTATCCATTGTCATCCATATTGCATATGATAATGTTTGTAGTAACATGGTAAGTTATATATATGTTGATTTTTATGAAAATGTAATAAAAGAACTCTTTGATACACAATATAAGTCACCTATAGAGAAATTAATACTTATTTATCAATTTTATTCATGTAATTGATTCTTAAATGTGGTTCCTTGGATTTTTCTATCTCTTTTAGAATCTCATTTAATGTGAGTAAGTTGGATTTTTTTTTTTAAATCTAAGACAAATTTAATGAGTTAAGTGTCAATTTTTGGTTCCAATAAATTATTTAAGAAGTATTTTTGTTTCAAAACTATTTTCAAAGGAGCAATTGGCATCCTAAAGAAAATTATGGATTGATGTGGCATATAGAACCTATTTAGTTCAATTGTAGTAAACTTTTGTAATGCAATGCATTTTCTTACAATTATCACTATTACAAAAATCGTGATATATGTTGGTTATTAATTGTTATATTTCACGGTTCTAAATCGTCATATGTGCTAACACTATAAAAGCTTGGCACATATATATTACAGTTCCAAACCATTATTTATTCTAGACCTATTATAACGATTATAATATAACACGTTATGTATTGAGGCTTTGTGAGGCCCTAATATGTCAATTGCTATGATAATAATTAACAGACACACATCAACAACCATCATAATATATGTTTAACAACCATTATGTATAGTTGACATAAATAACGGTTGTTAGATAACAACCATGATTTATTGTGTCATATATAATAGTTCCGCTTTAACAACCGTTATATATTGTTGACATAAATAATGGTTGTTAGATAACAACCGTGATTTATCAAAGCTATTTTTTTAAAAAAAAGGGGGATTTTGCTTTTGATATCCCCTTGCATATACATTTGTACAGAAAGAATCACGATATATACTTACATTCATTCATATAAATAACAATACAATAAATCAGAATATATTTACAGTCATTCATATACATGTATACAATATTAAAACCAAAACTCTAAAACGAACAAATCATCAGTATCTAGAAATTTACAATCATTCTATATGTATTTATTACTCTCCTACTGATGTTGAATAGATATTACCAACTTTTCAACAACTTCTTCCATTTGTGAGTTGCTAAACATCATGCAGGAGGCATCAAAATACTATATGCAAAATGAAATAAGATGGAAGTTAGATATTGTAACATATAGCTAATTGATTGTATATACGAACGAATTGGGCATATAACATACCTTAGTTGTATCAATATTTTCAAGATCATAGTTGATAATGTCCTTCATGTACTGCATCGCAGTACTCACAATCGTTGCTGTTGTCCGGTTGCTTTAGGCACTATAAAGAAATAAGAAGAAAAATTTGTCAGACAATCATATATATAAATTATATTATGTGCTTCATCAATTTATTAATAATATAGTCATTGGTGAATAATATATATACCTTTGGACACAACCATTGGAAGGCGTATTTGTAGGTGCCATCAGTGAGCTTGTTTTTGGTGCACTTGAGACCATTTTGAGTGCGGTAAGTGTATACCGCTCTGAGAAGATACAATATAAAATTATATATATAGAAACATGTAATATGAATTGAATTATAAGAGATGATGATGAATAACTTGCTGATTAAAAGTCTCATGTATGTATGGTCTTGTGTCTGGAACCCCACTCATAGAGTCATAGTACCAAATCATTTTAAGTATTGGATTTACGACTATGACCATCCAGTGGTTCCTAAGTACAATAATAGATCAGATCACACATCATGACAATTACAGAATAAATAAAAACTAATTCAATCATAGTTAATGATGTTCTTACCCTTAAACGTAAGGCACCAAGAAGTAAGTGTCATTTTTGTCTAGCGCTCTCCTAAGGAATTCATCCCCTAAAACCCTTGCATGCTATTGCTTGGCATCTTCCTTCATGCCCTCACCCTGGTTATCGATTTGGTCAGGGCGGATAAACTTGATCTTATCTTAGAGGCCGCGGGGGACGAGGTAATTATGGAAAAGGTGCCTGAAATATCAAAACCAACATATCAAAATATAATCAAAGTTTTAAGCAGCCAACCACAGTTGAAGAAATACCTCATAAAGAAGTTGACAGATATTGAACTTGCTATGTTCTTGTTCAGAATCTCAGAAACAAGTTCTTCGGTTTTAGCTTCTACTTAGTCTGAAAGGTTAGAGACCTCTCTCTAAAATGTGATCATTAGACACAAGTTTGAAGCAAAGCACTTATTAGCGAACTCCCGGAGGGACTTCTGGGCAGATTGATCAATGGTCTTATTCTGTGAGGAAGACTTCTTCTTGGATTGATCATTAGGAGTGGGATGCTTCCTCTTCTTGGATTGAGTAGGGGTCTTGGAAGTGAGAGGCTTGGACTAAGTGGGGGTCTTGGGAGTGGGGGTCTTAGTCTGATCAGTTAGAGGGCTTGGACTTATTTGTGGGTAGCTTCTTTTGAGAAAATGACTTCTTTTGAGTAGGGGGCTTCCATACTTTAAGTAGGCGGCAAGGCCATAAAGCGAATCTGCCCATGGCCCCTCCCACTATATCTGTGTCTTTGGTAGGCACAAGGAGTGGACAACTGGGGTCGATATCGGCATTAATTTGTACCTTCACATGCTCAAGAAGGATAGGCTCGTTATGAAGCATGTTATCCTTCGGGTAGTTGAACATATGGCCCATTGCAACTATATGGTGTCTAGGGCTATCGGCAAAACACTCAACATCTGTCAATCCCTCAAGCATACCATAAGAGGGGGGAATGTGTAGCTACCTCTAGCACTTGGGCTACCATTTTCCCCTTAATGCTTCATAGTACGCTTCTTCATCAATTATTGTATGAGAAACCATATTTGTTCCTGCATTTCATCACACGATTTCTGGAGCTTTTTATATTGTTCATCTTAGTTATTTCTTTGGGGTTTCCAATGACCATAATATTTTGTCTTGGTCAATCTAAAGTCGAAGCCACTAAGAAGACCAGAATGGTTAGGCCCCAATGTCTTTGCCAATATGTCCTCATTCGCAGAAAAATAACCCCCTGTGTTGTAACTTCCTGGGACATGACTTACTGTGATAGTTAATTGAAAACATTATTTCCATGAATCGATGACTAATATTAATACTTACTATTTTATCGACGACCTCCTTCACCTGAGAATCATCATAAGAGCCATCTTTATTTTGTCCTACCACTAACTAAAGTTCATGACGAGGAGGTATACTACTGTCCCCACTCTCATCATCCAACTTTTTAACAATCCGAGCATACCCTGTTTGCCCTCCCTTGTAAGGATACTTATTGTTCTTCACCCTTTCCCTAGTCAATCGGTTTAATTCCTATGAGATACACAATACTCAAGTTAATATTAAACAGATACATGTAGGTCTTATGAATTATGAATAACAATTACCTAAAATGCTGGGTCACGACGTGAGATGACAAATTTCTCCAATCTTCTGGTTTGTTGGTGGGCCAAACTTCCACAAAAACTTGTCTCATCAGCTTCTTCAGAATTATGCAAATACGCCTTCGTAATTGCATGACAAAATTTGCTCAGTGAATTGCTAGTCTTCTTGATGAAAAATTCCTTGATGTAATCTCCATCTACATGATATGCAGACTGCAAAGTACATAATTAAAGTTAACATTTTTTTTATAAGTACATAGCAAGTAATTAGCAGATATATACCTTACTCTGATATTGTCCCAAATAATGCCTATGTAATCTCCCTATACCCTACGCCAGTTACCCGCCGTGATAAGAACGTTAGTCCTTACCGTTAAGTCAATGTAACTGATAAAGTGTGAAAGCTTAAAAGTTTGACCATCATTGTTCCATGTCAAGTGAAATATTCTCTCTAAAGACTTTGCTTGGCTAACAAAAGTCAAGCAGTAGCTACCCTTTTTTACAATATTCCGCACTCGTTCTAAAGCCTCTTCTGGGGTCTCGTTTCTTATTGGACTAGGGATGACATCAATACGAGTGAAAATACCAGTACTAGAAACATTATCAAAAGTAGAGGCACTACCAACTATGGGCATTATCAGTGCTGCGAGAAGTAGAACTAACCATTTTAATTGGAATACAAAGCTCATTAAATTAGCCACAAGGAACAGAGCAATGGGTTTTCTAGAAAAACACGATGCACTACTAAAGTCAAAATCTACCTAGGCAAGACGAAGTGAAAAATAAGGAGAATGCGAAATAAAGAATGAAGAATATTAAATGCAAAAGAGAAATCATACCTTGAAATAAGGAGAACAAAACATGCAAAAGAATGCAACCTATCTAGGGCTCTAAAACGAAAAAGTGAGTTAGGCAATCGACGCGACTCACACGACTGTCATACCAAACTTCAAAGAAAGCAATGGAGGATATGGTTTTCCTGAAAGTGATTGTCAAGAGCCAAAAAAGTCAACTGGAGTTGTGGGGTTCCAAGGATGATGGATAACGTTTTGACAAAAAACAGGCATGTTTAGTGTATATCTTGGGAATGTGAATAGGCGCGACCTAGCAGGTGTTTTAAAAGACTTGATGAAACTTGCTCACGGTTATAATTTTAGAACTGTTATGACAGGTGGTCTTTGTCTAATGGTTCTTAATTTACAACCATAATGAACCTTTGAATGAAAGTTCACAGTTTTAACATAACAATCGTTAGGTTCAGTAAACGGTGACAGTATTTTCTTAATAACTGTTAGGTATTCAACATGGTATTCTAAAAAGCGACTGGTTTTACTTAATAACTGTTACTTATTTGTTTTTTTAATAATTTTTAAATTTTATTATTCAACCCTATAGTACAAACAAAAATTTAAAAAGGAAAATGAGAGTTTGAATAAACTAACAAAAAATAAAAAGTTATGTGGATGAATGATCTGCTGCATCATCAGATTTATATCATTCTCTACTAATTTGTCCACCTTTTCGATCGGAGAGAAAATGAGAGGGGTCAATTCTTTCAAGCACTTGCTCATGCATCCTTGCTCTCCCATGTAATCGACGAAGAACAAAAGTCAGAAGTTGGATATGAGAGGTTGGAATAGACCAAAGACGATGGATAAATAGAGTTCATTTTTCAGACGTTTAAATGGAAAGGGTTTCAAGGATTATCCAAAAGAAAGTGTCTTTTGGAATGAAAATGGTTACGTATATAGCCTAGTAAAATACCTAAATTAGTTACAATTGTTTGCTAATAACCAAGAAAAGACAATTGTTTTTTTAAAAATATTTTTGGGGTACATTGTCCTAACAATTTATTTTTTTAATATTCAAAAAATAAAAAAGCAATATTGGTTTTCAGTCATCACCACTACTGCTATCCTTCGCCTCCTCCTGCCCCTCCCCCTTACTTGGCACATCATTGACATCTGAGGAAGGAGATGAAGGATCTGCTGAAAGTGATTATATATAACCTGATTGTGATGAAGGATTGTTAGATCCTATATGTTTTGATGATAACAAAGATTGGACTAATGATAAAAGAGGATATGATAACAAATGAATTTGAACAAAGTAAATAAATGGCAAAGCATTACTTGAAATAAGCACTGGAGTAATGAAGAAGATCTAAGAGAAAGAGCAAAGGAAAAACCTTAGTGGCAGTTTTTGTGTATGTTTACTCAAGTAACCACTCGAGTAAGAAACATTGTTACTCGAGTAATGTTGAAAGAAAATGTTTTCGAAAGCATTGACAAAATTTGGATGACGTTACTCGAGTAGCCACTCGAGTAATCTGCAAACTTATATGAGCCATTACTCGAGTAGCTACTCGAGTAACACATGAGAAAAGGCTTTACTCGAGTAACCACTCGAGTAACCAAGGCAAAAATCTTCCAGTAGCTCTTGGCCAAGAAATGCAACAATTTACTCGAGTAGCCACTTGAGTAACCATGTGAGAAAAGGGCATTACTTGAGGGAGCACTCCAGTAATCTCCAGAGTTATTTGAAGCATTACTCGAGGGGTCACTCGAGTAATCAGGTAAACAAAGGACAAGTACTCTCAGCCAAGAATTTGATGTAATTACTTGAGTGAGTAATCGAGTAATCTGCAAAGTTATTTGAAATTTACTCAAGGGGTCACTCGAGTAAGGTTTGAGGAAACAACATGGTCACTTGAGTAACCACTCGAGTAATAGGCTTACTGGAGGAAGCACCCGAGTAACTTGTGACGAAAAGACATGGCCACTCGAGTAGCCACTCGAGTAGCCACTCGAGTAATCAGGTATTTTCAAGGTTTGTGGTGTATTGCACTTCATGTCTTACCCGAGTAATATCTTATAAAAAATGTTGAATTACTCACTACCATATTTTTGATAGGTTTACTCGAGGGATTATTCGAGTAACAAGCATGATCACCTGAGTAGCCACTCGAGTAATGAAGTCCATAAATCATGTTTTTAATCGAATGATTATTAATTTATTATCCATATGATTAACTCTTCATTGCACTAGTATTCTAAGTACATTTGCAGAGAAACAATAAAGAGATCATGCCAGAAGTGAAAAGTCAAATAAAAGTCCGAACGTTCACCTAGCGCTACCTACCTCAAACGGATAGTTTTCATATTTGAAGAATGGTCAATCGTTGCTGTGTCACTCTAACGGACATATTTGAATTGCTTCCAACGGACACTAAAAATCATCTATATATATGGAGCATTCAAAGAGCAAAAAACAAGAACTGAGAACACACGAACATACACTGATCAACATACTCTTAGTGCTTTATTTTCTTATACTCATTGATTATACTTAAGTGATTATATATTTGCTCTGCGAGAGATTTTTTCATTACAAACTCAATATTTGTTATTGAGACAACTTAAGGTTGTGGAACCTTGAGTTGGGGATTTGATTACAACGTGTAAGGGGGAGAGTGTCCAGGTGAAAGAAATTGTTGTGTACTGAGGTGCCAAGAACCCATTGAATCTTGGAGAATATAGTGAAACTCTCAAAGACGCTCTAAGGACTGGATGTAGGTCAAAGTGGTTGTGGCCGAACCAGTATACCTCCCGGTGTATACTTCGGTGATATTTCTCTTTGCTCTCAACTGCTTTAAATATTCTGTCAATTTTCTTATACTCAACGAAATTTCTGGTATCACCCAATTCACCCCCCCTCTTGGGTGAAACGCTTGCACTAACAAGGATGAGGTCCAACTTCCTATTTAGACTATGGGAGTGTCTAATGAGACGCCTTGTGGGGAGCAGTTAAGGATAGCTAACGTCTACAGTAAAGCCTCCATTTGAGGAGGTGGCCAAAGAGGAGAAGGAGGTGATGGTGGAGGAGGAGGAGGGTGAGGATGATGATGATGAGGAGGAGGAGGAGGAGGAAGGCGAGCATGGGGATGAGGATGAGGGCGAATGGAAAGAGCTCTCTGACATTTTACCATGACAAGGGAGAGAAAGGCGACGTTATGAAAATATGCTTTTTAAAAAAGTACTATGAACAAAATAAATACTTCGTTCTAAAGTATTTAACTTTAGGAGAACTAGTACTTGGTGTCGAACCAAACGAGGTTTTGAAAAAGTGCTTTTTAGATTTGTACTTTACATGACGGTTGTTTATTATGAAATGTCGTTTTTGTTGTTCATATTTTATGGTCAATTGACATAACCGTTATATTTATGTTTTTGCTGATATAATGTTGGAAGACGAATCATTTATAAGTATTACATAATGATTGTTTTAAAAGAACTGTCACTTTTGTCACTAAATAAATGGCAATTCTTAACTACAACCTTTATTTTGTGTTTTCGCAAATTCCGCTTTGCAATATATGACGGTGAACATAGTTAACCGTTACTTTTAAGCATTATACATCCTTACGCGACCTTCGCCTTGACATACATAACGTTTATTAGCTGTAATACTATATATTATGTGTTATAAATGCTCAAATATGTAGTAGTGTATATTGGACAACATTTACACCAATTTTAAAAGTTGAAGTGCTACATTGTTCCATACTTTTTTTTTTGGGTAAAAATTATTACTTATGAATACCATATGACATAATATATTTGAAATGATTTAAATGAGTTTACTTGAAATGAATGTTTTGATGGGAAAAAAGAAATTAAGAGTTCAATCGTGGAAAATTAATGATTCAATCACATCATTGAATTTTTTTTTGCCCGAATGACATCATTGAATTATTCAATAAAAGAATGATATATTTGTTTTATATACATGACAAAAACAAAATACATATTGATAGTCAATATAGCGTCAAAATAAGTTGAGCAAGCACCTTGTTGGGTTGGCTTGTCAAATTCAATAAAGCAGTGGAATGAAGTTGAAGCCATCGTTTTTGGTTTTAGTAAGCTATTTTTTTAAAAAAAGAAAAAGAAATTATGACTATTTAGCCTAACTCGTGGGGTCTCTCATATCTATGACTCATGCCAAGCTGACATTAAAGAAAATCCATCACGTTTATTTTTTAAAAAACCCAAGGGTTAGCTAGGTGGAGTGGCGGACTTGTCATTTTATTAGAATAAGAATCAAATATGACTATTGCGGAGTTTAACTATGAGTAACCTTTTTTAATGTGATTTTTTTTTTTTCATTCACAAGTTTTGAAAGTTACTTCAATTATTTATAAATTTTCAGTTTATTAGTAATTGAAATAAGTCTCATCGAGAAATTTAATCAAGTCTCTTGATGGATGAATAACTATTTGTGGTATTTAATTAAGGTGCTTTTAAACTTTGTTCCATGTACAAATTTTCTTTTCTTCTTTTTTTTTTTTTGGACAGATCCAAATTTTCTTTCTTATTGATATATTTGAATTTTTTTTTCATGAGAATTTACATTTTTAATGCTAAGTATCATCATCAATGATCAATCATTTTAGTCCTTTGAATATTGATTTAGCTTTTTTTTGGTAAATTTAAATTTCTTTTTATTTATACCCATGTCTTTTCTTTCATTAGGTGTAATCCATCCATGGGCTATTTTGTTTTTAGTGGTCATCCCCAATCTTGCCCATGATTCATCATGGTCCACCCTTTCCAAAGTACTCTACCCGGTCCCTATTAGAGAGTAGCTCCTAGAAGCTGTTATTAGTTGTTATATATTTCTTTCTCAAGAGGGTGATCACTCTTCCCAAAGGACTCCGAAAGTGCTCCCTCCGATCCCGTCATAGAGCAGCTCCTATCTTGAATCCAGACCGGATCCGCCGGTCCGTCCCAGAAACTGGCTAACCTGCCGGTAAATCAGTCTGGGTTCATATTTTTTTAAAAAAAAAATTAATTTTTTTTAGAATTTCATACTATAAATATAAAATTTTCAATTTTTCACCGGTTTGGTCCCGGTATAGCTCCGGTTTAACCCCGGTCTGACCCACTGACCCTTAATCAAGTACCCCGACCGGTTCAATGCCCGGTCTAAGTTTTAATACCTTGGTTATTAGCAACGTACTGAAAATTAGACCGGATACTGAATTGGTTAGGGTACTGGGTTAAGGGTTAATGGGTTAGATAGGAGTTAAATCAGAGCTAAATCAGAGTTAGGCTGATGAGGAAGTAAAGATTTCAGGTTTATTTATATGAAATTCTATGTAAAATTAATAAAAGATCCTTTTAAAAAAAAAATAGATGCATTGGTCCGTACAATTTACCCTTGGACTGGACCAGTTGGATTGCCAGTTCACAGACTATACCGACCGGTCTGGTTCGGTTTTAAATACTCTGATTATTAGTCTTTTTATAAGACATTTAATTCATGGTTTTAAATTTAACAAGTATTAAATATTTTTTTCATATATAAATACAGGACTACAGGTATGTAATACTTAATCCTAATCTTGTACATCATGATCAGTTTATAGTATTTCTTTTTCACTAGAGTGTTCGCGCTTCCTAAAGTACTTCCTCTAGTCTCTATCATAGAGTAGCTTCTAGAAGTTGTTATTGATATTTTTTATAAGACATTTGATTTAAAGTTTTAACGGGTATTAAATATTTTTTATATATATATCCTATATTTAATAAAGGCATGTAGTAAGAGTTTGGGAGGGATTAAAAATTAATATGATATTGAAGTTTAGTTTAGTTAATAAGAATATTATTTTGAAAAAAAAATACTGGTAATATTGAAATCACTTAAATTATATGACAAATTTAATGTTTTAAATTATTTTTATTGGTATGTTGATGAATTAGTTAAAAGCATATTATAAAATGGGGGAAAAGGTCTTCTCCATTTCCATTTCCATCCACTTCCTTATTTACACTCTTAGATCAATTCAACTATTGAGATTTATTATCATATAAAAAGTTAAAAAAAAAAAGAATATATATAATAATTTATTAAAAGTATACAGATATGAACAAGATTAAATTTTAATTATTTTAATTTATTTATTTATATTTTTTGGTATTTAATATTATAATAATATTTTTATAGGATATGAACTATCAACTATCAGAATTGATCTAATGATGTAAATGAAGAAGTGGAGGGGAGTGGACGATAAGGGAAATAGAGAAGCCCATTTCCCATAAAATGGATAGATAGGAGTACCTTACAAAATTCGATTTAGAAAATAAAAATAAAATAAAATATTACCCTAAATCTCCCATGCATTGCATGGGGCTAGCATATAATAAGAGTGTAAACACTAAACAGAAAGACAATCTTTCTCCGAGAAAAAAAGAAATGATATTATAATATATTAAATTAATATATAATTACTTATATTTTTGTATTAGCCCTATTTTATGATTAAAATGGACTAAAGTATATATTTAATCATTTAAGTTTATATGAAATTTTATTTTAATCCCTTATATTTATATTGCGTATTTTTTAATTCTATAATCTTAACACCGGTAATATCACTCTCAAAAATTGCTGGCTTAATAACTTAAGTGATGAATGTACAACTAACAAATTTTAAACATATTTTTTTTTATTTTTTCATTAATTTTAAAATATTTTATGTTTATTAATTTTAATATTTTTATAGAAAAAATATTTAAACATAACCGTACTTAATTATTTAAATTGAAAAAAAAGTAGATAATTAGATTGTGAGAAAAATTAAAAACAGTTTATTATATTTTACTTTAAAATAACATACATGTCATAGTTTTATTAGGTAAAAAAACTAGATAAATGAGTTTTTTGTTATGTGAAATTGGTTTTAAAATTATTATTAATGATATTTAAAATTTAAAGCATGCTTTGTTAGCACTATTGCAATCGTTTAAATTAAATTGGTGAAATCAGCATTTTTCATTAATGACATTAACTGTGTTAAAATTATAGGACTAAAAATATAGTTTATAAAGTTAAGAAAAAAAAAAAGAAATCTCATATAAATTTAAAGGGTTAACATTTATAGTGATATTAAATAGTTTAACTAAAAAATTAACTGCATATGGTCATCTTAGGCCCATAATGAAAAAAATCTTGCAGACAACAGTATACCTCCAATGCGATCTCTATGCCATCGTTCTAATGCTATTATACGGACCATATGCATTGCAGAGAAGTTCTCATAACTGTGTTGCCCACTTACCACAAACGAACCGTATTATTTAGGGAACCCGTTTCGGTGATAGGCACCTGGCCCTCGCTGTTGGACAGTCCGGATTTAATTTTTTTTAAATTAGTTATTTTTTGAATAAAAAAATCATTTTTTAAAAAAATATTAATTAAGGGATTATTTTTTGAATAAAAAAAAAACATTTTTTTTAAAATAATTTTTTAAAAAAAATAAATTTGGATCTTCCAAATTCCATCTGAACAGTTCAAATAGGTAAAGCACTCTTTGATCTGCTCATCCTTTTGATGAATAAGGAAGCTCGATCCATTATTTAGTAGCCTAATAAACTTAAGAGGTAGTGTCTACAGTGACTGGGAAGGGTAAAATGACCCTGATATAAGTTTAAACCTTATAAGTGGCAAATAATAGCCCTATTTTCACTTACATTTGCATATGACAATGCCCAAATTTAATCTTATCATAATAATAATAATAATAGATATTAAATACTCTCTCCAGTCTTAAATATAAGATAAAGTTAACTTTTTTTAGAGAGATTAAGGAAGCTAATTAAATTATTTTAGAGTATTTATATTTTTATTTTTTTCTCCAAACTAATTAATTTGACTAGTAAACTAATATATAATATAAGTATACACAATATATAATATGACTAAGTAACTTATTTAACTTCTTTAATCTCTCCAAAAAAAATCAATTTTATCTTATACTTAAGACCGGAGGGGGTAGTTACATAAAATTGATAAACATTTTAAACACCCATGAAAAAGTTTTTTTTTTTTTAAAAAAAAGAAAACCTATTTTGACTTTTGTAGAAAGCTTTCAACTCTCTTCCACACATACATGTATGGCCGCACATGCTTGCTAGTGAACAGGTCAAGTGCAAGTTGCCGGTTAACGCTATGAAATCCAGCAGCGAGCCAATAACAACCTTATCAGTTTATCACAAAATGATTGAGAGACCATAAAGAGAGAGAGAGAGAGAGATTTGATGATAAGAGTAGAGAGGAGAAATGGATGGAATGCAATTGGCTGTACCTATTGTTGGAATTGTAGCAGCCGCAGCTGTCACCTTCTACGCCGTTAGTTTCGCTGAGCTCCGAGAGGTAACCTAATTCAACCCTAATTCTCTCTCTCTCTATCTCTCTGTGATTTGGTTCTTGCATATGCATTTTCTACATGACAATTCTTGTTCGGTGGAATCAGAAATCATTCAGAGAGCTGGACGACTCAGACTACGACGACGGAAATGGTGGCTTCAAGCCCTCTCCCAGTTCTAGAGAGAGGCGTGCCAGAAGAAAAGCTTCCAAACCCTCCGACTCTTAGTTAGCTATTTTCTCTCTTCTTTTCTATGTCTGGTTAACTCTTATTATATAAGATGATTCTATGAAGCTCTTTGATATTCTTGTGTATTTGATGTGTGTCTGTTTAGTTTCACTTATTTTAAGATAGTAAAAGAAGGAATTATAATGCCTCGTATGAGAGAAGTTTCACCCTTCTTGTAAAGTTGGCTTAAGGAGTCTTTGAGCCATAATTTGAAGCTTGAAAATGAAGAATGAAATTGGATCGAAAATCATCGAAACCAGATAGCTTTGACGTAAGGGCATTGAATAAAGAGATGATCAAATGATTCTTCACTTTGGCGTCCAAAAAGACAATTGTCAAAGACATTGAGATGATGTTGCTTCAGAAAATTTCTGAAGGAATAATAAACATATTAAACAGTAGAGCAGAAGCGTGTACCGGTAGAGTCGGATCCGGGTTTGGGAGCCCACACAAGTATTAGACTACAAGAGCCTAATCAGGGTTTGCACAGCAATGCACCAGAACAAGTAAGATGGTAGATAAGAGGGGATTACCAGAAAGCTCAATGGCAGGGGTGGTTTGCAATGCTAAAGGAGTTTTATCTCGATTTACGTGGAAAACAGCTTATAAGCAATTTCAACTCCAATTCAAACATGCCTTATTAACCCGTGAAGAAGGGAGCGATTCCATTGAAGTGGTTAAACCGAACTCTGAGATCTGCTTGCATGGGCCACTATAGTGGGTGGTTTATAGAGATGCTAGTTCCATGGTCTGCCTTTCGTTTTAATTTGCTTACAATCATGTCAGCACAATCTGAAATACCTTTCCATATCCATGATGAATTGTAAGGCTTCCTGATCAAATTTTGAGATCGATCATCTTTATATTTAACTTCGAGAGTGGTGGGTGACAAGGAATCAGGCCCTGAACATAGTATTCTCCATACTTATTTGACTAACAACTGGTTTGTTGAGATGAAAAGGTGAACTTTTCTCAACAAGTGCATTTTTTTATGATCACCTTTCCTTATGAACCCCAAAAGAAATTAATACATTTGCTATCTATAGTTTGACAATGCTAATGGGCAGCTTGATACAAGACAGACATAAGTGTTAACTAAGGAAAGAATCGACCTAAGCAACATAAGTCTCGAAGCCTGTGATAAAAGACAAGGCTGCCATGCATTGCTCCGATTGTCGATATTTTGAATCAAGTGTTCCCATGATAGTAAGAACCTGGTTTTATTTTGATTATATATATAATGTTTCGTATTCTTTATAGAAAATATTTTAAAGTTAAATTAAAAGTGTATATTTGACTAACAACAATTTATGAAATTCCACTAATTTTTTGGGCAAACTTCTATTACTTTATTTTAAAAATAAGAAAGAAAAAATTAATTTGTTAATCCTTGTAATTTTTTCAAATTATAAATCAAGTTTTTATAGTGTTTTTCTTCCTTTTTATTCAATCCTTATTGTTCATTTCTTTGTTCAGTTATCACTATAAATCCTTCCATTAGCGAAAGGATTAGTTTAAGTCGATAAAGATAATGTGGCGCTGAATAAGACCTGACTAAGTTGATAGGGCAACTTAAAAAGGACCGATACTAATAAGGTTTAGGGTGCAAACCTAATTGTAAATATTTTCTTAAAATTGCAATTGACACCATCATATTTTATTAAGTGCAAAAATACCCGAACATTTTAAAATAGAACAAAAATTACAAAACCACTAATTTGGACAAATAGTCTATTACTTTGTCTGTACGGCCCACAAAATTTCATTGAGCATAAAGTAACGACATTTGCCCAAATTAACGGTTTTGGTATTTTTACTCCATTTTAAAAAGTTTATATATATTTTAGCACACAAGAAAACTTTATGATACCATATGCAATTTTGAGAAAACATTATGGATATATTTGCCCCTTAACCTTACTAATAATCGGGCAAACAATAATTGACCAAACTGGTTCCAGTGGCATCGCTATACTTAAAATAACCTACATTGAGATTTGCCATTTTACAGTGTCCGCTTGTGTTTAATTTTGTTTACAAGAAAATGCAACAGAATTAGTACCCTTCCTCGGTAACTAAACTAAGCACGTTTTAAGAACTAAAGCACATGTTCCTAAGATAAGTTCAACCTTGGAAGGAATCAACCACACAATTTACTTGCATCTACAGAAAATAAAACAGGAAAAGCTGACACAACAGAGATTACGAGAGGAAATCATTAGTCTCTTGATTCACCAAGAAATAAATATGTCTCTATACATTACGCCGTTAAAGCCCTTGCCATTTTCATCATCATCAGCATCATCAGTAAAAATCCCTTATCCATTACTTACTCTGAGACTTGAGTTCCAGCACCCTCTCTTCAGTCTCTTTTAGAGCTATCCCATAGATTCTGATTAGCTGGGGCAAGAAATGGTTATCAGATTTCAAATAACATCTTAGTTCCAAAGAATGATTGAAAAAGAGTAGGCAGTGGATACCATTTGAGAAAAAAATATCAGCATAATAGGACAGTACGTAATGAATCATTATGAAGAGAAAAATACCAAAGCAAGTTACACTAGCTGACTGTACAAGAAACTCGTTAAAATTGTGCATTCGAGGTGGTGAGATCCACTGATACACTCATTTTAATGTCCTTGTGTCTATAAAAGCACAGATACTACTAGGTAAATAATGTGAATTGGCTAGTTATAATCAATTTATTTATTCACCCAATGATATAGAAATTTACAGAAGTGCCAAAATAAGACAATTGAGACCTTGTGTGTGTGTGTGTGTATAAGACTCAGAGGTTAAGGTACCTCATCAACTTCTTCTGGGGTCATGATAAATGGCGGAGACATCATTATGTTATCCCCAGCTACACGTACTAACATCCCATTCTTCTCACACTGTGCTCCGAAATAGGCACCTATCCCTGTCATAATTTATTTGATTAAAACTGTCACAACAACGGAAAATAAACCAAAGTCGACAAAATGGCAGCAAGCTAACCTAAGGCGCTCCTTCACATATTAGGATTAATAATTTTCTGTCACTTCACTTATATAGGAAGCTGCTTTATTCTAGTTATGCGTCAGTGTCACAAAAGTTTGGTTCTAAATGACCTTAGAGAAGATATATTTGCTACTTTAATTGATTTTAAAGTCTATTTATACATAGCAAAGCATCTGTCAAATATTAATGAGAACTACGTTTTAGAAATTCCAAGTATAAAAGCTTTTGCTTCACGAATATTAAACTAATGGTTAACCAATGGCTTGGTATCATTGCTCGTCTGATTAACATCCCTAAACTGATAAAACATTTTTGCTAAGGAATTCCTAAAGGGTAATTCCCCTTGATATCTTAAGGGAAAAAGAGAGGAACCAAAGGGAAAATTGCACTTGCCCCATTCTGGAGGGAAAGGATCATTGGGCGATTTGTTGTCAACGAACTCGGTCCCAAGTATCAAACCTGTTCCACGAATCTGCAGAGCCAATGAAGTTTCTCTCACACCTCAGTCAAGCATTTTGTACAGGGACAAAACCAGAGTAGAGCTTCAAGTGTTTACTATCAAGTGCTCCAATAAAATCATGACATGTTTTCTTTTACAAGCAAAAGAACTGCATATAATTTAAGGCAAAAATAAAAAAGAACTACATATGATGTTTTTATCACAGAATTTGATAGCACCAACTTGAAGAACTTTTAATACGTAAATTTTGTCCTTTATACTCTGCAAGAAGCTTAGCAAACAAGAGGTACCTCCCCAACGATTGGACTATCAGAAAAGGCTTTCAGACCATCTTGGAACTTGGGAGCAATGCTCTTCACCTTCTCAACAATATTTCTTTCCCTGCAAAAGATCAAGAATAGTAATAATAAAAGTCAGCAGCCTGAACAGTAATCAACATAAATGGATATAATGTGGTTAAGTTGTAGTCGTTTATTCAAATATAATACTGCAAATCACTAATTTCACAGCATATATTTGAAAATTGACTATGCCTATGGTTATGACCCAAGCTACATAGGAACACACTTGTAGATCTTTAGTGCTTCGATTGCAACGGCGCATGACAATGGGTGTCCAGAGTAAGTAAAGCCATGAGAAAAAATACCTAAAATAAGAAAAACAGGTCAGCACCAATTATCTTCACATGAAGATGTGGTCATAAATGTATATCACCATACCAAGTTTGTTGCTTTGTGAGTGTATGACATCTGACACTTCTGGGCTCACAAGAACTGCACCAATTGGCATGTATGCAGAAGAAAGTGCCTGGAAGTCGAATACAGAATTGAAAAAGATCATGCTTCCTAAATTATGAGAAAGATATATCTGTGTTTGGGTACTATTTCAAGTTTACCTTAGCTAATGACACCATGTCTGGTTTAATGTTGTACTTGTCACATCCAAACATTGTTCCAAGCCTTCCAAAGGCACAGATGACCTTCAAAAGAGAAACATGAAAGAAGCAAGTTCAGTAGTCAAATTTTCTCATAACTACATTTTACGAAGAATGGACAAATATAGTATAATACCTCATCTGCAATGAAAAGAATGTCATACTTCTTTACGACAGCTTGAATCTGCACAAGTAATACAGGCTTTCAGAGAGATGTTTCTTGCCTGTAATATGATTTTGTGGTATTTAAAGGGAGGAGATCTCAAGGAGAGTGAGAAAACAATTAAGCCAATCCATGAATAATTGTTGTACAAGCCAGAATTTCGGGAGGGGCAAGACTATACAACAATTGGATCTATTGACTATGATACATAACTTCTACAGCATTAGCAAGCATGTGAATCACAAATAGGTATCCTATTTTAACCTTTGAACTAATATAAAAGTTTCAACAAACAATTCAAGCAATTGAACAAAATCTAAAAGCCATATTCAACATGCTATGAAGTAATGAAATGGTCTAAACAGGAAATCATGTAAAGTTTTCTTGAGCCACTGCCAGTTTAAGATTCTAAGACTTAAATCAATCGTGCCTATTAAATATATAGCTTATACAGAGCTAACAAAGATGTGAGCTCGATTTTCTATTTTAACCCTTGAACCCATATCAAAGGTCAAACACACTATTCAACCAAATGAACAATATACAGGCAACAAAGTTTATGCTCACGAGCTTGTGAAAATGAAAGTCTAATAAGAATTTCATGAACATTTTCAGTAGTTGCTTCTCTCCAGCAAGAGGTATTAAAAAGTCTTTATACACAATTTATCTATTGTGATGTCCCATGGAATAGCATACTGAAACGCCATAAGCCACAACAGCACTATAGATGACAAACACGTAGAAGCAGTTTCTTTGTCATCCATCCTGAAAATAAGGAAATTATGATTCTTTAAAGCATGGTGATGCTGATGACACACCTTGTCGAAGTAGGTTGCAGGCGGAGGAATTACACCTCCTGCACCCATAACAGGTTCGGCAATAAATGCAGCAATCTGTATAAAAAAGCCACATTAAGTCGCTATGGTACAATCAATATAAAAATATGAAAGCAGTTTCTAGATATTTTAAAGCATTACTGTCTCTGGTCCCTCTTTCAAAATTAGTTCCTCCAAATTTTTAGCTAATCTGGTTGAGAACTCTTCCTCTGTCTCGCCTGGGATTGGCATCAGCATGCATAACAATATTTAGCCACATTATACATGTGAATAATACAAGAAGTTTAAGGACATGACCTAATAAAATAAGCTACCTGGAAGATGATACCGCCAGTAATGTGGGCAGTCAGTGTGCAGCACGAATGGAGCAGGCAAATCAAATTTTTGATGCAAAGCTGGAAGGCTGAAATATGATTTTTCAGTTGACTGATAAAAATTCTGTTCTTATCCTCATTTTCATAAATAAATAAAATATTTGGCGCAAAAGCACTGATGCAATCAGGGAAAAAAAGTCCTGAGTTCCTCCTACCCAGAGAGACTGGCTGCTATCAATGTTGAACCATGATACCTATCAGAAACGTTAAGAAATATAAGCTAATATGAATTTAAGATACAATAAAGCATCATTAGTTGAAATATCAAACATACGATTTTGCCCGAGCTATAAATTTCTTCTTATTTGGTCTTCCAAGTGCATTGTTATAATACCATACCAATTTCACCTGCAGAGAAAAACGACGCAAACCTGAGAAAAAGTTATTGTTCATTTCACTATGCTGATTCCCACTTAAAATATCTAATTCTAATTTCCTACACAATTAATTTGACTTCTTTTGGAACTTAGATGACGAAACTTATTTAAATGAGCTAAATTTGCATTGAGGGAACATATTTATAGCTTTAGCAGAACATATTTAGCTTTGGCTTCTGATATTCAGTTATACAATTACTTTTAGGTTTTAGGTCCGCAAAGTTTTATGAAGATGATAATGGGCGTCGGATATTATGATATATATGATTATTAAAGTAAAACTTAGCTAATGAAACAAATTAAAAAAGAATGGTGAGAATATTTTCATGCACAATATGGCAAGTGATGAGTTTGTCAAGAGGTCATGTTCTGCCTCCGTGTTCATGATCTGTTTTAATTTCGGACAATGTTAACCTTCCAAGTTGAGAATTGTCCCATTGTTGATATCACAGATGGCCAGATATTAACTTTCAGCACATGGGAAAAACTTTAGGCATAATTCAAATTGTCCGCCTTAAAATCACAAGAAGAAAATGATACGTTAGAAATTAATATGGCTATATTTCTACATAGGACCTAACAAACCTGAGTATCATTGGCTTCTGATCCACTGTTAACAAAAAAAGCTTTTGCCATTTTTCTGGCCGTGAAAAGGTCTAGAAGGTCCCTGGCTAGATCCTGTAAGATTAAATTTGTGTTTACATAAGAAACTAGATAATGAATAATTCAATATCAGGAGAGAACTTTAGAGAGGGGTAATTAATAGATTATTCTTCCATGAATGGAACCTAAAGTTAACAGACGTATCAACTGGATAAAGATAAGCTTAAAACAACATAACAACCTTTGCACCATGCCACATCATATGAATTAAGGGGCTAGAAGTTTCAAAGTACTAATACATATATACTTTCTTCTTCAAGAAAAGGAATGAACAGATGAAAGAAAGAAATAAGGTAAAAGTTAAGGTGCAGTTAACACGTGCAAAATTATGTCTGAGTTAACGAAGTTTGAATACAAGACTACCAAAGATGGTTTCGTAGTTCGATTCCAGAATGAGTGGTAAAAGGGCAACTTCTTCAATTGTGCGGTTGCTGCATCAACAAGACGTGGTTCATTTCCTCCTGCAAAAGAAGTTTGATATAAAAGTGAACCGTTATTATACGTTAAAGAATACAAACTGGCATGTTTACATGTAAGTAGATCAATAATCAATTGACAATTGTAGGGGAAGATTTTTCACTTCAACATTAACTCAAAAGCCAACCTGCATTTTATTATGGTTCGTAGATCATGCTTGTTAGATGTTATTACACTTGGCAGTAATAATTTCAAATTTAATTAATTTTTTCAAAAATAGTAGTCAGATACTGGATTAATAGTAAAAGAGATACATAGAACACATTTATGTTTGATGGGCAGAAACAGAACATAATCAAAAGTTTCCAGAAACATACAAAAGATAAATATAAAGCATATAATAAAAGATATATGTTTGTAATCTAAAAGGCAAAAGGGAACAATAAGATATCAATGATTAGGCAAAGAAGAACATAGATAGAAAAGAATTCATAAATACCTAGAGCAGTGCACCATAAACCAGCGAGTGCGTCAAGATATTTTTTCCCATTGATGTCATATACGTAGCTTCCCTGATTCCATTGGCCAGGTGAATTGTGAAATGGAGAAACAAGTCATTTTTTGAAATGCAAATGAAGCTTATATCCATTGAAACCATAAATAGAGTCTTTTACATAATCAAAAAATTTTTCGGCATGAAGAGAGGAAGTTCACCTGTGATCTTTCTATAATCAGAGGATTCAAATCAGTAGTCTGCCATCCGGCAGTGAAAGGAGCAAGCATATCATGACCCTTGAACCTAAGACAGCCATAGTAATTTTAGCCGAAGCATGCATGGTAGCCATGTCCACAAGGGAAATATTTGAAAGTATTAGAGAAGCTAAAAAAGCAGTCTTTAACCAAAGAACTGTTTATTCATTCAACCATACACTTCTTTTGAATAGGAAAAAATGTAGTATTAGAAAGAGGAGAGAGTATAAAGAGCAATAGTTGAGAATAATGAAGCATCAAATCAGAAACATACACAAAACCATGAGAAATAAAACTTCTTTTGAAAAAACCATGAGCCCAGAACCAAAGTGAAGCCATATATAGACAATTCCGCCTCATCTTATTCAGAACTTAATAGAAAATATTAGAAACTAGACAGATCTGCTCAAATGATGCTTTCCTAGATTTTGAACTTTCTGGAAAAGAGAAAAATGGATTACTAACAATATTCAGAACCATATTGATTTAATGCAAGGGCAAGTGGCAGCAAACATGCCGTTAGTTCAAACCCAATTTATAAACACGCAAAATAAAGCAACGACCAACAGACAGACAAAAGCACACACGAGAGAGAGTTAACTGCATACCCTTCACGGTTTTCATCCTTTGGCAAAGATGCTTCAGCACTATAGGATCTAGACCAAGAGGAGGCCTGAGAATTTTCCTGAAAACTTCTGGAAGCAGCAGCATATCTTGAAGCAAGCTGTAAATGAAATATAAAAACATGCATCAATAGACAAGTAATTAAACAGCAGATACAGGATCATTGGGGCCATGTATAACACACCAAGAAATCATACATTTGATGCTCTAAACCCAGGACAAGATTTTCTACATCAGCAATCGAATTCACACACACTCTTGTCATAATAATTTCAAGCTTTCAACATACTACATACAGATGATATGAAACAATGTAATTATAATTGGATGATTTCAAGGGGCAAAGAGAAAGTACGAAATAGTTTCTCAAGATATTTTCAACAGAAAGTGGCAGATGCATGATTTTTTGTGCAGGGGGAACCATGTCCCAATAAATATATGACCAACTGCCACCAAGAGCTTGAATCTTCAAAAGGGGGAAATAACTATTGGCCCGCCATTTGCTCTTTTATCTCTGTTATGAATGATGAATGTTGTACATGGATCATTCACAAGGAATACAAACATAGCAATATAAAAGGCTGCTATATTTGGATTTTTTTTAAATAACATTCCAATGCTTCAAAAGAAGAATGTGCTGAATCTTAAAATATGACATTTACCATATGAAATTGCACGCAAGTTTCAGCAGAAAAATGGTTTAATAGCAAAGTTTGGATGAAGTTAGAATATCACATATAATTAATTCACAAATAAAACAAATAAATAATCCAAACTTGTATCCATGATAGAAGCCCAAACCACCAATATAGTATTGATTCATATGGAATTAGTGGACATGGGTATAAACAATTAGCAGAAATTTAGGAAAACATGAGTCTGACTCACTTGTTTTCCTCCTTTTGCCAAAGAAACTATTCACTGAAGCTAAAATTAAGCTTAATTTAGCCATACAATCAGTTCAGTGTATGTTTTTCAGGAGGGAGAAAAGAATGTTTGCAACAATCCATAAAACAGCAACACAATATCAAATCAGTTCTAATGAAATTAATAAACAGATGCTGAAAAGGCCGGCTATTTTTACACGAATTCAGGAATTCTCAGAAGCTTTAATTCTGTTCGACAACTTTCAATCATTGCGCAGTCATTAATACAAAAAGTCGGCAAAAGTAATCCACTTGCACGTGGAATTTTGAAGATTTAACATCAAAAGTTTCTCTAGCGTATAAGTCAATTAATAAAAGCTCTCACGCTGCACAAAAGCATCTCACTTTTAGCCCCCTGTTTCTTAATCTCCCATTTATTATAAAGATAGAAACTCAGGCTATAAATACTCGTTAATTTGAAAAATGCAGTAGTAATATCACGAAACCTATAAAAGAAACAGAACATAGATGAAAATCCCATTAATTGGGAAAAGAAAAACTTATCGAAGAGTAGGAAGTCCCCAAAACTAAGAGCAAAATCAACGACAAGAACATAAAACATGCTTCCATGTTTTCAATTCAGTCATAGCTGATCCAGAAAGCACCATATTTGGAGCCACAAAAGGAGGGTTAAAAAACAAACACATTCGTACGAAAATCCACTAAGAACCTCGAAATAGCTCTGTAAATCAAAATGAGAATCGAGAATCAATTACCTGATTTCTGAGGGAGGATCGAAAGAGTCGATACATGGTGGTCTATCTCGAGAGCTTGCGACGATACGGGAAAAAAATCTGGACCGGAAACTGGAGGAGTGACTCAGAAATGAGGAAGCAACAGCCTTTAGTGCTGAAAACGACAAGAGAGAGAGGCGGGTCCGACTAATCAACACGTCCCGGTTCAATCCGAGTGCGTATATTATTAACCATGATTCATCATGACGGAATAAATTGCTTTGAATTTTCCAATTTACGATAACGTTAACGCGGCGGATAATGAATTGATGACGATATTATGTGGCTTGACGTCATGAGGTAAATGAGGATCCGAGAATAAAAAATTCTTAATAAGAATCTTGCGGTTCATAAAGAAGGATAAAATTTAGTATGAAGCTTTGAAGTTTGAAGGATTCGATTCGATTCCGGATCTCTAGGTGTTCCCGCGGATCCATCACCATGGTCCTACGAAGCCAAATGGAAAATCGTCAGGTCAAGACCGAGAAAACTAGGTAAAGTTACAGTTAATGACCTTCAAAAACATAAAATCTAAACTGGGGAGCTAATCGATACCCCACCACCTGATTACTTGAAAAATTATACTCTCATATATCTCACTTCAATCAATTCATCGTAATAAAGAAATGGCAGTTGTCTCATTAAATTTATCATAAATTAAAGAAAATTTATAATTTTATCCATATTAAATAAGGTTTTGACTAAGAAAGAGAAACAGAATGAGTCAAATTTAAATATTAATTATAGGAGTGATATTAACAAACAAAAAAAACATTAATTGCTCTCTAAGTAATTTATATTGTGAACTAAAAAAATATGATTATTGAGCCACTCTAATGCATCTCAACAAAATATTGTAGAATAATTTAGGGAGAAAACAAAAAAAAAAACCATTTGATTGAACTTCAAAATCCTAAAGTAGTTTTGTTGTGTATAAGAATATAGGTACTAACTAAACTTATGTAACAATTAACAACTCATTTAGCAAATCACAACAGCTCACCAGTTGTTTGTCATAATGATTTAGCAATTCACAATCACTTTTTACAATTTCCAAACTTGTTAAAATAAATGAATTAAACTCTTTACAAGTGATTTGTAGCTTTTGTTTAGGAATCTAACTACACCTCATGACTTATTTATTATGATAGTTTAGCAATTGACAGCCATTTTTCTTTTTTAAAAAAATTCAAACTTGTTAACATAAATGAATAAGGCCGTTGGTAGGTAAAGCCGGCAAAACGGGCCAGCTTGGAGGCTGTGTGGTGACTTCCACGGGTTGGGAAATCCCTAACCCTAACTCGCAGGTGAGGGTTCGCGGACCACCCCGCACTTTTTTTTATACTTTTTTTTTTAGGTTTTGCCATACATAAGTCTGGACAAAAAATAAAAGAACAGAACCTCCCAAAGTCCAAACTCAAAAAGGAAACCAACAACCTAGTAAAGAACCTCCCAAAGTCCAAATTAAAAAAAAAAAAAAAAAAAAAAAACTATCCCCCCAAGCCTAAACCCCAACTATCAGAGCCCAACATGGTATCTATGTAAAAGAAAAAAGTCCAGCCCGCCAAAGTCCAAGCAAGGCATCCGTGTAAAAAAAAAAAAAAAAAGAATGCAAGCCAACTCGCATCAACCTGCGGATTAAGCGGTGCAGGCTTGTACAGCCCACATTTTAATGGCTCGAAAAAACCCCAACCCTAACCTTGTCCCAACCCTCAGGCTCTTGGATTGGGCCCGTTTTGCCAGCTCTACTGGTAGGTAGGGGTTGTGGTAGCATTTAAAAAAACGTAAGGGCATAAAAGTCTTTTGACAAAATTTTCAAATCCCATTTTGGTGCCTATATTCAAGGCATTGATTTGAGATTTTTTATTTTTAAATGTACTTAACTGAAATTTTCACTATTTATATAATCATTAATCATTTGATCTCCCCTATATCTCTTGAAGAAGAGAATTCCTAATTGGTGTCTTCAATTTTCTTTTGACATGCAGCTTTTTTGGATCCAACTTTTTCTAATATGCCTCTAATCCAATTAGGACAAACCTTCATGCCGCCGCCGTTATATGATATTGCAGATAGCTCCGTTGACATTTAACCTTTCCCCATCCAAATTCCAAATTTTGAATGATGTCCTGCAAACTTTAAACTTGGATAAATTATATTTGAAAAATCTCATACTTATAAATAGGTTTTGATGGGATAAGAGATGTTTAGACGTAGGATCCAACAATTACATAGTACTCCCTCTTATCCTTAAGAGACATATTTATTTAATTTAATTAGATTAAGGAAGTTAATTAATATTATATCCTGTTCAAAATATAAGATGAAAATAACTAAATTACACAATTAAAAAAGTTAGTTTAAATTGGCTAAAAACAATATATATATATATAACTTACTTTCCTAAAACACCCTTACTTGTGGAGATGATGAGTGGGAGAAACAACCAGTAAAAAAGATATGAGAGAGAATGAGAGGGGAACAAAGATTTTAGAGACATATAATTAATTACGGGTAAATTTGAAAAAAAAAAAGTATTAATGATGAAACAAAAACTGAAGTGTATCTCATGTAAAAAAAATAAGACCCTCTCTCAAGTTTAGTTGTTATATTTTGAATCAGTATGACATGTGTGTATATATATATATATATTATTAAAACCTGGATAACATTACTCATCGAGAGTCAAACACCACACAAGAAATTATATCATCTAAGCAAGCTCCTCGCCCTCTACTAGAGAGAGGCTTGATCAAAAAAACAAAAGTTCCCATCTAGGCTATGGGAAATTTTTTCTAGCCTATCTGCTAAGTGAAGATTTTCTCTATGACTATGCCTAATTAAAACTTGCCATGTTAAGAATAAATCTAGTGTCATGGATAATGTCCCTAAAAGGGTCATCAACATCACAATCCGTAATACACAAATTAATAGCTTCAATGCAGTCAAACATTACAAAAATCTTTCTGAAGCCCCTGTTACAACACAATTGCAGTCTATTAATTATCTCAAGGAGTTCTGCAATTGCTGGTGGAATAGAGGTATCTTCCTTCTTCATCTTTCAATACTCCACCACATCCACTGTTGCCGCCGTTGTCTGATACCGACCTATGGACTTCCAAAGCAATGCCTCTAGGACCTTGACCTATGGGTTTATGCTGCACAGAGTGGTTAGAGTAGAATTTACAATTTTCAATGTATATTTTAAAACACTCTAGTAATATTCCTTAATTTCCTTATTCCCTGTCCACCTTAATTATTGTTTAAGAAGCATCAATAGAGATAAATTAGAAAAAGATTGACAAATATGAAAACTATGTCTTATATTTAGGATCAAGATTAACTCTCCAAACATATCCTATATTAAAAACCGGTAGGAGTAATATGTTTTTTTTTTTTTAAAATAAAGAGGCTAAAATCTCCGTCATCTGATTAGTTCACTATGCTCATGGCATCAATACATTCTTCAACTAGTATTTACAATGAGTTTACTTCTATGAAATATTCTATACTACTCTCTAGTCCCTCAGGTTCATATTATAGAAAGTCTTTTAGAAGTTGTTATTGGTCATTTTTACAAGATGCTTCATGATTTTTAAGTAGTGTTAATAATTGTTTTTAATATATGTCCACTCTGGTTTGTTGACATGAAAAGGTGATATTTTCTCAACAAGTGCATTTTTTGTATGATCACCTTATGAACCCCAAAAGAAATTAATACATTTGCTATCTATAGTTTGACAATGCTAATGGGCAGCTTGATACAAGACAGACATAAGTGTTAACTAAGGAAAGAATCGACCTAAGCAACATAAGCCTCGAAGCCTGTGATAAAAGACAAGGCTGCCATGCATTGCTCCGATTGTCGATATTTTGAATTAAGTGTTCCCATGATAGTAAGAACCTGGTTTTATTTTGATTATGTATATATAATGTTTCGTATTCTTTATAGAAAATATTTTAAAGTTAAATTAAAAGTGTATATCTGACTAACAACAAATTTATGTAATTCCACTAATTTTTTGGGCAAACTTCTATCACTTTATTCTAAAAATAAGAAAAAAAATTAATTTGTCAATCCTTAAATTTTTTTTTTTCAAATTGTAAATCAAGTTTTTATAGTTTTTTCCTTTTTTTTTCAATCCTTATTGTTTTTTTTTTTTGATAACAAGAAGGCTAAGTGCCTAGAAAGCTGAAACTAAAAGTGTGAATCAGAGGGGGATTGAAATCCCAACTTGTCTTTCTGAATCAGGGCCCTCAGGGATTGAGGAACCGTGTCAAACTCTATAGAAACAGTCATGCCTTTCTTTGCTAATGCGTCAGCCACCCAATTGCACTCTCGCGGCACATATTGAAGGCATACTTTCCACTGCCAAGATAAGTGAGTGTTTGGTTGGGTTGTAGGGCCTTGTATAAGCCCGATTAGACAAGGTAAAGCCCGATTGTTCATTTCTTGATTCAGTTATCAGTACAAGTGAGTGTTTGGTTGGGCTGTAGGGCCTTGTATAAGCCCGATTAGATAAGGTAAAGCCCGATTGGCACTAAGATAACTTTTGGTGAGTGCTTGGTTGGATATTTATTCAATTGACTTATGGTTTACATAAGGAGCTTTTTCAAAAAGCTCCATTGGCTAGCTTTTAGCTTATCACGGTGATTCAGCTTTTACTAGAAGAGAGAAAGTGAGGTATGGAAAAGGGCCATGTGGTATTTGGGAAAGAGAGAGAGGATAAAGGAAGGGTGACATGATAGAGAGAGAATATTTATATGTATCACTAATTTATACTCCTCCCGATTTTAAATATAAGATAAAGTTAACTTTTTAGAGATATTGAAAAAGTTAATTAAATCACTTTAAAATATTTATATTTATAATTTTTTTCAAACTATTTTGCCTAACTTATAAAGTGACATATAATCCAAATATACTAACTCTAACCTTAATTTTCCACCATATTGTCCAGAACATATAATCCAATTAATTATATAATATTATTTCATCAAATTATATATTTTTTAACTGCCAAATTTCCCAACTTGGCTTTTTTAAATTTTTTATAATTTTTAATTTAATTTCACTCTTATCATTATCAAAAAAAGCACTGATGCTACCGACAATCCAAACAAGTTTCAATTTTAGAAAAGCCATTTATACAACCGTCAATCCAAACATAAATCACATCACACAATTTGACTTTTACCTAAAGTAATATTGCAAAAAAATCATATTGAAAAAGATCACTTTTACAATCGTTATTCCAAACATATACTAAATCCTTCCATTAATAAAAGGATTAGTTTAAGTTGACAGGGATAATGTGGTGCTTAATAAGACTTGACCAAGTTGATAGGGCACCTTAAAAAGGACTGATACTAATATGGGCTAAGGCCCAAACCTACTCATAAATATTGTCCCAAAATTATACCGACCACCATTATGTTTTATTAAGTGCAAAAATATATAAGAATTTTTTAAAATGGAGTAAAAATTACAAAACCGTTAATTTGGACAAATAGTCCATTACTTTATGTTTGCGGGGCCTACAAGATTTCTCTCAGCATAAAAAAACGACATTTGTCCAAATTAACGGTTTTGTTATTTTTATCCCAATTTAAAAAATTTATATATATTTTAGCACACAAGAAAACTTTATGACACCAGGTTTAATTTTGAGAAAACATTATAGATAGATTTTCCCCATAACCTTACTAATAATTGGGCAAACAATAATTGACCAAACGGGTTCCAGTAACATCGCTATACTTAAAATAACCTACATTGAGATTTGCCACTTTACGGTGTCAGCTTTTGTTTAATTTTGTTTAACAAGAAAATGCAACAGAATTAGTACCCCTCCTCGGTAACAAAGCATGTTTTAAGAACTAAAGCACAAGTTCACAAGATAAGTTCAACCATGGAAGGAATCAGCCAAACAGTTTATTTGCATTTACAGAAAATAAAACAGGAAAGGCTGAAACAACAGAGATTACGAGCGGAAATCATCAGTCTCTAAATTCCCCAACAAATAAATATGTCTCTATACATTAAGCCATTAAAGCCCTGGCCATTTTCATCATCATCAGTAAAAATCCCTTATCCATTACTTACTCTGAGACTTGAGTTCCAGCACCCTCTCTTCAGTCCTTTTTAGAGCTATCCCATAGATTCTGATTAGCTGGGGCAAGAAATGGTTATCAGACTTCAAATAACATCTTAGCTCCAAACAATGATTGAAAAAGAGTAGGCAGTGGATACCATTTGAGAAAAAAAATATCAGTATAATAGGACAGTACATAATGAATCATTATGAGGAGAAAAATACCAAAGCAAGTTACACTAGCTGACTGTACAAGAAACTCATTAAAATTGTGCATTCGAGGTGGTGAGATCCACTGATACACTCATTTTAATGTCCTTGTGTCTATAAAAGCACAGATAGTATTAGAATGACGTGAATTGGCTAGTTATAATAAATTTATTCATTCTCCCAATGATTTAGAAATTTACAGAAGGGCCAAAATAAGACAATTGAGAGACGGTGTGTGTGTGTGTATAAGACTCAGTGGTTAAGGTACCTCATCAACATCTTCTGGGGTCATGATCAATGGCGGAGACATCATTATGTTATCCCCAGATACACGTACTAACATCCCATTCTTCTCGCACTGTGCTCCGAAATAGGCACCTACCCCTGTTGTAATTTATTTAATCAAAACTGTCACAGCAACGGAAAATAAACCAAAGTCGACAAATTGGCAGCAAGCTAACCTAAGGCACTCTTTCACATATTAGGATTAATAATTTGCTGTCACTTCACCTATATAGGAAGCTGCTTTATTCTTGTTATGCGTTAGTGTCACAAAAGTTTGGTTCTAAACGACCTTAGAGAAGATATATTTGCTACTTTAATTGATTTTAAAGTCTATTTATACATAGCAAAGTCATCTGTCAAATATTAATGAGAACTACGTTTTAGGATAAAAGCTTTTGCTTCACGAATATTAAACTAATGGTTAACCAATGGCTTGGTATCAGTGCTCGTCTGATTAACATCCCTAAACTGATGAAACATTTTTGCCAAGGAATTCCTAAAGGGTAATTCCCCTTGATATGTTAAGGGAAGGAGAGGAACCAAAGGGAAAATTGAACTTGCCCCATTCTGGAGGGAAATGGTCATTGGGTGACTTGTTGTCAACAAACTCGGTCCCAAGGATCAAACCTGTTCCACGAATCTGCAGAGCCAAAGAAGTTACTCTCACACCTCAGTCATGCACTTTGTACAGGGACAAAACCTGAGTAGAGCTTCAAGTGTTTACTATCAAGTGCTCCAATAAAATCATGACATGTTTTCTTTTACAAGCAAAAGAACTACATATGATGTTTTTATCACAGAATTTGATAGCACCAACTTGAAGAGCTTTTAATAGGTAAATTTTGTCCTTTGTATTCCGCAAGAAGCCTAGCAAACAAGAGGTACCTCCCCAACGATTGGACTATCAGAGAAGGCTTTCAGACCATCTTGGAACTTGGGAGAAATGCTCTTCACCATCTCAACAATATTTCTTTCCCTGCAAAAGACCAAGAATAGTAATAATAAAAATCAGCAGCCTGAACAGTAATCAACATAAATGGATATAATGTGGTTAAGTTGTAGTCATTTATTAATATAATACTGCAAATCACTAATTTCACTGCATATATTTGAAAATTGACTATGCCCATGGTTATGACCCAAGCTACATAGGAGCACACTTGTAGATCTTTAGTGCTTCGATTACAATGGCGCATGATACTGGGTGTCCAGCGAGAGTAAAGCCATGAGAAAAAGTACCTAAAATAAGAAAAACAGGTCAGCACCAATTATCTTCACATAAAGATGGGGCCATAAATGCATATCACCATACCAAGTTTGTTGCTTTGTGAGTGTATGACATCTGACACTTCTGGGCTCACAAGAACTGCACCAATTGGCATGTATGCAGAAGAAAGTGCCTGGAAGTTGAATACAAAATTGAAAAACATCATGCTTCCTAAATTATGAGAGACAAATCTGTGTCTGGGTGCTATTTCAAGTTTACCTTAGCTAATGACACCATGTCTGGTTTAATGTTGTACATGTCACATCCAAACATTGTCCCAAGCCTTCCAAAGGCACAGATGACCTTCAAAAGAGAAATATGAAAGAAGCAAGTTCAGCAGTTAAATTTTCTCATAACTACAATTTACGAAGTATGGACAAATAGAGTATAATACCTCATCCGCAATGAAAAGAATGTCATACTTCTTTACGACAGCTTGAATCTGCACAAGTAATAACAGGCTTTCAGAGAGATGTTTCTTGCCTGTAATATGATTTTGTGAAAATGAAAGTCTAATCAGAATTTTATGGACATTTTCAGTAGCTGCTTCTCTCCAGCAGGAGGTATAAAGAAGTCTTTATACACAATTTATCTCTTGTGATGTCTCATGGAACATCATACTGAAATGCCACAAGCCACGACAGCACTATAGACGATAAACATGTAGAAGCAGCTTCCTTGTCATCCATCTTGAAAATAAGGAAATTATTATAAGCATGAAGATGCTGATGACACACCTTGTCGAAGTAGGTTGCAGGCGGAAGAATTACACCTCCTGCACCCATAACAGGTTCGGCAATAAATGCAGCAATCTGTATAAAAAAGCCATATTAAGTCGCTATGGTACAATCAATATAAAAATATGAAAGCAGTTTCTAGATATTTTAAAGCATTACTGTCTCTGGTCCCTCTTTCAAAATTAGCTCCTCCAAATTTTTAGCTAATCTGGTTGAGAACTCTTCCTCTGTCTCGCCTGGGATTGGCATCAGCATGCATAACAATATTTAGCCACATTATACATGTGAATAATACAAGAAGTTTAAGAACATGACCTAATAAAAGAAGCTACCTGGAAGATGATACCGCCAGTAATGTGGGCAGTCAGTGTGCAGCACGAATGGAGCAGGCAAATCAAATTTTTGATGCAAAGCTGGAAGGCTGAAATATGATTTTTCAGTTGACTGATAAAAATTCTGTTCTTATCTTCATTTTCATAAATAAATAAAATATTTGGCGCAAAAGCACTGATGCAATCAGGGAAAATAAGTCCTGAGTTGATCCTACCCAGAGAGACTGGCTGCTATCAATGTTGAACCATGATACCTATCAGAAACGTTAGAAATATAAGCCAATATGAATTTAAGATACAATAAAGCATCATTAGTTGAAATATCAAACATACGATTTTGCCCGAGCTATAAATTTCTTCTTATTTGGTCTTCCAAGTGCATTGTTATAATACCATACCAATTTCACCTGTAAAGAAAAAAGACGTAAACCTGAGAAAAAGTTACTGTTCATTCTACTATACTGATTCCCACTTAGAATATCTAATTCTAATTTCCTAAACATTAATTTGACTTCATTCGGAACTTAGATGACTAAACTTACTTAAATGAGCTAAATTTGCATTGAGAGAACATATTTAGCTTTGGCTTCTGATATTCATTTTAATAATTACTTTTAGGTTTTAGGTCCGCAAAGTTTTATGAAGATGATATTGGCCTTCGGATATTATCTGATATATATGATTATTAAAGTAAAACTTAGTTAATTAAACAAATTAAAAAAGAATGGTGAGAATATTTTCATGCACAATATGGCAAGTGATGAGTTTGTCAAGAGGTCATGTTCTGCCTCCGTGCTTCACCATCTGTTTTAATTTCTGACAATGTTAATCTTCCAAGTTGAGAATTGTCCCATTGTTGATATCACAGATGTCCAGATATTAACTTCCACCACATGGGAAAAACTATAGCCATAATTTAAATTGTCCACCTTAAAATCACAAGAAGAAAATGACAAATTAGAAATTAAAATGGCTATATTTCTACATAGGACCTAACAAACCTGAGTATCATTGGCTTCTGATCCACTGTTAACAAAAAACACTTTTGCCATTTTTCTGGCAGTGAAAAGATCTAGAAGTTCCCTGGCTAGATCCTGTAAGATTAAATTTGTGTTTACATAAGAAAATAGAAAATGAATAACTCAATATCAGGAGAGAACTTTAGAGAGGGGTAATTAATAGATTATTCTTCACTGAACGGAACCTAAAGTTAACAGACGTATCAACTGGATAAGGATAAGTTTAAAACAACATAACAACCTTTGCACCATGCCACATCATATGAATTACGGGGCTAGAAGTTTCAAAGTACTAATACATATATACTTTCTTCTTCAAGAAAAACAATGAACAGATGAAAGAAAGAAATAAGGTAAAAGTTAAGGTACAGTTAAGATGTGCAGAATTATGTCTGGGTTAACTAAGTTTGAATATAAGACTACCAAAGATGGTTTTGTAGTTCGATTCCAGAATGAGTGGTAAAAGGGCAACTTCTTCAATTGTGCGGTTGCTGCATCAACAAGACGTGGTTCATTTCCTCCTGCAAAAGAAGTTTGATATAAAAGTGAACCGTTATTATACGTTAAAGAATACACACTGGTATGTTTACATGTAAGTAGATCAACAATCAATTGACAATTGTAAGGGAAGCTTTTTCACTTCAACATTAACTCAAAAGCCAACCTGCATTTTATTATGGTTTGTAGGTCATGCTTGTTAGATGTTATTACACTTGGCAGTAATAATTTCAAACTTAATTAATTTTTTCAACAATAGTAGTCAGATACTGGATTAAGAACAAAAGAAGCAGATACATAGAACACCTTTATGTTTGATGGGCAGAGAGCAGAACATAATCAAAAGTTTCCAGAACCATACAAAAAAATAAATATAAAGCATATAATAAAAGATATATGTTTGTAATCTAAAAGGCAAAAAGGAACAATAAGATATCAATGATTAGGCAAAGACGAAAATTGATAGCAAAGAATTCATAAATACCTAGAGCAGTGCACCATAAACCAGCGAATGAGTCAAGATATTTTTTCCCATTGATGTCACATACGTAGCTTCCCTGATTCCATTGGCCAGGTGAATTATAAAATTGAGAAACAAGTCATTTTTTGAAATGCAAATGAAGCATATATCCATGGAAACCATAAATAGTCTTTTACATAATCAAAAAAATTTTCGGCAGGAAGAGAGGAAGTTCACCTCTGATCTTTCTATAACCAGAGGATCCAAATCAGTAGTCTGCCATCCAGCAGTGAAAGGAGCAAGCATATCATGACCCTTGAACCTAAGACAGCCAAAGTAATTTTAGCCGAAGCATGCTTGGTAGCCATGTCCACAAGGGAAATATTTGAGAGTATTATAGAAGCTAAAAAAATAGTCTTTAACCAAAGAACTGTTTATTCATTCAACCATACACTTCTTTTGAATAGAAAAAAAAAGTTGTATCAGAAAGGAGAGAGTATGAAGAGTAATAGTTGAAGATAATCAAGCTTCACATAGAAACAAAATACACAAAACAGCCACCCAATCTCTTAGCATATGAGAAATAAAACTTCTTTTGAAAAAACCATGAGCCCAGAACCAAAATGAAGACATATATAGACAATTCCATACATATAGACAATTCCGCCTCATCATATTCAGAACTTAATAGAAAATATTAGAATCTAGACAGCTCTGCTGAAATGATGCTTGCCTAGATTTTGAACTTCGCTGGAAAAGAGAAAAATGGTAACAAACATGCCGTTAGTTCAAAGCCAATTTATAAACATGCAAAACAAAGCAAAGACCAACAGACAAAAGCACACACGAGAGAGAGCTAACTGCATACCCTTTTCGGTTTTCATCCTTTGGCAAAGATGCTTCAGCACTATAGGATCTAGACCATGAGGAGGCCTGAGAATTTTCCTGAAAACTTCTGGAAGCAGCAGCATATCTTGAAGCAAGCTGTAAATGAAATATAAAAATATGCATCAATAGACAAGTAATTAAACAGCAGATACAGGACCATTCTGGCCATGTGTAACACACCAAGAAATCACACATTTGATGCTCTAAACCCAGGACAAGATTTTCTACATCACCAATCGAATTCATACACACTCTTATCATAATAATTTCAAGCTTTCAACATACTACATACAGATGGTATGAAACACTGTAATTATAATTGGATGCTATGAAACAATGTAATCATAATTGGATGAATTCAGTAGGCAAAGAGAAAGTACGAAATAGTTTCTCAAGATATTTTCAACAGAGAGAGCAGATGCATGATTTTTAGTGCAGGGAGAACCAAGTCTCAATAAATATATGACCAACTGCCACCAAGAGTTTGAATCATCAAGAAGGGGAAATAACTATTGGCCCGCCAGTTGCTCTTTTATCTCTGTTATGAAGGTGAATCCTGTATATGGATAATTCACAAGAAATACAAACACAGCAATATAAAAGGCTGCTATATTTGGATTTTTTAAAATAACATTCCAATGCTTCAAAAGAAGAATGCACTGAATCTTAAAATCTGACATTTACCATATGAAATCGCACACAAGTTTCAGCAGAAAAATGGTTTAATAGAAAAGTTTGGATGAAGTTAGAATATCACATATAATTAATTCACAAATAAAACAAATAAATAATCCAAACTTGTATCCATGATAGAAGCCCAAACCACCAATATACTATTGCTTCATATGGAATTTGTGGACATGGATATAAACAATTAGCAGAAATCTAGAAAAACATGATCCTGACTCACTTTTTCCCGCTTTTGCCAAAGAAACTACTAACTGAAGGTAAAATTAAGCTTAATTTAGCCATACAATCAGTTGAGTGTATATTTTTCAAAATCATTTCAGCAGGAGAAAAGAATGTTTGCAACAATCCATAAAACAGCCACACAATAACCAATCAGTTCTAATGAAATTAATAAACAAATGCTGAAAAGGCCGCTATTTTTACACGAATTCAGGAATTCTCAGAAGCTTTGATTCTGTTCGACAACTTTCAATCATTGCGCTGTCATTAATACAAAACGGCGGCAAAATTAATCCACTTACACGAGGAATTTTGAAGATTTAACATCAAAAGTTTCTCTAGCGTATAAGTCAATTAATAAAAGCTCTCACGCTGCACAAAAGCATCTCACTTTTAGCCCCCTGTTTCTTAATCTCCCATTTATTATAAAGATAGAAACTCAGGCTATAAATACTCGTTAATTTGAAACATGCAGTAGCAATATCACGAAACCTATAAAAGAAACAGAACGTAGATGAAAATCCCATGTTACGTCGTTTAATTTGCCCAGAGTCTATATGTCATTATTTAGATTATTAAGGGTGGTTTAGTATTTTCCTTTTCAATTGTTGGTTACTGCATGTGAACGAGGGTCTTTAAATTCTGTCGTGCATGCTATTGTCAGTTATGAATGAAGTTTATGGTTTCCTCTGATCTCCTCTGTTCTCCCCTGTTCTACGTATTTTCTCTTCTTCTTCTTCTTCTTTTTCCTTCTTTTCTGCACTATTTCATGCTCAGAACCAATCATCCCATTTATTGGGAAAAGAAAAACTGATCGAAGAATGGGAAGTCCACAAAACTAAGAGCAAATCAACGACAAGAACGTAAAACATGCTTCCATATTTTCAATTCAGCCATAGCTGATCCAGAAAGCACCATATTTGAAGCCACAAAAAGAGCGTTAAAAATCAAACACATTAGTACGAAAATCCACTAAGAACCTCGAAATAGCTCTGTAAATCAAAATGAGAATCGAGAATCAGTTACCTGATTTCTGAGGGAGGATCGAAAGAGTCGATACATGGTGGTTTATCTCGAGAGCTTGCGACGATACAGGAAAAAAATCTGGAGCGAAAACTGGAAGAGTGACTCGGAAATGAGGAAGCATCAGCCTTTAGTCATGAAAAGTGAAAAGGACAAGCGAGAGAGGCGGGTCCGACTATTCAACCTGTCCCGGTTCAATCCAAGTGCACATATTATTAATCATATTTCATCATCATGGAGGTATTATGTGGCTTGACGTCATGAGGTAAATGAGGATCCGACTATAAAAAATTCTTAATCAGAGTCATACGGTTCATAAACAATGATAAAATATAGTGTGAAGCTTCGAAGGATTCGATTCGATTCCGAATATGGTGTTCCAGCGCATCCATCACCATCGTCCTACGAAACCAAATGGAAGATCCTCAGGCAAAGACAGGAAAAAAAAGGTAAATTTTCAGTTAAAAACCTTCAAAAATATAAAATCTTAAATCAGTGCCCTGAATTTGACAAATGACAATTTAGTATGCAGATGGAAAATGGGATTTGAAAACGCTGCCTATGACCTTTTTATGCCCCTGATTTTTTTTTTTTTTTTAAAAACAAGTACCACTTCACCAAGCACCAACCGTGGCAGAAATAAATTTTTGGCACAAGGTGGGAGTTAATCGATATCCCACCACCTCTGACCTCTTGAAAAATTATAATCCCTCTATTTTACAATATAAGTTACATTAATCAATTCATCGTAACTAAGAAATAGTAGTTATCTTATTAAATTAATTATAACTTAAAGAAAATTTACAATTTTATCCAAAATAAATGAGGTTTTAATTGAGAGAGAAATAGAATGAGTCATATTTAAACATTAATCACATATGTAAAATTGACAAAAAAAAGTATTAGTTATTCTCCAAGTAACTTATATTATTGTGTATTAAACTATTCTTCTGAAAATAATTTATATTGTGGACTAAAGGGAGTATGATTATTGAGCCACTCTAACGCATCTCAACAAAATATTGTAGAATAATTTAGGGAGGAAAAAAAACGATTTGATTGAATTTTAAAATCCTAAATTAGTCTTGTTATCTATAAGAATATAGGTACTAATTAAACTTATATAGCAATTAACAACTCATTTATCAATTCACAACAGCTCACCAGTTGTTCATCATCATGATTTAGCAATTAACAACCACTTTTTCCAAATTCCAAACTTGTTAAATAAATGAATTAGACTCCTTACAAGTGATTTGTAGCTTTTGTTTAGGAATCCACTACACCTCATTACCTATTTACTATGATAGTTTAGCAATTGACAACCATTTTAAAAAAAAAAAAAATTCAAACTTATTAAAATAAATTAATAAGGTCACTGGTTGTTGGTTGGGGACTTTTGTTTGGAGGGTGTTCTAAGGTAGCATTTAAAAAAACACAAGGGCATAAAAGTCATTTGATAGCATTTTCAAATCCCATTTTGGTACCATATTGATTTGATATTTTTTATTTTTGAATGTATTTAACTGAAATCTTCACTATATATATAATCATTAATCATTTGATCTCCCCTATACCTCTTGAAGAAGAGAATTCCTAATTGGTGTCTTCAATTTTCTTTTTGACATGCAAAGAGTCAAATTCTTGATTGCGATCACACTCAGCATTAATCCTTGTTTTTGGATCCAACTTTTTCTAATAAGCCTCTAATCCAATTAGGCCCCACCTCATGCAGCCGCCGTTATATAATAGCGGACAGCTCTTTTGACATTAACCTTTCTCCATCCAAATTCCAACATGGGGTAGTGTTGGGCAGGTTGTGGTTCTTGTCTTATACAAAACAATGTATATTTAATAATATATATTTTAAGTAAATTGAATATAATTTTTTCGGGGTGTCATCCGACCCTACTCGATAATTAGCCCGCTCCAAAGATGCTCAAATTTGGGGCACTTTTTTCAAACTGTGTTGGACAATTTTTGATTGAGTTCGGGTGGGCATATCAGGCACTTGAGCCCCATGCTCACCCTTACTCCAACATTTGAATGATGTCCTGCAAACTTTGAACTTAGATAAATTATATTTGGAAAAGCACATACTTATAAATAGGTTTGATGGGAAAAGAGACGTTTTGACGTACGATCCAACAATTACATGGTACTCCTTCCAGTCTTTAATAGACATATTTATTTAATTTAATTAGATTAAAGATGTTAATTAAATTAGTTAATATTACATCTCATTCAAACTATAAGGTGCAAATAACTAAATTACACAATTCAAAAAGTTGGTTTAAATTGATTAAAAATAATATATATATATATATATATATATATATATATATATATATATATATATATATATATATATATATATATATATATATATAACTTACATTCCTAAAACACCTTATTTATGGAGATGATGAGCGGGAGAGATAATGAGTAAAAAAGGATATGAGAGAGATTGATTGGGAAAAAAAGAGATGAGAGACATATAATTAATTAGGGGTAAATTTGAAAAAAAAAAAAAAGTATTAAATGATGAGACAAAAACAAAAGTGCATCTTATATAAAAAATAAAGGGTTAAAATGCAAAAATTGCAACAAATTATTTTCCTATGCGCATCCAATACAAATAACTATTTTTAGGTGCAAAACTAGACATCAATAATTTTTTTTGTTACAATTATAGCAAACCAGTACTTAACTTCTATCAATTATTATAGTTGTGAAACCCACGATTGTTCCATTTGGCATGTACTATGCAGGAATTGTGTTGAAACATGGCATATCATTTTAAAATGTGGCAAATGGAAAATTCAATGCTTAATTGATTTAAACACCTATCTCATCTCTTCACCCATCAATGATCTATGTGTGCCTGAAGCCATACACATTCGACGGAGGTGAAGGAGCATGGAGAAGGCACAGTGATTTGGAATGAAGGTGTTGTCCTCACCCATAACCCAGTTCGATAGAGGTGATCTCTTCATCCATAACCTAGTTCGACGTCGGTGAAGCAGCTTGATGGACTCATCATCTTCTTCGAGTATGGCAAGATGCAAAAGACGAGTCGCTTTGCTTAGACAAGCAAGTCGAGAGGAGGTGTACGAATCTCCGAGAAGGCTTTGCCACCATAGATTGGTCAAGCAAAGAAAGATTATTCAAGCAAAGAAAGAGGAAGAATGAGAAGATATTGAAGAATGAAATTATCAAATATAGGAAAATGAAGTCAAGAAACAAAGAAGTGATTGAATTGATGAGAATGAATAAGAGGGAGAAGAAGAAAGAAATTGAAGACATTAGTCAAGCAAGGAGTTATAAAAGGATTATGGATAAAAATCAAGAAGAAAGAAAGAAGAAAATAAAGAAAGAAGAATTTACAAGATCTGATAGAGATATCAAGATTCAAGCTCTTAGAATTGATTCTGGAGGTCTCTATGGTCAAATGGAAGTTGGAATGACTAAATTGGAAGTTAAAAGTCAAAAGCGCCTGATTTTTCAAAATATTGGTTTTTATTTGAATAGAAGAAATTGTATTTGAATAAGAGGAGTTCTATTATAATAAGAGGACTTCTATTCGAATAATAGCTGTTTTGAATAGAAGCAATATTATTGGAATAACGTAGTGGACTTTGTTTCATTCAGCATGAGCGAGGTTTAGTAATTTGGTGATATCTCCTACACCACAACTCCGATTGAGGTAAAACTTAGTTCATATGAAAATAGACTTCCAATGAGTCATTTTAACAGCAAGATCAAGGTAAAAGGAGTTCATATGAAAGAGATATGAATTTTGAAAGATGACACTTATTATCAGCGCTGTATTTCATATTTAGTATTTTGAACATATCTCTTAAACCATAAATCTGATTGAGGTGAAACCTGATTCATATGAAACTAGACTTAAAATGCGACACGCAAACATCAAGATGAAGTTCACAGGTGTTTAGATGAAAGAGATATGAATATTTAAAGTTGGTGCTCAAATTCAACACTCTATTCCAGAACAGTCGCTACAAATTGGATCATAACTTTTGGACTACAAAGTATTTTGAATTGATTCCAATTTCTATGAAAAATAGACTTAAAGAGCTTTCTGAAGATAGGTCATTTGTCAAATTTAGAGCTATATCAAAAGAATCATGCCTGTTAGAATCAATGGTTTATTCGGATAGAGGTTGCAGTATTTGAATAAGCTCTCCCTGTTTTGTAAGGAGTTTATTCGAATATCAATAAGTCTATTCGAATAAAATCATATATTTTGTGTGATAAGCTATTCGAATAATGAATTGACTATTCGAATACATTTCAATTTTGAAAGATTATTCGCATAGAGGTAAGTGTATTCGAATATGGGGCTCTTCATTTGTTATATTCGAATAATGAAGTGATTATCTGAATATGCTTCACTGTTTGAGAAAACTATTAAAATATAAACATGAGTATTCGAATACAACTGCTCAATAAAAACAAGAGTATATGTGAATACAAAAGGGATTATTCTAATAACATCACCTTTTCTGAAGAAGCTATTCGAATAAGGAACTGATTATTTTGATATATTTCAAATTCTGAAAGTTTATTATTCGAATAGAGGATGAAGTATTCGAATAAGGATTATTCATTATCAAAGAAGGCTATTTGGCCCTCTCGATTTCCTCTCTCAAACAACCTTAAAGATTTTGAAACTCATACCCTTCAAAACCTAGCTTGGTTAATTCCGTTTTTCCCCTATTTTCCTTATGTTTAGTTCTTTTTTATTTCTATTAGGTTCAGTCATTTTTAACACCATTTTTTACAAAGTCCTACAACATCACCTTCAATCCTTTGCCACCTCAACATTCCAACATTAACCACTCACCCATTCTGCTCAAAAAAAAAAAAAAAAATTCCATCCATGTACATAACATCTTATTAACGGGCTTATTATAATTGCTACAAAAAAAAATTGTTGATGTTTAGTTTTATACCAAAAAATAATTATTTGTGTTGAATGCATATAGGAAAATAGTTTTTTGCTATTTTTGCACCTTAATCCAAAAATAAAACCCCCTCTAAAATATAGTTCTTAATTCTTATATTTTGAATCAAAAGGAGTATGTCATGTATATTCTTTTTCTTTTTTAATTAAAACCCGGATAACATTAACATTACTCATCAAGAGTCGGAGACCATACAAGAAATGACATCATCTCTTCCCCTCCACTAGACGGGGCTTGATCAAATAAACAAAAGTTTCCTTCTAGGCTATGGGATGTTTTTGCTAGCCTATCTGCTAAGTGAAGATTTTCTTTATATCTATGCCCTAACTAAAACTTGCAAATCCATGTTAAGAATAAATCTAGTGTCCTGGATAATGTCCCGAAAAGGGTGATCAACATCACAATCCCTAATACACAAATTAATAGCTTCAATGCAGTCAGACATTACAACAATCTTCCTGAAGCCCCTGTTCCAACACAATTGCAATCTATTAATGATCCCAAGGAGTTCTACAATTGCTGGTGGAATAGAGATTTATTTATAGCTGAAACCATAAATCCATCTTCCTTCTTCATCCTTCAATACTCCACCACATCCACTGTTGCCGTTGTCTAATACCGACCCATCGACTTCCAAAGTAATGCCTCCTGGACCTTGACTTGTGGGTTCACTCTACATATTTTCAATGTATATTCCAAAATACCTTAGTTATATTTCTTAATTTTCTTCTTCCCTCTCCATCTTAATTATTGTTTAAAGAGCATCAATAGGGATAAATTAGAAAAAAAAATTGATAAATATGAAAACTATATCTTATATTTAGGACCAAGATTAACTCTCCAAATGTGTCATATATTAAAGACTAGAGGGAGTCATATGTTTTTTTTAAAAAAAAAAAAAAAAGCAAAAATCTCCGTCAACTTCACTATGCTCATTACATCAATACCTTCTTCAACTAGTATTCACAGTTAGTTTATTTCCATGTAATATTCTATACTACTCTCTAGTCCCACAGGGTGATATTATAGAAAGTCTTTTAGAAGTTGTTATTGGTCATTTTTACAAGATGCTTCATATTTTAAGGAGCGCTAATAATTGTTTTTAATAAATGTCCTTATTTAATAAAGATAATATAAAGTAGGGACAATGACAGAAAAAACTATTTGAATGACCAAAACCTCAAAATATCTACTAATTTGGCAAAATGACATATAAGTTATCAAGGAAGAATCTAAGATTTTAAAATTTGAGTGTTTTTACCAAAATGCCTCTCAAATTTAAGAAAAAGGGCAAGGACCCTTGCCGGCACCAACCCGCCGGTTAGTCGACCACCAAAGCTCTGATGACAACTTGAGTTAAGTGATTAACTATTTAAATATAGAGATTGACAACTTGAGCTCCATAAGTTGTTACTGTATATACCCAAGTTGCTAATTGCTATTCTAAAGTTATAATTGTCTATACTCAATTTGTCAATGACATTACCCTTATTAGGCGTCGTTGACAACTTGAGTATAGCAATTAGCACATTAGGTATAGAGATTTGACAACTTGGGGAGCTCAAGTTGTCAATTGCATATACTCAAGTAATCAACAACGCTTAATAGGGGGTAGTTGCTAATTGGTATACTCTACTTGTCATTGCCTATACCCTGAGTTATATTGACAAGTTGAGTAGAGATAATGACAATTTTAGAATAGCAATTAACAACTGAGGTATATACAGTGACAACTTGGGAAGCTCAAGTTGTCAATCCCTATATCTAAGTAGTTAATCACTTTACTCAAGTTGTCACCAGACTGCCGAAACTCCGGTGTTGGTGGCTGGTGAGGGTTCTTGCCCTTTTTCTTTTCCTCAATTTGAGAGATATTTTGGTAAAAACAATCAAACTTCAAAAACTCAAATTCCTCCCCAATCACCTCTTTATCCTTTCCCTTTTTCATCAGACCTTTTGGGGTTTCCTAGGTTCAAATAGTACTTAAAGAACCATTTGGTGATTTGGTGGAGTGTTTGTTTTTTTTTTAACTTCCATTTGAAACGAGTGGCCCGGTTGGCCCCACTAAGTCTCCACCCGCTCACCCGTGTTGGGCTTCCTGAGTGACAGTGGGCACCTTCTAATTCGAGGATAAGTAATAGCCCAATAGAGAATGAAGAATGATCTCAACTCAACCTCCGTTTTATTCCCTCCGTTTTTTATAAGATAAAATTATTTAATATATATATATATATTAATGAAATAATTTTAAACATATTTCTTACTTCTTCTATCTTCAGCTAATGTTCATTATATTCTTAAATTTATCTCGAAGTGGGCTAAAAACTTGTTTTCATTTATTAGAAATATTTTGTTGGCAAGAAAATTGATAAATATGTTAAACAATTACTCCCCTCCGACACAATTCATAAATAACATATTATCTCATATAAGCCTGGTCCTAAATATAAATAAAAATATGTTTGTTTAAAAAATTAATTTTTTATTTCATTTTTACCCTCAATTAATTATACCTCTCTTTCATTTTCCCACACTCATTCTCTCTCACCTCTTTCTACACTCATCATTTTCATAAATAAAGGGTGTAATTAAAAAAAGAAATACATCTCTTACACACACACACACACACATATATATATATATATATATATATTGCTTTTATCGTTGGCAATATATATATATTGCTTTTATCTAATTTTGTGATTTGAATAGTTGTTAGTAATAAAAACACATAATGCAGTATACTTCTTAAAATTTGTGAATTGCTTTATAAACATCACATTCTCCAAATTGTTGTCTTATGGTAACAAATCTTCCAACGAAGCAGGGCATTACAATAAGTTAGAAGAGGTTGGATTCTAACACTTCACTTGTGTGTTAAAAAAGGGAATCATCATTGTACTAAGCATCTTTCCTCTGACTTGTCTTCTCCAGAAAATCCAAAGCAAGTAGGTACAATGATACACACCACGCATGTGGAGCGTCACTAGACCATTTACTCAAGCAACAAAGATCTCACAACACTAGAAAAAACAAAACAAAAGGAAAAATGTTAGCATGGGCCTACATTAAACTTTGGTATAAATTATAACAAACCCAATATGATTGTTTTATTTATTTTTTTCCTGTGTATAGAAAAAGGTACTGAAAACCGGACCGAATACTAAATCGATTGAGATATTAGGTTAAGGGTCAATGGGTCATATAGAAGTCAAACCGGAGCTAAGTCGGGACTAAACCGATGAGAAAGTAAAGATTTTATGTTTATTTATATGAAATTCTGTGTAAAATATAAAAAAAAAATTATTTTTTTAAAATTAAAAAATGGGTGAACAGGTCCGTACAGTTGACCGCCGGACTAGACCAATTGGACCGCCTGTTCACCAATTTGTAGGCCGAACCAGCCGGTCCAATCCGGTTCAGTTTTAATGCTCTGGTATAGAATGAATAGAATTTTAAAAATTCTAGACTTCTTAATCGAAGATGATCTTAGCACAAGTTACAACAATAATTTTCTTTGTTAATAATTGTTACTGCTTATTTATTTTTTCATTACAATTTAAGACACCCTAAATAGAAACTCTTCATATAGGGTATTACACATTATACGACAAAATAAAAAAACAAAATTAGTCGGTTTGTTAATGCAAAGCATCACCCTATTGAACTTTCTATTGTTCCCATTTTTGTTTGTGCTTTACATAAAAATGTTAAATGGCAACCAAAAACTTTATAACCTAGTGACATGAGATCTTTCATGTGTGAGATTGTAAGTTCAATCCTGCTTATAACCTTAAACTGTTTGTGCTTGCCCATTTAATTTTTTTTTTAAAAAAAATGTTGAATAGCAAAATGGTGAGATAATTGAGCAACTTTCAGATGTATATGTTTTCATTTTTTGCAAAATAAGAAAGCAGAATGATATACAACATTTTTAATAATGTTCACAGTAAAGAATCAATGGTGTAAGTGAGATCTCTTCCTCAGTCTGCACCACAATCCATTTTTTGTGTGAATGGTTGCCCCAGTAACTAGTTCCACTGATTCAGGATTTCCCTTCAATTCCACATCAAATTTTTGCAGCAACATAGCCAGAGCTATAGTAGACTCCATGAGAGCAAATTGGTCCCCAACACATTTTCTAGGTCCCCCACCAAAAGGCAAGAAAGCAAAATCTGATATAATCTGATCAAGTGCACATATTGACCAATTACATTCCAAAATAAATCATGCTTCAATAAAGTGATTAAATAGTATTCCCTCCGGTCCTAATTATAAGATAAAGTTGACTTTTTTGGAGAAATTAAGGAAGCCAATTAAATTACTTTGAGTATTTATATTTTTATTTTTTCCTTCAAACTAATTAATTTGACTAATAAACTAATATATAATCTAAGGATACTAAAAATATAAACACTCTAAAGTAATTTAATTGGCTTCCTTAATTTCTCCAAAAAAGTCAACTTTATCTTATAATTAGGACCGGAGGGAGTACCCTGTTTAGTACGCAGAGCTATATTTTGATGGATTGAGGTTTTGTTCTAAACTGGGTATGGGAATGGGACTGAGGCTTTAAAATTACGTTTAGTTTGAAGTAATATTGGAAGGATATGCTTTTATTAATTTTATTTTATAATCAATCATACATTATGAAAAGACTACAACCGCTAATGTTCTTCAACAATTAAAAAGAATCTTATCATGTTAGTTTTGTTCTGGTGATAACAAGAATTGATGTTGCTTTTAACTTGCTTATTAATTTGATTTGGGCCAAAATAGCTTTTGCTAAATGATAAGTAATCGTGTGAAGGACAACATTAACTCAATAGGGACCAAACTGAAACTTCCATAATAACAAAGATGTGGATTTAAGCCTCCAACAAAGTTAGGGATAAGAAGAAAACCTCATTTGGATACAAGGCTCCAGGACTTCGGGATGGATCAAAGCCCGCCCATCCTTCAATTTCTTCATTCTTTCTTTGCACCAAAAATCTCTCTGGTTCAAATTCATGAGGAGAGTCCCAAAAGTATGGAGATCTATGGAGGTTATATACCTGCATTAGCAAATCTTGTGAGATGAACAAATTGTGAAACCAAGGTATATGGGTGTCTCAGCACCCACATATACAGGTCATGCACACACGCATGTATGGGTATATGTATGTTTATTATTGTGATCTCTAACACAAGAAGTCTTAAATCCCTAATTAATATACCTCCGGTCCTTCAGATCTAACTTGTAGGTAATTCCAATATAGATTTTATATTAAAGACCGAAGGCGGTAATTACAATATGGGCTTTCATGGTGTTGATAAATCAAAATATAGACAATTTTAATCTACATAACTGAAAAATGCATGTTCCTGTAAAACATGATGTTATCTAAAGAGAGAAAACGGGATATTTCATTCACAAAAACCCAAGGGAATAGGTCAGCCAATACATATAGCCCTGCTGCCTAGACACGTCACAATATATTTCTCTCTCTTCTAACCGTTTCTAGATACCTTTCTGGTCTAATTATTTACTAAATAACCCTTTATCTTACTAATAACATATATCAATACTTCCCCCTTTAAAAAGGATCCTTGTCCACAAGGATAGTAGAAGACGGTGGAGCTGCTGTAGCAAAATCAGAAAATTGCTGCTGTATAACAGATAAATCCTCCCAAGTAGCGTCTTCCGGCTGTGTATATTTCCAGCGAATCAGCACTTGAGTAACAGGCATATTGTGGCGTTTAACTACTTTACGGCTTAAAATCTCTGCGGGTGCCAACATAAATTGGCCTTGAGCATCAGTTGGAGGCAAGGAAGGAGTGACAGCAGTAGATGGCCCCACAAATTGTTTAAGAAGAGAAACATGGAATACCGGATGAACCCTTGTTTCTGGTGGTAGCTCTAGTTCATATGCAACAGCACCAATTTTTTTAAGAATCCGAAATGGTCCAAAATAACGAGCCGCTAGCTTATGAAGAGAAGAATTATTGATAAGATTCTTCCTAAAAGGATGAAGTTCAGATAAATGAAATCACCCTCAGCAAAGTGGCGTTCTGTTCTGCTTTTATTAGCCTGCTGAATCATACGGTGCTGTGCCTTCTGTAAATGTTGTTTCAAAAGTTGTAGAACGAGTTCCCGTGACAAACAAGTACGAACTACCACTTCATTAGGGGAATCCCCAGCAATATATGGCAAATGGGTAGGGGGTGCGACACCATAGACAGCTTCAAAAGGGGTCATACCAATAGCTGAATGAAAAGTGGTATTGTACCATAATTCAGCCAATGGTAGCCACTTGACCCATTGCTTAGGAAAATCACCAGTCATGCAGCGAAGATACCCTTCTAAGCAACGATTAAGAACCTCAGTTTGACCATCGGTTTGTGGGTGATATGCAGAAGAATAATGAAGATTAACACCATATAGGCGAAATAATTCCTTCCAAAACTTGCCACAGAAAATAGGATCACGGTCACTAACTATAGATTTAGGAAAACCATGTAACTTGACCACATTATCCATAAAAATCTGAGCTACATCTACTGCAGTATAAGGGTGTTTAAGAGCCATGAAATGAGCCGCCTTGGACAAACGATCAACCACCACAAAAATAGTTGTCTTAGAAAAAGACTTAGGAAGACCGCTAATAAAATCCATAGACAACTCAGACCACACATGTTCAGGAATAGGAAGGGGTTGAAGAAGTCCCGGGAAAGCCACTAATTCTGGTTTAAACCGCTGGCAAACAGTACAGGCGCGAACAAAATTATGAGCATCCTTTTCCATACCCTTCCAATAGAAAAAAGAGGTAAGACGTTTAAAGGTAGGATGAATACCTGAATGACCCCCTATACCAGTAGCATGAAAGAAATTAAGTAAATCTTGACGAAGACCGCGATCAGCTCCCACAACCAACTTCCCATATCGTTTAAGTAGATGATTCTGCCATGTATATTTGGGGTGAGAAGCAGGGTCCTGTTCTAATTCCTGAACCAATTTTAGCAAAATAGGATCAGCCACCCATGAATCACGAACACGCTCATAGAGGGACGAAATAGGTGCTGAAAGTGCCAAACAAGAACTAGCAGGAGCCACAGCAGAATCATCTGGCTTCCTAGAAAGGGCATCTGCAACTACATTATCACTTCCCTTGCGGTAAACAATCTCATAGTGTAAGCCCCACAATTTATGAAGCCACTTAAATTGTTCTTGGCTCAAATCACGTTGTTCCAACAAGTGCTTAAGAGGTAAATGGTCAGTACGGATAATAAATTTACGACCCCATAAATAAGAACGCCATTGTTTAACAGCAAACAAAATGGCTAAGACCTCCCGCTCATAAGCTGAAATAGGACGTTTAGATGAAGGAAGAGACTTACTAGCATAAGCCAAAGGGTGGCCATTCTGTGACAAAACAGCACCTAATCCCACACCCGAAGCATCTGTTTCAATGACAAAGGTATCATTGAAGTTAGGAAGAGCCAACACCGGAGGTGACATCATAAGATGTTTCAAGGTATTAAAAGCATGATCAGCATCTTCAGACCAAATAAAACTGACATTCTTTTTTAATAAATCAGTTAAGGGTTTGCTGATAGAACCAAAATTCTTAACAAAACGACGATAGTATCCGGTAAGCCCAAGAAATCCACGAAGCTGCTTAAGAGACGATGGAATAGGCCAAGAAGCAATGGCCGAGAGCTTCTTAGGATCAGCCTGGACACCCTAGGCAGAAATAAGAAGCCCCAAATAATCAATTGTGGTTGCAGCAAAAATACACTTGGATGCCTTGACAAAAAATTGGTGCTGTCTCAAGGTAAGAAATGTAGTTTCCAAGTGGTGAATATGAGCAGACCAATCCTTACTATAGACAAGTATATCATCAAAAAATACCAAGATAAATTTACGCAAAAAAGGTTTAAAGATAGAATTCATAACACCCTGAAAAGTTGCCGGGGCATTTGTTAACCCAAATGGCATTACCACAAATTCATATAAACCTTCATGGGTTCTAAAGGCAGTCTTAGCAATATCATCATCTTTCATGCGAATCTGATGGTAGCCAGCACGCAAGTCCAGTTTAGAGAAAAAGGTAGCACCGGTCAATTCATCTAATAACTCCTCAATAACTGGAATCGGAAATTTATTCTTGATAGTAGCTTCGTTGAGTTTACGGAAATCAACACAGAAACGCCAAGATCCATCCTTTTTCTGGACCAAAACCACTGGAGCAGCAAAGGCACTACAGCTGTTCCTAATGATACCAGTGGTTAACATTTGTTGGACCTGTTGTTCAATCTCAGTTTTCTGAACAGGACCATACCGGTAAGGCTTACAACAAATAGGTTTATCCTCCTTAAGAGGAATTGCATGATCAAATGACCGGGGAGGAGGTAACCCGTGGGGTTCTTGGAAGATATCAGCAAAACGATCCAGTAATAGACGCAAGTCAATTATCTGACTATCTAAAAGAGAAGAATCAGATACGAGATCAATATGCACTTCCGAAGGAGAGTGAATTAAATATAGTTGATTAGCAACCAATAATTCTCGAAGCACCATTATTTCATCCGGAACAGAAGGAACAGGAGACCCAAGACCATGCAACTCAATCAACTGATCGTTAAACCGAAACTCAAATATTTGAAGATCCATATCCATGGCAAAACGTCCCAAAGTTCTCAACCAAGAAATACCTAAAATAGCATCATACCCTCGTATTTTCATAACCAAAGAATCAGCAGTAAAAGTAGCATTACCCATGTTCCAGCTCAAGGAGGGAATATGCTTGTTGACACAAATCTTGCTAGTATCTGCAATTGCCAATCGGAGTGGTGATCGTTCTTGAACCTTCAAATTAAGGCGTTTGGCTAACGATGCATCTAAGACGTTGTGGGTACTGCCTGTGTCGACCAAAATGACGACCGTCTGATTCTTGATGCGTCCCAAGAGCTTCAAGGTTGAAGTATGTTCTCGGCCTTCTATAGCATTAATCGTCCCATCCATCGAACCTTGAGCTTCTCCCACCGCGTCTTCAAATTGTGGCTCATCTTCATCAATTAACAGAGCATATATCTGAGAATCCTTGCAACGGTGGTTGAAGGTATACTTCTCCGGACACCAATAACAGAGTCCCTTCTTCCTCTTCTCATCCATTTCCTTCTTCGATAATTGCCTAGTGGGTTGGACAGCTGACGATTGTGTCGAGCTAGACAATTCCAGCGGAGCAGAGGCAGTGGTCGGTTTAGCAGAGGACTGGGTTGCGGAGTATGAACTGGACTTAGGGACGGGTACAGAGGAAACCCGAGATCCAGATGGGAATACTGGCCCAACAAGCCCAGATGAACAGTTACCGGCCCCACGAGCACGACCTGGCGCATTCTCGTGCAAGGTTCGAATAGCCACCTCCTGTAGTCTGGCCGAATAAGTAGCACTCGCCAACGACGTAGGAGCCGATGTTAATACAAATTGCTGAATATCCGGTCGAAGTCCGCCGATGAACAAACTCACTGCAACGTTCTCTGGAATATCAACTTCGGACAGCAGTTCATCGAATTGTTGTTCATATTCAGAGACAAGCCCCTCGGCTTGAGTTAATTTCTTCAGAGCGATCAGAGGGCTCTCTTCGCGGACATCGGAAAACTTCTCCTCCATTTGCCGGAAATAATCCTCCCATCGAACCTCCGAGAAGGGCCGGCGACGCATAAAGGTCTGATGCCAACGGAGTGCATGACCTTCGAGATGAATACTCAGGAGTCGAATTCTGTGTTCCGGAGGCGTACCATCCACTTCGAAGAATTGCCGACATCGATAGGCCCAACCACGAAAATCAGAGCCGTCGAATCTCGGAAAATCAACTCGACTATGTTTTGTGGGAATCGAGTAAGATCCCGATGGTCGTTGCATCTCATGGAAAGAACCGAACGGCGGAATGGAAGGTGTACCAGGAGAGATTGAACCGCCTTCAGTACCCGGCTGTTTCCCCAAGCTACGCCCGATCGTGGCAACCTGAACAGAGACATTCTTCAGAAGCTCCTCGAGACGAGTAGCCGTATCTTTAAGCTCAGAAATATCCTGAGAATGTTGATTCAAATGGGTCTGCACAGAAGCAATGGTAGCTTGATGAAGCTCCAAACGCTGCTCAATCTCGCTGAAACGATCATGGGATCGCGTGTCCGGCGGAGGCGCCATGTGCCAGACACGGAGCTCTGATACCTATTGTTATCTAAAGAGAGAAAACGGGATATTTCATTCACAAAAACCCAAGGGAATAGGTCAGCCAATACATATAGCCCTGCTGCCTAGACACGTCACAATATATTTCTCTCTCTTCTAACCGTTTCTAGATACCTTTCTGGTCTAATTATTTACTAAATAACCCTTTATCTTACTAATAACATATATCACATGAGATGACACTAAACCAAAAAACTCAATGCATTTAAGATGTCAAAAATCGGTACTAACGGATATGAAGAGATCAGTCCCAGCAGGAACCGCATAACCATCTTTATTTCCTTTGTATCCTCCTGTAAAGTGACATAAACATCCTCACGGACTATAAAAGGAGAAAGAAAAAATAAAAGCACGTCTAAGATGAATGTAGAAATTGGTTTTGGTCTAAAGGCAGCTGTGGAGCAAACTGTTTACATGACACAGGGTCTGTCTCCCTGGATTAGGACTCCTTATACATGGCACAGTATCTTTTAAGATCTACTTTCATGGGATTGGCTTGTTTCCTAGCCCTTCTAGTGAAATTCAGTTTATCACAGTTGATCAGTTATCAAGGGTTTCTCTGCCCCTAGTCAATCGGCAGAGACTAATTTGCTGTTTTGAGTTGACCTTGAGCATCTTCTTGTTTTCACCCAGTTCTAAAGGGATTCCTGATCTTTCTACAGTATCTGCACCACACTCCTTTTCTTCTTTTGGAACATATTAGTAATGTCTTGTGTGTTCTCGCTTTGAAGATAAATAATTCTTAGCCATCAATATCTTGAGGTTGCAATTTGTTCTCTATCATTTTCTGTTTCAGACATTGAAGGGGATATTGAGTGGGGAAAGCATGTCATAAGAATTATCTTCAATAGGAGCTTTGGCTTGATGCTACTTCACCAGAGTTGTTTCCAGAGCATTGGCTCGGTAAATTACTGTCATCCCAATTATTATTATTTGATATTTAAGCTTTGACTTTGAAAGTTTGGTTATTTTCCCTTTTTATATGTTTTTGCTCCGCAACAGAAACGTCTCATTTTCATGGGGGGTTCAACAAAAAGCAATACCTGGTAACACATCTGACTTTAGTGAACGTCTAATCAGCAAAGGAGGTTGTGGATACAAACGAAGAGCCTCTATTACAATGAGTCTAATGTACCTGAAAGCACGCAACATATGTTAACAAACTGTACTGGAAGCACAGAAGCATGACTAGCTCAATACTGAAGCTTCCATGTTTAGGCATAACAAAATTAACAAGCTAAGTGGGCTTGCATCAAACTTGCCCTGTTTTTCAGTCATGCCAAAAAGGTAAATACTAGAGAAAATCACATAAAGGTCCCAACCGAAGAAAATAATATCTGAAAAGTCCCATAACTTGTCAATGGTGCCACTTTTCAGATATCATTTGTCATGGACAAGTTATGGGACTTTTCAGATATTATTTTCCTTAGTTGGGATCTTGGTGTGATTTTCCCTAAATGTTATTTAAATGGTATGGAAACCTAAAAAAAGAAAAAAGAACTCTCACTTGATGACCATAGTCTAGATGTAGAAATTGTAACAAATACAAACCCCTAAAAGATAAGAAAATATAAATTTCCAATTAAGAATCCGATCAATTTAAGACATTTGAAAGGTATAGAAAGAGAAACAAAGTCAGTTATGACTGAAAGCAAGAACCTACGATATCCCATCCTGCAGGTTAGTATTATTACCAATTCTTTCAACACTTGTAACCCTTATTGAAATCCCCTATATTAATAAATAGTAAATCCACATCATGAATGAATAACTGCAATTAAGCACAATTATTCTTTATCTAGTATGCGGGTACGCTGTTTTTTTTTTCTTTTTCTTAGGAAATATTATTGTTAGCAATGCTTCATCATTTTTGAATTTTTTGTTGAATAAAATAATGGATATCAAACCTTTAACAGTTAATAAAAAACAATGACTGGACTTTGGAACCTACTGCAGATTTTTAAGTGATTCAAGGGTTGGTCTCCCGTTTCCCAGAACTGAATCCACCTCTGCTTGAGCTTTCTTCATTTTAGTCGTATTCTGCAATTAGCAAGTTAACAAGGATCAAGATGGGTACCAGAGAGAATATGTTATGTTGAAAAGAAGCCATGGAACAACTAAATTTGTCCATCATAAACAATAAGCAACGTCTAACATATGCCGAGGTAAACATACTTGCGCTAGCAGGAAACATGCCCATGTCAGAACTGCAGCTGTGGTCTCATGACCAGCAATAAGCATTGTCATTAAGTCATCCCTCAGCTGTCAAAGAGAACAGAAGGAAATATAAGCAGACATATTTTGACTCACAGTGATACTTCAAAGATAACAGCATCCCAATACAAGTCCAAAAGGCCAAATAGTCTTCTCATGTTTCTCAACATGCAGATACATGGGAGGCTTGAAAAGCCAAATCAAACCCCACAATATATCACAGAAAATGGAATATTGGGGAAACATCCTGGATCAGATTTCTTAGTACATTCAGTTGGTCCACCAAACTGTTTGACTACTTATCTAATGAACAAAATATTTAGCCTGCTCAGAGGAATTAAGAATTTCTGAAATTTAAATCTGGAAGAGAAATACCTGCCGATCATCAACATCAGCTCCCCGCATATCGACTAGGAAACGCAAAAGACTTGCATCCTGTTGCAAGCTTCTTTCTTAGCAACAGTTCAATGAAAATGAGATACATACAAAACTCCAAATTTGCAATGGATTTATGTAGATAGTTTAACATTTGCAAGTAGGTATGGTACTCTGAAAGATATATGAGCACCTTCAAATTTAAGTAGTCCCTTTGTTGCAGTTTCTCAACATCTTCTTCCTGCCAGAGAAAATACAGATAATCAGGAAATACACAGGTCAAAAGAAAAGAAATTCAACAGCAACAATTTGGTGATGGATCCAAGATTCTATGATAAAAGATGTGCAGAGTAGTGTGAAAAGACTCTCCTTTCAATGCAGCAGACACAGACCATAAAAATGGCTAGATAGTAGAGATGCTGGTAAAAGAATGCAAAAGACCATAAGGAAAGCACGTGAGTTACTCATCACTATAGATCTCAAATGCATAAACAACAGTGATGAATTGAAACTCAAAAATACTTTATCACCTGTCTGCTATCTTTTGCATTTTTTATAAGCCCGTCAAGACAGCTATTAATAATCTTCAGATCATTCTGAAACTTTCTTTGCCTTGGGACTATCCACCTAGCCAATGGAATTTTCCAATATGGAATGTAGAAAGTGGATCTATGCTCAGCTTCAAAAAGGGTGCCATAGACTGCCTATAACACATTTTAAAGTAGATGGTCTGATCACTGTCCAATCAATGGCTTTAAAAAATAAATACATTTGAAGGACGTAAAACTATCAAATATAAAAGGCTAGCATTTGAAAGAATTCTCCACAGGATCTACAATTTTGAAATATAGACAATCATTCAATGGACAAAAATCATGTAGTGGAGATCAGCAAGGTGAAGGTTGAGAAGAAAAAAATAGAAGTTCAATTCACCAGATGCCCCTGAAGGGTTGATGATTAGAAACGTAGGGCTGTAAACAGATTTAGAAGCAACATTTTGGAAAGACTTATGATGATGTTACTATGAGAGGGAACCAACAAAAACCAGATAAATAAGGCCCCAAAAGCATATTCTTGAAATGTACCTTGCACTCTTTACTTCACTAATAGAAGCGTAAGACTGCTTCTGTGAAGCATCTCAACACCAAATTCAAAGATGATTGATGGCAAAAAAAATAAAAATAAATCAATAAATAAATAAAGAGCCGCCGCCGCCCCCTCCTACTACTACTACTACTCAACACCCAATACAAAGATGATTGATGGCAAAAAAAATAAAAAATAAAAAAAAATAAATAAACCACCACCACCACCCTATTCTACCTACTACTACTACTACTACATAGATGATTGATTTTATTTTCCTTTTTAACTTTTGGGTAAGCAGACAGTTTAAATTTTGAAGAGCAGCTAATATGCAAACATGGTAGATAATTGAATATGTAACTGAGTTACATTACGCAAAACAAAAGGTAGAAAAGTAGCATGCAAGCCTTTGATTACAACAACAACAACAAAGCCTTATCGCGCTATGCATGCCTTTAATTACAACCAAAGAAAATTGATGATACATTTGAAATGCATAACCGCTTAGACAAACCTTTATGACAGGAGACTCTTTAGTGACAGAACCAAAGTCATAGTTGAAAACACCAAGCCCGATAATATCAAGAGCTAAACTAGAAAGTTCTGCTTCAAGATCCAATTCAATTGAGTCCTGTTCATTATTGCCTTCCGCTTCCTCAAGAAGTTCATTGAACTTTGATATTGTTTTTTCTGAACAAGCTGTGAATACTTTGATCATAGCTTCCAGATATGAAGCATGAAAGCCAGGAGCAATGACTGCAAATTTAATCAAAATAAACAAAAAGGATCTCAGGGAGTGAAGTCACAAAATGGTTGACAGTATTATCAGTGGATAAATAAGCTATAAAAGCCACAGATGTCAAGCACTATTCAGATTGTAACAGGTCATTATGGTTAACCCAATTGAACACTGAAGTCCATTGGAATACAGAAGACAACAGAGCTAAGCAGCATTTACTGATTTAGTAATCATACTTGACAACTTATTTAGTGAGTAGGTCACATTACAAATTTGAGGATCTTAGGCGACTCTTTTGGGGCTGGCATGGCAGTATAGTAGGCTAGCAAAAATAGCTGAACCACCAATTGATCTTCCTTGATATGTGTTAAAATAAGCCTTCACCATTCCGTCCTTAATTCAGCCTGTAAAATATCGCTTTCTTCATACTACATATCTATTCTCTTGCTATCCTACTTCAGTTCATGTTGAGGTACCTTAATTTTCAATCCAAAGCTGAGACATGGAATCAAAGACAAAAAAACAAAAAAACAAAGAAGAAGAAGAATTAATGACAAAGATATAACAAATGCTGTATGAGCACCTCTTCTCCTTTGCTTCCATGTATCAAGATCTGCAGGTATGAGTCCTTTTCCCATTATTGGTTCCAAGATATCGGCAAGTACTCCCTATTTTATTTTGCAAACAGAAATAGAAATAAAAGTAAATAATTTTCAAACAATTTTTGTTTTAAATGAACAACATAATAAATAATCAAATGGAATAGGAACTTTGATCTTCCTGAAAACCTTCCTGTTACAGGTTTACACCCTGTTTGGCAGGGTTTTTTTTTAATACTTATTTCCCCTTACAAAAGTCCATTTTAGTGAAAAAATGACAATGTCTCATGACTCTCATCCCGCTTTTACACGGCATCCTCCAGCTTCCTGGTTCAGGATGTATAAACTTAGATTGAAACCCCTTCAATTAATTTGGCAAGGATAACGCCGTTAATTTTGAAGGTTCCCACAAGAAGAGGACTGATGGTAAAAATATCAGAACTTACTTATCAGAGAAAAGAACAAAAAGGATGAAGAGGAAGTTTGAAGGTTAACCAAAAAATGATGAACAGGGGGTTTAAAAATGGTCAGGTGGACTTTAGATCAGAAAGGTTCTTAGTTACAATGTGAACTGACCAGGTAGTTTCTTGAAGCCTAGAAAATTCATCAAGATTTATTGTCCACACAAATCCCAGATGTAGTTCTCTCGCAGAAATGAAGATTAATGAGCTTAGCAGCCTTTTCATTATGCACAGTTGAAGAGAAAATATATTCTCTTGGAAAGCTGACTAGCTCAAATTATTATCCCAAAGGGGGGGGTTATTTTGCTTAATGGAAACCTAAATTCAGTTTCAAATCACACAAACATGTTTTGTACCGCAACATTTTACCCTTTCCAGGTTTCACATGAATATATAACAATGGAGGAGAAATTCACTCAAAGGTCATGCCTTTCAATCGGAATATCCAATAATACAAACAATCCTTAAAGCATGCCAACTAAGGAGGCAACAAAACATAGGAATTGTTCAAGCTTGATCACAACATTTCGATATTTTTTTCAAGGAGAATGCTACAAGTAAGATGGTACCTTGTCATAACAAAATGCATTTTCTCGTAGAATATGCCTTGCAACTATGGGATCTGACACAACAACGAATGCTTTTGGGCCGAACGCAAGTTTATACACAGCCCCATGCTGCCATGTTTAACAATATCATCAGAGGATAGACAAAAATAGAACTAAGCAGATTCAAACAAGAGTAAAATCAAATGGAATTTTGGGAGGGGAGGGTGGGGAAGAGCAGACATATAGAGAAAAATATTAATTCAAACAGTGTAAGATCTTTTACAAGCATATACTAGCACAATACTTCACAAGTTGAAAACATCAATTGTTTAGCGGATTCCAATATCTCAAAACAAACACAACATTGGAGTAAACTCAAATCTAAGAGGACTTGAACCTGATTAGCTGGTAGCAGAAGGGGAATCATTAATGCCAAGGCTAGAAACTCTAATGGTCAAATACCATATAATGGTTGGATAGTTTCAGCTGGCCCGTCACAGAAATTCAGCTCCTTAAAATTTCCAATACCAAAATTGAAAGGCCAAAAAGGGGAAAAGAAATGGGCCAAGATAAAGTGGAAAATAAAGACATTTGAGTTAAGAAATCAGTATCCGACACAAGCATATGTTTACGAAAAGGGTAAGTAGAAAGTACCTCCAAGAACCAATCATATAGTGAGAAAAAGAGAGGCCGGCCAAACAGATCTGAGACTGCGCCTTCAGCCGTAGGCATGGACCCAATGCTCCCCCCACTCAAAAGTTGGGTAAGAAGGTTGCTTGCATTATCTAGAAGACTTCTATTTGATTTCTTCTCATCAGCATCAACTGACTGACATCTAAATTATTATCACACACATTTTCAGCAAATACACGGCTCAAATAGAAAATTGAAAGCAGTGAGACTCTGTATGGGATAAAAGGCGTGATATAAGTAACAAAATTATCATATGATAATCATTTGGAATTTCTCAATTAGTTTCTATTTTTCCTGTAAACAGAGTAAAAGAAAAGGCTTTTGAAAATTTCCACTTTAGTTTCAGAATCAGCCACCAGGCAACTAGCAGTACTCGAACCAAAGTAAGTAAATAAGGGATCACAAAATTAAGAATCGAAAAACTAAAGAAAGTAGATTAGCTTTCACACAAGTAATTAGAAATGTGTAGATAATTAATTTTTTTTGGAAAAAGAAACGCATGTAAAGTGATCTCTTTCAGTCCATAAAAGAAAGGACAGAAAGATTTCTTTCAGAGAAAATTAAAATAATGTAATCGTCAATAGCTTGAAGCACCAAAGAAAACATCAGCTATCACCTAATGCAGACTAAACTATATATTCCATCAATTCCTGGCAACCTACCAAGCAAGCATGGCAAAAAGACGGAATAGTAAGAGAAAAGTACCTCACAGAAGAGAACCCTTTGGGCTTAGAATTGCGAAAATCAGTGTAAACTGGAAAATGAATGACGGAAGAACTAAACGGCAAACACCCAAAATTACTCCGGCGGCGAAAACTGCCATCAGATAAGGTTGAGGGGAGGTGAGAGATAGTAGCAGAAGCCATAAAAATGGCCAAACGAAGAAGGAAGCTGAAAGCGGAGAGACTGTGTATCGTATAGAAGGAGGGAGCGAGAGATAAGTAATGAAAATGTCAGGAAAGGTGTTCATCTTTTCTTTTAATCGGTGAAAGTGGGAGACATACAGATGGGGAACCACAATGGAATTAGGAATTTAGATATTTGTCTTTCTTTGCTCTGCAAGAAGAGAAGTGGAAGATTATGGAATTTCACGTTAGCATGGCACAATGATCGTTCATATCTTAGCCACCTAATCGTTGAGTTATTTAATGTTGTGTTACATATTCATTTGGTTCTTTAAACTTAGGTTGATAATTTAATTAAATTAATTGAAGATTTAGTTTTTTTTTTTTTGAGTGAAATTGAAGATTTAGTTTTTAATTCTTACGATAAGTTTTTTAACTAGTGCATGATGAAGATTTCAACGTTTGACCTTTATTTGATGGACGAAAAAAAAAAAAAGAAGGTTGACTTTTGTAACATTTCATTTCATATTTTTAGCCTTAGCCTTACTTAGCTTAAGATTATTTTTAAAAAAAATTGACGTAACTCCAGGTAATATTGAGTTATTGTTATGAATATTAAATATGTGGATGTCTATTGACTCATATTACTGTTTCAGTCAATTTGTCATAAAGAAGAAAAGAAGACTTGACATAAAGCAAAAGCAAAAGAAGACAATGACATAAAAAAGATATAAAGTAATCATGATCATGTAACCAGGGTTAAATATAATCATGGTCATGCAACCAGGGTTAGATTTCTGACTCTATATAAAGGCATGTAATTGATTGTTTCAACTGAACTGAATGAGAACTTTTCTCTAGAAATTCTATCAATCTTATCTCTTATCACATATACTTTTATAACACGTTATCAGCACGAAGCTCTAAAAGAAGGTATGATCTTCTTATGGTTTCTTTAATGATTATATATACCTTGTTTTATTTTATAGATCTGGGATAATTTAAGCCACTGTATAGAATTAGAGAGATACTTTTACCGATTGTTATATAACATCGGGTTCCATGGCTAAGATTGGAGATCGTCATTATTTTTATATCATTTATATATCATTGTCAAGTTCTTTTATTATTATTATTGTTGTTGTTGTTGTTGTTGTTGTTGTTGTTGTTGTTATTGTTGTTGTCCTAAGCCATACACATCTTATTCTTCAAATTATGACCAGAAGTCATAATGTTTTAATTCCTTATAATATGGCCAGAAGCTATATATATTTTCATCCTTTATCTTATTGTACGGTCAGAAGTCATGTACAACTTTTATCCTGAAGATAATAGTTAATTCCTCGTCTTGAGATTAAATGGCCCGAAGCTATACATGGCCTGAAACCATATATGTTTTAATTTTCTTATCTTACCTTATGAATTATTTATTATCTTTATGAATTTACAGTTATTATATTGCATATTTACATTTTAATTATTTTCATTTATTTTTTTTAATTAGTTTGAACCATGGCAAATCTAGCAAAACTTGAAATTATGGTACTTGATATTACCGGGAAAAATTATTTATCTTGGAAATTGGATGCGGAAATTCACCTGAATGCTAAAAGTCTGGAAGACACGATTAAAGAAGGGAATAAGGCATCCAACCAAGACAAAGCTAAATCCATGATTTTTCTTCGCCACCATTTACATGAGGATTTAAAAATTGAATATTTGACAGTAATGGACCCACTTGTCCTTTGGAACAATTTGAAAGAAATGTATGATCACAAGAAGATGGTCATTCTTCCAAAAGCTCATTTTAACTGGATGCATTTGCGCTTGCAAGATTTTAAATCTATAAGCAAATATGACTCAGCTATGTTCAGAATTACTTCTAAATTGAAATTATGTGGAGAAAATGTTACTGATGATGATATGTTAGAAAAAACATTCTCTACATTTCATGCATTCAATTTGCTCCTGCAGCAGTAATATCGTGAAAAAGGTTTCAAGAAATATGATGAGTTAATTTCTTGTCTCCTTGTGGCTGAACAAAATAATGAACTTTTATTGAAAAACCATGAATTCCGTCCAACAGGCTCAACTCCATTCCCTGAAGTGAATGTAGTAACAAATGAATGTTATTGTGGCCGTGGCCGTGGACATGGGCATGGCTACAGCCGTGGGTGTGGTCGATATCATGGTGGTTCAAATTCCTACCAGAAGTGGGAAAAGAATGATAAAAACTAAAAAGGGGAAAGCAGTAGGCATAATAAATATGCTGATAATCCATGTTATCGATGTGGTGGCAAAGGCCATTGGTCTCATACCTGTCGTACACCAAGGCACCTAATTGATCTTTACCAAGAATCAATTAAAAATACTGGTAAGAGATCAAATATTGAAGTTAATTATATTGATCAGGGTGAGAATTCTGAATATGAAGATATAGATAATAATTATTTGGATGTTACAGATTTTTTAATATAATTTTAACTGTTATATTTTATTTAAAGTTGTTTCTATCATATGTATTAATTTTAATTATGTTTTTATGAAGAATTAATCCTATTGGTATCAATCATGAATATTTATGTCTCGTTGATAGTGCAACAACCCATACTATACTCAGACATGATAAATATTTTTCTTCCTTGGTAATACGAGAAACCAATGTTCAGACTATATCTGGTAGTATAAATTTAATTAAAGGCTCCAGAAGAGCTAATATTTTATTACCTGAAGGAACAAAATTATGCATTGATAATGCATTTTATTCTACCAAGTCTAAAAGAAACTTACTAAGTTTCAAAGATATCCACAGAAATGGATATCATTTAGAAACAACAACTAAAAATAATAAGGAATATCTTGTCATTACAAATATAGTTGCTGGTAGAAAATGCATATTAGAAAGGTTTCCTATTTTTTCTTCTGATTTGTATTACACATTTATAAGCACAATTGAAACACATGCTATTGAGAACCAAAAGTTCATTAATGCAGACCAGAAGTTTGTCAATTCAAACCAATAGCTTGATAATGTAAACCAGAAGTTTACTAATAAATTTATTGTTTGGCATGACCGGTTAGGCCATCCCGGTTCAATCATGATGCGACAAATAATTGGGAATTCATGTGGACATACCCTGAAGTGTAAATAAATACCACAATCCCATGATTTCTCATGTGCTGCATGTTCCAAGCGAAAGTTAATTATACGCCCCTCACCAAGCAAAGTAGAAAGTGAGTTTCTCACATTTCTAGAACGGATATAGGGAGATATTTGTGGGCCAATACACCCACCATGTGGACCATTTAGGTACTATATGGTTTTAATTTATGCATCAACTAAATGGTCACATGTTTGCTTATTATCTTCTCATAACCTGGCGTTTGCAAGATTACTTGCTCAATTGATTAGATTAAGAGCACATTACCCTGATTATCCTATCAAGAAAATACGTCTTGATAATGCTGGTGAATTTACATCACAAGCTTTTAATGAATGTTGTATGTCCCTTGGAATTGATGTTGAACATCCTGTAGCTTATGTTCATACGCAAAATGAACTTGCAGAATCATTAGTTAAAAAGTTGCAACTAATTGCAAGATCTTTACTTATGAAATCTAATCTCCCAATTTCTGTTTGGGGCCATGTCATTTTGCATGCAACAATGTTAATTCGCATTAGGCCAACAAATTATTTAAAGGTTTGCCCTTTACAAATGGTTTTTTATCAGGAACCTAATATTTCTCATATAAGAACTTTTGGGTGTGCGGTATATGTGCATGTAGCACTACCACAACGCATAAAAATGGGTCCTCAAAGAAGGATGAGAATATATGTTGGGTATGAATCTCCATCAATTATAAAATGTTTAGAACCATTCATAAGAGATTTATTTACAGCACAATTTGCTGATTGTCATTTTGATGAATCACTTTTCTCAATATTAGGGGGAGAAAACAAACAGCTGGGTCAAGAAATTAGTTGGAATGAATTATCATTGACTCATTTTGATCCTCGTCCAAAACAGTGTGAACCGGAAGTTCAAAAAATAATTCATCTACAAAATTTAGCTAATCAAATGCCAGAAGCATTTACTGACCCAAGGAAAGTGACAAAGTCACATATCCCAACTGCTAATGCTCCTATTAAAATTGATGTCCCTGAAGGACAACATGCTATGAATGAATCCAAAGCACGCCTGACGCGTGGCAAGCCCATCGGTTCCAAAGATAAAAATCCTCGAAAAAGAAAAGGAGTAAAGAATATAGATGGTCAGGTCGAGGATAATGAAGAAAAATTAGTAGCTCCAGAAGAGCCATCTCCTGAAGAGATATTATATCCAGAAGAGAATGTTGTAGTCCCAGAAGAGACCCAGGTACCTGACATATGTGAAAATAATGAGATCTCAATAAATTATGTCATGAATGGAATCCGATGGGATCGAAATGAAGTCAACATTGATGATATTTTTGCTTACCATATAGCATATGATGTAATGAATGATAATGAGAATCATGAGCCAAAATCCATTAGTGAGAGTCAACATAGAAAAGATTAGCCCTTATGAAAAGATGTCATTAATGCAGAACTAAAATTATTAGCTAAACGATAAGTATTTGGACTTGTAATCCTTACACCTAAAGATATAAAACTAGTTGGATGCAAATGGGTTTTTGTACGAAAAAGAAATGAAAAGAGCAAAATAACTAGATATAAGGCACGTCTTGTAGCCCAATGTTTTACACAAAGACCTGGCATTGATTTTGAAGAAACGTATTCACCTGTAGTGGATGCGACTACTTTTCGTTATTTAATTAGTCTAGAAGTAGATGCAGGACTTGATTTACATCTAATGGATGTTGTGACTGCCTATTTATATGGATCACTTGATAATGATATTTATATGAAAATCCCTAAAGGACTTAAGATGCCAGAAGCATCCAATTCAGGTTCTCGAGAACAATACTCAGTTTAGTTAAATAAGTCCCTGTATGGCCTGAAGCAATCAGGGCGCATGTGGTATAATTGTCTTAATGAATATTTGTTAAAAGAAGGATACAAAAATGATCCGATATGCCCATACATCTTTATGAAAAGATCTAATAGTGAGTTTTCTATAATTGTTGTTTATGTTGATGATATCAACATCATTGGAACTCCTGAAGAGCTTCAAAAGGCAATTAATTGTTTGAAGAAAGAATTTGAAATGAAGGACTTAGAAAGAACAAAATTATGTCTTGGATTACAGATCGAGTACTTTAAGAAAGAGATATTTGTATATCAAGAAACTTATGTGAAGAAGGTCCTAGAGCGATTTTACATGGATAAATCCCATCCATTATGTACCCCAATGGTTGTAAGATCTTTGAAGGTGGATAAAGACCCATTTCGACCCCGAGAAATTAGTGAAGAAGGTGATGAAGAACTACTTGGTTCAGAAATACCATATCTTAGTGCTATTGGAGCACTAATGTATCTTGTTAATTACACACGTCCTGATATATCATTTGATGTTAATTTTCTAGCAAGATATAGTTCTTCACCAACACGAAGGCATTGGAATTGAATAAAGCACATTCTTTGTTATCTCAGAGGTACTACAGACATGGGGTTATACTACTCAAATGTATCAAAGCATGAACTGGTTGGTTATGCAGATGCCGGATTTTTGTCTGATCCACATGATGGTAAATCACAAACGGGCTATCTATTTACATGTGAAGGTGCAGCTATTTCATGGCGATCTATGAAACAGACTATATCAACCACATCATCTAATCATGCAGAAATTCTAGCAATACATGAAGTAAGTCGAGAATGTATGTGATTGAAGTCAGTGATACATCATAAATACAACTTGTCATTTATCTTCCGGCAAAATGATCCCAACAATCCTATATGAGGATAATGCTGCATGTATCGCTCAACTTAAAGAAGGCTATATCAAGGGTGATAGAACAAAGTATATTTTACCAAAATTCTTCTTCACTCGCGACCTTCAAAAGGATGGTGAAATAGATATTCAGCAAATCAGTTCAAGTGAAAATTTAACAGATTTATTCACCAAGTCACTCCCAGGTACAATCTTTGAAAAACTTGTTCATGATATTGGTCTTCGGAGATTCAAAGATTTCAACTGATATTATCAAGAGGGGGAGTCGATACACAATGTACTCTTTTTTCCTTGTCTAGGTTTTGTCCCACTGGGTTTTCCTAGAAAGGTTTTTGATGAGGCAACACTCGACGGTGTATCAATGAATGATGTACTCTTTTCTTTGGCTAGGTTTTTATCCCATTGTGTTTTTCCTAGTTAAAGTTTTTAATGAGGCACATTCATAATGAACATCCAAGGGAGAGTGTTATGAATATTAAATATGTGGATATCCATTGACTCATATTACTCTTCCAGTCAACTTGTCATAAAGAAGAAAAGAAGATTTGACACAAAGCAAAAGCAAAAGAAGACAATGACATAAAGAAGATATAAAGTAACCATGGTCATGTAACCAAGGTTAAATATAACCATGGTCATGCAACCAGGATTATATTTCTGACTCTATATAAAGGCCTGTAATCGATTGTTTCAGTTGAACTTCTCTCTAACTTCTCTCTAGAAATTCTATCAATCTTCTCTTTTATCACATATATTTTTATAACAGTTATTATATTTTTAGAGGATTTTTTTTTGGACAAAATATTTTTAGAGGCTTAAAGTAACATAATAAATATATATATATATATATATTGTTTTTATAAATACTAATTAATTTTTAAAATAATAAAAAATTATAAAATTAATACAATCTAGTTTCTCAAATTTGCTCTTATTCTAATTTTAGTCCCTTAAATTTCAAACTATAAATTTTAGTCCCTTAAGTTTCATTTTATTTAAAACATTAGTCACTATAATTAACTGAACATTCAGATCATTTTATCCCTTAAGAGACCAAAGCCAAAATAAAGGCAATATTGAGGGACCAAAGATTACATTAAGCTAAACTTATATGATATCTTTAAAATTATTTATTTTTATTTGTATATCTATTTTATTATATATCTCAAATAATTTCACACATTAAAAGTTGTATACATTTAATCATAAGTTTACTTGGGGTTTTTGGTCATCAAATCCCTTCTTTGAGATCATATAGTGATTCTCTCGTCTTAACTAGCTTATATTAATTGCCGGCGAATGGTGTTGTTACAGCTTAAATATGAACAAATACTTATATAACCAATAACAATATAAACTTATAGGAATAATTAAATTTATGTTAAATAAAAAGTAAAGCACCTAATAGGAGTGATCTATAAAAATAATTGCATTTTTGTTTTAGATATGGAAATTTGATAAGACTAATGAAGAACAAAATTTTGAGCATTACCCAAGAAAAAAAAAAACCAAAAGTCATGCTCACTAATAAACAGTGCAACACAAGGCAATAATAAATCAGTGACTACACTAATATGATACATAATAAAAAATTAAATTTAAAGACTTTAAAAAAAAGTATTATGTATAATAAATCTGATGTTGATTCATCTCTTCCTGAAACATTGGATTTGAGGTAAGTATTCGTTGGGCAAAATTTCGAATATCTTCTCTGGTTGATTGTACTGATATTCGAACCAGCTCTTTCACTCCACCTTTGGAAATGAACTCCTTCACATTGTCCTCTGTTGCAATTCAAAACAAATGTTTCTAACTCTAACAATGGCGGCTTCCAAAAGAATATTGGAATTCTGGTGTAACATGAAATGAAATGCAAACTTAAACCACTAATCCTTATAGAAACATATTCCAAAGAAACCAAGACGTTAAACAATAAATCCAATGTAATGTGCTACTTCGGTTTCTTTTATAAGGCACTTAGACTGATCTTTAAGTCGGGTATTTATTAAATTTTTTTCAAAGATTGCCCCTATTTTAAGTTTGACACAACATCCTTTTCTTTTGCTTCTCAAAATGTAATTCATGGTTTTAAATATAGGTATATTTAGATTCTTTTTTTTTCATTTTCAAACAAATTTAATGATTTTTTTCCTGGTGAGGTGATTAGAGGTGTCTTATAATAAGGATCAGAGCAAAAGAGAGATATAAGAACAATGTACCAACAAGTTACTCATGGGGAAACAAGTACCACGATGAAGTGATTTTCCTATATAAGTCCATAAAAGAGGACAAAAATAAATGAATTCCCTACCATTGCTACATGAAACTTTTGAAGGACCAAGTTCATTATGTCCCTCTAATACTTACTATTTGTTCAATTATTTTAGTTTCTTAAAATTCCATACAAAGCAATGTTCTATAGAGCAAGAAGCTCACCATTTTGTGCCAAATGGCAGAGAGCGAGCTCAATGTGTCGCCGGGTTGAAGCTGAACAGGTATTGGAGTTGGCAATCAACCATGAAAGAGCATCATATTGCATTAATAGAGAGCAGCCTTTTGCTTGTCCTACACACAGAATTTAGTTGTCTTTGATGTTAATACAGAAACAAAAGAAGGAATAGATAATTTCGATCCATAAAACTAAGATCAGTCATAAACCTTGAACTCTTCCTCTAAATTCACATTTTGCAAAGTTAGCCAATCCCCTAGCAACCTGTGCAATGACCTCAATATTCCCACATCTGACCATTTCCACCAGTGCTTTGATGCCTCCATCTTCATTCAGCAGCATATGTAACCTCTCTGTCATTCACAGACTCTACATCAGAACTAAATCATACAGGACTTGTAAAGCTGTCGATGTTTGAGAGAAAGAGAGATTTGGTAGTTATCTATTTTGAGGGGGTAAGATGAGTTTGCAATGGCATCTAGGGCAACATTTATAAGTTTAAGTTCTCATCCCAAAGGTAGGAATTAGATAACTAATTTGCAGAGTTTAAGAGAATTAGTTAAGTTAGTTGTTTGTAAAAAATGCTTGTCACTTTCTCTAAAGTACCCCTTTTAATAATTTGCATTGGAAACTACTCTCATAATGGAAAACTTCCTAATATGTGCAATCAACAACAGGGAGAGTTTAGGGAAAAATATAAATTTGAGAGATGAAGTAGATTAACGTCTTATGCTTAAGAACAAAGCAAACTCATCCATTAGCTCTTACATTTAAAAGCGAAGGGAGTAATTAAAATCTCAGTCGGGTAAAATTTCACATGAAGAATGTCAGAGACAACTTCTGCATACCGTTTCCACATAAATTAGCAAGTGCCCCAGCAACCATCCTTAGTGTCTGTGGATCAATCACTCTTGAAGCTATCATCGCTAGAAGCCTAGCACCTCCTTTGCTGACTATTAAACCTTGACTAAGCTCTGAATTCAAATAGATGTATACTAATAAGTCAACATCACTAAGCAATGGTGATCAATTATAGATGTCTGTGGTTAAAAGGGTTAAAGAGTAAATTTATCAATGAAGTTTTAAAGAAGGAACTCCTAGCACAATTATGTTTTAAAGGGGGCAAAAATACATATAAGGTTTTAAAAATGGAGCATCTAGCACAAAACCGTCAAATTTAATCTAACGCCGTTAGTGATTTTTTTCTCTTGTAATTTAACGCCGTTAGGTCAAATTTGACAGTTTTGTGCTGGATGCTCCACTTTTAAAACCTTATGTGTATTTTTGCCCCCTTTAGAACATAATTGTGTCAGACACTCTTTCCTTAAAACTTCGTTGGTAAATTTGCTCTTTAACCCTTAAATCAATGTAGTTCTTTTGATGAACCTTTTCTAATCTTGTTGGAATTACAATTTTCTCCATAAATGTAACTTTTCATTGGCTCCATTTTTGTAGGAAAATGAAGATTCTTCGGAAACTATTTCAAAAGAAATTTTTCCTGAAAAATATTTTCCACAGCAAAATTTTCTTTTTCTTGTTTTAATTCAAAAAATTCTAATGGGAAATTTTTTTCAGTGAAGGCCCATTTTGAGTTGCAAATAATATTGTTAGTTCTAAGAAGTTAAAACAAAATTTGCAAATAGTTTTCTCATTTCCAGAAAAATTCTTGATTGAAAATTGATTAAAAAAAAGGTCAATCCGGAAAATTTTCTTGTCATACAAAACAAACAATTTAAAAAAGAAGAATCTTAAGCAAGTTTTCTGAAGTAACACATTCAGAAATGTCATTTCGCTTTCCAGAAAGAGAGGTACTACGTAGAACACAAGATATGCTGCAGGGAGGAAGGGAGATAGATACACTGTCCTTCCTTCTTCAATTTTATCAAGATAAAAAATCAGAAATCAGCTTTCGTCTTGTCAATCACACAAATGCAAGCTCGATGTATATAATGTTTCTCAAAATGTACTTTTTTTTAAAAAAAACTTTAACATATGAAACCATGATAGAGTATAACCCAAAAACTGAAAATGATGATATATTTAGCAATCAAACAAGCGCAGTTGACCACATACAATACACCAAAAAATCTTGAAAATTACCATTCATAGCCAAATTGGCAATAGCCCCAGAAGCCACTCTAAGAATAGTTGAATTTTGAGATGATTGCATTAATGTAAGTAATGCATCCAATCCTCCTTCTTCAACAATTTTTTCCTGATTAATATCTGGAAAAGGGGAACATTCTATCATTGTAGATATGGATGAGTACAATCAACAAATTGCCATTGTGTCCCACAGAAAAAAGAAAAAAACACTTTGCTTCTAATGCACATTGAAAGAAACAGGGCAACAAAGAGACTGTCTATCATTGACCCAGTATATTAGAAAGCAGAGCACTCTATTTGTCGAAACTGTGTTTTGGAGATTTCATTCATTAAATGCCCCATTTAAACCATGAAACTTGCAGGGATTAAGAAGCTCTTGAACTGTGATGTTTTTTTCTGCGTGATCATTAATGAATTATTAATGGTTTCTCATTACAACATCTAGGCGTTGTTTTGTTGAATAATTCAAGTTAACAAGTAAAATTTTCAGGATAATAACACAAGCATGGAAAGACCAGCTCAAAAACTTATAAAGAAAACTAACATGAGTCAAAAAGCATATGCAGCAAGAGCAACAATGACAAATCTCTATTTCTAATCAAGAGATAAAGGGGAAAATGGCATCATTTCATGTCCTGTACCTTCAGCAGCAAGATTGGCTATCACCTTTAGAGCTTGGATTTGGGTATCCGAGTCCTCTGACTTCAATAACTCTAATATTCTTTGAAACCCCACTGAATTTTTCTCAACAAAGAGCATGCAAATCAATAAATGAAGAATATACACATAGGTTATTTGTTAAAAACCAAATGGAATACCACTCCAGTTCTTAAACTAAGACACCTTCTAGAAGGTTACTATGGTCCTAAATATAAGTCACTTAGCAAAAAGTCAATAGCATTAAAATTTTCTTTTCCACAATGCCCTTACTAATTGAATTGTAGAGAGAGATTATGTAAAAAAAAATTAAAAGTAAATGAGATACATAGATTTTAATTGGAGGGTAATCTTAGAAAGTAATAATGATTTTTACCATTTTAATGATACAAACTACTTTTAACTACTCTTCTTAATTCTTGTGAAGTAGTAAGAAGTGACTTATATTAAGGACCAGAGTGGTCATTCTGAAAATTTCTTGCCTTCTTTGCATATCTTTGCAATGGCAGACTTCTGACTAGAGATTGTCTCCTTTGATGGTTTAATCTTGTTTGACATCATGGGGGATCCATACTCCAAACATTCATTCAAAGTATTTTCCTTCAAAACAGATTTCTTATTCAAAGAAATAACAAGGTATTAAAATAAGATTTTCAAGATCAACAATAAAATAAATGCATAGAAAAAAAAGAGAGAAAATTACCTTCATATCATTCTCAGTTTCGGACACATTCTTCTTAAGTTTGAATAGCTCATTTTCAACAGCTTTTCTTTGCTTCTCTTCCATCAGGAGTCTTTGCCGCATAACATGAAGTTCTTCATTCAGCGTAACCTTCAGGAATTAATTACTGGTAATTTTTAACTTTCATTAAAGGATAAATAATCATAGAGCTCATAAAATGGATTGCACTAGTCCCTGTTCTTATTCCAAAGCAATTCAACACGTTTAAGAACAGGAGAGTTCAAGAAGACCTATCCATTTGCGCTTACCTCCCTCTCTAATAGATCTTGATATTTTGATTTTAATAAATGGAGTTCATTTGCAGTAGTTTCATGTAAATGGGACATTCCTTGTAATCTTGCCCGAAGTTCATCGATCTCTTCCTGCTTCTGGTTCTTGAAACAAACAAAAGAACTTACAAATCACTTAAAGGTTGTTAACTCAAGGTAAATAAAATCATATAAAAGAAAGGTAGCAACATGGTTAACACCATTCTGGCTCAAAGTACAAATACAAAGTAAATATAACAAGATGGATATGGCCATATGGGTTAAATTTTTGTTCAGAATTTTAAAAGAGAACCAACAAATACATAACTTCAGAACATATGTTTCACTCCTTCTGTTTGACAAACACAAAACCAAGCTTTATATAGCTATGATGAATGATATCATAACATCATTATGTCTAGTCCTAGAAGAAAGCTATATTGCCAGTAGGATCAACTCCATGGATGAAATAAAAGACTGCGCACTCCTCAACAATATCAATTGTCTTTCCTGAATCTAAGTCTTAAAAAGTACAACTATGAGAGGAAAAGTGAGCAGTGTGATCCAAATCTTCCTAAATATTAATTTCCAAATCCCACTAACACTAAACCTGTACAATAGTAATCCTAAACTAAAAGTGATAAAAATTTAACTGCAAAATTCAACTGAATACTAACATCAAAATTAAACGTGGTAAATATGCATTTGAGCTTCCGTAACCGACAGATAAGTTGAGAGAAAATCAATCATTCTTTGTCATAACAAATGGTAAGGTACCAAAAGAAAAGCACATTATTTCATAAATATTTGCTCAAAAAAGATTTTTAAATAAATCAATTCTAAAAATATTGACTAAGTTCACCTGTGCTAAGTCTTGTTGATCGCTTAGGAGTCCCTTTGCCAGGTCTAATTGTTCTTGGGCACATTCAAATCGGCGACGCTCATCTTCTATCTGCTTAACTAGATCCATTACTTGCTTCTCATGCATTTTAGTGGTTTCAGCCAGGGCCCTTTGATATGCGGCATTCTCTATTTCTTTTTGCTTCTCACAAAGGAACAAAAAGAAATTTAAGGAAATATAAAGGGTTAGAATTATGTTCTGAAATATGGGAGATTTGCAAAACAAAATTTATGCAAGGAAATGACTTTCAGGAAAACACAATATTGAAACTAATTCCAAAAAATCATATAATCCATGAAAGAACCTAATATATACACAGGCTCATAATACATGCTTTAACCCAAAAAATTTAACAGCTACAAGGGACAAAAATTTTATCATTTATATAGATAATAATACATAGCAACATTATCAGCTATTTTTGTAATTATTTTATTGATTACAAACCTTAATTGACTTTTGATGATCATTTAGGAGCTTCTGTATCGTCTCTTTTTCTTTTGCAGTGAGTTCAGCAAAAGAATGCTTGTCTTCATTCTGCTTAATCAACTCTGCAATTTTCCTCTCATACATCTGAGTGGTTTCTGCCAGTACTTTTTGAATCGCAGAATTTTCAAGGAGTTGTTGCTACTTATGGTCAAACAAACATCATCAATACCCATTGACAGGGAAGTGAGAATTCCACCACAAAAAGATATATTGGCTAATGAGAAAATTGGGGGGGGGGGGGGAATTGTAAATCGTGTTTGATTTTACAAATATAATAAACTTCATATATGTAATGTACTGAAACGGTAAAATGCTATTATCATCAGTGTAATTGTATTCTCAGAAAAGTATATATCCATGTATAGATGTAGGGTATTTATATACAAGAAAGGAGCCTCCACATTAATGGCTCATTATGGTGATTGATATCAATCACAATCCCTAATTATGAGGAATCCTAATTATCCCTGATTATGTGGGATACTAAGATATTAATTGCCTAACATATTTATTTCCTAACACTCCCCCTCAAGTTGGAGCATAGATGTTAATCATGCCCAACTTGTTACAAAGATAGTCAACCCGAGTGCCATCCAAGGCCTTAGTCAAAAAATCACCCAACTGATCACTAGACGGTACATGTCCTGTAGAGATAAAGTTCTCCTTGATCTTATCACGTATAAAGTGACAATCAATCTCAATATGCTTCGTACGTTCATGGAACACGGAGTTAGAGGCTATGTGTATGGCAGCTTTATTATCACACCATAGCTTCGCAGGCAATGACGTGGCAAGACCAACTTCCTTCATTAACTGGTGAATCCACACAATCTCCTGTACAGACTGAGACATGGCTCGATATTCAGCTTTTGCACTAGACTTTGCCACCACGTCCTGCTTCTTGCTCCTCCAAGATACCAAATTTCCACCTACAAGAACAAAATAGCCTGTAGTAGACCTCCTAGACGTCTTTATCCCCGCATGATCAGCATCACAGAAACACTCAATCTTTGTGTGGCCATGATTCGTATAGAGTATACCACGACCAGGTGAGCCCTTCAAGTAATGTAAGACATGCTCCAAAGCTTCCCACTGAGCAATGGTTGGTGCTACCATGAATTGGCTAAGCCTACTGACAGGAAAGGTTACATCAGGGCGAGTTATCGTGAGATAATTCAATTTTCCAATCAGCCTTCGGTATCGCTCAGGGTAGGCAAATGGTTTAATCTTCTCAGGATCAATCCTTTTTTTCACATCCTCGGGTAGCTCATCAAACGGCACACTATCATCAATGTCCAAAAAGGGATTAGGAATCATGGGACAGCTACTGGGTGTTGCTGCAAGTTTCCCGGTATCTTTCAGTAGATCAAGGACATATTTCCGCTGGGTTAGGAGAATGCCTTTCTTGCTTCTTATAACTTCGATCCCAAGAAAGTACTTTAACTGACCCAAATCCTTTGTTTGGAAATGGGAATTAAGAAAGACCTTGAGTGACGAGATCCCTGTCGTATCACCACCTGCAATAACAATGTCGTCAACATAGACTACTAAGAGAATCATACCAGCGTCTGTCCGTTGATAAAACACAGAATGATCACATTTGCTTTGATTCAGACCAAACTTCTTAACCACATAACTAAATCTGTCAAACCAAGCACGAGGGCTCTGTTTCAAACCATATAAAGACTTCTGAAGGTAGCATACCTTGCCATGCTCCCCCTGAGCAACAAAGCCAGGCGGTTGCTCCATGTAAACTTCCTCAAGAAGGTCGCCATTTAAAAAAGCATTCTTAACATCCAGCTGATAAAGATCCCAACCATGGGTAGCTGCCATAGAGATGAAGAGACGAACAGAGGACAATTTGGCCACAGGAGAGAAGGTTTCGGAATAGTCAACACCATATGTCTGAGCATAGCCCTTAGCAACCAGTCAAGCTTTCAATCGTTCCAAAGTACCATCAGCTTTCGTCTTAACGGCAAACACCCACTTACACCCAATAACCTTCTTCCCAGGAGGTAAATCAACGAGAGTCCAGGTACCAGCCTTATCAAGGGCCATCATTTCCTCGTCCATCGCAGCACGCCAACCAGGATGGGCCAAGGCTTGGGAAAGGTTGGTGGGAATGGTAAGAGAGTCTAAGGATGCTATGAAGGAAAAGGATGCGGGTGACAGGTGATGATAGGAAACAAACGAGGAAATAGGGTACGTACAAGTGCGTTTACCTTTGCGGAGGGCAATAGGAAGGTCAGTAGAAGAGGCAGGAGGATCTAGAGTATCCGGCACGGACTCAGGCATTAGGTCAGGGTCAGAGGCCAGCGGAGGCGAGGAGGCTAAGTGCGGATCAGGTGCCGAGACGGGTATTGGTAGGTCAGAAAGACCAGCAGCGGCATTACTTTCCTTAGCACGTCTCTGATAGACATGGTGGATAGGAGGCGGAGCAGGAGCCGGCACAGACGCTTGCACTGGTGGGGAGCGAACCTCATACACTAAAAGGTGATCAAGATCAGGGTTTGGGGATGGAGGCAGAGCAGAGACAGAGAAGAACGAAGTAGACTCATGGAAAGTGACATCGGTAGACACAAGATAGCGTCGGAGATCGGGAGTAGCACCGATAACCCTTCTGAATCCTAGAATAGCCAAGGAAGGCACACTTGAGAGATTTAGGATCAAGTTTGATGACAGTGGGACGGATATCTCGAACAAAACAGACACAACCAAAGATTTTGGGATCAATAGGAAATAAGGGTTTGGAAGGAAACAATGTTGTGTATGGAATGTCACCACCGAGAACAGGAGATGGCATATGATTAATAAGGAAGCATGCGGTGGACACAGCATCAGCCCAAAAGGATTTAGGAACTTGCATTTGAAACATTGGAGCCCGGGCAACTTCTAATAAGTGCCAGTTTTTGCGCTCTGCAACACCATTTTGAGCAGGTGTATCGGCACACGAGGACTGATAAATCATGCCATGTGTGAGCATATAGTCGTGAAACTGGCCAGAAAAATACTCTTTAGCATTATCACTTCGTAAGGCTTTCACAGAAATACCAAACTAGGTTTTGATCTCAACACAAAATTGCAAAAGTGAGAAAATAACTTGGAACGATTTTTCATTAAATAAAGCCAGGTGGTTCGAGAGAAATCATCAACGAAAGTAACAAAGTACTTAAAACCAGACGTGGACATGATAGGACAAGGACCCCAAATATGAGAATGAACTAAATCAAAGGGGGACGCAGCCCGTTTATTGACGCGATGTGCCAGGTGAACACGATGGTGTTTGGCAAACTGACACGACTCACACTCTAAGGACACAAATCATAAAACTGAGAATACAACCTCTTCAAGGATGACAATGACACATGACTTAGACGACAATGAATATCAAAAAGAGAAGGACCACCAGAGCAAGCAACGGAACGCGGCACCCGATCGTCAAGGAAGTAATGGCCGCCAGATTCATAGCCCCTACCAATAATCCATCTCGTCGTAAGATCCTGAATCACACAATGGTCAGGGAAAAGTGAGATAAAACAATTCAATTGGCGAATAAGCTTGCTGGGAGACAGAAGGTTAAAAGCAAGATCAGGAACATTAAGGACTGATGATAGAGAAACAGAGGATGTAGGTGTAACAGTTCCGGAGCCAAAGACGCGAGAGGACGAGCCATTGGCAATGGTTATAAAAGAGGGGTTGGCATAAGGTGCATACGTAGAGAACAAATGATGGTTACCTGTCATGTGGTCAGTGGCACCGGAATCGATGATCCACTTCGAGGAAGAAGTAGCAAGGCATGAGTCGCCGTTACCTGTAACAAGTGCACTCGGAGTGGATGGAACATTGTCAGATTGATCTGAGGATTGGGTCATATGAGCAGCTCCAGTACGTTGTTGCTTATTCTGTAACTTACGACAATACCGTTTGGTATGACCAGGTTCCATACAGTAGAAGCAGACAATAGGACCAGGAGTCGAAGGATTGTTGCCGGAGCGTGGAGGACCTTGGTTCCGTGAATCAGCAGAGGGCGAGTATGGTGTACCATGGCCAGCTTTTACAAAATTCTGTTGACGGCTATCAGTGGAACCACGGCCAGCTAATGCACTGGCATTCGGAGTAGGAGTCGGGTGTAAGAGACTATCTGCACGTAGCACACGAGAGTACACATCCTGAAGCGAAGGAAGTTCAAAACTAGATAGAACCTGAGAACGAACAGTTTCATATGCAGGATCCAAGGCAGTAAGAAAGCTGAGAATCGCTAGTTTCTCCATATTATCAACCTGAACCTTAAAGTCAGTGGTAGGTGGCATTAACATCTTCAACTCTTCATATATTTTCTTGAACTCCACATAAAAGTTTTTCAACGAACGGCCCTGCTGTTCAGCACGATAGAATCCCTTGCAGACATCATGAATGCGAGTAATATTTCCTTTCCCAGAGTACAGGAATTCCAAGCAACTCATAAGTTCCTTAACCGTATTACAGTGACTAACCGAGGGAAGGATGTCACTGCTAATAGAATTCTGGATTTGCAAGAATAAACGGGCATCCGCTCGGGCCCAAGTCATCTTAGGGTCATCCGTGGGAGGCGTATCAGTCAAATGGCCCTCCTTCTCAATACTAAGCAAGTACATGCGGACGGTTTTGCTCCAATCCATATAATTTGTCCAGGTCAATTTATGCTCAGTGATTTTATTAGTCACAGGAACAATTTCAGTAGTGACACTAGCCTTAGAATCAGCCATCAATGCAAGTAAACCCCTTCTAAGTAGAAATACTCAACAACCAAGAGAGCAAACGGAGTGGCCTCACCACCACAACAACCAAACAGCCCCAAGCAAGAGCAAGCAAAGGGTAGCACCACAATATCAACCCTCAAGAAAGCAAAGTAGTACAGAGGCCAACCAGAAACAGAGCCAGAAATAGAGGACCAGACGCAGCAACCAGAAACAGAACCAGAAACAGAGGAACAGACGCCCAGAAACAGAAAACCAGAGGTACCAAATGGAGAACCAGATACAGCAACCAGAAACAGCAGCAGAAACCGAGAACCAGACGCCCAGAAACAGAGAAACAGAGGTACCAAATGGACAAATCAGCAATCAAGCAGAAAACGGATTGTACCCATGACACACAGCCACATGGGAGATGACGGCGGCGGCGAGTCGGTCCTGACGCAGCAAACGGCGGCGGCAACGTCGCCGGAAAATTCTCTCACGCACCGGCGCGTGGATCTCTGGCGGATCTGGAGGTGGCGCGTGACGCCCACGCGCGGCTCGGATGGCGGCGAGTCTCCAGAGATGGGCCGATCGGACGCCGGCGAGACTCCCTGTGCGGCGCGTGTACACAGATGCGTTCGGTCACCGGAGACCCTTGTGTGTGAACAGTGACTGACGAAGAAAACCAGACACCAACAGCGCCGGAAACACCCGAAAGAGAAACAAAGAGCTCCTAGGCTCTGATACCATGTAATTGTATTCTCAGAAAAGTATATATTCATGTATAGATGTAGGGTATTTATATACAAGAGAGGAGCCTCCACATTAATGGCTCATTATGGTGATTGATATCAATCACAATCTCTAATTATGAGGAATCCTAATTATCCCTGATTATGTGGGATACTAAGATATTAATTGCCTAACATATTTATTTCCTAACAATCAGGAACTGAAATGACACAGATCAAGAGTGAATTAGGAAAAGAACAAAAGCTTCATCTCACGGATGATATACCTCATTTTTCTTTTCCAAATTTGTAGCCACTTCATGCAATGAACCATTTTGATCTTTTTGACTTTTAAGTTCGCTTAAAATGTTCTTTAACTCCCCTTTCAAATGCATGTTCTCCTTTTCTAGAAACTGCCAGCATTTGGAAGTTACAAAAGGACACAAATTAATATGAAACTTGGAAACTTAAAACACAGGAAACTTGGAAAAGCCATGGCTTTGAAAGCCTGACATGAGTTCTATGCGCAAAGGCCTTATAGACTACAAGAGGAGGAAACAACTACCTCAGAACTTGCAAGCATACTTTTCTTCGTTTCAATTAAAGCATCTTGGCACTCTTTGAGCTGCTTGTCCAACATATATTTCTCATTTTCTCTCAACTTCTGTTGCCTTTCAACTTCTGCTGTAAGAAGGTCCACTTGATTTTCAAGCTTACGGCACAAAGCTTCATAATCAATTTCTTCTCTGAGCTTTACCTTGTTCACAATCTTCATTGCCTGCAATTATGCAGGCAAACTAGTCAAAGGAAATTTATCTACCTTGAGAACCGTTAGCTCTTCATTGCAGCTGGTATAAAGCAATATCAACATTTCCCATGTCCATATTGAATTACAGGTAATGAAGATTGTGAACAAGGTAAAGTGAAAAAAAAAAAAAAATTAACAAAGAATTAGAAAAATTTAAAATCCAGGTTGCTATGAAAATCCTGTACTTGGGTGCTTAGGAATCAGGATTCATGCATCCTTAAAAATCAATCACATTCTGCTCATGGACTCCCAGAGTATTCTAGAAAGAACTACAATATGAGACATGAAAGCTCATTAATGAAGCTCTTGATTGTTGTGCAGATTTTAAGTAAGAATAATCTATTGCAACATCGTAGTTAAAGCATATTTTAAGGCCTAAATTCTTCCCAAGACTCCCTAACCAGGTAGCAGTGCATTTATAATAAAACTCTACCGGTAGTCATACCAAAATCATGCTCAGAAAGTATGAATTTATTGCCACCTTGCTTAACCTAAAGAGTTTTTTCTTTTATTGGCCCCAAGATCTTAAAATTTATCATAACTTCTCCATACAAATTTAAAAACAAGAAATTTTCGTTCAATGAGAACAGAATGGTCAGTTGCTTGAGCGAAACTTCTGAAATTGTTTGGATTAGAAAAAATTCTCTCAAGTCTTAATACATTCAGATTTGAATTAATCCTAAACAAATTTGAATCGCCACCAAAACAGTTTGAAGACCTCGCTCCAGGACAAAAGAGAATGCTTAGAAAAAAAATCAAATGAAAACAATAAAATAAATAACATAAAATAGTAATAAAGATATGCAAAAGAAAGATAAAGGGCCTCTTCAATTGTGAGGATGGGGAAAGTGCAGTGGCAGCAAGTTTAAAATGCAAAATATATAACGGCTAGAAACCATAAATATATCATCACTAACTCACACGTTGTCCAAACATTACTGTGCTAGAAGTCTCCGCATGGCACTTCGCAGAAGGCCCAATTGTTATAACAAGAGAAGTCCTTGAAGACCCTATTTCCAAGAGTAAAAATTGTTTAAAGAAAAACCTTATGAACAATAAACTGATGGGAGGAAGCACAATTATAGGTCAAAAAAGGAAAACAAAAAATTATGAATATGACCTCCAAATGAATCGCGAAGTAGCCTTGTAAGCTTGGACTCTCTTGTTGGTATATGAGGGCTTTTTTCGGCCAATGCATTTATGCATTTTCCAAGAGAAGTGAGAGAAAGATTAATGAATTTAGCCTCTTCAAGCAAGTGCCCTTCACTTCCTACACCAAAAGGAAATGTGTCTAAGTGGATATTTCATACAAACTATTTGGATTAGGAACTGCGCATGATAATGAATTAATATTTTATCTGGAAGTAAAATCTTGTCAAATATATTAAAATTAAAAAATCAAGATAGCATATTGTCCAAAAATGACAAGCAAGACAATATTGGATGGCCTTTAAAAGGATCGGGAAAAACAATTATAATACAAGCACACCACAGCAATAGGTCTTGAACAGGAGTATTCGTTCAGTCATGAATAATACATAATACTCCCTCCCGGTCCTTTTTACAAGTAGCATTCTCTCTCTTGGGTATGTGAAGAGAATTAGAAGATTGAATTTGATTTTTTATTAAACTGAGAGGATTTACATGGTATTTATAGGAAAAAATATAGACAAAGTAAGAGTGATTAGCGGGAGAGTTGGTGAGATAAATTCAGAGTAATTAACTAAGAGGGATATGGAAGTCAGCAATATCATGCTTGCACCGAAAGAGCTTCTGACTTTTAACACTCCCCCTCAAGATGGACTGTAGATATCAATCAAGTTCAACTTGCCAATCAGATAATCAAACCTGTCCTTGGGCAGTCCTTTAGTGAGGCTGTCTGCGGTCTGTTCTCTAGAAGGAATCTACTTTAGATCAACAATTCCCTCATCAACTTTTTCCCTTATAAAATGTCTGTCTATCTCGACATGTTTAGTTCTGCCATATTGAATTGGATTATGAGCAATGTTGATTGCAGCCATGTTATCGCAATAGACCTTGATTGGTAGATTTATAGACTTCCTCAAGTCTTCAAGAACACGCTTTATCCATATGCCTTCACAGATTCCTAGTGCTACGGCCCTGTATTCAGCTTCATCACCGCTTCTCGCAACTACACTTTGCTTTTTACTTCTCCATGTGACCAGGTTACCCCACACATACGTACAATATCCAGATGTGGATTTCCTGTCATCTCGATCACCTGCCCAATCAGCATCTGTAAATAACTCTACAATCCGTTTGTCAGTTTTCTTAAATAACAAGCCATGTCCTGGAGATCCCTTCAAGTAACGAAGGATCCTGTAGACTTCATTCAAATGTTTCTGTTTAGGATCATGAGAATGCTGGCTGACCACACCTACTGCAAATGCAATGTCTGGTCTAGTATGAGACAGGTATATTAGTTTGCCTACCATCCGTTGATAATTCCCTAAGTCCACTGCCTTACTAAGATCTGCATCTTCATCTATTTTATCTACCCGTATAGGTGTGTCACTTGGCCTGCAACCTATCATCCATGTTTCCTTTAGAAGGTCGAGCACATACTTTCTTTGGGAGATATAAATGCCTTTCTTAGATCGGGCAACTTCCATTCCAAGAAAATACTTCATTTCTCCAAGATTTTTAATCTGGAATTCTCGTGCCAGGGCTGTCTTGATTTGATTGATTTCCACCTCGTCATCTCCTGTAAGAATTATATCATCAACGTATACAACCAGAACAACCATCTTATCCTTATGATGTTTGACAAACAAAGTATGGTCACTCTGCTCTTGAGTATACCCATGTCTCTTCAGAACCCGGGTAAATCTGTCAAACCAAGCATGTGGAGATTGCTTTAACCTATATAACGACCTCTTTAACTTGCAGACTTGGTCATCTTTTTTTCCTGCGAACCCTGGAGGTAACTTCATGTACACTTCTTCCTTGAGTTCTCCGTTGAGGAAGGCATTTTTTACATCGAGTTGGTGTAGATTCCAATCTAAATTCACTGCAATAGATAATAGAATCCTGATGGTATTCAGCTTGGCTACTGGAGCAAAAGTTTCTGTATAATCTTCCCCATATTTTTGTGTAAAACCTTGTGCAACTAGTCTAGCTTTATATTTCTCGAGTGTTCCATCTGCTCTATACTTAGGAGTGAATACCCATTTGCATCCAACGGCCTTTTTTCCTTGAGGCAGATTTACTGCATCCCATGTCTTATTTCGCTTGAGAGCCTCCATCTCTTCTAAAACAGCTTGTTTCCACTCAGGTATAGCCATAGCCTCATCAATTGTGTCTGGTATCCTGATTCTATCAAGATGGGAGACAAATGTACTGTATGTGGATGAAATCGCCTTATAAGAGACAAATTTCTCTATAGGATATCTGGTGCTTGATCTGGGTTGTCTAGGTTGTTTTCGCATTGCAATAGGAAGATTAAGATCAGAACCTTCTATTTCTCTTGGATCTACCTCTGGTACCGACTCCTGGTGAGTGCTAATAGGCTGTGGTTCATTACCTCTTTTGTGTCGTCGCATGTAGGTATTACCCCATATATTTGTCTCCCCCTGGAATTGGCACATTATCAGAGGTATCAAGGTTATCAGGAATCTCAAAGTTGTTATCAGGTGTATCAGATGTATCAGGAGTAGGTTCTGTGTAGGTAGGTATATAAATTGTGAATGTCTGGTCATCCTTTGGTGTTTCATTTCTCTGAAATTCACCAGTTCTCTCCCCCTGAATTGCAGACAAGGCATAAAAAGGTGTATTTTCAAGGAAGGTGACATCACAGGTGACAAATAAACGTTTGGAGATTAGATCATAACACTTGTATCCTTTTTGAGAATGAGAATAGCCAAAGAAGACACACCTAAGGGCTCTAGGGTCAAGTTTGTTGGTGTGATGGAGATGAACGTATGATGTACAGCCAAACACCCGGAGTGGCAGAGTGTTTTCAAGGTATGGGAGGTTATAGTATTGGTGGAGAAGTTGAAGTGGCGTTTTGTAAGACAGTGGTCGGCTTGGCATTCGGTTAATGAGAAATGTGGCAGTTAGAACAGCATCATCCCAATGATATTTAGGAACAGTACTGCTAAACATAATGGCTTTGGCATTCTCAAGAATATGGCGATTCTTTCGTTCAGCAATACCATTCTGCTGAGGTGTATTGGGACAAGTACTTTTGTGAACAATGTCATTTTTAGCCAGGAAGGTAGAGAGGGCCTGATTGAAATATTCAGTCCCATTATCGGTGTGCAGGATCTGGATTTGGGTTTGGAATTGAGTTTTGATCATGTAGTGGAAGTTAAGGAATGTTTGATACACCTCTGTTTTATCTTTCAACAAGTAAACCCAACTGACACGTGTATGATCATCAATGAATGTGATGAACCATTTTGTTTTTGATCGGTTTGGTGTGCGGGATGGTCCCCATAAGTCACTGTGAATTGTGGAAAAAGGTTTTGAGGGTTGGTATGGGATTTTTGGGAATGAAGTACGATGATGCTTAGCCTTTTCACATGAATCACAATGAAAATAAGAGGTGCTTTTATTAGAAACGAGGGATGGAAACATTTGAGACATGTAATTTAAATTAGGATGACCTAAATGTTTGTGCTATAACTCCAGGTTACTAGTGCTAGGGAGAGACACTTTATTACAAGATTTAGTTTGAGAACGATCACTTTCATTAAGGTAATAAAGACCATCAAGCTCTTTAGCACTCCCAATCGTCGTCCCCGTCAGCAGATCCTGAAAAATACAGTAGATAGCAAAGAAGTTAGCTTGACACTGTTCATCATTAGCCAATTTGCTTACGGATAGTAATTTACACTTCAATTTTGGAACATGTAATACGAAGTGAAGAGTAAGTGGAGCTGAGATTTTGATGGAACCAATTCCAGTAACAACAGGTTCAGAATCATCAGCAATTCGTACAGTTACACTCTTGGTGATAGGAGTATAGGATGAGAAGAGAGCCTTATTATCAGTCATATGATCTGAAGCACCTGAGTCAACAATCCAACAATTCCCTGTACATTGTTCTTTTATCACAGCCAAAGCTTGAAAGAAATTACCTCTCTTGACCACTTTGGCAGTAGGCTTTGTCGTAGTCTGTAGTGTGGCTAGCATTTCCATGATTTTGTGTAGAGGATCACTTTGGGATGATTCCTTGGAAGTTTCAGTCACATAACCTCTTCCTTTCCCTTTCTTCGGCTTCCAGTCAGCAGGTTTACCATGGAGGTTCCAGCAAGTGTCCTTAGTATGCCCTTGTTTCTTACAATGATCACAGAATGGGCGACCTTTAGAACCTTTTGGTTCCATGGATCGAACAGCAACTGTTGAGGCCTCAGAAGTAGCAGCAGAATTATTCGAATTTTGAAGCATTTATTTTCATCTATCCTCTTCATTTAGTAAGAAAGTATAGACTTCACGCACAGATGGTAAGGGTTCTTGACTAAGAATTCTAGCCCGAATATCATCATAAATCACATTAAGATCAGCAAGCAACTCATATACTCTCTCTGCTTCTTTTGCTTTGCGATCTTCTTGAGCATCTGCCCCACAATGATAAGTTTAATTCTGTAGGGCATCAAGCTCTTGCCAAAGTGAGGATTTTTCTAGATAATAATCACCGAGTGGTATGTGGTCTTGTTTTAGCTGCCATATCTTTTTCTTGACATCAAATATGCGGGATTTATTTCCCACAGGACTGTATGTCTCATGAAGAGCTTCCCAAATTTCTTGAGCCGAAGATACATAAAACTCTTCTTAATTGAGGATGTCATTGCATTGATTAACCAAGAGGATACCAATGCATTTTCAGACTTCCATTTGCGGAACTCTTTGGTTTCCGATGTTGGTGGCCTTTTTGCTTCACCAGTTATATACTCAAGTTTGTCACGTCCATCGAGGGCAAGAGTGATAGATTGAGACCACTCTCGATAGTTATCGCTAGTAAGTTTCTCAGAAACAAGGAGGACCGAGGATAGGTCATTAGACCTAGATCTAGGCACAGAGGAAGAGGCATCTGAAACTGTAGACATAATGACTGGAAAGAATGACAGAGTGGTTTTTCAAATTTCAGAAATACCAGTTTGGTCCGTAGAATTTTCAAAATGACACGTTGGTCCTCTGAATTTGCAAAATGACAGTTTGATCCTCCAAATTTGAAAAATGACAATTTAGTCCTCTGAATTGTGAAAATGACAAATTGGTCTTCGACTCAATTAAATAATTGAGTCAGATTGAGTGGTCTTCGATTGCAAAACTGAGATGGCGAGATTGAGGCTTTGAGTCTTCGAACGCGAACACGAGAACGGTGAGTGGCTGACTGTGTGAGAATGCAAGAGAACATCAGAGACATTGATGTGAGAGTGGATCGGATTTCCACCTGAGAGCCCCGAAGTCGAGTGGGTTGGCAGTGAAACCTCCTCCTTGGTCGCTGCTCTCCTTCAAACTCTCTTCTCCGATCCAGATGATGATGACCGACGGTGGTGGAAGAAGACAGATGAAGCTCGCCGGAAACGGAAGCTCGCCGGAAAAACGTTGGAACCAGAAACACCGATACTGGTTACCGAGGACGCTGATGCTAGTTCTGACAAAGTGGAGAACCCAGAGGGCGTGTTGAAGAATTCTGGTATGAATCCGTATTCCTAATCTCTCCTATTGCTCTGATACCATGAAGAGAATTAGAAGATTGAATTTGATTTTTTATTAAACTGAGAGGATTTACATGGTATTTATAGGAAAAAATATAGACAAAGTAAGAGTGATTAGCGGGAGAGTTGGTGAGATAAATTCAGAGTAATTGACTAAGAGGAATATGGAAGGCAGCAATATCATGCTTGCACCGAAAGAGCTTCTGAATTTTAACAGTATGGCTCTTTTTATAAGTAACAAATCCCCTTTGTCTAAAAATAAAAATTTGTTTTTCCACTTTTACCCTCATTAAATACCTGCCTTTATAGTAATTACTATCACACATGCACCAAGAACAAGGAAATTCCTCTATTAAGCATCTGTCTACAATAAATTATACTTATTTCACATTTTTTCTAAATTACTCTTATTTTCACTCATTATCTCTCCACATTAAATTTCCACTCATTATCTCTCCTAAGCCCTCATTATGAATAAGGGTATAATTGGAAAAAAAAATTGCATATATTACATACTTATGGCTTTTAACTGAATTTAACTATCATTTTGAACCGCATGAAAATGGTAGTTGTTACTTATAAAATAGACTGAAGGGAGTAATAATTACACTAACCAGATTTGTCTATCCTTTCAGATCCTGCAAGATCCACAATTAGCAACTTGCTCTTCTGAATCATAGGTTTATTGTTTTTAACAAAAAGGCCATTTCCAATGCTTTCATCTCGACAAGCAGTGTCTTCTACCTTTTTTCCAAGGATGGATGTGCGAATTTGAACCTTCAAATACAAGAAATAGAATTAAACTTCGTTATACTATTGATCAAATATCCTGAATTATACAAGAGCAGGAGAAAGGTAGATAACTCCATACACACCATGAGAATCACATGACTCCGAGAGGATTCAGTATTCAGCTTTGTATTAGCTACATGACGATTTACATCACCTAGTTCAAGTAATTGCACGAAACAATCAAGATCTCGAACTTTAACCACTTCAACACCAGGTAATGACACTTCACCACTCTTTGGGTCTTCATGTATAGAAATGTTACTTTTCTCTGGAGCAAGCAAATCATGTATGGACTCCATATACAACTGGAGCAAGAGTATCATAAACAAACATAACCATCTAATTTGTCAAAATAGCAATTTGATAATACTAAAGAGTAGTAAAAAAAACTAACATATATTAGCAACTTAATGGTAGAGCTGCAGATTGAACTAAAACAAAATACCTCACCCTTAGGCTCTTATTAGCAGAGGTGGTAAACGTGAATTAGAATTAGAATAAGGGCTTCAGACCCTCGGTTGGAATCCTCAATGAAAACCAATTGAAAAAAGAAAAAGAATGGCAATATCTCAGATTGGGTACACCAAATTTGTGGAAGATCAACCCAAATGTTTAGATGAGTAAGCAAGAGCCAAAAATTGGCTGTCTCATCATGAATCAACCCACTGAATGTGAAATGAAGTAAAGAGCTACCCAAGTACTTGATACTGATGTAGATACAACTAGAAAAGGAGATTTAACAGACAGATTATGAGCAACAAGGATCAAAGTGGAGACCATTAGGTCTAATAAGATTTAATACACTGTTAAAGAATCACTTAAACGAAGAGTTGATGCAGTCAAAGTCCAAGAATACTTTTTACAACTCTAAGAATCTCACTTAAAAGTTTCGACACGCTCAAGAACCACCTCACTATCAACAATGGACACGTTTTCTTTCATCACTCAATAGTGTTGAATCTACTACTAATTTTTGCAACAACGAATTGACTCAAACCATCTACACATGTCATTTTTCATTACGAGAACAATTCAGATGCCAATAGACCTATTGATGGAGAATTGAGCTACACATAGAGAAGTTTAAAATTTAATGAAATTTATTGTGTTTAGTAATTATCTTTATTTTAGAAGTTAGGAATTTTTCATTTATTTTGAATTAGGTTCTATCTGATCCTATCTTGTTTAGGTTCAAAGTAGTCCAAATCATAATTATGTTTAAATCAATATAACTATTTATTACTTGCATCTAAGGCTCCATAAATAACCCTAAAGTTTTCTCAATTGTAAAATCTTTTTGCCTGCTGAATAATATCAAAAAAAAATTTCTCACACTTTCCCCCCAATTTCTCTGTTTCTCCCTCCCTCCTTCTCTTTCTCCTTCCCCCTCTTTTCCCCTTTGTTCCACATCACTTATGCAAGACTTGTCCTCCACAAAGCCTAACATTATATACATGAAACTAGAAATTACACTAATTCCTTAGGATATGGATCTCTGTACCACATCTAGTTAATAGCTTGTGAGTATGCTTATTTATTGCAATGATCACAGTGATTTCCAGAAATGCTAATTAATGAGGCAGATGTGGGACTACTGTATCTGCCAAGATTAGAAAAACTTATCTCCTATTCAAAGAATAAGACTAAATCATTCCCCATCAAGGCCAGTCATATCTGTCAGATTCCAGAAAGTTTGACCAACAATTTATGCACTCCCTTCCCGCTCTTATCCTAATCAGGTCCTCCAAAAGAGTTTTCCACGTTTTACTCATCAAATCATTGCGACAATGTACAGCACTCAAATAATCAAGTTTAGGTGGTTGTTCCTCATCTTTAACTACATTTAAACACAAAGCATGACATAAGGAATTGACCAGGGAATTCCAGCCTAGAGAAAAGTTAAAGTACATACCAGGTTTCTTCATGATTTAATCACATAGAAAACTTCTATAACAATAAGGGAGACTATACAGAATTTTGTGACAATTAGAAATTATATGTTAATTTACAAAATAAAATTATAACACAAGTACATGGTCCAGTAATCAAAACTAAATTATCCAAGTTCTTAACATCATTCAAATTTCTAATGAATACATAACTGTGCTGTAAAATTGCATGAATTTTTAAATACCAAAGTTCTAGCACACTCTTTCAGTTGACCATAATGTTTCTTGAAAGGCCAAGCTTTCTGGTCAAGTTTGAATACCTGCAAATAGGAAACCTCTACAGTATCAGAAGCAGATGTGTTGGCAATTATCTCTTCCACAGCTCTAACCATAATGCCACGCTCTGAAGCATCACCTTTACCCAATGTTCCAACTGTGTAGGTTTTACCGGTACCTGTTTGACCATAAGCCATAATTGTCCCATTATATCCGGTCAATACACTCTGCAAGAACACATCAACATTTCTACTGTAGTTAAGAATGAAGAATGATGTTTGGCCCCAAAAAATAAATGAAGAGTGATAATTCCAAATATGCAACTTCAAACAATTTACAAATTGTTACATTTTTGTAGCATTCCAAATATGCAACTTCAAGCAGCATCCATATGTAAAATTTTCAGTAATCAAGAGTCAAACTTGTGGCATAATCTTCAGTGAAGTCAAAACATCAATAATTATTCAAACAGATATTGATGGTCACTTACCTCAACTACAGGTTTGGCAACAACCTCATAAACTCGCTTCTGAGAGGCAGTTTCTGTGAAAACTTCATCAAATCTATAAGATTCAAAACTCCAGTTGTTTTTTCTCAACTTTAACCGCTTCAGCTACATGGATCCAAATCAAAATATTAACAAATAATAAATAATTCAAATAAAAAGCCCAGTACTCTGAACTATATAATAATTTTTAATGAATGTTGTTTGTATTAAAACATGCATGACAATCATAGAAGGGATGCAAGAATTTCAGTTTGAATAAGGTTGACAGGGTTGGCCTGATTTTGGTATTAGCGGTAATTAATATTACCTCTGGCTGCAATTCAATATAGTCAGCAAATTCAGCATCTGAGAGAATTTCATCAGTATTTTTTGGACGAAGTCGTACAGCAACTCTGACCCTTTGAGAATCTTAGGAAGGAAAAGAGAAAGGATCAAACTCAGTAAATATGTACTTACCCCGCAAATGAACCATATTTGTTATTTAATCACTGCTCCTTTCCTTTCCGCGATACCCACTCCTTTGATATAATTTAAATATAACAGTACAGAAATAATAAAGGCCCTTAAATCTTTCATTGCTGATAGTGAAAACAAGATAGAACTTGTGATTACTGATTAACATAGTAAGGTCCATAAAGATAATACCAAAAAAAAAAAAAAAAACAAAGAAAGAAAGAAAGAAAGTAAATATTTATCGCCATTATAACCTAATGATGATAATCAGGTTCAACGGATAACCGTACCATACCAGAAAGATCACATTACAAACAATAAGTTCAAAATCTGCGCCAAAACAAAATTCCATAGTCTCTATCAAACCCAGCATGGGATTGGAGCTACATACCATTATCGAACAGAACCAAAAAAAAAAAAAAACACAAAAGAAGATGATAGGAAACAAAAACAAAACTTATACAAAGTAGGTTTTAAAACAATATCCCTCCACTGAACTGAGAATCACCTTGTTCATCATCATCCGAAGGAGTAGTAGTAGTATGATTACTCGGAACGAGAATCCGCCTGGGAGAAGCAGAAGGAGTTCTAGATCGAGAAGGCTGCGGAGGGATTTGCCCATGAACACTAGCAGAATTCATATTTGAAGTGGCATACGAAGACGAAGAATATCCATGAGAGTAAGTAGCGGGGACTTGTCTGTTATGCGTTCTGGACGATCTGAAAGCAGAGCCGGAGGCCATATTGTTTTTGAGCTAAGATTGAAGAAGAAGAAACATGGAGTGATTGGGATTTGGACAGAGAAGAAAAAATAGAATGAAAATGGAGGGAAGAAAAGGCCAGGAAGAAAGAGAAGAAGAAGAAGAGGCCGGCACGTTGGGGAGGAGTGAAAATGGAGGAAATGTACTTCCCGCGTCATTTCATTCATTCGCTGTGGGGTCGACACCAAAAATTTTGACGAGTGAGACGGCACAGTGAACGTAGTTTGTCGCTGTCCAAGACCAAAGCTTCACCAACCTAGTAGGCCATGTGTTGCCAAATGCTAAGGGACAACACACAACAGTGCTCCGTTATCTTCTCTCTGTTCAGGAATATTAATAATGGAAATATGGAATGGAGAAATAATGACAAGAGAGGACCAGAACTTAAAAAAACACTGAAAGATGAAAATAGAAGAAACATACCGTAACCGAAATATCATCCTTTAACTTTTTTGCCCATCACGCATAGTAAAAGTACATCTAATTTTACTGATATATATTTATCTAATTTAATTATAAGATTAAAGGACAATTTTATCCAATAAATTTTTAAAGAGGCAATTTTATCTTAAAAGTGTTGAAAAGAGAGTAATTTTGCTCTAATTATTATCTCATTTAATTTTGATAGTTAGTTAACCAAATATGTTAAACTCAACATATTTGATCAACTAATTGTCAAAATTAAATGGGATAACGTCAAGGCAAAATTGTTCCATTTTAGAAACTTTCATGACAAAAATGCCCTCCGAAAAACTTCTGGACGAAAATTGAAAACTTTAGAAGCAAAAATGCCCCTTAGTCCTTAATTATATCAAGAAAATTGGTTAAATTAATTAAAATGACATATATTTTTTAAAACATCTTAATCATTTTTCTTAATTCTCTCATTCATTTTCCTCTTTTATTATTCTTGAGAAAGCATCAATTGGTAAATTAAGAAAATATTAACAAATATGAAAAATAGGTTTTATGTTTAAAATTAAGATCAACTCCCCAATTAGGTCTTCGAATGACCTAGAGGAAGTATTTTTTTTATATAATACCCAATATTCTAAAATAATTTTTGGTATATTCAGCACCTCACATAATTTTTTGTACGTCTAATTCCCTCATATATTTTTTCAGTAATATCATAAGTTTGGGATGCTCGTCGCTATTGAGAAAAAATTCTAGCAAAATTGCATCTAAAATTACTTTAAGATACAGGTAGTACTAAAAAATAATTTATGGTGCTGAATGTATAAATATTAGTTTAGGATATTGAGTGGTATTAATACAAGAATTCAAAATATCGTATGTAAGGTAATCCGATTGGGTGTGTTTGGTTCAGCTTATTGGGCAGAAATAAGCCCGTTTTTGGGCAATAAGCCCAAAAAAAAAACGTGTTGCGTTTTTGCAGTGTTTGGTTCAGTTTATTTTAATTGCATCATAGGTAGAATAAGCTACTTAGTGTGCGTTTGGAATGGCTTATTTTTGTCCAAAACGAGCTTATAATTCGTGATTCACGGTATACGAGGTAAGTATGTGAGAGGAGTTTTTTCTCGGCTTGCGTAATAAGTGCGTTTTTACTGTACAAAAAGCTTAAACAAACACGCACTTATTAAATAACCTTATCACTACAGCTTTTCTATTAAGTCACTTATTACGTAAGTTGAGATAAAACTCATCTCACATACTTACCTCGTATACCATAAATCACGATTTATAAGCATTTATTGTCCAAAAATAAATCGTTCATCCAAACATAAATCACATTACAAAAATTGACTTTTCTATTAAGTCATTTTTAACAAGTCAGAATCATAATAAGTCATTTTTCCTACCGTTATCCCAAACACACACTAAATAAAGAATAAAAACGATACTTCAGGATATTAGACATAAGTTAACCCAAATAAATACTCTCTTAGCTTTTTAGTTAGTCAAGGGCCCATATTTTTTTAAAAATATAAATTATTAGTTGTTGACTTTGTTTCATAGTCTATGGAAAATTGAAAGCCACGCAAGGAAAACTGGTGAGTAGAAAATACAAATATAAGTTCCAATATTCACATCATATCATTCGCTAATATCCTAACTTAATAATGTGAGAAATCAAATATATGTTAATGTGGGCTGATCAAAACGTTGTTAAATCCACTTCACACTCCCCAGTGAGAAGCGATGACACTCCATTAGACAAACCATCCATGTCAATGGGTCACGGTGAGGCCTATTATGAAGACAAGTCACAGAATTGGGAAACTGGGTTAAACCATTAGGCATAAAAAAAAAAAAGAGGGCTATGCTTAAATTTGTTTCAAGTTTTTTTTGTACAAATGAGGGCAGTTAGCCCAGAAAATAAATTAAACTATTAGATTAATAAGGGGTTGGATCTAGCAGAAGGAGCTAATGTCCCACAACATGCGAAACAAGGTTTGAATTCTCATTGGAAGATGTACCCACATTTAATGCCCAACATTAACTCAAATAAGATTGTCTCCAATAGGAGGATACATATACTTACAATAACAATAACAAAGTCGCATCACACTAAGTGGGGTTGGCTACATGAATCACACAACACCATTATGTTCCATCAAAAATCAGATCTTTTGATAAATTAGTAACCAGTAGACCATGCTCTGCAACATCATTGAGTGTTCGCTTTGGTCTTCCTCTACTTCTCTTTAGAAGACTCCATCCTGCTTGGTTGACCCTCCTCAATGACGCACGCAATAGCCTTCTTTGAACGTGTCAAAACCATCTCAAAATTTTTTTTACAATTTTCTCCTCAATAGATGACAATCCAACTCATTCACATATATGATACTTTTTTGAACAGTCGTATATGATACTTACAAATCTTATCTTTCCATGTATAGCCACACACCCATCTCAGCATTCTTATCTCACTGCCACTTTATGTTTATGTTATCCCTTTAAAACTCATCATTCTTCTTTTTTTGGGCCAAAAATATACTATATTTCTAAGATATATTAAATACAACCCAGCAGTCCAAAATAAAACACAAGAAGTAAAAGGTTTAAGCCCAACCAAAATATCCCTAGCTGCTAACAACACATCCTTCCCAAACCCAAACCCTAGATTCAAGTCAGTAAGCCAAATGAGCCACCCCTGCTAGAGGAGTGAAGAGAAACATGTCATCGTGCCAGAAACAAGGGATGGGGTTCAAAGAATCATCCTAAAAATTCCATCCCATTTAAGACTTCATATGCTACCAAGAGAGATGATTCACCATCACTACGCAACAACCGTAGAATGAAGAAGAGCTCCGCCACCAGCTTTAATGATCCATCAGCCTAGAGAGACTCCAACCGTTGCCACCTCTCAATCCTCAACCCAAAGTCACCAAATCTGAAAACAAGAACCAAGATCCCCCACAAGCCAAGCCAAATCGTTAAGAATGTGACAAAAAACTTACCGGATTAAGGTCAAAATCGTTGTCACGCTTAACTAGTGTTTTTAGACTCGGACCGGAAGATCCGAACAACCAGACCGTTGGCTAGAGAGTCTCTCAGTCCGTTTCAGACTATTAAGTTGTTCTGATAAATGAGTTGTGTTGAGCCGTCCCAAGCAGGACGTTGAGCCGCAACCCGACGTTGAGCTGCCGACCAGAATGGCTAGAGAATAATCTGACGGGTGATCAGAAAAAGCAATATGAAAGAAAGAGGAGAGAAGGGGAAAATAGGAAGAGAGGTTCAGAGGTGACAATGGGCAAAAAGCTACCATAAAAGAAGAGTTCTCAAGCCAATTGAACAAATCATTCATCGCTTTTGTGTTCTTCCAACCAGTTGAAGAAAGGGCTAGTAGAGGAAGCCATTACTTCCGTCAAATAAGATCGTCCAAGATACAGATAAAAGAGATTTGGAAAGATGAAAGAAGAGGGAAAAAGTGAGGATTGCGAAGGCATCGTGAAAGGAGAGAAAACGCTAGACTAAAGGCATTAAGTGACAGCTCTTGATGTGCCTGACAGCTAGTGTTATGTGTGAACTCTTCCCATCCATTTTTTTTTATTGTTTATTATTTCAACTTTCAAGGCCTTGCAAGTCAAAGCATGAACTTATATGCTGTGTTTATTCTCTTTTTTTTTTTTTTTTTGCTTGGGTGCATGCTTTTATTGTTTTGGCAGTACTAATCTCATATGTTATTTTTATTGTTTAGCATTTTTAAGTATACAAAATTATAGATCACAAAATTTATTATTTATTTAAATCAAAATTTTCTTTTTTTTTGTCAATATCTTTCTTCAAATTATTTTTATCACAATGTTATACTTATATTAATATGTTATTATATTGACAATTATTCTTATTATGGATTTATATATATATATATATAATAGATATATGAAAATATTTTTTATTAAATTTTTATTTCATTATTACGTCACTGGTTTGACCGAATGGGCTAACCGATCCAACCGTTTGAATCATGACTCGTTACCTTTTTCGGCTTGACATCCGGTTCGGCTTATAAAACATTGCTCTTAACCTCGATCCTCCACTTCAACACCGACCTCCCCCTTGTGAACAAAATTGGCAATAATATCGTCATTACAACACTTTCCCTTTAATTTCCCATCCTCCACATCACTTTTACTTACCCTTCCATGGTTGAACTTGCTCTCCTTCCCTTAATTTCCACCACCCAGATCCAAATGACCTTCACAACAAACATAGAAATAAAAACCCAAACCCTAAAAACCAAGAGCCCCCAAGCCAAACAACCTCCCTCCGATCGAAATTCGCCGTTCACATATCCAAAACACCAAGCGAGCTCCCTCCGATCGAAATCCGCCGTTCACATATCCAAAACACCAAGCGAGAAAAACCCTAGCAAAGGGAAAGAGAAACTTCACAAAGGAGCGAGACCCTTTTTAAGAAGATGCTTATTAATATAACCAAGCTCATCATTCACTACTATATAGCATTGCTAGTCTTATAACAATGAGATAAAACTTCCCTTTCACCTTATTAGGTGCTTCTTAATCACAAACAACTCTTGTAGCTTTTCTCTATTTATACCACCTAACTTGAATTCTATTATTAACATCTCCATCAATTTCACTATCTTGTTATATAGTTGATCCCAATTATCTAAACGTTGCCACTTGTTGAATGACTTACTCTCTCAATTTAACCTCTACATCATTTCTCACTTGTCCCTTATCAAAATTGCAATGTACATGTTTTGTTTTACTCCTATCCAGATGAAAACCTTTTGACTCCAAACCCTTCTTCATATCTCAAATTTAGAATTAATTTTAAGAGAAATTAAACTACTAGGGATTGAATCTCATACAATATTTTTCCAACTAGGTCGACAAATGAGACGTACTGAAATAGTATATCTTATCAAGGCCTCCTAATCCAATAATTAAGTACCTCCTTTAATTTTTTTTTTTAAATAAACATAAGATTATGAGTTCAATCATTTATAAATATGAATAGTGAGATTATAAGTTCGACCCTTTATAAATATAATGAGTACACAAGTTATTTCTTTCTGGAGGTTCGAAGGATGGCAAGACGGGGGAATCATATCTTGATTAACTAACCTTACACTTATAATACTCCGATCCTAAATATATGACATAGTTTGCAATGCAAGTAGGATTATTTATTCATATATTATTTGTAGCTTATGTCCCTTTTGTCTTAGTCTTTTTCTATGAGCTGCAAGCCTTCTACTTAGGAGTTATCCTTGATGGTGGCATCAGAAATCTTTAATGGATTAATGTATCCAACTCTTAAAGTTTTTCTCAAGTATGTCTGGTATTCTAAAGTATTTTGTAGTTCAGCTTTGTTTTCAAAATACTTTTAGTAGTATTTTTTAACTTCATTAGTAACTCCTAAAAAGTCCGTTAAAATGACTGCTAAGAAAATTGTGAAACTGATTATTAAAAATAATAAGATAAGTACCAAAAACATGGAAGATTAGTACTGAAAATATGAAAAATGTAGTGATAAAAACTTAGCTTAAAAAAATACTTTTAGGGAAAAATTGCATCACAAAATAATTTATGATACTATACACGTCTAGAAAAATACTTTAGGATGTTCAATAAACTACAAAATACTTAAGATTTCTGAACACACTTGAAAAAATGCTTCTTGATACTAAATAAATTTTAATCCTTTATTAATCAAACACAATATGAATCTTTAATTCATTTTAATACCTAGGAGTGTTGTTTTTGTTTTCTTACTCTTTCTCTTTGTAGTTTATTAATAATGCTTACTAAACAAACTATATGAGTCTCTTTGGCATGGCGTTTGTTATGTAAAAATAGACATTTTCAACTGAAAAAACTAATAATTTATGTTTGAAATCATTTTTACCATAGTTTTAGGGGCAATTAGTTTTTTTAGTTAAAAGCTACTTTAAAATTGAAGCAATTTTTTCTAATTTTTGTCTATTGACTTTTCCTCGCATTTGAAGCTTTTAAAATTAACTTTTCATTGTATATGAAGAATTTCAAGCATACCTAGAATCTGATTAACACGCTGAAGTATCTACACGAGATTGAAGCATCGATACAGATACAATCACGTTATATGAAAGATTCACCACAAAGAGGAGAAGAGATCCGGAGAGAGAATTTTTTTCACAGGAGTTTTTCTATTGTTGTATTGAAAACCGACTCCCACACACGATATGTTCCCATATTTTACATATGGGTAGTTACCTTGATTTGAATTTTAAATCATAAGATAAAATTCCTCCTTTATATCCATATCTCTCCATATTTGCATAATAGTCCCACTCGCATTAGGCTTGGGCTCTAATTTGCCAATGGTGGACTAAGTATATTCCAAAAGTATCATTGAAACAAGTTTATGTCAAACTGACTTTTTTTATAAAAATCTATCTAAATATAAATCACATTATACCAATTGATTTTATTTCAACTTCAATTTTTAGAAGTCAGTCAGATTAAAAGTCACTTTTGTCTATGTTAGTCCAAATAAGCCGATTAAAAATTATGTGTGTGTTTGGATTGGTGATTGGATAAGTGACTATTTTTACTTAGACTTATAGAATCTTAAAATTAGAAAAAAGTTAGATTGGGTAAAATGATAAGTGTTTGGATTGGCAATTGGATAAGTAACTTATGTAAAAGTAAATGATGTTTGGTTTGGCTTTTGCATAAGTGGCTTTTGTATTATTTAAGGAAAAAAATTGTAAAAATTATGAAAAATGAAAAAATGAAGGGATAATTGTGAAAAAAGATATCATCGGTAACTTAATTGTCAAATGGGACCTGGAAAGATATCTACACACGGAGGGATTTTTTCACAATTTTCTCAAAAATTAACTTTGAAAATTTGGCAGTGATACAATTTTAAATTAAATTATATCAAATCTAATTTAAATTGGTACACTCCAAAAGTCTTTTCTATTGTGCACCTTAAGCTTAAATTTTATAAATTATATCAAACTCTAATTTAAATATTAAATCGTAACTCATATTTCCACATAGCTCAAAATCTAACAAAATAAACTGATTAAAACCTCAATAATACCTCCAATAATCCAAATAAATTATTTAAACTAAATTTAATCGGTAAAAACACCATATAGAAACTAATTTATGACATGTTTATGAAAGAAATTGATTATAAAATCATAAAACAGCTAGATAATAAATCCAAATTGATTAAAATGAATTATTAATTATTCTCTACATTTCTACAGTCATATATTGACAAAACTCAAAACTTGCCTAAACTCTTATCCCAAAGTATTCTCTAATTAGTAGAAGATTATTATCTAAAGAAAGAGAAAATTATTTAGAACATTTTTCATAAAAGAAGTTTTTTTTATTAGAAATGATTTTGAGTACCTCATTAATCCCTAAAGATATGAAAATACAGTTGAAGTGATCACTTGAGTAAAAATAAGCTCCATTTTGAAGGTTATAACTTTTGGAGCTTTTGGCTTTTTTTTTTTCCTTAAATGTCATCGCCAAAACAAACATCTCTAAATGACCAAAATACTGTTAAATGCCGATTTCTTCCCTGCATCGCCTGATTGGCTGCTCAAATGGCAAAACAAACACCCTCTATATCAATTCACAATTTGATGCTAAATTAACAAATACATAAAACCTTAACTTTCCTTGCCAATTTTCTGAACAACACATGTAAAAACTAAAATTTTTACAATTTTTTAAGAAATTTAAAAATTAATAGCTTCCTCCATTGGTTATATTGTTGACTAGTGCAAGAAACCGATATGATGAGCGCTTGGTGCATTACCCTAATGATAAAGTAATCCTATTATATAGGGGAGGTGGAGATTCTATTCCCATAGGGTTTGTTTACCCTCCTTTTCAAATTTTTTTTTAAAAAAAGAAAATAAATCAATATGATGACAACTCTTATTTACAAAATTGCCATTATATACAATTTCTCCTTTATTCGATGCATAAGATAGGTGTTAAAAACATTTAGGGTTAATGTGCAAATCCGCCCCAGAAGTATTGCGGAAATCTCAATGTAGCCCTAGAAGTTTTTTTGGTATTAGTGTTGCCCGAGAAGTACTGAACGTAGCAACGTTGCCCTTACCCGTTCACAAAGTTAACTTTGATCGTTAAAAGACACATGTCATTGCCACATTGCAGTCAAAATGCTACCTCATCACTATGCTTCTCCCATGGCCATCTCATCATTTCTTGATCCCTTTCTCTCTCCCTCTCTTTCAATTTCACTACCAACCCTTCCTCTTTTTTAATGCCAATTTTTTTGAAGAAGATGAATTTTCTTCCTTAAATTATCCAATTCCGATGATGCACCTTTAGGTATCTTCCCAGAAAACTTGTTCCAAGCGAGAATTAGTCTCTGCAACTGCTTTCAATTCTTGAGTTCCCCAAGGATATTACACAAGATTAAGTTATTGGAGAGATTGGCATTTTGAAGACACAGGATGTTACAGATCGAAGGAGGCAAAGGACCAGAGAGGTTGTTATTGTAGAGAAAAAGATTGTGCAGTGAAGTGGCATTGGGCATTGAAGAGTTGAACAAGAATAAAACCATAGAAATTGTTGCTATGCAAATTTAGCCTACAAAGATAATCCAAGCTTCCAAAAAATTCATCTTCTCCAAAAAATGTTAGCATTAGGAATGAGGAAGGGTTGGCAATGAAATTGAAAGAGAGGGAGAGGAAGGGGTCGAGAGATGATGAGATGGATAGACAAGAAAAAGCATAGTGATGAGATAGCATTTTGACTGCCACATGGCAATTATATGTATCTTTTAATAGTCAAAGTTAACTTTGTTAACAAGCAGAAACAATATTGCTACGTTTGAGTACTTCCATGGTGACACTGAGGCCATAAAAACTTCTATGGTCATATATACGTAAATTGTTATGTTTAATTATGCATCATATACGTAAATTGTTACTACTGGGATTTTTTGAATTTCACTCTTTCCAAATAACATTTTTAGACAGGGCAAGTGGATCTCAAGACAAGCAAGTGAGCAAGAGCGACTAGGATTGCCGGTGGTTCTCTTAGTTCTTTTTGGTTTTTGGTTTTCATATGGACAATCGTATATATATATTTTGTAGACCATAGAATAGTATAGTTGTGTAATCCCTGATATGGGAAACTGAGATGGGCAATGATACCCTATAAAACTCTTGAAATGATGATATTATCCTGGATGAATATCAGGAATTTTGTTAATACTCATATGTGACAAACCGAATAGGCCAATTGTTTTTATTTAAAACTGAATAGAGATCATATTGTACAAGTGTTGTAAAAAGTTTTTAATTATCCCAGATCTCTTATTCAATTATAAAACATTTTTAAACACTAATCACGGCTTTGATGATGACGGGGGTTATAAGTTCATTAACCCAAGTTGGAGCTAATGCAATTCTAACACCTTAATATGATGGCAGGCCACAGACTGCACCTATTCTATTGCTGGAAGGAACCACAGAAAATGCAACACACCCCCTTGATGCCTTTATTAAGGAGAAATGTGAACAAAGTATGTGAGTTGTTCAAAGAACTCCTCTTATGCCTTCCATGTCACTGTCCTTAGATGATGATATTGGAGACGATTTTATGAATGCAACACTGTGTGTAGGGGACCCAGATGGTTTGGGGGAGCATCGTACACGAGGGCAAGGGATTCTCCATGCTGATAGGACTTTTCCTTGCATTGTTAAAGATTTAGTTAAAACTAATAATATTGATATTTTGTGCTTAATTGAAACTTATATTAGTGGTACTAGAGCTGATGTTGTGAACCACGCGTAAATTGGATTTTAGTAATTGGATTAGATTGGAGGCCACTGGTTTTACAGGAGGCATCTGGATCCTATAGGAAGCATATGATACTCATATGGATTATCTCTTCTCTACCACCTAATTTGTTCACTTAAAATTCTTGATAAGCGAACAAATGATTGTTTTTTGTAACTTTTGTTATGGGGAGACGAGGATGAGTAGAAGAGAAAGTTTGTGGGGTTCTTTACAAGATATTGCACAAGAAACTGAGGATGCTTGGATGGTCCTTGGTGTCTTTAATGCTTTCTTAGAGCCAGCAGATAAAGTAAGGGGTTCAAATCCTTCTCTTCGGGCTATGAAACAATTCTTAGATTGTATTAGTAACTCAAATCTGCTAGAAATACCCATTGTTAGTGAGTGTTTCACTTGGGAAAAACAAGGGGAAAAAGAAAGACTGGATTAGGTATTTGGCAATCTTTCTTGGGATCTAAACCATCTACACAGTAAGGTCTTTCACCAGCTCTGTTATAAATCAGATCATCAGGTTGTTCTAGTCTCAAATGGTGCCAATCCTCCTACTCAACAAACCAAGCGTCATTTCAGTTATCATCCTGTCTGAGCATTGGAAGATAGTTTCTATTCAGTGGTTTGTAAATCCTAGGATAATACGAATTAGGAATAGGGAAGAATAAGGTTTGAAGCTGAGGCCATCAAATGGAATTTTAGAGTTCTTGGTAGCCTTCTAAAGGAAAATATTAATCTTCTAAAGAGATTAGAGGGTATTGATAGAGCTAGACGCAATAATACCTCTAATGGCTTGTTTAAACTTGAAAAAAAGACTTTGGCAGCAATATAGCAAGTTAACTACGCAAGAGGAACTACTTTGGTACCAAAACTCTAGGTGTAAATGGCTTACTTGGGTGACAAGAATACCAAATTTTTTCATACTTCAGCATTGATTAAATCGAAAAAACAATGCATTGAGGGCCTCCAGATGAAGCAGGGAACTGGGTTACTGAATCAAACCAATTGTGACAGATGGCTGCGACGTTTTTTCAAGATCTGTATACTAAAGATAATCAGGTCCTTGATTCCACAGATTGGACCACACATTTTCCACCACTGCAACCCAACGATGATGTGTTGATTCATAAAGAACTGGATGACACTAAAATCAAGAATGCTACTTATCTGATAGGTGCTTTAAAAGCTCCTGGACTAGATGGCCTTCAGGCATACTTCTTCCAAAGCTAGTGAAATCATATTAAAGCCAAGGTCTGTGATTTTATTCGAGCAGTTTGGCATGATCTAGAGTGGGTTAGAGATATTAATCATACCCACATCGTTCTTATTCCAAAAATTGATAACCCCCTGACTTTCAAGGATTTTCGTCCTATTTCTCTTTGTAATGTCATTTTTAAGATCATCACTAAAATCATTGTGGAGAGACTGAAGAGGGCGATGCTGTATTTAATCCAACCTTAGTAATGTGGTTTTCTTGCGAGCTGACAAAGCAGTGATGATAGTATCATTGCTCAAGAAGTCATTCATACTTTACGGAGTTGGAGGAGGAAAAAAGGCATAGTGGCGGTTAAGGTTGACATGGAGAAAGCTTATGATTGCCTTGATTGGAAGTTTCTCCAATGTACTTTTCTCAGTGTTGGGCTTAAAGATGAGTTGGTGCATCTTATCATGGCTTGTACATCCTTGGTATCAATGAAAAGCCTGTGGAATGGAGTTGAGTCACCTGTTTTCCAACCTACAAGAGGAGTCCATTAAGGTGATCCACTTAGTCCATACTCATTTGTGCTTTGTATGGAACGTCTGGGTCAACTGATTAATAAGGAAGTCCGAGAAGGTAATTGGAAGAAACTTCATTTCAATAGACATTCCCCGTACATCTCTCACCTGTTTTTTACTGATGATCTTCTGCTATTTGGAGAGGCTACCAAGGATCAGATTGATCTAATGAGAGCAACTATAATATCCTTTTGTGAGGTTTTAGGACATCAGATCAGCTTGATTAAATCTAAAGTTGTTTTCTCGAGAAATGTTAATTTTAATCGGGCACTTGAGCTGAGTCAACATCTTGGGATTAGGATTACAAGTAACCTTGGTAAATATCTTGGTGTGCCACTTCTTCATCATAGTGCACCAAAGCCATCTATTTCCTAATCATTTACAAGGCAAAGAAGAGGTTAACCAATTGGAAAGGCAAATTACTCACCAGGGCATGCAAAACGGTTTTGATTAAATCAGTTTTGTCGGCCTTGCCTAGCTATCATATGCAAACCATACTTTTGCCTAAAGGCATATTAAAGGAATTGGAGAAGGTGAGTCATAATTTCCTTTGGAACCAAGGACAAGATGGTAGGAAAATGCATATCATTTCGTAGGACAAATCAAACAGCCTAAAAAAGATAGGGGTTTGGGCATTAAATTTGAAGCACCAGAGCATTACTTTTATCATGAAGCTTTGTTGGGATCTCCTGACTAAAAAAGAAGACATGTGGGTTAAATGCTTTAAAGGGAAATATGGGTGTCGAGATAGTGACTATCCAATGGTTTGTAAGAAACAAAATTCATCTAATGTGTGGCGTAGTATTGCTGCGGTTTGGGACACCTTCTGTCTAGGAATTGGCCGCAACTTACAAAGTGGTACTGTAGCAAACATCTTGTGGGACTTATGGACACCACTAGATGAACCCTTAATACATTTTGTTGATCAATATTTTCATAATGTACATCCAGGTGCAAAATAAGGGATTTTGTCTTGGTAGATGGTGTGTGGGACATATTAAAGTAGAGAGAATTTCTCCCAGGATGGGTGATTAATATTATAGGTCAGGTTAACCCACCTAGTGGAAGTAGAGATGATCCTTTCTGTAGGAGAAACGCTTCTGATGGCAAATTCAGTGTCCGTGTTGCTTACAATTTCATATCTACCTAATGGGATAGGAATAGCTTGACACTATGGAAGAAATTATGGAAATTGCCAGTTCTGGAGAAAGTGAAGATTTTTTTTTGGCAGGTCATTCATGAGAGACTATCTACCAACTCAATCAGAGCACTGAGAGATTTATCAGTTAGTGAGAAGTGTCCTTTTGAGTGTCACCAAACATAAACCATTCTACATATCCTTCGTGACTATGAGATTGTGAGAGCAGTGTGGTTGCATTTTCTTGCTCCTAACTCTTATTTTAGATTTTTTTGTTCTAATTTGCAGGTTTGGCTTAAGGATATTCCCTTTGGGAAAGATTTATTATCATTAGTGGCCGTGGGCCCAGATATTCAATACCCTTTGTTGGTTGTTATGGAAGAACAGATGTAGGGGAGTCATGGAAGGAGCTCGCTTTCTGGCTAATGAGCTTATACATGGTGGAATGTATCAGATCATGGAATCTACCCTTTCTGATATCCTGAACCATCAAATTTTTTCTTTCAATGGTGTGGAGGACCGCAACTGGCAACTCCCGTCGAAGGGGTATGTTCAGCTAGATACAGATGGATTAGTTACTCACCACAACAATGCAACATGTAGAGGAGTGGTTTGAGACGATCAAGGCAATTGGGCTCTCGGATTTCAACGTAAGCTGGGGTTTGTTCCATCAACAATAGCATAACTTATTGCCTTATTGACAGGTCTCTAATTATGTAAACAGTATAGATTTCACAAAGTCGTGGCTTATACAGACTCCCTTAAGGTGTATCAATTGATCATGAGAGATGGCGGATTTAATCATCCATTGAGATCAGAGATTAATGCAGTTAGAGATTTCCTCTACTTAGAATAGGACATTAAACTTCAATATGCACCATGGGAAACAATCAGATGTGGTGATTTCTTAGCAAAGAACGTCCAGCACTAGTTCAAAGTTTGATAGTTTTGCCAATTCCCCATTCCGGGTGTATTCTCATCCTCAGGGATGACCTTCTCCAACCCTTTTGATTTTTATTTAGTGTTGTAGTATGTAATCCAAGCTAACTTGGCCCTTATATATATATATATATCAAAAAAGTTAATATAAACATGATAAGAGTACAGGAATATCTTAAAAAGTAGCAATGAGAGAGAGAGAGAGAGAGAGATTTCTTTTCATTTCTCTTGGATTTATGTATGCATACAAGACTTTGAGATGATCAAATAATCAATAATTTAATACTTTGACAAGGAATCCACTGTATCTGCCCTCACATTATACATTCCTGAAAATTAGAGATTTTTCAATGTATTTGATGCGCATGAATGTTTCGAGACTTAATAATTTGTATATTTATAAATGAGAAAAGGAAATAAGATAGAATGATTCATGAAAGTTATAATTCGGTTCTCAAATTATCATGAATATTGAGAAATTATGAAATAAGAAAAAGTAAAAACAAGGAATAAGCTCTTTTTTATGTAATCATCTATTATACTTTTTGCCCAAAATTTAAATCCACAACGTCACATTTAAAACGGCCTTTAAGAAAAATATTTGACCTCAGCTGGGTAGCAAAACCCCAATAACAAGGAAATGAGTTTTGTACATTACATGAGATGTACTAATATAAGAGTCACATTATTATTAGGTAATCTTCCGGTCCTTAATATATGGCTTAATTAAGAAATTGATCTTGGTTCTAAATGTAAGATCTATTTATCATATTTATCAATTTTTTTGAAAATTATTTTTATTGATGTTCTCTCAACAATAATCAAATACTAAAAGAGAGACAGAGGAAAGTAAAGAAAATGATTAAGATGTTTTTTAAAAAATATATCAAGTTAATTAACTTAACTAATATCATTAATCTACTTAAATTAATTAATTATGTCTTACATTAAAGACCGGAAGAGGTATAATTCATGATACTTCTTAAATTATAGTATTTTATTATTATTGCTATACATATTTATGGAAGGGCAAAAAGGTAATTTCGCCACCCATAACTTCCTCATTCAAAAGTGTGAAAACCATCATATAACCTTATCCTCACCAATACTATAAGGGTGTGTTTGGTTTGAGACAAGAGGAGAGAATAGGAGGGAGGGCAGGCAAAATTTTGACTTTAATTTCCTTCCTTCCTTTTAATTTAAACAAAGGATCCATTCTCTTCCATTTTAACAAATCAAATAAGGTAATATAGTTTCTCCTCCCTCCCCTCCCCTCAAATGAAACATACCCTAAATAGTTTTGGATGCGTGGATGTCACACCTTCCATGGCTTAGAGATTCATAGATATTGGAAAATGGCTTCAAGTTTGACAGGAGTTTCTCAAACAGTGAACACTATGATCTCCAAACAAGAATCTTTTCCACACGTAGCCGTATGTGTTCTGTGTTTACCCACATGTATTGATATATATATATATATATATATATATATATTTGAGTAATTACATGTGAGAACCATGTGTTTTTATTATTTTTTGGCCCAAATTACACTCGCTCCGTCCAAAAACTTTTCAACCCAATTGTGAAATTTCAAAAAACAGTTAAAAGTAGTTAAATGTAATAATTATGTAGGAAATTGAAATTTTTTTTTAAAAAAAATGTTCCTATTTATGAATGGGTGAGAGAAAGTAACAATGAGAAAATGATGAAAAAGAATGTATGTTGTATAATAATTAATTGAGGGAAAATAGAAAAAAGTGCATTTATTGTTGAGACAAATTCAAAAATGATCTTATATTTAGGAACAATCCTATTGAAAAAGTAGGCTCTTATATTTAGCGACCAAGGGACTGCAAAATTTTCTCAACTTTATGTAAATAATCTTCTTAATCTTTGAAACGATATAATAAATCTCTGATGAGAACTTTTATATATGCATATAACTCTTATACTACTACTTCCAATTCTATATATAAGAAACTGTTGACTCTTTTGAGGAGATTATGGAAGTTAATTAAATTAGTTTAAAGTATTTATATTTATTGTTTTTTCTCTAAACTAATTTGCCTGACTTATAAACTGATATATAATTTAATCATACACAACATATGATATAATTAAGTAACTTATTTAGCTTCCTTAATCTTTTCAAAAAAAGTCAACTAGGTTTTATATTTAGAATTATTAGTTTTTCTTATTATTTATTTATAAATGATTTAAAATGTAAGGGGTTTATCTGCATATAATTCAAAGTTTAAGGGATTATATGCATAAAAAATGAAGTTTAAAAAAGTATAAAATCGGTAGTTTAGATTATTGGGAAAATCCCGTTAAAAGCCTATTGAAATATTCAAATCCTAAATTAAGCCTCTAAATTTAATAAATTTTAAATCAGGTTCATCAACCCAATTAAGAATTTTAGAATTGAGTAATTTTATCTACATGTCCTTTTCTCCTTCTCTCTCCATTTTCCATCTAGTGTATCGTCCTTCTCCATCAGTATCCTCTCCTCTCCTCCAAGTTCTATTCAAATCATCTCCCAAGGATTATCAATTTTAGAATAACACTGGCTAAAAGAGTTTTTTCAATCTGGTTCTTATCAATAGCCTAATAGCTTGGAACAGATTTCCGAAATAACTAGGTCTCGTGAGTTTTCATATTCTTTGGTCATATTACACAACCATCTAGGACAGACTCTATTTTTGTAGTTGTTGGAAGCTCGGAATGCAATCTATTCAAATGGGCATTCAAGTGAGGAATTTAATTCAAGTTTAAGTACTATGATCGGTGTTAGACACCTTGGATTAGTGCCAAACACCTTGGCTCCTCCAATTTGGAATCCGAACTCATGCCAAGATGTGTGGTTGCAGTTTGCAATGATAATTGCATGCACCAAATTGGGAATTGCGTCCAACTATTTGTAAGTATGGTTTTGGTCTGTGTGCTTGTAGCCTTGCACTTAATGGGTGGCGCTTGGGGCTGGGTTCCCGCTTATGTGTTACGAGTGTATGAGAATTCTTTCATTTATCAAGTGGATTTGAATGAAATTTGGACTCTACTTAAGCTATGGGAAAATGCAGCAACAAACTTGATTTCTTGATTTCTTTGAATATGAAAGAATTGTTAATTCCATTCCAGTGAAAGAATTTACATTGAATTCAGATGTGAAGATCTAGTTTTGACCCCCCCCAAAAAAAGAAGAAGATGTGATGATTGAGGAATATGCAAGTGTATCTGACATAATCTTTTCTTAAGAGACTAGCGTCTAAAGTTTTTTATTTTTCTAATAATTTTGCGTCATTGCAGTAAACAAGCTCAGAGATATGCGCAACGCACTTGCGTGAATATGTGATCTTTTAAAAAATTTAATGAATCCATATTTTTATAAAAAAGATTAAAATAATAGAGTTGGATACTCAATTCAAAGGAGAGGCAATAAGGTAAATTATCGAATTCTAAAATCTTATTTTAGGATACATGACCCAATTTAGAATTTGTTGAATTTAACAATCCAATCAAGAATTTGAATAATTCAACTGTCTTTTAAAAGAATTTTTCCATAGATTTAAAAGTTTGCGGAATTTTACTGTTAAATTTTAAATGTTGAGTTTATTTATATATGGTTCTATGTTTGGAATTTTTTTTTTTTGTATTTTAGCCATTTTTCTCTTATGTGTGTGTGAGATAACGCACTTTGTTTTTTTTTTTTTTTTTTTTTGATAATAATGCGCCTTGTATTTTTAATGAAGGTAAGAGCTTTTGGATTTGTATTGACATTTTTTTTAATGAGAATTAATTTTTTATACCAATGGATTATTTTGATCAGTAAGGCAGTTGATTTTTAAGGTTGTTTTTTACATGTCATTCTTTATTATTTAATTTAATCACTCAATCATCAACATGTGTATGTGTGAGAGAGAAATGCTGCTACCGGCAAAAAAACAAAAGAGAGAGAAATGCTGCTCTTTCTTATTATTATTTTTATCTTAAATTTAACATAAATTTTTGTAACTAGATTAAAAAATATATGCATAGTGCCAAATTATTACATATATCCACGCACAAATAACACATTTGTGTTATGTTGTAGGTTATAAAATCCAGACCAGACAGGTTGGTTAGGTCTGAAAATTGATGAATCGATCTGTAAATTAGTCCAGTCTGACAGTCAAACCAATCCATTTTTTTGTTCAATCAAATTGTTAAAAATTTTCTTTGTAATTTTATATTACTAACCCTGAAATCTTCACTTTTTCACTAATTTAGTTTCGGGTTAGCTCCGGTTTGATTCCAATCTAACCTATCGACTCTTAACTCAGTATCCTGACCGGTTTAGTGACCGGTCCGGTTTAGTTACCTTGATTATGTTTATATAACTTCTTTATTCCAAATTTCAAGCAGACCAGTGATCCGGAAAAGCTTTCACACAAAAAACTCTCCAACTGGGACAGCCAAAAAGATTGTGATCGAAGAGCGAATGAAGCATATGGAGAGAAATGACGATAATGCCCTTACTTGGGTCCCATATGAGAAGACAGGGATTTACTATCCTAAAGGACAAGAAAAAATTACGGAAGATGTTCCCCATCATGCTGGAAGAGATGTGGGGCAGTGGGAGTAAATCGGTTCTCAATCAAACACTAAAAATAAACAAAAATCAAGATCTGGAAATTAATTCTTGATTTGTGATAATTCAAATGTGAAAGTTGTATCAGGTCAAAAAAAATGTGAAAGTTGTAACTTAATCTACGTCTTTCATTCTACATGAAAATAAATATAATTTGGCGCCTCATTTTCATAGCCAATTTCATCATTCAATGTTTTTCCAAATATTTTATTTTTACAGTAAGCTTTTTTTTTTTTTTTTGTACTTTACATATTTGTAACCATCATTACTATTATAAGCAACTCTTTTTTAGTATTTCAATCCTTGAAAAATTATTTATTTGTCAAGTTTTATTTTGTATCAATTACTAAAATTGAAATGGAAATCACACGAAAGGCAATCTTGAATCAAAACCTATTTTGGCCACATAAAACTTTTTAAGCTATATTTAATGGGGCAAATGATGAAATTGGAGCACTCAGAAGTCAGAACTTAAATTAATGTAAATTAAAGATTTGAAAATTTCTTTTAAAAATTATGAAAATAAGTTAGCATCATTTCACTCCCCCCACCCCCCACCCCAAAAAAAATCACACATGATCTCTAAAATTAGATGATATTTCTTTTTCTTTTTTTTCCCCATAAAATTAGATGATATTTCAAATCCTATAAAAATGTTTATCATCACATTTTGACGAAAAACACCCTTTAGATGATGAAGTTCATATGATAACTTTCTTAATATTTATCAGAAGCAAGGCAATTTATATTGCCATATGAGCACCTAAGAAGACAAGCTTTGAGCTAAATAAAGTGGCGTGAGATAAATAACCTACTAAAAATTGTACATCCAATACAAGAGAACAGCACATAACCTAGTACAAAACAGTTTTGAATGGACAATGCTAGGAGCAAATGAAGACAATGGTATCTAGATGAATTTTAAAAAAAAAAAAAAAAAAAAAACTACAACAGTAAGCTAAATTCCATTAAGAGGATTCAAGCTTAGTGGAGAGCTGAGGGCAGAGGAGCAGAATCCACTAATCAAGAATCCACTTAGAAGTGTTTGAGTCCAATGTTGTCCACCATGAGTCATACAAGACCATGAAGCTTGAGCTTGCCCCCAATTGAAGCTTTCTGATTCCGAAACCTTCCACTTCACAACATTGATATTGAAGATCTGTCCAATTCAGTGGAATCTCTAACATCTGAAGCTACTTCAAGCCAGACCCGGATGGAAAATTGTGATCGAAACCACCGGGGATGAACACTGGAAGCTGATTTGAGTGTGAATCCCTTTTGTACCTAGGGTCCCGGGGTAGGTTACCTGCTGTGCTATCTTGAGCCTCTGTTGAGTCGGTTGATCTTTCATTTCTTGATCTATCCCTGACAGGGGCAATCAAGCGAGGGCCGCCGAAAAAGATAGAGTCTCCTGTGTACATCAGATTCTGTGATTGCTGCGCTGAAGACCTGAGAGCAGATGAAGACAATGACGATGAGTCTTGTGGAGGATTCACTGGTCTTCTCCCATAATTGCTTGTTTCAGCATTTTGTGGCAATTCTGTTCGCAGGGAAGACCTAGTGTTTCGAGCTTCAGAGGCCAATAAAGGAACTGATACATATCGGCCAGCTTCTTGATCCCAGACAACAGAAGTTCGTTTAACGTCTCTCAAAAGAGAAGGGCCGGAGGCTGAAAGCAATAATGGATCATTACTGACCCCCCTCTGCGCCACTCTTCCATCAAATCCCAAAGATGGATTAGATGCTAGTGGGTTGGTCACATTGGAGAAAGTGGCTCTAGAAGCAGGATTAACTGTCAAGCCAGGAATTGAGGTACCCGCACTAAAACCACCACCCAGAGCACGACTGTGGGGAAGAGGGCTAAGTGTAACTGCTTCATGAACATGGCTCGGACTGCTGAAGCTACTCATACTTTGAGTTCCCGTCTCATAATCGTCACGACTGCCCTGACTAGGAGCGATAGAATTTCTTACCGGAGATGATCTCAGCTCATTCTTGATTTCTTTGTTAGCACCATTCTCAGTGCTCAAACTACTCCTGATGCTCATGTTGCCACTGGAGCTAAATTCTGAATCCGGTAAGCGGCGATTATCAACAGGCCGTAAAACTGAAGAAGAGGCCCTGGCTTTGGCAGCTGCTTTCATGGCTTCTTGTGAATCCAACTTTGCAAGCCTCCAAGCGCTGAGACGAACAGCCCTTTTTGGCATTTTTTGCCCTCTATCAGCCCCAGCAGCGTCTGGATCAACAGTTGATGGCAGCATTCCAGGCTCCAAGTGAGGCACAACCTCATCCTAAAATCCATGTGAAGAGAGCCCCATAAATCAGAAACACAAGAAAGATTCATTAAGTCATAAATTAGATAGATATTTGGCCGAGAAAATAAATTAGAAAAAGATAACAAATAAATAAGAATATGAAAATGCTATTCCTTTCATTAAATTCACGTTCTAAAAAAATCATAACATCAGTAGCATTTAGATACTAGGAAAAATTCTCTCAACGAGTTGCATTTTGACACATGGATCACATACCATTAAGTTTATTACCCAGCAAATTTTCATATGTAGCCTGAAAGTCAGTATTTCTGCTCAAAGTTTCTTGGATATTCAACATTTCTAGTCCTAGTAGGACAATTGGGAAAAAGAAGCCAGAAAGGATGTATTCCAAAACACAGGAAAAATTCATTAAGACATGAGTTTAAAATCCCAATGACATGACTTCTCAAAAGCTCTTCTGAAGGAACCGGACTGCAGTTTTTTTTTTTTTTTTTTTTAAAACTATAAGTTCAGAATCCTCCACTAATATTTCCTTGCTGCAAGTCCGTAATATCAAAATAAAAGCCTGTTGGCCAAAAAGAAAATGCCAAAAACACTTCTCTAGGAAGAATAGAATATACAGAGTTTCTTAGTAGCAACAGATAAAAAGGGAAAAAATAATTAAAAGCACCTGATAATCCACAAATACTCTAGGAGGGGTGCACCATGCCCCTTTATACTGCAAACCAAAAGAACTTCCTCCACTCACTCCAGTTGTGGCAGAACCCGTTGGAGAGTAAAGTACATTTGCCATTTCCTCATCCACAGATGCCCCTCCAGGGGCTTCACTAATGGCTCTCATTGCCACTACATACTCATAAGTTGTAATACCCTAATCCAATACGAAACAAAAGCACATGTTAGCATACTTCTTTTTATCAGCAACAATCACGAGTAAACAATAAAACTTATTTAATATAAATTGTCAAATTTCAGGTGGAGTAAATTTTTAAATTTTAGTTACCAAAGAAACGATAGCATATTAACATCCCTGAATTTTGTTTCTCTCTTTGATTATGTATTAGTCTCTCTCTATACTTTTGGCCCCCAATATCAAATAGAAATACTTTTTCCAAAAGAAATGCTACTCATAAAAGTAGATAAGAAAACAAGAAGCAAAACAACCAAAATAACTTTTTAAAACTAATGCCAGATCTTTATAATTTGGCACTAATTGATTTTAGGTTCTATGCCATGGTTGAGAACAGTACTGTAGAAACTAGAAGATTCAACAGCAAGAATAGAAAATTTTTAGGAAGATGATTTGAATTTGTGAAATGCTAGAAATCTGATTTGTCAGGCTTGGAAACAGATATGGAAAACAGAAACTTGAGTAATGAACCACAAGTATAGAATTCATAGGATTCATTTATAGTCACTTACCTTCCTGATTAGAATCATGTGGAAAAAGAAAAGCTCGCCCAGAGGCACGCAAGCTAAGACAGAAACTGCAGTACATACAGCCTACACATAATGAATTTGGCATAAATACATAATTTCCAAAAACTCAACTATATAAAATGTGAAGCTAGGATTGCTATACAACATAATGTTTAAAGTAATACCACAACTGTTGCAAATGGTGGGCGAGAGAATCCATTTCCAAGTCTATCAATAATTTCAGATTCCATGCCTCTCTTGTTAACAAAGAAGCGAACTAAAACAGCAATACCCACTCCAGCTTCGATAACAAGCTGAGACACAGAGTAAGACGATTTTTTTCTTTTAAAAAAAGAAAGGATTATACGGACCAAAGCAAATAACTTTCAGTGATCTAACAATTTGTACATATAAATAAAATACATACCCACATGAGACTCAAGGCCATGAGAGCAATGAAAGTAACATAATTTTTGTGACCCACACAATTGTTAAGCCACTGCAGTGATGTTACATAATCAAGAAAATCAGAGTTAAAAAGAAATTACAAAATTATGACAATATTAAAAAACTCAACAATTCCCCATATTGTGTGCGCCCGCTCAGCACTCAATAACATACCCTACAATGGTGATCAAAGCCATCAACACATTTATCACAACTTCTACAGTGTTTACTGAACTTCCGCACCTGTAACATGGAAACATTTAATATATTATATTAAAAATAAAAATTCAAACTGACAAAAGGAATACTAGGACAGGGGATTGGAGTTACAAAATTCAATACTACTTCAAATACCTCTATTTGCAGCTATATATAACTTTAGATGTTTTATGCTTATAAAAATTGCAATAAGAAAACGCACACCATATGTATTGTGCCAAGAAATTTTAGAAATAGATGATGAATCAATTTTTTTCAAATAGAGGAAAGCAAACTAGTGCTGCAATAAATTACAGGAAAAATTTTCCCTCCACTCACTTTCCCTCCCCTCACCTCATACCAATAAAGCCCTAAAGTGAAATATTATAATGATACACGTATCAAAGAGTCAAGGTGCAAAACCTCAGCATTGCACAAAGTGCAGAACAGAGCATCTTCACCACCTTGCTGCTCAGCTGCTGCTTCCTGTTTCCGGCAATCTTTATGCACAAATATAAAACAGAAAATCCCACCAATTACATTACATGAACGACTCTTATTGTGATCCCCTGAGATATCTTCTCTGTCAAGATATTCCATAGAGCTTTTCTTGCTCATATTAGTCATAGACCTTTTAGATGTTGATGATGGAGATGAATGCTCGCCTGCAGCAATTTCACCATTTTCCGAAGGTTGGTGCTTCATTGCTGAACGTTGGTCTGAATTGAACTTATGTTCCACACTTGGATCAAATTTAGACATAATGCCAGGATCTGCGGGGTTAATTGCAGTACATCTGATATAAAGAATGAAAACGACAAGTGCCTGCAATGTCAATGACAAGAATGAGGCAGTAGCGATGTAGACGCTCATTTTTATAGGTAAATTAAAAATTAGCCAAAAACCAGGCTTATATTAATGAAGGTGCCAAAAGTAACCATCTGTAGCAAAGCACTCAACCACCAATAAACACAACAGCATCCTTATCGTATGTCTCTTCTCCTTACAACCACCAACAAAAAATAACAGAGAAGGGAGTCCCACTCAAGAAGCACGCACTAAACATCCAAATTGTGATCCCATTGTAACTGAACAGAACAAATTCATATACAATGAATTCATAAAGCATTTATTCTTACATTTTAGAATATAGATATAAATGTTTATCATTTTTTGGTATATAACAGCATCAAATTTATTCAATTACACTACTTATAGAGGGATAAAGTTAGCTTAGTGGTAGTCTTGCATTTTATCTGAACAAGAGGGCAGAGGGTCAAGGATAAATCTTCCCCAGAAATTTGTTGTTTCTAGTTGAAATTTTAAGACCATGGCGTAACCTATGGACCAGATAAACATACAACCTACTATTTTGTTGGCCAATTCAAGCTAAAACAGATATTTCAGAGATGTATTGAATAACTCTGGTTGAAGGGGCTGAATTCAACTGATCCAGAAACTTTGGTTGATCATTGTTCAGCTAGCAGATCAAGCCCAGGTTCTTCAACATTGCAGGAAGGTCTTACACTAGAACATATTTCTTGAAAAACCTATAGGAAAAGAGATACAAAGTTCTATTTAATATTATTATTTAGGTTATTGATGGGAAACCCCTGCTGACTTATTTTAGTTGTTAATTTAATTTTTGTTACAGATAATAAAGAGATATTATTTATAAATATCTCAATTAGGATCAGTTTATGTTACACATTTGAATTAGTTTATCTTGAATCAAATATTTAAATATTTGATGAGAGATTATTTCTAGATTTTATTTGATTATTTTAATGTAATTTCTGTTTATAAATAGGCTAGCCTCCTCAAAGCTAGCCATTCGTGAATAATATATGAGTTTTGTTCCTTCAGAATTTTGCAGATTCTCCTTGAATATTTGGCTAGTAAAGAGTTGAGGAGATACTCTCTCTTTTCTTTATCAGAGTTTCCTTTCCTTCACTTTTCTAAAAAGTTTTTAAGCATCTAACAGTACTTCAGTCCAACCTAGAAGTTTCAAAATATTGCAGCGCAATTTTATCCACATAAACTTGTTACTGTCTCTTTTGAAATCAGGTATCTATGTACCTTGATAACGAATGTGAACTTCAAAGCCAAAATATATATATAGCTCATTATCGAATATAAAGTTAAATTTTTGAACATCCATTAAAGCTAAATTACAACGAATCTCCCACATGTACCTCAATAAATAAGGAGGCCGTAAATTTTAACTCTTCCTATTTGTTAAGTAAATGCAGCAATTAAGCTTTCCATTCGCCGAATGTCATTCCAAACCACAAATTTCAAATTATTGCAGAGAAATTTTATCCACATTGATTTCTTACTGTAATTTCAAAATAGTGCAAAGTATTTTTAGTCACGTGGATTTTTTTACTGTCTTTTTATACCATCAGGTACCTCACGTTAAATTACTACTGGTATCGGCACCAGTAGCCAATGTATTGTAGTAATTGGATGTCTATTCTCAGATCTTACACATGTCATGTATTTGAAGTCATGGAAGTATTGTACAATTTACAAACACCTAATCTTCACAGATGAGAAATATATTAAATCACAATAATCAATATCCACCCACTATGGTTAAATTTTCCATTGGCCAGATAACTGAACAAACAAGATCAATTTACCCCTGTAGCCAAATATATTAACAAAACAGCCCTCCCTCCCATGCTTCAAAAAGCCATGAGCCAGGATCACTCTCCACATTTGTTTAAATTTTAACTAAATATAACTGAAAACATATATGACAAGTCAATATAATTAAAGCTTGGTATTAAAAAATAAAGTTGATTCACATACCACTGGAGAGTAAACACCAATGAAGATGTACTCCCAAAGACGACCTCCGACGAAGGGAGCAAAGAAAGCATAGAAAGCAACCACCAAGAAGCAGAATACAGTGATAGCCACAACCTATTCATGTACAGCCAACAATTTAAGAAAAATAAGTTGATATTCCTCAAGTGTTAAACTACGGGTAATTCTGTGAAAAAGAAGTCAATTTAATCAAAAAGCTAAACCACAAATATACCAATCAGAACACCAAGTTTGACATATGCTAGTAGGAAAATGATACATATTCCTCATCTTAATAAAGCAGCACATTATTTCCTCTGTTTTTTTTTTTGGGGGGGGGGGAACTTTTTTAATAAGAGAGAGCAATACAAAAAGAGTATAGCACCCCCCCCCCAAAACCAAAAAAAAAAAAAACAAAGAGAAACAAGAGAATGTAACCAACAGTCCAAGACTTCTCAACTCAAAAGTGCTTTCCAATCCCATTGAAAATCCAGTAGGACTACCCACTCCAGTCATTTAAAAGAAACAACATAAGCTGAGAGTCAATCCTCTCCCAGAGATTTTATGAGGGAACAAACATGATTACAAATTTTGCTGTTGCATTCTAGTTTAAGTCATCACAATCCTGCAAAAGCTAGAAGTGCAAAAGGAGTTTATGCGCCTTTTTCCACCCTAAACCCACAAACTTAAAGAACAAATAAAAGAAAATAATAGAAAGAAAAAGAAAAACCTTATCCACCAGCTGGAAAAACCCAGATCTAAGTCTTTGTCTTGTCTAAATTGAAATTTAAGAAATAGATAACTTTCTTTTTACTGGATATGCAGATTGTACATGTAGTCTATAAACATCATCTAGTTACTCTACATAGAATGTAACATGAATCGATCCCATTACATATAAACATCCCATCTTCCACAACCTTCAACCGTTTCTCCAAGGAACGCACTCCTTAGGTGAAGTGTTCTGATCTAATTGCCCAAAATTGACAAGACAAACTGAAAATAACAAGAATAGTAAACTCTCAATTTCCCACTCATCATAGCATATGTTATTTATGATACAGCAATCCTTTTCCAATATCTGAGGTGTATCGAAGTCTGAAGTTATATTTGATATTCTGAACACTAATGCTTAGAGTGCAAGTATATATATAGTTTAGTGTAACAGCTAAATACTGAACTACTCCTCCGGTCCTTAATATAAGACATATTTGAAGAGTTGGTCTTAGTCCTAAATATAAGACAAAGTTTTCATATTTGTCAATCTTTTCCTAATTTATCCCTATTGATGCCCCCTCAACAATAATCAAGGAGGAGAGGGAATGGGAGAATTAAAGAAGATGACTAATAAGACAAAGTTTTCATATTTGTCAATCTTTTCCTAATTTATCCCTATTGATGCCCCCTCAACAATAATTAAGGAGGAGAGGGAATGGGAGAATTAAAGAAGATGACTAGGGAGTTTTCGAAAATACTTGTCAAACTAACTAGCTCAACTAACTTCCTTAATCTAATCAAATTGGGAAAATATGTCTTATATTCGGGACCGGAGGAGTATATGTTACTATGAGCTTGGGCCTAGACTAACTAAACTTATTACACTAATACACTAGCATCCTTCCTATTCAGCATCATCTTACCTCTTACCCCTGAAGCACAGCATGCGAAGGGGTTTTCCGCTGGTTTAATCACTGCCTCTTTCTATCCTTATGATTCATCAGTATTCATGATAGAATACTTTCAGAACAGAAGGGAACTGTGTTATACTCCAAATCATCATAAAGTTTATCCAAGAAATGTTTGTTTGGTTCATTACTCATTATCACAAGGAAGAGAAAAGGACTACAAAGGCCTGCTTAAATTACCTTAAACAGTAAAACAATTTCATATTAATCACTTGCTTATCTTCAGAAGATTACAAGAAAACTATACTGCTGAGATCACAAAAAGGTATCAATATAGTTGACTACTTGAAACTCCAACAAGACATAGAAAATCCATCTTTCTCAGAAAAGCTTGGGAAGATAATCAGAATCTCTTCAGTTAAGTCATACGTAGGATCTTAGATCTCAGAGAAAAAAGGAGGGGAAATGACTTGACATTCCGGAGACAAGTTACATATAAGGAGTAAGATGGTAAAAACAATTATTTTCTTTACAGCTTCTTGTGAAGAGCGGTTAAGAGGAAGAAGTACATTATCACCCGGATACTAATCCTCTGAAATAGAGGATCCATTAATTTGGTGAAGATTGCTTCATTGGGAAAGAGAGGAGATTCTAAGAGGGGTAGGGTAAACAAACCAAGTAAACTTGAGAAAAATTCACGGATCCTCTACTTCCCTGCTATACCTTGGATCAACTTTCACAAAGAAGATAATGATTTTAATTAAAAAAAACTTAAAAACCCAGGCATTCTCTTGAAGAAGAGGGAAGAAGAAATAAACATACGGATCACATACAATGCAGAAAACCAATCTCCCGTGGACGATTTTGGAAGACCCTGAGAAAAACATTTGAGGAAATTTTTATATATTCCAAAACTTAAATACCTCAACAAAAAAAAAAAAAAAAAAGGAGTCAAACAGCAAAAAGTTTCATAAAATACAAACAATGCTAGGAAAAGCTTGATTGAAACAAGGGCTGTGTATGCGAACTTGTAAGAAAATTCCCCTACAAGCCTACATTACTCTCAGCGTTCACAAAATTGACCTTTCCCAGCCACCAGTTACAGAATTAGTAACTTAATCATGGTGCATGAACAAGAAGGAAATACCTATATAAAAGTGTAACACTCAGAGGACAGAATACGAAATTACAGGAATTAACCTATACAGAAAGATGAAATGAAAACCCATAACACTAAATCACTGATTCTAACAACCCAAGTAAAAGATCTCACAAGAAAACAAATTTCAGGGCAAAAATAGAAAATGAGGAGGAAAAAAAAGTAAAACCCACATAGTAGAAAACTTGACGACTGGCGTTTACCTGAAATGTATGAGCTGGCAGTTGCCAGCCATGTTTTCTCACCATATCTAGTCAATTTAGAGCGAAAATCGAGCTTCTACACTGAGGTTTAAGGTGAGACTCAGAAGAAACTGGCGAGGGAAAGCGAAAGACCCTGCGACAAACCGGCAAGGCGGAATTTCCTCTTCAGAAGGCAAAAAGCCAAAGGCCAAAAAAATAAAGTGAAAACTAATTATTATTATTTAATATTTAATTTTAAATTTACCTTTATACTTTCAAATGAGGAGAACGACAAAAAGGTCCCTATGACTTAATTCCAGTAGCAGGCAAAAAAAAAAACAATAAATTTTTTAGAGACTAGTATTATGAAATTAAGTTTTTCAATAAAACTGATTTTCTTTACTGAAATTAGTTGTTGGTGTCTTTATTTTTGTTATCATTTGATAAATTAGGGTAATTTTGTCAAATTTTTGTTATTGATATTCAATAAAAAGTTTTTATGAAATAAGTTGTCACTGTCTCAGTGCCTATTTGAATTAGCAGTAGAAGTTGTTTTTCCAACATGATTTACGGTATATGAGATAAGTTTGTAAGAAGAATTTTGTCTCGATTTACGTGAACATATTATTCCACTATTTTCTCAAACAGGCCCTTAGTTGTGATCATTATTTATTAAGTTAAAAGTGTTATTATTATTTTGTTTTTTTAATTAAGAGTATATACATGGCTAATAAAAATTAAGAGTATATAATTTCAGACTAATCCCTAAGGTCTTTGCAATCACAATGAATAGGTCATTTGAGAATCCTAAATTGAGATAATTTTCCTAAATTGTGTCCTTACCATTTAAATATCTTTACTTTTTCTAGCTTTTGGGAATTGCAATAAAATGGCATGTTTTTCACCTAAAAAATACAGCACGACGTGCTTTAACGAATTATATGAAAATGACGTTTAAGAACTCACAAGTCAAATTTGTGTCATTAGAGGGCTTTAATTTAGTTATACTTAAGAAATTGATCCGAGAAAACCAAAAAAGCTTGAATGGAAAAGCAAAAACATCTTTAATACAAATAATTAAGGATGTAAAGATTGAATAATAAATGTCAAAATCAAATGATAACCAATAATAAAATTTTAAAGAATCGTCGCTTAGTTTCTGTGTTCCCATTATATATTCATACTTTTGATTAAATAATAGAGAAAATCACTCTTAGGTTCCTAGTAAGTAAGATATTATCAGAAAAATCTATAGTTACAACCCTAAAAGCGTGTATTCACAACTTGTTGAGTGTGTTTTACAACCTCCAGGGACCTTTCTAATAATATCTTGCTTGCTTGGGACATAGGAGTGATTTTCCCTAAATAATACTCCTTTTGGTCCAATTATAAGACAAAGTTGACTTTTTTGGAAAAATTAAAGAAGCCAACTAAATTATTTTAGAGTATTTATATTTATATTTTTTTTTTCAAACTAATTAATTTGATTAATAAACTGATATATAATCTAAAGATACTAAAAATATAAATACTCTAAAATAATTTAATTGTCTTCTTTAATTTTTCCAAAAAAAATCATATTTATCTTATAATTAGGATCGAAGGGAGAATTAAGATTGTCTTGACCAGAAAAGGAAAAGAATATTTAAATTATGGGTTTGATACTTTCCACATAAGAATAGCAATTACTTTGAATATTAATTGGGTTTTTTAATACACTCCAATTCTTAATATAAGACCGAGCTAATTTTTTTAAGAGATTAAAAAAATTACTTAATTATAACATATGTTGTATATCAAGAAATTTTATATCAGTTTATAAGTAAGACAGATAAATTTAAAGCACGATAATAAATATAAATGTTTTAAGATAATTTATTTAATTTCTTTAATCCCTTTAAAATAAAAGTCAACCGGGTCTTATATTAAGGATAAGAGGTAGTACATAGTGTTTTTCACTAATTATATCCCCATCCATCAATACTTATGCTTAAAACGACAAAACCATACTTAATTTGTAAATTAAAAGTGGTCTCACTGATAGTGCCACCTACCATATTTTGATAATTTTCTATGTCAAGTTTGACATTAACAAATTTGGCTGTGCGCATGAGTTTAAATTATATTTATTGTTCTCCATTTTTTAAAAAAAAAAAAAAGAACAATAAATATTTGTCATTTAACTTTGAGGTATTACCATGGTTAAATATTCTCCCTCCAGTTTTTAATCCTAGATACATTTATCTAATTTAATTAGAATAAGAAAGATAGTTAAATAAGTTAATATGTCATGTTTTTTCAAAAAAGATATGGTTCTTTCATGAAATGAAGGGTTAGAATTGTCTGGGATAGCTTATTTTTTATTTATGTGCTTGTTTGGAATAGCTTATTTTTGGGCAATAAGTGTTTATAAATCGTGTTTCACAATATACGAGGTAAGTATGTAAGAGGAGTTTTATCTCGACTTGCGTAATAAGCACTTATATTCAAAAAATAAGTATTCCCAAACATACACATTAAGTGCTTATAATTCATGATTTACGGTATATGAGATAAATATGTGAGAGGAGTTTTATCTCAACTTACGTAATAAATGCTTATTTTTCAGAAATAAGCTATTTCAAACACTCACGATGTCTTGTTGAATTGCACAACGTGACATCTTGCTTGTGAGATACACATGCACCATGTTATAGATGAAAATTCATAGAATTTTCTTTTTGTCACTTTCTTTTTATATGTTATACACTATTAAACAAAAATGTTAGTCCAACGTCAAGTTAAATTTGGGAAGGGGATACTTTTATATTCCTTTTTCTCATTATCTTCTCATAATCTCATCTCCATCTTTTAGATCATGAAATGAATTGTTTAGATTTAATATTTTATAAAATTATTATTATAAGATTTTTAAATTAAAATTTATTTGTTGTTTCTGGATTGCAAGTATAAATGATATATATCAAATTTTAAGAGTTTAAATTTACTTATTTATGTTTATGGAAATAATTTTATAAAAGATTGAATTTGAAATATTTATTGTTTTAATCCAACGGTGAATATGAGATTATGAGGAAAAAAATAAAAAAGAGAATAATGAGAGAAACCCAACCTTAAATCCGTTTGAATGTAGAGTAGTTACATCTTTGAAAGAATTTCTTTTAATTAGTCATAATAACACTTAAATTTAATCCTAAACCCTATCAAATAATGATATAAAAAATTACTCTAGTCCAACTACTGACAACATGAGACTAAATACAACGATTAGGTAGTAGTAGTTATGGAAAACAAAGAGGAATTCATTGTGAGGTTATAAACAATTAAGGAATACGCACAATTATTAAAAAATCTCATATAAGTTTCAATACAAAAAATGGCATATACTTCTCATTTAGTATTAAGATTTTTTGTCAATTACATATTTTTAGGAATATCACAATGATTTTCCCTGTACCACAAATGAAAAAAGAGCAGTTGGCGGTAAGGTATACTAAGTGAGTGTTTGATATCACTTATTTTTTGAAAAATAAGTATTTATTATATAAGTCGAGACAAAACTCTTTTCACATACTTACCTCGTATACCATGAATCACGAATTATAAGCACTTATTGCTCAAAAATAAGTTATCCCAAACAAGCACTAAATTTCTTTAGGTTTCAAGATCAAATCATAGAAGAGACATTTATATTAAAAGAAGTAATTAAAAAAAATTAGATAAGTTGGATAGTGGTTGATAATAAAAAAAAGAAGAAGAAGAAAAACATTAATATCTCCAAGAACATGGAACAATGATAAGCTTGACTAGTTGTTAGGGGATTGTCCAACATCTACACATAAGAACAACTCATTCCAGTGACAAAAATAAAGTCCGATTTGCTGTAACCTTTGAATACTAAATGTGGCTACAGTGTAACAGAATCTGCCACTCACAGGTTATCTGCCATTCATATATATATATATATGTCCTTCACCAATTATCACTTCACCTTCAGTATTTTTTCTAATTAAAAAATCACATATAAAAATTTTATTAATACTTTTCCTAAACTGAGTTATACCGATTAATCTGTGAAGAACTTAAGTAAAAGCAAATGCTCCATATGTTTTACAATTTTCAATTTGATTTATAACATTTGATGATTATTTGTAGTTTTTCATTTATTTTAATTTAGAAATTTTTTCTATATTTTTGAATTAAATTAAAGAAATTTACTGTTATAAAATAAATTAAAGAAATTTACGATTTATGTCACGTTTTTTTAATAAATTTTAGAGACTTGTTAGTAAAAACTTCAATTTTATGGGATCCACCAATAAATAATTTTAGTGCTTGAGTTGTCTTTGTATTTTTTTTTTAATAACACATAATGGTCGTCGTCATCATACTCCCATGTTCTTTTTTGTATGAAATAAACGGGTTTATTATATTATTCTCATTTGCCTTTATTGATTATACCAAATGGTTAGGTTAGTACGGTAAAAAAATGGTTAGGTTAGTGTTTCATCGAGAGAAAAAAAGGAGGTTTTGTTAGTGTCTCAAGCAAAAAAAAAAAAAAAAAAGAGGGGGGGGGGGGTTAGTTAGTGTTGTAATATCCCGAATTTTGGGATTGGAGGCTTGGGAATAAGCCTAAATTGAGTGGACTACTAAGCCCCAATTTAGTAGATGTCCCAAATCTATCCTCTAATGTTCCTTATATCTTTGGGGTATTAAAGAAAATAAAATGGTTAATTTTGGAGAAAGTAATTATGTTTTTGGTGAAATCGCCTATGAGGTGGTAAGCTTGTCATATTTATTTGAATGACCAAATGATGAGAAAAAATTATGAAATTTTACAGGATGAAGGTAGACATCCTAAGCTTTAATTTGATAGGTCATATGAATCAATTAAAGCTATACACAAAAAGATATGAATTTTGGAAGTCAGCACAGAAAAACTGTGAAATTTCTGGAACAATATGCAAAGATTGAAATTCTGGGAATTTTGTGATTCCATTAAGCAAATTTCTATATTTTTCCTTGAAACTAGACTCAATAAGGGTTCTATAGGCTTTGGAATCACCTCATTTCGATTTTTCTAGAATTAGTTATGATTTTTCAAAGTTTGGGCAGAAATCTGCCAGAATTTTGTAAAATTCGAATTTTGGAAAAAATGGTGTAATAAGTAAATATCATATAATAAATATTATTCTTCTCCTTCCTTCAGCAAAACCGTGCAGCACAGCTCTGAAATAGAGAGAGAAAGTTGAGATTTTAGAGAGAGAAAAGGGGAGGAAAAAGCTTACAAAGGTAAGTGATTTCTTCGGTGAATTCGTACCTAACGTGTATAATCCTTCTCCTAAGCTTCTCTTCTATGTTGTTTGAGGAATTTGAGGCAAGATTCATGGTGTTACCAAGGCTAGGGTTTTCAGCCATATTTGGGAAAAGCCAGAAGGAGCTTGAGGTAACTTCCAAACTCTTGTATATTGACTATTCTAGCTGCTGTGGGCAATTTAATCGGTGAAATTTCGCCGGATTGCCGTTGGTTTTAATTTATGGAAATGGGTATGTGGGGCTGTTATGCTGCCCAAATTGGTACTAAATGGTAGTTGTAACCTAATGGAATAGTCAATAAAGTTGTTAGGATTGGAAAGGAACGTGTTTACGGAGCCGAAACCGAAAAACCCCAATTTTCCCCTTAAAACCTATATATTTCGGTCAGCATTGTAAATGGGTCTTAGAGTTGGATTTTCAATGATTTGATGATTCCATTGGACTCAGTGGGCGAAAATAGGTGGGGTTACAGTTGGGCACTTTTTCGGAAAAGGCCAAGAAAGCATAATTACGAAAATGCCCCTAAAACACTGAAATAAGGGCTGCCAAGGGCAATTTCGTCTTTTGGCAGTGAATTTGATAATTCCGAGTCCGGAAATGGATTCCTTGGGCGAAAATATGTCAGGATAGCCCAGGTTAGAATTTCGAGAAAAGTACAGCCGGACCGGGTATGATGGGGCCGGGTCCCCGGGGGTATTTTAGTAATTTTTCAAGATAGACTCATATAACCCCCAGAAACACTATGGAAGCGTCTAAATAGTATATTTGACATTGTAGGATCGAATATGGAGCCCCGAGCTGTTTGCACGTAGATCGAGGCACGCGTATCGAGGAGAACGACTGGAGGTAGGGGACTTACCTTTCTTGCATGTATTTGATATATTTGCTTGTGTAGTGATATATGTGATTGCTTTACTTGATTGTGTAGAGCATATTTGAATAAATGAAGCTCTGTTTCTGTTTTCGCTGTGGCCATAGTCTTGTTGTATGAAACATTGAGCATGCAGAAATGTCATTATGTGGCATACATCTAGATAAAGCTAACATGTCACACACATAGCATCAATCATGCATGCATTATGGTATCTGTTTCCTACTGAGATTCTCTCGAATCTCACCCTCCCCTACCAACAATTCAGACAGGAGAAGACAAAAGATATGCTGAGAACAATGCAGAGAACCATATGAGGGGATTGCATTGATGGAACGAAGATGAAAAGATGTCTCTGTTTTACTGGGATGGGTTTAGATACCCTAATAGCCTTGTGTGGCTACATTAGTTGAATTTATCAGGTACGAACCCCTCGGGGGAAATTATGTAATTATGTACATAATATAAGTATTATCATGCTAATCCTGTGTTGCCTACCGAACCGCATATCATTTTCCGCGAATACTCTGGTAAATATGAAATTAAGATATGGGCGTGACATTTTGGTATCAGAGCAAGGATTCTGGCCACAGAATTTTCTGCTCAGAGTAAGTGCGGTGGTTCTGGCAACAGGATAGTATACTGATAAGGTCTTGATTACACAGTGATAGGAAATATGCATGGACGGAAGGTACCAAAGGAGGGTATCTTTCTGATTTATGAATCAGCCCCGAGAAATGACGAGTACTGAAGGGCCGCTAGTGGTGCAATAGTAGACGAGAATGGTCTAAGGATGTTGTGGAACCCAAGGATATGGGTACGACCAAGGCCAATTTGCGGTCCACACTCAATATTTTGGTGATCGGAGATAGCCAGCACGTCTTTTAAGATGAGGGTAGTCACAGGGCACTCGTGGATGGAAACAGTAGAAGCTGGTATCCACATTTGGGCACGGGTACAAAAGAGTTAAGCGTGCTCCCACATTTGGGCACGGGTACAAAAGAGTTAAGCGTGCTCAACCCAGGGAAATGCCATGATGGGTGACCCCCTGGGAAGTTGTTGCACATGTTATGTCATATTATGAAAAAAAGAGTAAGACATGTTGTACAGTAGTTCAGAGGTTGTATGTTGTTGCAGGCTTTCCTTGACTACTGTAAACACCTGTGATATGTTGTTTTTGGATGTGTTTATGTGTAATTTACCTCTTTCTTGCTTCATATAGTGAAATATAAAGGAGGTTTAGATGTTGGGCAAGGTCAGGAAGTTAGACCTAGCCTAATACAACAAACACAGGGCAAGAGAATAGAATAGCAAACAATGATCAACGATAATCAGGAAGGTTATCCTGGAAAGGCCAATGTAGTAACTATAATCCCTCATACACTATGTGATAGTTAATATGTTGTATGTTCTGTATTCTGTGATATGAACTCGTGCCTAGGGCACATTACCTAGCTGTAGTCTGGGACTCAGCTGAGGTACACGAACATTACCTGGTTGTGGTTGGTGCCCAGCTGAGGTACACGAATATTATCTAGCTGTGGTGCGGGAAGTGTATATGTACCGTCCGATGGGAAGTGTATATGTACCATTCGGCCTAGTAAGGACCCAGCTATGATACACGATTTACCTAGCTGTAGTCGGTGACTCGGCTGAGGTACACGGAGGGGTTCCAACGAGATAGTTGGCCCTGTATTTTGTGTATACACACGGATTGTTGTTTTAACTGGGTGTTTGGCCCTGAACTTTGTGTACACACACGGATTGATGTGATTTTCATTTTACACTATATGGTGCATGACATATTTATCTATCACATTTTCTATGGATGATTGTGGGTTACTATGGAGGGCCATGTGGTGTGAATAAAAGGCACCCTACCCGATGAGGCTGCTAACCACGTCCTAAGGGACTCGGGTTCGAGGCCAAGAAGGGCCATAGGTGTGACAATAATAAAAAAAAGGGATGAGATGTTTATATCAAAATTTCCCATAACTCAGCATTATGCATGGGATGATGATTGTGAGAGGAGCTTCGGAGAGCTGATGATGAAAATTTATTAAAGTACCAACACTGATAATCCCAGATCCATAGTGGGCCTTTGTTGTCTTCACTGATGCCAGATGGCATGGATTGGGAAGGGAATTGAATCCCCAGATGCGAGCAGGCATAGATCAAGATGAGAATTGAGCCGAGTAAGGGCATGCGCATCTCGTCAGCTGAAGCTTCAGGAATTGAACTATCTCATCCATAATCTTGAGTTGATGATAAGAATGTTTGTATTGAATCGGGAAACGTTGCCTTTATGGCATAATTGTGGAGTTGTACTGCAACCACAAAGATTGAAAGTTCTGATCGGAAAGGGCTACCTACGGTGAAATTTGATCGGAGAGGGCTACCTACGGTGAAATCTGATCGGAGAGGGCTACCTAAGGAAAGTTCTGACCGGAAGGGGGCTGACCAGGTGTATGGGCGCCTGTGTGAAGCACCGAGTATAGAACCCTAGAGTGCAGCCACCGTGACGATGAACCCTAGAGTGCAGCTACCGTGATGATGAACCCGCGAGTGCAGCCACCGTGATGACTAATCCTAGAGTACAGCTGCCATGAAATTGAATCGTAGAGTAGAGCTACGGAAACGTTAGTCCTCAGTGATGGTGTATTGTAATTAATCTCACATTGAATGGGTTTTCTTGAAATAAGAGTTTATATGGATCAGAATGATTCAAGTTCAAACGGGTAAAGAGTGGGCACAGAGGAATATAGATTGTGGGTGTTGTCAGGTGTCATGGGAGGTTCCTGTAGGACTCTTATTAAATCATCCTGATAATATTAAAGCTCATATGAGGAGATAGGCATCAGAGTGGGCAGCGGAAGTGTGGTGAATCTAGGTGCAATTTTGAAACTTACAGGAGGGGTTGATGTTCGTGCCATTATTGATCATCCCAAAACATAATATGGCCTCGATGGTCAATAGTGTTACAGTATATGTGATGAACAGTATTGCACCTTGAGTGGTGTACAATATTACATCCTGTGTGGTGTACAGTATTAAACCCTGCGTGGTGTACAGTATGATGACCTGTATGGTCAACAGTCACACAACCTTTGTAGTTTGTGGTGACACATGTGAACTGGAATTGGGATGAACCCTAATGTAGTAGGGTAGAATGGTGGCGAATACCTCTCAACAGCACCAGTGATAACAGTCCCAGATCAACAGTCGACCTTTACGGTCTACACGGATGCAAGTAGGCATGGATTGGGATGTGTTCTGATGCAACAAGGTTAAGTAGAGGCATGAGCATCTCTACGGCTATAGCCTCACAGAATGAATCATCCACTTGTGGTATAGTGCAAACAGTGGATGGTGCACACAGTGAATGGTGCACACAGTGAATAGTGCACACAGTACAGCCAATAAGGGTCAAATAGTCATTTGATCCTGAACACTGAATAGGTAATCATGAATTACAGAAAGTGTACAGGTTTGTACAAGGCGGTAAGATCCGATGTGTAAGGTTGCATAGGGCAGTGTCTCTGGGCTGTAAGACCTGTATGTCTAGTACTGTGGATGATACCTAGCACGATGACATTGGACTGGTGTGTCCAAGTTAATCTTTTGAGGTTGATAGAACATTCAAACCGTACCAGGTTGTAGCGGAAGCATTAAGACCAGTGTGACCAAACCTTTTGGTGTCTAATGGTATCATGTCTCACATGAGGCACAACATTCTACCATGGGAGGAATCTAACGAAGTGAACCATGGTCGGCTCACTAGCCCAACAGACCTCGTTAAGCGGGTGAGGGACATCCAATAGGCCTCATTAAGGGGGTGAGGATTGGGCCGTTAAAAAAAAAAAGTGATCGTGTGAATTCGGGTGAAGTCCTGAAGAGGCTGTAAGGCCTATGGAATCAAGCGTTGTGGGTACCTGTGTTTGATTACACGCTACATACTGTGTACAGAATGGATGATGAATGCTGAATGCTATTTGAGATTAGTAATGGAAGTACGACTATGGTGTTACATGGCTTATGAGCCTGCATATGATAATAGAATGGGATAGGATTAATCCCTACATTGTAGACGTTCAAATTTCGAGGACGAAATTTATTGAACGGGGGGAGAAATGTAATATCCCGAATTTTGGGATTGGAGGCTTGGGAATAAGCCTAAATTGAGTGGACTACTAAGCCCCAATTTAGTAGATGTCCCAAATCTATCCTCTAATGTTCCTTATATCTTTGGGGTATTAAAGAAAATAAAATGGTTAATTTTGGAGAAAGTAATTATGTTTTTGGTGAAATCGCCTATGAGGTGGTAAGCTTGTCATATTTATTTGAATGACCAAATGATGAGAAAAAATTATGAAATTTTACAGGATGAAGGTAGACATCCTAAGCTTTAATTTGATAGGTCATATGAATCAATTAAAGCTATACACAAAAAGATATGAATTTTGGAAGTCAGCACAGAAAAACTGTGAAATTTCTGGAACAATATGCAAAGATTGAAATTCTGGGAATTTTGTGATTCCATTAAGCAAATTTCTATATTTTTCCTTGAAACTAGACTCAATAAGGGTTCTATAGGCTTTGGAATCACCTCATTTCGATTTTTCTAGAATTAGTTATGATTTTTCAAAGTTTGGGCAGAAATCTGCCAGAATTTTGTAAAATTCGAATTTTGGAAAAAATGGTGTAATAAGTAAATATCATATAATAAATATTATTCTTCTCCTTCCTTCAGCAAAACCGTGCAGCACAGCTCTGAAATAGAGAGAGAAAGTTGAGATTTTAGAGAGAGAAAAGGGGAGGAAAAAGCTTACAAAGGTAAGTGATTTCTTCGGTGAATTCGTACCTAACGTGTATAATCCTTCTCCTAAGCTTCTCTTCTATGTTGTTTGAGGAATTTGAGGCAAGATTCATGGTGTTACCAAGGCTAGGGTTTTCAGCCATATTTGGGAAAAGCCAGAAGGAGCTTGAGGTAACTTCCAAACTCTTGTATATTGACTATTCTAGCTGCTGTGGGCAATTTAATCGGTGAAATTTCGCCGGATTGCCGTTGGTTTTAATTTATGGAAATGGGTATGTGGGGCTGTTATGCTGCCCAAATTGGTACTAAATGGTAGTTGTAACCTAATGGAATAGTCAATAAAGTTGTTAGGATTGGAAAGGAACGTGTTTACGGAGCCGAAACCGAAAAACCCCAATTTTCCCCTTAAAACCTATATATTTCGGTCAGCATTGTAAATGGGTCTTAGAGTTGGATTTTCAATGATTTGATGATTCCATTGGACTCAGTGGGCGAAAATAGGTGGGGTTACAGTTGGGCACTTTTTCGGAAAAGGCCAAGAAAGCATAATTACGAAAATGCCCCTAAAACACTGAAATAAGGGCTGCCAAGGGCAATTTCGTCTTTTGGCAGTGAATTTGATAATTCCGAGTCCGGAAATGGATTCCTTGGGCGAAAATATGTCAGGATAGCCCAGGTTAGAATTTCGAGAAAAGTACAGCCGGACCGGGTATGATGGGGCCGGGTCCCCGGGGGTATTTTAGTAATTTTTCAAGATAGACTCATATAACCCCCAGAAACACTATGGAAGCGTCTAAATAGTATATTTGACATTGTAGGATCGAATATGGAGCCCCGAGCTGTTTGCACGTAGATCGAGGCACGCGTATCGAGGAGAACGACTGGAGGTAGGGGACTTACCTTTCTTGCATGTATTTGATATATTTGCTTGTGTAGTGATATATGTGATTGCTTTACTTGATTGTGTAGAGCATATTTGAATAAATGAAGCTCTGTTTCTGTTTTCGCTGTGGCCATAGTCTTGTTGTATGAAACATTGAGCATGCAGAAATGTCATTATGTGGCATACATCTAGATAAAGCTAACATGTCACACACATAGCATCAATCATGCATGCATTATGGTATCTGTTTCCTACTGAGATTCTCTCGAATCTCACCCTCCCCTACCAACAATTCAGACAGGAGAAGACAAAAGATATGCTGAGAACAATGCAGAGAACCATATGAGGGGATTGCATTGATGGAACGAAGATGAAAAGATGTCTCTGTTTTACTGGGATGGGTTTAGATACCCTAATAGCCTTGTGTGGCTACATTAGTTGAATTTATCAGGTACGAACCCCTCGGGGGAAATTATGTAATTATGTACATAATATAAGTATTATCATGCTAATCCTGTGTTGCCTACCGAACCGCATATCATTTTCCGCGAATACTCTGGTAAATGTGAAATTAAGATATGGGCGTGACAAGTGTCACCAATAAACAAGGCATCATGGGTTAAAAACCAAACCGGTCAAGAAACTAGTTGTGATTTAAGGGTTAGTGGATTAGACCAGGAGTCAATTTAAAGTCAAACTAGTGATAATTAAAAGATATATTTAAAATAAAATGTATAAAAATACATACTAACAACCCATGTGTTTTTATAGTATATGTTATAGTAATATATTTATATATGATAAATATAAATAGGATCAAACCAATTTAAAAATTGGGAAAATCTCACTCAGATCCCAACAACAATAACAAAATCTTTATCCTATTAGGTGTGATCGACTATATGGATCACACGACACCAATGTGCTCTGGCAAAAACCATATATTTAGATATAGTTTTAATCAAAAGATCTCTCTCTATGACCTTATTGAGCGTTCGCTCCAACCTTCCTCAACTTTTTGTTACATGACTCTATACTGCTTGATCAACCCTCCTCACTAAAATACTTAATGGCTTTCGTTGAACATGTCCAAATCAACTCAAACGACTTTTTACCATTTTTCCTTCAATAGAGGCTACTACAACTCGTTCACGTATATAAGTATTACGAATTTTATCTTTTCTTGTATAGTCACACTTCATCTCAACATTCTCATCTCAACTATCCGCAATTTATATTCGTGTTGTTCCTTCAACAAAATACTCACTACCATATAGTTTTACTAGTTTTATAGCAGTGCGATAGAACTTTCCTTTTACCTTATTAGGTAATTTTCAATCACAAATAATTCCAGTAGCATTTTTCCATTTATACCATCCAGCTTGAATTCTGTGATTGATATTTCCAACAATTTCACCATCTTATTGTATAATTGATCCCAAATATCTAAATTTTGTTACTTGTGGAATGACTTGCCCCCAATTTAACTTCCACTTCAGTTCGACCTTATCTCTTATCATAATTGCAATGCATATATTCAGTTTTACTCTTACTCATATGAAAGCCCTTTAATTCCAAAGTCCGTCTTCATATCTCAAGTTTAGAATTAATTTCCTCTTTGGATTCAGCTAACAGAAGCATACCATCCGCAAAAAGTATGTATTTAGGGATCTTCTCTTTTATATATTTAGTTAGAACATCTACCACTAGATTAAACAATTAAGGGCTCACTCAGATCCCAAGGATAAAAAAAAAATCAAAAAGTTCCAATGTAGTCCCTAGGGACCTCAGTAACATAGATGTGCTTGTCAATGACCATGTTATGACTTATTAATATAGTCACATACATTTGTCAACAAGAGTTGCTTTAAATAACATAATTAAGTTTGTCAATGGTCACTCTATCACTTGTCAATATAATCATATACACTTATTAATAAAGTAAATTCACATTTGGAATCTACATCATCGAGATCCCCAGGGATTTTTTTTTTATAGAGGAATCTGCAGTTGAATATTTTTTGATATTTTTTCTGATCCTTGGGATCTAATAAGATTTTCCCTTAAATTCCTTACTCCTTTAAGTTCTTGCCCTTCATATATTTTTTGAGCAAAATTTTAATTAAAAATGTGACCTTGAGTCAACCCCTAACTTAGCTGGTTTACCTGAATTAGGCTGGTTTGCCCCGTATTAGATCGGGTCACTTACCTCCTGGTTTCCTTGCTCACTCGGATCGAACTGGTGACCAGGTCATCGATTCTCCGGGCCAACCCGGCTGATTTGGTCGGTTTTTTAATTCTATGCCAATAGTTGACTACTCCTTTTCTCTTAAATATAATATAGATATAGATTTTTTTGCCTCTATCTCTTTTTATAATACATATCTTGGAATTATATGATTTTTTTTTTAAAAAAATGCCCCTATTTAATCAGTTTTTTTCATCTTTTAATAAATGATTTATACAAAAATACTCATATTTAATCAGGGAATGATTGGAAAAAGAACAAAAATTTTTAAGACAAGGACAAACTCATTGGCTGGAAAAAAAAAGAGACAAGCTGATAGGCCTATGTGTTGTTAATTTCATATAATATTTAGGGAAGGGGGATTACGTCAAATGTTTAATATGATCATTTTTTTAAAAAGAAATTAAATTTACAATATATTTAAGAAATTTAACTAATTTTATATTGAAAATTTTATTAATGATAATAATCTAAATCAGATAACTAGTACTCTACATGTACACAATTGATAAAGAACCAATACTTTCTTAATATAAAATATTATCAGTTTTTTCTAACCAATAAAACTTTTGATGGAGGATTTTCCCCAATTTTTTAATTTTGGACTGTTCAATTGTTTGCTTCTTATTAAAAGAAAAAGCTTTTTCTGTCTTCTTGCTGCTTTTATTTCTCCCCTAAGATATTAGGAAAAATCCTTTAAAAAGTACTTGAAAATTATGAGCAGGTAGAAAGGTACTCCGAATTTCAATAATCCTGCAAATATGTTAGTGACTGAACTAGAATTTACAAATTCAAAGCAAAAAAACTAATTTGCCCTTACTTTCTTTTAATAAAAAAATTAATTACCCCCGCCCCCATTCTAGGGGAATATTAAGGAAAGTGGTGGGGGTTATGCACAAAAAATGCATGACCATTGGACTATAAATGGTCTTTAATATATAAAATGCAAAAAAAAAAAAAAAACATATAGTATCCTTTAATCTTTAATCCAATCCACTAACAAGTTTAGATAAAGAATTGACCAATTGATATAAGAAATCAACAAGTTCATATAAGGATTTCGCAACTTTCGTTTTTTAAGTAAAAAATTCACTTACTCTTTCAGACAATTCACAAGTAAGGAATTCTCAAACCTAAATAAGGAATTGACAAATTGAAATAAGAAATTAGCATGTTCAGTTCAGGCATTCACAACTTTCATTGTGTATTGAAAAAATGCACTTACTCTATTGTACCATTCACAATTTTAAATAAGGAATTCCCAAGTTCAGATAAGGTATTGACAAGTTCAGATAAGAAATTAACATATTTATATCAAGAATTCGCAACTTTCGTTTTTTAAGAAAAAATGTACTTACTCTCTCGAACCATTCATAATTTTATATAAGGAATTCCTAATCTCATGTAAGGTATTAACAGGTTGAGATGAGTTATTCATAATCTTCAGATAAGGGATTCACAACTTTCGTTGTTTAAGAAAAAATTCACTAATCTGAACTTGTGAATTTATTATCTGATAAGTGGATTGGTGCCTTCCTTATCAGAGAAGAAATTGACAATTTTCAAATCATTTTTTAAAAGAAATTAAATCTACAATATATTCAAGAAATTTAACTAATTTTATATTGAAAATTTTATTAATGATAATAATCTAAATCAGATAACTAGTATTTTGCGTGTACAAAATTGACAGAGAATTAATACTTTCTTAATATAAAAATTTATCAAGTTTTCCTAACCAATAAAATTTTTAATGTGGGATATTCCCCCAAATTTTCTCAATTTTTTAATTTTTGACTATTCCATTGTTTGTTTCTTGTTAAAAGAAAAAGCTTTTTCCATCTTCTAGTTGCTTTTATTTCTCTCCCAAGATATTAGGTCAACAAAAGTCAACTCATTTCCTAATTTTTTTAAAACTATTATTGTTTGGTTGTACTACTTTTATTACTACTTTTTCTCAATGGAAGTATTGTTTAGACAGAACTACGTTCCTTTCATAGTATAATATCCTGTTAGATTTTTTTGAATCTCAAGTTTAAATCTTAAAAGAGATATTTGTGATCAGAGGTCAATCACAAATTCAAATAAGATATCATATCGGATGGTAATATAAAAAAAATGATATTTAAACCAAACAACAAAAAAACTTGTTATTGCAAAATAGCCAAAATAAAAAATTCTGCACAGAGAGAAGAGAACGGAAAGAATCTGGAGATGGTATTTTTTTTCTATCCAAGAATGTGGAGATGGTATTAAAGCTTACAAAGTTGGCGGGTAGATAATCTGTCACTACTCACTACCATTTTAAAATACAGAGAATACAGCAAAATCTGGTGCATTTTCACGTGTTAATTATTATTTTTATCAGTTTTATTCTTTTCGCCCCGTACTTTTTCCAAATATTCTCTTTCTTGGATGCTCGCGCACTTGTGTTGTGCCTTTGAAGCCATCACCGTTTAGCTTTCAGCTCTTCATCACTCTCTTTCTCTCTGCCGTTTCTTGCCCTTTTGTGTATTCTTGGGATTCAATGGAAAAAGCTTGTACAGATGCAGATGCTGGAGTTCGAAGTGATCGAGATTCCTTGTCAGATCCTGCTCATTGTCATCGTCTACAGGTGATTTCACGAATCTGAGTGGTAGAAACTTTTTTTTTTTTTTTTGGGGTGCCTGGGTTTTCTATGTATCAGATGGGTTCTGAACTATATGGAGGAGAACAAAACGAAAGAAAATGGAAAATTAAAAGAAATGGAGAAAAAATTGGGTTTCCCGATTCCGCTTCTTGTATTAAGTTATATCACTGAGCACACGAAAACCCATTCTGAAAAACGAGAAAGAAAAACAATTAGGAAGAGTGTTTCGCCTTCTGCTATGAGTTCCAGTGATTTAAAGGTTCTCGAAGCTGAATTTTTGATCATCACTTTTCCTTTTAATTTCTCCCATGTTACTGTTTTTCTGGATTTGCTTCGTTCAGTAGTCAAGATGGCTGCTTACACTGTTCGTAAAATGGGTGGCGTACACTTCAAGATGATATTGCTTGTTACATTAATTTCAATTACCAGTCACGCGTCCTTGAAGTATTTTTAATTTGAGGTGCTACATAGCAAAACAATGGGGCCTGGCAATTTTGTACTTGGATTGGAGTTTAGCTGCTAATTTATGTGTTAGTTTAACTATTTATTAGATTACATCAAGTAAAGGATAACTTTCATGTTTGGGCTTGCTTGATGACCCTAAAATGCTACTACTACCTTGAATTCCGTAGGCCCATGATCTGGCAAGCACCCTTGTCATATACCATTTTTGACAACTGCCTATACCGAGTGTTAGAATAAGCTAGAGGAAATGTAACAACAAGGGACACAAAGCAGCAGAAAGAAAAAACCGGGATTTTTTTTTTTGGGGGGGGGGGGGGGGGTGGAAGAACAGGGATGCAAACCATTTTACCGACAGCTTTGACCTTTTGCACCTTTCTCAAATTTGTTGAGCTCTTTGTTTGATGGACTAGTTTCAGCAACGTTCCAGACATGCACAGGAAATGAAAAAGGTGATAATTCCTCCTTGTTTCTGCAGTCCAGAAAACCAAGCCTCACCTCTTTGCAGATACCAATAGGGTCAGTAGAAAGTGTATTATCATCTTCTGCAAAGACAGATGTTTTGTTGCTGCCAAGTCCAGGTTCCTCTCGAGGAGGACTGCCTCCAAGATCAAACTTAGCCAGAGTCAAGTCTTCCATGAGAAGTTTACTTTCTCAGAGGAGTTTTAAGGCAAAAAATTGTTCTCCAGATTGTGAAAGGGAAGTTCTCATTGTTTCTGATATTCCCTCATCAGATGGAGCTTTGGACAAGCCTTCAACTTCAAGGTCCCTTTCTTTAAATAAGGTTTTGTTCCCTTCATCAACAAAAGCATCAAATTCATTACCAGTTACACCAATTGCAAATACAGTTGCAGAGACTGTGCATGGAAGTCATCTAGGAAGTGATCCTGACTTAAGTGTATGTTTCATAATACTGATTCTTGTCCTCCACTTCTCAGTAAAAATTTTGAATTTTATTCCATCTAAAGTGGTATGTGTATACTTATATTTTGCTGCATTGGTGAATGATATATTTTTCTTTGATATATATATATATACACATAGAAAATGGAAGTCAAGCATCACATGACTCGATCATTTTCAGTTCCAGTTAATATCAAATCCTCTAGTTTGAAGCGAACAGGTTCTAGTGGTTTGATCCGAGTAATTTCAGCAAGACGACATCCTGCAGCTGTTAATGACTATTCAATTGATAAAGCTTCAGTGCCAGAGATTGGTAATTCTTTGTGTTACATAAAACTTGTATTATTTTTCTGAATTTGTGTTATGATTAAAGATGCAAACTGTGATACTAAAAGATCTTAAGCGTCTTGGTACTTTTTGAAGTTGTGTTATGATTAAAGAGCAGAGCAGTTGACATGTGTCACATGAGGAAAAAGCTCATTTCTTGAAGTGTACATGCTTCATAACTAACAACTAATCGATTTTTATGTCTTGCATTTTCTTCCTCACTTCTGCTACTATTAGAATTGATGAAGATTATTTCTTCATAAATAACAACTAATGAATTTTTATGTCCGCAACCTTGAGGCACCACTCTTGTATGTGATTAAATGCTCCTCCTCCTCCTCCTCCAAGCAAGTGTTGACAACCTTAATTTTATAAGCCATTGAAAAACCAATAATAGATTGCCTTCCTCCATTAAGTTCTCTAAAGCCAAAACCACCATGAGCTCCCACATACCTCCTGGCCAACGTGGCCATTAAGATCCCCCTGTTGATGAAAATCTTTTCATCTAATGGAATACCTTAAACCAATCCCTCTTAAGATGTGCTTTTGCCCTTACTTGAGATGCGTAGGCACTTATGATGTTACTAGTGTCTACTAAGACAATCATTCTTAAAGATCTTATCCCCAATCCTCTTTACTTCCACAGTATTCTTCTTCCAGTTCTTGTCAACAGTAATTTTAACCCATTCCTTGCTTTTGCTTTCCTTGTGCATGAAAGTTTATGTCCTATAAGGTGCAGTTCCATTGCCTTTTCTCCAACACATTAAGTTTCTTTTTTCTTTTTTGGTACATAACACATTAAGTTTCTTGAAGGCACTTTGATATTATTTTTTTCCTACATCATAGCATCCACTACCTCCATAGATTTACATGATAAAGGCTCAATATTCCAAGTATCAAACATGATCTTTCTCTCATGGACTAACTTCTTTACCCACATCCTTCTCAATAAATGTGGGAATTCTTGCTCATTTAACACTACATTCAGGCACTGATGTAGCGGCTTTAGCTCATTTGACACATACAACATGTTACTTTTGGCTAGCATTAGGACAAATTTATCTTAAATCCATTTCTCTGAGAGATTCAAAGTTTTATGTTGGCGTTTGAGAGTTTGACTCAACCCTCCTCTTCCTTTATCTAGGCTTAGGACTGGCTTTGAAACATAGGTGGAGTTGAAAATGAAAATATAGTATTTTAAAAAAGTTTTTTAAATTGCCTTTATTTTATTTCATCTCATTTTTTGATGTGCTGAAAACCACTTCATCATTTTTTTTCCATGAGGATTTATTTCTGTCAACTATTTAAACTGGGTTTATGATTGATTGAAAAAAGCTTTTTGCTGATTGCATGAATGAGTGATGTCTTTCCAAATAGGTCACTTATTTTAACTGTACATTATTAAACAAGTTTTGATCTTGCCATGCATTTTGTTAATAAATGAATGAAGCACACTAGTTAAATTGGTGTGCAATCTTTCTTTTAAGGTACTCTTGATGTTTGTATGCATCCTAGATCAACTGGTAGGCACTATTCTATGTAAAACTATTTTTTGTTTTCTTAATACTTATTAATTTACCATCCCCTAATCCTTGGTTTTCTAGTTAATTTTGTGCTTAATTTCCTCCTCTTCCTCATTGTGCCTTTTCCAGCCATTGAAGATGCTACTGAGGACATTCCTGAAGAAGAAGCACTGTGTAGAATTTGTTTAATGGAGCTGGGGGAAGGTGGGGATACCCTTAAGATGGAATGCAGTTGTAGAGGAGACCTTGCGCTTGCTCACCAAGAGTGTGCAGTGAAGTGGTTTAGCATAAAAGGAAACAAGACGTGTGATGTTTGCAACCAGGAAGTCCAAAATCTTCCAGTGACTCTATTGAAAATCCAAAGTCCTCGTCCTACTGTTGAACGGTCATCAAATACCCCACAGCAGACAGAAGTTTCTTTTCACAGGCAAGTTTAAGTTCTTCCATGTGCTAGCTCTTACAACAACAACAAAGCCTTTAGGTGGGGTCGGCTTCAATGTGCTAGCTCATCTTGTGTTCAAATTCCTTTCAAGCAGACACATAACAGACTAACAAGCCCTTTTGTAACACGTGCTTTATTTAATACTTTTAATTTTTAATCATAAGTTAGCTAGAAACTTTGTCCTAATCATAAAATGAGGGATAAGGATAATGTCCTTTTAGCTTGTGTTTGACCTCTGCCGCATTCTGCAGCAAACTTTAAAAATTCATAACCAGATTAATCAAAATTGAAATGAGGAAAGCTTTGGCTTGTTTAAAGCTCTGGTTGTCCTCTGTACCTTGAAATTTATATAAATGCAGCTGGTTCATAAACAAAAATTCCAATTTTTTATAAAATTCAAACGTAACTTTGTAATTTGTTTCTCATGCCACAAATTTTCAAATAACATGAATGGACATTTATTCTAAAGTTCTGTGTCCTCTAGAACATCAAATATATCTAAGAGTCATGGGTCCAAAAAATTTAAACCAACAATAGTATCCAGGAAGTCTAAATTATCTCTGAAATAAAAATATATTTTAATATTATTGACAAAAATATCCTTTTGATTGATCTTTTAATGTTTTTTTCCATACTTTTATCTTGTTCATTATTTTGTATGTGCTTTTACTAGTTCTAATTAATTATAATGCATTCTACTGATTCATGCATGACAGGATCTGGCAGGATGTCCCAGTACTTGTCTTGGTCAGCATGCTTGCTTATTTTTGCTTTTTAGAGCAACTTCTGGTATGCCTTTTTATTTTATTTATTCTGAAGTCTATGGTAACTGTTTCTAGTACCAAATTATTAGTTGGTCCTTTGTAAAAGATCATTGGACCGTGGTGTTGTAATAGTCACGAATTAATGAAGGAGTCTTAACCTCATCTACTAAGAGAAGATTGTGAATGTTTCTTGCATAGTACTTCTTATTTACAATCGGTCTAGCTTATTCAATTCACTTGTTTCTCAATGATGCAATTTGACCCAAGTTGCACCTTTAGTGTTTTTTTTTTTGGCTAAAATGAGATGGTGATTCATTGGCCCCCCAAAAAAATGTGATGATGTTTCTATAAAGTTTTTCTTTACAATTTTGCACTTACCCTGAATAACGGATTCATTTGGAGGTCAGTTGGTTGTTGAAAAGGAGGAGAATATAATGGATTAAAGAAATAAAAACAAAAATAAGGTTTCCATCTCAGCATGATGTGGGAATCACCACACCTTCCATAGACCTCTTGAATCATGGCTCTCAACCTCAGGAACTAAATTACCCGTCCCCCGTCATGAACACTGTTGACCTATCTCCCCTCCTCATTTTGGTCATTTTAGTTTTGTTTTTATTTCTTTAATCCATTCCATTCTCTTCCTTTCCAACAACCAAATGGCCCCCTTAAGGCTGTTCATTAGGCAAGGGACTAGAGAATTCTGTCTTCTTTTAATTTTTTTCATTTCCCTTTAATTTTGTTTTGCCTTCTAAATGTTATTTATTAAATTAAATTATATCTGACAGATTGAGTTCTGATTTAACAGGTTTCAGATATGGGTCCTCGTGCTCTTGCCATCTCTCTACCTTTTGCCAGCACGTTTGGCCTTGTTGCTTCTTTGCTTGCTTCAACCATGGGTATATTTGTTACCTTCTGTCTACCTAAGCATATTAAGTAGTTTATACCTGGCTTATACGGTTATACTTGTTGAATGAAGAAATTGTGAACAGTTCTCTATCTCACTCCCCCTCCTGGGCTTGTTGAAATTTTAGTCACGAAGTATTGAAGTGAACAGGATAAACAAATGGAAAAGACACTGAAAGAAAGAGAATAGTTATAATTGGATAATAGAATTTACTCTGATGAGTAACTTCCTGGATTCTTGTGGTGGAAGCATTTCGCATTTTCATTAGTTTATGATGAAAATCTGCTTTCCCTGTTCGGGCAGTTGATAACCCAGACTAAAAATATACAAATTGGATTGGGTACATGCATGTTGCAAAAAGGATCAAATGGTAAAAATCAATCCAATTGTTCTGTTTTTATTGACACATCCTTATCCGTTATTTTTATGTTTGATACTAATGAAAGTTGCACCAATTTTGTGCTGCAAAAGATTACATGATACTGAGTTATTAATGTCTCTCTCTTTAATATTAATATTTGTTAGCGAATTATGATTAACTTGGTCTGCAAATTTTAAAATCTCACCATCTCTTTTATTGGCGCTAGTGAGCAGGGATTACATGTGGGCTTATGCTTGCTTCCAGTTTGCAATTGTCTTCCTACTGGCTCATGTATTTTACACCATAGTAAGATGGCTTAGTTTCTTTCATGACAGTATTGTGATCTTCCCATTTTATGATTTAGGCTGAAACAAGGAAAAAAAAAAGTCCCATTCCTATGAAAATTGTATGAGATTGATCACTGTATATAAATCTTATCGTGTACCTTTTTTGTACATGCAGCGTAAATTAAATGGTGTTCTCTCGGTTATGCTATCTTCACTTGCCGGATTTGCGATAGCAATGGCCGTAAATTATCTGCTCAAGGTATTTTTAAATTGGAGATTTAGAAGGCAGCTACAATCTATTAATCAGACCCTAACAGAGCAGGGACAAGGACAGCATAGTAGTAGGCGTCAAAGACAGCAGCAAGAGCAACATCAATAACAGTACCTCCACCATTGTGATGAATTTTGCTTCTTATCACTCAATTAGAGGTGCTGTTTTTGTTTTGGCTTACATTGTGATGTGTTGTTAACCATGCATTTTCTTTAGTACCAGAAATTAATCTGTGTGATGGAGAAAAAAGAGGCGTGATGGGCCGAGGGCTGTGCATATAACCCGGAGTCCGGTATGACCCGTCTTGACTTGACCTCGGTCGAGTCCACCCCAATGAAAAAGAAGCAGCCTGATGAGGCAAATCGATTGAATGTGTGTTTAGATTAGCTTTTGAGAATAGTTTTTACGATTTACGAGGTAAGTATATGAGAGGAGTTTTGTCTCGACTTGCGGAAAATAGCTTCTGAAACCACGGTTTAGGTGTTTCCCAAATACTTACTGAGTCACCAGTTTAGACTGGGTTCCTGGGTGAAAATTAGGACCAATTAGTCTAGTCTAGATCGGTGCCCCATTAGGGTCCACAGGAACCATCCATATGGGCCCACCTGGTCTTCCCCCCCCCTTCCTCCCCTGTTAAGCTTAGGCTATTTGTGCATCAACTGTGTATCAATGTGCTTATTTGGAATAAGGATTGAAATGCTTAAAAATAACTTTTCAATCGTGATTTACGGTATATGGGGTAAGTATGTGAAAGAAGTTTGTCTCGATTTATATAAAAAACAACTTATAAATAATCTTGACATCAAAACAAACACGCCCATTATAGTTTGGGATGAAGAAGGCCTTTGCATGCCCAAGGATAATGTAAATAATTATTGATTCATTACAGGTTTGTGCAGTTTAAGTTTTTGGACGTTGAGATAATCAATGCCTTTATTCACTAAAGTTAAATGAGAAGTAGTGCTAGTTACCAAAAGTTAAAAAGAAACAACAATATATTCCATGATTTATTCAACCAAAAGTAGCTTTTCCGTCAACTTTAATTTGTCAATGATCATTAGCCTCATGGACAAAATTGAAAGCTTAGTTTTAAACTTCCAAAGAGATCCAATTATTTGAATAATTACCGATCATCAAGTTAATCAAAGTAATTATGTTTCATACCGAACTCCTATTTTATAGTAATTATTCATGCAATTAACTTATTCTTTATGCATTAACATCAAATTAATTGAAGTTTAGTTGTATGGTATAAGGGTTAAAGTGTATTGAGCATATCTTGAAATATTTTTTGAGGTGCATTCAGTACTCTAAATAATTAAAAGTGGATCGATGTCATCTTTCATTTTTACACTCTGCTTCCTCCCTCCATATCCATCATGATTGTGGAGGTCGCTGCCATAAGAGCTGCTTGCTTGTGGGGATTTTTTTTCTCATGCCTCGAGCTCCCTTATGAGGAGGGTACTTGTATTGTGGGATCAAGTTTTGAGCTTTGTGATTGTGTCTGTCTGTCTCTCTTTTGAAATTTTATTAAGGAGAGAGACAACACCTTTTGAAGATGAGAGTTGGAATTGGAAGCAAGAGAGTGAGCAACAATGATCACCAAAACAAATCCCTCCATGTTAGTTATCATCACTTCCAACCTCGCACCAGTTCTCCACCGTAGGGAATAATGGAAGAAAAGACAGCCAGAAACTTCTGATTTCACGTTCATCTCTATTAATTAATTAATTCTCCAATAATCCACATAGCAGGCTTAATTTTAATTCCAGATGAGTGTATTGTTGCTGGTAACTTTTTTTTTAAGGAGGGGAGAAAACGGACGTTTGTGGGGCGTTAGTTGAAGGGTGATATTAATCCATTTTTAATATTTTAGGGTGTTAAATACGCCTTAAAAAATATTTCAAGATACTCAATACACTTTATAGTGTAATAAGCTATAAAGTGTAATAAGCTAATGTCAACTTTATAGTATTTATTCGTGTAACTAACTTACTTTTGATGATGGCAAAAAAGAAACACTTTTGCTTAATGCATTAAATTAAATAAATATGTGAGTGTACTTCTTTTTTTTTTTTTGGGACAAAATGTGAGAGTATTTATTCGTGTAACTAACTTACTTTTGATGATGGCAAAAAAGAAACACTTTTGCTTAATGCATTAAATTAAATAAATATGTGAGTGTACTTCTTTTTTTTTTTTTGGACAAAATGTGAGAGTACTTCAAAGATAAAAAAATAGCAAAATCCTCCTAGAGTCGTAAAAGCTTTTTTCGCGTTGGACAAAAAAATAAAAATAAAAATTAAGCTTATTAACAATTACTAAATATATAATTAAAAACGGAAAGAGCCATAAATTTAAATTTTAGCTTCCAACCGTTGATCTCTTTCTTCAAGATTGATTAAATATTGTAAGATATTTAATGTCAACTTTAACCGTATAGTATACTCAATGCACCTTAACCGTATAGTATACTGAGCTAATCAACTTTATAGTAATTATTCGTGTAACTAACTTACTCTTGATGATGGCAATTTTTGCTTAATGCATTAAATTAAATAAATATGTGAGTGTACTTCAAATTCAAAGATCAAAAAATAGCAAAATCCTCCTAGAGTCGTAAAAGCTTTTTTCGCGTTGGCCAAAAAACTAAAAATAAAAATTGAGCTTATTAGCAATTACTAAATATATAATTAAAAACGGAAGGAGCCAAAGTTTAAACTTTAGCTTCCAACCATTGATCTCTTTCCTTGTGAAGTAATGTTAGCCACAATGGCTAAAAACTCCTCTCTTATGAAAATGATAGATAAGAGAATACAATTATGCGTTTCAATCACTAAAGAAAGAAACGAGTAATGTTCTGAAAGAATTAAATCAAGAAAAAGAACAGATGTAACATCCAGAAATTCGTATAATTTTTCATCCCTTTTCTGTTCAAATCACAAATAGGAAAAGCCCTTCTAAGAGAGTTGATAAACTCCGATACCATCTTTCTTGTCAAATCTAAGCACTTGGAGGAGGCTTGTACAACTTTTCCACCATCTTTCTGTATTCTGTAGAATACAGCAGATATCCAATTTAGGTTATTCTTGCAGGAAATAAAATTTTTTACAAGTTATATGACAAAAAAGGAGAAAAAGTCATCAGACTTTATTATTTACCTTCTTGATTGCTCCAAAGCTGTGCTGCTTGTGGATTTAGTGGTGAACTATTGTTTGGCTCTGAATTTAGCAAAAATTAAACAAATAAATGAAATGAGCAAATATGATATGGAAAATTCTAACACCATTTTTATTAAAAATCCTTTTGGTTCGTCAGAGAAGAGAGAAAAGCCAGAGAGAACGGTAACTACAATCTGATAATCAATAATCCAAGCACAACTGAAATGCTATATTCCATATTCCATAAGTTATATTACCTCCAAGCAGACTTTGGATTGATAGAAGAATAGTTCTCACATCATAGGCCGATGACCATTTATCCTATAAATCAAATAAAACAGGAAATAAAAAAGTTGTTGTCATGTAATGGCGAAAATAATCTCTTCAAAGTGTCATATAATATAACAAATTGGGTCATTACCTGAAGAATGTCCAAGCATATATTGCCATGTAGATCAACATTGGGATGGAAGCAGGTTGTCTCAAATTTGACTTTAGGAGGTTTAAATGGGTAATCGTTTGGGAAGGAAAGTGATAGCTTGTACTCTGTTCCTTCAAACACTGTATCTTTGCTTCCTGTTATGGTTCCTTTCCAGAAGAATATGTTGTCCTCTTCAGGAAAAGCAGAGATACCAGATTCTCCACTCATCTATAATTCCAGTCACAACACAACAAGAATTATCAGTGTAATTTCCAAGTTCCAAATCATTAACAAAATTTTCTATTTGTCTGTTATTTGCTTTAATCCCAAATCTTAGGCCGCGCATGAATCCGTACTGAAATTAATAAATCTACTTGCACATAATCCTCCTCAGTTAATCTGCGAGATCTGAAGCTAAATGGAAAATTAACAATTAACAAACTTCATGAATAAAGAGACTTAGAGAGAAATCTTACCATCAAAGCCATCAATTCAGACTGCAACCTGTTTGATATAATCAACAGCCACAAACAGAAAAGAGGGAAATCAGAAACAAAAACGAAGTCGAACATAAACCGCTCCAAAATCTTCTAACTTCAACCTTAAACCCTAAACCTGTATCTTTCCTTCTAAGTATATGTGTGTGTAAAGTCCGATCAAGCAACAAGACTCCTAGAATACTCAAGATTACTAAGGAAAAGAAAGTGAAGAAAAGAGAGTGGAAAAGAAACCTTCTGAGAACAGACTGAGAATCAACGCTCTTTGCAGCAGGAAGAGGCTGCTTAGAGGGAGTAGTGATGTTGCCTTGAGCAGTTTCAATTTGACCGTTGACAGTAGCCATAATAATGACAACTACGATCTTCAATTGAAACCCTAATTCGATAGAATCAAAGAACAAAGAGAACAAAATCAACAGAGAATGCAGATAGAGCTTATTACGCAGGAAGAAGAGATAGAGAGAATGTGTGAGAGTTTCTCTATCTTCGTCCTTGCGAAAGCAAATTGAGAGAGAGAACGCGATGATCAGAGAGGTGAAAGAAAATTGGAAGAATGGTATATTTAAAACGTAGTGCCTCCACTCAAAACGACGTCGTTGGAGGTTAGAAATTTGTTTCCTTTTTTAGGCATAGAGAACTAAAGAAGGGTGTGAATCGAGATTCAAATAATTTGAACGTTGAGTTAATTTTTTGTTTTGGAACGTTAAGGCTCCGAGGTCCGAGGCACAAGAGATTCCTATTCTTGGGTCCCACCTGCAACGGCTAGCAGGGCGCCGACTGCACACGCACTTTTTCTTTGGTTTTTTTTTTTTTTTATTTACTTGTCCTTTTTTTTGCCAGTATTTTTATTTTCTTGTCCCGAAAAGTGGAAAACCCTACTTTCTATTTTTAAGTGAGTTTCTTTTTTTAAATATTTAATTACAAATTTCAATGTTAATTGATGAATAACTGTTAGTTAGCTTCTTGAACTGTGGTTTTATCTCGTGAAATTGTTTTAAAAAAAACGGATAATGACATTTCCAAATGTAAATTGTGGAATTCGAAATTGAACTTTATAGCTTTTATATCACAAAAAAGAAAATCTATATCTTCCAAAATTCAAAAATTTTTAAAATAATAGAAAAATAGATGCTTAAAAATATTTTTCTCCTATAATATGGTTAGGTAGGAAATTTTTGGTAGGATGAAAAAATTGGCAAAACCTATATCTATTTTTTCTTATATTCATTGTGCTCAATTCTCCCATTAATGTATGGTTTTTATTATTAACAATGCTCCAACATAATTTTTAAATTTTATTAATGTGAATTTTTATTATTAATAAAATTCTATATAACAAGATTTGATTGGAGAATTAGAAGTAATGAATATAAGCAAATGAACCTAAGTTTTAGTCTTAAAAATTAATGCTGAAATAAAATGAAGTAGATAATACGTAGATATGCTTGCTTAGCATATTTGATGATCAAACTTAATCTGAAAAACAGGCTTTTGGGCAAAGTTACCCCTTTACCCTTTTCTTTTATCATCCTTGATCCCATATATTTCAAAGGAACAAATATTTATTAATGTGTTCCTTGTAATAAATCAACACAAACACGCTCAAAATCTACTAGATGTAATTTTTAGAGTTAGTGTTCGTTTGAGATAGCTTGCTTATTTTTAGATAATAAGTGCTTATAAATCGTGATTCACGGTATACGAGGTAAATATATGAGATGGGTTTTATCTCGACTTATATAATAAGTGCTTATTTTCCAGGAATAAACTATTCCAAACACTCACTTACACGCAATGTGGCTTCCAACTTAAAGCACTAAGCCACACACGAAGCCCAACGTTTTCTTGATGATTTTGTGCCACATTTCAATATTCTCCCAATTATTTCATCTCCATAATGATAAGTTGACATGAAAAAACTTTCAAAATATTGCCTTTTTTATTACCAAAAAAATTAACACCTTCTCGTGATATCCTATTGAAATTAATAAAAGCAAGGAAAGTTAATTTCATGGTATAATTATTAAGCTCACCTACAAGACAATATAAGAATAAAGGTTAATATAAATGTTTGGTTTTTATAGTTTACTCTTATTTAGGATTTGGTTCCTATAGTTTCAAACTATGATTTTGATTTCTTAAGGGACAAAATGGCTCTTATCAAACTACATCAACAGCATTTTTCAATGTACAAATTGTATATAAAATTCATTTGTTTTTTATTTCTTTAAAAATAACTTGATTATCACTACCATAGAGGCATACAAAACATTTCTAGTTTTTATTTCCTATTTATCCCATGTATATATAACATTTTCACCTTACTCATCTTTCCCATCTTTTTTAGTAGGTAAAGTATTTTTTTGTTCAAAAACAGAAATCAAACTTGTATTCTAGATTTTTAGATAAAAAGAAGAATCTAAAAGTTGATACATTCATTGTCTTGTTAGACAAACTCTTTAATCAGATAATTCAAATCATAAAAAAATTTATGATGCCATATATGATGAGGTTTTTTTTTGAATGACTATCTAATGAGTTTAGATTTGAGTAGTATTAGACCTAACTGGTGCTAGCTTTTCTAAAGACATTTTTTGCATTCTAATGGACTCAACCTCAAGACCTCGTGTTTGAGCTATCAAAACCCCTTCTATTAGGATCAATGTCGGTTGGTATGAAGAGACTTTTCTACTTAACAAGGGAGAATTTACATACAGCCAGAAACCAATATAGCATTGCATAAAAAAGGAAATTCTTTCCAAGTAGGTCCTATTTATAGCAATCCTTGTTTTCACATTTATGTCCCCTCACACATAATTTAACTTATTATTACAAAGGTTATGAAATTGAAATCTACAAAACCAAATGTGTGAATTAGAATATGGTTTTCCAGGTCAAAAAAAAAAAAAAAAAAAATTAAAATATGGTTTTGATTATTAATATCTGAAGGACTTATCATGATTAAGTAAGTGTTTGGGAAGATCCCAAACCTAGGTTTGTGCAACCTGGGACAAAACCCCTCTCACACACTTATCTCGTAAATTGTAAAAACTATTCTCAAAAATTAATCCAAACACACACTAAAAGTCGAGAAACTTCTTCTCTTTCAACTTTCCACTGTCTCTTTAAGAGATATCTCTAATGGAATTAACTCAATTCCCAAGGTTTTTGCCTTTTCCAGGGAAATACTCTCTCCAATCCTAAATATAAAATAAATTTGATTTATTTGGATTTCGAGAGATTAAGAAACCTAATTAAATTATTTTAGAGTATTTATATTTTTATTTTTTTCTCCAAACTAATTAGTTTGACTAATAAACTTATATATAATTTAAGGGTACACAATATATGATATGATTAAGTAATTTATTTAGCTTCCTTAATCTCGAAAAAAAAATCAACTCTGTCTTATATTTAGGACATGGGGGACTATGAAACTTTGGGTGTGTTTGGTTTGAGGGAAGGGGAGGCTGGGGAGGGAAGGGGAGGTTGGGAAAATTACAATTTTGGACAAAAGAAACCCAAAATTTACCTTCTCATTTTTTTTAAATTTTGAGTTTCTGCCCAAAATTTACTCTCTCATTCTTTTTAAATTTTGGATTTCTGTCCAAAATTTAAATACCCTCAACCCAAAAGGTAATTTACCCACCCTTTCATTCCCTCACCTCCCTCTCCTTCTCTCAAACCAAACACACCCTTTGGTGTCAAGGGCTTATCCATGACAAAAGTTCATTGAACAATCAAGAAAATAAATCGGGGGGAAAAACTTGAACCAAAATATATAACCTGGATAGAAAGAAGTGCATGTACAAGTCATTTGCCTCATAAAAAAGATGACTGAATGATTAAAACCAAAAGCCAATCTCATCAATCCTGTGGAACAGATATCCATTATTAGCAAATTTAAATATATTATGTCTCATTCATCCTCTAATAATCCATAAGTGTTGATATATATAAGACACACTCCCTCCTATCCTTAATATATATAAGACATTTAGGGAGTTAATCCTCTTAAATATAAGACATAGTTTTCATATTTGTCAATCTTTTCTTAATTTATCTCTATTGATGCTCCGTCAACAATAATCAAGGAGGAAAAGGGATGAAGGAATTAAAGAAGATAACTAGAGTGTTTTAGAAAATATATTTCATATTACCTAACTAAATTAACTTCCTTAATCAAATCAAATTAAATAAATATGTCTCATATTAAAGACTGGAGGGAGTATATAACTACTAGATTTTCCTCTAGTTCAAAGAGAAGGGTATGGTCAGCACACTTGAAGCAGAACATATCTGTGAAACAAAAACTAGATTTTACAATATCAAGTTTTTAAGGTCTATGCTCATCAATGGAAGATGGAAAAAAATGGAAACTGACACAAACCCTACTTTCAAAAGCTATAGGAAAGGAATCAACAAAGTACTAATTTAAGTCCGTGAGCTCAAATTTTAACACCACTGTTATGTCTGTCGTCACCATCATCTCATTATTACCCCATTAGGTTCATAATATAAAATCTAGTAGAGGGTTTATTTTGGTCTTAAATATAAGACTTCAATCCACTTTATCCTCAATATTTATCATTTATCTTCTAAACTATCATTTTGATTGCACATGTTAAGGGAGTTTGTATTAAGGGGTAGTTTCAATACGAAAGATTTAAGAGGGTATTTTAGGGAAATTAACACATATTTTTAAAAATAACTAATGAAACTAATTTCCTTAATCTACCTAAATTAGCTAAGCAGATCTTATATTAAAGACCAAAGTTAATATTATTTTACTTCTTTCTTTAGGGTGTGAAATTTCCAGGCTTATGGAACTCAGACCGGACCGGTCGGTCCGGCCCGGAAACCGGCGAACACCGGTAGACCGGTCAGAGTTCCAATTTATTTTTTTTATATTTCCTTTAGAATTTCAAACTAATAAGCCTAAAATCTTCAATTTCTCACCGGTTTGGCCCCGATCTGACCCACTAACCCTTAACCCAGTACCCCGACCGGTTCAGTACCCGGTCTGGGTTTTAATACCTTGGAAATTTCCCACCCCTCATAAATATATCATTTCTGTTCAGACTTGAATAAAGAAAATCTCAGCATTAATCTTCAGATTTGGTTTAGTGATTACAAATATCAAAACCGACTTGGTGCCAAGGCATGTTCGTGTTCATCTCTTAAAGCCAGTTCCTTGAAGCAATAGGCATCATCTCTTCAAGCAGAAGAAACAAGAACATTCTATGCATGTCATTATAGCAGGTAGCAATTCATAAGTAGTCTCATATAATCATATTATGAGTTGAATGCAATTTTCTTTGTCTGAGTGTGCACGCTCGCATGCATACGTGCACAATGATGATGTAAAAAGGGAGTCATATCAAATAACTCACATTATTTTGATATGATAGTGAGACAAATCTAACATTTGTACCTGAATCTAAAATTTTAACATGGTATTATATCAATTCGATCAGTTGGGGGAAAAAAGAAGAAGAGAATATTACGGACCTGAGGCAAGAGATTAAAGTTAAATAAAGTAAAAATGGAGTTCTATCAAATAGCTTAAACTATTTTGATAAAAAGACAACTCTAACACAGACACACACATATGCACTTGTATGTGAAACTAGAATTAACTCCCCCGCGTGATGCACGGGAAGCAATTGCTTAACCATGAGACAAAACATTATGGAATACAAAAAAGGAAGATAATAATAAAACTTCTAACAATGAACTTTGTTAATGACTTGTGTTGAATACATAGTACACATAACAACAAATCATGTAATTGAAGAACACAAAAGCACATCGGTTGATACAAAAAATATCCATTTAATGAGTCCCAACAATGAACTTCCTTAATGATTTGTGTTGAATACATGTGAATTAGCTAAAATTGGTAAGATTCCTAAACACCTCCTTATACACAACATTAATTGTTGCATTTTTTTTCCTTTAGGCCATCACCATGTAATAAAATCTTCAAGGCATCCATCCTTCTAACCCTTGAAAGTGCCACATACAATTGACCATGTGTGAAAACAAGCTTCGGTAAGTAAATACCTACACATTGTAATGATTGCCCCTGGCTTTTGTTTATGGTCATAGCAAATGAAATAGATATAGGAAACTGTCTCCTTCTCAATCGAACCGGCAAACGACTGTCTGAAGGGTTCATGTCCATCCTATGGATCAAAACCTTTTGATTGGGTTTTGACCCATTCAATGTCATTGCCTTTAACACAGATTGACTAATTTGTGTCACACATAAATGCGTCTATTACATAAACCTACAGCTTGATCAATGTTCCTGAACAACATTATAGGTGTCCCAACCTTAAGAGATATCTTGTGCATTGGTAACCCAGAGCAATTAATGTTATTCAACAGCTCAGGAGTATAGAGATCTTCGACTCCTTCCTGATCTTGACATGTTTTGCAAACAGAATCACAGCTAACAAAGTCAACTGACTCACCAGGCAACAACGAACACATGTACTCATTCATCTGATTCACAACCTCAATTGTAGGAGCTAGTATGGCCCTATCGTTGAAATAATTTGTGTTGCCTAAATTATCCAACAGATCTGGATAAGTTGCATCTACAATTGCTTGAATGGGATCTATGTAATCACAAATCAATAAATTCTCAGGTACGCTAATTTCTGCAATACAATCATGTGGCAACCCCACCTTGCCATCACCGACGTCCAACAACCACTGAGAAAACCGCCTCAATTCATCTGTTTCCTCTTCATTTGATGATGACCTCAAACGCATGTTAGTGGCCAATTGGAATATTTTACAATGGTCCCATAGATAAGAAGAACTAATACATGCATTGACAATGTCTGCACGTGTACCTTTGGGGATCACATGAAGAATTTGATGAAAATCACCGCCAAACAAAATGCACTTACTGCCAAATGGAAGATTGCATTGCATAACATCCCTCAATGTGAGATCAAATGCCTTAATACAATGCTGTTGGACCATAGGTGCTTTATCCCAGATGATCAGTTTGGTTTGTTGTAACAAATTTGCTAAGGGGGAATTTTGCTTAATGTTGCAAATAGATTCCTTTGTAACTTGAATCGGGATTGCAAACCTTGAGTATGCAGTCTGACCAGAAGGTAACAATGTAGCTGTAATCCGACTAGATGCAATAGGGAGAACTATGTCTCCCTTAGCACGATAGTCGCTATCAATGCATTCCATAGGAATGTCTTTCCTGTGCCTCCATACCCATACACAAAGGAAAATGCTCCTGTTGAAGATGACAATGTATCCAAAATTGCTAGATAAATTTGCTTCTGCTTTACGTTTAGTGCATATACCAACCTCTCTGACTTAGCTAGCAAAGAACAACGATCATAACTTAACTCCTATAGTATAAGATTGTTCGATACATCAATCGATGAGAGTGAAGGTGGACACGGAATCGACGGATAGTCATGCAAACTCTTCCCATTCTCTTCAAGTATCATTCCAATCTCCCTCAATGCAGCATGCTCCTTTTCGGCATCAGTTAATAATACACCTGTAAAACATATAATGATCAACAAAAAAAGAATACATATGACTAAATGAAAAATAACACATCTAAATGAAACATATTAATTTATATGCAAAACTTTACTTTCTGATAGAGGATTGCTGCGAGGAATGTATAACATGTCTTCATATAAAAATTTAGACGTCTCTTTCCAGAAGAAGTCAGGACGGCTCAAGCAGCAACACAAAAGCATGCTAACAAACATCCTTCGTAGTGACACCCCGGAAGCCCAAACTGAAGCCTCATTGATGGCAAAAATATACTCATTGTCATCATCTAGTAATCCCATTGCATAACATGCCTCCCTGAATGACTGACAAACAACACCATTCACAGTTCTAATCTCCTCAAATGATTTGAGGCCTCTAACCTTATTCAAAAGAATACGAAGGAAGTACAACTCCCCAGATGAAGGTGCCGTATGAGTTATTCTGTCGATAACAAACCCCTTCTCCCTGATTTTCCAGGCTCTTCCGCTACATTGGTATACATAGTGCTGTGGGAACTCATTATATGTAAGTGTCCTTGCAAATTCATCATCACCACCATTCATTTGCATCCATGAAAGAAACATAGACTCACACACCCTTGGCTTGTCTAGCAACTCTCTAACATCTTCATTGTGAGTGTAAATGACATATTGTTGATTTGGTAAATGGAAACTCAAACGCTCAACAGCAGGGTATCGATGGTGTATGTCGAATGAAAATATACGCCACGCAGCTTCACATGCAGATATGTACCTGAAGTTATAATATTGTTAAATCTCATCGACTGGCTTCTCACGACTACCACTGTTCACCTTATCAAACATTGAAGCAACAATCCTATCATTCCCCTTACTTATATACTTGAATAAGTACTTAATTGCAGATGATTGATTGCATTTCTCAACATTGATATGAGCTTCAAACTTTGACAGCAACACAGGGTTATAAGGTGTAATATCCCAATTTTTGATTATGGGTTAATCATGATTATTATGGATAATTATGAATTTAATTGGGATTATTATGTGTTTTATGGCAATATTAAATTAATATGTCATAATGACCGAAAAAATTGGAATAATGGAAATATTGGCCATAAGTGGTAATTAATGGAGAAATTAATTACTAACTAAAAGAAAAATGAGAAGTGTGATCAAATGGCTAATGGATGGATTAGAGAGATTAATTGGTGTATATGTGTGTGGTATTAGAGATTAAGGGATGAGATGTTGCCAAGTGGCATTATGGTGGACCATAGGATGAGACATAGGAGACAAAAATCACCTTTTTCTCTCTCCTCTCTCTCCTATGCGTTTTTGGAGGCATGTGAAGGGGGTGGGGCAGATTTTTTCTGCACTTCATCATCATCTCCACCTCTCCTCCTTCTCTCTCTCACGTTCTCTCTCTTCTCTCTCTAGTCCACCATTGTTGAAGGCAAGGGAAAGAAGAAAGCTTGCATTTAAGGTAAGATCTTGACCTCTAATGCCAAAACTCCCTTCATTAAAGTTGATCCTTGAGTTAAGAGCTACATTTCTATGGTTGTAGTTTGTTCATTGGTTGAGGTTTGTGGCCACACGAAATTTTGGGAGGAAGTGAATCAAGAACTCTCTTTGGAGAAGTTGATAAGGTGAGTGAGACCTATCTTTCTATCTAAGTTTCATACCATTTGAAATACTTTGAATTTTCTGGAATTTTGGGCTCATTTTCAAAAATGAAAGCCATTAGGAGTTTGGTATGTGTTTGGTATGGAATTTGTATGTTTGGAATGCATTTTGGATAGATAGAATTGATTGGGTTTGAAATTGCTAAGTTTGGAGATTTTGGGAGTTTAGTGTTTAATGTTACCCAAAACCAAAGCATGATAATGGAATAGGATTTTGGTGATTTTGGCATTCCCATTGAATTCCTTGAGTGATTTTGTGTGGGAATGAGCTTGGTTGTTGATTTTGGGTTCACTAAAATCACTTGTGAAAAGTTGGAAAGTTGTTTGGTTTAGGCTCTGTTTTTCGCTGTCAGATTGAGCGAGCATTTTGAGTGACCAAATGGTATTGGAAGATTATGAAACTTTCCAGTATTAAAGTTCACATCCCAAGGTTCAAAATGGACATATAGTTAGTGTCATTTCGTTAAGAATTCTGTGAGTTATGCTTGTCCAAAGTTTGGGATTCAAACAGAACTCTATTTTGGAGTAGTGGTTAGTTTTTGGTGATTCTGTATTTGTGTAGTGATTTCCAGTGAGGGGCTATATTTTTCCTTGAAAGAGGACTCATATACCTTTCATTTGGCTTTGGAATCACCTCGTTTTGATTTTTCTAGAATTAGTTATGGTTTTTCGAAGTCAGCCTAGAGTCAGGAAATTTCTGGGCCGCGGCCCAAGAGTGGCGGACCGCGGCCCAAGCCTATCTGACCTGTTTTGGGCCGCGGCCCAAGAGTGGTGGGCCACAGCCCAAGACCTTCTGACCATGTTTGGGCCGCAGCCCAAGGAATGGTGGGCCGCGGCCCAACCCTGTGTTTTGGCACTTTGCGTTATCGAAAGGGGATCTTTAACCTATTGTTTCCCAACCTTTTTGGGCTTTTATTAGAGGCATTTGGGGCTTCTTAAGGGTCAATTATGATAACCAAAATCAAGTATTTCAAGTTAATTAAGTATTGGAATAGAATATAACTCTTCGTCCCTAATCATGATTCTAGGATACGATATTTGCCCTCCTCGGGAGAGACCGGCGCTAGGACACGCCCGGAAGGATCAAGGTAGTGACTTTTCTCTCATATCTTGTATGATGTTTTGGCATGCATAACTTATCGTTGAATTTGTGAAATGTGTGCCATGGTCCATTACGGCGCGAGCAGGTCAGCGTGAGCCGTATAGGGAGTGACAGTGGTCATCTCTAGTTCGGCCGTTGGACTGCCGTCGTAATCGACATGGATCTTTGTGAATCCGACCCGTGGGGCGGCGTTTGTGAAACTAGCCGTGGGCTGTGTGTGTGTATCTTGCCTATGTGGCTTGCGTAATGAAATACTTTATATGGATCCCAGCTGTGGTGAATTATACTGTGTTGATTGTTGTGATGCAAAACAACGTGAGCAATTCAGCGTGAGCAATCGTAAGGGATGGCATGTGCCATACTAACCATTGCCGTTGTAACTGCCGTTGTAGTTGCTTGTTGTTGATAATGATTTGCTTACATGCATTATTGTTGTCCATTATATGATTGATTTGTTACTACGGGGATCCCTTAGAATCTCACTCTCCCAAAATTAAACCTTTTAGACAGGGCCGAAGGATCGAGAGGCAAGCGGGCGACGAAGAGTAGTTAGAGCTCCTGTTTAGGAGTATATTTTGGAATTTATGGTTATCATTGTATATTTTGGAATTGTATATAGTGGATTTTGTGTAATCCCCAAGTTAAGGGTATTGAATTATGGCTTTGTGCCTTTGTAAATCCCTTATCTAATGAATGGAACCCGAGTGAGTCGGGAATTTATTTACACTCTGATATTTGTAAATGGAATCCACCTGTTCAGGCCAGTATTATTTTGTATTGAGAACTTGAGACCATTGTGAATAAGTTTTGAGAAATGTTTTTGCAAATCCGATTTTTGGGGCAAAAGAGTATCTTATTAAGTCCCAAATTTCATTATGGTCTCTAATTACAACTTAATTATGAGTTTAAGAACTTAATCTCGGCCTAAGGTGGGAAGGGGGTTACATAAGGCACAACAAATCTATTGTCTAATGGCACACCTTTCCCTTTTATTGTTCTACCATTGTCCCTCCTTCTATATGTTGGGTAACCATCCTCATCAACAGTTGTATGTTCAACAAATTTCTTAAGAAAATGCTTACTACACCTCCTATCTTTCATACAAGGCGCCTTAGGCTTCAAGAGCCCACAAGGACCATGAATCATAAATCTCTGTACAAGATAATGCAATTTAGGAGATGACCGTTCATAAGGGATTTCAGCAGAAATGATCTTGTCAATCTCAGTTGGATCTTTGAAACGCTCACGACCATCAACCCATAAAAGAATATGTGCATGCGGAAGACCCCTTTTCTGGAACTCTATAGTATAAACATCTGATTATTTACACACACACACACACACACACACACACACACACACACACACACAAAAACAAAGTCAGCCACACATTCTTTATGAAATTATAATAAGCAAAAAAAATTCACCAAGTTTGAAACATACCTGCTAAAACCTTGCCAAATATATATTTCTTCTTAATCGTAGCCATTAAGGATTTAAGTTTCGTATGGAACACTCTAGATAAAACCTCTGGCCTATTAGATATAGAAGAAGTGTCTCCTCCACATTCACGTACAATCTCAGGCCATGCAGGATTACATGTGAATGTGACAAAGATACTAGGGTAACCAAAATGGCCACAAATAGCCATAGCGTCTATGTAATTTGCATCATGTAACGGGCACCGCCTGTGAAAGAAGATGGCAACACAATTCGCTTGCCTATAGAGGAGGCATTCCTTTCCCCATTGATGAAAGCATTTGTCAACCCTCGATACAAATCTGCCCTCAATTTCTTTTGGTGCGTCCTAACCCTCAATACCCTCTGAGACTCGATCATTGTATACCCATCAACTATGAATTGTTGTAACAATTTGCCGGCCCTTAATATGGTAACTACCTCATTATCTCTTGACATCAACCTATACACAAAATATTCCCTTAAACTAAGCCTCTTCTTCTTCTTCATTGAACTCAACGTCTCCTCATGATGCTCAATGTCCTCCCTATACCTATCTTCACCTTTAGGGAACAAAATTGGGTATTGAAGGGGTAGATAAGAAGGATGAATTTCATCAATACGCTGTGGTGACCCTGACAACTCATGCACGATGACATCCCTCTACTAAAATTCATGTCAATATCGCCTACAATAAGTGCCGTAACTTCAGAAACAGTTAGCAAGTTACACACATGACCATCCTGCTGCCTACTACTGATAAGGCATATTTTAACATCATAGTTTTTATCCCCTCGTATCATCGATGATGCCACACGAAACTGTTTGACAAACGGGTTAACCTTATCAAGATCCTTTTTAATCCGTTCAACTATCTCACTGTCAATAGTTGACTCCTTCAAATGCTTGCTGTTTAACAAATATAAACATATAAATGGACATAGTTTAGTCATTAGAACTAATTATTAATCAAACATATGAAACAAAAGAAAAAATACAAACACATAACACACCCTTACAGACATCTCCCTACCTTACAGCATTGATGCGATTGGGAACTTCATTGTCGGGGTCATATATATATATATATATAGTTGAGAATAAACTGGCTTCTGACCTTCAGGGGGTAAAAGACTCCCAATCTTATGGTAATTCATCCCAGATAGAACAAAAGTGTATGGACTACCACCACTATTCTTCACATAATCAATCTTCCCACCCATAGAAGTAAATGAGAACATATTGTTATATGACCTTATGTTCGTATGGAAGTTCTTTGAGAAAGGTGTTTCTTTGTCAAAGAATAAGCTATATATTCCACTTGGAGGACGTGTCATCAGTGGCAGCTGAACCTTCCCTTTAAGACAACATATTGAAAATGATGGAGCCGTCAACAAACTTGAATTTCCAACTTTTTCATTGAACCACAACCTAGCACCACATGATTGGCAACGAATTGTCGCTTCCCCTTCATCAACGTATTCTAAAAAAAAAAAAAGAAGGTAAACCAAAATTAAGGGATGAAAAAAAGACAAAACTTTATAACATATCGTTTTTCAAAAACTATCACCAACCATGTACTTCATTGATCTTAACAGGCATGACCTCATCCAGTAAATCCAAGCTACCAATGCAGACACCTAATACAAAAAATATGTCACACACTAATGAGAGAATTTAATTGAATTATTTGCATGAACCAAACCTACCTTCAGTATATCCCAAATCATTGTCACTTTCTTCATTCTCGACATTTGGATTGACGTTATATTCAAAATATATATCTTTGTAACGAACCTCAGCAGGGACTACAAAAGTAACCAATAAGAAGAGTCAATAACTATATTTGTTTAATAAAAACAATGTTAGCACAAACATAATTAGAAATGTATGCCTTTGCTTTTGTTTTTTTCCAAGTTCCATACATTAAGGGCATAAATAATGGAACCAACTTGTTTGTTACATAACTCTAACATCTAACGCCATATTTAAAAAAAGAGTAAAATACATGAACTACCCCTCTATTTTACCTAAATTACACAAAACTCCACTCTATTTTGAAAACGTACATAAACTTCCCTTAAAATTAAAATGCATGTTACAGAAACCTCCCTTACATATTTAATATTCCATTTCCATCCCCTCAATCGTTAGTTGATCGTTAAGTTTGAATATTAAACATTTACTTTGACTAAAATATCCATTTTTCAACAAATGAATAACACTTTATATTTGCCTAAAAATAAATTTTTTATATACAAAAACAATTCTAATACATGTATGTTCAAAATTTCCAATATATTATAATTCTTTTTTTTTTAATTTTTATCATATTTATTGAAATTTATTTATTTAGTATTCTTTTAAATGACTAAAAAATATGCCTTTCAAATGAAAGGCAAAAAAAAAAAAAAAAGAAGAAATGAAAGAAATATGTTTTATTCACAATATGTTATTAATAATATAAATTTGATACAGTATATGACTTATATTAATTTTAAATTTTAATTTTTTAAATAAATTTTTTTCACAAACATTTATAAACATGTTTATTTTAGTATGCATCTATTAACAGGATTAATCATATTATTAATTAAGTTTCCTATCTCTACATTAATTAAATTAATTAAATATTTATCTTAATATGAAAAAAATTTAACATATAACTATTTGCAAAAGTAAAAAATAAGTTAAGCATATGAAAAAAAAATCTTAAATTATTTAAACAATTTTAGTCAGAATTAGAAAATTAGTAACGATGAAAGATAAATTAGTAAATAAAATTTATTTTAATATAAATTTTAATTAAAAAATAAAAATTCTTAACGTAGTTAACAATTTGAACTTAAGTGTATGTTTTCAAAATAGAAGAGAGATCTGTGTAATTAAGGAAAAATATAAGGGAGGTTAGAATATTTTACTCTAAAAAACAAAACAAAGAGGATATCATATTCCTAACTACCTGAAAAGAAAAAAAAAGTTTTGGATTATCATGCATTGTGAGGGCAAAAACGGCAACGTATGTAATGGAAAGGGTGAAGCCAGTCATCACAAATTTTCCACTCCCATCCCTTACACAGCCAACATCTGTTGACATTCAATGCCACATGTTAAGCGCTAATCAACCGGTGTCGACTCATAAGTGGAAATCAACCACGATGGAGTAGCAAAAATCTGGATAAATCAAGCCACCAAGAAGGGATGTTCAGATCATATACAGCAGGAAGCACGAGATTTCAGGTTAGGTTCCTATCTGCTGCATTCCCTTCCTGTGGTCATTATTGATTCCTAAAATTACTTTAGGGTTTTGCCGAATTCATAGCACATACAACAGGAAAGGTTTAGTGGTCCCTTCCCGCTATTCATTTGACGCTAGAATCATCTGTTTGAATTTTGAGTTTGATGATGACTGGGATTTTGGTCTCATATTTGCCCTACAATTTATACTATAATATTACTTCTTTTTACTACTTTTCTTAGTGTAGCTTATGAACGGTTAGTTATTCTCTATCAGAAACATACCACTAGTTCCTTGGCTTCGCTCAAAGTCACGGTCATCTTCAAATTGTTGGGACCATTTGAAGCAGAACAGTTTTAGAGGTATGTTGGATTATCAATAGAAACCAAGATGCTTCTCTCTCTTTCTGATTTCTTTTATCTCAAAATGCTAAAATTGTTATTGAGATTTTTGCTGAATTCTGTCTATAATATCAGTTTTGAATTATCAACTGCTCATAATTTCAAACAGATACTGAATAAAATTTAATGTATGTATGAAGGCCCAACTTTCATTCTCTGCTTGTGGAGTTGGGTTAATTTTTCTTTGGCCTAATTATTTGATATGTGTTATGAAAAAGAAACTGTTAGTAGGGGTGGAAACAGGCCAGGCGGCCTGTCAGGGGCCTGCGGCCTGGCCTGTTTCCGGCCTGCTCAGGCCTGGCCTGTCAGAAAAATAGGCCAGGCCCAGGCCTATTTGAAAGCCTGTTTTTCTAAACAGGCCAGGCCTAGGCCAATTAGTAGGCCTTTTTGGCCTATCAGGCCGGCCTATTACTATGTATATAAAAAAAAAATTTGGACTACCCCAAATTCCCTTACTCTTAGTCTCATAGCCCAATTACCCAAAAAAGTTGGGCTGCCCCAAATTCCCTCACCTCAAAGCTGAATCGCCCATTCTCTTCTCTTTTGTTTTTTCGCTCAAAACTCTCAAGACCTCGAACAGAAAAAATGGAACAAGAACCCGGGATTCTCATTTTTCTCAAACACCGACTCTCACTCGCAATCTCTCACAGTCTCACTGTCAGTGCGTGTCTCTCGGAGTCTCGAGGATCGACTCTCGTCTCAGATCTCGGCCGACGCTCACACTCAACAAACACCCACTCTCGCCCAAACCCAAGTGACCACCGACCGCCGACGACCGATCGCCCTCTTCCTTTCTTCATCTTCGCATTGATCCCTTGATTCTCTTAATTTCTTCGGCTTGAGCCGTGATTCTTTAACCATCAAACCCAATTCCTAACCAGTCGCCTTTTCTTCATCTTCGTCCTTCCTCCGAGAGTCGCCGACCCTGAAATCTCTCCGTGGCCGGTTGGGAGCTCGGTTTGTTTCTCCAGATCTCGATCTGTTTGTGTTAGATTTATTGTTTTATTGGTTATGTACTCTGTCGTTCCAGATCTCTGCCCATATTTCATATTTCATATAATGGAAGAACCAAATAATGTATGAACTAGTTGAATTAGTTTTTGTTTTGTTTCTCCAGATCTCGTTCTTCGGTTTTTAATTTTTTATCAGTTATGTGCTTTGTCCTTCGGTTTGCTATGTTGTAAAATTTTTGTTTCTGGCAGTAGCTATATTTCGTCTCTGTTTTTTTTTTGAAATGTAAACTGGTAATTGTGTTAAAATGAATTTTTCCATCACTATTTCAGTTTCAGGCTTTCTTAACAGGCCACAGGCCAGGCCAGGCTTGTAAACAGGCCAGGCTCAGGCTCAAAAAAAAGCCTCTAACAGGCCACAGGCCAGGCTCAGGCCATTCGGTCACTAAACAGGCCTGGCCTGTTAGGGCAGAAGCCTGGCCTGGCTTGGCCTGGCCTGTTTCCACCCCTAACTGTTAGTCAGTTTGCCCATTGCCCATTATGCATTCTTAATGGTGGATAGTGGATTCTTGGGGGATTTGTATCCTTGATTGGAAACACCTACAATTATACCTAGGAACTGGTTGGATTAAGATAGGGAAGACTGCTTCTTTTGATTAAGCTAAAAGTTCAGGTATTAAGATTAGCTGGCTTGTGAAAACAAATAAAAACATAGAAAAATTAATCCAATACGTTGAAATGATGTCAAGGTCGAGAGGATTATCGTGCTTTGGTTATTGGATGCAGCTTTTAAAAGATGTGGTTTTTGGTGTATGCTTCTAACATAAGGCGAGGCTTGAATATACCGGTTTTAACACTATCTAACATCTTAAGTTTTGTGGTGTACTGTGATTGAGAATCTAATATCTAAATTTGTGTATGTTTATAACATAAGCAGGGCTTGGATGTACCATTTTAACTCTTCATATAAGGCCAAAGTTTGATGGCTGTTTTGTGCTTGCTAGTTGGCTTTCTCTCTCATATGGGGATAATCTTAGGCATGGCTTTGGGTTTAAGGCTGCTATGGAAGGTCCTATAGAAGTCTTCTCTCAGTTAATGAGCTGTCACATCAGTAAATTAGGCAAAATGTTGAAAGTGTTTACGGATAATTACAGAAAACAGTGCTCAGCCATTGATCTTCTAGAGTTATTGCTTAAAGCATCTGGTTATAGCTGAGTTAGTATTATTTTTTTTTGTTTTTCCTTCGGAAAATTCAATTTATTGAAAACCCGTCAGCTTGAAAGAAAAATATGAAGACAATAATGTTTTTCTGAGTTAGTATTATTTTTTTGGGAAAATCCCAGAAAAAGAACTTTTAAATTAGTAAAAGACGCATAGGTGATCTGAAATTTAATATCCCAAATCAGTACGAGTGCGTGAACTGGAATATTAGAATTTGAGACAAAATGACGTGCGTGACCCTGGAAGTTTTTAAATTGAAAAGCGTTGAGGGAGGCGTGATAATGGCGCTAAAACGCGTTTAGGACTATTCATCTTCTCTATCGTCATCGGTACCGTTGGTCGACCCTGGATCCGTGGCCTTGGATTGCTATAGTCCACAACATTTAATATTTTGTGTTTCTCTGAATTAAATCCTGTTGTCAAAAAATGAGAAGTACCACAGTTAAACAATATCAATAACTCTGATGCCACGAGTTGAGATTAACTAGAAAGAAAACATAGTGAAATCTTGAGCCTCGTCATCTTCTTCTCGATTGCCAACAACTACGATGTCATCACCCCCAACAACTTGCCATCTTCTTCTTTTATAGGATCCTGTGTATATGAACTAAAAAACAGGGATAAACAGAGAAGAGATTGTTAAGAACACTTAAGTGATCATAAGAAGTAATGAATAAGTTTGGAAAATCACTCGAATTGTCTGAGTCTTGACCTAATCACTTCCTGGGAAAATTTAGTAATGATTGCAGCTACCGACCATCACCGCCAACGACTCGTCATCTTCTTCACAGTTATCATCGACATCTGCTTCATCATTGACATGATTCCCAACTCAACATTAGGCTTTACCAACGCATCGTTACATTTTCACAACATCCTATTAGACTTTCATAACTCGAGTTTGCCATTCACAACTCGAGTTCATATCATCACTGGAGGGTAACCGGCGAGTGATTAGCTTATAGGATGCAGAACTCGAGTTATGAATTGATAACTCGAGTTTACCAACACAGTCTTACATTTTAAAGACATCCCGTTAGACTTTCACAACTCGAGTTCATATCATCACTGGAGGGTAACCGAGGAGTGATTTGCTTATAGGATGCAGAACTCGAGTTATGAATTGATAACTCGAGTTTACCAACACAGTCTTACATTTTTACGACATCCCGTTAGACTTTCACAACTCGAGTTTGCCATTCACAACTCGAGTTCATATCGTCATTGGAGGGTAACCGGGGAGTGATTAGCTTATAGGATGCAGAACTCGAGTTATGAATTGATAACTCGAGTTTACCAACACAATCTTACATTTTCACGACATCCCGTTAGACTTTCACAACTCGAGTTTGCCATTCACAACTCGAGTTCATATCGTCACTGGAGGGTAACCGGCGAGTGATTAGGCTTATAGGATGCAGAACTCGAGTTGTCCATTGATAACTCGAGTTTACTAACACATTTTTACATTTTCATAATATCCTATTAGACTTTCACAACTCGAGTTTGCCATTTTCACAACATTGCAGGGTGATCATTCCATTTCTGGAGATAAGACCATATTCAATAATTCAATTTTCTTCGTAAAACAATTATTGAACAGAAAATTTACCAACCTTCCCATGTGAATATGTATGCATAATTTTAACTACCACAATCAGCAAAATTTGAATTATAACGTTTACCATTTTGGCAACCAAAGATTATCCAGGGTGAAGGAGCAACAACATCAGATGTCATAGGATCCAAATTTGTAGAAACTCCACTCGACCTCCGACTTCTATAGCCCTCGAGTTAACTGAAGAGAAACTTACTATTAGTCCGTTGTTGTCTGTTCTGTCTCATAAGTTATCACCGTCATCCTCTATTTATCCCTATTTTTTAGCTCATATACAGAGGATCCTACAAAACAAGTAAAGGTTATCATAATGAAGCTGAACCAACTTTCTTTGCTATTCTTTGTTAGTAAAGGTTATCATTTTTTTCCATCAGGATTAGATTGTTTGACTGGTAGCTATTGTTTCTTGTTGGATATTAATTGTTATGAGTTGACTGGTTGGCTAGAAGAGAATGCGCGAGCACACTCACACGGCTGAGTGATTGGATCATTTTGTTTTAGTTTCTTTAGAAGTGCATGCAAGATATATTGAACTGGTTTTTAAGATTTTCACTCTTGGTTAGCCTGTTAATCGATTCAAAGGAAAATGATGCAATCGGTTCATAAAACCTTGGGCGCCAATGCTGTACGCTCATGCCTGTACATGCATCTGTCTGCAATAACTCTAGATGATTAGATTAAGATAATTGCATGTCAAACTCCTAAAGTTTTGAACCTACTTTGGGAGCCTGTATATCAATATATCCTCTAAGATGATGTTTAACAATGGCAGAGTAAAAGCAAACATCTTGCAGAAGTTGAGTTTTGCTTATTGTGTTTGTATAAGAGTTTTTTTTTCAGAGAATAGTTACATGATATTCTCCTCATGAAACTAGTCAGTTACTTTTCATGTATAAACTAAAAATTTTGACTTTAGTAAAAATACTTGATTATCCACGTTTGAAAATGAAGGAGTAAATTACTAATTTGGATATCGACCTTTTATATGAGGTGTTATAATTAAGTTTTGGTTCTATTTGATCAAGGTTGAGGAAGTGAAACCTTTCTTTAACTATTTGTCAGGATCCTCTTAGAAGTGCTGTTGTAGATTCTTGCATTCAAGTCACAGACAATGGGAGGGAAAGCATTAACAGAAAAGTATAAGCACAATTTCTTTATGGTTTAATGTTAATATTTGTCTCAACTTTCTGTTCCAATCAATATGGACCAATGACATATGCTTAATAGGAATTCCTTGCACAAATTACAGGTATTCTTTATATTTACTCTTTACAAACTTTTGCTATGAATGTGTGCAGCATGCTTCTGATCTTGGTGATATTCCTGTAGCTTGCTCTAAGAGGAGATGACAATCATTTAGGTAAAGTAACTGAATTTTTCATGCAATATGAAAAACACTTGTACTGCAATGAATTTTCAAGATGTCTGAATCGACAAACTTTGAATTATTATTCCCTTGTGATGTTATCTTGATATTTTTATTGCATAACCTTTAATACTATTGGTGTTTTTATGCTTACAGATTCAGTGGTTCTAGCAGGAAAAGCCACTCAAATTCTTTAGACTGGACTCTTTTTTCTTTTACAATTTTGGATCCTATGACATCTGATGTTGTTGCTCCTTCATCTTTGGTTGCCAAAATGGTAAACGTTATAATTCAGATTTTGCTGATTGTGGTAGTTAAAATTATGCATACATATTCACATAGGAAGGTTGGTAAATTTTCTGTTCAGTAGTTGTTTTACGAAGAAAATTGAATTATTGAATATGGTCTTATCTCCAGAAATGGGATGATCACCCTGCAATGTTATGAAAATGGCAAACTTGAGTTGTGAAAGTCTAATAAGATGTTGTGAAAAATGTAATAATGTCTTGGTAAACTCGAGTTATCAATGGACAACTCGAGTTCTGCATCCTATAAGCCTAATCACTCGCCGGTTACCCTCCAGTGACGATATGAACTCGAGTTGTGAATGGCAAACTCGAGTTGTGAAAGTCTAACGGGATGTCGTGAAAATGTAAGATTGTGTTGGTAAACTCGAGTTATCAATTCATAACTCGAGTTCTGCATCCTATAAGCTAATCACTCCCCGGTTACCCTCCAGTGACGATATGAACTTGAGTTGTGAATGGCAAACTCGAGTTGTGAAAGTCTAACGGGATGTCGTAAAAATATAAGACTGTGTTGGTAAACTCGAGTTATCAATTCATAACTCGAGTTCTGCATCCTATAAGCTAATCACTCCTCGGTTACCCTCCAGTGATGATATGAACTCGAGTTGTGAAAGTCTAACGGGATGTCGTTAAAATGTAAGACTGTGTTGGTAAACTCGAGTTATCAATTCATAACTCGAGTTCTGCATCCTATAAGCTAATCACTCGCCGGTTACCCTCCAGTGATGATATGAACTCGAGTTGTGAATGGCAAACTCGAGTTATGAAAGTCTAATAGGATGCTGTGAAAATGTAACGATGCGTTGGTAAAGCCTAATGTTGAGTTGGGAATCATGTCAATGATGAAGCAGATGTCGATGATAACTGTGAAGAAGATGACGAGTCATTGGCGGTGATGGTCGGTAGCTGCAATCATTACTAAATTTTCCCAGGAAGTGATTAGGTCAAGACTCAGACAATTCGAGTGATTTTCCAAACTTATTCATTACTTCTTATGATCACTTACGTGTTCTTAACAATCTCTTCTCTGTTTATCCCTGTTTTTTAGTTCATATACACAGGATCCTATAAAAGAAGAAGATGGCAAGTTGTTGGGGGTGATGACATCGTAGTTGTTAGCAATCGAGAAGAAGATGACGAGGCTCAAGATTTCACTATGTTTTCTTTCTAGTTTATCTCAACTCGTGGCATCGGAGTTATTGATATTGTTTAACTTTTGGTACTTCTCATTTTTTGACAACAGGATTTAATTCAGAGAAACAAAATATTAAATGTTGTGGACTATAGCAATCCAAGGCCACGGATCCAAGGTCGACCAACGACACCGATGACGACAGAGAAGATGAATAGTCCTAAACGCGTTTTAGCGCCATTATCACGCCTCCCTCAACGCTTTTCAATTTAAAAACTTCCAGGGTCACGCACGTCATTTTGTCTCAAATTCTAATATTCCAGTTCAGGCACTCGCACTGATTTGGGATATTAAATTTTAGATCACCTATACGTCTTTTACTAATTTAAAAGTTCTTTTTCTGGGATTTTCCCTATTTTTTTTTGTTTTTCCTTTGGAAAATTCAATTTATTAAAAGAAAAAAATGAAGACAGTAATGTGTTTCTCTTAGGTCTATAGATTTATGAAATTAAGTTTTATATCCCAAGTTTTCTTCTGCATTTCCTTTTTTGTATATGCCAAGATGTAGTAACTTCAACATAAAAATAATGTGGACTGCAATTTATTGGTGCATATATGTATATTTAGATCATTCTTTTCATGAATATATTCCAGAGCCAATCGGTGTATGACCAAAACATTTTTGGTGAGTAATATGGTACTAGTATTCTTTTTAAATATGTTGTATAAGAAACAAAATGAGTAAATTATTGTTGTTTAGGAAGTAGGGGAGCATATGAAAAAAAATAGTACTCCGTAGACTTTTTCATGGCAAGTTATAGGATATACCCCACCCTTGAAAAAGATAGTTCTGAAGAGGATAAGACTTCTAGGGATATCCGGATTTCTTCTCTGCATTTTTCTAGGGATAAGACCTTCCATAACACTAAAAGAAATGTATTATCCTTGAAGATATTTTGCCATCTTTTGGCTTTAGAGAGGGTTGTATATATCTTAATAAAAGAAATTATTGTGTAATTTGGCACATCTTGGCGGATGAGAGAGTAATTTGTCCTTTATAAGATTCTATATTTTGCATTGGGCTTGTATCTTGGGTGTCTGTTCTTTAAGCAATTATAAACTGGAAACAACTTCTTCTACTTCTTGATGGGTTAGCTCATACAAGTGATAAATTTTTACTTGCACCACTTTGGCTATTTCCTAACTCGTGGAACTCTAGCTTTTATCCTTTCATGTCGTGCTTGATAAATTGGTTAAGCCATCAAATGCTATCATTGATTACAATACCAGCCGAACTGTTGGAACTATCTATAAACCGCTTTGAAAGTGTTATGGTTTAAAATTTTGATTCTACAATTCCTATTGAGCTTAATGTGTTTTAATATCACTTGCCTCATTTCCAACAAATTAGTTTGCATAACAAACAACTTTTCATTACAAAAACAAAAGTTTACAGAGAGCATGAAAGAATTCCTTATATATAGCCACAACGCTTGGCAGGTTACAAATTAGTCAAAAATATTTTTTAATATATATTGTTATGTGTTCCACGTTCTTCATATATATCAGCAAGGAATTTCCATAAGCTCACACCAATATCCTTCTTAGCCAAAAGAAGATTGATACTTATACTATTATTATCCTTCCTTAAATCTATCTCTTTCTATTGCCTACACCTAAATTGACTTTGCTATTTTTACAAAATGACTTTTTAAAAATGACTTTGCTATTTAATGGTTTACTCTATGTCTGTTCTTTAAATCTATTTCTTTCTATTGCCTACACCTAAATTTCTTTGCTTATCTCTAATTTCTTCAAGCATCTAGGAAACTGATGCACATTTAATCAATCAGAAAAAGCTCTAGTTTGACTTTGATATAGACTATTGGCTATATATACTCAGCAGCAACTCCTATTTGACTTTGATATTATTTTTTGAGATGCTTGCCGATCTGGAGTTTGGAAGCTATAGGGCAGCTAAAGTTACTGGTATCAAAACTTCTATGCTTACTGGCTGAAGAGCAGGTTTGAAATTATATTTTTCCAATGAATTTTTAGTGCTTAATTTAATATTCTTTCTGCCATTTTGTTCTTTTATATTTCATTTGTTGCTTGCTTTTTTCATTCCTCCTTTTCACTGTTTTCTTACTTTATTTCAGGCTTGAAATACTTAGAATTTCATGCATAAATGATAAAATTTGGAACACAAACTGATGGTGCATACTTAAATGTATTTTGGAACTGAAAGATTTCAATATGACCACTATGTGACATATATAATTTTTTTAGTTATGTGACTTTGCTCTCATCTCAGTATTTACTTTCCATACATAAAATCAGTGTAATTGAAACAGTAGATAAAATCAGTGTAATTGAGACAAAATAAATGATATTGGCAAAATAATTTTATCTACAGCTAGGGCATGCTTTGGTCATGAGTTCAAATATAAATAGCCCATTGTACTATTATAGCTCTCTCTATGTTTTAGTATTCCTCTCTTCTCTTCGCTTCACTCCATGTCCGTTCTTTAAATCTATCTCTTTCTATTGCCTACACCTAAATACCACAGTCAAATACCTATGATTTTTGAAAAATTCAATAAATTCTCTCTAATGTCTCATATGGAGTAGTAGTCACAAACAATTCATACCAACTACATCATGCCATCTATATAATTGCATAACATAAAAACAAAAATTAATACCTTCATAATCTTCTTGTCCTCACAATGATTGTGCCGGATCCATTTTACCATTACAAAATACGTCTCCAAAAACATTATTACTTGCATTGCCCAAGTCCACATTAGTACACTCTAATCCTCTAGAACCTGAAATTTATCCCACGCATTTGGATGGTGGGAAGTTTATGAAAACACGTTTATTATTGCTTACAGTTGAATATAATTACAATAGCAACTGATAAAAAAACCAAAATGCATGAATTGAAATAATTCATTAAGCCAAAAGAAAAAGTGTTCAAAAACTAATTAATCATTACCACTGAGTTGACTTCCTTCCATACCAATATCCAGAAAATCAACATGCTTGAGTTCCTTTGTTTTCATGGAACCTTCTACATCAACAGATCCATATTCTGAGCCACATTGAGTTTGACTTGACATACTTATAATATTTTCGTCAAAATTCTCAAAGGCACGATATTGGGCACTACGTCGCTTAATAACACTATTTCTAAAGTCCAGCTCCCCTGCACCTGTCACAACATAAGTATTACTGCCCTCTTTCAATACATCATAATGTTTATTAGTAATGCAACTAACCAGGTGATATGTATGAACTGAACTTTGCCTCCAAATTTGTGGCAATGTTAGTTATGTCCTTTAGGGCAAAACATCTTCCTCTACACTTATGATTCAATCCAGCGACATCAGTAACTGAATATGTTGGTACTGAATGCATCAGTTGTTTGTAACGTTCGCTAGATGAGCTAGGTCTAGTTTTGTTCACTTCATTCATTGCTTGAGCTTGACTTCTTGATTCAACTTTGAAGTCAACATACACATATAAAGATTCAAATGTCACACATTAAGTGGAGTTTGTCTCATTATAATGATAAAACACAGTGAAACAGTTCTGCTTCAGCCAATCCATCAGCCTAAGTTTATAAATACAGCAATAAAACTTACCTAACACCTGCCCAGAAGATAATGGTCCTTCATTCCATGATGCAGGACCCGACTGACTTGGCTGAGGGAGGTGAGGGGGTAGTTAGATTTCCTCTTCATCTCATTAATGTTATCAGAAAATGAAGAGCTGCAGACACCACCACCACTCCTTGCCTTACGATGACAATCCCTAAACCCTGCTGTCCATCCTAACTCAGCCTCTGTAATATAATAATGCTGACCCTTCATTTATAAATTGTTCTCACAGGGAATACAGACACAACATTGTACAATAGCTATACACACAATACAAATAATTATGTGCTGCACAGTGAAACCAATGTAGTCAAATCAGAAATCTATATCACATTAAACTAATCTGATACTCCAACATACTTCGGTTTGTAATTTAACCAAAAAAAGTGTGTAACTTTCTTATATACTTGTTTATTAGTTAAATAGTTGAATAATCTGCATTGTGTATAGAAACGTATTGTCCATCCTAACTTAGCCTCTGTAATAAAATAATGTTGACCTTTCATTTATAAACTACTTCAGTAATCCCACAGGAAGTAAAGACACAGCATTGTACAACAGATAACTCACATGCACACCATGCAAATAATTATGTGATGTAAATTGAAACAAATGAAGTCAAATTAGAAATCTACATCACATCAGACTATTTTGATCATCCAACATGGTTAAACAATGCTGAGTTATTAGATATTAACTTTCTTACATACTTAGTTATTAGTTAAACAATATTTCAAGTAATTAACTTTCTTATATTAGTTGGGTGTGTTCTCATATACACACACCTTCAAAGATCATGTTGAAAAACTTTTTATTTGGTGACCTTGTTTTCATACCTTCAAAGTTCACAATGCTTCAGTGTTTTTAATTTCTCTTTAAGTTTTTCTATTGCCATTTAAGTTTGACTTTCAAATAATATATTTATGGGAAAACTTTTATAGATGCTGGTGCTTTGAGAAAACATTCTCACATTCATGGAGAATGTTTATATGTTGTATGTTGTATCTAACAAACCTACTCAAAGTTTATATGTTGTATCTAACAAATTATGAGTAGACTATTATGTCTACATAATAAGTTTTATGGCATTTATTGTTTTCATTTTTTTAGTATATTTGGATTTTACCCATAATTCATAATGTCAAATTTACATTTGGAAGTATTAAAAATATTCATTTTCTGTTGCAGAAAATTTTGGATAGTTCAAAGCTGAAAAGACATAATCTCATCCATACAGGGGAAAGGGGTTATGTGTGTCCCATTGAAGGCTGTGGCAAGTTAATAAATCTATCTATTGAAATAAACTATTCTTTCATAATGTTAACTGCTGCATTTGGTTGTAATCATATGGATTATTTTAAGATAATTGCAGTTAGGCACATAGCATGTTCTGGTTATTATAGAACATTTTTTGTCATAGGATCAAATAAATTGAATGTATCAACTATTAGTTCCTTATAGCTTGTAACTACAAACTAAATTTCACTACTTGATGTTTAGTTACTTGCATCCTAATATTTACTTGGACGGGTCCAAGTAAATTACCCATACATAATTAATAAACACATAGCATTATAATCATAACATTAATAAAGTATTCCTTACACCAAATGTCCAATGGTCTACACCAAACCACCCAAGCAAAGGCAGCTAACACAAAATAGTACAAACCATATAGACCAAACACATAGCATACAATACGTAGAGGGAAAGTAAATTATAAAACAACCCTGATGTGGCAACTTAGTAATACTGCCACAGTCATCACAATTAAGTCCTACCATAATCAGCACACAAACCACAAAAGACCTTAACAGAAATTAATTGACAGAAAACCAACATCCCAAGACAAAAACCCTCAATTCTTCTCCTGCTTTATGAACTTCAAAGGCTTCACATAAGTCTTGACTGGTGAAGATTTCTCTTCAATCACCAATTTCTCCTTCAGTACAGTAGGCTTCTTCCCATAACCCTTCCTCTTCCCCTTGGAAGGGCCATTGCTCATAAGGCTAGATATAGGCAGATCATCTAATCTACTGCTTCCCTGTTGAATGTCATGTGAGATTATAGTTGGTGAATCAATCTGGGTAGTGTCATCAGCATGGTCATCAGGAACCACAGTAAATGTAGGGACCTGATATGTGTTTTAACACATGGAAGTTAATTGGAGTTAACTGAAAGATTGAACATAAGTTTATATTAAGTTTTATAAGCAAGCAAAACGGAATCCTGTTATTAGTTAATAATTTTGATGTATGGCTAAGAAGTCTTCCTGAATCAGCAGAAAGTTTGACATTAATAAACGTTATATAACATATAGCTATTAAATATCACATAAATATATTATTTCACAAAGTTACCTCCTTTGCCAAATCATCATCCACAACGGCAGCCTTCAAAAAACACAAATTAATGATCACTAATTAACTCATGAGTACAAGGAACTTATCCATTTACTTAAAGTCTAATTTGGTAAGTACAGTAATAGACTGTTTACCTGATCAAATTCATTCATAAGGTCAGCCATCTCAATGTATGCTGACATTGTTATGCTAGAATTAGGGTAGTCCTTGTTGTACTTGTTAAGCCTTAACTTCAGTAGCAACCTCTTCCCTACCAATATCTCAAGCTCATTAGGAAAATCATATCCACGACCCTTCTGTTAACAACTTGAAAATAATCAATTGCAATTCCCACTCCAGATAAATTATAGAAAAATTAGACATCGGTTCAAAGTCCCAACCTTTTCAAGCTGGAGTTTCAACTCTGAACCTTTCTTCCCAAGGAATTGCACAGTAAGCTTGTCAAACAACACCACATTAGCCCTGCCAGTAGCATCTTCCACTATGTAGTGGACTTTCATCCTATATTGAATACAATGGGTACATCTTATATACTGCAATTATTGCTTGACGAAAAAAAAAGTTTAAATAATTTAGAACAAACTTTGGCTCCACAACAATCCTCTTCCCCTTGCACATGTTGGTAGTGCAAGATACCTTCCCTTCTACAACTTTTGGCTTGCTGCCACACCTATCACATCCTTCATAGTACCAGTCATGCCTTGTGTCAACTTTGACAATTACATACTCTATTAAGAAGTAGTCCTCCTACAACATAGAAAACAAAGTTTATAAAATGCTCTCATTTCACCCTGTCTTCTTGGTTTTTTAGTGACATCTACCCAGGCTTTATCAGCTATCTCATCAATGTTGATCACAGGGTGGGTCTGAATTAGGCTGCTTGCTGCCACATTTGAATACTGGCTTGTAGCAGTTGCTGATATGGTACTAATAATGGGTGATGGCAGGGTTTTAGCACTAATAGGAAAAAGGGAAAGGAAAAAGTTATTAACAAATTAAGTGTTTAGGTAAAAATAAAACTACAACAACTAATGAAAAAGTACCTCTTAATGAAGTTCTTCACTTCAGGGAAATTTATGTTGAACGCCACTTTAGTGGCATTGAATGAACTGTAAACCTTGGGAGTCCCTGCAAAAACACACAATCGAATTCATTAAGTGTTAACTAAACACTAAATGTTGTCCCTTGAAATTCCAGCAACTAAACCACACACTCTCTCCTTACCATCTTCAACAAAACCAATCCTACATAGCTGTATTAGAATCACAACAGGTGCCTCCATCCTAATAAAGTCATTCATACACACATTAACAACACATTCATCAAATAAAACTACTGTCACACTGATCCCCCTGTAAGACATGAAACACACCACAACATATGTTAATAAACATCAATGCTATAACATATTTAACATGAAGCTGAAGATACATTTAAAAAATCAATGTCATATATACATTTCATCAGCAATAGTCAACCGCAACTTGTTCTTAATCTCATTGTTGGAACGATATTCTTCAAGTGCACCCACAGAAGTTACAAATCCAATCATGTCTGCAACACAACAATGATAAATCATTCTTTAGACTTGGAATGTTTAAATATATCAAATAAACTACACAAACAAAACAACAAACACTTTAGAAAAGCTACCAATTAGATAATCAACAGTGCTCTTTTAGGTAACTTCAACTATATCAGCAATTGGGTAAAACATATAAGAGTACTCTGGGATATTTGCGTTTGACCCTGATACGTATGTCTGACCACCAATGGTTATTTTGAATGGGTGGTTAGTAGCCCTATATTCCTTGTTGTTCTCCGAGATAGAAAAATTGGCCATAAAATAAACACTCCCTTCACACAACTTGTCATCGAAAATAGTAAATAGACCCTTGTTATGGATGGAAGCCTGAATTCTGCTGCCTTCTGCATCCACCAGCATCATTGAGATGCAAAAGAGATCATTTGGGTGTTCCTTCTGGTACATATTCCATCTCCTTATGACCCTAACCACAACCTTCCACCTATCAGTGGAGTCATCAATGTCTTTGAGCATTGACATCTTGCATGGGGCCATTGTAAATTGTAAATAGACTAACACAGTAAGAGAAACTTTGAGCTATTAGAATAGTGAACTGTTGTGATTAATCCAACCGCAGATGCCTAGGTATTTATAAGCACCACTTGATAAGTTTAGAGAACATGAACTTTATGCAGGTGGAAATGGTGGGATAAGATGCTTTGAAAAAACTAATGGCTTCGTGCATGTATCCCAGCCTTTAGTCTGCTACTGTAACCATGATTGACATCAATACCTGCCGGTTTGTGAAGATCACCATAGTGAACAAACAACTTGAACTAAAACCTTTGATCGTAATATTACTCTGACAAGATCTCTACTCCAGTAATCAACTTATCATATGGGGTGACATTCCATTTAAGTATAAAAATCCTACTATTTCTTTTTTTCCGATTTTTTTTATTAAACGGTGACAAATGATGTAGAAATAGCCTTTTCAATATTATTTAAAAAGTATAACTTGTTGTAAGAACTTACTTCCCTCCAAGTAAACTTACCTAATACTGAAAAGATACTAATCCCAGTGGTCAAAATAAGTGCATAGATTATAGACTCCTCCCCATCATTCCACCTGTCACGCTCTGCCATGTAACATACAAAATACCCAACAGTTAGCCAAAGATGAAAACAAACACCCAATAGATAAAGATGTAAGGTTATGCAATAGCACCCACCTCAAGCTACGAAAAAAAAACTATTCAGTAATTAAAAAGTTTTCTTCAGAGATATGTCAGAATAACAATATCTATTCTGACAAATCTCTACTCTAGTGATCAATTTATCATATGGGGTGGCATTCCATTTAAGTATACAAAACCTACTATTTCTTTTTTTTTTTCGATTCTTTTTTTTATTAAACAGTGACAAATGATGTAGAAATCTTAGTTCATATTACTTACTCAGTGATTACTTACTCAGTGTGGCTAGCTGTTTGACACATATAAAAATGAAGATATTGAAATCTTATTTCCAACTCAATAGGTATTTCACAAACGGTTATAAATGATGTTGAAATCTTATGACATATTACTTCCTTAGTGATTACTTCCGATTATGATGTTGAAGTCTTATAAAGAGATAAAAATGACACATTGACATAGCTTCAGACCTATTTGCTTTGACAAAGTTTACAGCTATGTACTCAAAACCCAATAAATTATAAAATGACTATTATTCCAGCTGCATCTACAATTTGTTTAAACTTGGCTCAGATGAGAGTATGCTGAGCTTAAACCCAAAATCCTTGATTTTACATCATGAAAATATGGCAGTCCCATGTTTAAACACCTAGTCGAGGTTGGTTGCTCCTCCTCATACCTTCCAATGGCACGTTCCCATTGGAATACCTAACAGTTAGCCAAAGATGAAAACTAACACCCAATAGATAAAGATCTAATGTTCTGAAGTAGCATCCACCTCGAGCTATGAAAAAGGAACAAAGTTTTCAGTAATTAAAAGTTTTTCTTCAGAGATCTGTCAGAACAGAAGTATTTGTTCTGACAGATCTCTACTGCAGTGATAAACCTTTCATATGGGGTGGCATTCCATTTAAGTATAAAAAAAGCACTAATTCTTTTTTTTTTTCTATTTTGTTTTTTCCCATAAACGGTGACAAATGATGTTGAGCTATTATGATAGATTACTTACTCAGTGTGAGCTAGCTGTTTGACACATATAAAAATGAAGATATTGAAATCTTATGACAGAATTCAATAGCTATTTCATAAATGGTGTCAAATGATTTTATGTGGTCAGAATGGTTTTTAATCAGTTAAAGATATACAATGATTTTTAATTTTGCAACACACAATATAGTTGCGTATTTGAGTTAACTGATTGACACATATAAATAGGAAGATTCTTCATGACGAGATCTTATGACTATTTACTTATACAGTGTGGCATACCAAATAAAGTATGAAATAAATATTCTTCCATCAGTATCTTTAATGCCACCATAAAGTATATACTGAAGGTAGTTTGAACCTTACAATATGAAGATACCTACCTTTATAACTTTTTAATCTATAACATGTTTATTTGGATTGAGGGACTTGGATATGAACTGCAAGATTTCTTTTATAGGATGTGAAACCCAATATGGCTATGAAATAATTGTTATTCCAGCTCTTGAAGGTGAATAAAATAGTTTGCACAAGGTGAGAATATTATTACCCAATTCACACCATGAAAATATTGCAGTACCTTGTTTAAATCACCTTATACTACTTTTCTTTATGAGACATCCCACCGGCATGCATTTCTTTTTTTGGTTAACAATATTTATAGCTATATAAAGTACCATTTTAATTGGTCATTGCCATTTGTATCTGTTCCCTGTCTCTACCTTAATACAATCCTATTGGTTAGTTTACTTTAATCATAGGGTACATGTTTTTAAGCATTGAGCCAAAAACTTATCATAATCCAACGTTTGTTAACAAAATGACTTTATTAATATAATATCATAAGCTTCCATACACCATAACACTCACACCAGACACCCACTTATACTACTACAAGATACACCTCAAACATCATGGACATGCACCACATAAACCAAATACATTAACCATTACAAACTATGACCGCATATATTTCTGCAATACATAACACCCCAACACATTTAGTAATTTGACACTGGCATTTTACTAATGCTTACTCATCATAAGAAGCAACAATCACTAATACACAGTGTAAACAAAATGACCAAGCAACCCTAAGTTTATGGTAGACAACTTCTTCAGGCCCTCCCTGCTCTTGCAAGTAATTCCCTCCTCAGTGTCAGAATGTCATTAAATGTAAGTTTCAAAAAACCCTTGTTGCATAGTTGTAGTTTACAATCAAAACCTCATCTACAAAAGCAAATTAAAGGGCATTCCATAAGCTACTTTACTAAAGCATGAACAAAAAAGAATAGTGCGTATTAATGGTACCCCCTTCATTCTTGATCAGACCATACTAGACAATGCACACCAGATGCTGCATTGTCTTGAAACGTTGAAATTCCAGCCATGAATAACCAGCACTGTCACCTTGCAAGCGCACACTGAACCTATTGCCACTGAATAGATGTGCTCGAGGTTAGAAATATAGCAACAAATATGATATATATATGAAATAATCTGATATAAATGAATAAAAATATACACTATAATAACTCAACTGCTTGTTCTCCAACTTGAAACGTAACTCCTGTGTTATGAGGCCATGTATTCACTCCCAATGAAACTTAACAGAAGAAGAAAGAATCCCACATATATATGATAAAATACGTGTACAAAGTAAGAGTCAGCTTTGTCACTACATAGTTGTGTCATCTCACCTGGGTCAGCAGCTACATTAACTATTCAACCTGAATAAAGGAACTCTTCATTATCTGTTGCTAAATGTGATGATGTCAAACCTTTCCGAATGTCAACAACATCCAATATTTTGAAACAATGCTCAGGAGTATCAATAATGAACTCCTCTACTATTGTGTTTGGGAGAGCCACGACATGGTACTTGTCATGAATTCCTAAAACTCCCTCTGCCACAATGAAGTTTTTGACATAAAAAATCTTTCCTGGCTTCAAAATGTTTGCAAGCTGATCAATAACCTCATCAGTCCCCAAACGAATCACCATTCTTGAGCCCTGTTGTTTCCCAACAAAATCAAACATTATAAACTGAAACACTGAAGCAAAAAAATAAAAGTTAATAGCACACCTTTTTGTGGAAGACAATTAGATCAACACACAAAACCATCTTCGGGTAGCAAAATTCCAACTCATACAAGTCATAGTCAGTCCTTAGGAATGAGTGATCCACCTTCACCATTATTCTCCAAGCTGTTGACCCAGGTAAGATGCTGTCAAGGTGACTGTATGGTCAAGCCATTTTGTGAACGTTGGTGAAAGATCAGGATAGAAAAAATATGAAAAATAGAGAGGAAATTCGTTAGGTAGCTAATATTATGTTGTGAGTGAGTGATTGGCTATTGGATGGTTAGTTATTTAAACTGAGTGGCATTAGTGAACTGACGCAACATGTTACTATTTTTAGATAGTTTGTAAACAACACAAACCACATGTAGCTTTGTTTACTACATTTAGTATATTTTTCCTGTTCATTTCATTTACACTGCCAATGAGTATATTGTTTTAATACATCACTCAAACCGCTGGACCTCTATTCTTGCATATCAAACTGGACAATGCAAAGGATCAACTATCATCAACTATATATAGATATAATAGTATAAACCTGAACGGACGTGCATACTTCCTAGGAAAGCAATTCAAAAATTGGCTTATTATAGCAACACGTGCCCTTAAACTAGCCATTTAGTTGGGAATTGCAGAAGCTTTCTTTGATGTTGCAGAAGTGCTGAACAACAATCAAGGAATGAGTGGAAATGGAGACCCACGTGCAGAAAACAAATGGTGACCCACACAAATATACCTGGCGGGATGTAAAGGGTGCTAAATAAAACTGGCTCAGAGGCACATGGTGATTCATGTGCATTGCACGAAGCTAGAGGCAAGCTGGTACTGTTCATATGAACAGTGATTTAAGAGAGAAGCCAAAAACAAATGTGGCTTAGCTCATCTACTAATACATACAAATTTAATATATATAGGGGATTCTAACCAAATTAAGGAAACGGTGTGCTAACTTTTCTGGAAGTGGTAATGTTGGGTACAATAATTCATGTGAAATCTTTACAATGTCTGAGAAGTTTGCCACAGTCTCAACCACACAATATCTTCCACTAGCTGAAGAAATCTCAAATGCTTGGATATGAGCATTTGCAACATCTTTCACATTGATCCAAATCAAGAAGATATTCAACCTGACATAAGAAAGAATGGGAGAGAAAAAGAGAGAACGGAGAGAGAAAGAAAGAGATAGGAGAAGAGCACATGAGAGAGAGAAGCAATGTCCTGCTCTAATACCATTGATAGGGACAACACAATATACCATGTTTGATGGCTCAAATGCTAACCCTTCTAATATATTACTCCTCCGGTCCTTAATGCAGGACCTGCTTGGGGAGTTAATCTTGGCCTTAATTGTAAACATATTTATTATATTTATCAATCTTTTCTTAATTTACCTTTGTTGACGTTTCTCAACAATAATCAAATACGAGAGAGATGAAAGAAATTAAAGAAGATAATTAGAGTATTTTAAAAAAAAAATGTCATATTAATCAACTTGACTAACTTCTTTAAACTAATCAAATTAGATAAATAAACAACTTGACTAACTTCCTTAAGCTAATCAAATTAGGTAAATCAGTCTTACATCAATAACCGGAGGGAATATCAACACATTCAATCTCTCATTTTTATCCTTGGCAAAGGCGGTGAACCTGTGGCTGTTTTTAGATACTTTCCACCCAGAAATTCAGTAGATCAGATTCAGACCTTGGTTCCATGAATAAGCGTCTTTGGCTTGTATTTTCTTTTTATTTCTTCTATTAGAGGATATCTTATCTCCCCCAACAAATAAAATAAAATGATTATTGTTTCCTTTTGTTTTTGTCATGCTAGTCAAGTCCTCCGGGATTAGTTAAAAAGAAGCATTATTGTACTAAGTATCAAATCTAGTAGTTTTATGTTTTTGGTGAAATCTAATCTAGCAGTTAGCTAGACACTATGATTCCAATGTATTTCAAAATTACATACAACATGAACCTTGTGCACATTAAAAAAAAATTAAAACAACAATAAATTTAAGAGGATTGTGCATAGCAAATGTCATATTTTAGCAAATGAATTAGTGCAACTGGCAGCAATTGTTTACAGATCTTATGATATAAATTATCAAGGCAAACTGCTGAATAAGTCACAAGCAAATAGTGGAAACTTCCTCTATTTACATTGTAATTAGCTAAATCTCTCAAATTCGCCTGGTTTTAAAGTGGAAACTAAGAAAATTGCAATATTTTAAGTCTAACTTCATAAGGGCATGATAGGTCCCTCAACAAATACTTCCAGATTAGACCATCTTCAGATACATGAAAAGCATACAAATTTCCAATTTTTTAGTTTCCAATTCACATCTAGTCCTTACTCCTTGTATTTTCTTTCAATAGACATAAGTATTCTCCTATTAGAGGTAATTCTGTAATGCCATGTACTAAATGCAGGCACCTATCTCAATCAGTGGGGATTCAAAATTTAGTTCACTATGTTTGAAGAATTAGCCCCTTCTACTAAACTCAACCCCCGTAGTTTGAACATGCACTTGATGTATTTTCTTATAGACTAGTAATTCCACGTTGTTGGCCATTTTCCCACTCTTTTGTGTTTCCTTGTGTGAGTTTTGGCGACAATAGGTGATAGGGTCTTATCAGAGTACCAAATGCCATATAAGGGTGGAATTAGGTGAGGTTAGGCTAGGCTAGGCTTTACCTAATAGGCCTGGGGCCTGCAACAGAGATTCAAAGCTTGAGCCTGGGCCTAAGGTTATATGTAGGCTTTTTTTTAGGCCTAGGCCTGAGCCTTGGCCTTCAAAAGGCTTGGCAATGCCTGAAGCCTGTTTAAAGACCTACTTAAAATGTATGTATTTAAATAGCCTTTAAAGCTTATGCATCCAAATTCATATATATATATATATATATATATATATATATATCTCTTCATGCTTATTTACAATCCTACATTATGTCTTAAAAGCTTAATATCCATTCTCGTCGTAATATTAGGGCTTAGTAAGAAAAAGAAAATAATGTCTAATGACAACAATTATTCAAGCAAATAGGAATAAGAAAAATTAATCGTCTGTGACTAATGAGATATATTTTCTAAAATTGACCAAGTATAACAAACAATATGTAAAACTAGAATTTACCTCTTTTACTGTTCCTACATAAATTGCATAAACTCCTCTTACTAAGATTATAATATTTCATTGGCATTAAAATAAACTCATAACAATTATTATGCTTTAGTGGACGACCAAACCAAGGGAGAGGGAGTGAGTTAGCATCTCCATCTCGAGCGATCAAAGAAAAGAGAGGTAAGGTGAATGATTGATGTGTAAGCAATGGATGAGTGTAATGACGATGTGATGTGAAACTTAGAATTAAGGTTAAGTTGGTAAATTTATAAATAATTTAAAAAATTATTTAGAAGATATTATATATACTTATATAATAGTATAAATTAAAAAAATTAAATAGTTCAGGCCTGTAGGCTAGGCCTTATGAAAATAGGTATGACCTGTTTATTGAAATAGGTCTAGCAATAGGTCTGAGCATGAGTTTAACCTATTTACTAAATAGGCTAGGCTATATTCCTTAAACAACTTGCACATTCCATGAATCTGACCCAGAGACAGATCCACAAGCACAACATTTGAGCAAAGAAGCTAAAACACAAAGGGTGTGTTTAGTTTGAGGGGAGTGGAGGGGAGGGTGGGAAAATTACAATTTCAGACAAAAAAACCCAAAATTTACCCTCTCATTTTTTTAAATTTTGGGTTTTTGCCCAAAATTTACTCTCTCATTCTTTTAAAAAAAATTTTGGGTTCTCGGCCAAAATTTAAATACATTCAACCCAAAAAGGTAATTTACCCACCTTCTCATTCCCTCCTCATCCTCCCCCCCTCAAGCCAAACACACCCAAAGTGACCTTGACCTTCCAATTGCAATTAGGAAACAACCCAGAGCATGCACAAGACATCTTATTGAGAAATTTGTGTCATATCAAGCACTTTCTTCTCAATATTGTGCATTAGTATCTCATCTTGATAGTAGAAGAGTCCCTAACAACATCGATGAAGCACTAGCTATTCCTGATTGGAGACAAGTAGTCATGGAAGATATGAAAGCTGTAGAAACAAATGGAACATGGGCGGTAACTGATATACCAAAAGGGAAGAAACTAGTAGGATGCAAGTGGGTCTTCACCCCAAAGTACAAAGCAGATGGAAGCCTTGACAAATACAAGGCAAGACTGGTTGCACAAGGGTTCTCATTGGTATATGGCATGGATTACAATGAAACATTTGCTCTAGGAGCAAAGCTAAGTACAATAAGAATACTACTCTCACTAGCTGTTAATCTAGACTAGTCACTTCATTAAATGGATGTCAAAAAGGCCTTTCTCAATGGTGATTTGAAGGAGGAAGTCTATATGAAATTACCTCCAGGATTCCCAGGGAAAAAGGGAAATCAAGTATGTAGATTGAAAAAATCATTGTACAGCTTCAAACAATCTCCAACAACCTAGTTTAAAAGATTTACATGAGTATTGAAGCAACAGGGCTACATACAGGGACAAAGTGATCACACCCTTTTCTTCAGACGTATAAATGGAAAAATAGTAATCCTAGCAGTTTATGTAGATGACATAGTTATCACAGGTGATAATGAAAAGGAAATTGACATAATCAAGAAGGCTTTAAATAAAGAATTCCAAGTGAAAGACCTTGGTGAGATGAAATTGGAATGGAAGTTGCTCTTTCCAATAAAGGAATCTATATCTCACAAAGAAAGCATATCCTTGATCTTCTTAAGGAAATAGGTATGCTAGGATGCAAACCAAGTAACACACAAATCAAAGTTAAAAAGATAAGCGATGATGAAGACCTAGGGAAAGACGTCGATATTGGAAGATACCAACGTATGGTGGGAAAATTGATATATTTATCATACACCCTCCTGACATTGCCTTTGTAGTCAGTATGGTTAGTTAACACTCTTATGATCCTAAATAGAAACACCTGAACAAAGTACACATAATTCTTAGATACCTTAAAGGCTCACCTCATAGAGGATTGTTGTTTTAGAAATGCAATAAGAGGAATGTAAAAATGTTCATTGATGCTGACTGGGTAGGTGACCAAGAAGATAGAAAGTTCACATCAAGATATTGCACATTCGTTTGGGGAAATCTAGTCACTTGGTAGAGCAAAAACAGAATGTGGTGGCTAGAAGTAGTGTTGAGGAAGAGTTTCGAGCCATAGCACTTGGAATCTGTGAAGGTATTTAGGTCAAACAGGTATTTGAAGAGCTAAATATGATTGATAATCTGCCTATAAAAATGTATTCTAATAACATGGCAGCAATCAACATATGTCACAATCCAATTCAATATGACCGGATGAAGCATGGGGAGATTGACAAAACACTTCATACGTGAGAAGACTGATGATGGGATAATAGACCTTCGATATGTGCCTTCTCAACAATTGATAGCTAACATCCTTACAAAGGGACTCATAAAAGACAAGTTCGAGTTTTTAGTTGGCAAGTTGGTGATGATCAATATCTATGCTCAAACTTGAGGGGGAGTGTAGATAGTATTTAAATAAATGTATTATTCTGGTTTAATAACTAGTCTATTAGACTTAGTTAGAGAGGATTTATCGGATAACAAAATAGGAGATATATTTGGGTTATTTGTAAATAAGTTAGATCAGATTTAATTCTGTTTTCTTTCTGTTGTAACCTCCCTAGGAACTTGGCCTCTTAGCTGTCAGCCCTAATGCTTATATATTCAGCCCTTTGATCAATTAAATATCTATAGGGTGAATTACAATTCCTAAAACTGTTGGATCATTGACTCTAGCGCATATGATCACATGTCCGATGACATCTCCTTATTCTGTAATTATACTCACACTAAAAGGAAGCTTACCATAAAAATAGCTGATGCCTTTCATTCAACGGTTACTGGTTTTGAAAGTATAAGAGTTTCAAATACATTGACTATACATGATGTTTTACATGTCCCAAACTTAAAATGTAATATGCTATCTGTAAGCCAGTTGGTAAGAGATAAGTGCTGCCATACTAACTTCTTTGCCACTCATTGTGTATTCTAGGATTTGTTGACAGGGATGATGATTGGAACTGCTAAGGAGTTTGATGGACTTTACTACCTGGATGACTGTGTTAACAAAGGTGTTCGCCATTGCACTAATGTGTCTCTCCCTAGGTCTAGTGATTTTGAATTGTGGCACAAACGCTAAGGACACCCGAACTTTCATTATATGACCAAATTGTTTCCTTTCGTTTAATTTCGGCTAAATTTCATTGTGATTCATGTGAGCGTGCTAAACATCACCGAACTACTTTTCCAAGTATTCCATGTAAAGCGTCTAAACCATTCACAATGATTCATAGTGATTTATGGGGACCTTCTCGGGTTTCAAACCAGTCACATGCCAAGTGGTCTATCAACTTCATTGATGATCACACTCGAGTGAGTTGGGCATATCTACTAAAAGAAAAAACTGACATTTATCAAACCTTCATTGACTTTTATACTATGATAAAAAAATATGTTCAAAACAATAATTCAAATCCTTTATATAGAAAATGGCATTGAGTACTTCAACCAGTCCCTTTCCCATTTTCTAAAAGACCATGGCATTCTTCACAAAAGTACATGCCCACATAGCACCCAATAGAATGGTGTGGCTGAAAGCAAAAACAGGCACATCCTTGAAACAACCAGGGCAATCATGTTGAGCATTAATACCCCTAAATTCTATTGGGACGATGCTGTCCTTACAGCTACTTACCTTATAAATCGTATGCCAAGTAAACTCTTGTCCTATTATACCCCTCTCTAGGTCCTTCATAATCACTACAACTTACCCTACCTTGAAAATACCCTACCATTAAAAATCTTTAGCTCCACCTCTTATGTCCACCTTCACCATACCAGTAAATTAGACCCAAAAGCTATTCGGTGCATATTTCTAAGATACTCAGCAACACAAAAGGGCTACATGATCCCAGTAACAAATGCTTATATATTACTTGTGATGTTACCTTTCACGAAGATACCCCTCTTTATCCTCAGGCTGAAATTCAGGAGGAGAATGGGAACGAATTCCACCCTATCACATCCCAATTAGAACCTATTCGCTTCATTGAGTATACATCTACATTAACTGAACCTGTAACTCCACCTATATTCTCTACAACTTCACAATAACCGACCCTATAGTAGCTACAACTCCATCTATAACTGAACCTACTTCAGTTGAAGTTCCCAACCCTGAAACAATTCCTAGAAATAGTGAAGAAAACACTAGTCGAGGGGGAGACAATTCCAACACTTTAAGATATTATACACAGAGACACAAGACATGTAATGCTCAGGGATAGGGCCAACACAATGAGTCTCTCACCATTGTGAAAAAGATGACAACTAACATTGTAAAAAAGATTGCTCAAATAGATTAAAACTATTAAAAAGATTATTTTTAAGCAGGTCAACCACAGTCAAACTATCTATGAATTTTAGAATGATATGAAGCTGAGTCTTTGAAATCAAAACACCCTCACAGCCTTCAATAGCAGAATCAAAGGAACCTTCATCCAAAAGATCTGCTTTAAACAACTTCAACCTCTCCTTTGCTCCATCAAGCTTAGCAGATGATATATCTTCTTGGGATCATCTAAACGTAGTTGCCAAAAAGATCACAAATTTATTACTAAACCACAATTCTGATAAAAACTTATGCCATGTTTGGTATGGTGGAATTGAAGGTATGGAATTGGAATTGTAATTCAATTCCATGAGTTGTGCATGTTTGGTACAAAGAAATGCTCATAGAATTTAATTCCATATGGAAGCCAAATGGGGCCAATTCCATCAAACTCAATTCCACTCAAATAGCTAAGATTTGCAATTCCATGTCTTCAATTCCAACCTTGCCCTTTCTGTGATGAGACCTAGGTTCAGGAACCCGAACCAGACCGGCCGGTCTGGCCCGGAAATCGGTGAACCAATCTGGTCCGGGTTCCAATTTTTAAATTTTTTTTTTATATTTTTCCTTTATAATTTCATACTATAAGCTTAAAATTTTCAATTTCTTATAAAGGAGAAGGATTTTTTATTTTTAAATTATAAAGGTATTTTGGTCTTTTCACATATAAATTAGGACTCATTTCCATGACATACCAAACATACTTTTAAACCTCATTTCCATTTCCATTTCCATATCCATATCTATTTCTATCAAAATCAATTCCATCATACCAAACAGGCCCTTTGGGATAAAGGAACTCATTTGGGTCACGAACAGTGACATTGACAGTGTAACCACCAAGAAGAAGAAACTTGACCAGCCATAAAGCAACGTAGCTAGAAGCACCAGTGACGCACGCAAGCTTTCAGTTCCCGGTGTTGCTGTTCATTCTCTCTTTTTTTTAATTTCTCGTTCACTTTGATCCCTTCACTGCTTCATTTTTGCTCAGTACCAGAGCTCGTTTGACTCTTTTAGACACTTTGAATGGTTGTTGGCTGCTTCATTATTTGTCATTGCGCACTTGCTAACAGCTACCACCTTCATCTTTATTTTAATGTTTTGTGCATGTGATCCAAGTTTGAATCCGTACTAAATTCTCATTTGCCGGGAGAGCCAATATTTCTGAAGTCGAGATAATAAATATATAAACCAAGATTCTCTTTCTTATTTTCGCTTTCGGCGAGTAAACAAATCACAAGTGTAGTTATTTGATGCCAACAGAACTTTACGGTCCCAATTCAAAGTACCCCAGAATTGATGTTGAAGCATTGTTATTATTAGTCGGACTTGTTAGATGCATAACTTAATGCTTACTCGAAAAACAAGTTGAAATCGTGTTCGTTTGGAATAGCTTATTTTTAGGCAATAAGTGCTTATAAATCGTGATTCACGGTATACGAGGTAAGTATGTGAGAGGGGTTTTATCTTGGCTTGCGTAATAAGGACTTATTATCCAACAATAAGTGATCCCAAACACACCCGATGTCACGTGGTTTCATGTTGATAATAGTGGGTCTTGTAAGCTTCTGAACTTCAAGCTTCTAAAATGTGGACTTTACTTGGGAGTCCAACTTCTCATTTTTATTTGAGAGAATTGCTAAAAAAGACCTCATGGATAACTTATTTGTTAAATGGGACCTGGGAAGATATCTTGCACATGGAGGGAAGATATCTGCACACGGAGGGAAGATTTCTGCACATGTAGGGAAGATTTTTGCACATGTATAGGGAAGAATTTTGCACATAAAGAAAATCATCTGCACACCAGGAAAGATATTCTGCACACGTGGAAGATAATTTGCACGCGAATGTCCTATTTGGCAAATAAGTTGCCAATGAGGGATTTTTTCACAATTTTCCCTTTTTATTTTTCTGCAAGTATTTTTGTAAGTGCTATTTGAGTTAGGAGATATATATGTTCTGATCCTGATGAATCCAGGACGGCAGGACCCAATTCACCTAAATTTTTTTGTAATAAAAAAAATTATAATTCCCACCAAAAGGAGTCCACCTAAAACTGACTTCCCCAAAAATTATCCTAACAAACATGTGAAATATAACATTTTTCTTTAAGAAAATAGGAAAAATGTCATTAGTTGAAAATATATTAGTCAAAAAGATCTAAATCATAGTATCAGTTGCACATACGAAAAATTTGCAAAATACCGGTACTTTCTATACATGAAAATTTATAAGGTTATTCTCATTAATAGAATTTTCAATGTGAGGATTTCCCCCCTCAATTTCCCTTTTTCTTTTCGCACTTTGGATTTTCACTCTACCAAAAGGACTTTAGATTAATATCTTCTGATCCTTTGCTAAATGCTAACCATAGATAAAATTTAAAGAAGGAATTTAATTATTAGAAGGTCACTTTACATGCCATCATGTGATATTTCTATGACATCTTGTCTCATGAAATTTTGCTATAGACAGGACCAGGACCTTTTAGAAATTAAATTTTTTATATACTTGTCTGCTTCTTAATATAAAAACTAATAAACTATTTTAATTAATTTATTAATGTTAGTTAAGTTAGTTAATATGATATGCTTATTCTAAAACACTCTTATCATCTTTCGTAATGAAAAAACAAATAAACAAATATATAAAACATGTACAACTACCAAAATCAAGCAGAACAATTACCAAAATAAAAGTTTATAACAGGGTTTTGAAATCCGGATTGGACCAGTGGATTTGGCCTGAAAACCGGCAAACCGGTCCGGTCTAGGCATCAACCCAATTCATTATTATTATTTTTTTTTTGCAAAAATCGATTTTTTTTTTCATTTTTTTTAGAATTTTATATTAATGACTTTGAGATCTTCAATTTCTCACCAGTTTGACCCTGGGTTAACTCCGGTTTGACCTACTAACCCTTGACCCAATACCCTGACCGATTTAGTGGCCGGTCCGAGTTTCAGAACCTTGATTTTAGAGCAAAGAGATTTATTCCTTATATTAATGACCATCCTTATGAGAGAGAATGTTCCTTATAAAAAAGACCCGGAAGGAGTTCAATCCTCATTATTATGTCCCCACAAAAAAAAAGGCTTAACTTGTTACAAAACATGTTTCAGACATGTTTGTGAACACTTTTGCCAAAACTAAAATCATGGTTTGGCAGAAGCTGTCCTTCAATAACTTATGCCAAAATCATGGGCTGGTATGTTTCTAAACACATACAAAGCTCTCCACAATATTTGTAAGAGATATCACAATTAAAAGTTGAGAAATTTTTTCTCTTTCAAGCTCTCCACAATCTCCTTAAGGGACACCTCTAATGGAATAAACTCAATTCCTAATGTCTTCGCCTTTTCTTCGGAAACCTGAAACTTTGGCGTCAAGGGCTCATCCATGACAAACCTAACAAATTAATTGAACAAGAAGTACAATTAATTAGCAAAAATCAGAAAGAAAAACTTGAACCAAATTATATAACCTGGATATATATAAAAAGTGAATGCATAAGCCATTTGGTTCATAAAAAATGACTCAAGGATTAAAATCAGAAGCCATTATCATCAACCCTGAGGAACAGATGATCATGATCAGAAAATATAAATAAATCCCTCTTCTTCATCAAAGGAAAAATAAATCATAAAACTAATGATAAAATCCCTCATTCATCCACCAAGCACAAAGGTTATATAGAGAGAACCTAAGTACTAGATTCTCCTCTAGTCTAAATAGAAGGGTATGGTCAGCATAAATGATGCAGAACACGACAGTAATACTAAAAAACTAGATTTTACAGTCTCAAGGTTTTAAGGTCCAAGTTCATCAAGGGGAGATGAAAATAATGGAAACTGACAAAAACCCTTCTTTTGAAGGCTAGAGGAAAGGAATAAAAAAGGTACTACATGAAGGTTTAAGTACAATTTCTAACACCAGTTTTTGTGACTGGGAGGATATTCATTCCATTACATGCTAACCGCACAATTGATATATGCATGCTTGAACACAAAAGAACAGCACGGTCTATGGTGTTTGACCATGCATCTAAAGAGGCGAATGAAAGGAGATTTCAGGTTGTTTGTGAAGAAATTTAGAGATTCTTTCTCTGACTCTCTTTTCTATCTGTTTATGACATCATTTATTATGACTTGGTTAAGTTTTTCACTTCTTTCTTTCCTTTGTGTTTGGTTTTAGGGGAGGGGAGGGGGGTAAATTACCTTTTTGGGCGGGTTCCCTCCAAAATTTACCTTCTACTTGAAGAACAAGAAAATATTAGCACTAATCTTTGGATTCTTTCAGAACATTATGAATTTCAGAACCGCCTTGGTGCCAAGGCATGTTCTTGTTCATCTCTTAAGACCAGTTGCTTGAAGCAATGGGCATGATCTCTTCAAGAAGAAGAAACAAGAAAACTCTATGCATGTTGCTATAGCGGTAGCAATTCATAAGTAGTCTCATATAATCATATAATAAGGTGAATGCAATTTGCTTTCTGTGAGTGTTTTCAATTGTGGAAACAGTTATTGCAGATCGGAAGTCAAAATTTATGTAGGCTTATGGAATTATGGAAACGGTTGACTTACTTTTCTGGAAGTGGTAATGTTGGGTACAATTCATGTGAAATCTTTGCAATGTCTGAGAAGTGTGCCACAGTCTCAACCAAACAATATCTTCCACTAGCTGAAGAAATCTCAAATGCTTGAATATGGGCATTTGCAACATCTTTCACGTTGATCCATCCTGCAGCTAAATTCGGCGATGTTTGAGCACCTGCACCAAAAAAAGCGTGGCAATTATTTACAAAAAGCAACACAATCCTATTTATCATATTTGTCCAGCAACACAATTACCAGTTATTATCTTTAAAACTGTAGCAGAAGAGTCATTAAGTGATGGTTGCAAGAGTGGTCCGAGTACGACTCCTGGGTGGATAACAACCATGTCAATGCTGTTTTCTTTCACAAATTTCCAGGCAGCTTCTTCAGCCAAAGTCTTGGAAAGTGCATACCAGAGCTGATATCACAAGAAATTAAAACTACAGTCAACTGGCTTCCATCATAAATGCGACAATATATAGTCTTTATGCAGAATGAAGTTACGAGGAAAATAGGAAACTTCAAATCCCAACTCAGCAGCATTCGCTACAATCACAGAGGCATCTGTATCAATGAAAAACTTCATTTCGTGGTAGACTAAGAAATATGGCACATACCCTAGCCTCCCTACAAAAATCGGGCTTTGAAAACCATGTCTCATCAACTACAACTTCAGGGGTTCTAGGCTGTCCACTATATATTATTGAAGCCATGGAAGACGTTAAAACAACTCGTTTTACAGATGGCGATTTTGCACATGATTTAAGAAGATTAAGAGTTCCCTTGACAGCTGGGTCAACGAGTTCTGTCTGCAATAAAGAGAGCAACAGTTAGAGACTAGGAAATAAGACAGCTGTTTCTTTTGAGAACAACATGGTAACTTAAATGGCTGACAAACTTGAGATTTTTTTAAACTCATGGAAAGCCTCCATATTCAAATCAAACTTTGTCATGGTCCTCCATTTACATTGTAATTTGCAAAATCAATTCGCCTGGTTGTAAATTGGGAACTAAAAATTTGCAAGATTTAAGTCTAACTTTACAAGAGTATGATAGGTCCCTCAACAAATATTTCTAGATCAGACCACCTGGGCTAGATAAAGAACAGGTTTGCACATAAAGATGAAAATTTAAGCTAAAATACATTACTTTTGATGCAATACACCACACTGGTACAAAGAACATTACACAAAACCCACTTTACTTCACTTACAAATGAAACTGTAAAGGAAGGAAAATGGCCACACTGTCAGATTCTAACACAAAGGATAACAAAGAGCAAAAACACACAATGACACTACAATCTCAACAGAACAGAAACTCTAGATCGTATAAAATAACATGTTTGCCAATCGTTCCAGAGGATTGGCTCTCTCCGCTCCAATGCCAAAGCCTGACTTAAGGTTCTTCTCCCCCCTTTCGTCCTTCCAAACTACTCTCTTTATACTCCCAGCCCCAACTTTCTGACTGCTTCCCTTACCTTTTTCATCATGACTAACTAGCTTGACTCCCCCACTTTTCTGTCTCATCTAGTCCTTACCCCTTGTATTTTCTTCTAGACCAATAGTTCCACCTTTTCTGTCTTTTTGCCACTCTTATATGTCTTCTGTGTATGGGGTTCATATAGGTTATGGCGTCTTATCAGGGTACCAAGCGAACTAATATGATTTCATCAAATGCTATAAGCTCAGGCACAGGGCAAACAAAGGACCAACACAATGCATCTCTCACCATACTCTTTGACCCTCTAAGCCACAAAAAGATGATGACACTGTTAAAAAGATTGCTCAAACAGATTAAAACTGTTAGAAAGAGTGCTTTTCTGCAGGTCAATTACAGTCAACTATCTATCAATTTACAAATGATATGAACCTGTGGGTCTTTGACATCAAAATGGCAAGGAGAGGCAGCATGAAAGACACCCTCACATCCCTCAACAGCAGGGTCAAAGGAACCTTCTTCCAAAAGATCTGCTTTAAACAGTTGCAATCTCTCCTTTGCTCCCTCAAGGTTAAGCAGATGATCTACCTTCTTGGGATCATCTGCAGGGAGTTACAAAACATCGCAAATTGATTAATATTAAACTTGCAGAATAATTTCTTCTCTTGGCAGAAGATAGAAGAAAACATAAGAAACATCAAAATGCAGAACTGTTTCATGTCAATGAAATGTAAGCCTGGGAATCTAGCTATTCACCAAATCTGCACACACACACGCACATCAATCTCCAAATTCCATTTGCCTATTGTATAATTATTTTCTCTTCTTGAGAGCACATATATGGACTTTCATGTCAGAAAGTTGAATGAACGCAACCTTGACATACAAAGTATTATTTTGACACATGTATAGCATGTTCTTATAATTATCTTTACTCCATTACTTATTATCTACTATTTTATAATCTCCATTCTTTGTCTTCACAATTTTAATGCCCTGTGTAACACGCGGAGGAAATTATAGTTATTATCAAACTGTGTTTCTTCTGAAAGCTCCAATGATAGAATCAGAACTTTACTATTAAGAATCATGACCTTCACAACGTGTAAGACTCTCTTCATAGAACTCTTTGATTCTTTTTTAATTGTCACTTAATCCATTGGCCATTATACTGTTGTCCTACAACAAACCACAGACTTGTACAGAAATATGCATGAAGTACTTCAAAATTTTACAGAATATTTCTTTTTGAAAAAAAAAAAAAAAAAAAACTGAAAGCTTTTTCTCAGTCACATTTAAAGTGGGGTTCTCTTATGCTCTTTTCAAAAGATGGGGCATTTATTGAATTTGAAACTGATGTACTATCCCAACCGAACCACAATTGCGATCAAAGCATGGAGATAAATGGAAGCATATGAAGGAACACTAACTAGGATCGCGAACAGTGGCATTGACAGTGTAACCACGAAGAAGAAGAAGCTTGACCAGCCACGAGGCAACGTAGCCAGAAGCACCAGTGACGCACACAAGCTTTCTGTCTCCGGCGTCGTTGCTCATTCTCTTTCTTCAATTTCTTGTTCAATTTGAGCCCTTTCTTTCACAGCTTCGTCTTTGCTCTGTACCAGAGCTCATTTGAAGGCTTTTAGATACTTTGAGTGGTTGTTGGCTGCTTCATTGTTTGTCATTACGCACTTGCTAGCAGCTAGCAGCTACCACCTTCATCTTTATTTTAATGTTTCGAGCATGTGATCGACTTTTGAATCCATAATAAATTACCATTTGCCTGTGCGAACGAAGACTTTTGAAGTCGTGATAATATATAGAAACCCAGATTTTCTTTCTTTGATTCGAAACGAACTTTTGTTTGGTCATTTGCTTGGAAACATAGTCGGGCTGAATCCCAATCACAAAGGAGACAGTTTTTAGTATTTTGGGCTCCGACAAAACCCGACCACAAAGGAGATGTTCTTGTCTGGGAAGCCCAGAAAAATTTACTTTTTAAAACACTTTCCGGTAATTAAGGATTAACTTTTGAAAAATTGCTTTTATGATTTACTTATGAGGTAAGTGAGGTAAATGTGAGAGGAATTTTTTTCTCATCTTACCGATAAGGGCTTCTGAAACAATAGGTTGACTGTTTCCCAAACATGCTAGGGTCATTTAAAAGCACTTCAAAAACAAACAAACAATTTGTTGTTGGAACCAAATATACCACTTTGATCTTATTTATAAGTTTAAATTACCTAATTTTTACATGCTAAAGCAAGTTAGCTAACTTAATAAATATGGATTAAGTTGCTAAAATTTTCCAATTTTTCCTTCATTTATAAATAGATATTTTTCACTCATTTCTTCTCTCTCTATCTTTAATAAAAATAAAATTGAAATAATCTCATTTATTACTTTGAAAATAGAATTATGTTAAGGACCAAATTTTTTTTTTTCTAAATTGGATTTATAAATAGGATCAGAGTGGTTTCAATTGAACCATTATTTTTCTTTTTTCTGGATTACGCCACTTGAAGTATTATTACTTATTAATGATAAATAGGCTCTCACACACAACCTCAATGCCTGTATCATTTTTTACCTGTTGTCAAAAGATATCGTTTTTTCGTGATGATTTTTTCTTTTGAAAATTTTGATAATATGTGTCTATGTAGAAGGGTTTAATGTCCTAGCTGTGTTTATTTTTTTTTATTCAGTTCATTGATATAATCATAGTAAGATAAAACCTAGTTTGAGTGTAACATCTCAAATTTTATACACTAAAATTTCTTATATTAAAGGGGATCAAACGGTAAATTAAAGAGTACATGAAATAATAAAATAATGCAATTAGTGGTCACACACAATATGGTTAAGTTTGAAACACAAATTGTAAAATGTGGATTTGCTGCCGGTGTGTTTTCCTGTGTAGCATTCTGGTTGTCTGCTAGTTTTGGATAATCACAAGATGTCCAATGAAAGTGAAATTTTTTAGTATAAAAGTAGACTTATCAAGTTTTAATTTGATAAGTCATTTGGAGTTGTACACAAAGAGTTAAATATTTTTGAAGTTAGCCAAGTGAAACTGGTAAGTTTCTGTGATAGAGTCCAAAAATGAAAATTTTGAGAATTATGAGTTTCTAGTTGGCTAAAGGCTATATTTTTTCTTAAAAATAAACTTAATAAGGGTTACATAACATTTGGAACCACACCAATTGAATCTCTATAAATAAAGATATGAATTTTCAAAGTTGGATGAAGATTTTACCAAATTTCCAGTAAGGTGCGAAAATGGCAAAAATATATAGGCACAATAGTCATTTGGTGACATAAAAATTAGAAGCCAATATTTTCCCTTCCATCATAATGTTGAACATCCAAGTAGAGGAGCAAGATGAGGATTTAAATACTTGGTTCAAATTAAAAGAAAGAAGTAATATTGGCCAAGTAAAATGAGTTGAAAAGTCAATCTTCTCATGCTACTTGACAATTTAATATTATTGTTTGAGGAGGTGGGAATTATGATATTTTGAGAGATCATTTATCTCTTCTTTTGCCAACATTTCGTCCAACATAAGAAGGCAAAGAGAGAGTATTTGAAAAGTCAAATGAAAAAAAGAAGAAAAAGCAAGTGGCAAGTGAACAAATTGTCATTAAAATAATATTTATTACGGAGGTGGATGATGATATTTTTAAGATCACTTATCCTCCTTCACAAAGCCATATTTCTGCCTGCAACAAGAACCAAAAGAGAGAGAAAGTGTGTTTGAGAAAACAAGAGTAAGGGAAAGCTCAAGTGAATTAAGAGGCAAACAATGTAAGATTAGTAGTAAAATTTATGTGTTCTTGCCTTCAAACTCTTGTAAACTCTCTCTAATCTTCATATCCTTCTTGAAATCATGCAGAGCAAGAAGAAAAGAAAGGGAAAAGAAGAGAGAAGGAGGACGGTTTAAAGAAAGAAAGAATAAAAAATCAAGGTAAGCTTGAAAGCTTGTCTTCTCTTAATGACTTATACTTGTTATTGGTGTTGTGGTTGGTTTGTTGGTTTGTTTTGGTTGTTTTTGTAATTTGGGATGACCAAACCCTAAGGGGAGATGCTACCCAAATTTGGATTAATCATGTGGGAAGTGTAATTAAGTGGTTAAACAAGTAATTAGAGACGAAAAGAAGGTGGTTAATTGAATGGAATAAAGAAATTCCATTTTCCCTAATTTATTGTGATTTTCGTCCAGATCTGTTTTGGCTGTGTTTGGATTGAATGTTGGTGTTTTTGATGATTCCATTGTGTTTAGAAGGAAAAATTGTGTAGGAATATATGAGTTCATAATTTTTGGATGTTTGTATGCAAATCTGGAAATTTTTGAAGTTGAAAGTAAGTGTTGGTTGATTTGATTCCTAGAGGTAGTGTTGTTATGACATATTTTTCGTGGGCCAAACCTAGTCCAAATGTTATGAAACTTTACAAGATTAAAATAGATATGTAGAGCCTTAATTAGGTGGGTAGAACATGATTTTTGGATGAGTAGATTAAGAGATATGATTTTTCAAAGTTGTGCCCTGTTTTTGGAAAGAAATATAGAATAAGGGAAGTTTGACGAATTTCTGGGAATAATGTGATTGTAATGACCAACCTTGGGTATTTTTTCATGAAAATACACTTAGAAAGCTGTACATATGCTTTAGAACTAGCCAATTTAGAATTTCCTAGAATTAATTATAATTTTCCAAAGTCGACTGAAAATCTTTTAGTTTTCTGGAAAGCTGTGAAACTGCATTGTGCAAAGTTGTACTGTGTAGAAATTGCTGAAACTATGATATATAACCAACAAACTGTGATTAAAGGTAGCAATAGTTCAAGTAATAACTAGTTGTCACTTTAATTTATTTGAAATTGCACTAGCCTGAGCTGGAACCAAGATTTTGAACGGACAAGTAGAGTAGGAAAGGGCAATTCCGAATAGTAACTCTATCTTTAATACACTATGTAAATGTTTATATGCTTTGTATATGTCATCTTCTATAATATGATTACTGTATTGCCGAGTAGGGCATTGTGCGAGTAAACACATTTATAGACGTTTACGGATAGTGGAGAAGTAACCCCGACTCATGTGCACATGCTGTGTTGTTTGTGTTATTATTATGTTGCATTATATGGTGTATGTCATTTATTTGTCGCATTGTAAAAGACTGATTGCATGTTATTACTGAGATTCTTTCAAATCTCACCCTTTCCATAAATATATAAAATTTTTAGCAGCAGGCAACAGTTCAAGGGGCAAAGGTGTATTTATCGGCAACTGATGGTTCTGGTACAGATCAATCAAGATAGTTAGTTATTTGAAGACCTTTTTATTATTTAAGATCTGTAACTATTGTGAATACACTCTGTTGGAATTTCTATAATATAATCATATGCATTTTATTAGTATATCTATGTTATTCCTGTGTGTCAACTAAACTGCGTAATTGTTATTCTGATTAATATCAATATTAAGTAGTTTGTAAGACAGGACCTTACATTGGGTGTATTAAAATCATTATGTTCATTGTTCCCATCAAATTTCGCCACCTATATTATTTTTTCCCACAAGTACTTAGCCCCTAAGGGTCTGTTTGGTGTGAGGGATTTAGAGGGGAGGGGAGGGGAGAGGAAATTTTTATGAGTTGAATTTTAAAAGATTGAAGAAGTGAGGTAGTAAAATTTTAATAAAGAGAATATATAAGATACAAGAGTAATAAAAATTAATTAAAAATTTTTAACCCCACTTCTCTAATTTTTTTAAATTCAACTTAAAAAAATTTTCTCTCCGCCCACTTTCCCTCCCCTCCCCTCAGACCAAACAAGCCCTAAATGGTCACGTGAAGCAAATAGGACGCATGGCATAAGCTGATTAGAACAATGGACTTGATACTTTTAAAAAACTTGACTTAAAGGTTTGCTCACCATATTATTCCCCCTTCTAAAAGATTTCTTAATGAGCTATGGCCAACAAAACCTTTGCACTTTTAAATAGACTTTTCTATATGCTCAAATGACATTTCTTTCCTTACATCTAACATTCAAATTTAATAATGACATTTTATCCGTCAAATTATCCTAATTATTGGAATTTATCTATTTAATTTCACATGCAACATACGAGAAGGAATTCTACTTTATTGCAATGAATCACAATTATATCCCCATTGGCATGGTTTAACTTATTACAAAACATATGAAAGACATATTTGGAAACACATTTGCCAACACCAAAATCATGGTTTGGCAGAAGCAATTATTGGATAAACATGATTATGATAGCCAATATTTGTAAGAGATATCACAATTGAAAGTTGAGAAACTTCTTCTCTTTCAGACTTTCCACAATCTCCTTAATAGACACTTCCAATGGAATAAACTCAATTCCTAAAGTCTTTGCCTTTTCTTTGGAAACCTGATACTTTGGCGTCGCGGGCTCATCCATAACAAACCTAACATGTTCATCGAACAACCAATAAAATAAATTGGCAAAAACTAGTAAAAAAATTGAACCAAAATATATAATCTGGATATATATGAATAGCGAATGCACAAGCCAATTGGTTCATAAAAATTGACTGAAGGATCAAAATCAGGAACGAATGATTATTATCAGCAAATTTAAATAAATCCCTCATGGCCCTCATTCTTCATCAAAGAAAAAATAGCAGTAAAATCTTTCTTTTATCCACTAAGAACAAATGTTATATGGAGTGAATCTAAGTACTCCCTCCGGTCCTAATTATAGGACAACATTTGAGAGTTGATCTTGGTCCTAATTATAGGACAAAGTTTTAATTTTTGTCAATTTCTTCCCAAAATACCCTCATTGATACTTTCTCAATAATCATGAAACATAACAATTTTATAATACACCTATGTATTCTATAAAGTAAGTAATACTTGCAATTCATTAATGTTACATACACCTCAATTCTACTGTTTCTTTTATTTTATAAGAATAAAGGGTAAGAAAATCAATTTAACACTATTAGCGTCATCATCTCTATTTTTAAAAATTGTAACTTTCCTTTTCTTTAATTACACTCGAACCAAACCGGCATAACTTTATTTTAATGACAGGCAAGATCACTTGCTTTACATCAAGGCAAGTGATCAACATCAACAGAACATGATTTCTTGTATGTATTAAATAAGAGCATTTTAGGAAAATAAATAAAATTAACTAATTTAACTACTATTCTTAATTTCTTAAAAGTTAGGTAAATATGTCCTATAATTAGGATCAGGGAGGGAGTAGTAGATTCTCCTCTAGTCTAAATAGAAGGGTATGGTCACTGGTCAGCATAAATGATGCAGAAAATGACTGCGAAACAAAAAACTAGATCTACAGGTAAAAAAACGAAAACTTGATCTTACAGTCTCAAATTTTCAGGTTCAAGCTCATCAAGGGGAGATGAAAATAATGGAAAATGACACTAAACACTTCTTTTGAAGGCTAGAGGAAAGGAATCAACAAAGTACTAATTAAAGGCAATGAGTAGAACTATTAACACCAGTGTTGTGACTTGGTAGATATTCCATTACGTGCTAAATGCATAATTGATAAATACATGAACAAAAAAACAACCTGGGCTGAGTTGTTCGATGCATCTAAAGATGCCGATATGAAAGAAAATTCTGGGTTGTTTGTGAAGAAACTCTTGTTGTTGTGTCCTTGTTTCTTTCCTTTAGGATGAGAAATTGCCCACCCCTCATAAATATGTATCACTTATGCTCTGTATGTTTTAGGGCATACTTGAAAGTTGAAAGTACAGTGAAGCAACTCTATTACCCACAAGAAACCAAATCACAGTACGGACTTAGTTTAAGCCACACACCAATACAGAGGAAGAGAGGAGAGAATAGTTCTTAGAGAGAGTTTCATCTGAGAGCAAAGGAAGAGAGTTTAACTCGATTCTGGTGGTTACACTTCTGCATTCACACATGATCCCCGATTATCCTCATCCCATAAATTTTTTCTCTTGCTTGGCTGTGTAACTCCCTCTTCAATTAAAGGGATATATTATGAATATTATACCCATACTTTGCTCTATTTCTATTTGTCACCCAATTAAAATGGGTTGGGCCCTAATCCACCGAGGGTGGACCAGGTATAATCAAACATGTTCAAACTTGAATGAAGAAAATCTCAGCATTAATATTTGGATTTGGTTTAGTCATTACAAAGATCAAAACCGACTTGGTTTAGCAAGTTTAGCCAGTTGCTTAAGGTAATGGGCATTATCTCTTCAAGCATAATAAACAAGAACATTTTATGCATGTTGCTATAGCAGGCAGTAATTCATTAGTCTAATAATCACATAATTAGCAGAATCCAATTTGTTTTGTGCGAGTGAGTGTGTGTGTGTAGATATGAATTGTGGAGACAGTTTATAGAGATTTGAAGTCAAAAGTTATATGCGCTAATGGAATTATGGAAAACAGTCGACTTACTTTTCAGGAAGTGGTAATGTTGGGTACAATTCATGTGAAATCTTTACAAAATCTGAGAAGTGTTTCACAGTCTCAACCAAGCAATATCTTCCACTAGCTGAAGAAATCTCAAATGCTTGAATATGAGCATTTGCAACATCTTTCACATTGACCCATCCTGCAGCTAAATTCGGAGATGTTTGTGCACCTGCACCGAAAAAGCATGGCAAATCTTTATAAAAAGGCAACACAGTAATATCTGTCTAGGACCCAAATCAAGAGGTCCAGTCGACCAAGAATTCTTGGAAGAATAATAAATTAAATCGATATTCGATCAGATTTATTAATGAAGAAATTTATTGACATAATGACATTAAAGATTGAATTGGGAAAATAAAGCTTAGGTTAAGACTATAACTTGTTTTCTGTCAAAAACAAAACCTTAGTTCTGAACCAGCATCACGTCTTCCATGTGCTTAGCAGAAAATGAGAATTCAAGTAGCAGTCTCCTTCACATTTTTTCCTTTGAATGAAATTGTTATAATAGGATTAGCTTATATTTCTTCTTTATTTTTTGGGACCATACAAGTAGCATATTTAACACAAGCCACCCTTTGTAAGAACCTTTGTTAGGAAAATCTGAGAGAACCAGACCCCGAAAACTACCTCATTAGGTTTGAGAACTGTAAATTCCCATAAAAAACTCATCATAATAGGGAGAGAATCAGAGAGAGAACGGGAAAGAAAGAGAGAGAACAGAGAGAGAGAGAGAGAGAGAGAGAGAAGATCATACAAAGGATTCAAAACTCAATTCTTATTCCATGATTCCAGATGATCTGATTACAGTAGCCCCTAAGCCATATATAGCCATTGGATCACTAACATTCCTAATTGCCTATTATACCTTTTACTAACTTCCTCTTATTATATTTACACACCATCTTGCCTCTAACAGCTTTTTCCAGTCATTATGTGTGAAGAAGCAATGTCCAGCTCAATGATACCCCGTAAAGAGCATTATTGTACTATCTAATCTAGTAGTTTTATTTTTTTGGTGAAACCAAATCTAGCGGTTAGCTAAACACCATGATTCCAACATACATACTATACAAGACAGCACTTTTTTCAATGAAATTATTATAATCCTTAGTTTTCATCCCAAACTACCATTTTTGTAAGTCAGCAACAACAATTTGACCCAAATTCCCCTTTCAATTATCAAAAGGCAGACAAAGTATTTCAGTTGAAGAAGATGAAGTAATCAGGATACTGACAAATTACATACACGGACTTCCATACAGCATGAACCATGTGCACATAAAAAAAGTACCAGTTAATAGCCTTAAAACTGCAGCAGAAGAGTCATTAAGTGATGGTTGCAAGAGTGGTCCTAGTACGTATGATGGGTGGATAACTACCATGTCAATGTTGTTTTCTTTGACAAATTTCCAGGCAGCTTCTTCAGCCAATGTCTTGGAAAGTGGATACCAGAGCTGTAATAGCAGAAGGAAATTGAAGAGGACTGAGAAATAATAAGCATTGGCAAACATGGTATATTCATACATTTGAAATGCATTAGTGTAATCAGCAGAAATTGTCCAGGGCATACAAGTTTAAGACTACATATATGTTTTTTTCTGAAAGGAATGAAATAAAACTGCTGAAGCAGTTTTGACAAGGTTAAGGTGCATTCTCTGCATCACAGTTATACAATGATTTGACTTCAGTCATAAATGCAATAATGTGTAGCCTTTATGCAGAACGGAGTTCCAAGGAAACATTGGTAACTTGAAATCTAAACTCAACAGCATGCATTACAATCACAGAATGAAAACTTTTGTTTCAGTGTTAGTCTGAGAAATATGGCACATACCTTAGCCTCCCTGCAAAATTCAGGCTTTGAAAACCATGTCTCATCAACTACGACTTCGGGAGATCTAGATTGTCCCTTATATATCACTGCAGCCATGGAAGATGTTAAAACAACTCGTTTTAGAGATGGCAGTTTTGCACATGACTTTAGAAGATTAAGAGTTCCCTTGACAGCTGGGTCAATAAGTTCAGTCTGCAATGAAGAGAGCTACAGTTAGAGACTAAGAAACAAGGCAAGGTTTTATTTTTTATTTTTTATTCTTTTTATGGAACACAACAAAATGCTAACTTAAATGGTTGACAGACTCAAATCAGGCTTTGTCACGGTACTCTACTATTTGCATTGTAATTTGATAAATCTCGCAAATTTCCCCAGTTTTGAATAGGACATTAAAAAATTGCAAGAATTGAGTCTCACTTTCTAAGATTACCAAGCGAACTAATATGATAACTAAACTACGTACTGGTATTTGCTGAGGGACAGAGCAAACAAAAGGCTTAAAACATTTATTTAGCTTATTTTGTGTTGTTTAAGTTAAATATGTGAGAAGAGTTTTATTTCGTAAAGTGAAAAAGTGACTTTTAGATGTGATCCCAAACACCCCCAAAAAAAGAGTGCTTTGTTGCAGGTCAAGCACTATAAAGTATCTATCAATTTTAGAATGATATGAACCTGTGGGTCATTGGCATCGAAAAAGCAGGGAGAGGCAGTGTGAAATACACCCTCACAACCCTCAACAGCAAGGTCAAAGCAACCATCTTCCAAAAGGTCTGCTTTAAACAGCTTCAGCCTCTCCTTGGCTCCATCAAGCTTAAGCAGATGATCTACCTTCTTGGGATCATCTGCAGAGAGTTGCCAGAATCACAAATTTATTACTCTAAAATTTGCAGAATAGCATATAAGAAACAAAAAGAAAAAGAAAACCAAAATTGGGGGAAAAAAGAACCGACTCATCCTAAAGAAATGGGAACCCACACCAAATCTAACACGCATGCACAGATTAATCTCCATCCTCCAGTGTTGAGATATGCCTTCACAACAGAAGGCATCTAGGATCAAGCCTCTCTTGTTACACCATTCCTTAAATTTCTTATTGTCAAAATACTTATACTAATGTCCTACAACATGCCGCAAACTTGTATAGGAATATGGATGTAGATGTAGTATATATCAACTTTAGGATGTAATTGACTATCTATTTGAAAAAATAAAATTATTTCTCTCAATCTCACTTACAGTGGATTTATCGTGTGATGTACTAACCTAACCGAACCAGAATTGAGATCAAAGCATGAAGACAAGTAGAAGCAAAATTAAGGAATACTCACTAAGATCACGAACAGTGGCATTGACAGAGTAACCACGAAGAAGAAGAAGCTTGACGAGCCACGAAGCAATATAGCCAGAAGCACCAGTGACGCAAACCACCTTTCCGTTTCCGGCGTTAACGTTGCTGCTCATTGTCTTTCCTTCTTCTTTTCCTTCTTCAATTTGTTCCCTTTCCTTTTTTGCTTTGTACTAAGATCGTTTGACATTAATCGATTAATCGAGTGATCTTGGCTTCACTTCTTGTCATTACGCTCTTGCTTGCAGCTACACTCCACGACTTAAACAAAATATTTTCTCTCTTGATGTCACTTTTGACGAGTAAACAAATCGCACCAGTTTTCTGTGATGCTACAATTGCCGAATGCCATATTTGCTCTACTCTCCTCTTTTGGATAAAGCGGGCCCCTGTTTTAGCAGAAATTTTAACCTCGCCGTTGTTGGTCAAAGTTATCAAGAGACAAGCTCCATTCATAGAAGTTAACTGAGAATTGGATTTGGGGTAAATATAAAATACTAATATATTTTGTTTCTCTAATTTATACTTTTTTAATTCATTTTATCTTCTAAATGTATATTTTTCCTAAAAGTATTCATATTAATTACACACGTTAAGAATTTTCTATCAAATGATAATTATGATAAAAGATGATATTTTCTCCGTCTCTAAATATAAGTTTTAAATAACTGTTTTTTTTTTAAATCAAGAAAGTAGTTAAAAGAGGGAACCTATTTTAACCTTGTTGGCCAAGTAGTATAAGCAATTTTCTCTCTTTTGGGTTGGTTCTTATATAAGCTTTTTTTTTTTTTTTTTTTTTTTTGTCTCTCTTTTGGGTTGGTTCTTATATAAGCTTCAAACTACTGTTTTTTTTTTTTTTGCCAAGTAGTATAAATACATATTTTTATATTAATAAACTATTAATTCTCTTTCATTCAATCAGTTATTACTTGTCTCTCATATTTTATACTCATTATCTCTCATATTTCTTATTCAATCTCTCCCCTATGCTTTTTTTAAAAATAAGGGTATATTTGAAAAAGACATGAAATTTGTGACACATTTATTATTTTTAACTAATTTTAACCCCCTTTCGTTTTACACAATTTGACAAAAAAAAATTCTTATAAAATGTAGCGGAGGGAGTACTGCCCTATGCCTAGATATAAATTACTGGTGGAGGAAAAATTTGTTTTTGTTATGAATATTAAATATGTGGATGTCCATTGACTCATATTACTCTTCCAGTCAACTTGACATAAAGAAGAAAAGATGACTTGATACAAAGCAAAAGCAAAAGAAGACAAGGATATAAAGAAAAGAAGACAAGGACATAAAGAAGATATAAAGTAACCATGGTCATGTAATCAGGGTTAAATATAACCATGGTCATGCAACCAGGGTTAGATTTCTGCCTCTATATAAAGGGCTGTAATCGATTGTTTCAATTGAACTGAATGAGAACTTCTCTCTAATATCTCTCTAGAAATTCTATCAATTTTCTCTGAATCCTATCAATCTTCTCTCTTATCACATATACTTTTATAACACGTTATCAGCACGAAGCTCTAATAGAAGGTATGATCTTCTTATAGTTTCTTTAATGATTATATATATCCTGTTTTATTTATAGATCTGGGATAATCTGAGCCACTATATGGAATTAGAGAGATACTTTTACCGATTGTTATATAACATCGGGTTCCATGGTTAAAATTGGAGATCGTTATTGTTTTATATACAAGTTCTTTTATATTATTATTATTATTGTTATTGTTATTATGGCCAGAAGCCATATACATATATGATTCTTGAAATTATGACCAGAAGTCATAATGTTTTAATTTCTTATAATATGGCCAGAAGCCATATCCATTCTTATTATATAGCCAGAAGCTATATACATTTTTCATCTTATTATATGGCCAGAAGCTATATATATTTTTATCTTTTATCTTATTGTACGACCAGAAGTCATGTACAACTTTTATCCTGAAGATAATAGTTAATTCCTCATCATGAGATTAAAATGGCCCGAAGCTATACATGGCCTGAAGTCATGAGATTAAATGGCCCGAAGCCATACATGTTTTAATTTTCATATCTTGCCTTATGAATTATTTATTGTCTTTATGAATTTACAGTTATTATATTGCATATTTACATTTTATATTTTAATTATTTTCATTTATTTCTTTAATTAGTTTGAACAATGGAAAACCTGGTAAAACTTGAAATTGTGGCTCTTGATATTACTGGGAAAAATTATTTATCTTGGTTGTCACCCGAATATTTGATAGTAATGGACCCACTTGTCCTTTGGAACAATTTGAAAGAAATATATGATCACCAGAAGATGGTCATTCTTCCAAAAGCTCATTTTGATTGGATGCATTTACGCTTGCAAGATTTTAAATCTATAAGTGAATATAACTCAGCTATGTTCAGAATTACTTCAAAATTGAAATTATGTGGAGAAAATGTTACTGATGATGATATGTTAGAAAAGACATTCTCCACATTTCATGCATCCAATTTGCTCCTGCAGCAGCAATATCGTGAAAAAGGTTTCAAGAAATATTCTGAGTTAATTTCTTGTCTCCTTGTGGCTGAACAAAATAATGAGCTTTTGTTGAAAAATCATGAATCCCGTCCAACAGGCTCAACTCCATTCCCTGAAGTGAATGTAGTAACAAATGAATTTTATTGTGGCCGTGGACGTGGACAAGGACGTGGACGTGGGCGTGGCTACAGCCGTGGGCGTGGTCGATATCATGGAGGTTCAAATTCCTACCAGAAGTGGGAAAAGACTGATAAGAACCAAAAAGGAGAAAGCAGTAGGCATAACAAATATGCAGATAATCCATGCTATCGATGTGGTGGAAAAGGCCATTGGTCTCGTACCTGTCGTACACCAAGGCACCTAGTTGATCTTTACCAAGAATCAATTAAAAATACTGGTAAAAGATCAAATGTTGAAGTTAATCATGTTGATCAGGGCGAGAATTCTGAGTATGCCGATATAGATAATAACTATTTGGATGTTGCAGATTTCTTAATATAATTTAAACTGTTATATTTTATTTAAAATTGTTTCTATCATATGTATTAATTTTATTTATATTTTTATGAAGAATGAATTCTATTGACATCAATCCTGAAGATTTATGTCTCGTTGATAGTGCAACAACCCACACCATACTCAGACATGATAAATATTTTTCTTTCTTGGTAATACGAGAAGCCAATGTTCAGACTATATCTGGTAGTATAAATTTAATTGAAGGCTCCGGAAGAGCTAATATTTTGTTACCTGAAGGAACAAAATTATGCATTGATAATGCATTTTATTCTACCAAGTCTAAAAGAAACTTACTGAGTTTCAAAGATATCCGCAGAAATGGATATCATTTAGAAACAACAACTAAAGATAATAAGGAATATCTTATCATTACAAATATAGTTGCTAGTAGAAAATGCATATTAGAAAGTTTTCCTATTTTTTCTTCTGGTTTGTATTACACATGTATAAGCACAATTGAAACACATACTATTATGAACCAGAAGTTCAATAATGCAGACCAGAAGTTTGCCAATACAAACCAGCAGTTTGATAATGTAAACCATAAGTTTACTAATGAATTTAATGTTTAGCATGACCGGTTAGGCCATCCCGGTTCAATAATGATGCGACAAATAATTGGGAATTTATGTGGACATACCCTGAAGTGTAAACAAATACCATAATCCCATGATTTCTCATGTGCTGCATGTTCCAAGGGAAAATTAATTATTCGCCCCTCACCAAGCAAAGTAGAAAGTGAGTCTCTCACATTTCTAGAACGGATATAGGGAGATATTTGTGGGCCAATACACCCACCATGTGGACCATTTAGGTACTATATGGTTTTAATTGATGCATCAACTAAATGGTCGCATGTTTGCTTATTATCTTCTCGCAACCTGGCGTTTGCGAGATTACTTGCTCAATTGATTAGATTAAGAGCACATTACCCTGATTATCCTATCAAGAAAATACGTCTTGATAATGCTGGTGAATTTACATCACAAGCTTTTAATGAATATTGTATGTCCCTTGGAATTGATGTTGAACATCCTGTAGCTTATGTTCACACGCAAAATGGACTTGCAGAATCATTGGTTAAAAGGTTGCAACTAATTGCAAGACCTTTACTTATGAAATCCAATCTACCAATTTCTGCTTAGGGCCATGCCATTTTGCATGCAGCAATGTTAATTCGCATTAGGCCAACAAGTTATTTAAAGGTTTCCCCCTTACAAATGGTTTTTGGTCAGGAACCTAATATTTCCCATATAAGAATTTTTGGGTGTGCGGTATATGTGCCTGTAGCACTACCACAACGCACTAAGATGGGCCCACAAAGAAAGATGGGAATATATGTTGGGTATGAATCTCCATCAATTATAAAATGTTTAGAACCATCTACAGGAGATTTATTTACGACACGATTTGCCAATTGTCATTTTGATGAATCATTTTTCCCAACATTAGGGGGAGAAAATAATCAGCTAGGTAAAGAAATTAGTTGGAATGAATTATCATTGGCTCATTTTGATCCTCGTACAAAACAATGTGAACTTGAAGTTCAAAAGATAATTCATTTACAGAATTTAGCTAATCAAATTCCAGAAGCATTTACTGACCCAAAGAAAGTGACAAAGTCACATGTCCCCGCTGCTAATGCTCCTATTAAAATTAATGCTCCTACTATGAATGAATATAAAGCACGCCTGAAGCGTGGCAGGCCCATCGGTTCCAAAGATAAAAATCCTCGAAAAAGAAAAGGAGCAAAGAATATATATGGTCAAGTCGAGGATAATGAAGAAACATTAGTAGCTCCAGAAGAGCCATCTCCTGAAGAGATATTATCTCCAGAAGAGAATGTTGTAGTCCCAGAAGAGACCCAGGTACCTGATATATGTGAAAATAATGAGATCTCAATAAATTATGTTATGAATGGAATCCGATGGAATAGAAATGAAGTCAACGTTGATGACATCTTTGCTTATCATATAGCATATGATGTAATGAATGATAATGAGGATCATGAGCCAAAATCCATTAGTGAGAGCCAACAAAGAAAAGATTGGCCCCTATGGAAAGATGCCATTAATGCAGAATTAAAATCATTGGCAAAACGAAAAGTATTTGGACCTGTAGTCCTTACACCTGAAGATGTAAAACCAGTTGGATGCAAATGGGTCTTTGTACGAAAAAGAAATGAAAAGGGCAAAATAACTAGATATAAGGCACGTCTAGTAGCCCAAGGTTTTACGCAAAGACCTGGCATTAATTTTGAAGAAACGTATTCACCAGTAGTGGATGCGACTACTTTTCGTTATTTAATCAGTCTAGCAGTAGATGCAGGACTTGATTTACATCTAATGGATGTTGTGACTGCCTATTTATATGGATCACTTGATAGTGATATTTATATGAAAGTCCCTGAAGGACTTAAGATGCCAGAAGCATCCAATTCAAATTCTCCAGAACAATATTCAGTTAAGTTAAATAAGTCCATGTATGGCCTGAAGCAATCAGGGCGCATGTGGTATTATCGCCTTAATGAATATTTGTTGAAAGAAGGATACAAAAATGATCCAATATGTCCATGCATTTTTATGAAAAGATCTAATAATGAGTTTGCTATAATTGCTGTTTATGTTGATGATATCAACATCATTGGAACTCCTAAAGAGCTTCAAAAGGCAATTAATTGTTTGAAGAAAGAATTTGAAATGAAGGATTTGGGAAAAACAAAATTTTGTCTTGGATTACAGATCGAGTACTTCAAGAAAGGGATCTTTGTATATCAAGAAACTTATACAAAGAAGGTCCTAAAGCGATTTTACATGGATAAATCTCATCCATTATGTACCACAATGATTGTAAGATCTTTGAAGGTGGATAAAGACCCATTCCGACCTCTAGAAATCAGTGAAGAAGGTGATGAAGAACTACTTGGTCCAGAAGTACCATATCTTAGTGCTATTGGAGCACTAATGTATCTTGCTGATCACACACGTCCTGATATATCATTTGCTGTTAATTTACTAACAAGATATAGTTCTTCACCAACACGAAGGCATTGGAATGGAATAAAGCACATTTTTCGTTATCTCAGAGGTACAACAGACATGGGGTTATACTACTCAAATGTATCCAAGCATGAACTGGTTGGTTATGCAGATGCTGGATTTTTATCCGATCCACATAATGGTAAATCACAAACGGGCTATCTATTTACATGTGGAGGTGCAGCTATTTCATGGCGATCTATGAAACAGACTATATCAGCCACATCATCTAATCATGCAGAAATTCTAGCAATACATGAAGCAAGTCGAGAATGTATGTGGTTGAGGTCAGTAATACATCATATACGTACAACTTGTCATTTATCTTCTGGCAAAATGATCCCAACAATCCTCTATGAGGATAATGCTGCATGTATCGCTCAACTTAAAGAAGGCTATATTAAGGGCGATAGAACTAAGCATATTTCACCAAAATTCTTCTTCACTCGCGACCTTCAAAAGGATGGTGAAATAGATATCCAGCAAATCAGTTCAAGTGAAAATCTAGCAGATTTATTCACCAAGTCACTTCCAGGTACAATCTTTGAAAAACTTGTTCATGATATTGGTCTCTGGAGATTCAAAGATTTCAACTGATATTATCAAGAGGGGGAGTCGATACACGCTGTACTCTTTTTCCCTTATCTAGGTTTTGTCCCACTGAGTTTTCCTAGAAAGATTTTTAATGAGGCAGCACTCGACGGTGTATCAATGAATGATATACTCTTTTCTTTGGCTAGGTTTTTATCCCACTGGGTTTTTCCTAGTTAAAGTTTTTAATGAGGCACATTCATAATGGACATCCAAGGGGGAGTGTTATGAATATTAAATATGTGGATGTCCATTGACTCATATTACTCTTCCAGTCAACTTGACATAAAGAAGAAAAGATGACTTGATACAAAGCAAAAGTAAAAGAAGACAAGGATATAAAGAAAAGAAGACAAGGACATAAAGAAGATATAAAGTAACCATGGTCATGTAATCAGGGTTAGATATAACCATGGTCATGCAACCAGGGTTAGATTTCTGCCTCTATATAAAGGGCTGTAATCGATTGTTTCAATTGAACTGAATGAGAACTTCTCTCTAACATCTCTCTAGAAATTCTATCAATTTTCTCTGAATCCTATCAATCTTCTCTCTTATCACATATACTTTTATAACAGTTTTAAAATATAAGTTATTTGTAGAATAATTAATGATTTTTTTTTCCAATTTTACTCCTATTTAATTTTTATTGAGAAGAAAGAAAAAAAAGAGAGAGGTGTAAAAATCATTTGTAAAATAGAGAAAAGTAAAAAAGAATTTAATAATGGAAAATGTAGCAAATTTTATCAATTTGATGCATTTCTTGCTATGCGAGAATGAGGTACAAATGATTTATATCTAGTCACAGAGTAGTATAAGAGCTAAGTGGGAATTAGATTTAGTTTTAAATATAAGACTTTAATATACTTTGTCACCTAATTTATAATAATTTTTTAATTTATTTTATCTCCAAGATTTATATTTCCCCCAAAGTATCCCTACTAACTGTACACATTAAAAAGTTTCTATTTAACAAAAGTCTTGATGAAAGATGATTTGCTTAGAAAACTAATATATATTTATTACAAATAACTAACTTCCTCAATCTACCCTAAATAGTCTAGCAGCTCTTACATTAAGGAGAGATGATATAGTAACATATTCGGAATTATTTAACCAGCTTTGATATTCCCCCTATCTTTAATATAAGATATATTTGAAGACTTGATTTTGATAATAAATATAAGACAAATTTATCATATTTATAAATCTTTTTCTAATTTACCTCTATCGATACTTCCTTAACAATAATTAAAAAGAAAAGGGAAGAAGGAAACTAAGGAAGATGATTAAAGTGTTTTAGAAAATATATATCATATTATTTAATTAATCTAACTTTTTCAGTTCAATTAAATTAAATAAATACATTTTATATTAAAGATACGGACGAGAAAATGACATTTTGGATTTGTTTAAAATATGCGCATTAAATTTGATAGCTCATTTTATGTGTTGTTGGCCCTACTCAGTTTTGTTGGAAGGTTGACCCCTATGGTTGGTAACCTTTGCGAATTCAACAAATGAATTTCGGCGAAGAATTGGTTGATGGGCTTGTGGTTTGTCTATACTTTGGGCTTTAAAGGCCTTAGGCCCATTTGTGTTTCAGGATCCCAGTACTTCTGCTTCCGCTATGCTTAATCATGCAGTTTAATAAAGTAGTTTAAATTATTTAAAAATAATAAGTATATTTAAAATAAATTTTTCTTTATAAGTACGCCAATAGGGGCAAATAAGAGAGAGAAAAAGAATAAAGGGCCAAGGAGTAAAAATACCCATAAACTTTTCTCAAAAGTGCATCCACCACCATAAACTTTTCTTTGGTGTAAAAGTAACCATGAACTTTCAAAAGATGGGTAAAAATGATACTTCCGTTAAAACTAACTAATGGCCGTTAACTCAAGTGCAAAAGTATCAAAATACCCCTATTTAAAGAAAAGGTTAAGGGCAAAAATACCCATAAACTTTTTTTAAAAGTGCAAAAATACTCATAAACTTGTTTCAAAAGTGCGTCTGCCACCATAACATTTTTTCTTAAATAAGGGTATTTTGGTATTTTTGCACTGGAGTTAACGGCCATTAGTTAGTTTTAACGGAAGTGTCACTTTTCCCCTCTTTTGAAAGTTTATGGTTGCTTTTACACCAGAAAAAAAGTTTATGGTGGTGGATACACTTTTAAGAAAAGTTTATGTGAATTTTTACCCCTTAACCCTAAAATAAATATAGGTATCACAAACTTTCTATTAATTAATGCAACACATCATTTATGGAAAAAACTTATTAAATATTCAGAAAACTCTCTTTAAACTCTTATAAAAAAGACTAAGGCAATTATACTTTATTACAATCCTTGTATCACAATTATGTCCCCACAAACATGGTTTAAATTAGGATTAAGGTGCACTTTTAGCAACGAAGTTTTTCGCCTTGAAAGTCCGACACAATTAAGTTTCAGAGTGTGTAAAAGGCAACACAATATTTTAAAATAGGACAATTTTAGTAATTCCATTTAAATTGATTCAAACGTCTGTTATAAAGCTAGAGGGAGAATAAGTGGGTCCCATATAAAAAACGAGACAGACATTTAAACTAATTTAATGCAATTGTTAAAATTGTTCTGTTTTTAAAAGATTACATCTACTTTTGCACAATTTAAAACTTAATTGTGTCATATGCTCATGATAAAAAACTTTGTTATTAAAATTGTACCTTAATCCTTTAAATTATTACAAAACATACGAAAGGCATGTTTAAAAACACGTTTGCCAGAACAAAAATCATGGTTTGGCAGAAGCTAATCCTTCGGTAAACATGATTAAACTTAAAAGTTGAGGAACTTCTTCTCTTTGAAGCTTTCCACAATCTCCTTAATGGACACATCTAATGGAATGAACGCAATTCCTAATGTTTTGGTTTTTTCTTTGGAAACTTGATACATTGGCGTCAAGGACTCATCCATAACAAACCTAACAAGTTCATTGAAAACCCAAGAAAATAAATTAGCAAAAATCAGGAAAAAATTGAACCAAAATATTTAAACTGGATATATATATATATATAGCGAATTCATAAGCCATTTGATGCATAAAAAATAACTGAAGGACTGAATTAGAAGAATTTATCATCAATCTTAGGGAACAGATGATCACTACTATCCGAAAATTTAAATAGGGTTGAGGGGCAATTTTGCCTCGGATGTTGTCACCGAGGGGCAATTTTGTTCCGGAAGTTTTCAAAGGGGAAATTTTGACCTAGCCATTATCTCAATTAATTGACCAAATATGTTGAGTTGGCAGTCTACATGTCGCCCACGTCATTTTTGTTAAGTTGCAAATTTGCCCTAGAAATCCATATGTCATTTGCTTCATTTTTTTTAAAGTTAGATTTAAAACTTCTGGGACAAATTTACACTTTAACAAAAAAGACAAAAGTGACATATGGACTATTAACTCATCATATTTGATCAACTAACTGTCAAAATTAACTGGGATAACGGCTAGGCCAAAATTGCTCCCTTTTTTATACTTTCAGGGCAAAATTATCCCTTAACCCATTCAAATAAATCAGCCATTCTTCATCAAAGAAAAAATAATACTCCCTCCGATCCCTATCATAAGAGCTAGTTGGGGATTAGATTTGGTCTTCAATATAAAAGCTCAATTCATTTTGTCTCCCAAATTTATAATTTTGCCCCCCAACCTATCCCAATTAATTGCACATATTAAGAGGGTTACCATCAAGGGGTAATTTCAATGCAAAAGATGAGATTTTAGGGAAACCAACACACATTTTTTAATTAAATAATTAATTTAACTAATTTTTTTAATATATGTAAGATAGTCATTTAGCTCCTATATTAAAGACTAGAGGGCCTAATAAAATCCCCCCTTCATCTACCACTAAAAGGGTATGGTCAACATAAATGATGTAGGAGATGACCGCAAACAAAGAAGAAAAACTGCCCAATAAGGGCACAGTTCAAATTGCCCACCAAGGGCAAATTATCATGAACAAAAAAGAAAAGCTAGATGTTACAATGTCAAGTTTTTCAGGTCCAAGCTCAACGAAGGGAGATGTTAATCATAAAATTTAAGTTGGGTGGTTTGAAAGGAGAAAGGTGACAACAATTATTTATGATAAGAACGTATCTTGTAAGGGGAAAAAAGTTTTATGGTAGTAAATGTTGGGTTTCAAAGGGTCAATGGGAGCATTAGGCGAGGGTAGCTGAGATGAGAATACAGAGATGGCTGTGTGATCATACAAGATTCGTAATGAACATATACGAGGAATAAGTTGAGTGGCATCAATTGAAGAGAAAATAGTAAAAAATTGTTTGAGGTGATTCAGACATGTACAAAGAAGCCATTGGATACGCTAATGAGAAGAGCAGATTAAACAATATGAAGTCTATTTAAAAGGGGTAGAGAAAAACTGAAGAGAACACTCAATGAAGCTATTGAGCGAGGCCACTTGATTAACAATATATCTAAAGTTATATACAATTATAGAATTATGGAAACAGTTGACTTACTTTTCTGGAAGCGGTAATGTTGGGTACAATTCTTGTGCAATCTTTACAAAGTCTGAGAAGCGTGCCACAGTCTCAACCAAACAATATCTTCCACTAGCTGAAGAAATCTCAAATGCTTGAATATGAGCATTTGCAACATCTTTCACATTGATGCATCCTACAGTATAATTCGGAGATGTTTGTGCACCTGCACCGAAAAACCATGGCAAGTCTTTTATAAAAATCAACACACAAATATTTGTCTAGAATGTTATTCATGGAATAGTTTTAGCTGACATTTCTTCTTTGTTTTGTTGGATTATACAAGTGGATTGGTTGATCCTCAAACTACATAACCTTCATGCAGTTATAAGCATATTTAACACCAATATTTATGTCAAAAAAGAGGAAAAATTCCATAAAAATATCACTTGAATATCAAAATCCCAAAAAAGGTTATCCCAATTTCCAAAATTCCAAATCAACACTCAATCAACAAAATATAATATTAAAATGTTGGTGTTTTTACAATTGGATACACTCCTGGCGGGCAGGCCACCGGAGCTCCAACATTTTAATAATCCATTTAAAATTAAGGGGCAAAATTGTAAAAACACCAACATCTTAATATTGCATTTTGGTGATTGAGTGTTGACTATCGATTTTGGAAATTGTGATAACCTTTTTAGGATTTTGAAATTCAAGTGGGATTTTTGTGGGATTTTCCCAAAATAAAGTAATAAAACCTTTCAAAGCATTATAATAGGAAAATATGAAAGAACTAGACCCCAAAACTACCTTACTAGGTTTGAGAATCAGAGAGAGACAGAGGAGGAGAGCATACAAAAGATTCAAAACTCAATTCTTATTTCATTTAAAAAAATATCAAGATGCTTGCAAATTGCATACCATGGCCTTCCATACAGCATTAACCTTATGCACATAAAACAATTACCAGTTAATAGCCTTAAAATTGTAGCAGAAGTGTCATTAAGTGATGGTTGCAAGAGAGGTCCTAGTACGTATCCTGGGTGCATAACAACCATGTCAATGTTGTTTTCCTCTACAAATTTCCAGGCAGCTTCTTCAGCCAATGTCTTGGAAAGCGCGTACCAGATCTGAAATAGTCAAAAGGAAATCGAAGAGGATTGTGGAATACTACCTCTAGTCCTTCATATAAGAGCTAGTTAGAGATTAGATTTGGTTCTAAATATAAGACCTCAACTTTATCTCTCAAATTTATAATTTTTCCTCAAAAAATCCCTATTTATTGCATATATTAAGGAGTTTCTATTTAATGGTAGTCATGATGAAAGATGGCATTTTAGAAAAATCAATCAATATTTGTTATAAATAACTAATATAACTAACTTCGTTAATCTATCCAAATTAGTCAACTACCTCTTCTATTAAGGACCAGAGGTAAGCATGGCAAACATCACATTTGAAATTGGAACAAATACAAGGTTAAGACTACAGAGATGTTATCAAATAAAACTGATGAAACAGTTTTGACAAGTTTAAGGTGCAATCTCTGCATCACAGTAATACAATGATTTGAGTTCCATCATAAATGCAATAATATGTAGTCTTTAAGCAAAATGAAGTACCATGGAAACATTGGAAACTTGGAAATCCCAACTCAACAGCATTCATTACAATCATAGAAGCCATGTTTATTAATGAAAGCCTTTGTTTGAAATATGGCACATACCTTAAACTTCCTGCAATGTTCTGGCTTTGAAATCCAGGTCTCATCAATTACGACTTCAGGAGCCAAGGGCTGTCCATTACATAGCACGGCAGCCAAGGAAGCTGTTAAAACAACTCGTTTCAGAGATGGCAATTTCGCACATGACTTTAGAAGATTAAGAGTTCCCTTCACAGCTGGGTCAATAAGTTCACTCTGCAAGTGAGGAGAGCAACAGTTAGAGACAAACTTTTGAATGGTTGACAAACTTGTGATTAATTTAAACTCAATACTCATGGAAATCCTCTTTATTCTTTACATTGTAATTTGCTAAATTCCCCAAATTTTCCCAGTTGTGAATGGAACAATGTTATGGCCCTCTCCTAAACAAGGCTGAAAGCAATACTAAAACCAGAGATAGACAACAAAGAGAGGGAAAAATTTCAGACTGATAATACTAATAAGCTGCGCAACTGAATCGGATTACAAGGGGATATGATAATCTAAGACCAACTCTTGACTACAAATTAATAAGAAACATAACAATTTTATTAAACATTTGAGAGGTTGGCACTTTGCACCCAAGGGCCAACGCCACATTTCAAAATTCTTCTCTTCCTCTCCTGCTGAACCAAGAGAAAGATTTAAAGACCCCCAAAAAATGACTCTCATGCATAGCCCCCTTCCCATAAACTTCGACCATAGCAGCCCTATAGCCAACCTAGTTTTCTATTTCATTCTCAAAAAGACCAACGACAAGTTTCTTTCCCTTATCATGTATTTTCCTAGGCTTCCAAAAGTGGTCCTAACAAACACTAAAAAATTGCAAGATTTAATACTCCCTTTCTAAGAGTACCAGGCAAACTAATATGATAACTCAACTAGATACTGCTTTTTAATGAGGGACATGGCAAACAAAAGGCTTACTCTCTCTGGTCGATAACATAGGGTACTTCTAGAAGGAAGGCATGTTTCAGAATACAAGTCACCTTTAGTTTATATAATGCTCTTTTTCTTGTTTTGCCCCTGCGATTAATACTCACTTTCCAATTTTGCCCATCCCACTTATTATATCCCCTTTCTCTAAAATAACATTCTCAATGCAATTAAACACATTTCCCAAGAAGGGTAAAAGTGGAAAAAATTTACATTTTACGACATATTACATGATTTAATTATCATTTCTTGTTTCCCGTGATTAAGTTTAAGTGTCCTATATTGTGGACTGGAGGGAGTACAATGTTTATCTAGTTTATTTTGCCTTGTACGTGATAAATAAGCAAGAGGAGTTTTGTATCATAAAATGCAAAAGTGACTTTTAAATGTGATCCCAAACACCCACTGAAAAAGAGTAAAAGAGTGCTTTGTTGCAGGTCAACCACAACAAAGTATCTATCAATTTAAGAATGAAATGAACCTGTGGGTCATTGGCATCTAAAAAACAGGGAGAGGCAGTGTGAAAGACACCCACACAACCCTCAACAGCAAGATCAAAGCAACCTTCTTCCAAAAGGTCTGCTTTAAACAGCTTCAGCCTCTCCTTTGCTCCGTCAAGCTTTAGCAGATGATCTACCTTCTTGGGATCATCTGCAGGAAGTTGTCCAAAAAGATCACAAATTTATTACTCACAAATATACAGAATAGTAAACTTTTTTACTATATTTTTGAAAGTTTTCTTTCTGAGTATTCTTTATTCCCTCCCCCCATTTTCCTCCCACTTTTCCCTCCATCCAAACATAGTTGTAGAGATGTAAATGAGTGAAATATCAAGTCTCTCTTTTTAAAACATGACGGCTGATTTATTCAAGCTGATGTACTAACCAAACTGAACCGATCAAAGCATGAAGAAAAGTGGAAGGAAATTAAGGAACACTCACTAAGATCACGAACAGTGGCATTGACAGCGTAACCACGAAGAAGAAGCAGCTTGACGAGCCACGAGGCAATATAGCCAGAGGCACCTGTGACACAAACCACCTTTCCGTTTCCTGGGTTGCAACTCATTCTCTTTCCTTCTTCTTTTTCTTCAGTTTGTTCCCTTTCCTTTCTGCTCTGTGCTAAGATCGTTTTACCTCAATATATTCTCGGAGTTATCTTGGCTTCCCTGTTTGTCATTACGCTCTTGCTTGCCGGCCAAACCAGGACTTAAGACACATATATAAACCAAGATTTTTCTCTTGATGTCACTTTTGGCGAGAAAATTGAACACCAAAGGCGACAACTTCAAGCATTTTTTAACATGCATATAGACAATTTTTCATCGGCATGTTATTGAAAAACTCCTACCTTTGACGGTATATCCAGAGCTCGGGTGACGACTGATGATGGCACAGCTGGAGATCGCCAAAGGCTAGCCTAGATGGGATTTGATCCCCACCTCCTTCTTTTGTTTTTCATTGGTTGTAAATAATGTTGGAAACCAGATGGCTAGACCAACTTTTGCCCAAATTGTCTGTGAATATCCGCCGTCGGAGTTGCGACCGTCGGTGGCGGTGGCGGTGGCGGTCGCCGCCGACCGGCAGAGATGGAAGCTTTTTTCTTTTCAACTACCTGAGCAGCGTTAAGGCCACGTGCCCATATCATTTAAATTTTGAATTCCCATTTTAGTTCCAACGAGGAATTAATAAAATTCTTGCCGGAAAAATAATACTCATCATTTTAAATATAAGATAAAGTTAAATTTTTTATAAATATTAACAAAATTAATTAAATTATTTTAAAATATTTATATTTATCATTTTTTCTCTAAACTATTTTATCTAACATAAAAACTAATATAAAATCTAATAATACACAATATATGATATTATTAATTAACTTATTTAGCTTTTTTAATATCTGAAAAAAAAAGTCAACTCTATCATATATTTAGGATTGGAAGGAGTATTAATAAAAATAAATTTTTTGGCAAAAAAAGTAATATTAATAAAAATAATTATTTTAGGATAAATTATTTATAAAATCCACATGCCTTGATTTGATTGGAACCAAGTTAAGCATGCAAAAATAAATACATAATTTTCATTAATTGATTAAAAAAATTATGAATGGTGTGAATGGTGTCTATGATCATACTTGCACAAAAAGTTCAGTCAGGGTAAACTCCTGTTTGGTATTAAAAATGTAAAGGTAATATTTTTATCGCATATGTTAGTAATACCATTTATTTTCATAATTTTTCTAATATAAAAGCAAATTATATGTGTGTATAATTTTTTATCTTTATTAATTCTATGTCTCACTCTTATACTTTCTTTTCTTTTCTTTTTTTTTTTTGAAAATAAACATGTGCGTGCATTATAGAGGGAAAATTAATCTTTTAATTTTTATAATTTTAAAACAATTGTATATAAATCAGTCTTTATACTTTGACTCAATTATAACTCTATCCTTAAACTTTGACTTATGACTACTCAATCCCTATAATATTAACTATTTTATAATTTAGTTCGTAGAAAATAAAATCATATATATATATATATAATGAATGTCCGGCTAAATTACAAACTTGCAACAAGTCTAAGTTCAAAAGTCAAAATCATAGAAATAGGTTCTAAAAACTACGATTTCAAACTAGAGGATAAAAACAACATTTGATCGATCCCTTTTTAACAAAAGGTGCATGCATTAAGTTCGAGGTTACAATTGTGATTGAAGGCACGATATTCCACTGACGGACGAGCTTTCACGCTACTATCGTAGTTCTTCTCATTCTATCCCTTTACTCCAGGGATCAGTATGGATCGGACTGGACCGGGTTTGACACCAACCCGAGGTCTGGTCTTGAGAAGATCTCGGGTTATATAAATTAGTCCGTGGTCTAGTCTGGTCCAGCACCAACCCGAGGTCGGGCTGAACCAGACCGGGTCTGGTGGACTACCTGGACTGGTCCAGGTAGTCCAAGACCGAAATTTAATATTTTTTATTTTTATTTTTTTCTCTTTGGAAGGCAAAATTTGAAACTATTAAACACAATTAGGACCACAAAAATACCTATAATAATAAAAAATGTCACCAAAAATTAAAATATTATAAATCTATAAGAATATTCAACAACAATAAAAAATATATGTTGAGAAAAAAGATTTAAACATGATAAATATAATTAAGATAATAAAAATACCTATAATCATATAAAAACCATCATAAAAAAATAAAACTTGATTATAAATCCTTAAAAAAATTCTAACAACATTAAATAAAAAATAAAAAATAACATCTAAATTATAAAAATAATTTTTAAAAAATTAACTTGGACCAGACCGGACCAGTCTAGGTGGTCTGGAAGCCAGTCCAACCCGACCAGTCAGTCTGATCTAGTCTGATCCGATTTCATTATATTACTTATTTGGACTGGACCAGACCAAACCGGACCAGCTCGGGTCAGACTGGACTAGACCGGACCACCGGGTTTTTGCTCATCCCTACTTTACTCTGTAAAGTAGTCCGATGAATCCCTAATTACAAATAACAGCAGTCACACTAGCGAAAGCGTATCCCATATAGGTCTTGTGTGCTCAAATTCAACTTTTTCTCCAACTAGGTACTAACTGCATGGCTTGTATCACAATTCTGTCTTCTCAAGCATTGCATTGTTTAGCATAGTTTATTAAAAAAAAAAAAACGCATTTTAGAAAAGTTTATTATTTTCAACGTTTATAGGAGATGTCATGATTTATGGGTTGAGAAGCTTCTTCTCCATCAAGCTTTCTACAGTCTCCTTAACAGACACATCCAATGGAATAAACTGAATTCCCAAGGTCATTGCCTTTTCTTTGGAAACCTGAAACTGTGGTACCAGGGACTCATCTTCAACAAGCCTAGCAAGTTAATTGAGAAACAATAAGTAAAATTAGCCCCCAAAAAAAAAAAATCAGAAATCAAAAATAAAAAATTAAACAAAAATACATTACCTAAATATTAACAAAAAGGTGAATATGCAAGACATGGGTGATCAAATATGATCCAAAGATTATAACTACAAGCCATTATTATCAATTCTCATCATCAAACAACTTAAAAGAAATCTCCCATTAATCCCCTAGGAACAGACTTCATACTAAGTGAGTCTGTCTGCTAGCGCCGCTTTTAGCCCACAAACTGAAGGGTACAATCAGCATCAAAGATAGAGAACACATCTGTTGAATGAAAAATTTGTATTACAATCCAAAATGCATATTTCAGGTTATGCTCATTTTACGTTTAGTGAATGAAGACAGATGGAGGTAATAGAAACTGGTATAAACTTTTCTTTTTGAGAAAATCACTATGAGGTCCTAAGGAAGGAATGTAGTAACAAAAAAGTCCCATTAAAAAATAAGCAGTATAACTTGCTGTCATTTCCTGCATTGGAATTTGTCATTACATACTGCTTATTTGTTGTGGGACTTTTTGGTCTTTACATTTATTCCTTGAGACCTCATAGTAATTCTCCCTTTTTATTTCGGGCCATGGCAGCTAGCAGTTCATGAGTTGTCTCATTCTCAGAATAAGTTAATGGAATTTGCTAGACACACACAAGGGTTCAGCAAATGGAGGCCTGAGTTCATACGTTATATTGCATTCAAGAAACTATGGAAATGGTTGACTTACTTTTCCGGAAGTGGTAATGTTGGGAATAGCTCATTAGTGATCTTCACAATGTCTGAAAAGTAAGCTACACTCTCGACCACACAACATCTTCCGCTAGCTGAAGAAATCTCAAATGCTTTAATATGAGCATTCACAACATCTTTCACATGGATCCATCCTACACAAGCATTTGAAAGCTTTTGTGCACCTGCATCAAACAAACCATGGAAGAGTCTCTAAAGGGAGCAACATAATAGTTTGTTCACCTGCATCTAACAATAATGAAGTGACCTCAAAATTGAAGAAAAAAAGAATGTCTAGACTATGACTTATTTCTCTGATAGATAAAACCATAGTTCTGAATCAGCAATCTCATATGTTCAATGTGCTAAGTGGGAAAGAGGAATTCGAACTAGTAATATCCTTTACAACATTTTCCCCAGAATGAAATTTTGGAATAGGATTAGTTTATGGTTACAGTAGATAAGCCCCATATTGGTTCTTTCTCAAGCTACACAATCTTCAAGTAGTTATGATTTATGTAACACAAGCCTACCAAAGTATCTGTCACTAATTCTACTTTCAATTGACTAGAGCCAGAAAGCATTTCAGTTGAAAAAGATCATGTAACTGGATGTAGACAACTCAAATAACAGAATTTCTGTACAGCATGAACCTTGTGAGTATCTAAGAAATTACCATTCAATAGATTTAAAATTAAAGCCGAAGTTTGGTTTAATGATGGTTGCAAGAGTGGCCCTAGCACTACTCCCGGGTTGATGACAACCATGTCAATATTGTTTTCCCTTACAAATTTCCAGGCAGCATCTTCAGCCAAAGTCTTGGAGAGTTCATACGAAGGCCAGAGCTGAAAAACCAGAACAACGAACAGTAAAATGTGAATTGTTTCAGAAGAGACATTAGTCTACTAGGATTAAAATGATATAAGTTGTTGTATTTTCATTTGACACAATTCAGATGATGTGGCACTCATGAAGTATGTAAGTATTTCTCTTTAACATGCAGTCTTCATGTAGGATGAGTTACAAGGAAATTTTGACTACAACCACATAGGTCATTTATGTTAATTACAAGCTTCATTTCAGTGTGAGTTTAATGATATAAATACCTCAGATGCTTTACATAAATCTTCCTTCGAAAACCATTTCTCATCAACCACAACATCAGGAGTTAAAGGCTCTCCATTATGTAAAACTGTAGCCATAGAAGATGTTAGAATAACTCGTTTCAGAGATGGTGATTTTGCACATGACTTAAGAATATTAAGAGTTCCCTTGACAGCTGGGTCAATCAGTTCAATCTGAAATGAGGAAAGCAACAATTAGTAGCTAGTATATAAGGCTGCTTTTCTCCTGAAGACAAAATAATAATAATAATTGTCAAAATATTCATGAAGAGCCTTTGCATTCAACTCAAGCTTTTAATCATAAACTCATAAGAGTTCATATATACTTAACCGGTAATAAAAATTCATATATGACCTATCAAACATCATAAAATTGAAAAAAAAAAAACTACTTAAAATGATCATAACAGAAATAACAAGTGGATTCCAACAAAAATCATTAGTCAATACTAGTTTTTCTCCATGACCAATAAAAGGCAGCCTAGTGCATAAGGCTTCCACGTGGTGGGGTCCAGGGAGGGACAACTAAGCAAAAGGTGAAAGGCCCTAGTTGCAGTGATGTTTCTCTTCAATCTTTTGGTCTGCGAGCCTCACATGAGGGTTAAATGGTACCTGAGCCATGGCTTTCTATATTTTAACTGTGTAATTTGTTGAAATCTCCCAGAATTTGCCCCAAGAGGACTAATTTGAGCGCTTTGCTTCTAATTTAAACAGTAGCACAAGAGATTGTTGAAAATCATTGAAGCATTTAAAAAAAAAAATGGTGCTTCCTGCACAGAGAACACATTTTATTATTAATCATCTATAAATTATAGAATGAAATGAACCTGTGGATCTTTGACATTGAAAATACAAGGAGAAGCAGTATGAAAGACACCCTCACAGCCCTCAACAGCGGAGTCAAATGAACCTTCTTCCAACAGATTTGCTTTAAAAAGCTGCAACCTCTCCTTTGCTCCTTCAAGTTTAAGCAAGTGCTCTACCTTCTTAGGGTCATCTAAAAGGAGTCACAGAACATCACAAATTGATCACTAAAAAATGTTCATACCCAAAATGATTACTCAAAAATGTACAGACCGAGATAGCGTATAAGAATCAGTAGTCTAAAAATGTAATGAGAATATTGGGGGAAATCAAAGTCAGGAAATGGGTGCACAGAAATTAAGGAGCACTCACTTAGGTCACGAACTGTGGCATTGACATTGTAACCATGAAGAAGAAGAAGCTTGACGAGCCACGAAGCAATGTAGCCAGAAGCGCCGGTGACGCAAACCACCGTTCCGTTTCCGGCGTCGCTGCTCATTCTCTTCCTTTCTTCTTCAGGGTGTTTCTCCTCGCCGATTCGTTTTTGCTTCGCACCAAATCGTTTGAGATTTTGTTGGATTGGGAAGAGCGATTCCTGGATTCAACGTTTGTCGTTATGCGTTTGCTTGCAGATGCAAGCATTGCTTTGGTCAACTCCCTTTTTTCCATATTCCCGAGCTCAATAAATAAATTGCACGGCAATGGGCATCAATTGGGAATTTGTAAAGTGGCTGGGGGGATGTGCTCCAAATCATCCCTATAAGGAGATCATAGAGGAAGCTAGAGTTCTTATTCATAGAAGTTGGAATGTTGCAGTACATCAAGTAGGGAGACAATTAGCATAGCTCATAGATTTAGTTAAACTTGCTTACAATCTTGTAGGAAATTATTACATTCTCAATCAACCACCACCTCCTAGTTGAAAGACGCGGCACCTGACGAGGGATTCTAAGACCTTTTTTGCTTTTGTTATGTATTTTCGGTGATAGTTTCTTAGATCTGTGACTCTTTTTATGAATTAATGTATTCAGTATTTCATGCAAATAAATAAATAAATAAAGTGGCTAGTGGATACTCCCAAATACTCACGTCGTCTCCCTCCCGAAGAATTCATCTAGTGTCCTCTGGTTTTTTTCTTTTTAAAAGAACGCTTTAATATTGGCGAACAAGCGTACATTTATCTCTGTATTTGCATGAAACTTGTTTTTGAGGGATGATGACATAGTTGGTATAGATTTTGATTCTAAATATAAGATATAATTTTTATATTTATCATTTATTTTTTATTTTATTTTTATTGATGCTTCCTCAATAGTAATTAAGAAGGAGGAGAGGGAAATATGAAATTAATGAAGATGATTATGATATTTTAAAAAATATATGTTATATTAACTAACTTCATTAATCTAATCAAATTAAATAAATATATATCATATTAAGGATTTACGAGTATATCTTGTTACCATAATGATCATAAGCATCAGACAAACCAACGGAACGAGTTTACTGTGTGAAATGATAGCCAAATGGTCATTGTGAAATTATGGAAAATTATAAAATATCAAAGTTCAAATTGCTCATGTTTTTGGTCATCTACTAGTTTTTTAAAGTTAAATTTAAAATTTTTGAGATAAATTTGTACCTCAATAAAAATGATGTGGATGATATGTGGACCACCAGCAAAGTATATTTAGTTGACTATCAGTCAAAATTAATTGAGATAACGGTTAAAACAAAATCGTTTCCTCTTTAACACTTCTGTGATAAAACTACCCCTTAACCCTTAGAAAAGACCAAGGTATTAAAACCCGGACCGGGCATTGAACCGGTCGGGGTACTGGGTTAAGGGTTAGTGGGTCAAACCGGGACCAAACCGGTGAGAAATTGAAAATTTTAGACTTATAGTATGAAATTCTAAAGGAAAAAGTAAAAAATTTTTTTTTTTTTTTTTATAAGTGACCCGGACCGGACCGGTTTCCCGGCCAGTTCATCGGGTCCCGGGCCGGACCGGCCGGTCCGGTCCGGGTCTCACAACCCTGGAAAAGACACATCAAAATATATAAAATACCAAATCAATAGATAGGAATAAATTTAAGTTTTAAAATATTGTAAATTTTCAAAACAAAAATAGTAAATTTACAAACAAAAGTGAATCTGACAAAGCTCAGTTGACTTTTCCATTTTGTTTTTTAAAAAAGCTGAGTTGACTTGGCTCCTACTTTTCCCTCTTTATTATTTCATTCCGGATTGACCAAGTGGTTAGGTCACTGGAGGGATCTCTCTATTTTTTTAATTGTCCACTTTCTTTTAATTTTTTATTTTTATTGTTAGATTAATTCTGAATAATTAAGGTTTAATATCTTATCAAAAGTAAAAAAATTTATATATAGAATAATTTAATAAAAGCATAAAGATACCAACTAGTTATATCAAATTTCAATGATTTAAATTTATTTATATATATTTTTTGTTATTTAATATTATAATAATATTTTTATAAGATATTGAATTTCAACCATTCAGAGTTAATCTAACGGTGAGAATAAATAAGTGGAGGTAAGAGAAATGGAGAGACCCCTCTCCCGTCACGGGATTGGCCATTCCAATATGATTTTAATACTACAAACAAACCAAACACTATGACAGGTAACACGAGGGGAAATGAGTGTCTTCACTAATTTTTCTCTCTACTTAATTTTTTCATCGTTAGATTGACTTTTAATGATAAAACATTATAATATATTAAAAATGTTATTGTAATATTAAATATTAAATGATAATAATATTTGTACAGAACAAATCTTAACTATTAAAAACCAATCTAATGATAGACAAATTAAGTGTGGAAAGAGATTAGTGGATACACTATTCCTGGTATGAACAGAATCAAAATTCCCATTCTTTAGGCACGTGAGAATCCAACCAAACGGGCCCCAAAACTTGTTAGTTTTCACATTACCTATTCACTCTCCTTCTCCAAGATCATAGTTTCATACCATACGAGGCCTTCGGCTTAACGCTCAGTTTGATCAACTAGGCTCTCTCTTCTAAAAGTATACGTTTTAGCATCTTACAAAAGCAATGGGGTTATTAAGACCAAATAGAAACTCAAAGCTAAGTACGTGCTATGTTGACAAAACAATTAAAGTTCAGACAGATATTACGTATTGGAGCTAAAAGTTTACAAATTTCTTTTCTTTCAGGTTTTCCACAGTATGATCTCTTTCAGACGCATGTCCAATGGAATAAACTCAATTCCCAACGTCCTTGCCTTTTCCTTAGAAACTTGTTACCTGAGCATTGATGGATTGTTGTCCGCAAACCTGACAAGTTTTATTAAGCAGTCAAAACAATAAAATAAAAAATTAAAAAATTTAACAAAAATCAATTTAATGTGTCAAGATATTAATATAAATGATAAAATTGAAAGGTGAGATCAGCATACATGATGGAGAGCATATCTGTTGAATGAATTACAATCACAACTCTCAAGTTTAACCATAGCGTTCATGCTTCATTTCAAGTTTAGCACTAATGACCCCCACATTTAGTAGCATTTATAGCATTTTTGGGTATAATTGGAGAGTCATTTGTACAATTTAGCTATACTATAGAATCATTTATTACTCCGTTAGGATATTATTCTATCATTATGAGTCATTAGTACCTAGTTTCCTCACGTATGTATATATACCCTATTCCTAATTAGCTTTGAAATATGCAAGAGAAGTTCATATTCTCTCCTATATTTTCTTATTTAAGGGGAAGTTAGTTAAGGGGTTAATGGGCAGTTAGGAGGTTGGTTAATTGGTATTAGGGATTATGGTCTATAAAAGGGCATAAGAGATGATATTGTGATCAGCTTTTGAAATAATAGACTTGCCCATCAATAGCCTTATAGTCTAGTGGCATGCAAGCTCTCCTATAAGTGAGAGGTCTTTGTTGGATCTCACTTTTAGGGCTTGTTTGGTATGAGGGGAGGGGAGGGGAGAGAAAATTTTTTTGAGTTGGATTTAAAAAAATAAAAGAAGTGGGGTTAAAGGTTTTTAATTAATTTTTCTTACTTTTTTATCTTATATTTTTCCTTTAATCTAAGGTTGTTAGTGCTTGCCCCTTTGATTAAAAAAAACATAGAGAAATACTCCCTCCGGTCCTTAATATATAAGACATATTTTGAGAGTTAATTTATTTCTAAATATAAGATATAATTTTTATATTTATCAATTTTTTTCCTAATTTATCCCTACTGATTCTCCCTGAGCAATAATCAAGGAGGAGAGGGAATGAGGAAATTAAGGAAGATGACTCGGATGTTTTAGAAAATACATGTCATATTAGCTAACTCAACTAACTTTCTTGACTTAATCACATTATGTAATTATGTCTTATATTAACGGCCAAAAGAGTAATAGAGTTGAGTCTCTCCCTGTTTCTTCTTTCCTCTCTCTTGTCTATGTATTATCAATCTCTTCCCCTATTTCCCTTTGTTTCTCTCTTCTTCTCCCTCTGTCCTATCCTTTTTTCATACAACATTTGTGAGAAAAAAATTAAAAAAAGAAAAAAAAATCATGTTTGATGCTTGTACATCTAAATTAATAAGAAAATGACATTGATGTCGATTGGATTGTAATCGAAGCTTGAAAAATGATCATCATTAAGGTGATTGCCTTGCAATTGAAGTTTTTAATAAATGACAACAAATAATTCATCTCATCAATATTGATTGATATATGGATTAGTAAACTTAGTGTGGAGTCAGTGTGGAGGACCAAAACATAGAAATTTTAAAAAAAATATACATATTTTTCATTTATATTGATATGTCTAAATTAGGAAATTACTTGTGAGAAAAATCAAAAATAAGAAAAAAAATTAAAAAACCAAAATACCAAAAATATTTCTCATTTATGTTTATAGGTTTAAATTAGGAAAATTATTGTGGAAAAAATATAATAAAAATTTAAAAAAAAAATAAAAAATCTCTCTCAATGATGGTGTAAGGTTTAAAATTAGGAAGTTTCACTAAACAAAAAATTTAAAAATAGTCTCTCATTGATGGTGATTAGGTCAAGTTAGGAAGTTTTATTAACATAAATATAAAAAATAAAAATTCAAAAAAAAGGAGTATTTATGAAGAAAACCCTACATTGAGATTATAAATAAGGGAGCAAGGGTTGAAGCAAGATAGAAAAAAATTGGGAGAGTAAAGACAAAAGAAAGGAGAAGAGTGAAGTTTGTTATTCATCTTTTTTTTCCTCATACCCCCAAGGAAAGCCTATGCTCTTATGGTTTTTGTCACATATGTGAAGCTTCAACATCAATCGCTATAGGGAGGAATCCAATATGATGAGGATCGATTCATTTCCTTATTGGTTTTCATTTTCCTTCTCTCTTCTATTTTTCTTTTCTTCTTTATACCCAAGGAAAGCCTAAGCTTTTGCGGTTAGTGCTACATGTAATTTCCCAAAAATGGGCTTAAGGGCTAATGATTTCAAAAGTGGATATAATTATTGTTAATTAACACTTTTGAAGAATATGATGTGAATTACCATCCGAATGCATTTTGATTGGTGCATAAACCCTGTATTTAAGCTTAATTGTGTGACCAAGCTTAAAATGAACCCTAAGGGTAGGGAAGGACGCAAGAATGAAGAATGGAATGATATAAATGTGTTTGGTGGTGATTTAGAAAAAATTTCCATAATCAGGGGCAAAATGGGTAAAACCGAAAGTTACCGATCAATTGGTCAGCTACCGAAGAGGAAGCTTGTTGGTAACTCAAAATCAATGGTTGATATTTCATTGAGCAAGAGAGTGGAATTATATGTGTGAGTATTCATGTGTGTCCATGAAAGGAGGAATAAGATCTTGCCAAGTGTCAAGGTGTGAGCCATGGGATTAAGTCAACTTTTCAAACTTTTTTCCTCTCTCCTCTCTCCATCCAAGTTGGCTAGTTGCATGGGAGTAAGGGAAAAATCTGCATCTTCATCATCATCTCACTCTCTCTCTTCATTCTCCATTTTCGCCAAACTCAAGAGGAAAGAGAAAGAAGAAAAGCTTAAGGTTAGTGCTCCATGTCATCTCTAATGCTCAAATACTCTTCATTAATCTTGTTCATGGTGATGGGAGTTTTATTGCAATGGTTTTAGATTTTTGAAAGAAGATGTTTGAGTGCTTGCAGAAATTTGAAAGTTGAGAAATCAAGGAACCAACCTTGGGAAGAGGTAGAGGTGAGTATTTGATACATTTTGGCTTAAATCTTGAGAACATTGGTTAAGTTTTGAAATTTGTGATTTGTGCCCTAATTTTGGTATAATTTGGAAATGCATGAATTGCCTAGTGTGCTATGGTGGATTTGGTGTCATATTGTGTCTTTGTGTAATTGGAATTGGTTTGAAATCTTGGGAGCCAAGTTGGTCATTTAGTGGTTTTGGACTTCAATGTGTTTGGGAAGTGTGAAATGTGCTATTGTGATGGGAATTTGGTTGTTTTGGTGTTTCCAATGGACTCTTTATGAAAATTTGTGAGGAAATGGGTTGTTTGTGAATTTTGGGAACCATTGGATACATTGCAAGGAAATTTGGAAAATTCTATCATCTATTGCGTTTTGGCTTCTGATAAGCCTCACTCGAGTGATATGGGGTCTTACTCGAGCGCAACATTATGTTTTCCCTTTTCCTTCAGCTTTTCGGTCGCACTTCCATGCCAGAATGTAAGGGTGCATCATCTCACTTACGAGTGATATGGATTATCACTTGAGTGCATCTTGTCTCACTCGAGTCAAGAGTATTTTGCATAATGAACTCGCGTCTCGGGGTAACACTAGCGGCCAAATTGTCAAGAGTGTGTGTTAGTCTCGCAAGTATTATGTCATTACTCGAGCGCCTGAGCTAGTGCTCGAGTGCACTTTTCATTCTAGGGTTTTCTTTGCTCTCAGGTAGTTACTTCCTATGTCTCACATAGTAGGACTTGGGTGAGCATGAGGCTACCACTCGAGTGTTGTGGTTAGGACTCAAGTGCTATGATTATGTTCTATCTCAGTTGTTGCTCTCGGCCAAGCACTCGCACGAGTGAGCCGTCCTCACTAGAGTGCAAGTTGTCTCATCACTCGAGTGCGTCATCTATAATCAGTGTTTTCACTTCCGAGAGGGGGTTTTGGTCAAGTTCTTCCCAACCCTTTAGGCATGTATTTAGGCTTCTAGTAGCCACCTAAAGAGTTCAAATGATAACCAACTTTAAGTGTTATGGAATCAAAAACTTGGAATAGAGATTAATCCGTCGTCCTTGATTTTGGTTTTTAGGATATGATATTTTCCTTGTTCGTGAGCAGACTGTGCCAACGCACTCTCGGAAAGAACACGGTAGTGACTCTTTCCCTTATACTCTATGTGATACATGTTATGTTTGATTTATCATTGTTTGTGGTGTTGGAAATTGTGCCCAAAGGGCCAATCATTGTACTTTGAACATTTTTAATTTAATGAAATTTCTCCATTCTGTTATCATATTATTTGCATGTTAACTATGATAATTGTATCCTTGGATAAATCATAAAGATTATCCTAAAATGTCCCTGGTCGGTCATCTATACGGGAGCAAAGATGAAACAAAACCAGTATGACTTTGATAAAATATGGAGATACGAATCAAAGTATTAGGCACTTGTAAGAGTATAAGGTGCTGGACCGACCCACTATAAGAAAGCTACATGGATTAAGTCATAAGCTTTTCTCATGCATAACCACGTCACAATGCCCTTATACCTGAGGTCATCATGGATTCCTATATGAGAGTTGCTAAACTTTGAACAAGTCCAAAGTCACTTTTGACTGGGTGATAATAAAGGCTACGATTGGGCTTGGTGGTTTTTCATGCAGAGGAATATGAATGATCAATATGGAATTTGTCCCTTAAGAGTGAGTCTGAGAAATGTATAGCCATACTACAATGGAAAGGAGTTTCCATTTCTATTGTTAGGCTACTCAGGAATCGAGAAAGTAATGATCAGGAACAAGATGATGACATTATCCATGCCTTATCCTTGACCGATATATCATGTGAAAAAAGGGACGTGACATGGTTGTATGACAGGTTGCATCGTGTTAACGATCATCATATGAATTGGGTAGTCGTAATATTTTGCTAGAGGCTGCTTGCGACTTTTGGGTTAGTACAGTTATTGGCCCATTGCCAACTTCATATGGGCCTACAGGGTCGCACACAAGAATGGCCTAACACGAGATAATGTTTAATTTAGGATGGACAAATTTTATATTTATATTTATATATATATAATATAAACTTTGTTAATAATATTATATAGATATATATTTTCTAAATACATATCTTATATATGTGTGTGTGTGTGTGTGTTATATGATATTATTATATTGTGTTAGTTTTAAATTTAATCTATTACAGGGGTCGCACACAAGAATGGCCCACTGCCCCTATAGCCGCTAGCTTCTACTAGAAATTGATTTAATTTTGGAAAAGGGTGAGATTCAAACGAATCTTAGTAGTAATAGATAATCGATCATAAAAAATGCAATAATAAATATGCCAAATACCACATACAGCAATATTATAATTACACATAATTCAATTTAGTCAGTTCAATTGGAAATATTCAGAGCCAATCACTGTTGCAACCCTTACTCATTCCGTACCTCACCTGGTCTTGAGACCACCAGCTAGGCATATCAGTGTACCCAAAAGCGCTAAGTTTAGTGTACCCGTAGGCACTCAATTCAATGTACCCGTAGGCACTCAGTTTAGTCTACCCATAGGTACTGTGTATCATACATATTACAGAAGATGACATACACAAATCATATAAATATTGACATAATGTATGAAGGATAGAGTTACTACCTTTTTAGTTTGTTTGTTCCGACGGCTCGAGCTATCAATCTGGTCCTAAAATTCTAAATGTTCAAGCATTAGGTTAATACCTATTCATGTACTACTTTAGACTCTTCCAAAGTGTTTTTATTGGTTATATTAGTCTAAAACTGTAAATTACCAAAATGGCCCTAGGGACCCTGTCTAAGTCCCTTTGTACCCAGTCTAACTGTACTTTTTCAAAAATATTGACCTGGGCTATTCCTACACAGTTTTGCAAGTAGAATCTAGTTTTGACCTCGGTTTTCATAAAATCATTACCAAATGATAGTTTTGCCCTTGACAGCCCCTAATTAGGGTTTTAAGGCTATTTTATCTATTTCACATTCTAGGGTTTTTCTCATAATATGATCAACATCTACTCTACACATGGTGCAAGTGGCTACCAAGGAGCTCTTAAGGCATGAATTATCCTCATGTCATGGCCTCAAATCCTTGGGGAGGCGATTTAAATCCCCAAAGGAAGGGATAATTCGTGTCGGGTACTATGTGGCTGTGTGGGCCTGGCCAGCCGTTGTGTGTGGGTTGTTACAGGCACCATATGATTAGTGTCACGATACTGCCACCGTTACTATTGTCATTTACATGAACACTTCATCTTTATCATTGTGTTCATCATCCTTACTAGGATTTCTTCATCACTACCATCATCATTATCAGTGTCATCACCTTTATCATGATCATCTTCACCATTATCATAATCTCCTTGTTATAATGGCCATCATCATCCTCTTCATCATCATTGTTGTCATCTTCATTAGGATTTCATCATCACTGCATCATCATTAACATTGTCATCACTTTCATCATAATCATCTTTACTATTATCATAATCTCCTTGTAATCATGCCCATCATTATCCTCTTCATCCTCATTGCCATCATCAGGTGACATTATCATGTTTGGGAGAACCACATACTTAATGTCACATCATCGCCACCACTGTCATCGTCATTAGTGTCATTATCATATTGCATGTTTGGGTCACCGCATACTCAGTGTTACATTATCACTACTATTGTCATCACTATTTATAACTTCCTCATTAGAACTTCATCTTCATCAATATTTTCATCATAATCAAAAACTCATTATGTGGGACATCACATGCTTAGCAATGTTTTAAAAGTTAGACTAGAGATCTAGCCGGAAAGGCTAATGGGTCATGGTTCAATCGGTTGAAACGGTCAGGCCGTTTGGTCGGGCCAGTGATGTAATAATTAAATAGAAAATAAAATTATTTACTTATATATTAATATATGGAAAAAATAAAAATATTAAATTCCCAAATAATTTAATAATAAACTTAAATAGTTTAATTTTTAAATAAGTTAATAAATTTATATGGTATCTCATAACATATATTTAATTTTTTTCCATGATAACGATAAGGACATGTTTAATTTTGTATTACGTAATTTAGATAAAAAATGAAAATGAAATGAGAAATTGAGAATATGTAAATAAATTTTAAAAAATATAAACATAAAAACAAAGAATAAAGCGAAAAAAAGGTAAAAAGAGAGTTAATAAATAACTTAAATATAATGTCCATAAGCTTTCATTCAAATTATAAAAATTAAACGATAAAAAGCTTTTAAAAATTTTCAACTTTTAATGCTTCGGTGAACGTGTGTGACTATGATGGAGTGAAAGTTAAATATTATTAAAAAGAAAAAAAAGTAGCTGCATGTAGGCATATAGGTCCTAAGACATGGGAAAATGGGTAAAACAAAAACGCTATTTTTTTTCTTTTTTTCCCCAAACAACTGCTAGCTTGCACTGAGGATTGAGGCATATTTTTTTTCCTTACTTCTGAAATCACAATCTCTTTTTTCCTCTAAGCATATGAAAAACCTTAAATCCAAAAACTACAAGTCCATCTCTGACAAAGGCAAAATGGCAGTTGGCAAACATCAAAGCACCATGGATGATATGAACAATGAAGCTCTTTCATTTTCTTTTTCTCATGTATGATTTTGGACATTTTCCTTATAAATCAGTTTTATTTAGAGATAGATTTGGTTTAATATTCTGCCTTTTCCATCTACTTCTTATCCTTCTTCTTCGCATCTAGCTCGCTGCTCTAAGTTCATTCTTCACTCGGCTGGCTTTTCAATACCCCCTTTTGGTCACGATTTTTTTTGGCCACCAGTTCAAATCTTGGTTTCGAATGGCTTATTCCAGCCTAATCTTTCAAGCAACTGAATGCTCTGAGACAGATCGCCCTCCTCTCCAATCGACGGTTTAATCAGTTCGATTGTCCGGTCCGGGCCTTAAAACATTGGCATAGATTTTGTAATTTTGGAGTGGAGTACATGTTAAATAGGGACAAAGTTGAAAGTTGTGAAATTTTAAGATATGATTAATGAGATTTAAGGTTTTTTAAATGAGATTTGAGGAGTAAGCCTCATCGATTATTAGTTCACTGAGGTAAGGACTATGTTATTGTACTCTATTAACTATTAGCCAAAATGTTTTGAAATGTTGTTGAACAAAAGATTTCACTCAAATAATTCATTTAGCTTGCTCTTCTACATTCATGTACATCATTTTAAAGGACTCCATAGTACTTGATTTAGGGTCTGTTTGGCAAAGCGGCAAGCATAGATGACTGCACGTTTGGGGCACAAAAAGCACGATGGTCATTTTTAAGTGTTTGGCAAAGCGGTCCTTTTGCCTGGGCTTTTAATATTACCGTGGCTTTTTTCAAAAGCTGATGCACATAGCTTTTTTCCATTCCCTCCCCGCACTTCTGCTCTCTCTCTTCCATCATTCCTTTACTGCAGACCGTTGGAAGCATTTATATTTTGTCTCACCGCCCTCATTATTTTGTCTGACCAAGCTTCTTTGTTCGTGCATGCACAAGGGCGATCTCTTTCGTTTGAATCACAGCTTCCGGTGATGCATTTCCGACTGCTCCATCCAAGACTCTGGCAAGGGTTTGATGGTAAGGGTGTTTCGCTGGTTCGCGTGTTCGAAGGAAGAAGAAAATGCTTTGGTCAAATTAGATTTGACCAGGGACTTCTTTGCAAACTTTATAAGTTTCTAAGGTGGGGTTAAATTGAAAATTGTTGAAATATTTTTAGGGTTCAATTGTAATTTATGAAAAATTTGCATAAATTTGAGTCATTTTCTGTGATTATTCACTTGTAATTTTCATAAATTCTGTGGTACTTTTCTGTATCTTTCTATAGTCCTCAAGGCTGTGCCGAAGAGAGAGAAAGGCTGGAAATACACGAAAGAGATATGTGATGTTACTTTTAGATCTTACTAACACAATATATTACTCCCTCTGGTCTTAATTATAAGATAAAGTTGACTTTTTTTTTTGGAGAAATTAAGGAAGCTAATTAAATTACTATAGATTATTTTTATTTTTCTTTTTTCTCAAAACTAATTAGTTTGACTAATAAACTAACATATAATTTGAGGATACATAATATATGATATGATTAAGTAGCTTATTATCAACTTTTATTTATATTTTTTCATTTCAATTATCACAATATATACAAATATATATATATATATATATATATATATATATATATATATATATATATATATATGTAGTATTACATAAGATTCATGCCATTTTCAGTCATTTTATATCTATAAACGGGCTTTTCAAACTCTAATCCAAATAGGTTCAAGGTTAGAAAAAAAAAGTCACTTCTGCCACCGCTAATCTAAACACAAATCACATTTACATTTTCACTTTTAATCCTACCTTACTTTTTCAAAAGTTAGATGGAAAAAAAGCCACTTCTCCACCACTAATCCAAACGGGCACTTAACCTCCTTACTGGTGCGTCTACTGACTTTTTGTGTGTCTGAATTGTCGTAAATGATTTTCAATCATTTTTTTTCAGTTGAAGCAACTCCAACTCTTTTTTTAGCTGTGTTCATTATAAATCTTATTTTCTTGTATGATCATAAATCCATATCAACATCATCTTATTAGCTAACCCACTTTTTGTATTATTACCCAGTTTGATGAAAACCACCTTTAATTTAATATATGCAATCCATATGAATTGCTTGGGAGAAAATTTATAAAATTGGGGATAAATAGATTGATGTCTTATATTTAGAATCAAAATAAATCCATCAAATAACTTGTATATTTATATGACCCAATGGAATATTAATATTTTTTTATGAGATATTAATCTTTTTTCCTCTGAGATCTGAGAGTGGTACGAGTATCAACCTAGATGTTCTCTCTCTCTCTCTCTCTCTCTCTCTCTCTCAAACAAAGGGTTTATGTGTTATTTTCTTTTTGTTTATTGCATACGAAATAACTTCAAACAAAGAATGGACACAAAGAAGTAAGCTTAAACTTATTTTGTCTACTCTACATTATTCAACACAAATGATTATTTTTGGCTAAATTACATTGTTATTTAATTTAATCACTCACTTGTGTAAAGTTGAAAGCAGATCCTCTTAAAATCCTTTCTCCCATTGTCCTCTCAGAATCATCATCCTTACTAGGATTTCTTCATCACTACCATCATCATTATCAGTGTCATCACCTTTATCATGATCATCTTCACCATTATCATAATCTCCTTGTTATAATGGCCATCATCATCCTCTTCATCATCATTGTTGTCATCTTCATTAGGATTTCATCATCACTGCATCATCATTAACATTGTCATCACTTTCATCATAATCATCTTTACTATTATCATAATCTCCTTGTAATCATGCCCATCATTATCCTCTTCATCCTCATTGCCATCATCAGGTGACATTATCATGTTTGGGAGAACCACATACTTAATGTCACATCATCGCCACCACTGTCATCGTCATTAGTGTCATTATCATATTGCATGTTTGGGTCACCGCATACTCAGTGTTACATTATCACTACTATTGTCATCACTATTTATAACTTCCTCATTAGAACTTCATCTTCATCAATATTTTCATCATAATCAAAAACTCATTATGTGGGACATCACATGCTTAGCAATGTTTTAAAAGTTAGACTAGAGATCTAGCCGGAAAGGCTAATGGGTCATGGTTCAATCGGTTGAAACGGTCAGGCCGTTTGGTCGGGCCAGTGATGTAATAATTAAATAGAAAATAAAATTATTTACTTATATATTAATATATGGAAAAAATAAAAATATTAAATTCCCAAATAATTTAATAATAAACTTAAATAGTTTAATTTTTAAATAAGTTAATAAATTTATATGGTATCTCATAACATATATTTAATTTTTTTCCATGATAACGATAAGGACATGTTTAATTTTGTATTACGTAATTTAGATAAAAAATGAAAATGAAATGAGAAATTGAGAATATGTAAATAAATTTTAAAAAATATAAACATAAAAACAAAGAATAAAGCGAAAAAAAGGTAAAAAGAGAGTTAATAAATAACTTAAATATAATGTCCATAAGCTTTCATTCAAATTATAAAAATTAAACGATAAAAAGCTTTTAAAAATTTTCAACTTTTAATGCTTCGGTGAACGTGTGTGACTATGATGGAGTGAAAGTTAAATATTATTAAAAAGAAAAAAAAGTAGCTGCATGTAGGCATATAGGTCCTAAGACATGGGAAAATGGGTAAAACAAAAACGCTATTTTTTTTCTTTTTTTCCCCAAACAACTGCTAGCTTGCACTGAGGATTGAGGCATATTTTTTTTCCTTACTTCTGAAATCACAATCTCTTTTTTCCTCTAAGCATATGAAAAACCTTAAATCCAAAAACTACAAGTCCATCTCTGACAAAGGCAAAATGGCAGTTGGCAAACATCAAAGCACCATGGATGATATGAACAATGAAGCTCTTTCATTTTCTTTTTCTCATGTATGATTTTGGACATTTTCCTTATAAATCAGTTTTATTTAGAGATAGATTTGGTTTAATATTCTGCCTTTTCCATCTACTTCTTATCCTTCTTCTTCGCATCTAGCTCGCTGCTCTAAGTTCATTCTTCACTCGGCTGGCTTTTCAATACCCCCTTTTGGTCACGATTTTTTTTGGCCACCAGTTCAAATCTTGGTTTCGAATGGCTTATTCCAGCCTAATCTTTCAAGCAACTGAATGCTCTGAGACAGATCGCCCTCCTCTCCAATCGACGGTTTAATCAGTTCGATTGTCCGGTCCGGGCCTTAAAACATTGGCATAGATTTTGTAATTTTGGAGTGGAGTACATGTTAAATAGGGACAAAGTTGAAAGTTGTGAAATTTTAAGATATGATTAATGAGATTTAAGGTTTTTTAAATGAGATTTGAGGAGTAAGCCTCATCGATTATTAGTTCACTGAGGTAAGGACTATGTTATTGTACTCTATTAACTATTAGCCAAAATGTTTTGAAATGTTGTTGAACAAAAGATTTCACTCAAATAATTCATTTAGCTTGCTCTTCTACATTCATGTACATCATTTTAAAGGACTCCATAGTACTTGATTTAGGGTCTGTTTGGCAAAGCGGCAAGCATAGATGACTGCACGTTTGGGGCACAAAAAGCACGATGGTCATTTTTAAGTGTTTGGCAAAGCGGTCCTTTTGCCTGGGCTTTTAATATTACCGTGGCTTTTTTCAAAAGCTGATGCACATAGCTTTTTTCCATTCCCTCCCCGCACTTCTGCTCTCTCTCTTCCATCATTCCTTTACTGCAGACCGTTGGAAGCATTTATATTTTGTCTCACCGCCCTCATTATTTTGTCTGACCAAGCTTCTTTGTTCGTGCATGCACAAGGGCGATCTCTTTCGTTTGAATCACAGCTTCCGGTGATGCATTTCCGACTGCTCCATCCAAGACTCTGGCAAGGGTTTGATGGTAAGGGTGTTTCGCTGGTTCGCGTGTTCGAAGGAAGAAGAAAATGCTTTGGTCAAATTAGATTTGACCAGGGACTTCTTTGCAAACTTTATAAGTTTCTAAGGTGGGGTTAAATTGAAAATTGTTGAAATATTTTTAGGGTTCAATTGTAATTTATGAAAAATTTGCATAAATTTGAGTCATTTTCTGTGATTATTCACTTGTAATTTTCATAAATTCTGTGGTACTTTTCTGTATCTTTCTATAGTCCTCAAGGCTGTGCCGAAGAGAGAGAAAGGCTGGAAATACACGAAAGAGATATGTGATGTTACTTTTAGATCTTACTAACACAATATATTACTCCCTCTGGTCTTAATTATAAGATAAAGTTGACTTTTTTTTTGGAGAAATTAAGGAAGCTAATTAAATTACTATAGATTATTTTTATTTTTCTTTTTTCTCAAAACTAATTAGTTTGACTAATAAACTAACATATAATTTGAGGATACATAATATATGATATGATTAAGTAGCTTATTATCAACTTTTATTTATATTTTTTCATTTCAATTATCACAATATATACAAATATATATATATATATGTAGTATTACATAAGATTCATGCCATTTTCAGTCATTTTATATCTATAAACGGGCTTTTCAAACTCTAATCCAAATAGGTTCAAGGTTAGAAAAAAAAAGTCACTTCTGCCACCGCTAATCTAAACACAAATCACATTTACATTTTCACTTTTAATCCTACCTTACTTTTTCAAAAGTTAGATGGAAAAAAAGCCACTTCTCCACCACTAATCCAAACGGGCACTTAACCTCCTTACTGGTGCGTCTACTGACTTTTTGTGTGTCTGAATTGTCGTAAATGATTTTCAATCATTTTTTTTCAGTTGAAGCAACTCCAACTCTTTTTTTAGCTGTGTTCATTATAAATCTTATTTTCTTGTATGATCATAAATCCATATCAACATCATCTTATTAGCTAACCCACTTTTTGTATTATTACCCAGTTTGATGAAAACCACCTTTAATTTAATATATGCAATCCATATGAATTGCTTGGGAGAAAATTTATAAAATTGGGGATAAATAGATTGATGTCTTATATTTAGAATCAAAATAAATCCATCAAATAACTTGTATATTTATATGACCCAATGGAATATTAATATTTTTTTATGAGATATTAATCTTTTTTCCTCTGAGATCTGAGAGTGGTACGAGTATCAACCTAGATGTTCTCTCTCTCTCTCTCTCTCTCTCTCTCTCTCTCTCTCAAACAAAGGGTTTATGTGTTATTTTCTTTTTGTTTATTGCATACGAAATAACTTCAAACAAAGAATGGACACAAAGAAGTAAGCTTAAACTTATTTTGTCTACTCTACATTATTCAACACAAATGATTATTTTTGGCTGAATTACATTGTTATTTAATTTAATCACTCACTTGTGTAAAGTTGAAAGCAGATCCTCTTAAAATCCTTTCTCCCATTGTCCTCTCAGAATCTCATCCTCACTCTTAAATAAAAAATAATGAATGGTTCATATTTAATATTTTATAGGTTAATAAATTATTCGTTTATTTTTTATAAACTACATATGCAAATTGTTAAAATCAAATGTTAACCATTTAAATTTATTTTTATATAATATTATAAAATTATATTACAAAATATTTGATTTGAATCCTTCATTTGTTTTTAATCTTAGGGTGAAGAGGGGATTTGAGGGGAAAATGAGATAGAGACTAACTCTAAAAGGATCCGGATCCATGTAAATCTTGCTAATTGCTATATACATCTATGAAGTTCAAGTATTTTTAATGACAAACTAATTGGTTAATTTATTTCTTAATTTTTCAATAAACTTATCAGGTGTGTAGATGATAAACCCTTATACCAAAGTTAAAATTTCAAAAGAAAAGACAAAGACGTTTGGAATTGAGTTTATTCCGCTTGAAGTTAGCCTCAAAGAAACAATGGAAAGCCTTTTTCTTTTTAGCCAAAACAGTGGAAACTGGAAAGCTTTAAAGAAAAAAAATAAATTTGTTGATTAATTCTAAATTGTGATCTCTGGAGTAAAAAATTTTCTTTATTAATTAATAAATATTGATCACCTTAATCATGTTTTTAATTTTGTTGTCTTTGGCTCTATAAACTCAATCTCTATTTTAATAATCCTGCATGTTTTAGAGGATATTATTGTCATATTGCACCAAATATGCATAAGAAATGAACGCTCCAATTTCAAAGTAGAGTTTTTAATCACCAGTAGCTCGAATATGCATGAAAAACAATATTTAAGACGTTCTATCACTTTTTTGGATTGCCAATATAAAGTGATCTGATAACTAATCTCGTAGCTAAAAAAAGAAAAGAAAAGAAAGTGATACTGATAACTAATCGTAAGGCTTAAGGCTAGCAGTTGCATTAGTGCTTTAATTGCTTCATTCTTATATAATTATTATTTAATGGTTTGTATTATGTTATCAAATTATCAAATTGAAATATCATTATACCTCAATTGGAGATAGCTTTTTTTTTTTTTTTTTTTTTTTTGCATATTATTTCGTAAAATTAAAACTGTTCAATTTGTTTTTTTTGTTGGAAAATTACTAAAAAAGTTAATTTTACCAAAGTAAACATTGGCTAAAACGTGGTCCTAGCTATAAGGTTGAGAAAAAATATTTATTTTTGTCTTTATTATAAATCACATCACATGAATTCACAATTTTACCTTTAATTTATTGTTGTAGACGATTTTTTTTTGGTGAAATATTGTTGTACACTTTGTTCTTATAGGACATACTTCTCTGGTAGTCCTATATTATAGGACAAAGATAGTGTGCATTTTTTTTCTATTTATAAGACACTTCATTAAATTTTATACATAAATATATAATTTTACACTTCATTTTTTATTGTGTATCTTAATATTTTTTTTGGAAAGCGTGTAGTTATATGAGGGTACTAATGTTTAAGGCCTTTCTGAAATGAGATAATTAAATTATATAATTTCAGTTAAAAAATATTAAATTATATAATTAAGCGGAAAAAAAAAAAATATATATATATATATTTTCGATGGTGTTAACTCCGTTGTTCGTGGTGCCATGGCACATTTGCTGCGTATTTAGTTGCCTCGACTGTGTGCTGTAAAGAGCCAACAAACCCATGTCCTTTTATTTTTCTGTATGTTTTCTACAAACCCATGTCCTTTTATTTTTCTGTATGTTTTCTTCGTTAACGTTAAAAAGTTATAGCTAATATTTAATTTATCTTCTGGACATTATCTTTTTATTTGTTGGGGTTGATCCTGTTGTTAAAGAACATGTGAAGACTTTGATATCTATATTTTACATGTAAATGAATTTTGACATCATTAATGTTATAAAATTAAACCTTGGTGGGCTTTAATTCAATATTCTGAAATATTTAATTATTTAAAATTTAAATAAATGTGCTTAATTTTTTTTTAATTTTAATAAAATTTAATCATTCCTATATAAATTTTGATTTGATAAAATGGATTTAATGGCTGTCAAATGAAACAAATGAAATAGATTAGGACAATTTAATTTGCTAGCCACTGTAACTTATTCGTAACCTTATGGTTAATTATAGTGATCAATGCAAGTAGAAAGGAGTCCATTAAATCAAACAACTTTATTATAGATAATCAATATGATTACATTTGGGAGGCTAGAATTTTTCTGTAGCCATGATAGCCATGCACGAGATACACACCACAAAGCCAAAGATAAAACGAAAAAGATAAAATACTAATCAACAATTGGTGACATTGAGAGAAAACATGATTTTATTTTTAGAGTACCATAATTGGCCAAAACTCATGGGATGCTCAGTAACCATAAGGTGGTGGTTGATATCTTGGTGGCTTCTCTACCGGTGGCTTGTAAGTTGGAGGCTTCTCAATAGGTGGCTTGTACACTGGTGACTTCTCAACAGGAGGCTTGTAAATAGGAGGTTTCTCTATGGGAAACTTGTAAACTGGCGGTTGCTCCACGGGGGCCTTGTAAACGAGTGGCTTCTCAATGGGAGGCTTGTAAACAGGGGGCTTCTCAACAGGTGGCTTGTAAACTGATGGTGGCTTCTCTATTGGTGGTTTGTAAACCGGGGGCTTCTCAATGGGAGGTTTCTCAACTGGGAGCTTTCCAACAGGTGGCTTGTAAATAGGAGGCTTCTCAACTGGTGGCTTGTAAACTGGGGGCTTCTCAACATGTGGCTTCTCTAAGGGTGGTTTGTAAATAGGGGGCTTCTCAACTGGAGGATTCTCAACAGGTGGATTGTAAATACGGGGCTTCTCAACAAGTGACTTGTAAACAGGGTGCTTCTCTACTGGTGGTTTGTAAACCGGTGGCTTGTAAAATGGTGGCTTCTCAACGGGTGGCTTTTCAACAGGTGGCTTGTCAACTGGGGGCTTCTCAATGGATGGTTTGTAAATAGGTGGCTTCTCTACTGATGGCTTGTAGGGCGGGGGCTTTTCAATTGGTGGTGGCTTATAGTAATCTGACCCGCAGCTAGAAGTGGTGAGAAACAACACTCCTACGAGAAACACCAGCAAGTGTTTAGAGGACATCGTTGAGATGAGTTTGTGTTGATGGTGCATATGAGGGAACATGGACTCCAATTTATAGTAAACGAGGGAGGGAAGTCGGTGGGGTATTTTAACATAAACGTAAGATTAATTAATGAAATAATAATAAACAAAGTCACGATTGGTAGGTGTGAGAACTTGATGAATATCGCCATGCATGTATGTGGAAAATTGGAAATCCTAGTTTTTTCTTCTATTTTTTCGTTTATCATTAATTTATAGAGTAGATAGATATGCATGAAATTATCAAGAGTAATTAGTTTTGGCTGTTTGTATGTGATTGGTGTAATACAATGCTAACTAACTGGGTTTTGTTAAGTGAAAATGACTTTGTATTTTCTTTCTTTTTTAATCAAAATCAACTTGTGCACTAGCCATATTAAATAAATATATTAAAAAAATTATAACCTTTAAACATTATTTTCTTCTTATTATATTAAAACACCACCGTCGTCTTCTTAATATCCGACACTTTGATTTTAAGTTATATCTACAATTGCATTATTGCCAGCTGGGATGATTTTCTTTAAAGGGTAGATGAGATGTTCAAAATATTTTATTATTAATGAAATAATAATAAACAAAGTCACGATTGCTAGGTGTGAGAACTTGATGAATATCGCCATGCTTGTATGTGGAAAATTGGAAATCCTAGTTTCTTTTCTATTTTTTCGTTTATCATTAATTTATAGAGTAGATAGATATGCATGAAATTATCACGAGTAATTGGTTTTGGCTGTTTGTATGTGATTGGTGTAATACAATGCTAACATGCTGGGATTTGTTAAGTGAAAATGACTTTGTATTTTCTTTCTTTTTTAATCAAAATCAACTTGTGTAATAGCCATATTAAATAAATATATTAAAAAAATTATAACCTTTAAACATTATTGTCTTCTTATTATGTTAAAACACCACCGTCGTCTTCTTAATATCCGACACTTTGATTTTAAGTTATAACTACAATTGCATTATTGCCAGCCGGGATGATTTTCTTTAAAGGGTAGATGAGATGTTCAAAATATTTTATTGATTAACGATTGAATCGATCTATCACTCAGACCCCGATGGTTACTTCCTCAAGTAATCACCAATGTTTTAAAAGCCGGATTAGACGTCCAATCAGAAAGATCAATGAGTCATGGTTCAAAGGTTAGAACGGTCGAGCAGTTCGGCCGGACCGATGGCATAATAACTAAATTTAAAATATTATATTGTATATTATATATATATATATATATATATATATATATATATATATATATATATATATATATATATATATATATATATATATATATATATATATATATATTACAATTAGTCTTTAGTCTCATTTCATAAGAAGTTAATAAGGTCACAAAATACCATTTAAGGAAGAATAATTAGTCAACCATCAACCTAACAAAATGAACTAACAATAACAATTTAATGACTTGTCAAACATTGGTGGTCTTGATTGATCCAAGCATAAGTTTCTTGAAAGGCATTTGGATTATAAATGTCATAATCTTCTTGAGGAAATGATCAAAAATCAAAACCTCCAACTCCAATCCTAGAGCTTGCAATTCCGTCCTTAGTTTGAGGATGAACCACATTGCTTTGTTTTTCAAAGTATCTTTATTAAATAGTGTGCAACAAACCAAACTATTAAAATTAGTAACATATAATATAAATATAAAAAAGTAACATGTCTAAAATTTAAAATATCTAAATTTCATCATTGATGGTAGTTTTTGGTATTGGTAGTGTGGTATCATCATAAATGGTGTTTTCTTCTATTTCTTCAGCAGAAAGTCTTGAATTTAGAGGAGAATTAACTTCTCCTATTATCCAATATTCAATCTTTTCAATATTTTCATGATCAATGGGATCAAAATCTTTTTTCTTGTGAAGAACTCTAAAAAAAACACATGAAAAAAATATTAATATAATTATTAGAAGTCCTTTAATTAATTTTATTACCAATACAAAATTAAATAAAGGGTAAATTGAAAAGTGAAAAGCTTTGAAAAATATACCTATTCCTCAAACAACAATTGTAATGAATAAAGACAAGATAAAAAAGCCTTGATGTTCCAGTATTTTTTTTTCTTAGAGTGTATCCTTTCAAAGACACTCCAATTCGTTTTGCAATCGGAAGAAGAAGCAGTTTGGCTCAACAATTGAGCAGCCAACTTTTTAACATTGGGACAACTACCTTCAAAATGCCACCACCATTCATCTATCATGTTAAAATGAACATAATCAAATAGAAAAAACCAATCCAAGTCAGTTCATATGGTATAGTATAACTATATAAGAGTTAAGAAGTAAGAAATTTTGCCAGGTTGCATTGATTTTGCAGATTCAAGAGCCATGAGACTATTGAAGGTGCCACTTTTATCTTGGTATAATATGACTTCTTGCAAAAACTTGGTCTTATTAGATGTGATTTTCCTATTTGTTACAGATAAATATCCTTGCATAACCTCTGGCTTTTGAGAGAAGTTAGCCCTATCATAAAGAAAAGCAGGATTTAAGATATAAGCTGCTGTATGAAGATCTTGGCAAAGCTGAGAATCCCACCTACTCTTAATAATACTCGTGAATGGCTTGTACAATTTTTTTGTGTAATTGAAAGTATGTTTTATAGCTTTCCTTGCCCTGTGCATCTGATCCCATCATAAATATATCCAAGTTAAGGTCTATCATTAGAATCTACAATTCTCAAAAGTCTTATAAGAGGTTTAACAACTTCAACAATCGCCACACAATCATTCCAAAATGCACTGTCAAATACAACCACAATTATATCTCTTGCCTTATGGTCTCTTGAGTATATAGAGTCAATAAATGTATTGCTAGTTGCCAAGGTTTGTAAATCATGCTTGTGTTCAAGAATACTTTTTAAGGCAACAAAAGTAGTAGCAAATCATGTTGCTCCTAGCCGAATGATTTTTGTCCACCCTTCTCTTTTTCTTAGCCAAGCTAACAAAAATCCATGGTTGTAAATGAATTTTAAAATCAAAGATGCATGTGTAGATAAATGTGTGACAATCTCCATTTTGCTAATGTCTAACAAGTTTAAGCAATGTGCAGCACATGGCAACCAATAAATAGATGGATACTTTTCAACCATTAATTTACTAGCAACTTTATAATTAGCTACATTATCAGTAACAAGGTGGATGACATTATCTAGACCATCAAACAAAACCATTTCCATGAATAGGTTGCACAAAGTTTGGGCATCTTTGCATCTTTGATAATGTTTGATGCATCAATAGATTTGATGAAGACAATTCCTTTAGGACAATAAATGAGGAAATTAATCAATTGCCCATTTCGTTGATCTTGCCACCTATTCGCCATTATTGTTCAACTAGATTTTGCCCAAAAATTCCTACACTCATCAACTAACAATTGGAATGCAACAATCATACAACCATCTAGCCATAGCCATGTCTGCTCTATGCATAGTTTCTTTACCCTGTAAATGCACTTTTTATTCCTAGCTATGCACCCAGGGTTGTCCTTGGGGCAAATAATTTATTTGTACTTGCAGCCGCAGGTGCCTTTCTTTTCAAACCTCTCTACTACAAAAGGGGGATTTAACAGCGCCCCTTTTTTGGCGTTTCTTTAAAGAAGTGCCGTAGATAATATTTGTTTTTTAAAAAAAGTTTAGAAGCTACGGCGCTTCCTAATGTAATCGCCAAAGTTTAGTGTTAGGCTTATGCGGCACTTTCCTAAACAAGCGCCATACAAAAAATTTATTAAAAAAAAAAGAAAGCCCAAGCTACGACACTTCTCAAAATAGCACTGTAGCTGGGTTAATTTTTTAGCATTTTTTTTATTTGAAAAAAACTTATTCGGTGCTTAAAAATAAACTGCCAGATAAGGATGAGAATAAGTCAAAAAGATATTATTATTTAGAATATCATGTTGTAGTAAGTCAAAAAAGAAATCACCTGTTTCATTCTTGAGTTCCTAAAAAAAAAAATAATTGGCCCTTAGCCGGCGCTTGATTATAAAGTGCTGGCCAAAACTGGCCTTAGTCGGCGCTCTATAATCAAGCACTGGAGGAGGCCAAATATGCCTCATTCGGCACTCTATTATAGAGTGCCGGTTAAGGCTTTTTAAAAAGTAAAATTACGAAAGCCTAAGCTACGATGCTTCTCAAAATAGCATCGTAGCTGGGTTAATTTTTTAGCATTTTTTTATTTGAAAAAACTTATCCGGTGCTTTAAAATAAACTGCCGGATAAGGGTGAGAAGAAGTCAAAAAGATATTATTATTCAGAATCTCGTGTTATAGTAAGTCAAAAAAGAAATCATCTGTTTCATTCTTGAGTTCCAAAAAAAAAGTTGGCCCTTAGCCAGTGCTTGATTATATAGTGCTAGCCAAAACTGGCATTAACTGGCGCTCTGTAATCAAGACCCGGAGGAGGCCAAATATGCCTTAGCCGGCGCTTTATTATAGAGCGCCAGTTAAGGCGCTCTTTAATTAAACAAGGCACCATGTGTTCAAGGCACCCACGTGGTGCCTTGGGCACCACATGGTGCTTTGGATATTTTAAGGCACCATGTGGTGCCTTAAATATATTTAAGGTGTTTGTTTGTTTTTTTAAAAATAAATGTAAGATGTTACGACGCTTTGACAAAAAATGTTGTAGCTTCTTTACAATCTTCTATTTAAATTTTACCTGGTTGTTTTCGTTTTCATTTTCATCTTCCCGCATTCTCTCTAGCTCCTTCATTTTTCACAACTCTGTTGCAGTACAAAGCTTTCTCTCTCATAATTTTTTCTGCTCTCAGCCTCTTTCAAAATCTCCCTAGCGTGTAAGTGTTTTTTTCCTCAATATTTGGTTCATTTTTTCTTTTTTAGTTAAAATCTGTCATGATCATATATGTGCGCTCATAATTTTTTTTCAGGTATTTATTTGAAGTGTCAACTCTGTCTTCTTGAACTTCTTATATATTATAAGTTTTTTAGTTTTTGAGCTTACAAATATAATAATACTTAGTTTAATTCGTTCTGGTTTTTGAACTTCCTATATATAGTATTGATTTTATGAATTAGTTATGTGTTATTTCATTCTGATTTAGTTTAATTTTTTTTCTATTCGTATTGTAAATTACTGTGGATTTTAATTGGCTGAGTTCAAAGAAACAATTAAATAAAATAATAAAAAAATTACGGCGCTTCTGGGAAGAAGTGCTGTAGGAGGGTATATACCTCATATGGCGCTTCTCCTCATAAGTGTCGTAGGAGGTATATACCCTCCTACAACACCTCTCCCCAGAAGCGCGGTAGGAGGCGAGCGCCTACACACACACACACACACAAGCGCTTGGGAAGCGCTATAGTATTCATAAAAATATCGTAGCTTACTTTTATGGCGCTTGAGAAGTGCCATAGTATTCATAAAAATATGCACCATTTATTATATTTTTTGTACTAGTGCCTTCAGATGATCTTGAAGAAGGATTTTGAGTATGTGAAGGAGGAACTTCTTGCAAATTTGGAGCATCCCCTTCTAATGGTGTGACATTAGGGCCATATGGATTGTCTTCTTCAAATATGTCTTGTTTCTTTCCCTTTTTCTCTTCAATTTCTTTCAAATTTTCGTTCAATCGAATGCAAACATCTTTTGGAACCTTCTTACAACTTATGATGTCCCCTTTTATTCTAGCAGTATGTTGTTTCATTTTGTGTATTTCTCCACCAGCAAATTCCTTTCACAATACATGCATTTCAAGTGAGGTTTGCCACCTGGGGTTTTGTTTGGGACTTGAACACAATACTTTCATGCTAGATTGGCCTTTGATCTAACAGATTGGGTGGAGGGAGTATTAGTTTATGCTTGTTCTGCTTGGGATGACAATTTATAGTTCCTACAATACACTAAAAATCAATTTTTATCATTTTAGGACAGAAATATCTTCAAAGTTCAAACATTGCAGCACAAATATAAAACCTTTAAAAAACATTTGTGCTTCTAAAAAAATCAGGTACAATTTGCATGCCCACGCGTAAAGTTAGTATTGAAATAAAAGAACCAACTTAGTATTGGGCATTTGCAAAGAAAATAATTCAAATATATGCCAAATAAGTAGCTGGGCATCAAATATTACTATTACCTCAATTTTTGTCAGCTTAGCTTCAATTGCCGCTTTCTTGATATTTTCCCCTGCAGCAACAATAGAGAGCTTCAAAAATTGCAGCAAGTAAGTTAAAGTCCAATCAAAAGGAGGTTTTAACTTTTAAATTGCAGCAAGTAAGCTAAACAAAGGGTGAAATTATTTTGACGTCTATACGCCACTTGTAAAAAATAAAAATCACAAAGAATGATAAGATTGAGCAACTTTACTACCTATACGCCACTTGTAAAAAATAGAAATAGATGCAATATTTACTTTCAGCCAAAAGTATAACTACAATCTTTACTCAATAATGAATAATTTGAATTAAGAAGTATAAATTAAGGAGGGAATTGACTCAATAACACTAGGACACAAACAACTCAACAAAATTTGCAAACACATAATTAATCTACAAACTAGTAAGCAAACTTTTTCGTTCAACCTGGAATAAACAGATTCAGCATTAAACTTGGAAGTTTGGAACTTCATCAGTTTCATTACACTTTGTGTGGGGTGAAAACAGCATAGCATTGAAAAGATATACAATTTATAAGAGTAAGAAATGAACTTCATCAGTTTCAAACTTATAGTCAACAAGAACCCTCAACACAAGTTTGAAAAAGCTAAGAAGAGGAAAAAGCTTGTCTATAGACTGTGGGATCTGCCATTAATTCATCACTATCTTCAGTAGAATGATGTCTTCTTGTAACCATTGGTGTAGTTATAGGGCACAATCAAACATATCAAATTTTTTAAGGAAATCAAGTGTATACTTGGCTTGACTAGGATAAATTCTAGAAGTGTCTCTATATATTTCTAGGCCAAGAAAACAATAGTGAGGTCCTAAGTCCTTCAGTGAAAATAAGGCATCATCCATTGTACAAAAGCCTTCACATAGCTTGAATTGTTACCAATCACAAGAATATTATCAACATAGATTAACACAAACCAAATCAGGGTCTTTGTTCTAAGTATAAAAAAAGAGACATCACTCTTAGCATTCTTAAAACCCCACTATAGCAAAGCAACTCTTAGACGCTTAAACCAGGCCCTAGGGGCTTGTTTTAGTCCATAAATTGCTTTCACAAGTGTACAAACATGATTAGGGCACTTAGAATTAATAAACCTTTCAGGTCATTCCATGAAAACATTTTCTTGCAAGAAGCCATTCAAGAAAGCATTATTCACATCTAGTTGACAGATTTCTCAACTGAAACTTACCGCTATAGTGAGTACCACTCAAATTGTTGTTGGTTTCACCAAAGGGCTAAAAGTTTCTCCATAATCAATCCCAACATTTTATTGAAAACCTTTGGTGACTAAACGAGCTTTATGTTTCAGAATGCTCCCATAAGTCTTAAATTTAGTTTTGAAGACCCAATGACAATCAACTAGCTTCTGTCCTATATAAGGACTTAATTCCCATGTTTTGTTTCTTTGTAGATCTTCAAACTCAGCACACATAGCATGGTGCCGATGAGGAGAGGCAAGCGCTTCTCAAGTTGATTTTGGTTATGCAGATTTAGATATCATAGCTGGGTTTTCAGATTGCATCAATCCAATAAAAGGGTAACACGATTTAAAATTCCATCCTTAGCTTGTGTCACCATATGATGAGATGGAGCTGATCTGGGTGGTTTTATTTGATCTTCTAGTACTATGTTGGAGGAGTCATGCTGTGAAGAAGATTTATTGGTTTATGGTGTTGGACTGTTTGCAACAAAAGGAGCAATAGTATTGGGAATAGAAGGCAGATGTGATTCATCTGCTTTTGAAGATGCAAATGAAGTAACATAATTGTTTATGTCAAAACTGGATTATGTATTTGCTTCTTGCTGAGGTACTGGCCGTAAGGGAAAATGGACAATAATAGGCATTATATGCTCATTCTTGGATGCCCCTGCTCTTCTAATAATAAATCCTATTTCAAAAGGAAAAGAAGTAGAGTCAAAAATTACATGTTGAGAAATAAAAATCTTCCTTGTGGCACTTAATCACTTGAACCCCTTTTGTTGTAGAGCTAGCCCAAGATAAACACATCTTTGGCTATGAAACTAAAATTTGTGCTCATTGTATGGCTTCAAGCAAGGGTAACATGCACAACCAAAAGGTTGTAAAGACTGATACTCTATTTCAGATTTGAACAATTGAAACAAAGGTGTTGACCCTTTAATGACTGATGTAGGCAATCGGTTAATTAAGCAAGCAGCTACTTCAAAAGCATCAACCTAGTATATCAGAGGCATTCTAGCTTGTGCCAGTAAAGTCAAACCCATTGCAACAATATGTTGATGCTTCCTCTCTACTATACCATTTTGTGGAGATATATAGGGACAAGTAAAGCGCATATTAATTCTTGCTTCTTGAGCTATAGGAATAAGAGGCTTATACTTAGAACCATTGTCACACTGTATAACCTTAATTATGGTATTTAACTAGTTTTCAACTAAAGCTTTGAAAAATTTGAAAGTTGAAATTGCTTTTCCCTTATGTTTTAATGGATACAACCATGTGTAACGACCAAAATTATCTACAAAATGAATATAATATCTATGACCATTTGATGAGGAGACAAGAGAGGGACCCTATAAATTAGTATGTGTTAGAGCAAGCGTTTCACCCAAGAGGGGGGGTGAATTGGGTGATCTTAAAAATTTCGTTGTAAATATAAAATTTGACGTTGAAATTAAAACAGGAAAGAGTAAGGAGAAATATCACCGAAGTGTACACCGGGAGTTATACTGGTTCGGCCACAACCACTTTGACCTACGTCCAGTCTTCAGAGCTTCTCTGAGAGTTTCACTATAACTTTCAAGATTCAGTGGGTTTTTGGCACCTCAGTACAAGCAAGTTCCTTCGCCTGGACACTCGCTCCCCCTTACAAGTTGTAATCCAATCCCAACTCAAGGTTCCACAACCTTAAGTTACCTCAATAACAAATATTGAGTTTGAATGAAATATCTCTCTCACAGAGTGAATAAGAATCACTGAAGCATAGAATTACAAGTATAATGTAAGACATAGTAATGAACTTGATGATACGCTCGTGAGTGTGTTCTTGATCTCTTCTCTGTTTAGATGTTCCCATATATATAGATACGTTCGTAATGATTGCTGGAACATATTTCTTCATGTCCGTTGGAGCGTGCGCAGCCACTATTGACTTTTCCAGTATTTGAAAAACATGCGTTTGCGGTAGGTGACGGTCGGTGACATTTGAGCGTTGCTTTTGACTTTCCTTATTTGGTAAGATCTCTTCATTGTTTATTTGTGGAAATGCTAAGAATACTAATATAATGAAAAATTAATCAAATAGGAAACAAAACAATGACCGTTGGAATGATTTCAAACTTTCTGGGTTTCCATACTTGAGTAGCTACTCGAGTATTCATTAAAGTTTACTCGAGTACTTACTCGAGTATCATCGTGAAATCTTTGATGGACTGCAAGTTAACATATAAATATAAGATTACTCGGGTAGTGCATGGAATAAGCAAAATATCAAACCTTTGGAAATGCTTATTTACTCGGGTACCTACTCGAGTAATACACTCTTTTCTTCATAGGTTACTCGGGTACCAACTCGAGTAACCTTCAAATAAACTTATGTTACTCGATGCTTTACTCCAGTAATGTTGGTAGGATTTCAAGGCCGAGAGCACTTCAAGTTTGATTACCTTGTTACTAGAGTACATACTCGAGTAAACTTACCTTTTGTGCATCACTTACTCGGGTAAGCACTTGAGGTTTTTCTTTAAAAATAACTCTGGATACTCGAGTACATACTCGAGTAATCCACTTAAAATGAAACATTCAATACCTGCATACTTGAGGAGCACATCGAGTGAAGTATGATAAAAACCAAATTAAGTTATTCGGGTACTACCTTCAAGTTTTTACTTAGCTCAGTACGTTACTCGAGTAGCTACTCGAGTAACATTGACAGTGGTATAAAGTGCCGAGAGCAACACATTTTCTGAAACAGAGTAACTCGAGTACATACTCGAGTATTATTGGCAGGCCGAGAGCAACTTGGAAACTTTTACCTGGTTACTCGAGTAGCTACTCGAGTAACGTTGGTAGGCCGAGAGCAACTTGAAAATTTTTACACTATTACTCGAGTACTTACTCGAGTAACGTTGGCAGGTTACTTGAATGTATCTCTGGTTACTTCAAGTTTTGTCTTATTACTTGAGTACATACTCGAGTAATGCCTTAGAAAAATTGCTTCCGATCAAGTTTCTCAGCTCTTTGTCTTGGTCTTTCTTCATTACTCCAATGCTTACTTCAAGTAATGCTTTTCCCTGTTATTACTTTGTTCAATCTTATTTATTACTCAAGTCTTTTTCATACCATTCTTTGTTATCATCAAAACATGAGATCTAACATTCTCCCCCTTTTTGATGATGACAAAACTTGGTGATTTTGAACAAGATTTTTGAAAGTGAATTCTCAATTAAATACTTCTTGTATTCAAAGATTATTTTGAAAAACTTATTAAGTTTAGATTCAAAGTGTAAAGTAAATGAAATCATAATATACATCTTGCATACACAACAAATTCATTAGTCCAACAACGTAATCATAATTTAAAACTTGAATAGACTTGAAATAAACTTGCGTTAAACTTAAAAATTGTATTACAAGATAACAAGATAAAAGCTTAACAAGTTCAAAAGACTCCCTAAAACCCATATACACCCAAATACCCAAAAAGACTCAGAGACTTCCACAAAATCACTCTCAAGTTCTTCTCCCCCTTTTTGTCTTCATCATTCAAGAGGAGGGTCGGAAGGCTTGACTACGGAAATAGGCTTCACTGGAAGAACTAAGCCATCATCTGAACCAGAAGAGTCAAAAGAGCTAGAAGAGACTGGTTCAGGAGGATGAAGTGGAGGAATGTCGATGTCATCTTTGGGAGGAATAGGAGGAGACTGGTAGACAACCATAGTAGAGGTCTGAACCTCTGGAGTGGTCTGAACCTCTGGAGTGGTCTCAACCTCTGGAGTATGATGTTTAGAGGAGGAAGAGGGAGATATTTCCTCAGTGTGGGTAGGAGGTGGAATAGGTTTAGGAGCGGGGTCAGTCTGAGGTTTGGGAGGTAAATCATCAATGGTGATATGTATGGTCTCATTGGTGTCTGGGTTATCCACTGTATATAGAATGTCTTTGGCTTGTTGCTCAGGTGGACTAGAGACCGGAGGAATAGAAGGTTCAGCCTCAGAGAGAGGAATATCAGAAGGAGGGTTCTCTGGAGGTGGTGGTGGTGCAGAAGAAGATGGACCGACAGAAGGTCCGGGACCCAATGAATCCAAATGTGCCAGGATCAATCTCAGTGTCTTACCCTGGGCACGTTGCTCAGCTAGCAACTCCTCGTGCCTCTTTTCTATTTTCTCAACCAACTCTCCCATTTTGTAGTTCATGTTGGTAATCAATTCAACATTTATGTTGGCAATATCAACATGGAATCCTCGGAGCATATTCTCTATAAAATGCTGAAGTGTGGCATTGAGGAAGGAGGGTGATGATGTGGTGGTAGCTGGAGCCGATGACTGAGTGTCATCCATTTTGCTGGTCTCGGTCTCAGTAGTCTTCTTCTTCTTCTTTGACCCAGACTCTAGAGGGCTTTTGAGAGGAATGTCAATATTCAGCTTTCCAATCTGGTTTCTCCCAACCGGAGTCATCCTCTCAATAGGTTCCTTGCTATCCAAATACCATATCTTATTCTCTTTCAGAATAAGTGACACTATTTGAGGATATGGCATTGGTGTGGTAGCCTTCCCATCCACTCTGTATCTTTTCATCTCAGAAAAGATATACTCCCCCAAGTCCTTCTGTTCCTTCAGGAGAAGTGAAGCAAACCACCTAAAGTCCTTATCAGAGAAGTGGGTATAGTTGTTGGCCTTGTTTATGAGGGATCTAGAGTAGATGTACCATAGAACCCTGTGATGATCACACATATCACTCGGTTTGAAAGTTAAAGGGCCAACTAACTCACTGGGTTAAAGGACAGAAAATATTTGGTTTGGTTCCAGTTGGGAGTAAATATCATCTGGGGGGTTCTCTATCCCTAACCACATGTTTATCCTAGAGGGTGAAATAAGAATCTTTTGCCCTCTCACAATGGTGGTCATCTCTTCCTCAACTGAGGTTCTGTTTGGCTTATCCAGGATCTCAAGATTACAGTAAAAGATTGTGATCACTTTTGTGCAGAAAGGTAATCTAATCGAAAGCCAAGGCATAAAAGGTTCTAAATAAGAACTGAGGTCATGCTTCAATACCTCCTGAAGTAGCTTAAGATCCACATAGTGTGTCTTGCACACTTTCCTCCTGGAGAATTGAGATAAATACTTTGGAGACTCCACAAGCTTGTTGACATTGAACCCCTTTGGAGGGTCGATGATCTCCTCTTCTAGCAATTTGGATTTCTTAGAAGATTGCCCCTTCTCCATTTGATCTATGATGTTTGCCATAGCCGTAGCCACATTCTTATCATACTTAGGCTTTTTAGTAGGCTTTGGTGTGAAAGAGGGAGTAGAGAAATCAGAGGGAGATTTGACACTCTTGCCTCTCCCGGTAGATGTACTCTTTTTGGATTGAGCCCTTGTAGCTATAGGCTCTTTGATCACAACCCCTTTTGGTTTCGATTGAGGTTGAGGTTGGATTTTGGCTTTTGATCTCGGGGTAAGTTTTCTTCTCTTTTTGGGAGGAGAAGAAAGAGGATCAGGGTGTTGTTGTGATTCAGAGGAATCTGTGAAATTGAGATTCTTGGTTCTAACCATCTTGAAACACAGAAAAAACTGGAAATCTCATAGAAAAGAGAGTCACAGTCGTGAGTTAGGGCACTGAGAATTTGAGAAGAATAGGAAGTTTTTGGGGTTGAAATCTGTTGGGTTTTGACGGAAATGATGCAAGGAATCGATTGTGAAAAATTTTTGTGAGAGTGTATAGTGATTTACTCGAGGAGATTTTGTGGAAATGACCGAGTTTGTGACAGATAAATACCTAAAACCCGACGTTACTCGAGGCCTTACTCGAGTAACCTTCAAGTTTACTCGAGGCCTTACTCGAGTGATCATACAGAAAATCTCTAAAATCATTCATTTAAATTGCGTACCTGGCATGAATAATATTGTAATTATCCATGATTGTTCCCTCGATCATTTATAACCAATTTGAAGCAGATTTGGATCATTTTTCATCAAATTAGAAATCTGGACTTGCAGTTACTCGAGTGCTTACTCGAGTAAGCTTCAAGTTTACTCGAGGCTCGCCTCGGGTAACTTGTCTTTTCACTTCTGACTGTTCATTTCTTAGTAACTCAACTGTTTTATTCAAATTCCAAGTGACTTGATCCATTACTTCCAGTTTTGAAGGCCATTACTCGAGTAGTTACTCGAGTAAGCTGCTTCTTTACTTCAAGTTGTTCCTCGGGTAATGCTTCTCTATTAGTCATAACT